>OY728141.1:2009114451-2010406034 GCA_963277665.1 Viscum album | reverse complement strand
AGTAGTATCTATGATTTGTAAAAATTGTTGCTAAAAAATATTTATTTCATTCTTATGCAGATTATGAAGAAAACTACAGAAGCTCGCAGGAAGAGATTATTTGATGCTGATCCTGTTAGACGTGAGCGCGAGTTGTCTTCAGTGAGTATATTAATTTAAATATTTATCTTCTGCATTACAAATAATATTAAGTTCATATTTTTGATCCAATTATTTAGGGACATGTAACTCAAGAGAATCCTCTTCCCAGTATGGGACCGAGTAGGGATCCTCCTAGACCTAGGCGGAGCTCCCGTCTTACCACTCCCCACACTGACCCATTAGTGGACATCCCATCTACCACACATGTCCGCCCTCCGCTTGAGACCCCTGGGATGTTCCCATACATGCCGCCATCATCATCCCGTTTACCCTCTTTTTCCCATTCCATGTCCACGCCGACTCGACCGATGTTCTCACCTGCACAGTTTTCATATCCATTCATGTATCCCCAGACCTACTATGCATATTCTGACATGTCTACGCCACATCCTTTTCCTACCATCCATCCTACACATATTGAGTCTGTTCCTTCAGTTTCCACTCCTGTTCATGAAGATCAGCCGGAGCATGCTGTGGAACAGATACTTCCTTCGGAGGATGCTGATCCAGCACAGTCTACGGATGCCTCACAGCCTATTCAGGAGCCTGCATCAGGTTTTTTTATTATAAATGTTTCAAATTATAGCATTTCACTTTTTTTCTATTGTATTGTCACCTAACTCTTCTCTTGTCACCTCTTATCTTATTTAGTGGGATCTTCTAGTAGGCGACGTGGGCGCACTCGAATGAGGGATGCTTGGAATCGTGAAACTCAGATTATGGTGGATTACAATTCTCAAAATCAAATGGTAGGTAAAAATGCTAAGGAGTGTAGAAGTTTCATGGCTACTTTAGCCAAATATCATGATATCGTTCCGGTGGAACCGGTCTCATGGAGACATATCAGTGCCGACATCAAGGATAGGGCATGGGCGCAGATATGGGTACGAAAATTTTATAAATTTATATTGATATTAGTAATGTATTTATATGACTTAACATGTTTGTTGCAGAGTCGATTTAACTTTCCTAACGGTGAAGCTGCCAAAGCTGCTAGGTTGAGTGATCTTGGAGAGTATTGGCGGTCATACAAGTATGAGTTACATATTGGTTGGAGGAGCAGAGTGGGTACTGAGTTAGAGGGTGTACCCACAAACCCTGACTGTCCAAAAAGTCAATATCAAAAAATGACCGCACATTGGAATACTGAACAGTATAAGGTACTACCCATCTTTACTGTTTTTTATATAAAATTTAATTTTTTTTACTTGTATTGTTTTTTTGTATTTTTTCTTAGGAAGTGTCAGCGAAAAACAAAAAAAACAAAGATGAAATGACATATCTACACACATTGGGGCGCACTACAATGCCCGATAAAGAGAAGCGGCTGGTACGTTCATCTGAATTAAAATAATGTCCTTATTTATAACATGTCATCATAACTTATTCATGCTTTCCCTTGGTTAGTCCATGTCTTTACCTCAATGTTTGTGGGTCTTTGTTGCAACTCACTTCAATCCAATATTTTGCATTTATCATATATGGTTGTAATTCAAATTTGTGCACTTCTTATATGCAGCAAGCTGATTTGGGCATTGAAGGTCCTGTACCTCGTGCCAAATTATTCTGCTTCAGTAGGAAAAAAAAAGATGGAACTGCAGTTAATTCACAAACACAAGATAAAATTGTAAGTTTGTTTATTTATATTTCAAACATTTATACGAAATTCATAATTTAATATGTTTATAATTTCAACAGTCTGCCTTGGAGGCCATGGATGAGAAGGAAGCTGACAACTTAGGGCCAAATGATCATTTCAGTCAGGTGTTAGGTGTGGAGCATCCAGGAAGAGTCCGTTGTAGACCAGGCAAAAACATTGTCCCCTCTAGGTATTGGTCATCATCAGACTCCTCTAAGGCCTCTGAGTTGGAAAGTGCGCGTGCTGAATTAGCTGCGACAAAGAAAATAGTATTAGAGGAGCGTGAAAAAAGTAAGCTGATGAATGAACATTTCATGAAAGCTCTGTCAGTTTTGAGTCAGTCACTACCATCAGAGGTTGCTGCCACTTTTCATTCATGTATGACATCAATGCGCTCTTTAAATAATGCCTCGGGTGATTCCCATGAGGGTCCTAGTGGCGATAACGGTGGTGGCGATAGAGCTGACGAGGATGTTGTTGATGATGTTGTTGGTGATGAGATTGCTGATGATGATGCTGACGGTGCGGTTGGTGATGATGTTGCTGTCGATGTTGCTGCTGATGATGATGATGTTGGACATGAGGATGACAGTGATGGCGATGGGGGGGATATTAATCCCCTCCATTTTTGACTTAGCAGAGAGACGTGTGTTGGAGTTTAATGTTTTTTTTTTGTATTGGTGGACTGCTTGTATGTGAATTTCTTTATGCAATGAAATGCATTTTGGATTAAGTTTTCATCAGGGGTGTTATTTGTCAGTTATTTAGGTAATTTTCACATGCCATTCTGTTTACTCCTTGTTTTTTCATGAACTTTCTGCAGGGGGAGGTGGGGGGGGTGGGCAGGGGGGGAGGGGGAGGGGGGCTGGGCAGTGGGAGGGCTGGGCAGGGGGGGAGGGGAGGGGGAGGGGGAGGGGGGAGGGGCAGTGGGGGGCTGGGCAGTGGGGGCTGGGCAGTGGGGGGCTGGGCAGTGGGGGGGAGGGCTGGGCAGGAGGGGGAGGGGGAGGGGGAGGGGGGAGGGGGTGGCTGGGCAGGGTGGGGGAGGGGGGGTGCTGGGCAGTGGGGAGGGGAGGGGGGTGGCTGGGCAAGGGGGGAGGGGAGGGGGGGCTGGGCAGGGGGGGAGGGGGTGGCTGGGCAGTGGGGGGGGGTGGCTGGGCAGTGGGGGGGGGGGCTGGGCAGTGGGGGGGGGGGGGGCTGGGCAGTGGGGGGGGGCTGGGCAGTGGGGGGGGGGGGGGGGGCTGGGCAGTGGGGGGGGGCTGGGCAGTGGGGGGGGGGGGCTGGGCAGTGGGGGGGGGGGCTGGGCAGTTGGGCAGTGGGGGGGGGGGGCTGGGCAGTGGGGGGGGGCTGGGCAGTGGGGGGGGGGGGGCTGGGCAGTGGGGGGGGGGGGGGCTGGGCAGTGGGGAGGGCAGTATGGAGGGGGGGGGAGGGGCTGGGCTGTGGGAATCCTGCACTAATAAGTGCGAGATCTCTACAACAGGTATGTTTT
Source organism: Viscum album (assembly GCA_963277665.1). NCBI lineage: Eukaryota > Viridiplantae > Streptophyta > Magnoliopsida > Santalales > Viscaceae > Viscum > Viscum album. The sequence continues at coordinate 2,010,402,768 of OY728141.1, read as the reverse complement.
CCTAAAATTGTGGAATAAACCTCCCTACCATGCATCATTTTTCATTTGCATTTACACACTATATGAATGCAGGTTATTGGTCGTAAAATCATGGAGTTGACCCCCTTTTCATCCAACATATGAATGCAGGTGATATGTTTTAATTATTGACTCCACTGTATATTGATTTTTGTGGGTCATGTCTAAGAGTTGCTAGACATACTTTGATTGTTCTCATCCCAGCATAGCGATGAACCAAAATATTGGTGAATGTGCATGGGCTGATGGAATGAATGCCTTCAATTTACAAGCATGGAGAAGAAACTGACTGGTATTTCTTATCATCATATTCAGGCTTTTTATTCTGCAGTTTAATCTGCACTTTAGTATTTTATTGTCATGTAGTAATAACAAAATTTCTATATGACATTTCATTGCTTATGAGTCTTATATATTCATTAATAATAATTCATGGTTTTATTTGTTGCATGTACAGACTGTAGCAAATTAAAGTATGATTACCAATCAGTGGTTTGCCATTCGATCTTTATCAAGGTGAGCTGACAAATCTATGTGCCAATCTAACACGTCATTTGAGCTTATTCATGCATGACTCATCTATGTGAATTCTTCTTTGAGTTAAGAGTCTAGCTGAAACACACTTTAGATATTGGAATCATTGAACACACATGCATTCTGAATGTCCAATTTTTTTTTTCCTGCTCGTTGGTTATTGGTTTTAATCTAGCTTCTTTCATTTGGTTGGCATTTCCGATCACTTTTGTGCTGAATATGTTTTCCATCTGTTGCTGGCAGGGGGACAAGCAGGACGACACCTTGCGGCGGTTACTCCTCCTTAGAGAAACATTGAATGGTTAGCTCTATAATTTTTCGTATTTCCTCATTCCTAAAATATATCTCCTCTCAGCGCTGCCTCTCATCCATCTTTCCACAAAACGTGCATAGCAGGTGGTACAAAAGCTCAATTCAACTGAAAACATTGGTTTGGAATTGTCTGGCATATTTTATTCCTCTAGGTATTCCTACACATTTCTAGATCTCCAAACCTCACCGAATTAGGTATATCAGGGGTCATCCAATCCTCTATTCATCACAGATTACCATTCATTTCTTTAAATCTTCTGAGAAAACATCCTCTCATGTTGTCCATATCATCCTATTTGAAACTAAGTGGAAGATGTTGCCCCGCGGATGTCGCTGGACCGGGCCAACACGCTGCGGTCACACTGCGGTCACGCCGCGGTCACGCCGCGGTCACGCCGCGGTCACGCCGCGGTCACGCCGCGGTCACGCCGCGGTCACGCCGCGGTCACGCCGCGGTCACGCCGCGGTCACGCCGCGATTTGGCCCTGCTCCAGGACGACACCCTGCGGCGGTTACTCCTCCTTAGAGAAACATTGAATGGTTAGCTCTATAATTTTTCGTATTTCCTCATTCCTAAAATATATCTCCTCTCAGCGCTGCCTCTCATCCATCTTTCCACAAAACGTGCATAGCAGGTGGTACAAAAGCTCAATTCAACTGAAAACATTGGTTTGGAATTGTCTGGCATATTTTATTCCTCTAGGTATTCCTACACATTTCTAGATCTCCAAACCTCACCGAATTAGGTATATCAGGGGTCATCCAATCCTCTATTCATCACAGATTACCATTCATTTCTTTAAATCTTCTGAGAAAACATCCTCTCATGTTGTCCATATCATCCTATTTGAAACTAAGTGGAAGATGTTGCCCCGCGGATGTCGCTGGACCGGGCCAACACGCTGCGGTCACGCTGCGGTCACGCCGCGGTCACGCCGCGGTCACGCCGCGGTCACGCCGCGGTCACGCCGCGGTCACGCCGCGGTCACGCCGCGATTTGGCCCTGCTCCAGGACGACACCCTGCGGCGGTTACTCCTCCTTAGAGAAACATTGAATGGTTAGCAGGGGAAGGGGGGGGGCTGGGCAGTGGGAAGGGGGGGGGGCTGGCAGGGGGAAGGGGGGGGCTGGGCAGGGGGGAGGGGGGGGCTGGCAGGGGGAAGGGGGGGGTGGGCAGTGGGGAGGGGGGGGGGCTGGGCAGTGGGGAGGGGGGGGTGCTGGGGAGGGGGGGGTGCTGGGCAGTGGGGAGGGGTGCTGGGCAGTGGGGAGGGGGGGGTGCTGGCAGGGGGACAAGCAGGACGACACCTTGCGGTGGTCACGCCGCGGTCACGCCGCGGTCACGCCGCGGTCACGCCGCGGTCACGCCGCGGTCACGCCGCGGTCACGCCGCGGTCACGCCGCGGTCACGCCGCGGTCACGCCGCGGTCACGCCGCGATTTGGCCCTGCTCCAGGACGACACCCTGCGGCGGTTACTCCTCCTTAGAGAAACATTGAATGGTTAGCTCTATAATTTTTCGTATTTCCTCATTCCTAAAATATATCTCCTCTCAGCGCTGCCTCTCATCCATCTTTCCACAAAACGTGCATAGCAGGTGGTACAAAAGCTCAATTCAACTGAAAACATTGGTTTGGAATTGTCTGGCATATTTTATTCCTCTAGGTATTCCTACACATTTCTAGATCTCCAAACCTCACCGAATTAGGTATATCAGGGGTCATCCAATCCTCTATTCATCACAGATTACCATTCATTTCTTTAAATCTTCTGAGAAAACATCCTTTCATGTTGTCCGAACCAGATCATCCTCATCCTCTGCACATGTCGTCTGAACCGGATCAGCCTGTTGTGATAGAAATTCAATGTCTGCTTTTGACTGAATTTCACACCAAACCAAGAGATAATAAATGAGTCAAACAATCAGACAAATGGTTTAGGTTCTTTTTCCTCTGCTCACTACACCTATGACTCTAAAACTCTGGATGCCACTGGCACTGCTATAAAAACCAGAAAACTCTCCACTAATCTAAACGTCATTCATACCACTGGTTGTCCTATAAAAAATAGGAATCCTCATATTAGTCTAAAGTCTCTTTAGGCTAAGGCACAAACAAAACACATTAACATGGATAAACAAGGTACCTTGACACTGGAACCTATAAAACATACAAAAGGAAGCAGGGGGAAGGGGGGGGGGCTGGCAGGGGCAGGGGCAGGGGGGGGCTGGGTAGGGGGCTGGCAGGGGGACAAGTAGGGGGAAGGGGGGGGGGGCTGGCAGGGGCAGGGGCTGGGGGGGGGGGGCTGGCAGGGGGACAAGCAGGGGGAAGGGGGGGGGCTGGCAGGGGGACAAGCAGGGGGGAGTGGGGGGGCTGGCAGGGGGACAAGCAGGGGGAAGGGGGGGCTGGCAGGGGCAGGGGGGGGGGCTGGTAGGGGGACAAGCAGGGGGAAGGGGGGGGCTGGCAGGGGGACAAGCAGGGGGGAGTGGGGGGGCTGGCAGGGGGACAAGCAGGGGGAAGGGGGGGGGTTGGCAGGGGCAGGGGGGGGCTGGTAGGGGGACAAGCAGGGGGAAGGGGGGGGGCTGGCAGGGGGACAAGCAGGGGGGAGTGGGGGGGCTGGCAGGGGGACAAGCAGGGGGGGGCTGGCAGGGGGAAGGGGGGGGGGGCTGGGCAGTGGGGAGGGGGGGGGGGGCTGGGCAGTGGGGAGGGGGGGGCTGGGCAGTGGGGAGGGGGGGGGTGCTGGGCAGTGGGGAGGGGGGGTGCTGGGCAGTGGGGAGGGGGAGGGGTGCTGGGGAGGGGGGGGGGTGCTGGGCAGTGGGGAGGGGTGCTGGGCAGTGGGGAGGGGTGCTGGGCAGTGGGGAGGGGGGGGTGCTGGCAGGGGGACAAGCAGGACGACACCTTGCGGCGGTCACGCCGCGGTCACGCCGCGGTCACGCCGCGGTCACGCCGCGATTTGGCCCTGCTCCAGGACGACACCCTGCGGCGGTTACTCCTCCTTAGAGAAACATTGAATGGTTAGCAGGGGGAAGGGGGGGGGGGCTGGGCAGTGGGAAGGGGGGGGGGCTGGCAGGGGGAAGGGGGGGGGGGGCTGGGCAGGGGGGAGGGGGGGGGCTGGCAGGGGGAAGGGGGGGGGGGGCTGGGCAGTGGGGAGGGGGGGGGGGGGGGCTGGGCAGTGGGGAGGGGGGGGGTGCTGGGGAGGGGGGGGGTGCTGGGCAGTGGGGAGGGGTGCTGGGCAGTGGGGAGGGGGGGTGCTGGCAGGGGGACAAGCAGGACGACACCTTGCGGCGGTCACGCCGCGGTCACGCCGCGGTCACGCCGCGGTCACGCCGCGGTCACGCCGCGGTCACGCCGCGATTTGGCCCTGCTCCAGGACGACACCCTGCGGCGGTTACTCCTCCTTAGAGAAACATTGAATGGTTAGCAGGGGGAAGGGGGGGGGGGCTGGGCAGTGGGAAGGGGGGGGGGCTGGCAGGGGGAAGGGGGGGGGCTGGGCAGGGGGGAGGGGGGGGCTGGCAGGGGGAAGGGGGGGGGCTGGGCAGTGGGGAGGGGGGGGGGGCTGGGCAGTGGGGAGGGGGGGGTGCTGGGGAGGGGGGGGTGCTGGGCAGTGGGGAGGGGTGCTGGGCAGTGGGGAGGGGGGGTGCTGGCAGGGGGACAAGCAGGACGACACCTTGCGGCGGTCACGCCGCGGTCACGCCGCGGTCACGCCGCGGTCACGCCGCGGTCACGCCGCGGTCACGCCGCGGTCACGCCGCGGTCACGCCGCGGTCACGCCGCGGTCACGCCGCGGTCACGCCGCGGTCACGCCGCGGTCACGCCGCGGTCACGCCGCGGTCACGCCGCGGTCACGCCGCGGTCACGCCGCGATTTGGCCCTGCTCCAGGACGACACCCTGCGGCGGTTACTCCTCCTTAGAGAAACATTGAATGGTTAGCTCTATAATTTTTCGTATTTCCTCATTCCTAAAATATATCTCCTCTCAGCGCTGCCTCTCATCCATCTTTCCACAAAACGTGCATAGCAGGTGGTACAAAAGCTCAATTCAACTGAAAACATTGGTTTGGAATTGTCTGGCATATTTTATTCCTCTAGGTATTCCTACACATTTCTAGATCTCCAAACCTCACCGAATTAGGTATATCAGGGGTCATCCAATCCTCTATTCATCACAGATTACCATTCATTTCTTTAAATCTTCTGAGAAAACATCCTTTCATGTTGTCCGAACCAGATCATCCTCATCCTCTGCACATGTCGTCTGAACCGGATCAGCCTGTTGTGATAGAAATTCAATGTCTGCTTTTGACTGAATTTCACACCAAACCAAGAGATAATAAATGAGTCAAACAATCAGACAAATGGTTTAGGTTCTTTTTCCTCTGCTCACTACACCTATGACTCTAAAACTCTGGATGCCACTGGCACTGCTATAAAAACCAGAAAACTCTCCACTAATCTAAACGTCATTCATACCACTGGTTGTCCTATAAAAAATAGGAATCCTCATATTAGTCTAAAGTCTCTTTAGGCTAAGGCACAAACAAAACACACTAACATGGATAAACAAGGTACCTTGACACTGGAACCTATAAAACATACAAAAGGAAGCAGGGGGAAGGGGGGGGGGCTGGCAGGGGCAGGGGCAGGGGGGGGGGGGCTGGTAGGGGGCTGGCAGGGGGACAAGCAGGGGGAAGGGGGGGGGGGCTGGCAGAGGCAGGGGCAGGGGGGGGGGCTGGCAGGGGGACAAGCAGGGGGAAGGGGGGGGGGGGGGGCTGGTAGGGGGACAAGCAGGGGGAAGGGGGGGGGGGGCTGGCAGGGGGACAAGCAGGGGGAGGGGGGGGGCTGGCAGGGGCAGGGGGGGCTGGTAGGGGGACAAGCAGGGGGAAGGGGGGGGGCTGGCAGGGGGACAAGCAGGGGGGAGTGGGGGGGCTGGCAGGGGGACAAGCAGGGGGGAGGGGGGGGGCTGGCAGGGGGAAGGGGGGGGATGGCAGGGGGGCAGGGGGGGGGCTGGCAGGGGCAGGGGGGGCTGGCAGGGGGAAGGGGGGGGGGGGGCTGGCAGGGGGGCAGGGGGGGCTGGCAGGGGCAGGGGGGGCTGGCAGGGGCAGGGGGGGATGGAAGGGGGAAGGGGGGGCTGGCAGGGGGGCAGGGGGGGCTGGCAGGGGCAGGGGGGGCTGGCAGGGGCAGGGGGGGGCTGGCAGGGGCTGGCAGGGGCAGGGGGACAAGCAGGGGGGGTGGCAGGGGGACAAGCGGGGGGGGGGGGGGGGCTGGCAGGGGGACAAGCAAGGGGCAGGGGGGGGGGGGCTGGCAGGGGGACAAGCAAGGGGCAGGGGGGGATGGCAGGGGGACAAGCAAGGGGCAGGGGGGGGATGGCAGGGGGACAAGCAGGTGGCAGGGGGGGCTGGCAGGGGGACAAGCAGGGGGGGCTGGCACAAATTTTGCTAGATGTTTTTATTTCCATGGCTTTTATTGATGTTTTAATGCATTTTAATTTATGTTGTGCAGGTTGAAAGTTTCTTTTATTATTAAATTCCTATCTCCAAATCACTATTCTTGTTGAACATCTTTAATGCAATATCCATTATTCCCATTGTGCTGGTAGTATCTGTATTGCTTCATTTTTTCCCTGCGGTTTCAAGCTATAGCCATGTAATGTTTTCAATGCCTATAATTAGACTTATTTTTAACTTGCACATTGTTCCATGTAGGATGATCAGAAATTTGTTAAGCGGAAAACAGAACTTGGCGGAACTTTCTCAATTGCAAGCTGCATACTTTTTGTTCTTATATTTTGTTCTTATATTTTGTCTTCAGGTAGAATTGTAGAGCCTGCTGCCGGGCCTGTGTTGATGCAGGGGACATTGCAAATACCCACGGTTCATTTGAACCGTGGAAATATCCTGGCGCTGGAAACATCTGTACCCACGGTTCAAGTGAACCGTGGGTATATTCTGCAGCTGCAAAAAATTATACCCACGGTTATAAAACCGTGGGAATACATATATACCCACGGTTCAAGTAAACCGTGGGTATATTCTGGAGCTGCAAAAACTATACCCACGGTTTTATAACCGTGGGTATACATATATACCGCAGCTGCAAACTATACCCACGGTTATAAAACCGTGGGTATACATATATACCTACGGTTTAATGAACCGTAGGTAATATAAAAATTTCTGGGTCTATACCCACGGTTTTTTAAAAACCGTGGGTATAGGGCTATTGCGACGGCATTCCAGCCCGCGGTTGGCGAAACCGTGGGTATACCCTATACCCACGGTTTCAAGGGCTATACCCACGGTTTCAAACCGTGGGTATAGGTGCAATTTCCAGTAGTGATAATCAGACTAAAATTTATCTATCTAAAAATCTAGTACAACACTCCATATCAAAGAATATTGATTCAAGTATCATTTATTCAAGGATAAAGTTTCTAATAAGGATATAAAGTTTTAGTATAAATCAAAAAAATATAAAATTATTGATATGTTAACCAATGATATATTAGTATAAATGTTTGAGTAATTGAATGTGAAACTTCAAGTTTTTCCTTCCCCTCTTACTTAAGGAAATTATGGGGTTTGAATCACTATGATTTGGATTATGTTGTCAAAAGGGGAGAAGTATACTACTCTATACTCTACCTTTTATTAGTTTTAAGAGAGAATTATTGAATAAAGGGGAAGGAAATATATTCCCTAAAAGTTAAAGTCTAGATGAAGTGTTCCAAATGATAAAATCTATATATTGATGTTTGATGGGGAGAAACTTCAAGTTCACTAGCCATAAAATTAATTATCACCTAGAGATGAAATTATCTTAAAAAAATTCTTAGAATAACTATTAAATGAAATTTTGAAGAAAAATAAAACAGCTATAAATAATGGGTTCTTCAATATAAAAATGTCTCTTTACTAAATAATATTTTTACAAAGGGTAAAATATATTTTGTTGTTGATTTTTTTTCAAAGACTCGTGAACAGAAGTCAGCATGGTCTAAGTGATTAATGTAGTTGTACCTAAAGGTGACAAATTCAAATGAGAGTATTATGATAAGGGGAGTGTTCGGGTAACCATGAGGTGATGAGTAATGATGACTAAAAGTTTTAGTGACTAGATAGTGTAATAGATGGGGTGGTTTTTCTGAAATATAGTATTGTTTTGAGAGATTTATTGAGGAAAATAAGAGTTCTTTAGTTTGCTGAGTTCGTGGGTTTGGAGTTTTTGTACATTATTCCAACAAAAGATGAGCTGGAGAATGCAAGTTTCAATGTTATCACAATTTGAGGAAACTATGGAAAGATTAATGATCAGACTATTTAAAAGGTTCAATCATTAAGTTAAATGATTTCATGATGTTCTTTCAAGTAACAAATATCACAATTATTTAAGAGGATATTTTTATTCTATATGGGTTGAATTTGAAAAAAGAAAAAAGTAATATAATTTTTGATGGATTGTAAAACGATCAAGAGTTCCCCTATAGAAAAAAATATAGGAAGATAATTTTTGGTGTTTAGGTTTGATCTATCAAAATATGAATCTTGAGGTGGAAGATAATTAATGAATTAAAATGTATAATAATACTAAACTTTGTATTTTTATGGAAGATGGATTTAGAGGCTGGTGAAATGGCTATTATAGATGATCCTAGGAATCATACACATAAGGTTAGTCAGATAGAAAAAGTGGAAAATGATTCGGTCACAAATATTGTTGTACTTTGGTTGATGTAAACTAAAAGTGTCAAAATTATTAAATTATTATTAACTGGTCTTATGGATGAAGGAAATTAGAATCTAGAGAATACTATATGATCTATAGATAGTATGATCGAAAGCTAAAAAAATAAGAGTACATTGACCAAATGTAGAATATTCACTATAGAAATGAATGTTAGTAAATTATAATATCAAGAGATAATTTAGAGGATGTTTAAGGTATCAAGTCCATGGAGAAAAATTAAGAACAAGACATTATATATTTTTATGATAATAGATCATAATATACTAGAAGATAATTCTCATAACATTTATATTAACTCAAACTCTAAGTGATGATTCTGAGACAGATGTCAAAGATAACAATTTCATGAATAAAAGTTCATGATTTTAGTTAATATCTTTTGGGTCCATGAATATTATTGACACTAAGATTTATGGGATCTTTGATGAATATTGACTCTGATATCATTGTAGTCATTAAAAGTTGGTTGACTCAGATTTGAAGAAGGTTGAATATATAGAGATTAGAGACTGATTTTATTAGATCAAGGTTAATTATATAAGGAGTGAGTTTATTCATATATTTTTGTTTCTATTGTTAAGGATTTTAGAAAATATAATATAAAGATCTCAACATGTTAGTTATGGTAGATTCATGGTGTCAAAGTGATTTTAGGAATTAAAATATTTCATAGAGTGGTTGAGAATGTGCTTATCATCTATAAGATCTCTGAGTTTATGAGGTTGGAAATTATTTCAGTGAGCATATGACGATTTTTTTACTCATGATATTATATAAAGATAAAATTTGTTATAGAAATAGTTGGATGAAAAATTGGTCTTTCTCTCTTTGGTTGGATGAATCATTGTAACTGGTGGGAACTGGTATAATTTTATATCAGGAGATAGTTATGGATTTCTAGGAGATATCTTATTTATATTCACTTAAATTATATAATTAATATCTATTTAATGTTATAATAACTTTACACAATAAGTATTAGGTACTAATATTGGGACTGAACCTTGTGAAACCTATGTGGATTGAATTTTATTTTATTATAACACTATATAGTTGATGGTGAGATAAAATTCAATTAGATAAAACTATAAAAATTTATATAGGTTTATTTAAGAGATAAATAAAATTTTAAAAGAGAACCACTAATTTAAAATCATAAATTTATGAAAGAAAGAAAATAACTATAACAATCAATACATGATAAAAATATACAATACATAAGTTAAATGAAACAAGATATATGAAATATCCCCTTCCCCTAGAACAAAATTCTATGCACTAATCCTCAGAGTAGGGAGAAATTCATGGAATAAAAAAGGAATAAAATAACCCCTTCCTCCTAACTAAACAATCAGTACTTATCCATAGGTCAGAGTATAAACCTACCATTTCGAGAGGCATCTTAGAAGTTGTGAAAAGGGGTAGGTTATCAAGTTTTTATGTGGTTCAAAAAAATAATTAATAAATTATTAATTTCAATGGAAGGGTTCCATTCAAAGGTGATGAAGTAAAAAAGTTTATGGGGACCAATAAAAAGGGATTACAATATGTAAATTTTATTGCACTAGCAATCAAATGCTTATTGATCTGTAAGGTTATCTTATAAGACTACATGGAATTCAAAGAAACATGTAATTATAAGATATAGAAGAAATTATTAGAAATATCGTACCTCAAAATATCTAAGAAATTCCACATCAACAGGACCAAATATGAGTACCAACAAATCTGTGGGAAACTTCCACCAACCTGACTCATGTCAATATATATCAAAAAATACACTAAAAGCAAATATAATAACTTCTTCACCCTTTCTCATAGAAATAATAAATATAAAATAACAATATATGAGAAGGTATCCTTAGATATAACTATGAACAAACTTTGAATCTATTAATTTAAGAATAATGAAAAGAGAGTCCAATTTCACCTAAGGAATCCCCTAGGTCACATATGGTGTGATAGAAACAAGTAATATTAAAACTATGTGAGGGGAACCCTAAATTTTTAATAAAAAATCAGTTATAATAAATAATGGTGTGATACAAATCATCACATCACAATTTTTCAGTTTCAAAAATGCTTCTAAGGATCATAGGATGATCCTCCTCTATGCCCACCCTTTTAAATTTGATGAACTCTTTTCAACTTTATATAATTGATTAATTTAATGGGATAATGGTTATCACCATAATGCATTCTATGAATTCCCAAAAATCATGATTTCGACCACAAACCACCACTTGAGACCCAATCAACACTAACCCAGACCACAATACATCCTATGCATCATGGAACAATGATCCCAAAGAAGACAGAACCAAAGAATTTTGATAATCAGGGATTCATGGTGCAACACTTATAATCACAACATAATTGATTTATGTGTAATATTATAAGAAAAACTAATGATGATTAAACAAAAACAAATTAGACCTATATTCCATGAAAAGACTCTCCATGTCGCAACCAAATCTCCTCACATCACAATAGAAGATCTGAAAACATATTTCTAGATAAAGATAATGAGATTCATGTGAGAGAGCTTCAATGTGAGTTTTGGATTATTGGGAGAGTGTAGTGACCAAGATATTACTCTTATGTATTGTGGTTTCTATATGATTTACCCTTATTTCTCCCTTTATACCATGGTATTACTCTTATGTCTCAATATTTTAACTTATGTGGTAAAGTAAAATCTCTTATGTAACTAAGGTTTTTTGGTAACCCTTGTGCATTACATAGTGAAACTTGGTAAACTTTACATATTCATCTATAAACTTTGATATGAAAGGGTTAATATATGATATATAAGGATATTGTGGGAATATATGTGATTTGTAATGATACATAAGGCTAAATCAATAATATATAATGATATATAAGGGTTACTTGTAAGTAAGGGTGAATAGAGACTTTGCCAAAAGTTGAGTGTGAAAAGACTATAAATAGGACTATAAAACTACCATCCTCTATCAAAATATTCCTGGAACAATATTGGACATAAAAATATTAATTCAATATATTTCAATATTTCATATGTTTTTATACTCACAACATCCTCATTAGTTTTATTAAAAAATTTATTCTAAATGATTTCAAGTGAATAATTTATATTTCATTAAGTACTGTTTCATTTAGAAGTATTTTTGTTTAATATATCATATTCAATTTTTGAATAAAATTTCCCTTATTTAAACATCTTATAATCTATCAATTGAAAATATTTATATCAAATTAAATCATCCTATGTGATAAAATTATCCTACGAGAGGACTCTAGATTTCATAAATATTAAAAAGAAAATATCATACGAGAGGAAAAATCATAATAAAATTATTTTATATGGTTATAAATATTTAAAAATTGTATATGTTCTAAAGTAAAATATCATATGATATAATAAATTTATGAACATTTTGTTTTGAAAAAGTCATTTATCTTAAAAAGATCATATATCATAAGCAAGATGAAAATATCTTACTGATAATTAAATTATACTAAAGAATAGTATTTCTAGATTATATCATGAAATAAAAATATTATATGATTCATAACGTCTTATGAGTTGAATTATTTCTCTAAAAGAATAAAATTATTACAAATAGAAGTAATTTTTATGATCCAAACAAAGTCATATAGTAAAATTCTTTACAAAGAAAATTCTTATGAAACTGAAGATTTGTAAACATAATTATTTATTAATATTTAATTGGATTATCAATGAATTTATTACTGTTGCATTATTCCTATTGAATTCCATATCTACCATCCATTTTATCAAAAGTTATGAATTGAAATGAGGAAAAGTTTATTTAAATATTTTTTCTATATCTAATAATATGTATAGTTCTTAGAGAGAGAAAATATGTAGTGAATTGATACCAATGTCTTTTATATTTTTTTGAGAAAAAGAACATATGTAGAGGATAACTCAATGTTTTAATATTATTATTATATTATATCAAACTTTTGGAAGGATTTTCATTAGAATTCAAAAATAATTAGTCCTGCTTTTAAGTTTGAAGATAACTCTCATGTGAATCGTATGCTTTATTTTTCACGATGATTTTTTTGTGCAACTAAAAAAATATAAAAATATTTTGAATGAAATATTATTTATTAAAAGTTAATACCCTCTAGATATACTCCTTCAAGTCATATTCTATATATTAACATTCTTAAGCAATGGTTAGTAGCTACTTGCAATTGTGTGCTAAACTCGGTAATATTTTCTACATCTATTTCAATAAATTTTTACACTTGGTGTAATAAGTGTTTGAATTTCATGGATAGGTATGTAAAAAGAATATCCTATTAAATTATCCTAGAACCTTTGTGACAAGTTTTAGTTTCTTTCACTCAACTTTTGAGTCCCTGGAAAAAGGGAATGCATAGTTAAAATCACCTAGCTCACTGAGAGAGTGATTGGTTTAGTGGACAAGGGGATCTTTGTGCCCTAAAACAATATAAATATCCTATGTTATTATCTTTATATTCTATTTTATTATTTCATTTGTTATATTTTTTTAGATTAAATTATAAATTAATTAAGTTTAAAATAGGGCGGCTTTATGTAGAATAAATTTTTTATTACTCAATTCACCCCCAACCCCACCACACACTATTTGTTATGAAATACCTACTGAAATAGAAATTGTTCTCAAAGAAAATGGATTTAAAGTTATAAACATTTAAAAGTTGAAGTATAAAGATCTATATAGTTTCTACAATGATTGATACTAAATAAATAATGTCTATTATCATATAATCATACTTAAATTTCAAAAATTATGGTTGAAAGAAACATAGAATTGTTATATATTTGAAGAACCTTGGATTAAAAGTTTATCTGAAGTCTTTCCAACCTTATGAAATTCATATTGGTGAACTAGAGACTTGGTATGAAATAACTAAAGCTAAAGATGATGTCAACTCTAAATCTATAAATGTTATTATTTAAAGAATAGCTACTAATGAGTTTAATCGTGTTTCACAATGTGATACAACCCATAAAATGTGAACCACTATTTTAGTAACTTAAAAAATCACTGATAATGTCATAGAACTAAGGTAAAACACTAAAAAGATTAAATTTGATACCTTATGAATGTATAAGGAATAAAATATCACTCAAATTAATGGTAGCCTTTAGGATATATGAAATTTTTATCTAATTTTGGAACTCCTATTCCAAAAACATATTAAACATTGAAAGTACTTAAATTTTTACCATCTAAGTGGAGTGGAATATCTACTACCATCAGAAAATAAAAACCTATAAAATATTTGAAGATAAAAGACCAAATTTTAACTCTTATAATGTATAAATCAATGATTTACATATATGATGATTGTTACAAGAATATAAAAAATCATAGCACTACATTAAAAGTTTCTAATTCCAAGAATGAGATGATATAAAAATAAATATTATTATTAGAATCATCTGATAAATAAAAATTAGACAGCTTATATTCTGATGGGGAAATAACTTAGTATTCAATAAATTTCAGAAAATTACAATAAATGTAGTTTATATAAGAAATACTTTTACAAGTATAATAATTTTGATGGAAAATAAAACTAAGTAAGATGTTTTGAGTATAAGAATATCTATCATTTTGAAACCTAGTGTCCTCAGCTAAAGGATAAGAAGAAAAAAGAAAATAATTTTCCCAAGAAATTTTTTTATAAGAAAATGGAGAAAAGGTTATTAAGGACACATTGAGTGATTATAAAGAATTCAATGGCGATTCAAGTTCTAATTTAGATATTAGAAAATAAAACTAGAAATCAAACATGTTCATTATGGATTGGATAGAATAAGCACATCCTGTTTATTATTATTCTTATGAATCTAAATCTGAAACTAAAAACTACACTTATAACAAATTAAATGGGTATTTTTAAATGTTAGATGACCACTATGAGTCATTAAATAAAAATAAAACAATCTTAAAAAATTATATTATATTGTAATTAATGAAAATATCTTTAACTAAATATAATTCTAAAATAAAATCCAAACTACAAGAGTGTTCTTCTAGTTGTGTTATCCATGAAAACAAGATAAAATAATTAATGGATGTATTAAATGAAAAAAATATATATCTAGTGTATTTACTAAGGGGTTAATTATCTCAATAAAATTATTGGTAACAAAAAAGAAAATAAATCTAAACAATTCATAAGTATCAATAGAGAAAACCTAAGAAATATATGAATTATATTGTTCCTAGTACCAAAAATAAAAATAGGCATAATATTACTTTTTCCCACTATAGAATGATTGGTCATTATACTGATGATTATTTTCTAATTCAACCTTGGATTTACTGTGTAAATATAGAATTTATTTTTATAAACCTATATAATTTTAATTCTGAAATTTCTCTAGAATTTAGACTGATTTGGGTTCATAAATATTTCATAGATAACACTATTGGATCTGAGAGAATTTCGAAACCAAAAAACGTTATTGTTTAATTATTTTTTTTGTGTAAAATGCTACAATAATATCAATGAAAAATGGTTTATGGATAGTAACTATTCAAGGAATATGAGTGGGGTCATTTCTAACTTTTACTCCCTATCTAATATTGGGGGAGGCTTTGTCACATTTAGTGAAAATTCCAAAGGAAATATAATTGGAGTTTGAAATGTTTGAGATCCATATTAAATCCCCATGAACAAAATAATTTATGTTGAAGGCATAAATCACAACCAAATAAGTATTTCTCAACTTTGTGATAATGGATTTTCGGTTAATTTTTCTAAAAATTAATGCTCTATTTTTAAACAAAAATTTATTAAATTTAAAGCACCAAGAACTAAAAGGGTTAACACACTAGATGTCTATTATTTGTGTGAAAAAATGTAAACTATTTGAATTATGAAATTAAAGGATCCTGGATATGGAATAGAAAAATTGTACATTTTAATGTCTATTTCTTATGAAAATTATCTATAAAAAATTTTATTTCTAATTTTCCTCAACATAAATTGTGAAAAAAACTATGTAATGCATTCAAAATGTTCAAGATACACAATTTACATTTCTAATGAATTAAATATGTTGTGACTTCTATACCACTTAAATTAATCCATATGGATCCATTTTCAACTTCTAGAATTGAAATTATAGGTGGAATGTAACACCCTAAAATTCTAAAATAAGAAAATTGTAGTCAATAGTATTTTTTATACATGTTTAATAGTTTATGTGTCACACAACTCTGAATTTATCTTGTTTTACATGCAACACTCAATTTAGCTTGCATTACATGCTACACTGAGTTTAAACGAAATAGGAAATATTATTAAAATATAATTATTTAATATAATATTTATAACTGAGATTTTAAATTAGAGTGCATCAATATTTCAAACTAAACTATGAAAAATATAGTTATCTATTGATTAGAAATAAAATAAGGATCATTTAGAATAAAAATAAATGTTTTCTAAAAAACTAATTTTTTTCTAAAACATGATTTAGTCACTCTTTGCACGCATAATTTAAAATTAAATTTTAAAAATTATAATAAAAATATTAAAAAAAATAAACTCTATTTTTGAAATTATAATATCAAAACTATCTTAGGGTTAATTTTTTATATTTTTTTGATAAGATTCATTTTATGATGAATAGTGAAAAACACTGAATTTTAATTAAAACCTGGATTTTTGTTTAAATTATTTATAATGTTAAATGATATTTTTAATTAGTATTAAAGAAAAAATAGATAAATTATATATCAATTGATCCAATTTAATTCATTAGAATTATTTTTATTTTGAATTTTTATATTAAAATATTGTTAACTTTTGAACATTTTCTATTTAAAACTATGCTTTCTCGACATGTCTATGGGATTATTTTTAAATTAAATATTTTCAATTTTTTGAATTTAATTTGTAAAAATGGATTCCATATTTTAAATAATAATAATTTATAATTTATAATAAGTCCAACTTAATTTTTTACCAAAATGAATAGTCAAAATAGTCAAGAATTAATTATCATTGTTAATGTAAAAATGGATTCATTGGGGGTTAAACTAAGAATTTAAGGGTTAAAATGACATAAAAACTTGTAAGAAAACACATTTCACAAACATATTTAAAATTTATATATTTATGTTCTGATAATGTTCCATTTTGGAAGCTTTTGGCATGATAAAAAACAAGGTTATTAGTGAATCTTTTCAAAACAATACAATTATTCCACTCACCTCACTTATAATAAGTCACCCATATCCTCTCTTATTCACACCTTAAATACTATTTTATTAATAAAATACCTACCCAAATAAATTTCCAACTTTCTTCCTCTCATCCTAGAATTCTTATTTGGGGAATAAATTCAACATAGGAAGTATTTAGTGTAAACCTAACGAGGATACCCAAAAAAGAGGTAATGTTCTTCAACGAGTGTCATTATTATATTTCTTTCTACACCTCCTTAAATTATTATTAAACCATGAAGATAAAATAAACTAATTATGTTACATATTTTTGGATTTTTTTAAAATAAGTTCATGGCCTAAAACCATATCCACTTCAATCAAAGAGGTTATGAAGTCATCATTTGTGTGTACGATGGACTACTGTCACGCGAACCGATGTCATTCGTTCTTCCATTGCCACCTTTCATGGTTGGGTATGATGATGGATATAAATAATATATATGATATTTATAATATATTTATACCTATGTATTTTTTATATCATATATGTATTTTTACCTTCCATTTCGTAGGGGATATGATAATGTCACTCGTGGGTATGACGGACTACCGCCTCACGAAGCAATGTGATTCGTCTTTCACTGACGCTTTACATGGAATGTAACAAGGTTAAATTAAATGAATATATGTGATATAAATGAAATATTAATGATATTAATGTAATATTTATCATTCTATAAAGGTAATATATATTATTACATCTCTTACCTTTTCACTCACTTAGAGATAATAACATCATTCGTGTATGCGTGGACTACCGCTTTCACAAAGTAATGTGATTGTATTTTTATAACCACACCATGTGGTTGATGTATATAAGTATATAATAATTTAATTATGATATTATTATCATTATATAAATATAAAAATTTACTTACCACCTTTCCTTAATGATCGGTGAAAAATGGAAACATTACTCATGCGTACGTACGACCTACCGTCTCTAAGATCGTGACGTAATTCATTTTTCATAACCATATTACATGATTGGTTTGAAGAATAAAATTTATGTAAAAATATTATAATTAATTAATGATTATAAATATATATATGATGAAATAATATAATATTCACAAGAATCATAACTTTCATAACAAAGCATGAATGAGAAAACAAGGCAACTGACACATGAAATAAGGAAAACAATGAAAGATTATTAATAAATGGGTGATAAGATGTCATAAAAGGATAATATATGATATTATAAATATTATTATTATACTATAATTAAATAAAAAGTTTAAAACCATTATAAATTAGTTTAAAACATGTTCAACCAAAAGGAATCATGAGTTAAGGTATATTATCTCAATTTCATTCCATTCTGGCATATGGTGATGTTATGCACTTAATTTCTTTTATATGGTGTATATACTACACATTTTTCATGTAATATAATGAAGAATTCATTATTCAATGTATTTTAAGTTTAAATTTGAATTATATCATCTAAGGGGATTTGATCTAAAATTTACCAGGTGGTAAAGAATTCCATAACACAATTTATTTTCAATGGGTTATATCACTTCTTTCTCATCTTTTATACTCTAAGATTATATGTATAATTACTTATAATTATATTAATATGAATTTAAAATTATTTTATCAATATTTATAGTTTATACACATAATCTATTTATTGATTAATTCTCACTTCAATTTTATGGTCATTGTAAGGGTTTATTTCACAATCTCATTATAATCAAGATTATTTATTCATAAATTTTAGTTAAAGGAGATTATTTGATCATTTACTAATAAAAACTGGTAATTTTATTATACACTAGTTATTCATGATATCTTGAAGTAATAGTTCCATTTTTATACTCTTTTTTATTTAAAAATTTTTAGAAAATGTTTTTAATAAAACAAATATCATTTCTCTCCTCGGTCGGAAATCTATTTTCTTCCAAAACCATGTTCTATAGAAATGTTTTTAAAAATGTTTTTACCCTTTTAAAATTATTTATTAATTAAATTCTACCCATTTTTTCTTTTAAAAAAATGGTTTCAAAAGAATCTTCTTTTTATTTGCTGAACAATGGACTTTCCTAACCTATTTACAGTGCAAAAGGAATGTTCTTTTTAACTTGTACAGCATGTGAGAAATTACCCACCGACATGACCATCATTTCATTGAAACTTCCTTTTAAAGTTTAAAAGGTAATTTTTTTAAAAAAATCCTAAAATTCTATAAATTCTTATTTTTTTAAAGTGATTTCCAAAGAAAATGTTTTTCAAAATTTTTTATATTTTAAAAAGTTATTTTCAAAATGAAAAGAAAATTTTCACCAAGAATTTTTTAAAAAATATTTTATGGTATTTCAATTAATAAATGAAAAAAAATATTTATTATTACTCTAATGGTTATATTTTTTATTGATTCAATACTTATTCTTCCTTTGGATGGTTTATGATTATTTTGACCAAGGATAGTATTGGCATTCACTTCCTTATTTCATTTTTGTAGTCATTAACTTCCCCTTAAATTATTTACTTTCCTATGACCATTGGATATTAAATTTCCCAAAAATATACATATTATCTTTGAGGGATATATTTATTTCAAAAACCATATATCTTTATTACATATAGTTTTTACTTTGAATGATATTTGATTAACTAAGGATATATTGATAAATTTGTCTCCTTTACTCGATATGAATATTTTATGATAAGGCGCATTTTTTATAATATAAATATATCATTAAATATATGAGTACGTATTTAGACATGTAGTTATGGGTGGGGCTCAGACTTTATATATACCCTTAATGCATTTATAGATCTTATAAGAAAAATCTGTTGGCCAAAATTAAACATGTTTTTTTCTTATAGTTTTAAATTGTCTACTAAATAGAACTTGACAGTCTAGGTTTTCATGTGCCTAACACATGATGTCCAATAATTAAGTGTTTCCTTTATTTATAATTTAGTTTTTATTATTATACATTATTTTTTATCTATGGTATTATTTATGGATTCATTTCATTCTCATTTTCTAGATTAAATGATATGCGATTTCAGTTTTTTAGCTTTCCATATTGATTCTTCCTTATCTTACCATAATAGTTAAGTTATTTAAATTGAATGTGTGCTCAATTATTTAGTTTTCCATATTGACTATGTAATATCTTATCATGATAGTAAAGTTATTAAAATGGAAATTCATATTAGTTATTTAATATTCCATTTTTATTATTCTCATTTGCTGATGATTATATTCCACTATACCTGACCCTTATTGAGTATTTGAGCTCACTTGTATTTTTTTTCCTTTCACCAGGTTATAAAGACAAATCATATTAATTAGTTGTCAAGGATTCTGAAAATTTTATTTTATTATGTACTATGTTTTATTTTCTATTCCCATTGTCAAATGGGTATTGGTCTCACCCAAAATTACCCATCTTTTTAGGGTTAAGCGATCGCTTATAGCGAATCTTGGGTTGTTGAATCCCCAGAGACCTAAGAAGAAACCTATAGATACGAAAATTATATAGATTGCTTTCCGATATTAAGTGGAAAAGTTTGGGTTTATTTTATTTGGGTTTAAATTATCACTAAGATATATATATAAATTCATATAATGAGAAAATGAGTTGATCCTAGGTTATCGCTTGGGGTGGATTTGATGAATTCATTTTTAATGATTTAAATTTATTATACTCAAAAGTGATTAATTTAAAGATATCAAAACAACTTCATCACTTATTGGTTTAATAACAACACAAAACTAATTATAATTACCTATACAATTGGAGTATCATTTCTTGGGCACTCCTAGTTAAAGATTATTATTAGCACTTGAAGTGTGTGGCCTTAAAATTCAATAAGGACGGAGAAGTATTAAGATCATCAAATGAAATTCTCAATTAAAAGAAGTGATTAAACATTAAAATAATGAGAAATAATATCCAATATAGACCCTTTATACTCCATTTGATTAACACATAAGAGGTTTATCCCTCCATTGAATATATTATTTCAATGGAAGCAGGAAGTAGACTCATGAGGGAAGAATTGAAGAAGGGAAAAACAATGAAATAATGATCACTCCACCATTGTGTGAATAATTTCACAAGGTTTGGTGGGAATAAGTTCACACCTTAAAGAAATAGTATCAACATAATATGAATAATAATATTATAAGATCACAAGGATAACTTTTATAAGGAAACAAAGGTGACTTGAACAAGCTACATGAGAAAGAAATGTCATTAAAAAGACAAAGCAGCATCATAACATTATAATGAAATAAAAATCTTTAATTATTTAACTCCTACACCAAAACTACCTTAAATTGTAATTTTTGAATCCTTTTTTTGATCCTCCAACTGTGTAAGTCACCCTAATTAATAGGGGTAGGCCTAGGTGGATGAAAATTTAATGAAGAGAAGACTTTTACACCTTTAAAAAATTTGACCCTTCTTGCATCCACCAAAAAGAGGAACTAAAATGACCTTTTAGATGACCTAATTTGTTTTTTCTATATAAGAATAAAATTAATCACCGGACCTTCTACGATATCATGTAAAATTTCATCTAAATTGGATTTCTAGTTATTGTGATATGATTGAAATGGTGTGCTGTTTTTCTAGACCACAGAATATGTACTAGAATTTCATCTTCAAATTTGTCCACCTATAAATCCTTTAAAATATCAAAATTATATTCTTCAACTGTTTAATTAAATGTTCACCAGGATTTCCTCTATCTTCACTTCAAATTTAAGAATTGTTGGGCTTAGATCTTTTTTGATATAGTCATTTTATTGCTCTATGTCTAGTTTACTTCGCCCAAAAAATGTTGGCATGAAATCCCACTTTTTTCATCTTCTAATGTGATTCTTAAAGTTCTCCAAAAGAATAAAAAATTAAAAATGGGATAGGAAACCTAAAAATTAAATATTTAAATTAATAAAGACCATTGTATGTTTTAGGAGTAGTTCAAAAATGTATCATGGAATAGTGAATTTTAAGAAGGAATTACAATCATAATGTAAAATAATGTTCAATTTTAAAAATGTAATAAAAATAGTGTTTATAAATAATGAATCAAATGAAAATTATATATATTAACAAGGAATTTTATTCTATTTTAGTGGTTAATCACACCCCCAAACTTGAGTTTTTCTTATCCAGATAAAAAATTATCTCAAAAATATGAATTTAGAATTCTATTTTCAAAAAAACATTTTAATATACAATGCTCACAAAAAGACCTCATACCAAAAAATTATAAAAACCATAAAATTAATTCAACACAATATAGGTTCATAAGAATATCCCAAACCCAATCCCATTCATTTGTTCAAATCCATCACCATATTTCATCTAATTTCAATTAATCATGATGATGTGTTGGGTATCTCAATAAACAAGGGGGTTTGTTTTTATTCAAGGGAGAAGGATGGAAGTGCTAGGTGGAATCACAATTTAATATTAAGATGAGTATTAAATTTTATTTTTTATTTTTATGTTTTTTTTTACTTTCTTTATGGTAATTAAAATTGAAACCAATCAAGTCAACCCATATAGAGACACTTTGTCAATGACTCCCATGATCAAATAACTTAGGTAACCAAGTGAATCCCACATACTCAGGAATCATATCGAGTTAACTCAATCAAAAAAAATTAAAATTACCAAAAATAGATATAAAATTATGAAATATGGTCTATAAAACTATGGATTCATTATCCCCAAGTGTTGAAAGCAACACATTAGGTCAATCCAATATTCTATGTGCAAATTTATTATTATTATTTTATGTAAAAAAAAATTCATTGTTTTCTTAAATACACATGTTAAAATTAAAATATTTACCAAACCTGAGCTATTTATTGAGGGACCCCATGAACTAAAACTAATCACACAAAATCTAAAGGACGTATATTGTGAATTTTTTTTAATGAATGAAAATGTAAATGGTGAAAAAACACATTAAATAGCCACACTTTCCAAAATATATTCTCATGAATATAAACATGGATTGAAGTTATAATCAAGTCATGAAAAATTATTTGATATTTATTTTCAAAGTTTACAAGGTGTGTTGTCATGTTCAAGGTTAAAGAAATTTTTCTTTCCATTTATGCACACAAAATTTTATTTGACAGAGACATTTTTTACTATTCACTCCCCAACATATAAAAACACTTTCCCCAGTGTTTAAAGAAAATAAAATTCAGAAGGGGGTACAGGTAGAGAATAGGAGTTCTAAAAGTAATTTAATTGAATAAATAGTGGAAAAATTCACCTGGTATTTGAATTTTAAGTTCATGTTTCTCTTAATTAGTCATTTGATATCCTTATCACATATAGGATTCTTAAGGTTGATTTAGGACTAGGTTTGAACTCAAGAAGGCATGTGTTTCATTTGAAAATATTATACTACCTCAACTACTGAATCTCTACCACAAGAAACATTATATCACATTGGAAACCCCAAGGGGGTACCTTAAACAAATAAAAAACATCAAAAAATAATAATAAAATAAAATCAATGCAGAAGTTGGGGTTCCACTCAAAAAGTGCTTTGTTTAAATTCGTTTTCTCAACTTAGACCCCCCAACTTAACTAATACCATATTTTAACATTTTAAGGAACAATTTTTTTTCTAATTTTTAAGATTAATATTTATTCTTTGTTTATAATTTTTTTCATGAATAATATTTTGTTAAAAAATAAGTGGGAAAATCAAAGAAATATCAGAAATGGTTGACCCAGTTGCTTGTGTAGTCTTTCCTAAAACATTAAGGTTCATTCCTTCATTATTGGTTTAAATATAAGAATGGATGAATACCACAAGGTCTTGGTTATAACCTATGAATGGATACATGAGTGTGGAAGGAAGGACCGCAATTTTTAGTTTAGGTTGATTGAAATTTATTAAAGAAGGTTGGAAATGTGAACGAATATCAATTTATTTTCCAAAACAATTATAAATAATTGGTTCCATTATAAAAGATGTTTCAAACCCAAAATTTTCTATATCATTGTTAGTGGTTGTTATAGAGTCAAATATCAAAATTTTACAAAATGGTTGAATGGTTTTTGGTTCTGAAAAATGATCAATGGATAAATATTCAGAATACTCAATCCATGATGTTAAATTTCTCTCTTGTGAATACAGAAAAGCATTTTCCTTTTAATTTAGATACCTATAAACAATTCCTTCATGTTATTCAGGTATACTAGATTCAAATGCTAATTGTTTATCATTTTCATGAGAATTTTGTGTGTATTAGGATTTTTCTATCAAGGATAAGGAAGGGACAACCTGAGTGGGAATGGGTTCCCAAACCATTTCAACGATTTGTAGTTTTAATCTCAAGTATGAAATCTCATAATTCATTCTCTATATTTGTTAACAAATTTTCTCAAGTAATAGTTGTGTATCTGATTGGATAAGGGGTTGATCTAAATGGTATATTACAGATGGAAAATGATACGGTTGGAATTGCACAAGAGGATGTTCAGATTTTCTTTATGGGGATTGAAACTCACTAAAGGTTGTAATGTTTTGTATAGAATAGGATTTCAAACATTGTGGTTATTTTTATTATTTATTATACCATTAATAGAAACTATAATGGTCACAGTAAATCTTACTTGGTGTGGGTAGTCAAATTAAAGAGAATTTTACAATGTTTGTATTTATTCAAGATGGATTCTCATAAGAGTATAATCATGGGGTGTGAATAGAGAACTAGGGACATAGGTGTTAGTATCTAGGATACTTACTTGGGTCCCCGTAAATGGCACCACAATTTGGTATCATCCAAATTTAACCATGTTTTTAGGGTTAATTGGTCACTTGTAGTGTATCTTGGGTTGTCAAGTCTTTATATACCTAAGAATAAACCTAAAGACACATATATTCTAAGAGAGGGATTTGTCTATAAAGTGGCCAACTTGAGTTTGATTGGACATGTTTAAAATTAACACTAAGATACCTATATGAATT
Source organism: Viscum album (assembly GCA_963277665.1). Taxonomy (NCBI): domain Eukaryota; kingdom Viridiplantae; phylum Streptophyta; class Magnoliopsida; order Santalales; family Viscaceae; genus Viscum; species Viscum album. Next base: position 2,010,377,945 of record OY728141.1, on the reverse strand, counting down.
ATATTTATGATAGAGGGTTGATCCTAGGTTATTATAAGATATAGATTGGATGAAATTCATTTTTTAACAATTTCAATTTCTTATTCCCAAGAGTGATTCATTTAAAGTGATCAAAACAACTTCATCACTTATTGGTATAATAACAAAAAAAACATAATTATAATCACCAATACACTTTTTTGATCATTTTTATGATCACTCCAAGGTAAATGTCCTTATTAGAACTTGAATCGTGTGTACTTAAAATTCAATAAGGATGAAGAAGTATTAAGATCATCAAACAAAATTATCAATTAAAAAAAGTGATTAAATAATAAAAGAGTGAGAAATAACATCCAATACAGACCCTTGATACTTCCTTGGATTATCCCATAAGAGGGTTATCCCTCTATTAATTCTATGATTTCAATGGAAGCGGGAAGTAGACTCATGAGGGTGGAATTAAAGAAGTGAAAAACAATGAAATAATGATCACTCCACCGTTCTTTGAAGAATTTTACATTTTTGTGTGTTGATAAGTTGAAACCTTGAGGAAAATATATAAAAATGATATGAATAAAAATATAATAAGAGGAAAAGAATAAATGTTATTAAGAAACTATGGTTAATTGAATAACTTACATGAGAAATAAATGTTATTACAAAGACAAAGCAGTAGCATAACATTATAATGAAACAAAAATCATGAATTCTTTAACTCCTTCACTGCCACTTACTTAAATAGTAATTTTTTTATCCTTTTGGAGAGCCTAAAATAGTGTAAGTCATCCCAATTAATTTTGGTAGGCCTAGGTGGGTGGAAAGTTAATGGATAGAAGAATTTTCCACCCTTGAAAAAAATATGAGCCAACTTGCATCCACAAAACATATTTTCCAAATGACTATCTAAATGACCAAATTGGGGTTGTTAATAGAAAAAAGAAAATGAATCCCTATATTTTCTCTTATAGACCTTAAAATTTCATCCCAATTAATTTTTTCATATATTATTGAAATGGTGTTCTGTGTTTTTGGACCACATAATATGGCCAAGAATTTCAACCTAAACTTGGGCCACCTGAAACTCCATTAAAAATCATAATTATCTTGGGAAACTTTTGAATTAAATTTTTTCCAAAATTTCATCTATCTCCAGTTAAAATTTTAAAATCATTAGGCTCAGACCTTGTCTGTTACATCTATTTTGTTGTTTTGTTGTCCAATTTACTTTTCCTAGAATGTGTTGGAATAAAATCCTATGTTGGTCATCTTCCAATGTGATTCTTTAAGTGCTTAAAAATAATTAAATATTCAAAATAGAATGATAAACTTGAAAATAAAATTTGAAAATAAAATCAAGACCATTATGTGTTTTAGGAGGTGTTCAAAAACGTATCATGTAATAGTTCATTTTAAGAAGGAATTATAATCATAATGTGAAATAATTTTCAATTTGGAAAATACAAAAAAAATGGTGTGTGTGAATAATAAATAAGATGAAATTTATATATATTAACAAGGATTATTATCTTATTTTCATTCACTAATCACACAGCCAACTTGATTTTTTCTAGTCCTAAGAAAAGAGTATCTCAAAAATATGAAATTTGAATTCATTTTTCCAAAAAAAAATAATATACAATTCTCACAGAAAGAAATCATAATGAAAAATTACAAAACCCATAAGAACATTTAAAACAATATAGGTTCATAAGAATATCCCAAGCCCAATCCCATTCCATTGTTCAAATCCATCACCACATTTTATCTAATTTCAATTAAGCATGATAATGCGTTGTGAGTCTAAATAGAAATGGGGGTTTATTTTTATTCAAGGGGGAAAAGGTAGAATCATTAGAGTTAATCAAATTTTAATATTAAGAAGAGTATTAAATTTTCTTTATTTCTTTTATTTCACTTTTTCATTGGTAGTTGAAATTGAACCCAATCAAGTCAACCCTTATAGCAAGACTTTGTCAATGACTCCCAGATTCAAAGACCTTAAGTATGCAAGTGAATCCCACAAACATGAGAACCATCTTGAGTTAACTCAGTAAAAAAATTAAATTACCATAAATAGAGATAAAATGACCAAATATAATCCAGACAATTATGGATTCACGATTCTTAAGTTCTAATAGCCATACATTAGGTCAATCTATTTTTTCTACATGAAAATTTATTGTTGTTTTTTTATGTACAGTTTTTTTCATTTTTTTTATTACCGATGATAAATTTAAAACACTAACTAAACCTATTATATTAATTTAGGGACCCCATGAATTCAAACTAATACCCCACAATCCAAAGGATGTGTGTTGTGATTTTTTTTTTTGATTTATGAAAATGTAAACTATGAAAAATTATATAAGACAGCCACACTTTCCAAAATCTATGATCATGAACATAAAAATGGATTAAAATCAAAATAAATTCATGAAAAATTATTTGATATTTATTGTCAAATTTTATAATGTGTATTATCATGTTCAAGGTTAAAGAAATTTTTCTTTCCATTTATCCACACAAAAGTTTATTTAACACAGACATTTTTTCATTCTTTTCACCCCCAACTTAGAATAACACTCTCCTTAGTGTTTAAATAAAAGAAAATTAATAAGGGGTTAGAGGTGTATAAGAGGAGTTATAAAAGTAATTTAAGTGAATAAAGAGAGGAAAAAATTCAACTGGTGTCTGAAGTTGAAGTTCATTTCTCCTAATTACTTCTTTGGTCTCTTTGTGACATGGAGGCTCCTCATGGAGAATTGAGGACTAGGTTTGAACTATGAAATACATTTGATTCATTTAAAAATAATAAACTACTTCAACTACTAATTCTCACCCACAATAAACATTAGATCACATTGGAAACCCTAGGGTTTTTCCTGAAAAAATACATAAAAAATAAAAAATAAAATAAAATCAATGCAAAAGATGGGTTGTCTCTTGGAAATCACTTTCTTTAAAGTCATTAGCTCGACTTGGACCCCCCAATTTACCCAATACCAACTCTCAACGTTTTATGTACCACATTATTCTCTAACTATATAAGATTGAGATTTATTCTTTTTTTTAGAATTTGTTTCATGTATAATCATGTGTTAAAAATTAGTGGGAAAAAAAGGAATATCAGAAATTGCTAATCTAGTAACTTCTGTAGTATTTCCTAAGACATAAAGGATCATTCTTAATTTATTATTTTCAAGATAAGAATTATTGAATACTATAAGTTCTTGGTTATCACCTATGAATGGATACTTTAGTGGGGAAGGTAGGACCAAAATTTTGTGCTTGGGTTGATTGAAATTTCATAAAGCATGTTGTAAATGTGAATCAAGATTTATTTATTTTTGCATAAATTTAGAAAGAATTGGTTCCATGATAAAAAAATTTCAAACCCAAAATTATCCATATCAGTGTTAGTGGTTGTTAAAGAATTAGAGATAAATATTTTCCCAAATTGTTTAATATTTTTTTGTTCTAAAAAATCATCAATGGATAAATATTCTAGACACTCAATCCATGATGTCATATTTCATACTTATGAATAAAGAAAATCAGTTTCCTCTTGATTTAAATACCCATAAAAAATTCAATCACATTATTAAGTTATCCTAGATTCAAAGGATAGTTCTTTATCATTTTCATGAGAAGTTCTTGTAAGTATCAGTATAATAGATACTTGGCTCTAATACCAATTTTTTTATTGAAATGTATATGAAGATGGATAAATATAATAGGAGGCTGGATTGAAAGTTTAAAAACTTTTGTTTTTAACCATAAAGTAAACTTAGTTTAACAATGTTAAACTAGTCATATTTAAAATACCTCTTATGTATTTAACCAGTTATCAGACGGGGCCCAAGGATCTGATAATTAGAATATCATAATTATCTAGATTGTGATATATATTCCATAGGTCATAATTAGAATTTAATTGTATCTATAGTAGAAGATGATTTAATCAGAGTAAGAATAGTAAGAATCGTAATCACAATGGTTACAATAAATCAGATTATTACAAAAGTAGTGATTCTATATTAAAGTGTATAGAATCATATTTGGAGTAATTACATATTCAAAAAGTAATACAGGGTAAAACAATTGTATCATAATTAAAGATATTATGATATAAAAGATACAAATATAAAGATGAATATAAAATAATTCACATTTTATTATAGATGAAAAGAAAATAAAATAATTCTAATAAAAAAAGTAAATGAATACAATTATTTTAACCTAAATAGAAGGGTATCTAGTAACCTAGGATAAAGGTCCCTTATTTTATACTTAAAAGAAAAATTTTATTTCCCTTATCATGGTAATCCCTTGATACTATGATCGAGTTGTCTTTCTATCCATGAAATCCCTCAATATAATTATCATCTTTGTTATGTCTTACTATCCCCAAAAGACCCCAATATAATTATTTTTTCTATCTTGGTATCCAAGATATCTCTCAATCAAGAAGGTGATTGGATCTTCTATCTACCAATCCTCGAAATCCCTTGATCCTAATCAAAACAATCAGAATTGCACAAAGAAAATACTAAAAATTCTTAAAGAGACAACCTAAAAATTTTTCCTTAAGAAATACTCTCTCTAAATAAATAAAAAATATTATGAACAAGTTGATTAAGCTTTTTACACTTTAGAAAAATGAGATAAAAATCACAGTCCACATGATCATGAAAAATATTGTCAACCATCAGTAGTGATCTCTTCAAATGACCAAGTATTTATAAGAAATCTTTCTGACATCCAACTTGATCTCAAACGGTCATATTTTATCCATGATTATCGTAAGAACCTAGACACCTGGAACCACAATAGTTATATTATAATGGAATGTATGACATAATTTTAACAATACACCATCACTGTGTTAAGAGTAAAAATATTCCAATGTGATAAAACAACTTTCAATATTCAATATTAAAACAAAATTCAATTAAATGAATTTTCTTATATATGTTATTATGATGAATTTTCTGGATATGGATTCGATTTTTATCAGTTTCAGTCAATCCAATTATTCTCTATTCTAGATATTTTATGATAATCATATTGTTTGATGCTATTTTTTTCTTGAATTATTTAAAACTATTTTAAATTATATTAAAAGTATATGTTTTCTATAAAAAAATTAAAATAATTTGGACATAAAAGAGTTGGTAATTAAGTATTTAAGATAGAGTTTTTTATTTCCAAAACAATAGGAATTTAAATTCCATAAAGAAACTTTTGACTCAATAATCTCACCTTTTTTGGAATCAAAAACCACAAGAATAAGATAGAAAAAAATAAGTCCATTATTCTTTTTAAGAAATTCCATATTCTGAATTGAACATTTATACTTATCTCCCTTGAGTTTATAACTCATATGAGTATAATGATGAATACAACTAACTCCCCCTTAATATAATAATTTTTCTAAGGATTGTATTATTTTATTTTATAAGTATTTCTCCCCTTAAATAATTTTCCCTCTTCCTATAAAATTCCCCCCTTTGTATAAATTTTTCCCCTTTTGTGATTTTCAAAAATGAATGGGGAAGAGTCTTGTAATACCTGAAAAGGGTTAGAGAAACTAATATATGAAACACAATAATATAGTACATGATTATCAAAATTAAATGAAAGAACATTCAACCAAATATGAATTAGAATACATTTAAACAAATTGTAGATGAAAAAATATTTCATTCAGATTAAAATAAACAAAAACTAAACAATAAGAGTTTTAAAAAAAAAATATTTCTTAGTCATCATTGATCTGAAAATTGTCTTCATATTCTTAAACTCTTTTCTACCTTCTTCATCCTTTTTTAGTAATTATTACTGGGACTTGTTTTTATTTTTTAATTCCTGAATCCTTTCCACTAATATCCTAATTCTGTTATCTTTCTCCTTTATATTTTATTTTTGAGATTGAAATTTTTCTTCCAAAAGTTTTATACTGATCTTACTGACCTTTTATACTTTTAGATAAAACATCTCTATGATCTTTCAAAGAAATAATTTCATCTCTATAGACTTTAAATATTTAAATATCTTTGATAATAAAGATCATGATTTTTTTAGGTCTAATATATATTTAGTTTGTTTCTTCGAAGAGCATATGAATGTTTCAAGATACTTAACATTGGAGGAGATATCCTTTTTAAGATCACTAAAAGCAATACTAGTTTCTTTTAATGACTTTTTAAAATTATAAAAATTATCATCATGAATATTGATGTCTTCATCAATACCTCATGACCATTTCACAACTTTATTATAAATCTTTATATAATATTCCGCATTTTCTCTAAAAACCTTTAAATATTTTTCTAACCTTATCAGTATATACATAAAAGAATTCAGATAATCCAAATATTTTCATTGGTTTTTAATAACCAAATCAACATTTTTCTAACCTGTGAAAATATAGAATATTTTTATCCAATCTTCATAATGTAAGATAAATTAAATCAAGACCTTGAGAAGTAATCATATTTAAATATCATGTTTCAAATTGATTTTTTTTTGTGACTAGTACTGATCTTTTCATAAACTAATTTTCTTTTTTATTTCCTTGACATTGATTTTTCAATTCTCTCTTAAACTTTCCTTTCATCATAAATTTCTATTGCTTAAACAAAAACAATTTTAATTCCTTCAGCCATCTGATTTTGATCTTGTCCATCCCTCTTATATGATGATACAAATTCTTGAAATGATGGAGACTTTTTTCCTAACAACCTGACATTTAAATGTTATTTCTGAAATATGATAATTATTTTGAAGAGGCTTGAGAATTTCTCAACGAAATTTTATTGGAATGATCCTCATTTTCTTTACCTTCTAAATTTTCATTATCTTGAATTTCTTCACTTTATTCTTCATTTCACATTATTTTTCTTCTTCTTTATTTCCTTCTCTATATTTACCTTCTTCTTCATGATAATTTTTAATTTCTTGGAGCAAAGTTACCTATTCAATAATTTTACTAGTACCTTATTTTAACATATTATGAAGGTATGAATCCATTCTCAAATCAGATTTCCTAATTATAATTAAATCATTATCAATGAAAATAGATTTTACCTTATAAACGGTAGAGGAAACATTAGCATTAATGATTTCCAATTATTGAAAATCCAATATGGAATCATGAGGTAAAACAACTTTTGTAGAATAATACTAAACTCCTTTCATCAATCTATCACACAACTGTGCTTCTGATTTCTTTTTATTTTATTTCATTTTCATTTCCTAATTTTCTAAAACTTATTCACTATGTAACCATGTAGAGAAGGCTTTGGTAGGGTCAAGTTTTATTTGATTCTCTCTTTATTTTCTTTGATTCTTTCTTAATCTCCATTCATCAACAAATTATTTTGAGTATTTATTTTGTTTCATCACTTTTTTCGGAGGAAGGGAGTCATTATTTCATTTCTTAATATCTTTCTCACTTTTATTTTTTTTAAATTAGTTTCTTCTTCTGAATTAGTAACTAGGGTATTCCTAAAAAATAACTTTGATACTAAATCAAAATAAACTTCATATATTTTATTTTATCATTACTAATAGGTGTCATCATTTCTCTAATATGATCATAATTTGTTTCAATATTGAAATGGTTCATACTTGATGCAATCATCTTACTTATCAAAGATGGAAACATTACAATTTAAGACTTGATTGATCTGTATTTGATGTTCTTGATATTCAAAATAATAAAACCATATAAATTGATCTTTCTCATATTTTCTAGGTAATCCAAAATAAAAAACATCACATACCTTAATTGTATATCTATATTTCTTTCTTGGAATTATAAATCCTTGAATCCATAAGGATACAACTCTATAATCCAGAGTTAGATGTGTAACCTTTCTAGGAACATCATCTGAAACATTCTTGAATAAATATTTTTCATCTCTTTCCCTGATAAACCTGATAAACATACCCTTAGAGTCTAGTCATTTATGAGATGGGAAAAAAGAATCTACTTAATCGTAAATCCTTAGGAAACCAGTATATTTCCTAAGTGTCATCTTGTATATTTTCACATATATTTGAAATGAGAAAATTACTTTTCCCTCTTCTTTAACTAAATTTACAGAATTATAAAAGTATTTAACTAAATCCAGATAGAAAAATCATAATCATGGCCTGATTGTTCCACACATAAGGATTTTCAACCTTGAAAATTTATCACCCTTCTCAAATACAAGTCATACTTATTATAAAATTATCTTGCTACTAACCTTTCTTATAAAATGAACCATTTTTTATAATCCTTTTTGGCAGCCATTGTATTTTCATAAGAATGAAAGGATTCAAACATGAATAATGAAATTGGACATGGAGTTTTAAGGGTGGAAGAGCTTCGCAGAGAAACTATGAAATATCCAATGTGGGTAATGTGAGGGTCTCCTTTATATAAGTGATGGAATGCAATGATTCAAATTCCAAACATATCTAAGGGTTGAGATTTGATCCCTCTGATCTACCGATTGTGATATCTTCTGAATAAATATTTTATTAAAAAATATAAACTCATGAGGTTTAATAAAATATTTATCATATTGGATGAATATTATGAAATTTAATAAAAAATATCATATTAGGTGAATATGATTAAATATAATTCTAAAAATAATAAAAATGAAAAATTTGATAATAACAAAAAATAAGTATGAAACTAATCGTAATGGAATAGTTGTCAAAATATAAAAGAAAGAAGAATATCATTTACAGTATAATCATTGATATAATTATTTATTATTATTTGTTTTAATATATTACAATTATTAAAATAAAAAAACAAATAAAATGAAATAAAATGCTTAATATGAAAAAATATAGAAATCCAAAATAATAAAAATTTGATTATGAAAATCAGATTACAAAAATATCATTATGAAAAATTAATTATGAAAATATCATTACAAAAATATAATTATAAAAATATGATAATGAAAATATGATTACAAAAATTTTCGAATCCAATTTGAATTAAATTCTTGTCAGAAAATTAAAAAAAAATAAGGAAAAACTAAAAATTTTAAACACAAAAGAAATGAAAAATATCAATCATATGTACTCACCCAATGAAAAAGAGTAACTTAATGTAAGGAAATGGTTTAAAAAAGAAGTATATATGAATTATTAATTTACATTGATCATTCTTAGCTTTTATTTAATGTATTAAATTCTATTGAAAGGTAATGATTTTGTAAAAATATTAGCAACTTGTTCTTTTATTATGATTAATTATAAAATGATATCCCATTTTTGTGTCTGATATCTGAGAAAGTGATGCCTAATATCGATGTGTTTTTCATGAGAGTGATCTGTTGGGTTTTTACTTAAAGTTAGGAAACTAGTGTCATCACATAGTATTTGAGTTTTAGTAAAACTCATGAAATAATCAGTGAGTTTATGTTACAACCACAACACTAGAGAAAAATAAGTTCTACCTGCCACATATTTGGATTTAGTAGTGCAAAGGGCTACTGATTGTTGTTTCATACAAGACCAAGAAACTAATTAATCTTCTAATAAATGAAAATTTATGGAAGTTCTTTTCCTATCCATTCTTCAACCACCAAAGTCAGCATCCAAAAAACTTTTTAATTCAAAATCATTTCCAAAATAATAGAAAAGTCTTAAATACATAGTTCCCTTTAGATAACAAAAAAAAATTAAGAGCTTTAAAATGGGATTACTTTGGATGAGATTTATATCTTCAACATAGGCATATATAAAACATTAAGCCTAGATTACTAGCTATTAAGTATAATAGGCTTCCTATCATACCTCTGAAAATTGTTTGATCAACTGGTTTCCTATATTCATCAATATCAAGTGTATTTTAGGTACTGATTGGAGTATTAATACTTTTAGTATTATTATGTCCATACTTTTTAAGAATATATTTGATATAATTATGTTGAGATATATAGGTACCTTCTGGTATTTGAAAAATTTGACAACTAAGAAAAAATGTTAACTCACCCATCATAGTCATTTCAAACTCAAATTTTATAATATTTGAAAATGAGTCTCTTAGAGATTATTGATTTAATCAAAATATAATTTCATAAACATATATTTTAAAAAATAATAATGTTTTTTTATATTCTTTATAACAATAGTTAGATCAGATGTGCCCTTAACATAATTTTTTTGTAACAAAAATTTTGTTAATCTATCATACCATACTCTTGGGACTTATTCAAGTCCATATAAAGCTTTAGTAAGTTTAAAAATGTATTCATGATGTTTTGTATCTTCAAAACAAGGGTTTTTTTCAACCTAAACATAATCTTATATATATATATTAAGGAAATCACACTTCACATCCATTTCAAAAATTTTGAAATTGAATAATGTTGTAAAGGATAATATAATATGAACAGATTCACGTCTAGATATTAGAGAATATGTTTCTTCATAATCTATTCCCTCTTTTTTATTTAAACCTTTAGGAAAAAACTTTCTTTATTTATAATTATAATTCCATTCACATCATTTTTTTTCTGAAAACCCATTTTACACTAATTACTGAAGTTTTTTAGGTCTTTCAACCAAGGTCTAGACTTTATTCCTTTTGAATTCATTTAGCTCATCTTGAATTTTTTTTCTAGTACTTGTCACATAATGCCTCATTAGGATTTTTAGTATCAAATTAGTAAAGAAATGCTAGATTTTATACTTTATTTCTTAAGTAACTTCTAGTATTTACTGGTTGATTCACATCACCAATGATACAATCGCTAGGATGATTCCTAAGAAACAGCTGACTTGGGTTTTTTAAAGACTATTCATCAACATAAGGTAGAAATTATTACTTGATGAATACTTCAAAAAGTATTTCTTGATTATTTTCCTTATTAGAATAATCTTCTATCAAAGGTTGAAAATTAGTTTTGGAAAACACATCTAAGGATTTTGGTTGGGTTTGTTTAAAAACAAAAGGACATGTTTCATCAAATTTAAAATGTATTGTTTCTTCAATAGTACCATAATTTTTATTGAAAACTCTATATGCCTTAGAAGTATTTGAATAACCAAAGAATATAACTTCATTGGATTTGGGTGCAAATTTGTGTAAATTATCTTTTATATTCAAGATTAATACTTTAAATCTAACTACTCTAAAAATGAAACTTTTGGTTTTCATCTTTTCCACAACTCATAAAGAGTTTTATTAATAATGGGTCAAAGTAAATATTTATTTATAATATAAAAAGCAGTATTAACTGCTTCAGCCCAAAAATGTTTAGTAAATGAGTATTCACTCAACATTTTTGTTGTTATTTCTTAAAGAATATGATTTGGTCTTTCAACAACACCATTTTTCTAAGTTGTTTTAGGATTTGAGAAGTTATGTATAATGCCTTTATGAATACAAAAAGTTTCAAAATCAAAATTTAAAAATTATACACCATGATCACTATAAATAGTTATCAAGGGAATATTTTTCTCATTTTTAACTTTAGCTATAAAAGTATTAAAATAAAAAAAGTCTTTGGATTTATTTTCTAAAAAATAAACCCATGTGCATCTAATGTAATCATTAACTAAAATCCATCAGAATTTGAGACTTCACTAATAGATTTAAAACTATACTTATGTTACTTACCGTATTGAAAATAGTCACAAATTTATGAAAAATAAAATCTATGTTTTTGGTAAGTACTTAACAAGTCATTTCTTATTCCATTTTCATAAGTTTCTAAGGATATAGTTTCCTAACCTTCTATTCCATAACAAATATTGATCTTTAATTTCACTAAGGCAGTGTAGGTCTTGGATCTTAAGGTCTTATAAGTTAAGAGTATAAATATTCTCATGCCGATAAGTAAAAATAATGAATCTATCCTTAAAATTGTGTACTATACATTTATCATTCCTAAAATTAGCAAGGTAGCCTTCATAAAATAATTGAATTATGCTTATAAATTTGTGTTTAAGACCTTTAAAAACAAAACATTTGAAATTAAAGCCTTACCAAAAAAACAATATTACCCATACTGATAATCTCTCCTTGAGAATAATCTATAAAGGTAACTTTTCCACCTTTCATCTGGATAATATTTTCAAAGAAATATTTGTGTCCATTAATATGTCTGGAACACTAAATATCCATGTACCATGTATTCTTGTTGTTGGTACTACCTTTCTTTTCTTAAAGACAAAACAATTAGACTTTCAGAACCCAAAAATTATTGGGTCTGAAAATGTTAGAAAACAAAATATTAGAAATCCATATTTGTTTTGAGAAATGGGATTTTTGAAAAGCTAAAATTTAAATTTTATTTAAAGAAAACTTCTTTTCATAATGACCTCCAATTTGAAATTTAGTATAAAAGGGGGAATTTTTAGGAACAAATAAGTTATTATTAAAAACTGGATTTCTATGAGTATATGTCATTTCTGAACTAGTACCATCTGAATGGATTTGTTTATACATTTTATCAAAACCTTATTTACCAACAGTAAAGTTAGATAAAAGTTTCTTTAGTTAATAAATTTTAGATTTTAGTTTTAAAACTAAATTATAATCCACATCAATATTAGTTTTAGAATTGAATTTCTCAAAACTAGTTTTCAAGCTATCCTTTTTAGAAATTAATTTTAATAATTCATTATAAATAGTATGTTTTTCAAAATAGGTTTTTTCAAGATATTTTTATAGATCCAAAATTTCATTTGTTAAAATATAAATTCTTTAATTAGTTTTTCCAATTTTATTATTAGCCTTATCATGTTTTTTACACACTTTATAATTTTCATTTTCCAAAAGTTTTACAAAGTTAGAAACTTCTTCAAAAGAAGGTAAATTATTATCATCACTATCTGAGGAGGATTATTCATCTAATGATGTATAATTATTTACATTGGGATAGTTTTTATTTAAATACATATTTCTTAATGATTTGGTTGTGTGTACCTTGGCTATAAAACATTGATTTGCAATAGGTGCTTTAGCAAAAAGACCAATATTCCACTAATATGTACTTTCATCAGATAAGGAATTTTTCGAAGAATAACCTCTACTGGAACTCTAAGTATCATAATATTTAAGAACTTCCTTATTTTTAGACTTATAATACTTCTTCTAATTCCTATAATAATGTCTATACTTTCTATATTTTATTTTTAACTTGGGGAAATTAGGTCAAATATGTCTAGCTCTTTTGTATTCATGACAAGTAACTTCAAAATTTTTCTTTTCATTCCTATCCTTATTAATTTTCCTATAATTATGATGAAAATCTTTTTTTCCAACAATATTATTCATTCTTTAAGAAATATTGGATAATTCATTCTCACAATGTTCATAATCACTTGAATCAAATTGAATGACAACTTTACTTTTCTTTGTAAACTTAAAATCTTTATCCTTAGTATGAGATTTTATCAAATTTGAAGTGGTGGTGAATAAAACTCCACCATTATTTTTCTTAACTTTATCTACAAATCTTTTCAATCTACCCTCACATTGTAAAAGGGTTCCAAATAAATCATCAAGTATAAGATTTCTTATCTTTCTCAATTCATCAATATCTATTCTCTAAGATTCCCACTCATTGGGAATAATATCAATAATCTTTTCAACAAGTATTTTATGGTCTAATACATTCTCTCCCATAGATTGTAAACTATTGAATATTTTCATAAACCTTTTTTGAACCTTTTCAAAAGTTTCACCGTAAGGAAATTCAAATGCCTGATAGTTAGATATAAGCATTTATCTTCTAGTTTCAACAACTTTTGAGGTTCCTAAATGAGTAATCTCTAAATTTTTCAAAATTCTATTTGCAGCTTCACAATAAGAAGTCCAACTGTAAATACGCCGAGTCATATGACATAATAGAGTGTTTCTAACTCTATAATTCAATTGATACTCTTTATTTCCCTGATTTGTAAAAGTAGTTACTTCCTTTTCATGAATATTGTAATCTCTAATTAACATGAAAAAATTGTCAAATTCAGTATTTATAAAAAATGTCCTCATTTTATCTCTCCAATACACATAATCAGCTCCATCAAAAATAGGTGGTCTATTTTTATTGAGGTTATATATTAAACAAACATTTATTCCTATCATTGTTTTAAAGAATAAATACAAAATATATATTCCACAATACACATTAGTGTATAAAATATTTATAAATAAAAAGTTTATATCAAAATTTAAATAACATTCAAAATTCAGGAAGATAGAGGTAGAAAGTATGATCAGTGGAAACCACCTCTAATACCAAATGTAAGTATTATTATAACAGTAACTTGGCTCTGATACTAATTTTTGGATCGATATGTATTTGAAGATGGATAAATACAAGAGGGGTGAATTTTAAGTTTAAAAACTTTCATTTTTAACTTTAAATGAAACTTATATTAACAAGGTTAAACTAATCATATTCAAAATAACTATTATGTATTTAAATAGTGATCGAACTAGGCCTAAGGGTCCAATAATGAGAATATAATAATAAGTTAGATTCCAATATACATTCCATAGGTTGTAATAAAAATTTAGTCATATTCACAGTCAAATACGATTTAATCAAAGTGAGAATAGTAGGAATCGTAATCATAATGGTTATGATAAATCATAGTATTACAAAAGTAGTGATTCTATCTTAAATTATATAGAATCATATTCAGAGTAATTACGTATTCACAAAGTAATACAAGGTAAAAAAATTTATCATAATTAAATTTATTATGATATAAAATATACAAATAGAAAGATAAATATAAAAGAATTCACTTTCTATTACAAATGTTGTGGAAATAAAAGACTTGTAATAAAACAAGTAAATTAATACAATTATTTTAACCCAAAGAGAAGTATATCTAGTAACTTAGGATAATTTCCCTTGTTTTATACTTAAAATAAAGTTTTTCTTACCCTTATCAGGCCAAGCACTCAATTTGATGATCAATCTGTCTTGTTATCCATGCAATCCCCCAATATGATGATCATATTTTCTCTATCTTCCTATCCTCAGTAGCCATTGATATGATAATCAGTTCTATATTTCTATCCCTGAAAGCCCACAATCAAGAATTTGATCAGATCCTCTATCTTCCAAGCCTCAGAATCTCTTTATTGTAATCACAATAATTGTAAGTTCGTGAAGAAAATAAAAAAGATTCTTAAGGAGACAACCTAGAAAGGATTCATTAATAAATACTCTCTGTAAAGAAATACAAAATTCTAGGAATAATTTTTTCATGCTTTTTTTACTTTATAAAAATGAGAGTAAAATCACAGCACACACACTCATGAAAAATGATGTCAACCATCAGAAGTGAGCTCTTCAAACGACTTGGTATTTATAGGAAATCATTCCCATGGTCATCTTCATCTCAAATGATCATATTTTCTCTATGATTTTTTCAAGGACTTAGACACCTAGAACCTTAATATTAATATTAAAATTGAATTCATGACATCATTTTGACAATAAATTGTCATAGTGTTAAGAGTAAAAATGATCCAATACGATAAAATGGTTTTTCCTATTCAGGATTAAAAAAAAGTCAATCTGATGGATTTTCATATATATTTCATTAAAATTAATTTTTTGGATATGTATCTTATTGTTATTGGTTTCATTAAATATAATTATTATCGGTTCTAGAGTGATTATGATAATCATAATGGTCGATGTTGTTTTGTTTTCTCAAATACTTTAAATCTATTTTAAAGTATGATTAAATTATATGTTTTCTATAGAAAAATTGTTAAAATACTTTGGACATAAAAGAGTTAGTAATTAAGTATTTAAGAAAGAGTTTTTGATTTACAAAAAAAAAAGGAATGGAAAATTCATAAAAAAAAACTTTTGAATCAATAATTTGTGTGTAATATGATTCTTCTATCAAGGATAAGGAATATTCAACCTGAGTGGGAATGGTTTCCAAAACCATTTCAATGATTTTTAGTTCTAATCTCAATTATGAAACAACATAAGTCATTATCTCTATTTATTGGCATGGTTTCTAATGTAATGGTTATGGATCAAGTTAAAAAAGGGTTTGAGCCAAATGTTTTATTCCCGATGGATAATTATACTGTTGGAATTGCACAAGAGGATGTTCAAATTCACTTTGTGGGGATGGAAACTCATTATAGGTTGAAATGTTTTGTAGAAATAGGATTTAAAACATTGTGGTTGTTTTTTTATTGATTATATCACCAATATAAAATAGGATGGTCATTGTACATAACACTTGTTATGGGGTAGTCAATGTGTGGATAATTTTCCTATGTTTGGATTTGTTCAAAATGAATTCCCATAGGAGTGAAATTATGGGGTATAAATATACAATTGGGTAGAAAAGATGTGAGTGTATATGATACTTACTTGGGTCTCCAGAAATGGTGCAAAAATTTGTTCTCACATAAATTTTCTCATTTTTTAGGGTTAAGAGGATGCCTGTAGTGTAGCTTGGGTTATCAAATCCTCATATACCTAATAAGAAACCAAATGACATGTACATTCTAAGAGGGAGATTTGGCTATGAAGTGGAAAATTTGGGTTTGATTTGAGATGTTTTAAATTAATAATAAGATACCAAAGTGAATTTAATTAAGGATAAAGGGTTGATCCATAGTTATTATAAGGGATGGATTGGATGGAATTCCATTTTACCGATTTCAATTTCTTATACTAAAGAGTTAAAAAGATCAAAAAAACTCCATCATATATTGGTTTAATGATAACACAATACCAATTCTAAACACCTATACACTTGTAGGGTCATTTTTATGATCAATCTAGGGTAATGGTTCTTATTATCACTTGAAGTGTGTGGCCTTAAAATTCAATAAGGGCGAAGAAGTATTAAGATCATCAAATGAAATTCTCAATTAAAATAAGTGATTAAACATTAAAAGAGTGAGAAATAACATCCAATACAGACCCTTTTTACTCCCTTGTATTAACCCATAAGAGGGTTATCCCTTCATTTATGATATTATTTCAATATAAGTTGGTAGTAGACTCATGAGGAGGGAATTTAAGAAGTTAAAAATAATGAAATAACGATCACTTTGACATTGTGTGAATAATTTCACAAGTTTTGGTGTGAATATATTCACACCTTGAGGCAATGGTATAAACATGATATTAATAATAACATAATAAGAGGAAAATAAGAAATTTTATTGATAAAATAATATTAATTTACCAAATTTCATGATACAGAAATGTGATTACAAAGACAAAGAGGTAGCATGAAATTATAATGAAACAGACACCATGAATGCTTCAACTCCTTCACCACCACTACCTTGAATAGAAATTTTTGAATCCTCGGGTCTATCCTCCAATTGTGTAAGTCACATAAATTGTTTTTTGTAGGCCTGGGTGGGTGGAAAATTAATGTATAGAATACTTTTATACCCTTGAAAAAAAAATACGATCCAGCTTGCATCCACTAAACAGAGGCACCGAAATTACCTTCTAGATGACCAAATTTTGGTTGTATATATCATAATAAAATTAATCCCCAGATTTTATCTAATATCCTATAAAGTTTCAACTAAATTTAATGTTTCTATTTTGAGATATGATTGAAATAGTGGGCTCTTATTTTGGGCCACAGAATCTGGCCCATAATTTCATCATCAAATTGGTCCACCAAGAACTCCATTAAAAATAATAATTATCTTGGTCTTATATAGAATTAAATGTTTCCTAGGATTTCATTTATCTCCAATTCAAAATTTAGAGTCACTGGTCATGGATATTGTCCTATAGAGTAATTTTATTAGTCTGTTTTTCAGTTCACTTTGCCCAAAATGTGTTGGAATTAAAGCACACTTTGGTCATCTTCCAATGTGATTATTAAAGTGATCTAGAATAATGAAATATTAAAAATGGAATATAAAACATGAAAATTAAATATTGAAATAAAATCAAGACCATTTGGTGTTTTAGGAGTTGTTCAAAAATGCATCATGTAATAGTGTATTTTCAGAAGGAATTACAATAATAATGTGAAATAATGTTCAATTTGTAAAATGCACTAAAAATAGTGTTTATGAATAATGAAGCACATGAAAATTATATATATGAAAATGGAATATTATCTTATTTCATTGGATAATAAAGTATCATGTATGTATCTAGTTTACCAAGACTATTAAACTATTTGGTCCTTTTGGATGTGATCCCTTGTATCATATGTCAATGTAATAAAGTAAGACACCGACACTAGGTTGCTGGGGTCGGGTCATTATAGTTTGTATTAGAGAGAGTTTAGTAGAAACATTTGGAACTAGATTTAGTAAAAAATAGATTGGGTAATATATCCCTATCATATTCTTTGAGGATAAGTATAGAAGGACATCCTAAAGTTTTGGAAAGGTAGAGATTATGTGGTCTTTCCTAGAAATACATCCCAATATAGAAACTACAAATGGAAGTGGTTATATAATAGATGTACTTAGTAGTAATTACTTGGAAAATGGTATATTGGTATTGACTCAATTATCATCTAGTGTATCAAAATGATCCCTATTATACACTTAGTTTGACACTCTCATGGGATATTCTTAAGATAATTGACATTTTCTTTAAACCCCATCAAGAATAATTTGAATAGATGATGAAAATGAATGACCAAGATTAATCCCAAGGATTATTAGATAAAAAAATTGTATCAAATGAATGAGAAAATTATTTATGTTTGGAAAAGAAGGAAATAAAAAAATAACTGTTGAGGAAAAATTAAGATCATGATGGAAGGAAGTAAATCCCATCCTAGTCATCGATTTATAGTTCATTGTCTTAAATGTGGAGAACCTAAGAATTATAAGATTCAATGAACTCTTATAAAGGTCAAAACCTAGACCAAGGAAGTACCTATATGAAAATATAATGGATGAAGTATTTATGTATTAGGATTCAAGTATTAACTCGTAGAATTATTTTACTAATGGTTTTTTGTCTATAAGAATCATGAAACATCTGAGGACTAAATTAAATTTTTGAATCATATGTGTCTTCATTAACATAAGAATTATGGATACCATCTGGGGTTTATGAGTTTAATATTAATCGTAATTTAAATTTCTTAAACACCTCTTTTTGGGTTTTATGTGATGGGATTCTACCAAGATTAAGGAACTTTTGGAGAAATTTATGGCAAGTACATGTTTTAGTGGAAAAGTTATTTGAGGAATAATGCCTTTACATTTTACAAACATAATTTTAAAGGTATGGATATCCTTTATGGTTAATTTTATCATTAATGACATTTTAGTAATATTTAAATAAGATTTTTAGACAATGTGGAAGAAAATAAAAATTGAAAACCATAGTAAAAAGGTTATTTAATGATTAATTTTATTTAAATGGTATTCAAACTATTTTTTAGGAATGTCATAAGAATTAAATTAACATGTTTTAGAAAAAGGAAAAACCACATTCTGGGTGATAACGTGACATGTCTAGTAAGTCCGTAGGGCATGAACCCATGAACAAATGATGATAAGGGTTTAGAACCTACCACTAACCTATTCAATATCATGATTAATATGTCATTTATTTAGTTAAAAAATTAAAAAAAACAAGTATTAATGATTAACTTGTGGTCTTACCTTTGAGTATTAGGGATTAATTTATTATATTGGAAAAAATTATAACCATTTTGGTTTTGGAAAATAGTTAGAGACGGATGGAAAGACATGTCACAATTTTATGGAACTTATGATCCATTAAATGTGAATTTTAGTGCTTCAAACAAAAAAATCATTTTTTTATTTCTTAGAGTATGGACTGAATTGTAAATTGATCAAATAATAACCAAAGTATGAAAGTGTGCTTATGAAAAATAATTGTATCAAGTATATTTTCATATATTCTTAGAAAATAAAATAATTCCTCAATTCAAGGAAAAGGATATTGAAAATAATAATAAACTAAATAAATTCATTTATATTGAACCAATAGTATTTAAAATCATCGAATATTTATGGCTTTTATACCCTTAACTTTCCATTTATTTGTCAATTCCTTATGATCAATGACCACAATCACCATCTATAATTATTTATGATTTTCTTCAATGTATATGTTTTCATTTCCCACCTACGTTCTGTTACTTGGAAGCCTAGTTATCTGTTATTACAGATGAACTTAATACTTAATTTTCTTTGTTATTTAGAATATATTTTACTAAATCTTTTTATGATGTGTTTTTTTAACAAAATAATTTTCAAATATCAAACCCTTGATTACTAAGATCATGTTTAAATTATGATGATAGAATTTGTTTAAGGTGGGGAGAATTTAATACCTTAAATTTCTAAAATTAGAGAACTGTATTTGATAAAATATGTGAAATTCATTTAATTGCATATTCGGCCTATAATACTAAGTTTACCTTTTGTTATATGTAACACACAGTTTAGCTTTCATTACACGCAACACTAAGTTTAAACAAAATGTGAAATATTATTAAAATATTATTATTTAATATAAAAATTATAACCTAGAAATTAAATTGTAGGGTATGAATTTTACAAAAAAAAATTATAAAAATTATATATATATATTTAATATAAATAAAATAAGGATCAATTAAAAAATGTTTTCTAAAAAACTGTACCTTTTATAAAAGACGGTTTAGTCGTGCTTTACTCACATAATTTAAAATTAATTTTTTAAACTACTAGAAAAATAATTTAAAAAATAAACTATATATTTTAAATTTTAATACCAAAATTATTTTAGGGAGAATATTTGGGATTTTTCTTAAAAGTTTTATTTTTTAATGAATAGTGAAAAATACCGAATTTAAATTGAAAACATTCTTTTTGTTTAAATTATTTATAATGTTAAATTATATTTTGAATTGGTTGTAGAGAAAAATTAGATAAATTATAAATAAATTAATCCAATTTAGTTCACTGGAATCATTTTCATATTGAATTTTGATATAAAAAAATTGTAAACTTTTAAACGTATTCTCTTTAAAAACTCTCTTTCTCAACACTTTTATGGGACTAATTTTAAATTCAATTTTTCCACTTATATAAATTAAATTTAGAAAAATGGATATCATATTTGAAATCAAAATAATTTATAATTTTTAATAATTCCTAATTATTTTTTTAGTAAAATGAATAGTGAAAATAATAAAAAACATTAATTATCGTTGTTAAGATAAAAATAGATTTATTAGGGTGTTAAACTAAGAAGATAAGGATTAAAATTAACTAAAACATGTTAAACACCCATTTATGGACATATTTCAACCTTATATATTCTAGGTTCTATAATGGTCCATTTTTAAAGCTTTTTTCAAGATAAAAATGTGGGTATGATTGAATATTTTCAAAAAATTGCAATTTTGCCACTCACCTCACTTATAAAAGGACTCCCCTTGTCTTATCTTCTTCACACCTTCAAGAATATTTGGTTTGGAAAATATCTAAACAAATTAAATTCCAACTTATACATCCTCATCCTATAATCCTTATATTGTGAATAAAGACAACCTTTGAATCCTTTAGTGAAAACTTAAGGAGGATACCTAAAAAGATGTAATGTTCTTCAACGAGCATATTTATTTTATTTATTTATCCACCTCCATTAATTCTTATTAAACCATGATGATATAATAAAATCAATATCTTAAATATTATAGGATATTTTTATAATAATTTAACTACCTAAAACCATTTCCACTTCCATCAAATGGGATATGAAATCATCATTCGTTTGTACGGCGCACTATCACCTCGCGAACCGATGTCATTCATTCTTCCAATAAAACATTTCATGGTTGGGTATGATGATGTATATAAAGTATATATATAATATTAATAACATATTTATTCCTATTGATTCATTATATAACATATATATATTTACCTTCCATTTCATTTGTGTAAGTGTGGGTGACCGCCTTCATGAGGTGATGTGACTCTCTTTTAATCACCCTTCCACGTGGATGATATAAATAAGTATATAATATTTTAATTTTTATATTATTATAATTATTTAATGATAAAACATTACTTACCCATTTTTCATAATGATCAGTGAAAAATGGAAACGTTACTCATGCGTACGTATGGCCTACCGTCTCCATGATCATAACATGCTTCATTTTTTATTAAGATATTTCATGATTGGTTTTAAAAACAAAATTGATTTATAAAAATGATAATTATTTCAAGATCATTATTATGGAAATTTTGGGACTATATAATATTAACAATAAATAGAACATTCATAACAAGGCACAAATGAGAAAATAAGGCAATTAACACCGGAAACAATGAAAATAATGAAAGATTATTAATAAATGGGTGATAAGATGTTATAAAAGGAATATATATATGAAATTATAGATATTAATATGATTTTGGAATAAATTAATAACATGTTTAAAAACACTATACATGAATTTAAGTTACATCCAACTAAGAGAAAGCCTGAGGTAAGCGATTTCATCTCAATTTTATTTAATTAAGACATATGGTAATAGTATGCACCAAATTTATTTTTTATGGTATATATACTTACCATTTGTCATGTAATATCATGAATAATTCATTATTAATGGTATTTTAAGTTTTAATTTGAATTATTTCATCAAATGGGATTTGAGTTAAAAGTTACAAAGTGGTAAATAATTCCATAACTCAGTTTCTTTTTTAGGGTTATATAACTTCTTCATTATATCTTATATTCTAAGATTATTTCTATGATGAATTGTGATTATATTATATTTTATTTACAATTATTTTATTTTCATTCACATTTTAAAAACATAATTGATTCATTTATTAATTCTCACTTTATCGTTATGATCATTGTAGGGGTTTATTTCACAATCTCATTCTAATTAAGATTTTTTATTCTTAAATTTCATTTGAAGGAAATTATTTGATCATTTCCTAATAAAAACATATAATTTTCTTATCTTTTGGTCATTCATTATATATTCAAGTAATATTACGATTTCTCCACTCTTTTTTACTTAAAATGTGTTATTATTTTTTTTAAGAAAATCTAACTTTATTTCTCTCTTTGGTCAGAAATTTGTTTTCCTCCAAACCATATTATATAAAAATATTTTAAAAATCTATTTTAACCATTTCAAAATTATTTATTAAATACATTTTTACCCATTTTTTTGTTTTAAAGAAATGTTTTCAAAGGAATCTTCTTTTCATTTTATGAATAAGGCACATTTCAAACCTTTTTATAGTGAAAAAGTAATGTTCTTTTTAACTTGTACGACATGTATGAAATTACCAAAAAAACATGACCATCACTTATTTAAAGATTACTTTGAAAATTTTAAATTTATTTTTTAAAGAATTTTTTTCCTAATATTCTGAAAATTGGTAGTTTTTTAATGTGATTTATAAAGAAAAGGATTTTAAAAAAAATATATGTTTTCAAAAGTGAATTTAAAAATGAAAAGGATATTTACAATGATAATGTTTTTAATGATATTTTATGGATTTATATTCATTAGTGAAAACCACCCTTTAATCTTACTCCAATGGGTATATTCTTTATTGATTCCATCATTATTATTCCTCTGGTTGATTTATAATTATTTTAAAAAAGGACAGCATGGATATCACTCCCTTGTTTTATTTTTGTATTCATTAACTTCTCCTTGAATTATTTACTTTCCTATTATCATTGGACATTAAAATTCACTTAAATGTATATATTATTTATCATGGATATTTTTGTTTCTTAAACTGTATATCATTTTTAAATATATTTTTTACTATGAAATTTATTTTTTAACTGGGGAATTATTGATAAATCTATATCCTTTACTCAATAGTGATATTTTATGATAAGGCGCATTGTTAAAAAATTAAATCGATAATTTGATATATAAGTAATACTTTGGAAATATAGTGAAGGGTGGGGACTGAACTTTATATAGCCCCTAGATGTATCGATAGGTTTTATGAGACAAATGAGTTATCCAAAATCAATTGGGTTTCTACCTGTAGTTTTAAACTAACTTGAGGATATATCTTGATAATAGATATTTTCATGTTCTTGAGACATGACATAAAATAGTTAAGAATTTAATTCATTTATAAATTAGTTATTATTATTATCCGTGATATTTTCTATATGATATTATCTACTATCATTTTATTGATTAAATAGAATATTTATTCAGTTATTTACATTTCCATATTGATTGTTTCTTATCTTACCATAATAGTCAAGTTATTAAAATGTCATGTGTGTTCAGTTATTTACCTTTCCATATTTATTATTCATTTTTTATCATGAAAGTGAATTTATTTAAATGTCACGTTCCATTTTGATTATGATTATTGACTCACAATTAGCTTCTATTATACTTAACCCATACTGAGTATTTGATCTCACCCTTATTTTTTATCCTCTCTCCAGGTTATGAAGATGAATCCTTTGAATGATTTTTCAATGATGATGTGCAATTTATTTTGTTATGTACTATGTTTTATTTTCTATTCCCAATGTAAAATGGGTGTTATGTATGTATCTAGTTTTCCAATACTACTAAAATATTCTGTCTTTTTGGATCTAATTCCTTATATATTATG
Organism: Viscum album; assembly: GCA_963277665.1. Lineage (NCBI taxonomy): Eukaryota > Viridiplantae > Streptophyta > Magnoliopsida > Santalales > Viscaceae > Viscum > Viscum album. The sequence goes on along the minus strand of OY728141.1, from coordinate 2,010,353,356 downwards.
CCAATGTAATAAAGTAAGATACTAAGTCTAAGTTACTAGATTTGAGTTGTTACATGTTCATTTTATTATGTTTTAGTTAATGATTTTTCTAGATTAACATGGGTTTATTTCATAAGAATTAAGAGTTAATGTTGTGTTAATTTTATAAATTTCTATAATTTATTATTAAATGGAAAAATGATAAAAAAAAATCTTTGAGAAGTGTCCAGGGGAAAGTTTTAGAATCATTAATTCAATTTATTTTTCTAAAAAAATGGAATTAAACATACCTTACCTTCCCCTAGGAAACCTAAATAGATTGGTTTTATTGAAAGGATGAATAGAACCATAAATGAAATTACTATAACAATGTTGTGTGAATGTATTATGCCCACTCACTTTTGGGATGAATCTATTAAAACTGAAAACTATGTCATAAACATGGATTTTATAAGTATTCTCTTAAATAAAACACTCTTTGAGTTATAGAACAATGGGAAATCTATGGTTGAATACTAAAAGGTATTTTGATATAAATTATACATCTTAAACATAAAGTAAAATATTATTAAGTTTGATGTAAACATTAATGGAGGAATTTTTATATACTATTCTACTACTTTTAAATATTATAGTTTTTTTAACAAGAATTCATAGGTAGTGGAATAATTCAATCATGTAAAATTTGATTAAATTATTCTCTTTGATCATAAAAATATTTAACTAGGTTTCCTAAGTGATTCTATAGACAATGTAAGAATTAAAAATCTATTAGATGATAAAAAAGGATTATAATATAGAACTTGATCATGTATAATCCATTCATTAAATGTTTAAATATAAATAACCTAATATTATATGGCCTAGATAGAATAGGATCCCTAAACATCATCCTTTAGAGACTATTATAGGAAACCTATTTAGACATGCAAGAATATTTATACCAGTTCAAGGGGGAAAAGGTATGAGAATTATTTTATAGACCATATGATTATTCTATAATTGGAACTAAATGGGTATTTAGAAACAAACTAGATGACCATGGTGTGGACACTAGAAATAAAACTAGATTAGTTTTCAAAGTTTACAATCAATAGGAAGGTATGTACTATGAATAAACCTTCTACCTTGTTTCTAGATTAGAATCTTTGTATTATTTTATAATTTTCATCTTTTATGAATTTTAAATCATTTTATATAGATGTAAAATTTTCTTTATTAAATGGATTTTTAATGGAGAATGTCTATTTTGAGAAAACTCAAGGTCTTAAAGATCCTAATTCCAAAAATTCTATTTTCGAAATTACTTAAGACTTATAAGGTATTAATCAAGCACCAAGGGATTGGTATGAAAGGATAATTATTTACACTTTATAAAATGGTTTTATAGTGGGCCTGATGGGACACAATTTTTTTAATAAAACCTCATTACAAAATATTTTTTGTTCAATTTTATATTGATGACGTGATTTATGATTTTACAAATCAAAATTTGTGTAATATTTTTTTAAATATCATGAAAAAATAATTTGAAATGAGAATGATGGGTGGGTAAACCTATTTATTTGGTTTTTATATTTACCAAAAATATTTTTGAATATCTAAATCAAATAAAATATATTCATGATTTACTAAAAAATTATAATTAAAAATAGTAATTTATATTCATTTACCAAGAGTTCCAATAAAAAAATTGATTTTGATATATCTAGTTAATCCATTTAAAAATAATTTTATAGAGGAATTATTATAATCTTGTTATTTCTAACTTCTTGTTGAAGATACATTATGTTTTTCATGTGTTTATGTTCTATATTTTAAGAAAACCCAAAAGAATAAAATTTAAGAGCTTACAAAATAATTTTAAGTCATTTGAAAGGAATTATTTATTTATCCATACAGTTTAAAGAAACATTTGATTTTGATTTAATTTTATTTTTTGGAGCTGACTTTAGTGGGTGTAAATTATATAAAAAGAGTACATATAGTTCCTTACACTTTCTTATAAAATCTTTAGTTTCAAGTTCAATTAATAAGAACTGCTATGTTGTATTGTCATTTATTGAAGTTGAATATATTACAATTATTAGTTTTTGTGCATAAGTGTTGTGGATGAAACATACCTTAATGGATTTTAGATTTTTTTATCATGTGTTGGTTAAATGTGATACACTTCTTCTATAAAAATTTAAAAAGAAATACAATAATCCATTATAGGATGAAAAATATAAATTTAAGGAATCATTTCTTAAGGTATCATTCAAAAAAAGGTGATATATCTTTAAAATTAATTATTATAGAATATTAACTAGAATATATATTTAAAAATCCTTTACTAGCTAAATTATTTGATTTTATTAAAAGTGAGTTGTGTATATTTGATTTTAATTAATTTTATTCTAATTGGGAATTTTAACTTATTAACTATTTATTATAGTTTCTATTTTTTAATTATTAATTATTTAATGATAGGAAATTAATAGCGTTCTATTTTTACTACTCAAATTAGGCTTTATTTACATAAATTATTTATTTTTTCATACATTTATGGGTTTTTTTAATTTTATTTATTTTAGGTTTACCATGTTTCTAAAAGTGAGTATTTATATTCTCTATAATAAATATTATTAATCTTGTCATAAAATTTTGAAAATTATATGATATCAATTTCTCTCCCAAATATGAATCCTTCTCTCCCTAAACCTAATCCTTCAACATTCATGATACTGAAGCTTGGGATCCTAAAAATGAAACTTATCTTGTTGATTCTCCAATGTCTCCTATAATCTGAAGATTGTTCTTTGTCAAAGGTTGTGAGACAAGGAGCATCACCTCTCTAAATGTTTCACCTAGTAATATTTAGAAACATATAGTATGTATAACTATTGATAAATATTTAGGGATTTTTGATCCAGTAAAAGTTGAAAAGGGTTTCTTTTAAATTATAGAGTTTGTTAGTTCAGACAAATAAGATGGTAAAGAAATACCATTATTGAGAATATTGGTTCCTACTAAACCAACCCATAGATAATAAGTGGAATAGATAGGTGCAATATACCCAACTATTAATGAATTATAATGTACTAAAATAAATAGATAACTTGAAACCTTTATAGAGAATATGCTTTCTGAGCTCACCTTCATGAGAGCTGAGAAGGAAAGTTTGAAAGAAAATTTGTCAGACCTAAAATATAATTTAGTTACTAAGTTATATTTTAATGATATAAAGTCTCTAATATAGGGTCAAATAGAAATTATTATAAATTTTATAGTTGTGCAATCTCATTTTTCTAATTTATACTTAGAAGATACAATATATGTTGAATTTTAAGTTCAATAGAATTTAGCTTTTATAAAGATTATGGTGATCACTCAATTTGAGTATATCAAAAATGGTATAACTATTCAGCCACATTATGTGAAACCTATTAAGCTAGTTAAACTAGGCCCTTCATCTATTCCAACAACTGTATAAGATAAATTGGTAGTTTTTTCATTAAATTTGGATACCTTGAATGATTGTATAGATTCTATATAGTGTGACTTGGTTTATGTAGATCATTTTCAATAAATTTATGGCATTTTAACTCCTAAGATCAGGGAGACTTGATCTGTTAACTACAATGTTATTCAAAGACTTCAAATAGTTTTGACTGATCTTGTTGCTTTTGTTAAGGAATATATTATCTCTCTAAAGGAGACTTTATAAAATGGCCTTAATATCACACAATTCATTCTGAAAGGACTAGAGAAAATGGAACCACTTATTGAAAAAAAAATTATGATTTTGGATGCTAAGTTGGACAGACTTTAGAAGACTCTCAACTCATGTCTTACTTATAATTATGAGGAAACTTTTAAAGAGGATATTGAGTGAGTATTTTAAGTTCTAAAATACCCCTATAAGGGAAAGGATATGGATACTCCTAATGCACCATATCCTATTAGTGTCTCTTTTATACCCTCTCTGGTGTTTTTATAAAACTAGGTAGAAGTACTATAGAGTCAGTTTAAGAGTGATACCCATAAATTAGATATATAGAACTAAGATAGAGTGATTAGTTAGAATCTATAGCATGTTTTTTCATTTATTCTAGAATTTTTATAAATATTCCAACATCAAGTGAATCTATAAGCACGAAGATTCTCTATTTCACATAATAGTAGGATAGTCTATAGGTCCCACCCATACTGATAAATATCCTACCATAAAGTAAAGGATATAAGTTGTATTTAATACCTCTATCATATATCATAAATACAATCAAAATCTTTCTGACTAAGTGAAGTGTGGTCGATTGTCTCATATCGACCATTCAATGGTCTGATGCTCTGCTAATGTGTATAGTGCCACTTGGGTCGAATCCTCAGTGATGGTACTTTTTGTATAGTCATTTGTTTTTGTTTTGCCTTTTGAAAAGGGGTTTTTCTGTAAATATTATATAAAATGAATTATTTATGTATTTTTTTTACCAATTTAATAATTATTTGGGTGAGTTTATTATTATAGAGTTAAGATTGTGATATCATTGACCTTCACTATATATTTCATTAAATTAACACCCACTTCACAAGATGATTTTGATTGGAATTCCCATCTGTTGAGGAATTAATCCAAGAAATAACTTAAATAGGGTTCCAATATCAATAAATTTTTGTTTATGGTAGTGTATTTATGGTTCTAATAACACATGTAATCCATATATTAAACAAAACGTGTCAATAATCCATGACATTTTAAGTTTAACTTACAAGATGTTAACCTAAAGAATATTAATTGAGAAAATTATTTCAATAAATCAACCATTGATATGGATATTAGCCTTGTTTATGATGATTATGGTTATGAATTAAAATAGGAATAAAATAAATGAAACAAGAAAATATTTGTACGCCAAACACACACACTGGAAGTGAAGAAAGTTAAAAATAAACATTCGATTGAATGAGAAAAAAAGAGGAAAGGTTTTATTTTGATTTATTTATACTATTTTGAGAACATTAATATTATTCAACATAAGTTGGATGAGAATAAGATATGAATAATAAGAAAAAAGCATTAAAATTCAATTGACATGAAAACAAACTTACACAATTAAAAATGAATAAAAACGCAAAAGAACCTGAAAATAAAGAGAGGAGGAAAGTTTTGTCAAGTGAAAACATGAGTTTGGATGTTCCTTCTAGGAATTTGGAAAGTATTTTTTTTTTGATAATTTAACCTCCTATATTCTAAAATTCCAACCCCTTACAAGGAGAAAAGGACGATGCATTTATAGCCAAAGGTGGTGGGCTATTTGCATTCTAAATCTCCCCCTAAATATGGCTTGCCAATTTTTCCATTCAGATAGCAGAATATTAACATATCTTCATATTAAAAGTTGTATATATTGATATAGAATTCAAAACCTAAAAATTTGGCAGCAATTGAACTTTTTTATCCAAATTTACAACTATTTTACAAAATAATGTTATTCTTCCCATTTTCCAGTTGATTTTTTCTTTAGTCTTAATCTGAGTTCATTTTAGGCTATGAAATTTCCCTCATATCCAAACCATTTATTCTAAAAATTCTACCACAGATATCTTGTATTTCAAACCACAAAATATCAGTTCAATTGGATGAGTTTATTAGGAGAAAAGTAAAAAAAAGTTGGTTATTTTTAATTTCCATACAAAATTTTGGGCTAGACTTAAAATCATAAGTTGGGCCCCCTATTTGTTAATTTGGGCCCTAAAATTTTTATCTAATATATATCTAGATATTAAATAAAATATTATTGACTTTAATAAAATTTCAGATTCTAAATTGAGTCCATAAATTCTACATTCATTATTAGTCCAGTTTCATTGATAGATTCTGTGTGCCTTATTTTGTTGTCCATATGACTCTTCAAATGACTAATTTTGATCAATATTCAATTGAATGATTTGTAGTAAATTTAATTAGGAACCCTATAAAACTAGAATCACACAATTTGGATAAGTATATTGAGATTTATATTTAAAATATTAAACTCACTCAAATCTGGATTAATAAAAATAATCCTCAATAATTATATTTAATATTAAAACATGGGTATTTCACACAAATTATAAACTTTTCAAAAAAAATAAGTAAAGGGTGTAAATAAAAATGTATTAATAAATTAAAAAAGTCTACTCTCCCACACTTAGGCTTATGTATTTTCTTATATACAACAAATATAAAAACATAACTAAATAATTTTCACTCTCTAATAAATATTAAAATTTTGTTTTCACCATTCAAGGGGGTATAGACTAGTTCAATCATCTATAAAAAATTATGAACAAAATTTACATAAAGAATGTTCTAAAAACAATTCATTTTTTCTTCTCAAAATTAGAAATGTAAAATGTAGGCACTCATAACTTACTCCTCTCATGATAAAAAAATTACGAAGGTTCACTAATCCACCAACCAAAAGTGAAAATATTAGAGTTTGTAAGATATCCCAACTTTCTTTCCCTATAATTAAATGCACAATAATCAAGATGTATTTTTTAAGGTTTATTTAGTGGATAAAGTACAAGAGAAATATAGTTTCCAAAAGAGTGTAAAAGAGGAGTAAAACACCAACATGGGGAAAACAATGCATAGTTTTTTTAAAATAAAACATAGAAGGAAATGGAAACACATATTTACAAGGGAATAATTTTGTGAATAAAGACAAAAAAGAGGAATAAAATTGTAAGGGGTTGAAAATATTAAATATTTACAAAACACAAAACTTCTCCCAATGATATAAGTGTTCTTTTTTTTATTTTTTCTTTTTCTTTTTCTTTTTTTCAAAAGTTTAAGTTAGAAAAATATCACACTCATCTCTCAACCCATGTTTAATCTCCTAATAACACTAATTTTAATACTTATACCAAGATCAAGCGTTTAGTAAGAGTGATTTTTGACCCACCCAAGATACAACCCATTATTTTTTTATTTTTTATTTTTTCATTTTTTCAGTTTTTTTTATTTTTTTGAACACTTTTAAATAACATGTAAAAATTTACATAAACATCAATACATTCCCAAAACTCATCAAATTAAAACCTCTTCCTCACACTTAAATATTTTATTTCTCTCAAACATATGATAACATGATTAAAATAAATAAATGGATACCCAAAATGAAATTCATTCCCCCCACATGTAAATTTAAATAAATTATGAAATAAAAATTCATGTAGATGTTGGTTGGGGCAGAGTATTGAGTCTATAATGTAGATATCAAAAAAATATTCATAGGATCAAATGGGATTTGAAAAGGAGGATTAATTTAATTTTAATGGAAAGATATTTGGCTATTTTGATTCTAATTTGGTTCAAAAAATTCCTTTATCATATTAATGTATTATAAAGTAGGAAATTCATATTGAAGGTCCACAAACTCAAGACTCAAAATATGGGATGAAAAACATACCAAATGAAAATATGGTCATTGGTGTCCTAGGAATTAAGGTTGGAGTTATTTCTCATGGGTTGGGTAATAACATTTTCCAAAAAAAATGAGCATTCAAAATTTATTGGTCTTGACACAAAATTCTTTATCCAAATTTATATTGAAAATATAAAATGTTTGAGTGGAAAAAGTCTTCTGAATCCACAAAGTGGTTGGACAAATATCAAAATTTAATGGTGATTAATTATGAAAATTTTTGTTTTTTTATTTTTTTTATATTTTTTTAGTTTTTAAAATAAACACCCACACAATAGAGAAAGAGAAAAAAATGTTTTGATGAAGAAGGTGGTAAAAAAATGAATGAGAGAGGAAGAAGAGTAAATATAGAGAGAGAAAGAGAGATAAGGAGGAATAAGAGAGAAAGAGTGGGTTATATGGAAAGAGGTTCTCTCGGTTTGGATTTGGTGGGTCACTATCTCAATCCAGTAGTGGTTCTACCATAGTGGTTGGGGATTCGATGGAGGTTGATGTAGTTCTCGAGATGTGTGTCCTCTCATGGTGATTCTTTAACCAATGTACATTAACCATAAATTTTATTTTTGAAGTTGGGTCTAGGACATTCACTGCACCAAATGGGTAAACATTAGTAATGATAAAAGGACCTTCCCAATAAGAATTAAGCTTACTTGGGTGATGCCAAAATTGAGAGATGAAGAGAATTACATTTCCACCTTCATGGAATACCTTTTGTAGGATGTGTTTATTATGGACTACCTAAGCCTTTTCTTTATATATATTTTAATTCTAATAATAATCTTGGAAAATCTCCTCCAATTCATTCAACTACAACAATCTCTCTTTTCTATATTGTTTCCAATCAAAATTACAAGTTTTCACAGCCCAAAATGACTTATATTGGATTTCAACTGGTGAATGAAATGATTTACTTAAAACAAAACTAAAATTAAACATACCATTGGGTGTTTTATAGGAAGTTCAATAAGCCCAAAATTCTATGCTAAGTCTCTCAGGGCAGTCTTTTCTAGTGGACTTTACAATTCAATCATACACTCTTTTCACTTCTCTATTAGAAATTTCAACCAAGCCATTTGTTTGGGGGTGATATGTAGTTAATGTTTTTTACAACCCCATTCTTTTTTCAAAAGATATTATATGGTATAATTACATAAACGGGTTCCTAATTCATTTATCAAGTCATGTTGAGTTCTAAATTGAAGAAAAATGTGGGTTTTGAGGACCTCACTAATAGTATGTGCAACATCCTTCCTAGGGGGTTCGGCCTTGACCCACCTAGAAACATAATCAACCACAAGAAGAATGTATGAGAATACATTTTAATGGGGGAATGGTCCAATTAAATCAATTCCCCAAACATATAAGATATCATAAAATATTAAGGGCTTTGGGGGCACTTCTATTCTTTTTTAAATTGTTCCAAACTTTTGGCAAGTGGAACATTGTTGAAATAAATCAGGTGAGTCCTTGAAGAGTGATGGCTAGAAGAATCCTAAGTCAAAAACCTTTAGGGAGGTCATTTTTGGTCCAAATTTTCCACCACCAAGCATTAAGTGGTAGAATTATAAGATGGAGGAATGTTCATCTTCATCAACACATCACTTAATTACCATGTCATCCTCAATTTTCTAAAGTTTATTATCTTCCCAAAAATAGAATTTTGAATTACTTTTTGATTTACTTTTTGTTATTTTGAAAAAAAATAGTAAAAATATTATATACCAAGTAATTTACAATTGGGGAATACCATGGTAACTTTGGATTGAGAGATGATAGGTTTTTACTTAGAAATTCAGGATCAATTAATTCAAAAAGAGATGAATTTGAAATTCTACACAGGTCATCATCCATGGGGTTTTCTTTTCTAGGTCTATATTTAATCACAATTTAAAAATATTTTAGCATTAGAATTTATCTTATTATACTTGTTTTGGAATCACTTTTATTAATTAAGAACATTATAACTAAATAGTTTGTAAAAATGAAAATTTTGGCACCTAAGAGATAGGCCTGCAATTTATCCAAGGAAAAATCCATAGTTAAAAGTTACTTTTTAGTCGCAATGTTGTGATATTGAGTTCTATCCATTGTTTTTTAGGCGTAATAGATTAAATGGGGAATATTATCTTTTCTATGACCAAGAATGGACCCAATGGCCCTATCAGAATCATCACACATCAATTCAAAGGGTAAGGACTAATTTGGGGATTGGATTATCGGGGAAAATGTAAGAACTGCTTTGAGTTCAAGGAATTATCTCTTGAAATCCTCATAGATATGGAATGAAACATCATTTTGAAGTATATGGGTGAGTGTGAGAGAAATACTACTGAAGTTAGGGATGAATCGATGATAGAAACTGGAATGACCAAAAACTTAATAGATATGTTGAACTAATGTGGGTTCAAGAAGTGATTGGATCACCTAAATTTTGGCAGGATAGACTTTAATACCCTATTGTAAAATTATGTTCGCTAGAAAAATCCCATTAGTAACCATGAAGTGACATTTTTCAAAAATCCGCACAAGGTTACATTTGATACACTTTTGTAAGACTAGAGAGAGTAAATGTAAGAAAGATTCAAATAACTCACCATAAATGGTAAATTTATCCATGAATACCTCCATGAAATGATCAATGAATTCAGAAAAGATACTCATCATAAACCTCAGGAATGTTTCCGGATCATCTGAAAGTCCAAAAGGAATTATCCTATATTCATATGTTCTAAACAAGAAAGTGAATATAGTCTTTTCTTGGCCCTAAGGTGCTATTGGGATTTTTAAATAGCTGGTGTATCCATAAATAAAGCAATAATGTGACTCTATAGCTAATAGTTATGGAATTTTATCAAGTAAAGGAAGAGGGTAGTGATCTTTTCATGTTTCATCATTCAATTTTTGATAATCGATGCGCACATACCATTTGTTTTTTACTCGAGTTGTGGAAACCTCTTTGTGTTCATCTGTGAAAATAGTTATCCCACCCTTCTTAAGTTCCACTTGAATTAGTCTAACTCATTCACTATCATAAATTGGGTAGATAATAGCAGCTTATAGAATCTTGAAAATCTACTCCCTAACTACGTCATTTATGAGTGGATTAAGTCTTATTTTTGGTTGTCTAGTCGGTTCGGATGATTCTTATAGATGAATTTAATGCAAGAAAAGGGTGGGGTTGATTCTAGGAATGTCATCTAGGGTCCATCCTAGGGAATTTTTGTTTTCCTCTAACACTTGAAAAATTTTGGACTCCTTTTCAGTATGTGTACCATAGATAACGACAGGATCATAGTGATCATGGAAAAGGAATTCTAATTTTAGCTTCCCAATAAGAGGTTTCATATCATTATCATCTTTCATTTGTGAGATAGAAAACTCAATAATGGAGGAAAGTATTTCAATTGGTTTTGATTCATTTTCCTCATTAATTTCCAAGGTGATAGAATACATATTAGAGTTTAGTAGGGATTCAAGAGAGCTTTAAATATCCTTTAGATTGACGGTGTCTATGAATTAATGGTCAACATAAACTTCCAAATTTAAGACTTGGTTAATCAAGGTACAAATTTCACAAACTTATATCTCATTAAAACATGATTAACATGATGGTATAGGGTGAATCTACTCTCAGAAGTGTACTTGGAAGAATGGATTGAGAATGCAGAGTGATCCTCAAAAGGATATCGCATGGCTTGAAAGATACTGAACTTGACCAGTTGGTCACCAAATTCCATGGATAAGATGCCTGGATGGACATTAATCTTAGTTATAGATATCTAGGGGAATTTTATTATTAGTATTAGGGGAGATCGAGAATATTTCATCTCACCTTCTATGTCAAGGACATAAAAATCAGCTGGGAAGATAAGATCATTAACTCAGATTAGGATATCTTCAATTACCCCCTCAGGACTATATATGATATGATTAGCTAACTGGATTATAACACTCATTGGGTGAAAGGTACCTATACCAATGTTGGAGAATATGGATTTTGGCATGACATTTATTGAGGCTCCTAAGTCTATGAGTGCATCATCGAAGTTGGAACTGCCTATTTGGCATGGAACTATAAAGGTCCCTAGATCTTTGCACTTCATGGGAATTGACAATTGGGTTGAAATATTTTCAATCATCCTAAGTTTCCACTTATGGGTGCAGAATTACTTGATAAACTTGGCATACTTAGGAATCTTTTTGATTGCATCTAATAGTGTAATGTTTACTTCAACACGTCTAAACATGTTGAACATTTCATGATTGAGTTCAAAGGACTTCCTTGGCTTAGAGACAGCTTGAGGAAAAGGATTTGGGTTCCTTAGAGGAATGGAAAGAGGTGAGGGAGTGGCTTAAAGTTCTTGTTCTAGATTTTGTTTTATTTTCTTTTTCAAGATCAACATTCAAATGTTCATTTTAGGATCCATCATGAGGTATAGAATTTTTTTTCCCGTTCGAAGTGAAATTTCACTTAAATTACCCTTGGGGTTGGAAAACAATTGATTTGGGAGTTGGGAGAAATATAATAGTTGATATTGGCTAAGGTGGTATGCAATTTGACCAATTTCGATTTCAATGTTTTTAAGGATAGAATCGGTGAATGAGGCAAGATCTTCCATAGTACTTTCCCATGGTTTCTTAGAAGAAGATACATGTCCTGTATTGGGATTGCGTTGATTTAGGTTCTTGGTAATGTTCTTATATTGGTTTGGGAAATGTGAAGGGTCATTGGGATAGTATAATCTAGGAGGACGAGTAGGAGGATTCCTAATTTGAGGTTAAGGAATAAAAGGATGAGGTTATTTGAAGTTACCACCTCCTTGACCACATTAAATTTGTTTGGATTTTGAGGAGGAAACTGAGGGGGTGATAGATTGGATTACCATACCTCAATCCAGGTTTATAGGTATAAGATAAGGGATCAAATTGGGTTTGGGTGGAGTTTCTAAGGAACTGACCTGATTTTTGAGGGATGGTGTTCTGATGAACATATGTTGCATTAAGCTTCATTAGACCAGAATAATTTTAGGGATGATCTTGTAGTTAAGTACATGTGATAGTTGTATGGGATGGTGAGCTGCAGATTCCACAATTTTTGATAGGTCTAGAGAATAGAGATTTTGGAGAAGATGAGGTTGGGGCATTGGAAGCCACTATAAGTTTTTGCAAAATACCTATAAGTTCACTCATCCACTAGGTCATCTTTTTTATATCTATGTATTGATTCTCTTGGAATTGTTTAACTTGAACATGTTCTCGAGTATGGAATTGATTTTTGTTTCCAACCATGTTTCTTATGAGATATCATACAGTTGTACGAGTTTCTTCAACAATATAACCACAAATTGTGGCATCAATGAGTGTTCAATCCCTAGCCAATAACCCCTCAAAGAATTATTGGATCAAGAATTGACCAGGTATTTGGTGGTGTGGGTAATTTTTCATATGATTTTTTAACCTCTCCCAATACTAATGGAGTGATTAATTGGGTAATTAGCGGATACCACTTATTTCATTTTAGATAGAAGTAGTTTAAGAACCAGGAAAGAATTTATCTAATAAGATTTAGTTCATGTAATTCCATGTGTTTATGGAAATAGGATGGAGATAGTAGATCCATGACTTAGTATAGTAAACTAGGGAGAAGAGGAATGATCGAAGTTTGATTTTTTCTTCATAAACCCCTTGAGGATTTATCGTGGAGCATGCCACTTGGAACTATTCAAGGTGAATATGTGGATCCTCTTTAGCTATCATGTGGAAATGAGGTAGAAGATGAATCAAAACTGATTTGAGTTCAAAATCATCCTTGCTATTTGGATATTAAAAATCAAGGGGTCAGTAATTCATATTAGGGGCACCAAGTTCTTTAAGGGTTTGTTCCCTAGGATTATTCAAATCCAGTTCAATTTGATGGGAAATGAATGTATTTGGAGTTATTTGATTATCCCTAATGGTCTTCTTATGTCGGAGAAGATTTCACTTGATTTCTAGGTCAAAAAAATACAATGTATTTTCTGAGAGGCTATAGAGAATTTAGAGAAAATTTGGAAGGATGAGGAAAGAGGGATTTTCTTTGTGGTTTTTTTTTGTTTATGATTTTTATGAGAAGGTCGATTTTTATTTATATTTTTTTAGATATTTTGTTGTTTTTTTTATTTTAATTTTTTTGTTTTTTTACAAAAATCAAAGACTAAAAACTACTAGTTCCACTATACCTAGAAACAGTTCCATTTAAATCACAGGCGACTGTTTCCTTTCGACCATTCAAAGGTTCGGTGCTCTTCTAATGTGTATATTGGTACTCAGGTCGAATCCACGGTGATAGATCTTTTTTTATAGTTGATTGTTTTTTGTCTTTTGAAAGGGGGTAGTTTGAAGAGATTATAAGAAATGAATGATTTACATATTTGGTTTAAAAATTTAATAATGATTGGGTTGTGTTCATTATTAAGGAGTTAAGCTTGTGATATCCTTGAGTTTTTCTATATATTTCATTAAATTAACACCAACTTCACAATATGATTTTTACTGGAATTCAAAAGTGTTGAGATTTTAATAAAATCATTAAATTAACTAGGGTTATAATATTAGTCAATTATTATTTATGGTAGTTTATTTATGGTTCCAATAATCCATGGAATCCATACGTTAAACAGAACATGTAAAAAATCCATGAAATTTTAAGTTTAACATACAAGATGTTAACATAATGAATATTAATCAAGAAAAATCTCTCAATAACTCAACCATTGAGATGGTTATTAATCTTGTTTATGATGATTATGGCGATGAGTTATAATAAGATGAAAATAAATGAGATAATAAAAGAGTTGTGTGTCATACATACACACGAGTGGTGAAGGAAGTTAAAAACATAATTTTGATTAAATGATAAAACAAAAGAGGAAAGGGTTTATTTTGATTGATTTAAACTGTTTTAATACCATTAATATTATTCAACATAAGGTGCATGATAGTAAGATATTATGAAGAATAAAAATTCATTAAAATTCAATTTACATTAAAACAAACTTACACGATTACAAATAAAGAAAAACGCAAAAGAACATGAAAAATATAGAGGTGGAAAGGTATATCAAGTGAAAAATTAATTTTGGAAGGCCCTTCTAGTAATTTGGAAATTCATTGGTTGTTCCAATGTATCTTCCTCTATTCTGAAATGGAACCCCCTTATAAGGAGAATAGGGGGTGCATTTATAGCTCAAGGTGATGGACTGTTTGCATTCTAAATCTTCCCCTCAAGTTGAATCACCAATTTTTCTACCCAGATTGATGAATTTAGAGGTATCTTCTACTCAAAAGTTTTATATATTTATATGGACAATAATCCCTTAAATTTTTGTAGATATTGGACTTTTTATTCAAATTTGTGGCTATTTTACTAAACAATTTAATTCTGTCCATTTTTCTATCATGTTTTTCCTTGGTCTAAATGTGAATGAATTTTAGGCTAGGAAGATGCCCTCAAATCTGAACCATTTATTCTAAAAATTTGTCCACCTATATATTTTATTTCATAAAACAAAATCTCAGCTCAATTAGATGATTTTATTGGTAGAGAAGTTATGAATGGTGGGATGTTTTTAATTCCAAGACAGAATTGTGGTTTGGACTTAAAATCATCATTTGGAAACCTTATTTGTGGATTTGGGCCTTAAAATTTTTATCCAAGATTTATATAGATATTCAGGAACATATTATGTACTTTCATAAAATTTGGGATTCTTTATTGAGCACATAAATTATATCTTCATGGCTAGTCCAGTTTTTTTGACAGATTCTTTATGCCTTCTGATGTGGTCTATATGACCCTTAAAATGACCGATTTGGTATAAGATCAAGTTGAATTATTTATATTAAATTGAATTAGGAACCCTATAAATCAATAATACCACAATTTTAATAAGTATATTGAGAATTATAATTAAAATAGTAAACTGACTTGAATCTAGATTAATAAAAATAATGTTCAAAAATTATATTTAATATTAAAATATGAGTATTTCAAACCAATTATTAAATTTTCATAGAAAATAAGTAAAGGGGGTAAATAAAAAGTTGTGAATAAATTAATAACATCACCAATCAAGGCTAGTATCTCCTCCTACCTCTTATACCAATATATCATTCACTAATTATAATAAGTATGGAAAGAAGAAAGATAAATACTCCTGAGAAAAAATTAGGTCCAGTATAGGGAGAATTTTCAAGAAAGAAAAGGTTAGTGTTGGATGAGATTCTATTTCAGATGTACCATTTGGTGAGATGCACCATCTGAACCATATAATCTTACCCTAAACTTAATCTAATCATTTCTTACTTGTTTATTTTAGTAAACCCACTCCTAAACTTAATCTTACATAGTCTCACCCTACCTATAACCCTCCTCCTAAGACTAAGGAATTAAATCTATTATTGTATACTTTTTTGGATTATCAATGAAATTTTATTATTATCCAATTCAGTGTTCTCTTCATATTTAATTCTTATTTTTGAATATTTACTATTTATTACTGATTTATTATTCATTTCTATTTTTAATTTTTTTCAAACAGGTCAATGCCATATCTCTATTCATTTTAGTCCTTAAAATTCTCATAGTTTACTAATTATATGTGTTATATTTATTTTGTTTTACGTAAATTACTTATAATTATTTTTTATATCATAAAAGGGAGATAATATCTTTGTGAACAAATAAATTTTAGTAAAATTACAAATTATCAATGTTTTTTATGCTTAAAATATCTAATTTTTTCATTTACATCTATTTGAGTTTTTGTGATAAACAAAAATTGGAATATTATTGGACACACTAATGTTTTTCCAAAATATCCTAATATTTTATAAGTTTTTATTCTCATAAAATCATTATTTTTTTACTAAAATGTTTATTAAAAATGATTTTAAGTGAATAATTTATATTTAATAAAATATTATTTCATTTGGAAGTCTTTTAGTTCAATCAATAATTTTTGAGTTTTGATGAAATTTTCCTAAAGGTAAATATCTAAGAATATATCAAAATATAAGATTCCTCTCAAAGTAAATTATCCTATGCACTGAAATTGTCTTATCAACAAACTCTAGATTTTAGAAAGATGACAAAGTAAATATCATATGAGTGGAAACATCCTATAGAAATTATCCTATAAATCTATAAAGAATTATGCATTGGATATATATTAAAGGAAAATATCACATGAGCTAATAAATTCATACATGCTATGTTTTTACAAATTCATTTATCGTATGACAATAAAATATTATATGCATGTAGAAAATATATTATGACCATCAAAATTACCCTATGAAATAGTACTTATAGATTATGACATGAAATTAAAATATCAAATGATTCATATCATCATACAATACTATAAATTTATTTTAAATAATAAAATTGTTATGAATATAAGGAAAGTCTTATAATTAGGAAAAATTAATATGATTAAACATATTATAATGAAAAGTTTTACAAATATGAGGATCTATGAAGCTAAGTATTTTCCAATATTTAATTGGGTTATCAAGAAATTTATTACTATTATAGTATTATATGATAATTCCATAATTACCTTTAATTTTATCAAAAAAAAATTGATATCAAATTAGGAAAATGTGATTTAAATATTGCCTCAATTTCCAAGAGCACATATATTTTCAAGAGTGTCCAAAGCCGCAGTCAATTACTACCTTTATATTTTCTATTTTCATAGATAAAATCACATATAGAGAAAAACTATATGTATTCATATTATTATTATATTAACTCAATAATTTATAATGATAGTAGTTCAAATTCAAATATATGTTGTTTTGGTAAGTTTGAAAACAACTCTCACGTGCACCACATGCTCTATTTTTCGTGGTAATTTTAGTAGTGAAACTAAAAATGAACATCTAACATTGTTGTTCATTCATGATTATATAATATATCTGAATAACCTCTAGAACTACTCCTTAAATTCATATTTAATCTCTTGATGTTCTTCATCAACTTTTAGTTTCTAATTTTAACTATGTGTTGAACCCAATTATCTTTTCAATGACTATTTTTTAAAAGTTTACACTATTTGCACCAAGTGTTTTTAGGTTCTAGATAAGTATTGTAAAGGGTAGATTCAAGTAAAATATCTTGTAAACTTTTCAATAAGTTGAAGTTTATTTCACTCAATTTTTAAGGTCTAGAGAAAAAGAACATGCATGGTGAAAATCACCACGATCTCTAAGAGGGTTATTGGTGGAGTTTACTAGGGGATATTTGTTCCTCAAACCAATATAAATTTCCTTTTTATACTCCTTGTCTTATTTTTTTAATATTCTACTTCTTATTTATTTTAAATTGAAGGAAATAATCATTTAATTTTCAAAGAGGGTGGCTTTGGATGGATAAATTTTTTTAAACTCAATCCCCCCCCCCTCTTGATTCATTGTGTGATACCTATCAGGCTAATACACAACACCTATGGACACACCATGATGCTTCTATTCTTGATAACATATCATCTCTAGAAACATATCCCTTATGTAAACCTTATCTTGACACCTTCAATGCCCAAAAGATGAAAAGTTATGGTATGGGAAGGCTTGGTTCATTACATTAGATAACTCTTAAATTATTATCATCCTTGAGAATCAAAATAAAACCCAAAAAGGAAAAAACCAACCCAAGTAGCATATAGGTAAACCTAGGCCTTCACAGCTACATGGTTATGTGATAGTGTTCATATTAAGTGATTTAATGTATGTGGGATATATGAAGGGATGTTTGATATTATATCATTATCTTATATTATTTATTTATTTTATGATACTATAATCCACATGTGGTGTAGATGAGTTCAGACATCTTTTGGGGGAGGTGAATAGTGATTCTATAGATGGATATAGTGTTACAAATATTTGAGTTTGGAAACTAGAACCAACTTAATTTTTATTTTTTATTACTAGAATATAAATAAATATATTATCACGAGATTATTTTTCTTCTATATAACATTAATGTAATAATTTTCTTAGAGTATTTCTTGTATTAAAAAGTTATAATTGTTCCCTTCCATAATGAGAACCAAGAAAATTTGTGATAATTTTATTAAATATATGTACTATAGTCTAGATTACATCTTCCTGATAGGATGAAGATTATGTTCAACTATCAGGTGTTAGGGGATCATAATATATTGATACTGATTATCATGAATTTCATTCTTGGTAATCTTTAAAAGGGAGGTTGTAAGGAAATATTTACCAATAAGAATTCCATATGTTTATGAGTCATTATATATTCCATTATTTTAATATGTTTATTGATCTTTATACTTGATATTATTATTAATTAATATCATGAATCACATACTTTTATGTATGGAAAAAAATTGTGATGATATATGCTTGTGATGAGGTAGAATACATTAGTTGTTTCAAATGTGATATGAAATTAATTGAATAATTAAATAAAAGATTTGTTATTTTTATATTAATGGAAGAAGATATATTTTACTCTTTTATTAAGATAAAATTTCCTAATTAAATCAATGACCATTGTAATTCATTGACCGGTTTATTTTTGGAAAATCAAAGAAATAAAAATCAACCATGTAGGGTGATAACACTAGCTTACATCACGCTTGATAAGATATAGATACAAATATATTATATTAAATAGTAGTATTCATAGGAAGGTTATTTTCATTATGACATTAAATTTTTTATCTATGGGTGTCTTGATGTGTTTCTAAACACTTATCATGGACTTAAAGTATGTTCACCTAATGCCCCTAAGAGAAAGGCATAGAGAGACACATGTTAATTGTATCCAGAATCTCATTAAATTATATTGAATTTAATATTAAGCAAAAAAATTATTCTCATCTTGTTGAAAAATATCTATAAAAGTAATATTGATAAAATAAATTCAATCATGAGATATTCAAGTTTAGAATAAGTTAGTTGAATTTTATCTCTTATGTATTATACATAAGGTAATAAATAAATATTTATTTATTCACCAGTTTAGGGAATAGATTAATATAAATATTTATTTATTTATATGAGTATTAAAATAAAAATTTATTCATTATTTTAAGGAATATAATATTTCTTTATTTATTTAATTAATAAAAATTACTTGATTTGATATTTTATTATTCAAAGGTTCAAAATATTCCTTGGAGGATTGATGGGTCGAGTTAATGATCTGATAGAAATGAAACATTATATTTAAAACCATTTAAATAAATATTAATTTATATATTTAAAACTTTATATATAAATATATGAATTTCATGGGAAATAAATATAATATTATTATTTATATTAGACATGGGGAATTTAATAAAATAAATATTTTATAAAGGGTCATTAAACAATTATCGAATATTAACCCCAATTATATACTCCAATTCATATAATTTTAGATCAAGAGATTTATTTTACATAATATATAAACTCTATAGGATTATCCCAAACTCTAGAGGGAAAATCCTTCACCAACCCTTTAAAAACAAAAAGAGAAAAAGATAATCCTTGGACATGATCAACAGTGAATTACGTAAAGCTCTAGGTTCCTCTGTACTAGTACTCAGAATAGCAAGAATATTATTTTAAGATTCAGAAAGTAATTGTGATTTGTAATATCCTAGTTAATTTTAAATAAATCCATTTCATATAATCATTAGTTATATTTTATAGAGTTGTATTCATTATAAAAATATTATACAATTATTCGGTCAAAACGAAAATGCTTTATTTCTAAAAAATGGATTTTTAAGTATTATATGGTTTTATTTAAAATATTTATTTTAAAATTATATAATTTTATTCTTTAAAAATTAACTTCATTTATGAATCCATTGTGAAAAAATTATCTTATTATTAATTTTGGTGAATTTTCTCAAAATTTGATTTTTCAATTATTAGTGAAAAGTCTTGGTTTTTATTGAAAATTTTATTTTGTTTTAAAGTATTTATAAAGTAAAATTATACATAAATGCAGTTTTAAAAATTTATTAGATCATTTTGATTTAAAATAATACAAATATTTTTTTTAATGGTTTTTATAGTTTAATTTAGTATAAAAATATTTTCTAGTTAAAAGGGAATTTTTATGAAAAACTATTTTTCATTACATTTTACATTATTGATTTTAAATTAAATTCTGTAAATTTTGTGTTTTTAATTTTTAAAAATTGATCCCATATTTGGAATCAAGAGTTTGGAATTTGGTAAATAGGTCCCTTTTATTTTTATTCAATGTATGAGACCAACCCTAGCCAACCAAGCCATACACCCTAGCTAATCGTCACATGGTAAGGTAGAGCAGAAATAACTAAAATAGTTCTTGAATATATAAAAAACAAGATATATAACCATAGTAAAAGGTATAAAAAATAGATAAAACCAAAAACCATACAATATGAGCAAAAACATGCTAAACTAGAAAGTAATTCAAATCTCTATATAACTAGCAGTCACCTCCAAACCACCTTGTTATGAAGGAAAAGACTAAAGGAGAATCCAGCATCCTATAAGATTCCCTTTCCTTCACCTGTATCCTATAATAAAACATCAGAAACTACCCAAAATAAAAATTATGGTGTTAATACAATGCCCAGTAGGATACCACCACAGAGTCTAGAAAAGGTCTAATATCATTAATGCAATAGTTCTAGATTTTAAAAAAAACTATCTTAAAAAGCATTTTTATAAACCCACTCCACTTATAAAAAAAATTCTCTTTGGTTTTCATAAAAGAATTTTATATTCTCAAACTAGAAATATGACACATTGAAGTGATAAAATAGTAAAGTATATTTATACATTAAGAGGTAAGAAAGAGAACACGTATCCATGAAATAACCTATCATGTGAATCTATTTGATATAACCTCATATAAAATCCCATGAGCCACAATCCATCATAAAAAAACATGTGATAAATAACCATAAATTACAAATCATCTTGTATTGGGGATAGCCTACGGGAAAATTCATACTAGACACTCAAGAGCCTAAATAAATATAATAGTGGATCCAACTGATATCAATTCATTTGAGTTGATATCATAAAGGTTAATCAACTTATCCCCTTGTATAGAAACACCTTCCTTAAACTCATATAAACCTATCTACCTTCAAAAATGGTGATTGGAAACCTTAAGAATAGACTTAGAAAGACAATGAACACCAAGAAACTAAAAGGGATCAACAGAAAACATTATCTAATCACAAATATAAAACATAAATGTATCCAATGTATTTTCTATGACTAAAATAAGAAATAACAGAAAGGATTACATACCTGTAGAGGCGCACCAAAACAACTTTGATGATCAATAACCGAACAAATGATCCGGAAGGAGTGTAGAACTCCAAAATTACCTAGGATGAGCTCTAGGCTGAGATATAAGGGTTACAATAAAATGAAACGATATCTAGCTGTGAAGTGCACTAAAAACTGTATGCCTCAAGAATTACATGGTGTGTAACCCTAGTTCACATCATGTAATCCAGGAAGGCCACTTACACCAAAAAACCCATGACCTTTTTATTAAAAACCAATTTTTTGACAATTACATGTCATGAACCTCTTACACAGCATGTAAATATTTTACACACTTTATCAGTTGATGTAATCTGTTAGGAAACTATTAAATGTCGTGTAATACCCTTACATGGCCTGTAAATCCCCAAAAAACTACTGAAACTTCAGGTTTAGGCAGAAAAACTCAAAGGCACCACTCCAAGAATTCTCTAAACATGGGGATAACCCCTCTAAACCATTAACACATTTATAACCAGAATTAATTAATTGAAACTAATATATATTATTGAACCTTAGGTCATTTTACCCAATAAAGGCTCTCCATCCCTAAGAAACCTAAAAATGCCCCCAAAAAGGGATGACAAACAAATCAAAAACAAGGGAGTACCTGAAAATCATAATGGGGTGTTACAATCTCCCCACCATAAATGTGTTCTGCACATATAAATCCCTTAGATTCCTTGAATCTTAAAAAGTGAATACCACTACTTTGTCATCAACGATTCCCTCTCCCATGTCTCATGGCTATCATGTCCACACTACCACAGTACCCAAACCAGAGGAATCATTTTACCATGTATTACCTTCTCTCGGTGATCCATAATTTAAATTAGATGCTTAACCAAAGTGGTTTTTGAAACAAGATAAACATACTTCAATCCAATCACATGCGAAGGATCCAATTTATACCTCCTAAACTAGAAAATGTGAAGCACATCATAGATATATGTCAAAATAGATCAAAAGTACAATTGATAGGCTACCCTTCCAAATCATCTAATGATCACAAAGGGACCACAAATCTTGATCCCAACTTACCTTTATTATCAAACTAAAAATTTCATAAGTGTGGTGAAATTATAAGAAAAACCAAATTCCCAACCTCAAACTCTAGCAGCTGATAATGAAGGTATGAATAAGATTTCTAAATACTATACGATAATCAATCTCCTTCATATCAACTGCACAATATCTATTATCTCTTGAGCAAGACACGACCCAACCAAGGATCTATCTCCTAACCAGGGAAAGAAAAATAGAGATATATATGGTTTCCAATATAATGAATCAAAGGTATCCATCTTAATCAAGTCCTAATAACTATATTTATATACAAACTCGACCAAAGGGAGATGCTTTTCCCATGATCTTCCAAAATCAAGCGAATAATCCTAGAGCATATCCTTAAGAAGCTGGATAGTCCTCGCAACCAATTTATCTGTTTATGGATGATAAACATGGGTTAATCTAATATCATAACCCATATCCTCCTACAAATCATTCCAAAACCTAGGCATGAACCTCAGGTCCCTATTAGTTACAAGTGAAAAGGGAACCCCATGAAGTATCACAATATCTTGTACATACAAATCTCCAAGCTATTACACCATCATCGCCTCCTTGATAGGAAGTAAATGTGCTGATTCCATGAGTCAATCAATGATAAACCAAATAAAATACTTCCCACTATGAGTATATGGAAACCCAACAATGAAATATATGGAATTCTCATCCCACTTACATACCAAAATGTGTAAGGGCTATAAAAAACCAGAAGTTCTCTAGTGTTATGTGATACTTTTATAATAAGTAAGACATTGTGATACAAAATCCACACTCTACCACCTCATCCCCTACCACCAATACTAACATCTCAAGTCGTGATAAATTTTTTATCCCCAGGGGGCATGGAAGAATAATACTAATGTCCAATTTCTATCAACTCTTGCCTCAGGAAAAATATAAAAACCAACCTACCATGGAAGCACAAAGCACCACATGGAGACTGAGACCACTCACCTGAGGTCTCCCCACCATAAAGGATTTGACTAAAGCATTGGAACTTGATATTTTTCACCTACTTGAGACAAAGTATCTCATCCAAATGTGATTCATATTTCATTGAATTCAATAAATCTTTTCCACCAACCTTCTCCACTCTCAAGCTCATCTAAATAAACTAAGTCATCGGAGAACACTCCTCAAATGATTACTTCATGGCTTGTGTCTATAATTTTATACTCAATTCCTCAGTAACCATATTTACTTTCCCAAGAGTGTATGCAATATCAAATTCATAATTTTAAAGATACTCTACCCAGTTTCACTATCGCAAGTTCAGATCTATCTAAGTAAAAATATATTTCAGGATCTTATGGTCTGAATACACTATAATACATTCCAAAAAAGAGATAGTGAAGCCATATTTTGAGTGTAAGAATAATCACTGCTAACTCAATATCATTGGTAGGGTAGTTCTTCTCATGAAATAATAACTAGCATGAGCCATAGTCCACTACCTATTTCCCATGCATCAAGACACATCCCAAACCTATACCAAAAGCATCACAGAAAACATCATAACCTAAACCTAGTTCTTGAAGAATAAAAATTGGTGTTGAAGTCAAAATCACCATTATATCTTCAAAAGATATCTATAATTTTTCATTCAACTTTAACTTTACACCCTTATGGGTCAAAGAATTCATCGAACATACGATCTTGGAGAAATCCTGAACAAACCACCTATAGAAACTAACAAAATCTAAGAAACTTTGGATCTCAAACACATTTATGGGCTAATACCAATACATAACAACCTATATATTTTCAAGATCCACTAAGAAACCCCAATTAGATATCACATTCCCTATAAATTTTGACTTCCTTGATCCAAAACCTGCATTTAGAAATCTTACCATAAAGATTATGTTCTTCAAGGTTTGAACAATGATATCCAAATGGTCCATGTGCTCCTCCTATGACTTGGAGTACACAAAAAATATTATCCACAAACACAACAAAAAAAAGTCTAAGAATTGAGGAAATATTTGGTTTATTAAATCCATAAACATTATAGGAGTTCTAGTCAAACTAAATGTCATAACCAACAACTCAAAATGCATATACCGGCTCCATAATGTTGTCTTAGGTGTATCCCCTTATCATACTCTCAACTAGTGGCACCCTAACCTTAGTTAAATATTTGAAAACCATTATTCCCCTAGAAGTCAGTATAAAATGTCATCAATCCTTGGAAAAGGATATTTTTTCTTAATAGTCACCTTATTCAACTTTTGTTAGTCAATAAAAATTCATAGGCCCTCATATGCCTTATAAAAAAGGATAGGTGAATCCCATGGTGACACACTAAGAAGAATAATCCCTTTAGACTCTAGTTCCTCAAGATAGACCTTAAGTTCCACTAAATCATTTGGATCTATTTGATAAGATGGCATGGAAATGGGCATCATACCAGGGATTAGGTCAATAGTAAAATCAATCTCTCTCTTTGGTGGAAAACAAAAAAACATCTGGAAGGACCTCGGGGTACACACGCACCACTATAGAAAGTTGACCACCCAAATAAAGATCAATTGCATCAAGAAACATATCAGAAAACTAACATGATATTACCACAGCATAATGAATGATATGCCCTTCCCTTCCTGATCTAGAGTCCCACTCACCCTGAAAACCGTGAGTGGCTCCATCGGTAGATAAAAACTATACACATAGGTGATAATAGTCTATCTGGGTCTTAACACTTATCATCAAATATATGTTGATAATCAATTCAAATATGTCAATATAAAGCACCTATAAGTCTCATTCTACATCAAGGTTGGGTGTCATCACCCAACATACGGGACACTTCAAACATTATTCGGACCTATTTCACAAAGGCGTAGAAAGATACAAAAAGTATGGCCTAAGTTCTGAAATAAATAAAATCACATAAACTAAATTTTATGATATCAAATAATGAGTATCACTGATATCAAACAAAACTATCACTGTATAAGATAAAATAAACACCATACCCCTCATAGTAGTTGGCTCTACTTCAGATTCCTCTTACACATACACAGTCACATAAGGGTTAAAATGTGATAAAAACTTGTATATTTTTTATTTTATGAGTTTATTTTGACCCATAATCATCTTAAATTAAAAAGAAATCAGTTTTGAGTCATTTTTATTTCAAAAATGATTTATATTAATTTAATATTTTGAGAAATTCGATGAGTGCCCCTCCCTTCCCTTATAAAAGGGTATCTCTTCTTCCCATTTATTCATACTTAAAATCCCATTTGTTTCAACCAATACCTATATAAATACCTTCCTATAATCCCTCCCTTAATTATATAGGTATTTTTTTAGGCATAATTCCAACCTTAGAGGGCTTAAGTTGCAAATCAAAGGATATTTTCCAAATAAGAGGTATAATTTATAACCACAAGTTTTTTTATTATTTATTATTACAACACTTTTAAATATTAATAAAAAATGATAAAATAATATTATTATTATTCTATATATAATGATATATTTTTATATCCATATAATCTTCTATCAAATGAGAAACTAAACCATTGTTCGTGTGTACAGCGGACAACCACCTCGTGAACCGATGTAATTCTTTTCCATCACTTTCCCTCAAGGATGGATTATAATGACAAAATTAATATATATATATATGACATCAATTAAATATTTATAATTATTAAAATATAATATATCATTTAACTTCTTACCTTCTATTCACTAAAAATTATAAAATCGTTCGTGCATACATATAGACTACCACCTCCCGGAAGCGATGTGATTTATTTTTCATCACCACATCACATGGATGATATATATAAGTATATTTAAAGAAATAATATGATATTTATAATATTATTATCATTAAATTTACATAAATAATACTTAAATTCTTTATAATATGATCTTTCATAAGTTGAAATCTTACTCATGCGTACGTACAATCTACTGTCTCGGTGTTTATAACGTAGTTCTTTTTTCATAACCGTATTTAGTGGTTGGATTTAAAAGTATAATTGATGTTTAAAAATGATAACAATTTCATGATCATTATTATTTATTTGATTTAATAATTACCTATTTAACCATATTTGACTTACCAAATCCATTTTTTGGACTTATGAAACGAATATCATCAAACGGTCTTACATGAATTTAATTAATTTAATAATTAAATATAGCATGGTGTGAGATAAAATAAATGGAATAATAAAATTTAAAATTTTTCTTAATAAAGAAATTAATTAAACCTTTTTTATTATTTAGTAAGATAAAGAACATTTGTGATAATTTGGGATCATGGTAATGTACTTTCTTTTAAAAATCCTCTTTTAAAAGTTCCCTTAAAATTATCTTTTTCTTCCGTATCCAAATTTTTAAAATTATTTTATGGTTTTATTTATATGGAAATAATTGGATTATAAAAGAAAATTTATGTTTCTTTTGACTTCATTTCAAATTTTTTCAAGAAAGGAATCTTTTTATGATTATTTTAATTTCTTTATAAAAGACAAAATGAATGTTCTATTTTAGCTCATACAGTGAAAACAACTTTTTTCACCATCATAGACATTACTTTATAGTTGTATTAATTTAAAATATTTAATTTTTTCTTAAAAGAAAAACCATATTTACTTATGTTCTTGTTATTCTCAAAAAAAATTAAAATGAAAGAGATATTTCAATATCCGAAAATGTTTTCTTATAGGTACAAAGAATGTTTTTATCATGCAAGCATTTATGTATTGTGTCATGGATCTTGGGAATTAATTATGGTGATGGGTGGTTACATTATAAACCAAGGTTGGGTGATATTGTTATATCTTCCAATGTATTGGGTAAAGGTATGGAATTAATGTATTAGGTTTCTCCTAAGAGATTATAAGAATATTTTGTTATGGTTATTCCAAGTATAACCACGATGGTTATTTCAAGCGTAAATGCGATGATTACTCTAACTATAACCATGATGGTTATTCTATCTGTAAGTAGGAATAAAATTAAAATTATTCCTCAAGTTTCCTACATGATTTATCGATTCTTTATATGGGTATTTTTTGGAAATATTATTCTTTCAACAGGTAAAGAAAAGTAAATGTTGCTTCATAAGGTTGAAAAGTATAACTTTGTGAGAAATTTATTCTGATATTTTCATGATTTAAAATAAACCTTATGTGTTTTATTTTACCTTAAGATTTCTTATTAAATGTTTTATAAAAAAATTTGGTCATAGAAGATGATTTATTGAGTAAGAAAATGTTTATTTTGAACCGAAATTTTATTTCAAAAAATAAAACTTTTTATAAGTATTCAGGGACTAATGGTTTTTTTTATATTTTTGTGTCCTATACTAAGATTTTTGTGCTCATCCCACATTTTAAAAAAATAATAGGGATTAAGGATGGTTAAGGTAAAGGAAGAAGTCAATTTGAAATTCATGAATATTTATCAAGAAATGAAAACCAGTTTCATTTTAAAATCTCTATATTATGATAAAAATGAATACTGATTATAAATATAATATTTTTATATATATGGTATTGTTATGTAAGAGTTATGACCTAAAAATTTTAAACTATATACCTAAAATATCTTTATAAATATAAGAAATCAAATTCTAGTTTAAAGTCACTAGAATATGTAATGTTTAAGTTCAGGTACTTATAGATGGTATCAAAGCAAGGTTTAGATAACCTTAGAGGTTAGGATAATTTTAATAGAATATAATTAAAATATTTTACTTGAATGTTAAATTGAAATGAAATATCATTTTAAGATTACCATGTTTTTTCATCTAAATTATTTCTGTTCAAAATGGTTTTCCGTAGAGAGAATAGGGAATCTAAAGTAGAAAAACACCAAGGCAATGATATCCTTAGGAATCAAAACCTTGGAATCGTTGGAATTGGAATAGAGTGGTTTTTTACTAAGATGTATCAAGTGATGTAGGATATAAATGGTAGTGGTATCCAAGCTAGGGATTATCTAGATCTAAAAAAGAAACATATCGATAGTGGAACATTTTATTAGTCAATACCCTCCTGTATTTAGTGGATATTCTAACCCTGTGGTAGCTAAAGTGTTAATTAAATACATAGAAAATATATTTGATGATATGGGATGTTCGAATCATAAAATTTTAAGACTTATTATTTACTATTTTTAAGTTGAAACTGATCAATGGTGGATGATGCTTAAGAATACAAAACAAATTGAAGAGTTTGATAGTTTGGAATGGGGTTATTTTAAGAATATATTCTGTGAGAAATATCTTACTAAAGATTTTTAAATTAGGGTGTAAATGAAATTATTTGAATTGAAAAAAAAAATAGGAATATTTATTGACTGCATACAAAGAAAAATTCACCCAATTGGAAAGGTACGCACCAAATTTTATTCATGATATTAATCGTAAGATTAATAAATTTTACTCAGTATTGAAGCCAAGGTATTGAAAAGAATTACCTTCCTAAGAATTAAAAATTTAATATAAACTTGTGTGATGTGATAAGAAGGTAGAAATGGAGTTTTTTGATGAACATGTGTACTTCAACAACCAAAAGAAAAATAGGTCCATGTGGTGGGACAAAGGGGATAATTGATCAAATAAATTAGATGGTAAGAAAATTAATTTTCCATTTTGGGAGAGTTTTCCTAAAAAACACACTAGATAATTCCTGATGAACTCTGTTAAGTTATTTTGAGGTGGTAAGATAGGGAATATGGCTCATAATTTCAATGAAAAAGATCATTGTAGAGGTAAGACCAATTCTGATAAACATGTTGTAAGATGTTTTAAATATAATGAGATGGGTCATTATGCACATGTGTGTTAGAATAAGAACATAAATGATGGGAAAACCCCACATTATAAGAAAAAAGGTATTATGAAATTATTATCAACCACTTCAGTAGATTTTCACCCATTTAAAAAATTTGTATCAAGTATATTTCTTATTTATTAAGATTATTCTAATGTCTTTTTTGATTCAGGGTCTACACATTCTTTTATTTATAAGAAATTTTTTAGTAAATTGGAAATTCCATCTCCAGAAATAGATCCAAAACTTATGGTAAAAACTCATAGAGGAATTATTAACATAAAAATTATAATAATATTTATATCATTTTCTATGAAAATACATTACCTACAAACCTAGTTGTCTTTCCCATGGTAGAGTTTGATGTTATTTTGGATATGGATTGACTTTTCATTTACCATACAAAGATATATTATAGAGATAAATAAGTTTTTTATAAGGAATAATTTTATTTTTTATATAATAACTAACCTATATCTTTGATAACATATCAAGAAGCTAAGAAACAATTAAAATTTGGAAAAAGGTTATCTTGTACATATTGTCAAGAATAAGGTAATTGTAAATATTAATGATGTTTCAGTAGTAAAATAATACATAGATGTTTTTCATAAAAATATATCTAATTTCATACCTAATCAGGAAGTTGAATTTAATATTGACTTAGTTTCTAATGAAAATCCATTTTCAAAACACCCTTATCGAATGTCTCAAGTAGGACATCTACAAATGAAAAAGAAATTGCAGGAGTTTCTTGATAAAGGTTTCACTCATCATATCACTTCATCATGGGGTGATCCTATCTTGTTTGTTAAAAAGAAATATGGTTCAATAAATATTTACATTGATTATAAAGCTTTGAATAAAAACATAGTTAATAAAAAGTAACCTTTACCTCAAACTGATGATTTGTTTGACCAGCTCTAGGGATATCATTATTTTTAAAGGTTGAACAAATTTTTGGGTACTATTAATTAAAGGTGAAGTAGGATTACATTCCAAAAACAATTTTTTGGAAAATATATGAGCATTTTGAGTGTTTATTAATTCTCTTGAGGTTAACAAATGTCCCAGCTGTATTTATGGATCTTATGAATAGAGTCTTACATGAATATTTGGATAAATTTGTGGTTATTTTTTTTGATGATATCTTTATTAATTTTAAAGTTATGAGGATCATGAAAAACATTTAAGGATTATTCTAAAAACCCTAAAACAAAATAAGTTATATGTAAAATTTAGTAGATGTGATTTTTGGTTGTAGCATATTTCATTCCTTTGACACATCGTAAATAAAGATGTCATAATTATTGATCTTACTAAAACTAAAGTGGTTTATGAATAGCCAAGACCAACAAATCTTACTCAAATTCATAGTTTTCTTAGGTTTTTAGGATATTATATGCAATTTATTAAAAACTCTTCATCGTTATATATCCCACTAATTAAGTTAAATTGAAATAAAGTTAAATTCATATAGATAAAATAATGTGATGACAGTTTTTAGGAATTAAAAGAAGGCAGGTGAACACTCAAGTTTTAGCCTTACCCTACAAAAATGGTGAATTTTTTATATACAGTGATACTTCATTAAAAGAACTTGGTTGTTTCCTAATAATGAATGATCAGGTAATTTCTTATGCTTCACAAAAACTGAAACCTCATGAGTTAAATTATCCTACACGTGATATGGAATTAGATAGTGTGCTTTTTTCTTTAAAAATTTGTAGAATCATTTATATGGAACCAAGAGTGAAATATATATTGATCATAAAAGTTGTAAGTATATATTCACTCATAAATATTTGAACATGAGATAGAGGAGATGGCTAAAATTGATAAATGATTATGAATGGACAATTAATTTCCATCTTGGAAAATAAAACAAAGTAGTTTATTCTTTGATTCAGAAAAATAATGCTTCAATAGCCATGTTATATTTAGAACATTACCCTTTGGTTAATGATTTGATGAATTTTTTCATAGAAGTTGTGGATATAGGGACTTAATCTATTTTGTTTCAGGTATTGGTGCAATAATATCTATCAAAAATAATTAATAAATATCATAAGTAAGACCATAAGTTATAGGTAAAGGTATGATTAGTTAAGATGGGTAATTTTCAGAAATTTAACATTGATAAAGATTGTATTTTGATATTTTTTAAGATATTATGTGCTCCTTGTGATTCCTATTTGAAGAGATAATTATTGAGTGAAGCTCATAGTTCCCCAATTTCCATTCATCCTAGAAGCACTAATATGTACATATATAATCATAAGTATTATTAATGTGATGGAATAAAAATTGACATTGCATATTTTACCATGAAATGTTTAACTTTTCAATAGGTTAAAGGAGAATTCAAATTTCTAAATGGAATAGTTCATCCTTTTCCTATACCAAAGTATAAATGGGAAAATATATCCAAGTATTTCATATTGGTATTTACAAAGACATCTTGAGGTAATAATGTTATTTGGTTTATTGTTGATTAATTAACTAAATCAGCACATTTCCTTATCATTCAAGATATTATGTGTTTAGATCAAATTTCTTAACAGTATATTAAGAATATAGTTAGGTTACATGGATTTACACTCCCTATTTTATCTGACCATGATCTTAATTTCACTTTAAATTTTTTAAAAGGACTTAAGAATTAATTAGGAACTGCATTAAATTTTAGTATGGATTTTCATCCTCAATCTGATGTAAAATCTGATTGAAAAATTAAAACCTTGGAATAGATACTTCATGATTTTTCACTGGATTACCAAGGAAGTTTGGATCAGTATAATTCTTTAGTTTAGTTTTCTTAAAATAACAGTTTTTATTCCAATATACATATGGAACCTTTTGAGACACTATATGGAAAATCAATATCAGACTCAATATTTTTGGGATGGAGTAGGTTAAAGGAAGTTGATGGGAAAAATTAGTAGAATAAATAGTTGATAAGGTGAAGGTAATTCAGAAATATATGATGAAATATCATAGTAGGAAAAAAAGTTATGTAGATAATCAGAGGAAAGATCTCTCTTTTGAGGTAGATGATCATGTTTTTCATTAAGTGTCTCCATGTAAAAATGTGATGTGTTTTAGTAAAAATGGGAAGATAAGTCCCTATTTCATTGGACCATATGAAATCCTGGAGAAAATTTAGATCATTTTCTTACTGAGTGACCTCATCTTCGAGTTTATCTCATATACACAATGTTTTTCATGTTCCCATGTTAAGAAAGTATGTGACAGATTCATCTCATGTTTTAATCTCAAATGTAGTTCAATTTGAATATAACCTTTCTTATGAAGAACAAAAAATTCATATTCTTGACTATAGAGTGAAAGTATTGTGTAGTAATTTAATTCACTAGGCTAAGGTTTTATGGAAAATCCATATGATTTAAGGATCAATATGGGAGTCTAAAAATGTTATAAGGGAAAGGTATCCCTACTTGTTTATTAAATGAATAAAACTATGAGGAAGAAATTTCCAAAAGGGGTGAAGGATGTAATTTCCTAGGTAATTTTTATATAAAAATTTTTCATATATTCGGTCTTAATGGCCCGAAGGCCTTCAATTTTTATTATTTTTTATAATCCACCTTTGAAGGGGTGAGGTGGAACCCTGACAAGACCGAAAGTCCTAGAGACAATTACATGACCAATAGGTCTTAGAGGGAATCACCCAGACAAGAAAACTTGGAATTGATCCTCCCCAGCATATGTCATAATATCAGCACTCCACCTATGCAAAGTTGCACAGGCCCAGTACCTATGGCAATGCTATACCCTCTCGTTCTTCCAATTTTGGTCAGCTCTGCTCTAGTGAATGCGCCTGTCCTTGAATCCTCATCTTAATTCTTGTCCCTTGTAGTCTGACTGGTATATCTACATGATCATGTGGCCCAAAAGGCCTTGGGGTGGCCCTAAGGCCTTAAGGTGGCCCGAAGTCCTTGAGAGAAAATTGGTCCAAAGGCCTTGGGTGGCCCGAAAGCCTTGCAGGACCTGAGGCCCAAACCAGAGGCCCAGATGGATGAATAGTTCCGGCTACTACAATAATAAATAGTACCTACTACAGTAATTGCTACAGTACCTACTACAGCATTTCTAGAGTAACCTAGAAATATATATTCACCTAGTTTTGATCTCGAGTCTCTTGGATGTACTTGTCGAGTCCTCACCAAATTGGATTTATTTTTAACCAAATTGGATTTTTATGTATTATATGGCTTTTTTAAATTAATTATTTTAAAATTATAGAATATTATTTTCAAAAAATAAAATTCATTTTTGAATTCATCATTTCAAAATTATATTAAGATTGATATTTTAGAATTTTTTAAAAAAATTTGATTTTTCAATGAATATTGAAAAATACATATCTTTATTGAAAATTGTATTTTCTTTTAAAGTATTTATAAAGTAAAATTCTTGTTTGATTATGTTGTAAAATTTTAATTAGTTAGTTTTCATTTAAAATAATCCCATTATGGTTTTTAATTAATTTTATACT
Organism: Viscum album; assembly: GCA_963277665.1. Taxonomy (NCBI): domain Eukaryota; kingdom Viridiplantae; phylum Streptophyta; class Magnoliopsida; order Santalales; family Viscaceae; genus Viscum; species Viscum album. Next base: position 2,010,319,187 of record OY728141.1, on the reverse strand, counting down.
TGAATTTTGTATAAAAACATTTTATACTTAAAACAAGCATTTTTCTGAAAAATTGTTTTTCGATGCATTTTTTCAATTTAATTTTAAATTAAATTATGAAAAAAAAATATTTTAATTTTTAAAAATGGATCCCAAGTTTGTAGTCAGTATTTCAAAAAAAATTAAATATTTCCCTTATAATTTTTGAACAATACAAAGAGTAACCTTAGTAATTTTTGTTACAACAGTAAAAGGTAAATCTCGTAATTAAAATTAAAAATATAATGATAAGGACTATAAAAGGATCCTAAAACTTTATTTGACATTATTTTATGAGTCCACTTCATCTATTATAATCCAATATTATTTTATATATCATTATTTCCATTTTTATTAGATTATAACCTTTATGGTATTTTATTTAAAGAAAAATCAAAAATGTGACTTTTGTTTCTAAAAAATATATTATTTATAACATAGAGTTAAGAAAAGGATATTTTAGGTTAAAAATATTATTCTAAAATATAATTTATTTATATTCATCATGATAATTTATTATTAATTTTTATTAAATAAATAATTCCCTTAAAAAGCTACATAATATTGATACAGTAATTATTCAATTAATAGAAAAATAAAATAAATTGTATTAAAAGTATTGAAAGTAATATAATATGAGATAATTAATGTTATAAACTAATTTTATATATTAAAATTTACATTAATGGTATATTATAATAAATAATATTTTATTAAATGATATAAAATTCCTAAAAAATATTATATTAATTAAATTTATTATTATATGTTTTATAATAACAATCATGGTCCATTTATTGTCAATTTATCCATTTATAGTAACTATAGTGACCATTAAATTATAAAAATCCTTGTTGTCATGGTAAATGTGAAAGGAGATAACGAGGGGTTAAAACAATAAAATATAGGGGTAAAAATGTGAATAAAACTTATATAAATTTTATTTTATGAGATTATATCAACCCACACTCATCATATATTAAAAATAAACCTTTTCGAATCCATTTTTAATAAAATATTATATTATATTATATTAATATTTTGATAAATTCCAAGAGTTCCCCTCCCCTCTCTTATATAAGGGCATATCTCCTTATCATTTATTCACACTTAAAAAATAAATTTTTTCATCCAATAACTACCCAAATATATTAATAAAATCCCTACCCTCATTTTTTATGTTTTCATATTCATAATTCCATCCTTTGTGTGCTTAAGGTGTTAAGAAAAATAGATTTTCTAAAGAAGATGTATAGCTTTGAACCGCAAGTTTTTGTTTTCTTTATTATTCCACATTCTTAAAATATAATTAAACCATGATAAAATAATATCACTAATATATTCTATATATTTTGGTGTTATTATATCCATATCATCTTACATCAAATGGTAAATGAAACCACCATTCATGTGTACGGTGGAATACCGCCTTGTGAACCGATGTAATTCATTTTCCTTCACCATATCTAATGGATAGATTATATTGAGGGAATTAATGTTTATATATAATATTAATGAAATATTTTTCATTATAAAAAGATAATATATCATTTACCTTCTTATCTTTCCATTCACTAAAAAATAATAATGTCGTTCGTGTGTACGTGTGGACTACCATCTCCACCAAGAGATGTGATTTGTTTTTCATTACCACATAAAATCGATTATATATATAAGTATATTTAAATAATTAATAATATAGTTATGATATTATTATTAGTATTTAAATATAAAATAATACTTATCTTGTTTCTATAATTATCATTGAAAAAAGAAAACATTACTCATTCATATGTACAGCCTACCGTCTCCATGAATGTAACATAGTTCATTTTTCATAACCATATTTAATGGTTAGATTTAAAATTATAATATATGTATAAACATTATAGTTATTTAATGATTATTATTCTGTATATGATGTAATAGTGACCTTTTTAACTATATTTGACTTACCAAACCCATTTTTAGACTTATGAAACGAATATCATCAAAACGTATGACATGAATTTAATTGATTAAATAATTAAATATAGAATGGTGAGAGATAAAATAAAAGAAATAATAAACATGAATATTTTTATTAAAAAAGTAAATAATTAAACTAATTTTATTATTTAGGAAGATAAATAACGTATGTTATGAGTCAGACTCAAGGTAAGGGACTTTCATTCAAAAATCCTCTTTTTTAAAGTTTCCCTTAAAACTCTATATTTCTTCTATATCCATGTTTTAAAAATTATTTTATGGATTTATTTATATAGAAATAGGGTAATTATAAAGGACATTTATACTTCTTTTTTCCTTTATATCAAAGGTTTTTAGAAAAGTATCTTTTTATGGAATGTTAGACTTTCTGTATAAATGACAAAATGAATATTCTATTTTAGTGTATACATTGAAAATGACTTTTCCCACCCTCATAGAAGTTATTTTATATTTTTATTACTTTAAAAGAATTTATATTTCATTCAAATAAAATCCCTTTCTCCTTATATTCTAGTTATTTTCAAAAAAATAAATAGATATTTCAATATCTGGGAATGTTTTCTTATAGGTACAAAGAATGTTTTTACGACGCAAGATTATCTGTATTGTGTTATTGTTCTTGAAAATTTTATATGATGATGGGTAGTTTCATTATAAAATAATGGTGTGTGGGCCCATTATAACTCTCCAATATATTGGGTAAAGGGATAGATCTAACTCGTTAGATTTATCCAAAGAGATTATGGGAATATACTATTATGGTTATTTTACATATAACTGTGATAGTTATTTCAAGTGTAACAATGATGGTTACACTATTTATAACCATGATGTGTATTTCATTTATAAGTAAAAATGAAATAATAATTATGCATCAAGTTACCTAAATGATTTATCTATTCTCTATATAGGTATTAATGGAATATTATGATTTCACAAGGTAAAGAAAAGTATATTCTACTTCATAAGGTTGAAAAGTATAACTTTGTGAGAAAGTTATTATGAGTTTTTCATGATTTCAAATAAACCTTATGAGTTTTATTTTTCCTTTAAAATTTCTTATGAAATTTTTTACCAAAATATTTAGGTAGATAAAATTATTTCATGTGTAAAAAAAATTATTTTGAGCCCAAATTTTATTTTGAAAAGGGAAAAATTTTATAAGTATTCATGGAGTAATGGTTTATTTCTTTTCTTTTTATGTCCCTTACTATGATTTTTTGGATCATCCTATGTTTTTAAATGTTTTTAACAGGGCTAAGTATGATAAAGGTAAAGTAAGATATCAAGTTAAAATTTATGAATATTTTTCATGAAAAGAAAACATGTTTCATTTTAAAAGTTGTATATTATTGAAAAAATGGATATTGATTATAAGTATCCACTCTGTATATATATAGGTTTTTTATGTAAGATTTATGACCTGACTCTATAAAATTATAAACCTAAAATATCTTTAGGAATGTGAGAAAGGGAATTCTAGTTTAAATTCACTAGAATATGTAATGTTTAAGGCTGGGTCCTTATATGGATTTTACTAGAGGAATCCTCTCTTGGATTTTCTATCAAAAAATGAAATAATAAGAGTGGAATTAGAAATGGATTGAAAGAAATTATTGGTTTGAGTTAATTATCATTTTAAAATAATTATAAATTAAATGTAAAATATCCTCTTTAGAAGATTTTAAGGTTGTATTCATCAATTTCTTTGGATTTATCCATACAATTAGACTAAGTATCAAAATCAGGCACTCATCCACCACATCCATTGTGCCACAGAACCATCAAGTGGTATCAAAATAGTCACATTCTAAGTTATAATTATTTATAATTTATTTGATCAATTATTATGTTTATTTGATAGTTTTTCATTTCCATAATTTCATTCATAATTTGAAAATTTAGATAATATGTCCATTCAAGTTTTTATAGACAATAATAAGTTATAAACACATGAAGAATGATTTAAGAAATCATTTGAAGGTGCCAATGATGTTGGATACATGATATAGATACATGATATATAATGGTAAATTATATCTCATGTACCCATAGTAAACCACATGAAGTGTAATCCATGAAAATAACATCATTTCTTGTGGATTAGTACACAATATCATTACACAATGCATATTAATTTACATCAACACACATGTATTAATAGGGATTACATGGAATATAGCTAGTGTACACACTGTATAACCCCACATGGTTTTGACCTCATGTAAATCATAGAAATACATGTGGTCAACTATGTGTCATAATTATATGTCTCATATTTACTACCAATCAATTAATATGTCCATGTAAGGATTTCATTATGTGTAGCTTGATGTACAACTATATAAAATGTGACAAATCACATAAGGCACATGCTAATAATTTAGGAATGTCATATGGGTCAACACATAGGATAATTTAAGCTATAAAAAACTACACAACATGTGGATGGTTGTTCATGCCATGTGATAGGTTTATTTTCTCACCAGATACACAGCGAGTGGTTTTCAACAAGTCATATTTGTAAAAATTCTTAATAATTACTATCCATGTAAATTATGTAACTACATGATGTTTAACTATTATCATAAATGTCACGTACTTCATGCGCATTTCCAGTAGTACATGTCATGTATATTTATGGAATATTTTGTGGTCGTACAATTCGGATTGACTATGCGGCCTAACCTATGAAACTACATGTTTTTTGTATCACAACATGTCATATGGGAATACATGCTCTCTAAGTACACAGTACATGACAAGAAACATACAAAGCATGAGTCACATAAGTACACATCATGTAAGTATTAAGTTCCAAAAATAGATTTAATATGACATAGAATGTATATGTTTTGTCACCTTCAGTTTACACACTGTGTATGTATTAAATACGAATAATGAATTTTAGTTGACATAGTTAGTACACACTATATTCCCATCTTGTAATATTTTAAATCAAAATCAAGCACTCATCCACCACATCCATTATTTAATTTATTTAAAATATTACAAGATGGTAATCTTATTATATCTCAAGGATAGTTTAGATAAAATATTAATATAAATAAATAGATGATTAATTCATTAATTCTAGAACATTAATCTTAAATTATAATGTATTGAAATAAAATCTAGCAAGTCTAAATTCATAGTCATTACATGTTTTGATTGATCGTGAGCTTGACTAATCTGTGTATGTGTTGGGTTTATTTAATTTAATTATTTATTTCATTTTTTTATGAGATAATTTATTATTAAATTAAATATGATGATTTGTGAATCATACCACCTTTTTTTATTATAAACATGACTCCATGTCTAAGGTTTATTTTATGTAACCCTAAACACCTAGTAACCCTTACCACTTACATGGTAAACATTTTTAAACGATGGATCTCTTAGTGAGAGGGGTTGGTTTAAAACATGAGCCAAGGTGAATCCAACCAAAGAGATATATAAGAAATTGAGAAATATTATAACTTAAGTGAAGGGCTAGATCAAGAAGTTATTTCTCCTCGGGTCAAAGTTGGTTTAACTCCACTAGATAAACCAACTCATAGACAATATCTCATAATCACATCACATATGTATTTAATTTTTTCAATTCATGGTTATTTATTTATTTATAAATTATATGGATTATTTTGATGATTAAACATTATCACCTAAAGTAAATAAATTACAAAAATTCTATGATGAAATAAAATAAAATTATTGTGGAAAATTATTTTATTAGGCATGTTTAATTAATTATGTAAATTACACATAATATTAATAATAATGTGAAAGATAAACTAAAGAATATTTATGCATGAGTTAAATATAATACCTCAATGAAATTATTAAGTTAGTAAATTCCTTCAATCTTCTAAGTTAAGATTCAACCACAGTTAAAGTGTCAGTCGTGCCATAATTATTAAAACATTTCAATTATCGAGGTGTATTAACAAATAATATAGGTTGACTTAACTAGATTGGTATTAAAGGTAATGGTAATAGTATACTTAATATAATTTATAGGTAATCATTGAGAAAATATGAGTATAAGATTTTTGATAATGGGCAGTCAACTCAAAAAATCAAGTAACTGTGAGTTAATGTAGTTTGAAAATAAAGATTTCTAAATACATTTGAGTAATTTTTAGGGTTATAGTATGGGTTATGTAAATATAAATATAGAACCCCACCACAAGAATATCTAAGTTATATTATATTCTAAATTAAATAGTGAGGGTTGTTGGGATACTAAAAAATAGTGGGAGACTAATAAAATTAATTTATTATGTCATAATAGTAAAACAAGTAAAAGTACTAAAATATTATTTTTTTTAGAAAAATATCAATAAAAAATAAAGAAACACCATGATAATTCATGGAAAAATAAAATTTCCTCACCTTCATAAACTTCCAAGAGTGGTACAGACACTTGTTCCTTACACTTATATAGGAAAAAATTGTTCTATGAGATGGAATCCCCTATTCCAAATCAACCACCTCAATGAGTGAGAGAAGGTGAAATGGAAGCCTCTATGAGGCCCATGGAGGATTCTTTAGATGTCCATTACATAATTTTATTAGATATTTCTATCTGTGAATTCGTTTATTGGTCCTTAGAATTTAGATTATTATTAATGTATTTCATGAATCATATATTTTTTATGCATGGAAAAAACCATGATGACATATGCCTGTAAGAGGTAGCATGCATTGGGTGCATCATAAGTGATATGAAATAAATTTAATAAGTAAAGAAAGTATTTGTACCTATTATATTAATTGAAAAATATTTTTTATACCTTTTATTGAGATAAAACTATCTTATTAAATCCATGGCCATTATATTACAAAATAACATTCATAGGAAGGTTCTTATCATTATGACATTAACTTTTTCTCTATGGGAGGCTTGATGTATTTCTGGATGATGATATTGGACTTTAGTTGTGTTCACCTAATACAATTGAGAAAAATTCCTAGAGGGTTACACACTATATGTATCCAGAATCTCAATAAATTCTATTGAATTTAATATTAAGAGTAAATATTATTATCAATTTTTTGATTAATAATAATTCATGTAAAGTTGATCATATAAATTCAATCATGAGATATTATAGTTTATAATATGTGAGTTTAATTTTATCTCTTTTTTATTATTCATAACTTAATACATAAATATTCATTTATTCACCAATTTAGTGAATATATTAATAAAAAATTATTTAATTATGTCAATATTAAGATAGATATTTATTTGTGAGTTTAGTGCATATAATATTTATTTATTTATTGAAAATATAATATTTATTTGATTAAATATTTTTTTATTCAAATGCTTAATAGATTTCATGTAAGATTGGGGGGTCGATTTAATAGACCAATGGAAAAGATACGATTAATTTTATTTCATTTAAATAAATATTATTTTTTTATTTAAAAAATTATATTTAAATATATGCATGACATGGGATATAATAATATTATTATTGTTATTATAAATGGAAAATTTCATAGAATAAATATTTGATAAAGGGACACTATACAATTATTGAATATTAACCTTGAGTATATATTCCAAATTGTATCATTTTAGACCTAGAGAGTTGTTTTTCACAAAAGAGAAACTCTCAAGAATTCTCCCAAACCCTAGAGAGAAAATATTCTACCCTCCATCTTAAGAACATAGGGAGAACAATAGAATCCTTTATTGTAATCAATGGTGAATAGTGTAAAGCTCTAGGTTCCTCTACTCTAGAACTTAGAATACCATGAACATTGTTTGGAGATTCATGGAGAACTTATAGATATAACTATTGGAATCCTCACTTGTATTCTCTACCACAATGATGACAATATTATAGAATCATTTAAAATTGATTGAAAGGAATTTATAGTTTGAGGTTCTTTTTTTAAAATTAATTATAAACTAAATATTGAATGTTCTCTCTATAATATGTTTTAATTACATTCATCAAGTTATTAATTTTTATCTATAGAAACTTACAAAGATCCAAAATCAATAACTCACCCTTCACTTACACTATGACATAAAAACTTCAATAAATATTCCTTATCCCAAGGTAACTAAGGGTAATATTGACAATTGGGTTGTGGATTTGGGTTCTTGGTGTCCTCTAGAAACACATATTTTGTGGGGTCACTTATTATTATGATATTTTAAAGTATTAATTATATTTTTATATAAATATACTACTATTATTTGGTGAGTGTAAAGGTAGTGATCCATGGTTGGCCTTTATATGAAATGAATCATGGATATTAATGTTATATTTTTCATGATATATTTTGAGGTGTTTGGTTTTATTAAAAATTTATATATTAATGATATACATTGTCACTAATAGTTTATGGGAGTTAGTTTTATACTTGGGATAGATTTATTGTGAATTATTACTCATTCCTATATATTCAATTTTAGATTTCCAATATTTTTTTCTTAAATATCAACATAGGTAATTTGGAAATGTATTTAGACACTAGAGATTAATAGGAGATATGGTGGATGATGACTTATCATTTTAACTAGGGGTATATTATTTTCATCCAAATTCATTTTATATTTCATTGCATCTATTTAGGATTTTATTTATATAGAAATATTTATTTTTCAACTATATTTTTTATTATAGATATTTTTTTATATATCTATGTTTTAAAATAAATTATTGATTATTCATTTATATAATGGAGGATGGTGTATCATAATAGTAAGAGACAGTTTATATTAAGAGGCAATTCCACCACATTATTGTATATGGATAAATCAAAGCAAGTCATTAGCCCCAAACTAGTTAGAGGAAATATTGGGTGGATCACTTATTAGTAAACCATAAAATTAAATCCTTGATTTAGTATCCACTTGTTTCATCACAAGAATGAGAAACTATCTATTCCATCCATTGGTTAATCTTTAATTTTGAACACCTATATATTTACATAAATTATAAAATATATAGTTTTTTCCATATACCCTTTAAATTATAATAATTAGTCTCTATAACATTATCACCTTATGTGAACTTGCCAGAGATATTTTTACACACATTTATATATTCAAGGTAGTTCTTCATACAATTTCCATGATTTCCATCGTAAAATATTATCCTTCCATAGAATCTACAATTTTTGTTTCAAAGTTTTTTTGAACTCTCTATAACAATTCTTATTCTTTTTATAACATAAAATTTTACCCTTTTATTTTTATACCATTATCATGGAACTTTATCATGGACCTCTTCTATCCGGTTCTACAATATTCACCTTATTGAGAATATCATGTAAAAAAAATTGAACTCATTAAAATTGTATTACAAAATAAACTATCGAAACCATTTCAGAAATAATTGTAGAATGATTTTTATAGTTAGATCAAGATTTAGTAGTGATGTATGTCTCTCCATATCATTTATATAACCCAAAATTTTGAGAACATGAGTTGAGACTAAAGTAACTTCATCCATAATATATAGAAATAGTTATTTAGGAACTTCAAATCTCTCATGTATATCTTTTGCTTGATAAATAATTTTTATATTTCCTATAATGCCAAAATAATCCCAATTCTCATTCTATTTTTTATGGCTTAGATCCATAAAATGAAACATCAATATAGATATTTCATGTGAATATTTACTATGATTACTACAATAAATTTTTTCTTCTTGACTAGCTTCATCAGTATGTGTTTCATATGATATTTATGCTCCAATACAAAGAATTTTCATTATTTAATGAGAACTATTCTATATTTCTTACACTATTTAAATAATTTTCTTCTATTAAGATTATGTTTTTAAAGATTATATCTGAAATTCAAAGATTATGATGATTCCATTTTTATCTACAAAAAAAATATCATTATCATGTTTGAAAATAATTTAATAAGGACTGTTATTAAATTTTCTCCCACGAAAATGATGAGGCCATTTATATTACATCATACATAATAGTGGGCTATGATTCATATTTTACTAAATATTTGACCCAACTTTTTAAATTATCTTTCATAATTTTTTAGAAATACAATCATGTTAACCATATCATATATGAATATCTGATGCCTTGATGGATGACTCGCTATCTAAATCCATCATATAGATTTATCTCAACTATATTCCTAAAATATCCTAACAATCAAGGTTTCCTAGATTTATGTGACCCAAATATTATTCTAGATACATGCATCAAAACCTATTAGGGTCTCCTATATTGTGTTTTCTATACTAGATAATCCATGGGAACATAAATATAGTATGAACCCACCTATTTTGATAGTTGAAGTCTTGAAAGGTTTTTTATTTGGAAATAATTTAACACTTATTATTTTAAAAGTTTTTTAACAGCTCGCTATCTTATACCATGTGTTTCATTCATATGTTCATGCCACTAATGATTTAGGTTTGTATATTATACCATTAAGAAATTTGAAATTTTCTTAACATATTAATGTATACCACTTTATGCAATAATTTATTTTGGTTACTTACCCAATAATAAAAATATAATTATATCCACATATGTCTAAATGCATCTCATGAATAATTTATACAAAACCCTTTCATGAAAAAAATTATAATCATATGAAATTGAAATCCCCACAAGAGAAGTTATGGTGTGATTGGTATCCAACCCTTACTTTTCTAAAGAGATCCTAATCTCTCAAATCAGTGAAAAAGTATTACCAAAATTCCCACTATCCATAGATAAATAATCAAGAGAGGCCATAATTTTAATATAGTTCTAAATAATTAATATGTACAAATCATAACCAACCTTTATTATCAAGTTTATAACCCAAAAAATATTCCTGGTTTAACATAACTAAATATGATTCCATACATTATATTAAAGGAATTATATGCATAGAATTTGATTTATAAGAATCAATTTAAATAACTTAAACTAGAATAAGAGTTCAATTAAAATAGAAACACTTCATATAATTAAATTTTATAAAGCATGGAATAAATTAAATAAATGAATGGTTGATAAATTTATTCATGATATATGAATTTATAAATATTTCATACATAAATAATTAAAACCATATTATAATTAAACAATATTTAAAGCCATTCCATAAATTAATAAACATTAACAATTTATATTTATTTCAATATAAAATATTTCATATTATCATTTTACATGATATGCAACATAAACTCCATTGTATTAAATATATATAATATTTATGTAACTATAAAAATTTTATATTCTATATGAACATTTCATATTTTTTTTCAATATTTTACATAATCTGAATGTCACATTTTTTATTCAAACCATGAAATATCCACCAAAATTCTATTTGATGTGGCTTAAATAAATTTCAAAATAAAACCTCTTGAAATTTTTATTTATAAAAATTTCATAAATTAATATAATATCTATTATATTTAGTCTTATATTAAAACTTATAAATATTTTGTAAATTATATTATAATAATAATATTTACACATTATACAAAAATTATACTTTTACACAATATAAAATAAAAAATTTAAAAATAACTTTTAACAAGGAATAAAAATGTATAAATTATACATTAATGTCATAAATAAATATGTAAAAAAAATATGTGTTTCATTATATCATAATTAATGATATAAAAAATATCATAAAATTAAAAATAAACTTTCTAATCAATTTTTACAATAGATCATTGAGTCATTTCATAATTATGATATAGTGCTATGTTTTGGACACCCACTAAACAATGAAAAATAAATATTGTACACTATGATATAATTTTGTGGTATATAATGACTCACTAAAAACAAAAGTATTATAATTATACCTCCATTTAAAATAATTTTATTGGTTTACAATATCAATGATCAATGGTAATCCAATGGATCAGAAAAAAATACACCATATCACTAATTACAATATGATACTGTCATGCAACATAACATGCTTGTTCTTAATTTAAAAACATAACTGTCAAATCAAAAAAAAGGTAGGCTTTGATACCACTATTTGGTGTTAGGATTTTATACCTCATATGAAAATATCCAATGTTACATATATATATGAACCTATCAGAGTTGTACATTTCCCTAATTACTTGGGCTATTAACTATTTGTTTCAATAGTGGATCTCTTGATCATAAAGTCACACAATGTCACACAATCATGTATAAGTATTCTTATGAGTTTGTTAAATTTTTAACCTTTTCACTGATATTAATGTTTTGTTTATAAGAGTGGGATAACACTTTTCCAAGGTATTGAAAGTAAACAAAACCTTGAAACACTAAGTTCATCCAAACCTTTGAAATAAAAATTAATAAACCATAAATCAATAACATAGCTATTTTTATTGATTCAAGTTGAGAACCGTATATTTATTTATTTAAAATAGTTAATTAAGATCAATAATAATTATATGAAATAATTCTTGATCCAAGTGTATCCACTGGTTACACAAAAATCCCAAATTTTTAGAAGGATTTCCTTCAAACCATGGTATTCTAAAATCATAGAATAAAGGTAAGAATAAAATATAGATTAAGAAGTTTCACACACACCTTTGAATAATATTCCCATTTCTAGAATTGTGATATAGGTCATATATATAATACCTAAGGATAATTATCTCATTACATAAATGTATCAAAAGCATTCAAGTAATGAATGTACTCTATAAATTTTTTTAAATGTTATGGTCAATCAATTTTTTTATTCAAAATTTTCATAAAATCATTCAATAAAACATTTTTGGTAGCATAGTATTGGAATATTGAATCACCATACAAACAATACCTTACTGTTTGAAACTTTTAACAATAGTGAATTCAAATATTATATTTTTTTCAACACTGATACTTGGTGTATTGTTATTTTTTCATAATAAAAGAATGTATTTTGAAAAAGTACGGAAATTTTTGGAAGTATTCAAAGAATTATAAAACGTATTTTGTTGGGAAATAATGAAATGAATTTTTTAAAGGCTATGTATGAATGAGATGAAGTTTCATATTTTTTTTCCAATTTACAACTAAGTAAAATTGAACTAATTATATGTAAATATAATAAGAAAAATAAATGAGTAGGGTAAGATTGATATGTTGTTTAAAATGGTGATATAATATTGAACTAAAGTTTCAAATGACTATATAGGATTTAGTTGAATTATTAACTTACTACATGTGATTAATTAAAAATTTCAACAGCACGTGTAATTGAAATTCTATGATATATAATACTAAATCAATTGTTTCAAAGCTCATGTATATATGATTTAGAGTTTTTGAATATGTAATAATTATTCAAATTATTCATGAATGGTACTTAAAAAAGATAAAATTATTGAAATTTAATGATATCTTGTTCTAATATTTTTTATAATGAAATGTAAATATCTATTTACATATTTAATGTTTTTAATTTTCATCATTTGTAAAAGAAATTCAAATAAAGAATTAAGATTCATTTGTGGGATATATTATTACCAATTTTTATACAGTATCCCCAAAATATATTTTTTATTAAGGTAAGAATATAGATAAATATAATCATTTTTATTTTTTTTTTAGGATGAAGAAATTGATTAATGACTTGAATTGACTAACACGGATGGTTAGGTGTTAAATATTGATTCCAAATAAAAAATTATTTGGTTAGATAACTTTTAAATTAGATCAATATGAATGTTATATCATGTAAAACGTCTAAATAAATGTGTTACAAATATATAACATTTATGAAGGGGGTAGAAAGGTGAAAGAATAAAGTAGTCAATTTTTAAGTAATAATTTTGAAAATATGATAATTATTCTAAATGTAAGTGTGGATGATTTTTTCAATAGGGTAATTTATGTAGTTAGAATTATGAGAGGACTTAGATATAAAATTAAATATGTTGATATTTTGAAAAATATTGTAAGGGATATTTCACCTTTATACCATGGAAAGGTTTCATAAATTGAATAAAGATACATAAATCAAGTCTCTATTGAAGGTTTGAAAATCACTTTACTATCTTATGAGTTTATAGAGAATTAAAAAGGATGTTTTACTCAATCAACTAAGGTGATATATTTTTGTCACAAACTAGCCTAGAAACCCTGGTACCCTGATAGCCAAGCCAATCCTAACATAGCTCGAAGGGATTTCTTGATCCCCATGGGTTGGAAAAAAGCACCTAGCATCAAATAATGAAAGTGGGAACGAATTTTCCACAAAAAAAAACATAAGTAAGAGATACAATTCAGTGTGAACAAGATAAAACTCCATGGGGAGAATTGTACCAAAACTCAAACAAGTAAACAAACCCAAAGGTAAAATAGAAGAGTATCAGAAAATAAGATAACAACCCAAGTCCCAGTTGAAATACTAGATCAAGCCTAATATCAACATAAATTACCACCACCAAGTGGTGCTTTCCCCTTTCTCAAACCTGGAAGGAAGAAATATACAAACTTCCAAAGGCACAAGTAGGTTGTGATCTGAAATCCCATTAGGGTCTCACCAAGGATTCCCTAAAAATAAACCAAATTGATTGACCAAATAAAGTTTAAATTTTAAATAAATAGGCATGGAAGTTCAAAAGAAAATTTAAAACAAAACATGCTTTACATTTTAATTTACTGAAATACTTTAAACAAATGGATTCATAAACATTTTATATAAAATATTTTATATAAATTCACAATGTATGTGTAAAAAAGTGTACAAAATAGATTATAGATATCAAAATAATCAAAAAGGATAAACATGGTCATCTATTAATAGGTACGATAGTTTTAGGTTATGGGATCCTCACACTCATATGATGATAACGGTAATGTGCTCATGCATCTCTCTAACACTAGCCAAATTAGACTAACCAATATCCCACTGGGGATAATATCTTTCAATAAATTTAAGTTATATTTGTAAATAATTAATCTATTACTAGGGAATTCCCATCCTATCATGTTTTCCCCTAACAACTCACTAACTACCTAGGATTTCATGTGATCAAACAATAATGAATAATGGGGAAAAATTAAAAATATTTAACATAAAATTCAACTCATTTTTCTATTTTAACATTCCAATTCCATTTAAAAACCAAAATTGGTATTTTAATCAATTCATGACTTTTTCCCATGATAAAACCAAAATGTTTCTATCAAAATCATGTAATCCATTTTCTCAAATAAAAATGTGAAATAAATTTTAAAAAAATTAATTTCATAACTCAATTTCATAATTTAAATTCCACAATTTAATTTCTATAATTTCCATCAAATTCCATAAACACATCCCAATTTAATGGAATTGGAGGTCTTCCCCAATTTCATGCCAAATCCAATTCAAATCCCAATTTACAAAAAAAATAGGTTTTTACAATATAATTTAAATCAATTTAATTTAAATAAATCAATTTAGGGTTAAATAAATTTGGCCAATCATAGACAAAACCACCTTCCTTGGGATCATGGGATCGCAAATTACAACACCTGCAACGGGAAACTCTAATGAAGAACATCAGCAGAGGAGATCTGAGAAACAAACCTAGATTCAAGATATAAAACAATGGGGATTAGATACCACAATAACATGGAGATCTAATAAATCCTAGGTAGGAGAAAATAATAGATCACGATATAAGTATTGGGGATTTAAAACTCACTAGTAAAGTACCAAACAAAGATTTCCTAGCTTCGATCCACATTGGAGAAGGTTTAGAGGAGCTAAAATTGGTTCTTGGGAGCCCTCCCAACCTAGAAAATCATTCTAGGGAGAGATTGTCCTTATCGGGGGATAAAAATAAGGATTAATTATTTTTTAAATAATTTTTGGATTAATTAAAAGTCGCACACATGGTTTTCTCGGTAGATCCTCTTGGTTTAGAAAATCGTGTGCCCTATCCAGGTGCCCCTACTAATGGGATTTCATGGTTTCTCCTTGGTGGTAACATGGTTTTTCAAACCATTTTCCAACCATGAAAACCCTCATTTTATGGGTTTGGATTGTTTTCACTAGTAGGGCTCAAGGTTTGGGAAAACCATGCACCAACCTGCCACAACCTAAGATCCCTTTAGAATTTTCAAATTTTCACCCGGAGCACCCCTAAAAAAGACCCAACCAAAGCATGATCAAAATAAGGTTTGAGGAGTAACTAAAATAGTAATAATAAATTACAATTTTGATACTATATCTAACTTGAATGTGAATAAATAAAATGATGAGGAAGATATCAAGGATGAGTTCATTTAATTAATATTTAGTAGTTTGAAGAGAGGAAAATTAAGGTTTGAATTTAAATGAACTTTTTCTTATTATAAATGTTGTAATGTTGGATATTTTACTTCTAGATTTCCAAAAAAATATTTATATAAGTGGAGGATGGTTTTTTTAGAGTAACTTCAACCTTGTTTTATCAGAAGAAAAATAATATATAAGTTTCTAATTCAAAAGGTAAGAGGTATTTTTAAAGGATAATATATGTTAGCAAAGAAGATGGTGATGATGAGTTTCCCTATTAATAAGTAGAAACTAAATTTTAATTAGATTTATCATAATTTTTAGTGGTTTTAATAGATAAAAAATTAAAATAATAAGAAGGTTTTGTTTACTTTAATGGTAATCTTAAAGTTTCACATGAATAATTGTATGCTAAGAATAAGAAAAATAGAAAAACAAATAGGAGTGTGTTAAAGGAATATAATTTGTATCTAGATAAACTTGAATAAAAAATTACAATGATGGAATAGTGTTATGAAGAAAAATATTCTTATCATGAAAATATACAATACAATTTTAATTTCAAAATAAAGGCAGAAAAAATAATAAGATTATTGGTGATATCAATGTCTGTATTGAATAAAATGTAAAAATATTTAATCTCTTGAAGGAGAAGTTGGGGATGGGAAAAATATGTTTGATATTGAAATAAAATTTGGGAGAAATGGGATGAAATATTGAATTTATAGAATAGTAATAATGAATGAAAATTCTGTAAAAGTTCTAATTTTAATAACATGAGAGTAAAAAAGAATACATCGGTGGATAAAATGGGTCATGGTCACTGGAAAGAATCATCAAAATATGTTGTTATCAATAGTAAAATATCATGTTTAATGAAATTTGTAAAAGAAAAATTGAATAAAATATTCAAATTAAAATTATGATACTTTCTAAAAAATAGTGAGACTTTTAGTAGATATTGATAGAAAGAGATAAATGGTTTTTACCTTGATTAGATTTCATTTTTTTGGATATTTTGGTCACATAGTAAAATATTGTAATAAATTAATAATTTACTTGAGAGATGAATCTACTTTAATTAGACAATGGAGATCAAACATTTATCTTTTTATGAAAATAAAAATATATTTAGAGGATGTTTCATTAATAACCTTAACTATAGCCATAGGTTAGTTTTTTATATGAGTAAAAGGTTTAATGATGAAGTTAGAAATGTTCTAATAATATATAGAAAGTAATCCTAAAAAATAGTTCCTTTAAAAAATAAATATTCAATTTTGGAGGAAGATAACAGTGATAATGAAAATGTTAAAAAAAATTGTTACAAGTGTTGGGAATACACAAATACAAAATAAATTGTTTCATAGAGACAAAAGAAAAAAGAAGAAAAGTCTCACCTAATAGAGGTTTTTTTTAATCATGAAAAATAAATAGTAGTTTGACTCTTAATAGTGGGTGTTCACCCCATATGAAAGAAAATTTTGGCATGTTAAAAAATATAAATAAACAATTCAATGGAACTATCAGATTTATAAATTATGTATCTCTAAAATCCAGAGGATTTTGAAGAAAAAAAATTATTGGATAAAAGTTAAATAATGAATAGGTTTTACACTCTAAAGGATTATAAAATAATCATCTATGTGTTAATTATATTTTTGAATCAAGTAAAGAAGTTGTGTTTAATAGGAAGTATTACTTTATTAAGAAAATTAATGGAGCCTCTTTAATTTAGGAAAAAAGGAATCATGGTAATATTTATTAAATTGATAAAAAAAATA
The DNA here is from genome assembly GCA_963277665.1 of Viscum album. Taxonomy (NCBI): domain Eukaryota; kingdom Viridiplantae; phylum Streptophyta; class Magnoliopsida; order Santalales; family Viscaceae; genus Viscum; species Viscum album. The sequence continues at coordinate 2,010,301,175 of OY728141.1, read as the reverse complement.
CTAAGATATTAACTATTTTTGAGTAAAATAGGTTCTTATATAAGATACTATTTTATATTCACCATAAAAATATAGAGAAACTTTCAGAGTAAAAATATATAGTTATATACCAATTTTTTCTGTTAATAAGATAGGGTTTATGTTGCATGTATGAAATGAAATCTTCTGAGAAATTTTTACAAACTAAAGAAACAATGAGACAAAAATATAATTGATCTTGTTAAAACAAATTTTTTTAGTTCTACAATTGATAAAGGGGCCAATGGTGAGAGTTATTTTAATTTATTTATTGATGGTTACAAAATGATTACATTTATTTTTGTTTTATATTAAAAGAAGGAACTGTTGAGATGCACTAAGAAATATATAAGGTTGGTTAAAAACTATATAATAATAATCAAGACATTGATGCTTGATAATCGTATAGAATCCACTTCAATGATGGTTAATAATTATATTTAGAAACACAAAAAAATTAATTAATTATCAGTTTTAAAACTCTAAAAAAATAAGTCACATAATAGAGAAATAAAAATGTGAATACAATGAAAAAACAAATTATTGATTATTAGTATATTATAATAATGTTGTTCAAAATAAGGTTGTGCAAGATTAAATCTACAAACAAAATAGAGTTTAAAATTTTCAAAGGAATTATATTACACAATATGAAGTATGGCATGGAAAATCCAAATATTATATATGGTTTTATTACATTAAAATTGGTTTTGTTGTTTGGTGTTGAAGTGTCCATTTCCATGTTCCTTACATATGAGTATATCCCTATCTACAAAGGTCTATCCTTCCAATTAAATAGAGGTTTGAGAGGGAACTAACTCACTAAAATTATTGTTTTTTATGGAGGATCTCAATAATGTACATGTATTGTAAGCTTATGGTAATATACTTGGTGTCTTAAAGATGGGTGTTAAGATATTGGGTGATCCAACAATTCAAGTTGTATTACTTACTAACCAACTATTTGAAGTTACACATAAATAAGATGATTTATTTTTTATTTTATGGATAGACAGATGAGGCAATATAATGGGAATATCCATTGATAAACTTCCTAGAAAACCTTTTTGATATAAAATCACATGATATATCATCATATTATATGAGGTTCCAAGTGAACTTGGAGAGTAGTGAATTATTAAATAAGAAAATAAGATATAGATAAAGAGAAATAGTGTTTTTGGACATAATTTTTTTCTAATAAATCCCAATTAATAGAGTCTTATAGGTTATAAGATAATTTCTAAGGGATGTGATCATGGAATAATTCCCAATCCCTTGACAATTAAATTAAAGTAGATTCATTTTTTAAGAGTCTTTCCTCTTGTTAGAGGCCATACCTATTGTTTCATATCCATGTGGGTTATCTTCCCATTCACTTTTCCATTTTTTTCCTTTTCTTTTAGGGGTTATAGTCCCCAATATTTTATCACTTTTAATTAAAGTTATGTTCTCATCCTATATGAATTCAAAAGGTAAAATATTCTATGTTTTATCAACCTAGAATTGACCAATGAGAGGGGTGAATTTATTACTGGAGTGTATGGGTTCAATAGGGGTCTCCATAGACAACTTCCTCCTATGAGCCTTGGAATATGACACTTGTAATAAGGGATCATCCAATTAATTAGGGGGTAATATTCGTAGGCATGTTTTCCTTTGATACTACATTATTATTAGGGGTGGATGAATCAGTATGCATGCAGTATTGTATGTTCCTCCTATGGGTTATTTTAGGACATAGAGGATCAACAACCTTTCCATCAATGTCCTTATGGGTGAGAAGCTGGACTAAGGGGGATTCATCCTATATGAATTCCTACACATGATCTACAATGATTAAATTTGGTGTTTAAGGATAAACATTTTGATCTAGCCCATGATCAGAAATCATATACAAGATATGTTCTACAGCTGCAAGGACCAAACCAATTACCCCACACTCAGATTTTCTTGGAAATATGATTTATAGTAGGGAATTATCTAAATATGGATTATCTAATTGAATTTTTATGTTTTTTCAAGCTCTTCAATTTCAATAATTCCAACAAGTGATACAATACTTTGTGTCCAGATCTTTCTACATGTCATCAGGTATTGAATAGGGTTGTGAAACATTTTCCATATATGGAACTAGAGTCAGGTTCTTTGTAATACCTAAGGATGAGGGGCTAGGGGATTAATACATAGGTGGTATAAAATCTAGAACCTTTTCTTTCCCTTTTTCCTTCCTTCAATATGATACATCATGTCCTTCTATCTTATAGAAACTATATATTTTATCCCTATAGCATTCAAAGATCATATGACCACATAGACAACAATTCAAGAAGAACATGGGTATTCATTCATATTGAATTTTTAGGTTGATGTTTACATCCCTCGTTGTTAAGAAACCCTCTTAAACCAAGGTATTATCCCCATCATCTTCTTCTATCACCCTCGCATAATGCCCAAATCTTTGGTTATCAGTTTTATGGTACACCAAAATCGGGTTTCCAATAGCATACATAATGTCCCATATGATTCAAAGATACTAGTAAAGGTAATTTAGTTTATATATTTGTATTTATTATTATGAGAAGGTGTTCTTAAAATTTCTAGGATCAAAGATTCTATCATATTCCTAGATTTTAAGAAATCTCAGCTTTAGTATAATAGAACTAAAACTTTAATCCCTCCTCTTACATTCATCATAGGAGAAATGATGTGATAATATCCTCTTCTCATAGACATCATCTTTTATCCCTCTAACCCATAGATATTTGTGATTCTTTAGATAATTTCATTTAATCTTAAAAATACTTATCCTTTAAAATTTATGAACCTTGTGATAATATAATACTTGCATAGGTTGATTATCTTCTCAACCGTGTTTTGGTTGGCCGAGACATGTATGGTGCACCCCTTTTTATGAATCTTCCTTGGGAGGGAATATCAGAATCTAATGAGGATAGATTTGTGGCCAATTTGACCACCTCTAAAAAATCTTTCTTCAATCCAGTTTTCCATGAAGAGCATGGTTTAAACTTATCTTAATAAAAGGCTTAAGAAAATTGTGGAAACCAGTGATGTTAAAATTATTGATCAGAAACTTGAAATTAAATTAGGCAATACTAAATTATAATCAATTAAATAATGTGATCAAGAAGAAAATTTTCATTGAAAAACATCACACATATAAATAATAATATTTCTACATTGAGACTGAGGTTGAGGAAAATGAGGATGAATAAACTATATAAAATGGAAATAAAAGGAATATAAATTAAGTGAGGGGTTTTTTGGGACATATCTATACTCATAATAAATTGAAGAAAGAAAAAAACCAATATATAATATTGACTGGTTGAGTAATCAAAAAGATGAAATTAAAAACACAAAATAATCATACCTTATTGTCTAAGTTGAATCATTGACAACATTGATTTTCATAGATTTCCCTTAGCTTCAATTTATAGGTTCATACCTCTAAATGTATCCATTAGACACTAGAATCACTAAACTCTTTGGTGAAACCCTTTATTCTTCAAATTTGTTCTAGAACCTCCTCTAGAAAGGTGAATGAATATAAGATATTAAAGAGAGAACTTATTTGAGAATAATTTACTATGTATTAGATTGAGTTCTATAAATTCAAATTTATAGAACTAATTCATTGAATGTATTATCATATTAGAGTCTAACCTTGTATATATTAAGAAACAACCAAATATTTGGATACACAATTATAACACCTATATAATCTCCTAATTTAAGTAATTTAATTGTTAAAATAATTTAAAAATAATAAATCATTTATACATCATCTCATAATGTATCATAAGATTAATAACACATGATAATCATCATTGGAGTTTTTACCAAATGATAACCCATATCATTCAATATGAATGCCATGACATAGTTTATTTAACCATAATAAAACACAAACCTTGATTTAGTGAATCTAACCATGTCATGGTTTAACATTTATGGTATATTTCCAAAAAGTTATCACTTGAACTAAATCCTCATGGTCTTTATACAAAACTTTAAAACTCTTTATAAATCCATAAAAAGTTATTTGGTTGTGGTTATCATATAACCTCTCTCAAATTTTGAACAGACACTTTGTATAAAAATAATCATTATTTTTTTCATACTATGTAACCTAATGGGACTCGGTATCATTGAAAACAATTATTAATTCCCCAATCTATAAATGTAAGAAAAGATTATCTTGTATAAAACATCATTACTACTTAATCTAGAAAGAGTTCTATCATGATCTCAATTAGACACACTCATATATCTATATGAAAATATATTCAAAATATATATATCTATACATCATATTCCTGATTATATTTTCCCTTTATCTAAGACATCAAGTGACCACAAGGCATGGAACATATAAATCATGTATATTCCATCTCATACATTAATGATTTTCCAAAATTCACTAAATATACTGAATTAATATATAACATGTCATTTATTCAAGTGGTTGAATGTGCCTCAGGTCACTAAACTAATCATATACATTAATTTAATAAATTTATTTCAATTAATGGACCAAATTTAATGTTTTTCATACAAGAGTCAAAATATCATATTGGTTAAAATCAATACATGGTATAATCAGCAATATATCCAACCACCCCCTAATTAGCTTATCCTCAAGGATAAAATAATAAACGTATCAAATTATGAATCTTCCCATGATAAATATATTTTCAACCTCTAGTAATGGGGATTTATATAAAAAATAAACTCCTAAGTATATAAATGACTGAATTATATTCCATTTGATATACTTTCATGGGTCAGTCCAGATACTAAGTCTCTACTTATTATCCCATGATTCTAATTTATATCATATACAAAATTTTACTCTATTTAATAATTACATATCATCGCAATCTACAATACTTCTTGATGATAATTTATTATGGATAACTCAAATCTGTACTTTGAGGGGATTTTATCATTCTACTATTCACATAATATTCACAGTAGACATGAATAAATAATTAATGGAGATTGTCTTTTTTATAATACTATGATACATTTACATTAAAAATAACCATCATTTATATTCTAACGGTCAGTTTATTAGTCATAATGGTCAGGTTACTATACCAAATAGCTAGTTTTACTATTCCAAATGTCATGTTAGTTTTATATTGCTAATAAATACCACTTATTTTCATCCTTCATCATTCACTTCAATTTATCTCAATGTTCTGTATTCTCTATTTTCAAAATGTTTCTTGCATAACTAATTTTTTGATTTTTTTTACAACATTTTTCTTGGCTATGATAATTCTAGGATATAAAATTATCCAAATTTTCTAATTCTAGTAATTTTAGTTTTTTATTTTTATTGTCTCATTGTAATATTTTCAATTTTGTTGGGTATATGTATTCCTTAATATTATTAATTAATGAAATAACAGATTGATAGTTTTTATTATGTGGTGGATATGTTTTATAATATATTTTATTCTTAAATATTACACACATGTATATTTAAAAGGAAAATTTCATATATAAAAGTCTAGGTCATTACATTATTCCCACCTTTAGAAATTTATTCCTTGAAATTTCAACACATATTCTCATTTGAGAATAAATGAGGGTACTTTTGTTTCATCATATCCACACATTCTCATGTTTCCTATTCATACTTATGGTTCCACCAAAGTACATTGACAATGTGAGTTGTCTTGTTGTGTCGAACTTTGTTTCTATAATCTGGGAACTTCATTAGTTTCTCCACATAAGATAGGTGAGGTTATAGTTGTACCACTATTGGATCTAGTACATGTGAGGGGTCAGGTATGTACTTCCTCATGAAACATATGCATAACACTTCATGAACTTGTGATAGGTTTAGTGTAATTGTTAGTTAATAGGCCATGGATCCTATGCGATCAAAGATATCAAAGGATACAATGTACCTATGGATGAGCATTCAATTATTTCCAAACATCATGAATCACTTAGTTCTTTTGACAGTTTTGAGCATCTTTATTTAGTTGAAAAATGTCTTGAACCATCTCTATCAACTATTTTACAAGTTCGAGTCCAATTAGATTTTGTTAACCAACTTCATCCCAAAATGTAAGAGTTCTATATATATTATATTATAGAGATGAATATGGGACCATTTTAATACTTGAATGAAAATTTCTATTGTATGAGAACTCAACCAATGGAATATATTCATCTCAATCTTCTTTTAAATCCATCAAGAAAGATTCCAGCATGTCTTCAAGTGTCAGAATGGTCCTTTCATATTGGTCATCAGTCTGAGGTTGATAAGTCACTACTAAAGTTTAAATCAGTATTTAGGGAATTTTGAATACATCTCTAAAACATGGTGGTAAACCTTATATCTTGATCATATATAATTTAAAGTGATACCCCCATGAATCCTCACTACTTTCTTTATATATATCTTGGAAAGTTGATCAATTGTGAAATATTATCTAATATAAATGAATCGAGCAATCATAGTGAGTCAATCTACCATAACCCATATGGATTTTTTTCCATTATATATATTTATATAACCCATGAAAAAACCAATGGTGATGTTATCCCATTTTCATTATGTTATGGGTAATGGTTTCATCATCCATTTGGACTTATAACACTCTACTTTGACTTAATAATATACCAAGCACTTTAAGGTGTACTCAGGAATCATTTTCTTATTTTTTTCCCAAAAAAAAGTTATCTTGAATATATTAGTACACAATGGTACTTCCAATGGGATGGATAAATATGAGCTATGTGCATCATCCAATAGCTCTTTCTTTATCTCAATTAATGATGGAACATAGAGTCCAATCCCGAACATAATGACTCTATATTTGTTAATGTTGAATTCCTGAATATTCCCTTACTTTTTGTATCTCACCTTATTTTTAAGATCTAAATCATTCCTTTGTACCTCCTTGATCTTCTGTTGAATAGACAGTTGGGAAATAATTTGGGAACGGTAGGATTTCTTCCCTGCCTTTATTAATTAAAAAATCCTTTGTATATTCATATAAATAGGGTCTTTATCAATCCTCATCATTGATAGAATACCAGGTTTCTTTATTCTAATATCATCAGTTAATTTATTCACTTTTTAGTATGGTAGTTATTTGAAAAATAATATACCTTAATTAAATCCTTCCATATTAATTGATGCAAGTTAATATCCCTTGAAAATATATACTTTAAACTCTTGCGGTCAGAATATATGTCGTACTTCTCTCTATAAAAGGTAATTTCTCTAAATATTCAATGTAAATATTATATCTACTAACTTAATATCATTAATTGAGTAATTACACTCGTGTATCATTAATTTTTTAGAGTCATTGACTATTAATTTATCATCTTTCATGAGGACACAACCCAAGCCTTTCTTTTAAGAATCACAATATAACACAAACCCTTCTCCACTTAAGGGTAATGTGAGTACAGGTGCATTTATTAGCCTATTATTGATCTCATTAAGTGTTTCATCACATTATTCCATCCAAAAATAATTTACTCCTTTCCATATTAACTTAGTTATTGATCTGGACAATCATGGGATATTTCTCAAAAAGGGTCATTAGTACCTAGATAATCCAAGTAAAATACAGATCTTTATGAAACTTGTGATTATGGTTCATTCCTTAATTTTCATTATTTTTGAAGGATTCATAGAGATTACCCCTCTCATGTTTATATATCCCTAGAATATCCATTTTTTGATAAAAAGTCTCACTTTTTGAACTTATAATATAACCTATCCCTCCTTAATGTCACCAGCATAATACTTGTATTGTCTTCATGTTATTCCCTTAATCTTCAAGTATATGAGAATATCATGAGTAAATACCACCATAAATTTACCAAGGTTGTTTCTAAAGACTTTTTAATTATTGTAAAAAATCCCTCATGATGGTGCTTTTGGGTTAATTGTGTTTGTTGACAAGGTTTTAGGTTGTTGATGAAGGCTGGTTGTTAAAGAATACATGAAGAGTGAGTGAAAAATGTCTAATCTCATGAAAGTGTGAAGTGAATGATCTCACATAAGTGTGAAATGTCTGATCTCATGGGAGTGTGATTTGTATAATCTTATAGAGGATGATATGTATGATCTCGCAAAGGTAAAGATGTATAATCTCACACAAGCATGAAATTTATGATCTCACATAAACCCAAAATTTCTGATCTCATGGGAGAGTGACATGTATGATCTCATGGAGGGTGAGATGTCAGATATCATAGAGGGAGAGATGTATGATCTCATAGAGCATGAATATTTGAACTGATCTCATAGAGTGTTAATTTCTGAACTAATGTCGTGAAGCATGCATGTTTGAATAGATCTCGCAGAGTGAAAATATTTGAACTAATCTTGTGAGGCACTATATGATTGTTATAAGATCTCACAATTATACTATGTGAAGCACCAAAATATATTTCATGATTTTCATAGGATCTCGTGGAGAAATCATGTAATGTGCATGAAGACAAAGCATGATTTTCAGAGGATCTCTTGAAGGGGTCATGTGAAGTTCCAGAAGACAATGATGATGGCCACATGATTATCCTTGTATCTCGTTATGGGAACATGTGAAGTGAAAAAAAATTAGTGGATCTCATGATGGAATCTCATGAAGTGATGGAAGACTATGTCACTGACCATATGATTTTCATTGTATCTTGGGATGGGATCATAGATACACTCAAACATACTGATAATGATCATGTGAAGCACTTATGATATGCATCAGGTGATCAAGTGAAGCAATAATGTGAATCACGTGATATAGATTGTTGAGGTGGTGGAATGGATGGTTGTCCCAAATTTGTGGAGTTAAGGTGGTGGATTTGTGCTTATAAATACCCCTAACCCATCTTTAAGAAGTTAAGAAGTTTTCTCAAGTGATTTTATCCAAAGAAAAATTATTTTGTATGACCTAAATAAATTATTTCATTAGAGTCTTGTGATATATTTAATTAGAATAAGGTCTCATGAAAGGATATTGTGAAGAAGTCTCAAGAAGTGAACTATGCATGGGGTGTTTGCACGCATAGGCAAGCCTATTGATAACTCACGATCTGCATGATATGAATAAGGTCTCATGATTCGTATGATATAAACAAGGACTCACGATCTGTATGATCTAGAGGTCCCACACAAAGGGTCTCACACCATAATCTCATGAAAAGGGTCTCATGCTAGGATATCATGAAAAGGGTCTCATGCCAGGAACTTTCACAAATAGTCTCGCGCTAGGATCTTATGCAAATGGTATCGTTCTAGGATCCCATGTAATGTGTTTAGCATTAGGATCTCATGCAAAGGGTATCGTACCAGGATATCATGAAAGGGGTATCTTTCCAGGATCTCATTCAAGGGGTCTCTCACCAGGATCTCACTCAAATGTTATGGGATAGGATCTCATGAAAGGGGTAACGTTTCAGGGTCTTGTAGAGAATTATTGTGGAGTATCACACAAAGGAGTTTGTTTTATTATTTATGAAACAAGATCATAAATACACACAAAAGTGTGAATTAACTAAAAACTAATTTTTAGAAGATTCTACTAGAGGACCAGTGCATTCACTTCATATAGAGAGTAGTGAGCTTTCAAATTGTGAATGTTTGTAGACTAGGAGGGTAGTGAGTCCACTCTAAACATTGTAAAAAAAGTGATATTAAATGGATTTGGTACATCATCACATTGGATTTTTATGCTCCTTGGATGTATCCAAGTGAGGTTGAACCAAGTAGAATTATTGTTCCCTATGCATGTTTTAATTTCTATTTATATATGAAATAAGAAGGAGATGGAGAAGAGAGTTTTTTTTAACGAAAAAAAAATCTGAAGAGTTAGTTTTTTTAATCTGTCATACCCTGATTCACCCCGCTCTCCCCTCTTAATTTTTTTAACTAAGTTGTTCTGATAATTGGTATTAGATAAAAGTGTTAAATTCATAGTTTCTATCTTAGTAGAATCGATGGAAGTTTTCAATCATAAATGAATTCAGATCTTCAATGGAAATAATTTTTAGCTATGGAAGAATCAGATGTATCACTTCTTTAGATCATTAGGTATGGATGTGTTTAGAGTTAAATGTATTTTATTTAATACAGTATGGATAGTAGAGTTTCTTTAAAAGGTGAATATAGAAAATTGGATGTTGATGCTAAAGGAATCAATGCCTTAGGTGGAGCTTTATCCAACCCAATATTTACAAAGGTGATGTCATGTAAGACATAGAATGCTATGTGGCAAAAGATTTTAAATATATATAAAGTTTATTCAAAATTTTATAATCTAAACTAAAATTTCTTTGGAACAAATATGAGGACCTCAGGATACACCCCAATGAGACTGTAGATTCATTTTTTGATCGGTTGAATATTAATATGGAAGACATGTATGGTCTTAGAGAAATTCTTGAAGATGTAAATATTATTAAGTTCATATTGAGATTAATTTTACCTCATTTCATTCCTAAAGTATCTATACTAGAGGATAAAGGTCTAAAGGATATAACATTGGATAGATTACATAGCACTCTTATCACTATGAGATGAGAAATGATGATAATGAGTATATATTAAAATGAAAGACTAATTAGGGACATTTCAAGGCCATGAAGAAGGTGTCTATACAATATGGTTAGGAAAAAGGAATTTTGGATGATGTTATGTCATTACATTTCTCAAATATTCAAATAGTTAAAGGAAAGTGTAAAAGGGAAACTTCCACCTGCATGATTTCATTGTGTAAAAGTTAGAAATATTGCAGAAATTTTTTTTAAGAAGTTTCAAGATGATGATGATGATGATGAATCTCCCAAGAAGGAGTATTCATTTAATTTGAAAGGTAGGAATAATGCTAGGTTATATTTCTTTAAAAAAAGAATCTTATTTCATAAGAAAATTATGGTTTATAAGAATTTGAGGCAAAATAAATGGAAGGATATAAAGATTAAGGAGGAAATGTCATGGTGGAAGTTGTAGACAACTCCCATATAGGGGAAGAAATTGATAATAATGAAGGAGAATTAAAAGGAAGAGTTGACTCTAAGTTTAATTAGAAGCTGATATTGGGGATTTAGATGTATAGATATCTAAAACAATGAAATACAATATAGTGGTTTGTGATAAAAAATCTATATTCAGTAGTAGGAAGAAGACAAGTATGAGTTGAAGACTAAAATTGAAAATATCAGAGTAGAAAAGTTAAAAAACTCAAATAAAGTCATTGATTTCAAGATAAATGTTGAATAATAGACTAGATTTATTGATATCTTGACTAAGACAGTAAAATATTGAGTAAAACGCATTGAAGTACTTGAGGAGGAATTTTTTTCCTATGAAGAAGTGTAAAATATCATGAGAAACTATTGAATCCTGATATGAGACTGGGAGATAAAGTTTCATAGGTAATAGAAAAAGTGATATTACAATTTAGAAGTCTAAAAAATAGTTAAAGGAATGTCTGGAGAAGAAGGTTTCATATAAAATCGAAACTTCTGGTAAGGGAGTTGACTATAAATAGACAAAATTAATGGTTGATTTTAGACCACAATCTTCCACTCTAAGGTTAAAGATAGATTTGGGAATGAATTAGAATCAAAATATTTAGATAACTCAAGGGGAAATCAGTGGTATAGAAATGATACACAAGAATATACCTTGTCTGAGGTTTTATTATTGTGGAAAGATGATGAATTCTCAAAATTTATGTTCTATGTCCAATATTTACTGATGGGGGTAAGAGAAATAGAGGAATCCATATAGAGTTAAGTATTTCAGGAATGATTTTTATGGTCAACATCAAGTATGAAGTCAAATATATGAATCATAAAGAAAAGATATGAGCATGAAGTGGTTACAGAGTTTGCATTTGAAGTATCAGATTGCACTGGAACATGGAACATTGATATTTGATGACCTCCCATGTGATAGGAAATAAGAGTCTAGTGACATTAATTTGTTATGACAAGTATGTAATTGTAAGATTTGGAAATAATTATGTTCTAAAGATTATTGGATTGAGAAAATCCAATTTTAGGGGTAAATACATGAGATGTGTAGCTGTATTGATTATTGAAGGTCTCATTCACAACTTGCTAAGTGTTGGTCAATTATGTGACTCAAGACATTTTATAATATTTAATAAAAAACTATGTATCATTAAGGGAAAATTTGGAGCAATGTTTTTTCTAGGAAAGTGAACAAAGGGGGATCTCTACCTTTTTAGTGGGGAAGAAGATGTGGGATTTCAATCAAAGGAAGAAAAGAATATATTGTGGAACAAACGACTTGGTCATCTGAGCCAAACATCTATGAAATTTTTTGTTAAATTTGATGATACTCAAGATCTCTCTAAGTTATCACATGATCATACTCATATGTACAATGCTTGTAAACAATGGAAGATTACTCAAAATACCTATAAGGAAAAAAATCAAATGTCAACAAAAGTGCTTGAACTAGTGCATATTGATGTATGCAGTCCTATTTCAGTAATAGCTATTAATGGGAATATATATTATGTTATTTTCATTAATGATTTTATCAGAATGATATGGGTTTTAAATATCACTCAAAAGTATGAGGTGCTTCGTTTCATAACACGTTATCGAAGAGAAGTTGAAAATATACTAGATTAAAAGATCCAAAATTTTTGAATTGATAATGGAATAGAATTCAAAAATATCCAAGTGAAGGGTTATCTTGAGAAACACAGGATAAGGAAACATGTTTAAGTAGTAAGAAATATACTATATAATGGAGTGGTTTAGAGAAGAAATTGCATTATCAACAACATTTACAGAATAGTGTTGATCAATAAATATATTCTAGAGAATTTTTGGAAAGAAGCAGCATTGACATCAGTTCACATTTTTAAGAGATCCTTATTTTGTCTTAAAGAAGAAAACACTCTATATGGGATATGTTATAGAAATAATACAACATTTAAATACTTTATAGTCTTTATAATTAAGTGTTTCATTATCAATAATGATGAATATAGGATGTTTGGATCTTGTGGAGATGAAGGGATATTTCTTAGTTACTCAGGAAAAATAAAAACATATAAATGATTCAATAAGATATTGGTAAAAATTATATAGAAATGATTTTTTTTGGTGTAAAATGAGATGAATCTTAAAAAATACATGAATAGTATTAAGAGAATAATAATGAATAAGTGAGAAGATCAGGGAGATTTCAAGTACCTAAAGAAGATTCAGATGATGAGAAGAATAAACTAGTAAAGAAATCAATGAGTTGAGATGAAATTGATTTGTAGGATATCATTGGAGATTAGATAGCTTCATTTCATATGAGTATTATGAAGACTCTATAGAAAAAAAATTATAACAGGAAGAGATAAAGTTTTTTAAACAAGATTCAAGAGGTGGGATTTGGGTTCAAGCAATGAATGAAGAACTTGACCAAATAGAAAAGAATTAGACATGGGATATTGTTTCAAGGCCAATAGATAAGAATTTCATTAGGATGAAATGGGTTTTATGTAACAATTTAAATGAATATGGAACAAAAATTACAAACAAAGCATGACTGACATTCAAAGGATACTCCCAAATAAAGCATATTTCTATTGATGAAACATTTTCACCTATTTCAAGGCTGGATACAATATGATTATCCTTGTCCATGGTTGTTTAAAATAAATTTAAAGCTTTCTAGATGGATGTGAAGTTAGAATTTTTTTAATGGAATTCAATAAGAAGAAATGTATATTGAATATCCAGATGGTTTTTTTCATTCATATAGATGAGAAAAAAAATTCTAGGTTAAAGAAGGGTGTATATGGGTTTAAGTAGGAACCAAGAGTGAGGTATTCATGACTTGACCAGTATTTGAAGAAACTCAGTTTCCATCATGGTGGAGTTGATTATAATCTATATGTTAATAATAAGAGTAATTAAGGGATGATGGTTCAAGTTTATGGAAATGACATAATATTTGGTGGATCAAGTGAATCCTAGTTCAAAAAAATTTCAGAATTTATGAAATGTGTGTTCAAAATGTCGATGGTTGGTGAGTTAATGTTCTTACTCGATTTACATGTAACACAAGGAAGACATGAAAAAAAAATTCTAAATAAAAATATTCCAAGGAGGTTATAAGAAGATTTAAAATGGAAAATTCCAAAAAAATGACAACTCTAGTTGCTACATGGATGAAATTTTCAAGTGATGATTAAGGAAAAATAGTCAATATCACATGATATAGATAGATAATTGGTAGTCTATTAGACTTAATAGTGAATTGAACTAATATTTTTTTCCACATACAAGGTATAACAATATCAAATTAATCCCAAATAAATACAATTAGTATCAAATAAAAGAATACTTCGATATATCAAAGGCATAGTGGATTTCATTTTACTATACAATGAAAAATATTAATAAGAGTTGTTGGGATTTACTGATTCTTATTGAGATGGTTCAGAAGATGATCAAAAGTCAACATCAAGTGGTGCATTCTATATTGGTAGGATTTATATTTATTTGTTAAGGAAGAAACAATATTTCATTTATATGAACACCGTAGAATCTGGATACATTGTGGCTACTCAAGATTACACATAGTTACTTTGGATGAAGCATCAGATTGAAGATATGAGAGTTTAAGTAAAGTCGCCAATCAGAATTCATTGTGATAATTCATATGTTATAAATCTATTTAGTTATCCATTCCATCACTCCAGGAAAAATCACAATAACATCAAATATCACTTTATCAAGGATAAAATGGAGCATGGTATTGTGAATATATAGTATGTGCCTACTTCACTACAGGTTGTAGACATTCGTACAAAAGGTTTACCTAAATAATCATTTGAATGAAATCGACTATCTCTTGGAGTTCAGTCGACTCCCTACACTTGAATAGTGTATATTTGAACCCCCTATCCTTGAAGTATGGTGTGTTTCCCCTATATACTGAAATGTGTTCTTTTCCATGTTATAGACCACAAAGGAGTGACATTTAGGTTCATTGATAAAGGGGGAGAAAATTTATTAATCAAGACAGGGGAGATTCTAATAGAGAGAACAACAAAATAGGGGGAGTTTTAAATCTGACAATGCTAAAACTAGTCTAATAAAGATGAAGAATCATGAAAAGGTGTTTTTTGGGTTCATGATATAAAGAGAATACATGTTCTAGTTAAGAAGTGATTCTAAGGTAGAGTGTATTTTATCTTTTTGTGTTGAGAAGGTTTCCAAAGGTAGGTTTGTAAATTAAGTGATTCATTAATGAATTTTTCAAGTTACTCATATTTTCCATGTCGATATTGACCCATGTGGGCTTATAGTATGTGTTAAGGAAGTCCTTGATCACTATATAGGGTTTCATAAGTCAAATGGTTTCTTATGCACATAACATGACAGAAATTTAGTTCTTGTTAGACCTACTAGGTTAAATACCCTAATAGGTGGTGAATCAAGGTATGATAGATTAAAACAAATATCTCTTTAGATCTTGTTTTTTCATTAGAAAAAACTCTCTTATCTCTCTCATTAACATTGAAAAATATAAATGGATACATCCAAAAATCATAAAAAAGAAATATGTTGATGTACCAAATCCACTAAATCTACCTAGTTTTACAATGTTCAGAGAAAACTCAATGTCCACCCTGGTTTAAAACCATTAACAATTTGGAAGTTCACTGCTCTCTCTCTGAATTGAACACACTACTCCTCTAGTAGAATCTTCTGAAAATCATTTCTAAGTTGATTCACACTTATTTATGTTTTTATTCTCTTATTTCATCAATAAGATTACAACCAAATTTTTGTGACACTCCACTATAATACTCCTATGCAAGACCCTAGAATTACACCCCTTTTTGAGATCATGGTGTGTAACCCTTGTGTGAGATCTTGGCGTGAGACCCCTTTCCCAATATCCTGGTGCGACGCCCATTTCATGATAACCTGGAGAGAGACTCTTTTGGTGAGATCCTAGCATGAGACCATTTGCATGAGATACTAGCATGAGATGCTTTACACAAGGTCTTAGTATGAGACTCTTTGTGTGAGTTTCTATAGAGTGACCTTTTGTGTGAGACCCTTTGCATGAGATCCTATCATGAGACCTATTTTGTGAAACCTTTAGATCATGTGGATAGTGGATTGAGAGACATTGTTTATATCATGTGGATAGTGGATCGAGAGACCTTATTTATATCATGTAGATCATGATATATTAATGGGTTTACCTATACATAAAAACACCCTACTCATAATTCACTTAATGAAACTTATTCATTATATCCTTTCAATAGACATTCTTCTAATTATGCGGATCGCAAGACTCCAGTGCAATAATTTCTTCATGCCATGTTAAATAATTTTGATTCATATTAAAACACTTGAGGAAACTTATTAACTTCATAAGGATAGGTTATGGGGTATTATAGGAATAAATCCATCACTGTAACTCCATAAATTGTGGACAGCCATCTGTTCTATCTCCTCAGAAATCTTTATCACGTGCTTCATGTGATCACTTCACTTGATCACCTCCTGCATATCACAAGTTCTTCACATGATAATCATCATTTTAATTAAGTGACTCACATGATCCCATCACAATATCCAATGAAAATAATATAGTTAGTGACATTGTATTCTAGCGCTTCATGAGATTCCATCGTGAGATCCACTGACAATCATGTGCTTTGCATGATCCCATAGAAATATCCAATGATAATCATGTGGCTAGGGAAATTGTCTTCCAGTTCTTCTCATGACCCCATTGCAAGATCCTCTAAAAATAATATTCTGTATTCATGCAATTCTCATGATCTCTCTGCAAGATCCTCTGACAATCATGTGATGTCTTCAGGTGATTCGCATAATCTCAATAAATGATCTTCTAAAAATCATATAGTGGTTTATTATATCAATTAAAACTTCACACTCTGTGAGATTAGTTCAAACATTTACACTCCATGAGATCATTTAATACATCAATTATTTATGATACTAGTTCAAAAATTCATGATCCATGAGATTAGACATCTCGCCCTCTGTGAGATCAGACATCTCTCCCTCTCTGAGATCAGACATCTCTCACTCCCATGAGATCAGAAATTTCAGGATTCTGTGAGTCAAACACTTCACAATTGTGTGAGATCATACATATCATGATCCATGATATCATGCATCTTACCCTCCATAATAACATACATCTCACACTCTCACGAGATCATGTATTTTTATCTTCTATGTGATCATACATTTAACGGTTGCAAGAGATCATACATTTTGTGCCCACTCTTCATGTCTTCTTTGATAACCATACTTCATCAACAAACTCAAACCTTTTCAAAAAACATAATCAACCCAAAATTACCATCATTAGAGAATTTTTCCAATAATATCTACATTTGGGTTTTTTGAAAACACTTATAATCTTGAAGAACTAACATGTTGAAATTTCATGTGTATAGAAACCATTTTCCTTTTGAAACCCTGGATAGTGATCAAGGAGATCCTTAACACATACTCTAATCCCACATGGTTCAATATCAGTGTGAGAAATAAGATTCACATACAAAGTTCATCAATTAATCACTTCATTCTCAAACCCACTGCTAGAACCTTCTCGATACCAAAAGATAGAACATACTTAACATTCGAATCACTTCATAACTAGAACATGTCTTATTATTATATCATGAACCCAAATGACACTTTTTCATGATTCTTCATCATTGATAGACCAATTTTACATCGTTAAATTTAAAAAAAAAACCTATTTATCTGCACCCTCTATCATCTTCTTCCCCTGACTTGATTATGACATTTTATCCCCCTTTTTCAATGAACCCCAAAGGTCACTCTTTTTGGTATGCAACATGGTAAAGAACACATATCAGTATATAAGGGGAAACACACCATACCTCATGGAGAGGGTGTTCACATACATATTATTCAAGTTTGGGGAGTTAATTAAACTCTAAGATCTATTCAATGTCATTCAAATTATTTTTTAGGTAAGGCCTCTATCAGGATTTCTGCAACCTATAGTTCAGTAGGCATATACTCCAGCTTCACAATACCATGCTCCACTTTTTCATTGATAAAGTGATGTTTTATTTTAATTTTATTTGTCCTGGAGTTATGGACAAGTTTTTTTATGATATTTATAGAACTTGAATCATCACAATGAATTCCAATTAGAAACTTTACTTCAACTCTCATATCTTCAAGTTGTTTCTTTATCTATAGTAACTGCATGAAATCTTGAGTATCCACATTGTATTCAACTTTTAAGGTGCTTATAGAAATGAAATCTTGTTTCTTTTTTAACCAATAAATATACAATCCAACAAGATATAATTAATCACCTGATGTTGAATTTTGATTAATTTTTGAACTATCCCAATCTACATATGTAAACCCCAATAACTCTTATTGATATTATTTATTGTATAGTAAACCGAAATCCATTATGACTTTGATATATTAAGTATTATTTTAACTTCTAATAAGTGAATTTATTTGGGATTAATTTCATAATATGCCACTTGGTATTTGGAAAAAACAATATCTAGTCAAGTTGTTGTTAAGTACATCAGACTGCTAATTATCTGCCTGTATTCTGTGATATTAACTATTTTTCCTTCATCGTCACTTGAAAATTTCATCAATATAGAAACTAGTATTGAAATTTAATTATACTTTTCCATTCAAAATATTATTAAAACATTATTGAAATATTTTTATTGAGAAATAAATGTTTCATGTCTTCATTGTGTTACTTATAAATTAAGGAAAAATGTTATCTTGGAAATCATCGAAATTTTGAACTCATATTTCATAAATTATACAAACTATTTTCATTGCACTATGTTTGATCCACCAAAGATTATGTCATCGACATATACTAGCTCTATCATCCTTTTATTCCTCTCATTATTTACATATAGATTATAATCAACTTTTCCATGCTGGAAACTAAGTTTCTTTAAATACTGGTCATGTCATGAATACCACACTCTTGGTGCATGCTTCAACCCATATAGATCCTTCTTTAACTGAAATTTTTTTTTCTCGTATTTATGAATGAGAAAACCATTTGGCTATTCAATATAAACTTCTTCTCCTAGAATCCCATTCATAAATGTTTACTTGACATCCATCTAGAAAACATTGAATTTCCTTTGAACTGCTATAGCCAAGAATAATATAATTTTATCTAACCTTATGATAGGTTAAAATGATTCATAAACATAAATACCCTCTATCTAGGAGTATCCTTTGCACACCATTTGTGGTTTCTTCTAATTATTTTTCAATATTCATTCAAATTTTTAAGGAAAACCCATTTTGTCCTAATGAAATTATTATCTGTTGGCCTTAAAACAATCTCCCATGTCTGATTCTTTTCTATTTGGTCAATTTATTCATTAATTTATTGAACCCAAATATCATCTCTTAAGGATTCTTCAAAACAATTTGGTTCTACCTATGATAAGAAATATTTTTTATGTAGAGTCTTTATCCTTTTATTCTGTACTAGAACTATCTGATCCCTGATTATATTCTACCTATCAATTTTTTCTTGACTCTTTGATTTATTTACTATTTTATCATGATAATTATGTAAATATTCTTTTAAATTTACCTCAAATACTTTCACTCCACCTGATATTCTCCCCTCTTCATTAATATCCTACTGATACTGTTCCGGTATTTTTTGAATATTCTACTCATTTTCCACCACAAAAACATCATTTCTCTCCATAACTTTTTCCAATCACTTATTAAATCATTTATATTAATTTATTTTTCCTAAGTAACTAATAAATATTCCTTCATATCCATAAGATTCAAAATTATTGTATTTATACTTATTGAGAATAAAACACTTTCTTCCAAAGACAAGAAAGTATTTCAATGTTTCATTCCTTCCATACCACAGTTCGTATGGAGTCTTTTATTCCTTTGGACACAATAAGAATCTGTTAGAAATGTAGACTTATGTTAATGCTACTTCTTTCCAAAACTTATTTGGAAGGTATTTCTTGATCATAATTTTTATGTACATGATGTTGATAATCCAATTTCTTCTCTCAACCACTCCATCCTATTGTGGAGTTCTTACTGCTGAAACTTAATGATTTATCCCATGTTTCTTGAGATAATACTCAACTTCGATATTTTTTATTTTTTTCCATTATCAGTTCAAAACTTCTGGATATTTTGATCTAGAATATTTTCAACTTCCCTTTCATAACGATTTATTCAACTAAACACCTTGGACTTATTAGTGATGGTTGAAACCCATTTCATTCTACTAAAATCATTAATGAAAATGACGTAATATCTCTTCACATTAATATTAATTGGTTAAATAGGCCCACATACATTAATATTCACCATTTAAATCAATCTTGTTAACCTCTGATATTTTTCCTTATGTGTATTTCAAGCAATCTTTCTTTATTGAAAAGAATCTCACATATGGGTATGATCACATGATAACTTAGGGAGATTTAAAGTAGCATCACATTTAACCAAATATTCTAAGGATTTTTGGCTTAGATGACCAATAAATTTATGCTATAATCTATTCTCTTCTTCCTTTAATATAAATCACATGTCTTCTTCTCCATTAAAAAGGTAGAGGTTCCCCTTCATGCACTTTACTTTCAAAAAAAACTGCTCCATCTTATACCTTGATGATACAAATTTTTTTGTTAAATTTTATAGAATGTCCCGAGTCACACAATTGACTGACACTTAGCAAGTTGTGACTGAGACCTTCAATAATAAATAAATATTCACGTCTCATTTTTTTACCCCCGAACATGGATTTTCTTGATCCAATAATCTTCTGACCTTCATTATTTCCAAATATTACAACACCATCTTCATCATAAAAAAATCTTATAATCATAATATTTTTCCTATCATGTGAGGTTCATACACTATAAATGATCCATGTTATAGTGTGATATGATGGTTCAAAGGAAATATCTTTAACCATTTCATGCTCATCTATTTTATTTCTAGTCCATTTTTTTTTGACTCCATACTTGATATTCACTGATATTTTTTATCTTCCTCAGATTATAATAGTTCAAATTCATCTTGAAAATATTAAAATTGATTTTGTGTTCTCATCTCATTCGATGTTCCCTGGAACTACTACATGAAACTACTTTTGTTTTTCTTCAGTACATTCCTTCACATTGTCGATGAATAATATCTGGTCATGAACCCAAATCCTCTACAAAAAAATAGTGACCATCAGAAACATTCCCTAAATACTTAACTCTATATAGATACCTTTATTTATCTTTTCCCCGTCAGTACCTTTTGGATATAGAATATAACTTTTTATAATTTCTAATCTTTCAATAACTATAACACCTAATATGAGGTATATTTTTGTGTATCATTTCTTCACCACTTATTTCACCTTGAGTTCACTAAATCTTTTGATTATGATTCATACACAAATCTATCTTCAACCTTAGATTGGGAGTTTGTGTTCTAACATCAACCATTAATGATTTCTAATTATGGTCAACTATCAAACTAGTAGCTTCACTTTGATGTGACACATTCTTCTCCAAAAATTCATTTGACTATTTTGATGGACCTTTGAATTTTACTTTCAATTTTTTGATCACCTATGAAACTTGATTTTCCAATCTCATATTAGGAGTCAATAGTTTTTATGATCTTTTACCTTTCTTAATAGGATAACAACTTACTCATTAAGTTCTTCAATGCATTTGACTCAACATTTTACTAACTTAGTTAAGATATAGATAACTCTAGTATATTCTTAAACCTTGATCTTAAACTCATTAACTTTCTCTAAGTTTTATATCTTTTTTATCTAATCTTTTCAATTTCATTCCTCACCTTAGAATTCACTTCTTCTTGTAGCTGCATATAGAGTTTTTCATCACAAACCACTCTGTGGGATTTATTTTTTTAGATCTATAAATATCTAACTCCTCAAGAGTAGCTTCTAATTCAATTGGAAGGTAAACTATTCCTTTGAATTCTCCTTCATCATTATCACTTTATTACCTTATCTAATAGTTTCCTACAACTTATACCATGTCATCTTCTCTATGACCTTTTTAGTCTTCCTTTTCTTCTACCTCGGATTCTTCTAAATAGTCATTCTCTTATGAAAAAATAATATTATTTTTAAATAAATTTCACTTACAATTCTTACGGACTTTAACATTGCATGAAAACTTCTTATCAGTAGATTCATCATCATTCACATCATCAACTTAGAAATTCTTAAAACACTTTGCTGCAAGATGTCTAACTTTTCCAAAATGAAAGCATGCAAAGGTAAATTTTCCTTTAAACTTTCCTTTTCCTATTTCAATATTTTTAGGAAGGAATGACATAAAATCATCCACAACACCTTATTCTTGATCATATTCTATATAAAACTTCTTTATGGCCTTTAAATATACCTCTTTAGTCTTTCCTTTTTCCACAGACTCGTTATCATTATTTCTCATCTTATAAACAATAAGAGTGTTGTGTAAGTTATCTAATGTTAGATCCTTTGGATATTTATATTATAGTATAGATACTTTCATATTGAATAAAAATGGAATTATTCTCAATATGCACTTAAAAATCCTAACATCTTCAATAATTTCTCCAAGACCATGCATGTCTTCCACAATAATATTCACCCAATCAAAAAATGTATCTACAGTCTCATTGGGTGCATTCTCATTTCCTCATATTTGATTCATAGAACTTCTAGCTTAGTTTATAAATATTTTGAATCATCTTTATAGATATTTAGAATATTTTACCATATATCATGTGATGACTTACATGACATCACTTTTGTGTATATTGGGTAGGATAAAGCTCTCCCTAAGGCATTGATTCCTTTAGCATCAGCATCCAATTCTCTATATTCAACTTTTGATAAAACTTCATTATACATACTAGAAGAAATAACATAAATTAAAACTCTAAACACATCCATACCTAATGATATAAAGAAGTATTGTATCTGATTCTTCCATAGCTGAAGATTATTTCCATCAAAGTTTAGAATTCCTTTGTGATTGACAGCTTCCATTGATTCTAATGGCAGAGAAATTTTAACTTTAACCCTTTTCTCTAATAGAAATTGTTAACCCAACTAGGTTAAATACTGTGATATGGGATTTAAATCAATTTATTACATATTAAAACAATTGTCTCTTAGGATCTTGTTTTGTCATTATACAATACTCTCTTCTCTCTCTTTTTCCCATTGCACGGTCTAAATGGAAATTAAAACATGCACCGGACTCAGTAATTTTACTTGGTTCACCCTCACTGGGATATGTCCAAGGAGAATAAAAATTAAAAAAATTTATATACCAAATATAGTAAATCTCATTTCTATTACAATTTTTGGAGAAAACTCACTATCCCTCTTGGTTTACAACTATTCACAATTTGAAATCTCATTGATCTCTCTCTAAATTGAACGCACTCCTCCTCTAGTAGAATATTATAAAAACTAGTTCTAAGTTTATTCTAACTTGTGTATGTATTTCTTCACTTTTTTAATCAATAATATAACAACCACCTTTTCACAATACTCCTCCATAATACTCCTCTGTAAGACCCTAGTACAACACCCCTTTCACAAGATCTTAGCACGTAACCCTTTCATGAGATCCTAGATCGAGACCTCTTGAGTGATGATAAAATATATTTTTATTGAATATTTTATTTAAAAAAATTTAAATAATTTCTTCACATTGTGTTAAATATGTTTATTTATAAAATATTTGAGATTAGATCATTCACTTGAAATTTTGATGAAATTTATAGTTTTTTCCTTTAAATTTTACTACAGTATTTCAGCCATAAATATTTTTTATGTATTATTTAAACTTAAAATTTTGTAAAAGTGTTACTAACTCAATGGGATACAACATTATTTTAGGACATTTGAGCTGAATCATGTATTGTTTTGGAATAAAAGGGCCATAAAGTCAAATATAGACTGGACTCTCCATATTGGACATCACATCAGTATGTGGGCCATAAATTATTCATTCTTGCTTTGATTGGGACAAAATTTGGGGAAAATATAGAGAACACAATTTATCACAAACAATGATTCTGTAAGGAAACATGGTTCATGCTTTTTAAAGCTAAAAAAGGTGGTTCAAATTCGATTAAAATATTTGGATGAATTCTACATTCACAATTAAAATGTCTTGAAAACCTATCCTACCCTCCAATCTATAAATTTGTGTTTTTCTCATTTATAGAGGGTTGGAAGTACCTTATAGGATTATTATTAGAGGATAATTGGTGTATTTCCATTTAAATTATCTGTTGGATGAGGGAATCTATCAAGCTAGGATCTCCTCCAAAATGCTCTTTTTTTATCTTCTTTGTTGTAACATTGTTTTTATTTCAATAAACTCTCTATTTATATCCCATTTCATATATTATTTTTATTTTATTCTTCTTTGTTTTACTTATTTGGGATGTAACTCAAGATTAGAAATTATTTTGGGTTATATCCTTTCTAAACCTTTTTACATGCAAAACGTTTCTACAATGGCTACACCACCCATAGGAGAGTAGTTTTTTAGTAATTGATATATCTCTTACCTTATTCATTTATTAATTTTGAATCAATGAAATACTGTAATTTTCATAATAAGATCCATGAATTTATTTTTTTTAATTAAATAAAACTAAGAAAACAATTGAAAAATTAATACAAAACTCATGAGGTTGAGTAATGTGTGAATTGTGAGAACGTGATGTTAATTGGTAAAAAAATCACATTGGATAAATTTATAGAGTTAAAATATAATATATAAAATCAATTAAGCCTAATTTAAAGGGTGGATATGCACCCTAATTTACTACTAACCATTATTTAGCCTTGAAACATCAATCAAATCATGGTTCTACGATTTCACATTCTGAAGCTATCCTAGGTTTTAATTCATTTCATAATTCTTGTTAAGTTAAACCCTGTAGGGTTCTAGGGTTACTAAATTAGGTGATAATAATTATGTGGAGATTAATTTAAATTATAATTATTAATTATTAATTGAATAGGTAGATTTATATTGATTACACTTTCTAAAAATATTTATCTAAAAAACATCTTCTCATTGCGTTTTCTCAATATTATTTCAAAAAGAAATGAAAAAGATAAAATATTCTTTCAGCATACTTATTCTAATTTTATAAATGATAAACTCCCCCCCCCACCCCATCCTTTTAATTAGTGTTTTTATTTTATTTTCAAAATACCTTTAATATGTTTTTTTAATTACTTAATCATTTGGGAGACAACCTTGGTCAGCCACTCTATTACCCCTAAATAACCAAAAACTAAACATCATTTCAGATTGGCCATGATAGTGCCTTTCACACAAAATCCTAGCATGATACCCCTTGTGTGATATCCTATCATCAAACCCTTTACATGAGATCCTGGTGCGATACCCTTTGGGAGATATCCTAGCGCGATACCATTTGCACAAGATCTTAGAGGAAGACTCATTGTGCAAGTTCCTGGTGCCAGACCCTTTCTATGAGATCCTGGCACAAAACCCATTGCACAACATCCTAGCATAAGACCCTTAAATCAGCAGATCATGAGACCTTATTTTGATCTTACAGATCGTCACACTTTGTTTAGATAATGAAGATCACAGGATATCAATAGGATAACCTATGCACGTAAATACCCTATACATAATTCACTTCACGAGACTTATTCATGAGATATTTGTATGATAACTTCTTATAATTATGTAGATCCCAAGAATACAACATATTACTTTCTTCAGGTCATGTGAAATAGTTTTTCTTTGGATCAAACCAATTGATAAAAATTATTAACTTTTTATGGATGGGTTAGAGGGTATTTATAGACATAAATCCATAGGATTAACTCTAAAAAACGTGGAAAACCATCCATTCCAATGACTTAGTAATCCATATCACAAAATTCACATGATCACTTTGCTTGATCCTCTACCACATGTTACAAGTGCTTCGCATGATCATCGTTATTGCCTTTGAGTGTGTCACATGATCCCATAATGAGATCCAATGCCAATAATATGGTCAATGAAACCATCTTCTAGTGCTTCACAAGATCCCATCATGATATCCACTAATAATCATGCACTTTGTATGATCCCATCACAGTATCCAAATATAATCATGTGACTAGTTCCATTGTCTTTTGGTTCTTTGAATGACCCTATCACGAGATCCTATGACAATCATGATTTGTATTCATGTGCTTTACATGTTATTTCAAATAGATCCTACAAAAATAATGTTATGTTTTTAGGTTATTTTAATAATCACAATGAAGGATATTTTTAAAATCATATAGTTATTCATGAAATTAGTTCAGACATTCATTCTTCGAGAGATCAGTTCAAATATTCGTGCTCCGTGAGATCATTTCAGAAATTTACACTCCACAAGATCAGATCAAACATTAGTACTCCATGTGATCAGACATCTCACCCTACATGAGATCATATATAACTTCCTCCAAAATATCATACATGTCTATCTCCCATGAGATCAATCATTTTTCACTTTTGTGATATTAGACATTTCATGCTTGCATGAGATCAGACATCTCGCCCTCCGTGAGATCATACATCTCACCCTTCACAAGATCAGACATCTCATACTCCCATGAGTTCATACATTTCATTATTTCATGATATCATACAGTTAATTATTGTGAGAGATTAGAAATTTTTCTCACTTTAACAACCATCCTTCATCGTCAACCTCAAACCTTGTTAACAAACACAATCAACCCAAAATCACTGACATGAGGGATTTTTTCCAATATTTATTAAATATTATAAGTTTTTTCAAGAAACCCAAAGGGTGATATTGTTTTAAAAATCCATATTAATGGTTCTTTTGGGTTTATTTTGTTATTTGATAAGTTTTCTAGGTTATTGGTGAAGGCTGGTTGTCAAAGAAGACATGAAGAGTGGGCACAAAATGTCTAATCTCACGCAAAGTAGAAATGTGTGATCTTATGGAAGTGATAAATTTCTGATCTCATGAGAGTGAGATATTTATTATCTCATGGATGATATCTTGAAAAATGTGAAATGCTTGATCTCATGCAAGTGGTAAATGTATGGTCTCACATGAGTGAATAATGTCTTATCTCATCAGAGTATGAGATGTATGATCTCACAGAGGAAGATATTTTTTATCTCACATAGAGAGATGTGTATAATATGGTAGAGAAAAAAAAATTCTATCTAATCTCGTGGAGTAAAAATTTCTGAACTGATCTCATGGTACGTAAATTTTTGAACTAATCTCATAGAGCATGAATATATAAACTGATCTCACAATGAACTATATGATTTTCAGAATATCTCGCATTGAGAATATGTGAGGACCCAGAATACATCTTAGGATTATAAGAATAAATTATATAGAGATCATGTGAATTTCATGATGACAAAGCATGATTATCATAGGATCTCATGACAGGGTCACATGAAGCACTGGAAGATAATGGCGCTAGCCACATGATTGTCTTTGGATCTCGGGATGGGATCATGTGAGCACATTAACTATCATTGGATATCACGATGGGATCTTGTGAAGCACTAGAATAAAATTTCACAAACCATATTATTATCATTGGATCTCATGATGGAATCATGTGAAACACTCAAAGAAAATGATGATGATCACATGACGCACTTGCGACATATAACATGTGATCAAGCAAAGTGATCATGCAAAGAGCATGATACAGATTGTTGAAGTAGTGGAATGGATGGTTTTTTTGTGATTTTCGGAGTTAATGTGGTGTATTTATGCTTATAAATTCCCTCTAACACATCCTTAAGAAGTTAAGAATTTTTCTCAAGTGGTTTGACCTGCATCAAAAGTATTTAGCATGACCTGAATAAATTCTTGCATTGGATTCTTGAAATCTATGTAATCAGAAGAATGTCTTGAAAAAGGATCTCACAAATAGTTGTCACAAAGTGAATTATGTGAAAGGGGTTTTCATGCATAGGGAAACATGTTGATATATCTCGATCCACATGATCTGAAAATGGTCTCATGATCCACATGATCTGAACAAGGTCTCACGGTCTGTGTGATCTGAAGTTCTCATGAAAAGGGTCTCTCACTAGGATCTCATGAAAAGGGTCTCACACCAGGATCTCATGCAAAGGTTCTCATGCTAGTAACTCACACAAAGAGTCTCACACAAATGATCTTATGCCAGAATCTCATGAAAAGGGTCGTGCACTAGGATCTTGCATAAAGGGTCTCACACTAGGATCTCATGCAAGGGGTTTATCATCAGGATCTCGCATAAGTGGTCTCACATCAGGATTCCAAAAAAGGTTTGTGTGTTAAGATCTCATTAAAGTGGTTAAGTGTTAGGGTCTTATATAAAAGTATTGTGGTGGAGTCTCACTCAAAGTTGGTTTTTATATTATTGATGAAATAATAGAAAAAATACACAAATAAGTTTGAATTAACTCAGAACATATTTTCATAAGAGTCTACTACAGGAGAAATTCATTCAATTCAAAGAGAGATCATTGATATTTTAAATTTTTAATGGTTGTAAACCACGAGGGATAGTGATTCTACTCCAAAAATTGTAACGATAATGAGATTTAGTGGATTCAGTACATCCTCACATTGCCTTTTCATTCTTATTTTACATAGCCTAGTGAGAGTGAACCAAGTAAAATTATTATATCCTATGCGTGTTTTAATTTTCATTTATATTGTTCAAGGGGAATGAGAGATATAAGTGTGTTTTTTCTAATGAAGAAACAAGGTTCAAAGAGACAGTTTTCTTAATATGTTATACCCTGATTCACCCCCCCCCCCAGGTTATTTAACCTATTTGGGATAACATTAATCAATTCCATGATGAATTAAGGGTAATTTTTAAGTACAAATGGAATCACTATGAAATCATTATTTCCATATATTATATAGAATTATGTATTTTGAATATATTTTCTCTTCACCTTCAGCTGATGATATCCAGAACAAAGATATAACTTTGAGAAGTATTGAACTTCTTTAAGTTAATTGAATAAGTCATCAATACTTATTGGTGGATACATATTTTTTATGATGATCTTGTTGATCTCTTTGTAATTAATTTACAACCACATTGATACCTCCCTATTCTTGATGAAGAGTAATGGTGCATCCCAAGGTGATGCACTAGGTAGTATGAACCTTTTATCCAAATTCTCTTATAATTGCTTCTTTACATCCTCTATTTATAGTGAGTCCATTATATAGGGACTCTTGGATATATCCATGGATACTGACACAAGTTCTATTGCTAACTACACCTCATGATCTGTGTTAAGATCAAGAAATTCCTTAGGAAATACATCAATGTACTCTCTCAAAATGAGAATGTCCTCAAGTACCATATTTTCCTTTAAATTCTCCATCTAAGAAAGATGTGATTTCTATTTGGGTATCAACACCCTCACCATTTAGGGGTTTATTAAAGGGGATTTATAGTCTTCCTTTCATTTGTATAGAGCATAAGATGATTCAGATTATGGAAAGAGATTTATTTTTCCTGATAGTTGATGTGAGTTATATATAATGGGATCTAATCTATCATTAGTATAGTATAAAATTATACCAATGGAAGGATTTTGATATTCTTTGGTATAATACTACCATAATTACTAACTATGTAATATTCCAAAATTTGGGTTGAAATGGTTGAACCACTAGTTTTTTTCATAGATATATATACTTCAAGGTGTTAGGGAGGTGATTTAATAGTTATAGAAAACTTGAAGAAAATAAATAATTTTTTATAACCTAAATCAAATAAAACTTTTATCACTTTTAATTTAATAGTTAGTATAACTTATATAAATTTATTTTCTTGATCCACCTTAGTGGTGGTGATGGTGTAAGCTTTCTTCTTCTCCCACATCTTAGGTGGTTGTTGGTGTTGATTACCCTCAAAGACCCTTGGTTTGTTGTACTAGCTTGTATAGTTCTCATGTTCCTTATTATTGAAGAATTTAACCATAACTATTTCATTTAGTGGTGCATTAATTTCCTCCATCATATTGATTGGTTTCTTCATGTCTCATAGACATTAAAAGGATTTATTCCATTCTCTTATGCACTTGAATCTTTTTCTTTTTCCTTTAAGGAAATTCCCATGGTTCTTATTCCCAAATATTTTATATGTGCATAGTTATATCATCGTTCCTCCTTTATCATTTGATCCTATATCTTGAAATTCCATCCTAAATTTCTTATATCCATATACAAGGGACCATTCCCAAACTCTGTCTATAATTATAAATAACATTGAACAATTTTTTCATAACTTCTAAAGTATCAAATAGATAAAGACTTTTAGATATGTAGTTTAAAACCACTGAAGAATCTATCTATTTTTATATCATTATTGATAAAAAAAATCAAGGTGTATCTTGAAATACATGTGAAATTTTCCTCATAAGCTGCAATAGACCCGTTATCCTTTTACTTAAGCTCTAGAAATTTTCTCTCCATCTTGGAGAAAATATTTTAAGGTAAATACTTGTTAAGAGATATCATATTACTTCCAATTCATTCTTTGGATTTTTTATTCCAAATAAATTTCCTCCATTTATTATCTTCTCTTTATAAATGATAGACCCCCCTGTAACTTTCTCCTTCTCAGAATAATAGAACATGGAAAATATATTTTCCATGGATTTAACCAATCATTCCAAAATAATTGTATTGGAAGGTCCACTAAATTTTGATCGTTGTTGGTGCATAAAGGACTTGATGGATAATTCCCTCTTCTTAGGTGAAGGTGGAAATTATGAATGGTTCAAGTTACTACTCATACTCCAAGACAACTTGGAAAGTACTTCTATAAGAGTTTGAACTCTACCTCTCATTGCATTGGGAATTTTGATTCAGATATTCATTTCATTGTCAGTCACATGGGTTTTTTTCATAGTTTCTCCTAGTTACCATAATTTTCTAAAATAAAAAAGTTTAGAACAAAAAAATAATTCAATAAAGCATAAATAAATAACTTTTTCACATGTGTAAATAAATTATAAATTATTTACTTATGATATCCATAAGTTTATACTAGGTTGTCTCTTACTAACCTAATACCCAAATTAACTAAAAATTTATCTGATACCAACTATAGAAACTCACTTATTTATTCAATGGTTATTACACCATTTTTAAGATAAAAACAAAATAATAATACAATCAATAATAAAAATGTTTGGTATTTTGATCAAATTAGGTTCATAAAGCATAATCATACATAAAAACTTAAAAATTATTTAATTCATTAAGAATAGTCCTCATAATATATTTCATATTCTCCTTAGTATATGCAATCAAATAAAAATATACATTAAGGATGTGGTGAGCTAAAATCCCAATAAGGATAGGAATAATAATAAACATAAGATATGAATTAAAAAAGTTCATGGGTGGGAATAATAATAATCATTCTATTATAAGAAAATGATCATCATTCTAACCAAGAAGTAATAATTTGAAATATTCATGGAATTTTAAATATTAATAATAATTAAACAACATAACATTTTAGCCAAATCCCAAATATAAGTTGTGAAGAAATCTAGAATCATGTTAAATCATAACATATGTGTTTAAATCACCACTTCATAAAATTTGATCATATCTAGCATCATGTTAATGAAAAATATTCATAATATCATGAAATATATCAAATTTACCAGTGCATTGGAGGGTTATATAATTATGGTCCCACCCATAACATCATAATATGCATGTTATCATGCATTTAAAATGGAATGGAAAATTTACATCAATTATAATTCTAATATGAACCCATGAGAAAAGAATGGGTTCTAGGGTGATGTCATAAATCATCTATAAAATAATACAATTGGAGGTTACCAAAAGATGAAGGTAAAACATTATTTTTCTATGTATGGATGGTAACATTTCCATTGACTTTTTCACAATGTCTTCAGTCTAATTTTCCATTGCATCAGGTTGAAATTACAGTGAGTTCCATGTATACTTTATCATGTGGGTGGCTTGAAAGAGAGAAAGGTGTGATGAAGCCTTTCATCTGTACCACCCCAACATCTCAGTGTAGGATGGACGGGTGCCTTTCTATATTGTTCTAGACTAGTATGGCGCAACTTCTTGGAAGGGGGAGACACATCATCATCAACTAGCTTCACTATTGCATTGTTTGGAGGGGGCAATGATGCTTTTTCTGGTGCTTTCATTGATGTATGCTTCCCTTTGGAAATTTGGGACCATTTTTTAATCTTATATTCATATTTATTTAAGGATTATATGCCTCTATGTCATGTAATGGGTTCTCTCATTAACCATTTTTTAAAAGATGTTTACTTTTTTCTTGTTAAATAAAGGGGGATTTTCCCTTAACCTATTAAAATAATGATAATAATAATAAGTGTTGAAGTGAGTTTTTTTATAAATGTCTTTAATAAGAAATGTATAAGGTAACTTAGAATTCATCTCAATGTTATATGAACGTGTATCACCCCCAAAAAAAGATATAAATGAAAAAGTCATTTAAAAAGGATTTAGAAGAACCATTTTGAAAACAAAGAGGAAGAGGTGATAAACCCAAAAGGAAAGAGTTGGATTATAGATTCCCCTTATGTCCCATTATATATCATCACATTTTTACCTCCTATATAATAAACTTATGTTTATTCAAATATGAATCTATAATTTAATTAAATTTATTTATTTATCTCTTGATCAAATAAAATCATTTTATTTTTATTTATTAATCTTTTTTTAAAGGGTGAAATGGTTTGAAGTCATGTTTTCTTTAAATTATCCTGTCTTATTTCGATTTCATGATTTTTTATTATTTTTAGTTTTCATTTTTATAAAATTAATTAAATAAGTTTATAATACATTAAAATAAATTAATAATACATAATATAAAATAACCATCTATGTGGGTAGTGATAAGTAAATCATTGACAATATCCTCATGGGTAGATAAAACCGACCATTAAGGGGACATGTCAAAAGAGGAGGAGAGAGAGTATATATATTATAAATAGATTAAAATAGTTATAAAATTATCATAATAACATTAATATTTAATATAGTTAGATATTAAATATTTTATGAAGGTATAAAAATGAAATATATTGGGAGAGTATAAATAAGTAGAGAGAAAAACAATGAAAAGAGGGAACCTTGAGGTTACCTCTTAATTGAACTTTTATTCCTTTTCTCAATCCTTGAAGGCTTGGGGTTGGATGATGTTGTAACATACATAAGGTTCTAAAGAGACTTATTATAATGTATTTGGGTAGATATTGGGCTACGAAAAGTGAATGGGAAGTGATTTTCCAAGGGAAGGGAGAGGAGGTATTTATAATTAAGGGGGGTTAATTTTGGGTTAAAATATTGAATAAATTATTATTTCCAAATTTAAACTTGAAATAGTGATATTTTTTACATTATGAATTATGTTTTATTTAAATAAAAAAATTATAAATTTTTATCCCATTTAAAATTGAATTTACTAATATGTACAAAAGGAAAAAAGAATAATGAAAAATGGTTTTTTTAAAGGAATACTTTACATTTTTAGACATCATAAATTAATTTTTAGTTATGAAATTTGAATTTAATATTTTTAAATAGATTATATATATGTTTTTTATTGATATCCCAATTATATGTCTTATTAGGTCATTATTACATTATGAATGATGTGATTAAAAAATATCATTTATCTAAAAATAGTATTTTTACTATAATTTATTAGTTCATTATTACATGATAATGTATTTGGGTAGATATTAGGTCATTATTACATATTTTGATTATTTTATTTTATTTTTTATTTATTATCCCATTTTAATATTGTCAATTTTATTAGGTATATTTATTATTTAATATAATCAATTAACGAAATAATGTATTTTTTTATTATGTGGTGCATGTGTTTTATACTATATTATATTTCAAAATATGGCACATGTGTCTATTCAGAAAAAAAATTCCATATATGAAATCCTGAATCATTACAATAATTTTCCAAATTCTTCATGAAACAAAAATATTTGATTTCATCATAAAACTAGGTATTCCAATTATGAAAATATTTGTTCAATCCATAAATGATCCATTACAACTTAAAATTTCCAAAGAAACATGTGTCACTTGAAAACATTTTGGTTGTATCATATACACATAATCGACTAAATTTTCATTAAGAAAAGAAGTTTTGATATCCATTTGAAATATCTCATAGTTTTAATGATCTATTATAGAAAAAAATATTATAATGGATGTTATTGTCAAAACTATTGAAAAGGACTCTCCATTTTTAATACTATGAATTTTTCTAAAACCCTTTTCTACTGAACGTGATTTATAGGTAGAAAATTTACCATCTATATCAAATTTCTTATAGAAACCCCACTTACACCCTATGTATATCACCCCTTAAGGTGCATCCACCAAGTTCTAAACATGTTTAGTGTACATGGAGTCCATATTAGATCTCATGAACACTAACCATTTCTTATAATTTGAATTCTCAATATCCTCTTAGTAAGTAGTTGTTTCATTATCTATGAATATTAATTCATCTTTATTTTCCATAATAAATATTTATCTCTCATGTTCATAGGGAATCCTACCAGACCTTTGAGGTTATTTTTTAACCTGAGTCAATTCTATTTCAACAATACCTTATTAAATTGTAACACTTTCAATTTCATGAAAAAATTATATTATTGATTTTGATCTTATCTAAGTTCAATTTTACTCCCACTAAAATTTCAATTCATGTTATTATTTACAAGGAAAACTTGAACTTGAGATGCAAGAACTTTGTAATCTATAAGATTATAGAAATAATATTCTATAATTTTTTAAGGAAAAATAAAAATATAAGTATTTTTATGATTAAGGTAAATTTCATCAAAA
The DNA here is from genome assembly GCA_963277665.1 of Viscum album. Lineage (NCBI taxonomy): Eukaryota > Viridiplantae > Streptophyta > Magnoliopsida > Santalales > Viscaceae > Viscum > Viscum album. The sequence goes on along the minus strand of OY728141.1, from coordinate 2,010,266,093 downwards.
TAAAAACAACATATATATACTTCAAAAACCAAAATCCTCATAGAATTCAAATTGGAATGCCTCCCATTCTATATCTCATAGAGTGTCCTTGTGACTAATTTATATGGAATGTGTCTAAGTATGAATGTAGTCATTTCTAGTGAATATAACTAAAATTAAATAGGAAGGTTGCACTAATTCTTCATTGATTTCACCATTAACAATAAGTTATGATCCCTTATCTCAAACACACAATTCCACAACAGTGTTCAGAGAAGATTGATTTATGAAACAATTCCATAATATCTCATACAATCAGTAAGTTCATGAATCAAGTATTTACCACCTCGATCTGATTGGATAATATTAATAATTTTTCATAGTTGATTTTATAATTAATTTATAATATATTTAAAATTTAAAAGGCTTGAAACTTATGTCTCATAAGAAATAGATAACCAAACAAAATTAAGTCATCAGTAAAGTTACAAAGTACCTATACCCACTACTTTCTTGAGTAATCATTAGTATATATGCATTATAATGTATAAAATCTAATAGTGTGGTATCCATATAACCTTTTCCACTAAAATTTATTTTGGAAACTTATCCTTATACACAAGACACACATTTTTAAATGATTTATAATAAAATGTGTAAAACCCTAATTAAAATCACTAGGTTCAGGCCAAATCGTTACATGACATCATACATGCCTCCCCATATGCAAGAGGTTTCCGAATAGAATAAAAGGATTAAATGGTGAAATAGGGAGACTATATCCTCAGTATCAATAGTCATACACCAAAATCATAACAATAAAATAATAATTACCCAAAATAACATAGTGTAAATAAAAAATAACAAATTTTATATCAGATGAAATTTCAGGTATCATGGATCTATAAAATGTAATAAACTAAGGACCCCTAATGTGGAAGTTCAAACCATTATAATAATACAATAAAATTAAAATAATAAAATAAATAGCAATTGTTTGGAATATATTCCAACATTACCTTAGTCACCACACTCCACCTCCTTAGCTACCTACTATGGTTCAATTTCTATTCTCTGGATCCCTGGTCATGAAGTATGTACATGCACCGAGATTCCTATATAGGGTGTGAGTATAAACCTAGTAGGACTCCACTAATAAATCCTTAAAATATGTGCACATTTATAAGAGGTTTATGAAATTATAATAAGTAAATGTGAAAGAAATAAATAAGCAATCATATTTTGAGTGATCGTGTGCTAAAGAAGCCACCATAAACCTTGGTCTCACCTGCTTGAGCTCTATACTGGAAGGAAGGTCATAAAAAATTCATGATCATGGGTCAACCACAAGGCCACCATTATATTTGAGCAACCACATGGTCCAAAATCCTTGGCTCAGTCCATAAAGTGATCTTACCCCATCCCTATCATGATTCAAGATATAATAACATTGTACCTTATCTCTACCATGGGTCGAGCCTCAAGGATATCATATCCCACCCCTGCCTAGGGTTAGGTCTCAAGGTCTTCATACCCCTTCCCTGAGTCTAGGTCAATCATCATCATCATCATGTGTCACACATTATCCCCATTTAAGAGATAACCAAGACATGACGGTCCAAATTTCAATAGATACTAAAAGTAAAACCTCCATAGACCATATATTTACACACGGAATAATATAGAATATATAGTAACAAATATATCATATCAATCATGAGTCATGAAAGCTATACACACACACATGTGATCATTATCAAGAATGGGTCTCACAAACTACACATGAACAAAAATGTGATGAATATGAAACATGGGTCTCATAGCTACGCACATAAAAATATGCAATAAATACCAAGGAAACAACATATATAAGGTTATTATATGGTAAGTTCCAACATAAAGTGTATTACTTCCAAACATCAATATCCACCAAGATTCATCACTTAAATCACACCCACTCGCCAATTAGATAAAAACCACATGCCAAGGATCCCTATAACAAATATCAATTAATCACAAAATAAATTATAGAATAATATTAAAGAAGTATATGTAGACATAATCCTAGAATCAATTCAACTTATTTGATGAAAACTGCCATCAACGACTGATCTAGATCTGGTCTAAGGAAAGTTCACCAACTATTTAGATATGATGTTGGTCTATCAATAAGTAAGTAATACTATATTATATAAAGAAATAATCCATATATATATCCAAAATATCTTATATCTATGATCAATATGAGAAGAAGAAGAAAATATGGGCTAGAATGGATGAATATTACCTCCTATAATCCGACAGATCGATTAATAATTTGAACATAAAAGATAATATGAGGAGGGGACCCAAGATTCTGAGAGAGGTATTCTAGTCATAAAAAATAGGGGGTACCCTTAATGAGTTACTCATATAGGTACCACCGATGGGCCAGTGGATCCATCAGTTGTCTTGTAAAAGCCATTGGAGAGTCGGTGTGCCTAGAAAAGGTGAAGCACCACTAACTTGGCCACTGGTGGTCTGGTAGGCTTTGAAAAATTACAAAGCCAGTACTAGAGTCATTGGATGGTTGATGGAACCAATTGGATAGTTGTTGGTCTCTACATCACTTCTCCAAGTGATTTTTCAAGCATATGTCATGTTATCTCTCCAATCCCCCTCTCATACCCTCAAAATGAGACTAAACATGGAAACATAGAAAGAAAAGTCACCTTGGAAATTGAAGGTGTCAAAAATATCCCCCTATAATGAATTCTCATCCCCAATAAGTGCCTCTAGTGATATTTCTTGAACAATTCTAGTCACTAATCCCAAACATTTAACTCTCACTCCCATGTATCCTCTTAGATCTATCCATACATCCATAATACTTGAAAAATTAGTATCATATTCCCCCACAACACGTTTTAAATATTGTATATAATCCAAAATGAGCACTCTAAAAATGATCCATCTGATTCAAACTCAATGTCCTTGCAGTCGATCACATGTGAAAGATCATACTCATACCTCTAAAACTGAGAGACATGGAACACTTCATTAATGACTTGATATCATAGAGAAATATCCAATCAGTAATACACTACTCTGATGTGTTATATGATCTCAAATGGTCTCACAAACCATGGTTATATCTTTCCTTACAACTTTAAATGATGATACCCCAATATAAGTGACACCCATATGAAAGCCTAGTCACCCACTGTCAACTCTAAAAGTCATCGCCTCTGGTAGGAATACAATATATGTCTACTCTAATTAATAACTTACCACTTATTTATCAACTAAAACTTATCATAGGTCTCCTACACTATACTTGTCCCAATGATATCTACCTCGCCCACCTCATGCCAATACAGTGGTGAGTGACACAACTAACCATAAAGGGCCTTAAATAGTTCCATCTGAATCGAAACTTGGAAAATATTATTCCATATGAAATACACCAGGACCAAATGATCATCCCATACTCCACCAAAATATGTAATTCATACCCAAATAATATTCTCTAAGATCTATTTCATCATGTATAATTGTTTATCATTCTTTTGATGATACATCGTACTCAGATTTAACTGAGTCACCAAATCCTTCTACAAGACCTACCAAAACCATGAAATAAAACATGAATCGCTATTTAATATGATATTTGAAGGCACTCCATGCACTCATAAAATCTCTTGTATGTAAATATTTTCCAACTCATATACAGAGTGAGTATCTCTAATCAATAATAAATATTCCATGTCAATCAGTCAATAAACTATCACCCAAATAGAATCTCAACTTCTCAGGGTCCTAGGAAACCCAGTCATGAAGTGAATCATCAACTCATACCACTTTAATGCAGGCACTAGAAGTGTATAAAGTAGTCCACATCATCACCAATGCTCAAACTTTATCCTATAATGGATAAGGTAATGAAAGATAAAAACCTACTATGTCTCTCTTTATACTAGGACACAAGAAGTACCGCTTGATATCCTGATACCTCTTCATCGAACTTGGTTGAAGCAACCATTAAGAGTAATGGGATTCTCTCATCAACACTTCCCTTGTATAATATAATACTCTAACTCATCCATGAACATAGATCACTTCATCGTTATCCATTGACTATCTCATAATTGGGTCACTCCCAGCCAATTGTTCATGTATTACTAAGTATTCAAAATATGAATCCTGGTTTTACTTCACCCGATCCACCAATGTTGACATGATAACTAATGGAGTACATTCCATCACACCTTATTACTTATATGAATCCACCAAACATTTATCCAAAAACCTCATCAACATTCTTTCCTTCTTTGAAGGCCTCTCTCCAAGATCGAGTGTTTTTTTCTACTGAGAGAATTTGCAACAACATTATCATTCCCCAAAGTTTAATCCATCTCAATATCAAATTTTTGTAGATACTCCACAAAATTCCTCATCCCAATATTAAATTACCACTAATGGAATATATAATACAAGATATTGTGGTTCATTTATATGAAAAATACCTCACAAAAGAGATAATGGATCCAACACTTCAAATAATGGACCACAGCTACCAAATCCAAGCCATGAATTGGATAATTCCAATCACGGGTTCATAAATGGTGAGACCAATAAGATACTATTTATCCCCCCTACATTAGAATGACTCCTAAACTAACACATGAGGTATCATAATAAACCATTTTTCTAATACTAGGCTCTAGAAATATCTAGATCGAATTTATCATCAATCTTATCTTAAGCCCTAAGAAGGAATATTCACACTAATTAGTCTATTAAAAATTCACCCCCTTCATGGTAAAATAGACCATAGGAATTACTTGGTGAGAGAATACATGAATGAAACATAAGTAATATATCACCAACCTAGGTAAACTTCTGATCTTTAACACATTTCTAGGTCATGCCCAAGACATCACAACCTCTACCTTCTCTAGGTCTATAGAAATTACCTCCTTAGAGATTACATGCCTAATTAAACATGCTTCCTAGATCCAAAAGTGACTCTTTGAGAGCATGTAATCTAGAAAATACACTCAAAGTTTACTCAACACAATCTATTGGGGTCTATCATGCATCTTTGAGGTACGTGAGTATATGAGGATATCATCGATGAACACTACAATGAAGGAATAAAGATATGGATGAAATATCCTATTAATGAGATCCATGAACACCACTTGTGCGTTTTTTCAACCCAAATGGCATGAAAATATAATCATACAGTCCATATCTACTCATAAATGTTGTCTTGGGAATATCATCCTCTTTGACCCAAAGTTAGTGGTAGCCTAATTGAAGATCAATATTAAAGGAACATTAGGCTTCCCATAATTGGTCAAAAAAAATCATTGATCCTCAATAATGAGTATTTATTATTAATTGTAACATATTTTAGTTTATTGTAGTACACACACAACTAAAGACTACCATCCAACTTCTTCTTGAAGAACATTGGAGCACCCAAGTGTGATGTGATCAGTCTGATAAAACCCTTCACCTCCAAAATCCTTGATTTTCACCTTAAGTTCCTTTAACTTTAATAACAAAATATGACATGAAGGAATAGATATATGTTGTTCCCCAAACATGAGTTCAATTTCAAAGTCTATTCCCTGATTAGGAATAATCCCTAATAGGTCGTCATGGAATACATCCTAATATAGGTACACTATAAGAGGAAAATATGAGGGAGTTTTCGCCTAATCCACTACAAGAAATATGTCTTATACTTGTTTTGTGATAACCCCAATATAACTTAGGTATGGATTCATTCTACCCAATCCAACATACAATTATCTAGTTAACAAAAACTTTTATCCCTTGGGTGAGATAAAGAATACTCATCTCTTACAGTAATTGATGTGAGGCTGATAACTTGTAATCCAATCCCTACTACAGATAACATCAAATAAAATCATCTCATGAATCGTGAAATACCAAATATTTCCCTAGCCACCAACTACTAAAAGATATTATGGACATTTCTAGAGACAATCCACTATCTTCTCAAAGGATGTGTTAAGAGATAAAAACACTCATAAGATAAATTTACCCCAGTAACAAATTGAGTAGATAAAAATGAATGAGAATCTCTTGTATAAAACAAGGTAGAAGATAGCATACATTTGATCATGACCATACCTTAAAATTTTGATGGTCCCTCTCCACTATCAACTGGAACTTGGTCCATGGCATAAAATTTGTCTGTTTCAACTCCATGAACCTACCCTTGATGCACATAACTCTCCTAGGTCACTGAATTCTATGAATTATGAATCTACTAATGAAGACCCTAGACAGATCCCTAGGTCACATTCTACATATTCCTTACACTCATGTAAAATCCTAACACTGATTCCCTTGAATAGAATTGTTGAAGATTCCTCATCTTTCCACACTGATGACACTTGTTCTGAGGTCCTGGGGATATTTTTTGATAGTTTCCACTCTTTCTCATAGTTGAAACACTGAAGACCTCATCCTCTAATAGAGGGGGTTGAAGAAGCATGTCTCTACTCTAATTTTCTACTATCACCCTTATAAAACTCCTTGATATTCCACTTTTTCTACTAGAAGAGGCACCCACTATAGCACTGGGAAGTCCACTAGACGATCCACTAAGATCTAGAAGAATAAATGTAGCTCTTTCCTCTTCAATACCTTTCTCAATTTTCAAGTCCTTATGAGGAGACTCTGGATATTTATTCATGTCAAAGATAATCACCTAATGTCTCATTTCTAGAGAAAGTCCAATCCCAAATTTCCTGGACTTCTTCACCTCATTCCCAGCTAAGAAGGGAGTGAAGTAAAGAAGATTATTGAAATAAGAAGAGTAGGAAAACATTGACATCATCCCATGTTTAAGATCTATAAACATTATAAGATCTAACTTTATAATATCTTGGGAAAACTTCTAAAAGAAAAGGTCCTTTAAGTTTACCCATATAGGACCCTCATGCCTACCTTCCTGGTTCATGACACCGCACCATCTTCTAGTGGTTACCTAATGTATTATGGATACTAGATTTACTCATCATCCCTCTAGAGTCTCCACTAGATTGAAGATCCCCTCAAGGATCTCAATCCAGTCCTTGCTATCCTGAAGACCTCTAGTTCTCTAGAAGGATAAAGGATACTAGAGCATGAAGTCTTGGGAATTATCTACCGTTGTCCTAGGAGCTCCTCCACCTTGAACATATACAATAAAAAAGACCCTAAGATAGATATATTTCACTGCATGAACCACCGGATCAAGCATGAGAACATTCTTAGTTATATCCTCTTATACATCTAGTGGAAGAATATAGGTTTTTTCCCTTATGAGAGAATTCTTTCTTGATTTTATAGGTCATCCCATCAGATGTCTTCTAGAAGTAATATTTGAAATTTCAAATGTACACATAAAACACCTATAATAGTTAACTTAAGACAATAACCTAATCGATTTATAGGCACACATAAGGGGTTTATACTGGAGACCTTTCCTAAGAGGTTACCCACAATGATAAGGAATAAATATCCTAACTCTACCAAAGGTTAAATATTAGATATCCATATCTGAATATTAGTCATATTCATATATATAGAATAACAAAATAATCATTCTCAAGTTCAATAAATATAAATGTTATCACAGTATATCACAGAAGCACAGATCAATTCATTTAATTAAATGAAATACTGTTCAAAACAAGTTGTAGGCATATATGATATGTGATCCTATAAGTATAATCAGGATGCATAAACACCCCCAAATCCCATAAACTATAACAAAAAAATATACTCAAGATTATCATGAAACTGTAAATCCACAACTATAATAAAAGTCCCATCACTAGTAACTTAGAGGTCCATTACACATGAGATGGTCAAGTACACATGCAACTCCCATTCCTAAGTTCCAGGCAGCCTAACTCCATTCTACCATGTTCTCAAACATAACCAAGAAGAAAAGGAAAATAAAATAAATCCTTTTATAAAATTTTGTAACACCCCGCACTAAATCACTAGGTATGGGACAAAGTTATACATTACCTCATGCACACCTCCTCATACACAATATGGTTGTGCAGGATGTGATTATAAACCCAGAAGGACCCTACCAATGTGTCCTTAACATAATTGAACATTCATAATAGGCGTATTCTATGATAATAATTAAATGAAAAATCAAGAAACAATTAATCATATGTCTAGTGATCGTGTACTAACCAAGATACCATGAACCTCAGTCATTCTTGATTCAGCCCCATGTTGGAAGAAAGGTCATAATAGAAGTTGTTATCATGGTTCATCTATAAGGGCGCAATATATATCTCAGCATCCATATAGAAAACATGCCTTGGGTCAAGCCACAATTTCACCGTGTCCCATGTCTATCATAAGTTAGGACACAAGGTCATCATACCCCATATCTTTCTCAGGTTAGGACACAAGGCCATCATATACCATTGTTACTTCGAGTCCCACCTCAATGTCATCATACCCTTGACTCATGTCTAGGTCCATCTTTGTCATCATTTCATATTGTACATGATCCCCCTCTAAAGGAAAACTAATCCATGATGATCTACTTATCACTTCATACTAGAATCAAAACCTCTACAAGTCATACATTCACACACAACGTGACATAGAATATATAGGCACAAATATACCATATCAATCATGAGTCTAGATATCTATACACACACATGTGATCATTATCATGCATGGGCCTCATAGGATTCACATGCAAACATGTAAAATCATTATCAAATCTGGGTCTCATGGCTATACATGCACATTCATGTGATCAATATCAAGGAAACAACATATACAAGGGCCTTATATGGTAAGGAACTTCCTACATCATGTGAATTGATGCCAAATGTCAATATCCACCAAGATTTTTCACCCAAACCTTTCCCATGCACCAACCGAATCAAGCTCGTATGTCATGGATCCCTAGAACCAATCCCAATTTTTTACAAAATAGATTATAAAAAATATTCAATAAGGAGATAGTAAAAAAAGGCCTAGAATCAATTTAACATGCCCAATAAAAACAACCATTAATGGAATATCTAGATATGGTTCAAGGAAGGGTTTTCAACTCTATAAATTTGATGTTAATCTATCAAAAAGTAAGAAATACTCTGTTAGATCAAGATGGAATCCATATATCTATCCAACATCACTTTAATTTATAATAAATACTAGAAGAAGGAGAATATTCAGGATATAATAGAAAAATATTACCTCATAGAAGCCAACAGATCGATCTTGAATTTTAACACCAATGAGAAGAGGAGGAGGGAACCCAAATTTTCTAGAGAGAAATCATCCTTTTTTTATCATCGTAATAGGGTTTTATTAGGTGTAGGATTATACCTAAACCATGTTAAATAAAAAATATGAGATTACCCTTAATTAAGAACTTGTATACACACCACCAAATGTCCAGTGTTGGGATACCAACTAGCCAATGTGCCTAAAAGAGGTGCAGCACCTTTGCCTTATCCATCAGTTAGCCATTAGATATAAAACAACTGAATAGTGGGCTTGGAAGAGGTATAACACCGTTTCACCTCTAACTTAGCTACCGATTGGCTGGTGTTTTCCACCTGTTGGTTAGTGGATCCTACCAGTTAGTCGGTGGCCTTTGAAGCACATCTTCAAGTTATTTCTCATTCCTTCATTATGTTAGCTCTCCAAACCACCTTACATACCTTCAAAACAATACCAAACCGGGAAACATAAATAGGAAAACACACCTTGGAAAATTATGGTGTAACATCCGAGGTATTTATAAAATGATGATTTTTCATATCTATTAATATTTATTAATAAGATATTAATTTTACATTAAATGGGATGATTTTTATGATAGCATACTCGACACGCAACAACAGTTTTCTCATAAATCTTATGTTGTACACAACATTGAGTTATACCAAAAAATAATATAATAATATTATTATTTTAAATGGTAGTTAACGCCTAGTCATTGTATTGGAGGGAATGAAAAGAACTAACTAAAATATAATTACACATGTTTTGTAAATGTTTTTACATTTATCCAATAAATTTTATAGGGTTAAAATGATAATGAATCCAATTTTAAGAATAAAATACTCTAATATTTTTTTAAAGGTAGTTTTTCCTCCTTTTGATGGAGAACCCTTTTTAAATCTAGTTTTTATCACTTTTATATGTTTTATTTGACAAAATAAACTTCTTATATAAAATAGGTACATAAAAAATTACTTTGGATAAATTTTTGGTAATTTTCTCATGAAGTTCGTTTTTAATGAATACTAAAAAATATTGTATTTTAAGTCAAAATTGTTTTTTCATCTAATTTATTTATATAGTTAGATTATCTTTTTTAGTAGTTTTAAAGTTTAATTGTATTATTTTTTTATCATTTAATCCAATTTTTGTTATCGGTGATAATTTTACATTAAATTAGACATAAACACGTGTCAATATTTTGATAGTTTTTATTTCTTAAAAACCCACTTTCTGGTTTTGAAAATAAAAATTAATTTAAAATTAATTAATAAAATTTCTGTGTTTTAAATTTGGGAAAATTAATTCCATATTTGGAATCATAAGGTCCAAAAATTTTAAATAGGCACCTTTTATTTTTGGACATTATGAATAGTAACTTTGGTAATTATTTTTATTTACCATGGTTAAAGGGTAAATCAGGTAAATAATGGTAAACAATAATATTATAATAATATAAAACTACAAAAAACATGTCCTAATCCTATTGGATAAGATATTTACAACCATGAGAATATTTAGGATGAACTTTTGGTATTTTTAAGCCACTTGGGTGTGAAAGTGACATTTTATTATATTTATTTTAACGAAAAAGGAAATATAGCATAAACATGTATCTCCTAACTAAAAAAATTAATTTGGTTTATATAAATGATATATTTGACTATAAATATTAATTTTAAGTTTAAAAATATTTCCTACATCATGTTATTTTATTTATAATTTTTAGATATTAAATAAATAAATTTATTTATGACACAATAATGATGCAGTGATTACATTATTAATGAAAGATTCAAATAAATGATATTATAAATATTAAAATAAATATAATTTTAACATTTTGATTCCATACAAGAATTTTTTATATGATTATGACATATTATATTTGATTTAATTCCTTTGGTTCTAAGTAATCAAGTTGTTATTACTTTAAAAAATCAATTCCTAAATAGTGTCTAAATTGACATAAATAAGTTTTTGAAATAAATATTATTTTATTAAATGATATAATAGTCCTAAAAATATAATATTAGTACAAATGAATTATATAATGTTACAAATTTCATTAATTATATAATTTTGGTCCTCTTGTCATTTTATAGTAACTATAGTAACCATATATTATGAAAATACAAGAAGACGTGGTAAGAGTTACTGCTTTTAACTAAGGGTTAAAGCCAAAAGATAAGGTTAAATTTATAACCTAAACTTATCTAAAAACTATTTTTTGAGAGGATTTAGACCCATCCTCATCTTATCCTCGAATTATTTCACTTAGGAGCTATTATAATTCGAAAATAAATTTTTAATAAAATAATATTTCAAGACTTTCCTAAAGTGTCTCTCCTTTCTCTTATAAAAGGCCACCCCTTATACCCAATTAATCACACCTCTCAAGCCCCTTGGATCATCCAAATTATGCTAAAATAATCTCACAACATCACTCCTTTTCTCATAAAAGCCTTAACTTGTGTATAAGGAAATTCAAGAAATTCTTTTAGCTCAAATCAAAATAAGTTACCCGATTTAGAGATAACGTCTTCTCTCAAGTTTCTTTCCTTTATTTTCCTTATCCACTCCATATTCTCTTCTTATTCTTTGCTTACATAACAAAACCAGTATCCTCAATATACTAGGTTGTTTTATGAGAATTATTCACACTACACTCACACACACCTCCATCTAATGGATATGAACATATTGTTTCTGTGTATGGCGAACCACTGCCTCACAAAACGATGATTGTTCTATTTTCTCCTACCACCTCTCATGGTGGAAATTATGATGGTAATATATTTATATATTACATATATTAAATTTATATAAACTATATTCTTATGTATTTTTTATTCACAATATAAATTTATGCTTTCCATAATGTGTAAATATGATAATTTCATTTGAGGAAGTGTGGACTACTGCCCCCTCAAAGTGATATGACTCGTTCATGCTATACATGGAATGTATAAAGGTTTATTTTATTAAAACTATTATACATACATTAAATTAATATAATTATGGTATTATAATATACTTTTATATCATTTTTTATTATTCTTTTAATATGACAAAGAAATGAAAGTAGTGTTCATGCGTACGTACGCCCTACCATCTCCATGAACGGTGAATTTCATTTCTTATCTCCAAATATTATGAACATAATAAATACATATATAATGGATATATATGATATTTAAATCATGAATAATAATATTCTGTATATGATTTACTTTTGACTATATCGACAATTTACTTCAAAACAAGATCATTTTTGACTCAAGTACCGAATATTGACAAAATGACCGATATGAACATAAATAATTATGTAATTTTTATAACATGATAATAAGTAATATAAAAGAAATAATAAACTTGAAAAAGGTTCTCGAGAAAGTAGAAATTAACCTAAGTTTATTATTCAAGAATATAAAGAATGAACGAGACAAGTTGGACTCAAGGTAATGGAACTTCTTAACCCAATTTCCATTCTTTGGATTAATCTTCTACTTCTTGATTATGTCATTATATGGTTATTTGAGAAATGAATTTTGATATCCTGTATTTTATTTATACTTTAATTATGTATATTTATATTTAATACAAATAATCGATCTATTTTATTAACAAAATGATCTTTATAAATAAATTTCTAAACTCAATTTACACTCATTGGGTTTTACGCATACATTGTTGATTATATTATGTAAAGGTTATGTGTGGAATCACTGTTTATTTATTTATGTTATAATTTCCACTTCCATTTGTGTGGATATACTGTTTCTACACATGATCACTCTGTTGATAATTTTTTATGACAATTATACGAACATTTTAAGGGAAATCTTAACTCAATCTCATTTCATTGAGTTAAATATCCATGTTATTGGTTTTGTTTTTACAAGAATATGTGTGAAGGACCTATGATTGTTTTACACTTAATATCCACTTATATTTGGTGTATTTATATTTTTTACACATAATTATTTCATTTATTTATCCTTAATCTAATGATACAATCTTTATAAAGGATTTCGTCTCAATTTACAATCCATTGAGACTTATTTGATGTTATGAACCAATTAAATTTTATGGTGTATATACTTCCCTTTGACATATTATATCATGAATCTCCTTATTCTCATGATATTATAATGTTTTTTAATGTTATTCTTTAATTCATTTTATTCAAGTATTTTCTCAAGTGGTAAGGGACTTTGTCTCAATCTCCATTCATTGAGACATATTTTGGTCTATACAGGACCTTATTTTATATGGTGTATAATAAAACCCTTTTAATTTTAATTTCATTCAATGGTTTTCAAAATGGAATATTTTTTAAGAGTATTTTTACTAAACAACAAAAGGAATGCTTCTTTCTAATGTGGAAATGTTATTTTTCCTTTATGCTTGTTTATATGTTATGATTATGTTATGGTTCTTGGGAATTACTTATGTATATGAGTGGTTCCATGATAAACCAAGGGCGGGTGAGCCCGTGATAGCTCTCCAATGTATCGGGTAACATGAAAGAGGTAAATGTTAAGGTTTCACCTAAGAGATTTAGGTAATATATTGTGATGGGTATTCCAAACATAACCATGAAGGTTACTCCCTATATAGTTATGAAAGCTATGATGTAAGTATGTTACGGATTCCACAAGTTGCCTTTATGATTTATGATTTCTATGAATTATTCATAAATCTTATGATTTCATAAGGTATGTTAAAGATATTATGTTTTATGTGTGAAAATTATGATTTCATTTATTTTTTTGTATTCATAGACTAATGTTTTCTTTCCATATTTTATAACCATTATTGATATTTTTATGATCATCCCAAGTTTTGAAATGTTTTTCATAGGACTAAAAGAAGAATAGAGTCAAGGATGGGATCGAGGGAAATTTATTCTATTAAGACATGAAATGATACCATGTTTATTTTTAAAGAGTTTTTTTTTATGAAAAAAATGGATATTGAGTAGAATTGTCTACTTGTAATATTTAAGTTATTATGTATGAGTTATGACCTAATTATCTAAAACTCTAAACCTGAAAAGATCCTCAAAGTTAATTAAATTCAATTTTTGATTTATCTCACTTATCTCAAGATTAAGTAATGTTTAAGGTCGGGGCCTTATAGTTGGTATCATATGATGGTTTAGAAAACATTAGGGATTAGAATTTTTGGATAACCACATGGTAAGTCTCTATATCTATTGTTTTAGTTAAATATTTATTTTATCATTTCTTCAGATCAAGTAAATTCGGTTACAAATTGAAGGAGGAGGATCTCAAACAACATTCCTATCTCTTTCGGATGACATGCTTGCAATAATTATTGCAAAGTCATGATTGGATGATTGTAAAAAAAAATTCTAGCATACAACTCACTTTCAAGAAGTTGTTTAATATATCAAACACCTCCACTATAACTCGATACCATCGTGGATCAGGGTTTGTATTTAATTAAATAATATTTTCTCAATATTCTAATATTTTCAAGAAAGGTAAATATTATTAAGGCATTTTCAAATATTTTACCTTATCACAAGATTTTGAAGCATATTATGATTTTGAAAAATGTTCTGAATAAGAAGACCCTTGTAAAATTTATTTATATTTTATTTTAAAATATAGACTTTTAGAACATAATTATGGTATTTTAAAAGGTCCATTTATTGAAGGTTTTAACTCAAAATCGGCCCGAATATTTTATAAAAATCAAGTTTTATCAGATGTTTTGAAATTATATGTTATACATGATTATTTTCTGGAACTATTTTTCTATGAATAGTCATATGACACAAGTTGTACAAGGTGTATTTGGATAAATGAAGCAAATGATTTAGAAGGATATATAAATAATTTTTGTAATGCATGGACCTTATTTCTACATGAACAAGATGATGATGAAACCAGGTGGACACCATGATCAAGGTATGATGTTCTTTCTTTGGGGATAGTTTTATTTTATCATATAGAGTTGAAATAAAAAAAATGTAAATATATATAAGAATTCATGAATTCAGATATTGAGGTAATTATGAGTTGGGATGAAAATAAGATGTATAAGATATCCATTGAGGTTAAAACATTTTAGTGTTATTTTTGAGTTTTATAAAAGGGACAACCTGCAATATGGGTGACAACCCATCGTGTCCGGCAAGGCCATAGGAATCATAGTATGACTTATTCTTTTTAGTTAAATGATTTTATGGATCAAGAATCAATTGATTTTGGGAACTTATGTTTTATCAAATGGATATCCTTAGTATAAGAAAATGATTTAATGATTAAGTGATAAATGTTATTTTGGAAGATGTTCACGCATTTGGGAACACTACATGCCTACGGAAAATAGAATACTATGGGACTTCATTTGAGGAGTAATGGTTGAATTTTATTGTGGACATATGGAAATTTGGGTTATTTATGGAAATTATTAACCTATAATGGAGAATATTTGATTAGGTTAATTACTTTTAAGTATGATACTTTAATAGTAGTCGATGTTATTTGGAGATGAATGTTAAGATTTATCATGGAAGACTATGTGACCAAATCCTTCTGAATTTTTGGTTTCAATTTTAGTTTGGATTATTTTGAATAATTTTAAGGAAAATTGTTTATTGAATTTTTGTTGTTGAACTTTGGATATTATTGTTGAATTTTGGATTTTAAAATCATTCCTTCTTCTAATAAAGGATTATTCTTTTTGAGGGATTATCTGATCTTGTAATAACCATTTTGGTTTTGGTTAATGTCTAAAAATAGGGGAAATATATAATTCATATTTTTCGGATTATGTGATTCTCTGGAAGTTGATTCTAGTACTTAAGGTGTGACCAAGTCATCTTGAATACTCATCGTTTAGAGAAAAGATGAGTGTGCGGTAGAAATTTATTAAAGGATGAAACTCTACTTGTCAAGTAAGTATATTTCCTTATGTTCTTATTCTAAGTAGTAAAAGAATTCATCAAATTTATGAAAAGGATCTTAAAAAACGTTTTTCATTTACTTTTCCTATTGTGAAATCAATGACCATTTAACCCATCACATGTTTGTGGTTTACTGGTTGTTAGCTTTTTCCGGATCATGTTTTCTTTCACTCTCCATCAGAAAAATATGGTTAATTTTTCTTTCATATCCATGTTTTCCTATATGGAATCCTAGTATGTGTTATCTCGGGTGAAATTTTTACTTCTATTTCATTCTTTTAAAGTGGTATTTTTATTGACTATTTTTCCGATGTGAGATTTTCTATGAAGTTACCAAGCCAATTTTTAAAATTGCGACACAATTTTCAAAAGGGGGATGATGTAACATCCAAGGTATTTATAAAATAATACTTTTTCATATCTATTAATATTTATGAATAAGATATTAATTTTATGTTAAATGGGATGATTTTTTAGACTGCGTACTCAACACGCAACAATGGGTTTCTCTGAAATCTTACATTGCATACAACATTGAGTTATACCGAAAAATAATACAATAATATTATTATTATTTTAAATGGAAGTTAACGCCTAGTCGTTGTATTGGAGGAAATGAAAAGAAATAACTAAAATATTATTACACATGTTTTTTAAATGTTTTTACATTTATCCAATAAATTTTAGAGGCTTAAAATGAGAATGAATCCATTTTAAGCATAAAATACTCGAATATTTTTAAAAGGTAGTTTTACCGCCTTTTAATGGAGAACGCTTTTTAAATATAGTTTTTATCACTTTTATATGTTATATTTGACAAAAAAACTTATTATATAGAATCAGGACATAAAAATTTACTTTGGATAAATTTTTAGTAATTTTATAATAAAGTTCATTTTTTAATGAATAGTGAAAAATACTACATTTTAAGTCAAAAACCACATTTTCATATAATTTATTTATATAGTTAGATTGTTTTTTTATTGGTTTTAAAGTGTATTTGTATTATTTTTTTATCATTTAGTCCAATGTTGGTTATTGGAAGTAATTTTACATTTAAATTGGACATAAACGCATGTCAATCTTTTGATAGTTTTTATTTCTTAAAAACCCGCTTTCTCGTTTTGACGAAGGGAATTAATTTTAAATTAATTAATACAATTTATGTGTTTTGAATTTATAAAAACGGATTCTATATTTTTAATCATGAGGTCCAAATTGTGTAAATAGGTACCTTTTATTTTTTGACAATATGAATAGTAACTTCAGAAATTATTTTTATTTACCATGGTTAAAGGGTAAATCAGGTAAATGAGGGTAAACAATAATATTATAATAACATAAAAATATCCTAAAACATGTAATAATCCTATTTTATGAGATATTTTAGAACATTTTCATTTTTAGGATTAACTTTTGGCATTTCGGAGCCACTTGGGTGTGAAAATGACATTTTATAAAATTTATTTTAAAGAAAAGGGAAATATAACATAAACATGTATCTCTTAAATAAAACAATTTTAATTTAGTTTATATAAATGATATCTTTGAATATAAATATTCATTATAAAGATAAAAATATTTCCTAAATCATGGAAGTTTATTTATAATTTTTAGACATTAAATAAATAAATTTATTTATGACACAATGATGATGTAGTGATTACCTTATTAATGAAAGATTCTAATAAATGATATTATAAATATTAAAATAAACATAATTTGAACATTTTGATTCTATAAACTAATTTTATAGATTATTATGACATAATAAATTTTATTTAATTCCTTTTATTCTATTAAATAAAGTTTTTATGACTTTAACAAATATAAATTACTAAATAGAGTAAAATTGACATAAATGAGTTTTAAAACAAATACTATTTTATTAAATAATATAATAGTCATAAAAATATAATATTCATCCAAATGACTTATATAATGTTATAAATGTCATTGATAATCCACTTTTGGTTCTACTTTCATTTTATTGTAACTATAGTAACCATATATTATGAAAATACAACAAGACATGGTAAGAGTTGTTATTTTTAACTAAGGGTTAAATCCAAAAGATAAGGTTAAAATTTGTGACCTAAAATTTTCTAAAACCTATTGGTTGAGAATATCTCAACCCATACTCATATTATCCTATAATTATTTTACTTTTGAGCTATTATAATTCTAAAATAAATTTTTAATAAAATAATATTTCAAGACTTTTCTAAACTGCCCCTCCTCCCTCTTATAAAAATACGCTACCTCTTCCCACTTACTCACACCTATCAAGACCCTTGTATCATACAAATTCTGATAAAATAATCTCCAAAAATCACTCCTTTTTTTCTAGAATCCTTAACTTGGGAATAAAATAATTCAAGAAATCCTTTTGGCTCAAATCAAAAGAAGTTACCCGGTTTAGAGATAATGTCTTCTCTCAAGTTCCTTTCCTTTATTATTCTTCTCCACTCCCTATACTCTTATTATTATATGATTACATAAAAACAACATTATAATAAATATAATAAGTTGTTTTATGAGAATTATTCACACTAAACTCACACACACCTTCATCTAATGTATACGAACATATTGTTTCTGTGTACGGTGAACTAATGCCTCACGAAACAATGATTGTTCACTTTTATCCTACCACCTCTCATGGAGGAAATTATGATGTAAGTTTATTTATATATTAAATATATTATATTTATATTATCCATATTCTTCTGTATTTTTTATTCACAACAAACCTTTATTCTTTCCATAATGTGTAAATATGATAATTTCATTTGAGGAAGTGTGGACTACCGCCCCCTCAAAGTGATATGACTCATTCATGCTATACATGGAATGTATAAAGGATGGTTTTATTAAAAATATGAAACATGAAAAAAAATTAATATAATAATGGTATTATAATATACTTTTATATCATTAGATTATTATTCTTTTAATATGACAAAGAAATGAAGGTAGTGTTCATGCACACGTACGACCTACCATCTCCATGAATGGTGCATTTCATTTCTTATCTCCAAATATTATGGACATAATAAATACATACATAATTGATATATATGATATTTAAATCATGAATAATAATATTTTTTAGATGATTTTCTTTTGACTATATGGACAATTTACATCAAAACGAGTTCATTTTCGACTCAAGTATCGAATATCAACAAAACAATCGATATGAACTTAAATAATTATGTGATTTTTATAACATGGTAATAAGTGATATAAAAGGAATAATAAACTTAAAAAATGTTCTAAATCAATTATAAATTAACCTAGGTTTATTCTTCATGAATATAAAGAACGAAGAAGACAAGTCGGACTCAAGGTAATGGAACTTCTTAACCCAATTTCCATTCTTTGGGTTAATCTTCTACTTCTTGATTATGTCGTGATATGATTATGTGATAAATGAATTTTGATATTATATCTTGTATTTATACTTTAGTTATGTATATTTATAGTGAATACACATAATCTATCTATTTTATTAACAAAATGATCTTTGTAAGAGAATTTTTAAACTCAATTTCCAATCATTGGGTTTTATGCATACTTCTTTGATTATATTATGCCAAGATTATGTGTGGAACCAATATTTATTTATTTATGTTATAATTTACACTTACCATTGTGTGGATATACTATTTCTACACATAATCACTCCATTGATAAATTTTTACGTCAATTATATGAACTTTGTAAGGGAAATCTTAACTCAATCTCATTTCATTGAGTTAAATATCTATGTCATTGGTTTTTTTCCAATAATATGTGTGAATTACCTATGATTGTTTTAGACTAAATATACACTTATATTGGGTGTATTTATATTTTTCACACATAATTATATCATCGATTTATCCTTAATCTAATGATACGATCTTTGTAAGGGATTTCGTCTCAATTTACAATCCATTGAGACTTATTTGTTATTATGCACCAATTCACTTTTATGGTGTATATACTAACCTTTGAAATATTATATCATGAATTTATTTATTCTCATGATATTATAAGTTTTGTTTAATGTTATTCTTTAATTATCTTTATTCAAGTATTTTCTCATGTGGTAAGGGACTTCATCTCAATCTCCTTTCATTGAGGCATATTTTGGTTTATACACGACCTTCTTTTATATGTTGTATAATCAAACCCTTTGACTTTTAATTTCATTCAATAGTTTTATTAAGGTAATATTTTTTTAATAATTGTTTTAATAAACAAAAAAAGGAATTTTTATTTTTAACGTACGCAGAGACAATGACTTTTCCACTACTGTGATCATTATTTGATATTTGACTTCCTATACAAGATGTAATGTTTTTAAAAAGAAAAGTAAATACCATATTTAGGTATTTTGGTTTTGAAAATGGATTTGATAATGGATTTATTATATTAATATCTTGAAATGATGTCTTATGATTGAAATGTGGAAATGTTATTCTTCCTTTATGCGTGTTCATATGTTATGATTATGTTATGGTTCTTGGGGATTGATTATGTATATAGGTGGTTTTGTGATAAACCGAGGGCGAGTGAGCCCATGATAGCTCTCCAATGCATTGGGTAACATGACAGAGGTAAACGTTAAGGTTTCTCCTAATAGATTTAGGGAATATACTTTGATGGTAATTCCAAACGAAACCATGAATGTTACTTCCTATGTAACTGTGAATGCTATAATGTAAGTATGTTATAGATAACACAAGTTACCTTTATAGTTAATGATTTATATGAATTATTCATAAATATTATGATTTCATGAGGTATGTTAAAGATATTATGTTTTATGTTTGAAAAGTATGATTTCATTGATTTGTATGTATTCATGTACTAATATTTTATTTCCATATTTTATAACACTTACTAAGCTTTTTATACTCATCCTAAGTTTTGAAATGTTTTTCAGAGGACTAAAAGAAGAATAGAGTCAAGTATGTGATCAAGTAAAAGTTATGTTTTTAAAACATGATAATGATACAATGTCTTTTTTTAAAGAGTTTTTTTATGAAAAAAATGGATAGTGAGTAGAAGTGTCTACTTGTAATATTTAAGGTGTTATGTATGAGTTATGACCTAATTCTTTAAAACTCTAAACCTGAAAAGATCCTTGAAGTGAATTAAAGTAAATTTTTGAATTATCTCAATATTAAGTAATGTTTAAGGTTAAGGCCTTATATATGGTGTTGTAGAATGTTTCTAATAATCTATCTCTATGAAGTATTTTGATGGTTTTATTAGGTATATAATCAAAGAAAGAATTCCAAATATTAATTATTTTAGAATAAACCTTTAATATCTTATAATTAATTTTATAGAATCAATTATCCATATACATAATTTATAAATTGTTAATCATATTCCCAATACCATAAAACATTTTATTCATATATATATATATATATATATAAATTATTTTTCTTAATAATTATTGAAAATTAAAACTTTTCTAGATAAGATATAGAAATTAATTTTTTAATTATGGCTGTAAATTTGTAATATATTTTCAATTCCATAATTAATCCACTAGGTAGACTTAGATTATAAGGCCCCAGCCTTAAAATTTACTTAATATTGAATTAAATGAATAATTCACATTGAGGATATTTTCAGATTTAGAGTTTTAGAGAATTAGATCATAAATCATGAATTACATTCCACATTTAAACAAAGTGGTTACATAAAAGATAGAATTTGTTTTTCCCATCAACAAAAACATATTTAAAATAAAACATGGATTCTTTCTTGACACTTCTTTGACACTATCATCATATCATGCACCTTTCCCTTGACCTGTGAAAAACATTTCAAAAAAACTTGGGATGAGCATAAAAAGCTCAGTAAGGGATATAAAAGTATGAAAAGAAAACATTAGTCCATGTATGAAATCATACTTTACTCATAAAACATAATCATTTTAACATACCTCATCAAATCATGAATAAATCATATAAATCATAAGGCATAAAGGTAACTTGAGGCATTCATAACATTCTTACGTAGGGAGTAACCCTCTTGGTTACGTTTGGAATACCCATCACAGTATATTCCCTAAATCTCTTCGGAGAAACCTTAACGTTTAACCCCTTCGCGTTACCCAATGCATTGGAGAGCTAGATCGGGCTCACCCACCCTTAGTTTATCACAGAACCACCTGTCTTCATAACAATTCCCAAGAACCATAACATAATCATATCACATAAAACATGTATAAAGGAAACATAACATTTCCACTTTTCAATCACAAGATATCAATAAAACACATTGATATAAAAACATTATGAAAACCATTTTCAATACCAAAATAAAATAAGAGTAAAACATGGTATTTATTTTTCATTCAAAAAAATTTATGGCTTGTAGAGGAATCTGAAACTCAAATAATGGTCACGGCGGCGGAGAAGTCGTTGTCGCCGCATACGTAGGACAAGAAAAACATTCCTTTTTTTCATTTAGTAAAATTCTTCGTATAAAAATATTCCTTTTGAATAAACAAAAATTCAAAGGGTTTTATACACCTTATAAAAGAAATTTGTGTATAAAACAAAATATGCCCCAATGAAAGGAGATTGAGACAATGTCCCATACAAAGACGGTATCCTTGGATTAAGGATAAATCAATTACATAATTATGTGTAAAAAATAAATACACCAAATATAAGTGGGTGTTAAGTGTAAAAAAATCATATGACATTCACACATATTTATAGAACGACATATTCAAGGAGTAGAAGTTTATCCCAAAGAATCAAAATTGGGTTAAGAAGTTCCCTTGCAAAAATTCGACAGCCTAACGGCGTCACTTCAAAATTCAGAAAAAGAGTTGATGAGAGATAAAAAGGGTATCTCATCACTTGGACATAAAATTTACATCAATAAGGATATAGAAGAACATATACCAACATAATAGTATGTGAATTAAAATACATAACTAAAGAAGTCTTTTAAAAAGAGGAGGGTGAAAGGTTCCCTTACCGACTTGGGTTACTTTCGAAACATACACCCCATTGAAGAAGGGTCATACAATGAATACGTAAATACCCATAAATGAAATTATATTAAACAAAGAGTATAATAATGGGAATTTCATACACCACTCAAATTAAATTGTGGCAAATGTATCATAAATCTCACGGGACTAAAAGTGAGATGAAAAATCCCTTACGAAAACTCGGCAGCCTAACGGCGCCACTTAAAACTTCCAAAAATGGATTGATGAGATCAAATAGGGTCTCTAATCATATTAAAATAAAATTTACAGAAATAGTAATATAAAAGAACATCCCCCATAATAACAAATAGGAGCTTAAAATAAGTGACATAAAGGAGAGTACTTAAAAAGAAAGAGAGAGGTTAGATCTCTTATGAAAATTCAGCAGCCTAACAGCGCCACTCAAAACTTCCAAAATGGATTTTTGAGAGAAAATAGGGTCTCTCATCATATGAAAATAAAAATTTCAGTAGGATTAATATAAAAGAACATCCCAATAATAAGAAATATGAGCTTAAAAGTAATGACATAAAAGAGTGTACTTAAAAAGAAAGAGTGGGGTAGGATTCCTTACCTCGTGTCCTGACATGACTCGATCGTTCTTTAATCTCCTGAATAATAAAATTTGGTCAATTTATAATTTCCTAAGAACCTAATTTAAATATTATTATTCAGTTAATATCACATATTATAAGGTTATAATAATTGTTTAATAAAGTGAGTTCATATCAGACGTTTTTGTTGATGTTTGGTACATGAGTAAAAATCAAACTTGTTGGAAAAGAATTTTCCATGTAGTTATAGGTACATCATATCCAGAATAGTATTGATGTTTTAAATATCATATATATCCAGTATATATTCATTTTATACTATTACATAGCATTTGGAGATAAAAAAAATTAAAAGCACCGTTCATGGAGACGGTAGGTCGTACGTACGCATGAACGCTACTTTCATTTTTTGTCATATTAATGGAATTAAAACAAAATGAGAGATATATATATTATAATTCCAGAATGATATAAATAATTTAGATGTAATATATTACATATATATCCATTATATATATGTACTTATAATAGTACATAACATTTGGAGATAAGAAATGAAATGTACCGTTCATGGAGACGGTAGGCCGTACGTACGCATGAACGCTACTTTCATTTCTTTTTTTTTGTATTCAATGGAATTAAATAATAATGATATTAAGGTATATTATAATTACAATATTATATCATATGTAATACCATTAATTACATCCTTTATGCGTCCCACATATGGCATTAACGAATCAAATCACTTTGAGGGGCGGTAGTCCTCACTTCCTAAAATGAAGATATCGCGTTTACCCATAATGGAAACCATAAAGGTATGCCATAAATGAAAAAAATACAGAATCTAAAGGAAAACATAAACATATTATATATCATATATAAATATAGTGACATATTAATGGCCACCTTTGAAGGTGTTAAAATAATATTAAACAATCATCGTTTCGTGAGGCAGTAATTCACCATCCATAGACACAGTATGTTATTTAACCATTAGACGGAGGTGTGTGAAAGTGTATCTCGAATAATTATTATAACAACATTCTAGTATATTTAAGATACTGTTGTTTTTAAAAAAAAAAGTAATACAAAGATTTTAGGGGTTTGGAGAAGAAAAATAAAACAAAAGAACACAAGGGAAGACATTACCTTTAAATCGGGTAACTCTCTTTGATTTTAGCTCAAAGGCTTCCTTGGAAAGGATTCGGCCCAAAGTGAGGCTTCAATGATGAATAGAGGTATGTGGAGAGATGAAATGGGTAGGGGTTGGCCGAGACAAAGGCTTTAGAGGTGTGTGTAAGGTGGTAGAGGTGGGGGCCTTTTATAAGAGGAGAAGAGGGGCACTCTTGGAAAGTTATAAAATATTACTTTATTATAAAATGATTTTCGGATTTAAAAGGTCCCAAAAGGATATATTTTGAGGATAAGGTGATAATAGTTCTAAATACACCCATCCAATAGGTTTGTGACAAGTGTAATACTTATATTTCACCATATCTTCTCATTTTATTTAAATCGTTCATTTATGAGGTAATCACTGCATCATCACGGTGTCATAAATAAATTAATTTATTTAATGTATAAAAATTATAAAAAAAATATAATGATGTAGGAAATTTTTTTAGCTTTCTAATTAATATTCATAGTCAAAGATCTGACTTATATAACCCCATGTAAAAAGTGTTTTAGTAAAACAACACATGTTTGTGACATTTTAATTTTAACTTTAAATAAAAAGGTATTTATGTCATTTTCCAACCAAAGTGCCTCCATGGGGTCCCCAAGTTGACCCATGGATTGTATTGGTCGTCCATGACTCATCCAATGAGAGTAGGACATGTGTCTCGGTCATTTCATATTATTAAAACATTATTTTTACCTTAAACTACACTAATTACCTCTAATCGCAATTAAAACTTAAAAGTTACTATTCACCAAAAAAAATTATTTTAATCCCATTGAACCAAATTTTACTACTTAATGACAACCATGTATGTCGTATTTTTGAAATTCAAAACACAGAGGTGGTAAAATTTCATTTAAACGAAAAATCGGTTTTTTAAGTATCACTTAGTGGTTTCACTATTCATCAAAAATTGAAGTTTTACAGAAAAATACCAAAAATTCACCCTAATCTATTTTTGATATTCCAAATTCAAAAATGATGTATATTTTAAAAAATTAAAAACATATAAGTTACATTAATTAATTTAATAATTAATTCCCACTGTCAGAGCAAATAGCGTGTTTTTATGAAACAATAAGTATCAAAAGATTGACACTAGTTTAAGTCCAATTTCAAGATGAAATTAATTCCAATGACCACTATTGAATTAAATGGTAAAAGTATATTCTAATTTAACTTTAAAACCAATTCAAAATATAATCTAATCATATAAATAAATTATATTAAAAAGAGGTTTTGAATTAAAATACAACATTTTTCACTATTCATTAAAAAATGAACTTTATCGGAAAAATAGAAAAAATTTACACAAAGTAAATTTTGATGTCCCGATTCTAAAGAAGAATTTTATTTTGTTAAATATAACACATAAAATTTTCAAAAAGTGGATTTAAAAGAGGTTCTCCATCAAAAGGCGGTTAATCGACCTTTTAAAGAATATCAGAATGTTTACGCTTAAAATTGGATTCATTCGCATTTTTAATCCTCTAACATTTATTGTAAAAAGTAAAAATATTTGACAAACATATATAATCATTTTTAGTTAGTTCTGTTCATTCCCACCATTACAACAGCTAGGTGTTAACTACCATTTAAAATAATATTATTTTATTATTAGAGTGCAACGTAAGATTCCCAAGAAACTCGTTGTTGCGTATTGGGTATGTCATCGAGCATAGTGTCCCCTTTAAAGTAATATTAATATTTTATTCATAAATATGGATAAATGTGAAAATTTCATATTCTTTATTTACCTGGGGTGTTACATCCTTCCCCCCTTTTGGGAATTGCGTCCTCGCAATTTTAAAATTTGGCTTGGAAACTTCATTGAAAATCCCACATCGGAACAAGAGTCAGTAAAAAAATCACTTTAAAATAAAGAAAGAGAAGTACAAAGGTCACCTGATTTAACCTATACTAGGATTCTAAGTATGAAAATATGGACATGCAGGAAAAAAAACAAAGGGTCATGTTCTGATTGAGAGTGATAGTAAACATGTCTAGGAGAAAGTTAACCATAAGAAAATCACAAACTTGTGATGGGTTAAACGGTATTCGATTCCCCAGTAGGAAAAGTTAACAGACAACATTTTTGTTTTAAGTTACTCTTCATTGAGGAATTTATTTTTGAGCTTAACTAAATCATAATGAAACATACTTACTTGCCACGTAGACTTTCAACTTTTACTATATTTTTTAATCAAACTCATATTTTCTCCAAAAGACGAGTATTTAGGAAGACTTGTTTGCATTAAGAGTACTATAATCAACTTATTTAGAATCACCTAATCCACAAAAGAGAACTATATATTTCCCATGTCTTTAGACAAAATCCAAAACAAAAATTGTTAGTATGAGATCAGATAATCCACAAAAGTATAATCCTTTATAAAAAGAAAATCTATTCTTAATCTCCAAAATTTTTCCAAAAAAACCCAAAGTTCAACGGAGACCATTCGATAAAAAATTGTCCATAAAATTATTAAAAGTAAACGAAACTAAGATTGAAACTCAAATATTTGAAGGATTTAATCACATAGTCTTCCAAGGTACAAATTAACTTTTATCTCCAAATAACATCAGTTGCTCTTAAATTCTCATATTGAAAAGTAATTAACCTAATCACATACCATCCATGATAGGTTAATCATTTCCATAGATAACCCAAAATAAACTTACTCGTGATTCCTAAAATCATATAACTAAAAAGAATTAGTCAAACTAACTAGGGACTTCACGTAGTCCAGTGGTAGGTGATAAATACTAGTCGCACTTTGGTTGTGGGTTTGATTCCCGCAGCTTTGTCCGATGCGACGGGTTGTCACATGGTCTGCATGTTGTCCTTTTTCCAAAACTATATAATTCTAAAAACATTCCCCAAAACGAGATAAAATCTTCAAAAATAATCATAACATATTTTAACCTCAATTTTATCTCATGCCTTTCATTTTCCATCATAATATATAATAACCCATAATTACCTCAAAAGTAAGGATCATATAAACCCTAATGGTTACCTTTATAATTATTACCTGAACTTCCACATCGATTGGTCATATCATACATGATGCATTACCGAACATACCAAGGTACAAGTGGTTGATCATGACTCCTTGATAGTTGGTTTAGAACAACCACGAGTTTCCTCATTGAATCCCCCATTTCATCCAGTCTCTTAATTAGAGAACCACCACAGTTTCCTTCAAACCTATTGTCACTTTGGTGCCTGCTAGATCCATCCATTCACTAAAAACAGAAATGTCAGTGTGATTATATCAACAAAACCATCATGTACTAATGAAGAAGATAAACACTAAGATATACTTACTCATTCACTTTATCTAAAACTAGGACTCTTTCTGAAATCCTAACCATTATGGTAATGTCACTTATGCCTAGAGAATACCCTAACCTCTAAAGTTATTTAAACCGACCTCTGATAACAAATATAAGGCCCCGGCCTTAAACCTTACTTAATATTGAATTAAATGAATAATTCACATTGAGGATCTTTTCAGGTTTAGAGTTTTAGAGAATTAGATCATAAATCATGAATTACATTCCACATTTAAACAAAGTGGTTACATAAAAGATAGAATTCATTTTTTCCCATCAAAAAAAACATATTTAAAATAAAACATGGATTCTTTCTTGACACTTATTTGACACTATCATCATATCATGCACCTTTCCCTTGACCTGTGAAAAACATTTCAAAAAAAATTGGGATGAGCATAAAAAGCTCAGTAAAGGATATAAAAGTATGAAAAGAAAACATTAGTCCATGTATGAAATCATACTTTACTCATAAAACATAATCATTTTAACATACCTCATCAAATCATGAATAAATAATATAAATCATAAGGCATAAAGGTAACTTGAGGCATTCATAACATTCTTACGTAGGGAGTAACCCTCTTGGTTACGTTTGGAATACCCATCATAGTATATTCCCTAAATCTCTTCGGAGAAACCTTAACGTTTAACCCCTTCACGTTACCCAATGCATTGGAGAGCTATATCGGGCTCACCCACCCTTAGTTTATCACGGAATCACCCGTCTTCATAACAATTCCCAAGAACCAAAACATAATCGTATCACATAAAACATGTATAAAGGAAACATAACATTTACACTTTTCAATCACAAGATATCAATAAAACACATTGATATAAAAACATTATGAAAACCATTTTCAATACCAAAGTAAAAGAAGAGTAAAACATGGTATTTATTTTTCATTAAAAAAAAATTATGGCTTGTAGAGGAAGTCGAAACTCAAATAATGGTCACGGCGGCGGAGAAGTCGTTGTCGCCGCATACGTACGACAAGAAAAAAATTCTTTTTTGTCGTTTAGTAAAACGCTTCGTATAAAAATATTCCTTTTGAATAAATGAAAATTCAAAGGGTTGTATACACCATATAAAAGAAGTTTGTGTATAAAACAAAATATTCCTCAATGAAAGGAGATTGAGACAATGTCCCTTACAGAGACGGTATCCTTGGATTAAGGATAAATCAATTACATAATTATGTGTGAAAAAATAATACACCAAATATAAGTAGATAATAAGTGTAAAACAATCATAGGACATTCACACATATTCATAGAATGACATAATCAAGGAGTACAAGTTTATCCCAAATAATCAAAATTGGGTTAAGAAGTTCCCTTGCAAAAAATCGACAGCCTAACGGCGTCACTTCAAAATTCAGAAAAAGAGTTGATGAGAGATAAAAAGGGTATCTCATAACTTGGACATAAAATTTACATCAATAAGGATATATAAGAACATATACCAACATAATAGTATGTGAATTAAAATACATAACAAAATAAGTCTTTTAGAAAGAGGAGGGTGAAAGGTTCCCTTACTGACTTGGGTTACTTTCGAAACGTACACCCCATTGAAGAAGGGTCATAAAATGATTATGTAAATACCCATAAATGAAATTATATTAAACAAAGAGTATAATAATGGGAAGTACATACACCACTCAAAGTAAATGGTGGCAAATGTAGCATAAATCTCACGGGACTAAAAGTGAGATGAAAAATCTCTTACGAAAACTCGGCAGCCTAACGGCGCCACTTAAAACATCCAAAAATGGATTGATGAGATCAAATAGGGTCTCTAATCATATTAAAATAAAATTTACAGAAATAGGAATATAAAATAACATCCCCCATCATAACAAATAAGAGCTTAAAATAAGTGACATAAAGGAGAGTACTTAAAAAGAAAGAGAGGGGTTAGATCTCTTATGAAAATTCAGCAGCCTAACGGCGCCACTCAAAACTTCCAAAATGGATTGATGAGAGAAAATATGGTCTCTCATCATATGAAAATAAAAATTAAAGTAGGATTAATATAAAAGAACATCTCAATCATAAGAAAGATGAGCTTAAAAGTAATGACATAAAAGAGTGTACTTAAAAAGAAAGAGAGGGGTAGGATCCCTTACCTCGTGTCCTGACATGACTCGATCGTTCTTTAATCTCCTGAATAATAAAATTTGGTAAATTTATACTTTCCTAAGGACCTAATTTAAATATTATTATTCAGTTAATATCACATATTATAAGTCTATAATAATTGGTTAATAAAGTGAGTTCATATCAGACGTTTTTGTCGATGTTCGGTACATGAGTAAAAATCAAACTTGTTGGAAAAGAATTTTCCATGTAGTTATAGGTACATCATATCCAGAATAGTATTGATGTTTTAAATATCATATATATCCAGTATATATTCATTTTATACTATTCCGTAGCATTTGGATATAAAAAATTAAAAGCACCGTTCATGGAGACGGTAGGTCGTACATACGCATGAACGCTACTTTCATTTTTTGTCATATTAACGGAATTAAAAAAAAATGAGAGATATATATATTATAATTCCAGAATTATATCCATAATTTAGATGTAATATATTTCATATATATCCATTATATATATGTACTTATAATAATACATAACATTTGGAGATAAGAAATGAAATGTACCGTTCATGGAGATGGTAGGTCGTACGTACGCATGAACGCTACATTCATTTCTTTTTTTTGTATTCAATGGAATTAAATAGTAATGATATAAAGGTATATTATAATTACAGTAGGATATCATATGTAATACCATTAATTCCATCCTTTATACGTCCCACATATGGCATTAACGAATCAAATCACTTTGAGGGGGCGGTAGTCCGCACTTCCTAAAATGAAGATATCGCGTTTACCCATAATGGAAACCATAAAGGTGTGCCATAAATGAAAAAAATACATAAGATTAAGGAAAAAATAAACATATTATATATCATATATAAATATACTGACGTCTTAATGGCCACCTTTGAAGGTGTTAAAATAATATTGAACAATCATCGTTTCGTGAGGCAGTAATTCGCCATCCACAGAAACAGTATGTTCTTTAACCATTAGACAGAGGTGTGTGAAAGTTTAGCTCTAATACTTATTATAAAAACATCCTAGTATATTTAATATACTGGTTTTTTTACAAAAAAAAGTAATAAAAAGAGTTTAGGGGTTTGGAGAAGAAAAATAAAACAAAAGAACACAAGGGAAGACATTACCTTTAAATCGGGTAACTCTCTTTGATTTGATCTCAAAGGCTTCCTTGGAAATAATTATGCCCAAAGTGAGGCTTCAATGATGAAGATGGGGATTTGGAGAGATGAAATGGTCAGGTTTTGGCCGAGCCAATGGCTTTAGAGGTGTGTGTAAGGTGGTAGAGGTGGGGGCCTTTTATAAGAGGAGAGGAGGGGCACTCTTGGAAAGTTATAAAATATTACTTTATTATAAAATTATTATCGGATTTAAAAGGTCCCAAAAGGATATATTTCGAGTATAAGGTGATAAGGTTTCGAAATCCATCCATCCAATAGGTTTTTGACAAGTTTAGGACTTATATTTCACCATATCTTCTCATTTTATTTAAATCGTTCATTTATGAGGTAATCACCACATCATCACGGTGTCATAAATAAATTAATTTATTTAATGTCTAAAAATTATAAAAAAAATATCATGATGTGGGAAATATTTTTATCTTTCTAATTAATATTTATAGTCAAAGATTTGACTTATATAACCCCATGTAAAAATTTCTTTAGTAAAACAACACATGTTTGTGACATTTTAATTTTAACTTTAAATAAAAATGTATTTATGTCATTTTCCAACCAAAGTGGCTCCATGGGGTCCCCAAGTTGACCCATGGATTTTCTTGGTCTCCCATGACTCATCCAATGAGGGTAGGACATGTTTCTACGTCATTTCATATTATTAAAACATTATTTTTACCTTAAACTACACTAATTACCTCTAATCGCGATTAAAACTTAAAAGTTACTATTCACAAAAAAGATTATTTTAATCCCATTGAACCACATTTTACTTCTTAATGAAAACCATGTATATCGGATTTTTGAAATTCAAAACACAAAGGTGGTAAATTTTCATTTAAACGAAAAATCAGTTTTTTAAGTACCACTTAGTGGTTTCACTATTCATCAAAAATTGAAGTTTTCCAGAAAAATACCAAAAATTTACCCTAAGCTATTTTTGATATTCCGAATTCAAAAATGATTTCTATTTTACAAAATTCAAAACATATAAGTTACATTAATTAATTTAATAATTAATTCCCGCTGTCAGAGCAAATAGCGTGTTTTTATGAAATAATAAGTATCAAAAGATTGACACTAGTTTAAGTCCAATTTCAAGATGAAATTAATTCCAACGACCAATATTGGATTAAATGGTAAAAATATATTCTAATTTCACTTTAAAACCAATTCAAAAGATAATCTAATCATATAAATAAATTATATTAAAAAGAGGTTTTGAATTAAAATACAACATTTTTCACTATTCATTAAAAAATGAACTTTATCGGAAAAATACCAAAAATTTACACAAAGTAGATTTTTATATCCCGATTATAAAGAAGAATTTTATTTTGTCAAATATAACACATAAAATTGTCAAAAAGTGTATTTAAAAGAGGTTCTCCATCAAAAGGCGGTTAATCGACCTTTTAAAGAATATCAGAATGTTTACGCTTAAAATTGGATTCATTCGCATTTTTAATCCTCTAACATTTATTGTAAAATGTAAAAATATTTTACAAACATATATAATCATTTTTTAGTTAGTTTTGTTCATTCCCGCCATTACAACAGCTAGGCGTTAACTACCATTTAAAATAATATTATTTTATTATTAGAGTGCAACGTAAGATTCCCAAGAAACTCGTTGTTGCGTATTGGGTACATCATCAAGCATAGCGTCCCATTTAAAGTAATATTAATATTTTATTCACAAATATGGATAAATGTGAAAATTTCATATTCTTTATTTACCTGGGGTGTTACATAGATCATAAGATTAAACTTATAATCTAGAAAATATTTCATTATTACCAACACACGGATCTACTTATTTATCATTAATTCTCTTGTATTTATGAGTCTATGTTTATCAATAAATATGTTTAATTTAAACTCAATATATGATACCCGTGATTCAGAATTATAGAAATTGATTTCTATAACATTCACCTATATATGGTCAAAATTCATATCTTTTAGAACACTTCTCAACCTTATATGTTATTTTATTAAGCTATAGGTCTAACCAAAAAGAGATAATAAAATGATGTCCATGATGCATTCCATAATATATAGAAATACATATTGTTGTTGGGTATCATGTTTTATATAATTTCAATGAGGAATTTTTTGAATGTAATGAGTTTTGTGGGATCATTTTATGATCATGAATAGTGGAAACAACCCATATATTTATTCAATCTATATTCAGGAATCAATTTTCATATGTAAATAAAGAGTATAATATTTTAAATACAAATTTCACAACCTATATTTTCTTTATTCATGGGATAAAACTTGATGAAGATCATGATGAAGTTGAACTAATCCTCCCACCTTTAAGGGGGGAACTGTCACGAACCGAATCTGGTCTCCATCAAAACTGGCACCCAACCTGGCCCGTGATAAGTCCCAAAGGGCGTTCCCGATCCCCACGCACTGGCACAAGTGCCTGGGTATCATAAAATGATAATTGGGAACGATTTACCCAAGTTTATAAACATAAAACAACAAATGAATCCAATAAAATGAATCTGGATTTTTCAAACCAAACAATGTTTTACAAAAAATCAGAACTGAATTACATAGTCTAAAACAATGCAACAAGCCTATAACAAAGGTAAAAAACCAAAAATGAACATCCCAAGAACCTCAACATGGAAAGAGGAATCTCCCTCAAGCCATCTCCACAACACTGCATCATGAATGACCGGTGAAAACCCGAACTGTTGGCACAAAAGTTATACCCAAACCTACGATAACAAAAATAACCAAGTCTACTTACACCCAAGGGTGTAAGTAGGGTGTGAGCCAATTCCCAGTAGGATACCACCACTAAGATATTCCATGTGATAAACATTCAAAGATGAAAATCATGCAAGTTTTCAAAAACATGTAATTTTTAGTTACAATTTCTAAAAGATGCAACTTAAAAAAATCAGTTTTCAAGTGGGATAATTTAAACAATCAACATTTTTAAAATAAATTCAAAATCTACTGAATTTTTTCAGCCAAATATACCGTATGTCGATGGTAAGTATAAAGTATCTAATGAGCACAATCAATAGGAAATAACCCCTAGGCACTAGCTAGTTGTGGGTCCCAGGTACCTCGTATCTCGGTGAGAGTAACCACAACAAAAATATCTATTCTCATGCACAATACACTAGTAGGGAACATACCCATAACCTAGTGGTCCCCAATAATAATCATCATCATATTTTAATTAGAGTTGTAAGCGTTAATCTTGCTAAGT
Source organism: Viscum album (assembly GCA_963277665.1). Taxonomy (NCBI): domain Eukaryota; kingdom Viridiplantae; phylum Streptophyta; class Magnoliopsida; order Santalales; family Viscaceae; genus Viscum; species Viscum album. Next base: position 2,010,231,235 of record OY728141.1, on the reverse strand, counting down.
GAAACTGAGGCCAAACCCCACGGATTCACTAGCCTACTAGTACACGTCCACCCACCTAGATACCCGGGTTTTCCATTTGTGCTCAAACAAGTTCAAAAAGCCATGAAATATACTTTTCACATGAAAATATCACTTCCACATCACACATTAACCAAACATCCCCATGTACATCACACAAGTCACAAATTACACTTTTCATTCAAATGCATTTTGAAATCAAACTCACACCAAAATAGCCCACAACACTTTTTGCATAACTTTCACAATCCAACACATCCTTTAACAATTTAATGAATTCCCTAAAAATATTATAAACATAACATAACATCCCACTCACATGTTTCATAAAACCCTTTTTGTAAACAAAATCAATTTTTCACATCGCACTCACACAAACAGCCCAAATCATGTTCACACCTCTTTCACATTTCAGTAAATCCATTAAACATTTTTATAAAACATTTCCAATATGATAAACATCACATGACAGGTCTATTCACGTTTAAAATGGTTCATTTGAAATTATAAACAATCCAAAATGGTTTTCCAATATGGTTTCACCTCTTACATAAATCATTCAACCACCCAAAACTTTCATAAAACAATTCTAAATAGTGTACCAAAGCTTTTCACATAAAACCCATTTCAAAACTATATTTCAAGGACAAAATCACACCAATAAAAATTCAAAATAGAATTTTCATCCCCAAAAACATTTATTAAACTACCCCCAAGTGTTATACAAATACCTCAAACAATACCACAAAATATCCACATGAAAAGCACACGTTTTCAAAATCACTTTCAAGAAGTACAATAAGGTTTTACACCTTAAACCCTTAAAAAATCTCTTTAATACCTAAAGGCACACAAATAACCTACTAAATCATAATTTTCATCCCAAACAAGATTTATTAAACCAAATTTATATGTTATAAAACACACTGAAACAATACCCAATGGGTTGCACATGAAAAACACCCAATTTTAAGCTAAAATGAAACTATAAAAACAAATGCTTCACCAAATCCAACATAAACAGTTCCCGCACCACATTAAGAATATTAGGAACGTGCATAATAATTAATTAAATCAAACTAACTCATCTAGGAATGATTACACATGGAATCACCTACCTTTTATGTTGAAACCCTCAAAACATGGTGTGAAACATCAACCGCACCATCGCCGCACCTAAAGGAATATAAATCCCGCCCTAGACCACAATATTTAACCAAAAATACACCAAATAAAACCATATGTTATAACCCTAACTTCTAGAAATTTTATAACATAATGAAAGAGGGAGGAAACCCTAAGGAGAATGAAGAAATTGAAGAGAGAAACACTTACTCAAAACAATATTGAATAAAACGACCCAAAATCCACCAGAATCTGAATTTGAAAATATCCAACCATTCAAGTGAAGTTCTAAAAAGGATTATGTGATCATGTAGGAACTGGAATGGGGAAAATAGTAAGAATTGATAGAGTTATGATGGAAATAACTTACCTCCTCAAATCTGCCCGATTTTAGAAACCCTAAGAATTTCAGCACTAAATCACGATGAAAACGATCTCCAAAGAGGGGGTAAAGGAAATGGGAGATCTCCTGGAATTCTTAGGGTATATAGGGAGGTGAAATCATTGAAAAAATCATTATAATGAATAAGATATTAAAATATTAAAGAAACAATTTAAAACTGGAAAATGGTCTTTCGGGTTGGCCCAATTCTCAAATAAAAACCCAAATCCCCCATGATTATGGATTTATAAAGGCTCCAAATTTAAATTTGGTGTTAATATATCAGGGGAGGACATTTATAAGTTATAATTAGTGAAAAATATTAAAAAATGAAAAAGTTATAAAAGAAACAAAATTTATTTTTAAATCTGGAATTGGGCTCACGGTTTGGCCCAATTCCTGAAAACTCACCTATTCTCCATAAAACCTTTGGAAACCCCCTAAACAAAGAATGAATGGAAAATAAATTAAAAATAACTTTAAAATAAGTTATGTATGTGATAGGAACACTATCCAATGGATTCATGGTTATAACTTGAGGATTCTCATAATGCTCTGAGGGGTTCTAGAAGCTTCATTGGAATGAGATGAATGATGTTTTTCTTTATTCAAGGAATAAAACTTGATGAATATCGTGATGAAGTTGAACTAATACTCCCACCTTTTATGGGGAATACTATCCAATGGATTCATGGTTATAACTTGATGATTCTCACAATGCTCTGAGGGGTTCTAGAAGCTTCATTGGAATGAGATGAATGAGGTTTAGGAGAAGAGAGTTTTCTTTAGAAATTTTTTCATGGAATTCATAATCATACACCACCAACAAGGGAACTCATTCCCTTTTATATGTCATTCTTGAAGTTATCTATTTGATAAAAATGTATTGTCCATATGCAATATATCTAGTGTCATCTCATGAATTACTTCACAATGGTAGAATCTATTGAGCCCATTAAATGGATAGTAAATCTATTGATTAATACATTTATATTGCATTACTAACTAAAATAAACTTCATGGTAATGAGGTTAAAGATTCATGCACACAACCTTCACTATATTGAGTGTAATGTATTCTCATTCTTGAGTTTAATGATATATTGGTGCAAATATATCCTTAAGTTTTATAAATCACGTGCATATTATTTTAGTATGCATACAAAAATCTCCTACTTCTACTAAAATCCATAAATATATTATTCAAAAATTAACAACTCTTTGTGAATCCATCAAATACTCATTTGGATATGGTTTCATCGACCTCTCTTCATTTTGGAATAATCTATTTGTCTAAAATTTAATCCTTATCCAAATTCCTAAATTTGTGACTTTATGGGACTTAATATCATTGAAAACAAATATGAAATCCATATCTCATAGATGTAATTAAAGAGCATCCTCTAACAAAGAATCAGTTCTTTTCAACGTACTAAGGGTCCTAGTGTGATCTTTATCAAACATACTCATATCTCTATATAAAAATTTCTACAACACAATGTATAATATACATCATATGTACACATATATAATCCCTTATTCCAGTACATCGACTGAAAATTAGATATGGAACAAATCTATCTAGTATATTCCATCTCATATTTTCTTGATTCTTCAAAATAAACTAACCAAGTTGATGAATAAATCATATGTCATTCATCTAATAGATTATCACATCACATTTACCTAATCTATGTAGCTAACCAAATCATATGTGACCTCACTAAGAATTAATGTCCATGCATTTCCTCATTTTAATTCAATTAAATTCTAGATATCTTTACTCATCATACAAGTAGACAAATATCATCTTGGTTGTGCTTCAACCCAAAACCTCATAACCAATATATCTAAACACCATTGGATTAGATTTTATAATTTTTACTTGAATATAAAAGGTATCAAAGTATGAAGGTTCTCATACTTGTTATCTTTTTAACCTTTGGTAAGAAGGATTGACAACAATCATACACCCCTGAGTATATTGATGATTGTATGAAATTCCATGGGATATACTTTATAGAATCAATTCAAGTAATAAGTCACTTATTAAAACATGAATATATTCTTAATATCTCATATATAACCCTTAACAAAGATAATAAGATTATATTCAATAAAATAATTACATATCATTAAAACCCATACTACTTTATGATGATCATAGACTATGGAAAACTCAAAGTATTTACTTTGAGAGGATATTATCATTAAGTTATTTATGTAAAATAAATTTCAGCACACATTAATGAATATAAATTGATATTTCCTTTTATTATAAAAATATGATAAATTATAAAACCATTAAATCAATATCTCAAGTATCGAATACCTAGAGAACTAACACAACCCTCGTGCTTTTTCTATAGTAATGGATTCATCAATATATCTGCTTCATTGGAATTTATAACCACCTAATGGATCCTAACATCGACCTTATCAATGATCTATCATATAATATATTATTTAAAAAGGATGTGTTTGGTCCTTTGGTGATATCAAGGTTACTTATCTTGAAATTGTCTCCATTGTTATCATAAAAAAGTTTGATTTATATCTCAATTATAGGAACCACCTCTAGTTTAGATACAAACTTCCTAATATAAACAGATTCCTTTTTATAATTTGATCCAATAATGTACTCTACCTCATTTAGTTATTATGATATGGTGTCTTATTTGTAACTATTATAAGTGATAGGTCCACCATTTAGGATAAACATGAAACCAGACTGACATTTTAAATCATCCCTATCAAATATGAAACTAGAATTTTTGTAACCTTTTACATAGAACTAATCATCATATCTAATGATCAAGAATATATCCTTAGTTCTTCTCAAGTAATTAAGAATATTATTCATAACAATCTAGGGACACTCACCAAGATTTGATTGGTGGTAGACATTAGGTCGAGTACACAACACGACATGCATAATAGAACCTATAGTGGACACATATAGAATTATATCCATAATTTCTAACTCTTTATAAGGATCTTTAACCTTCTTATGATTTTTTCCATGTAACACTGGTAAATTCCTATTTTTGGATTTATCCATCCTAAAACTATTTTTTACTTTACTAATGAAAATGTCCTAGATAAGTGTAATTCACCTCTTAGTTATATCTATATATATCCTCATAGAAAGTATCTAGGAAGCTTCACCCATATAATTTAGTGAGAATCATTTACCCAAACACATCTTCATGGAGTGAATATTCAGGATAGAATTCTTGATAAGTATTTTTTCATCCAAGTTAAATATCACAAACACTGCTATACTCCCACTAATTTTATTATATATATTGGAATCATCCATGTTCTTATTAAAACCAAAATCTATGATTTTATTATCAAACTAGATATTCCAACCCTAAGAAGATTAATTCAATTCAAAAATGGACCATTGCAGTTTTCATACCCATGCGAACTCATTTAGAACTTCAAAACCTTTTATTTATATCATATATATGTCCTTAACAAAATTCTCATTAAGGAAAGTGGTTTTGACATCCATTTGATATATCTCATAATTAAAGTGAGATGTTATAGCAAGCAATATAAAAATAGACATTATCATCACAATAGGTGAAAAAAATCATAGTCAATACTATGAATTATTTTGTAACATTTTTCAACCAAGAATTATTTATAGGTAGAAAATCTACCATCCATGTCAGTTTTATTATGGAAAACCTAGTTGAACCCTATGGGTATTACCCTTTTAGGTGAATCCACAAAGTTTAATACTTGGTTAGTGTACATGGATTTCATTTCATATTCTATAGATTTTAACCATTTCTTAGAATCATAACTCTTAATGACCTCACAATAGGTAGTAGTTTCATCCCTTATAAACATTAATCCATCATCATTATCCATGAGAAATCCATATCTCTCATGTTCCTGACAAATCCTACCAAACCTTAAAGGTTCTTATGTAAATTGAGTCAGTTATTATTCTATAACTTTTTGTGGAATTACATTAACCTCTATATTAGGAATATTTCCAGTTTGTTGGCCTTGAACTTCTCAAAGTTCAACTTTACTCTAACTAACATATTGAATTATATGATTCTTCTCAAAGAAAATGGAATTTTAGGATATAAAAACTTTTTATTCTATAGGGTTATATAAATAATATACCATATTTTCTTTAGGTTATCCAATAAATAAGAATTATCTAAATTTGGACTAAGTTTTTAGAATTAAATCACCATACAAGTTCTTCACAACCCATCATCCTTATATAAAACATTTTGGGATGTTTCTCAGTCCACATATCATATGGTGTCTTTATAATTTTTTTAGATGGAATGTGGTTTAGTAATAATGCTTCAGTTTCCAGATCAGAACCTTAAAATGTAATAGGAAAGACACATAGACTAATCATCAATAAAACCATATCTAACGGGGTATAATTACTCATATCATACAAACCATTACATTTTGGTGTTCTAAGAGGAGTGATTTGTGGAATAATTCCACAACTTCTCATATGTTATATGAATTTCTGACTCAAATATTCACCACCTAGATCTGATTAGAGAATATTAATATTTATCTTAGTTGATTTTATACTTTCTTCTAAAACCATTTTAATTTTTCAAATGATTCATAATTTTGTTTCATCAAATACATATAACTATACTAATGAAATTCATTGATAAAGGTAACTAAGTACATATAACTACAAATTTCTTATATACTCATTAGTCTACATACATCACTATGTATTAGATCCAATAATCCACTATCCCTTTCTCCTTTACTTCCAAAAGGTTTCGTTTCCATTTTTTCGATAAAAAATAATCATATATATTAAAATATTTATAATTGAATGAGTCCAAAAATCCATCTCTATAGATCCTTTAAATGTGTTTCTCATTTATATGTTCAAGGAGACAATGTCAAAGGTAAGCAGGATTAGAATCAACTCTGGAATTCATATTGTGATTATTATAAATAGGATTATATAAATCTAGAATATATAAACCATTTACCATATTAACAGTTCCATAAAAAAATTATTCTTATATATATAACAAATACTATTCTTGATAGTGAATGGAAATCCCATATTATTCAAACAAGATATGGAAATAAAATTTCAATTTATGGTAATTACATAATAGCAGTACTCTATTTCTATTATTAATCCATTGGATAGACTAAGATCAAAAGTGTCAACCTCCAATGTTGTAACTCTTTCTCCATTAATAAGGAAAATATCTAATTTACACTTCATTAATTCCCTCATATCTCTGAGCCTATGTTTATCAGCATAAATGTTTTATACACACCCAATATCTAATACCCATGAGTTAGAGATCGTGGATTTGATCTCTATAACATTCATATTCAAAGGATCTGAATACTTATCTTTGAGAAAACTTTCAACACTAGATAATAATTTATAACTATTTTATAGGTCATACCTATAAGGGATCTTAATATGATTATTATAAAGTATGTTATAATCTACAATAGAGACATATCAATGGGTGAATATAAAGTTGTATATATATTCATTAAAGAATTTTATTGAAAGTTCTCTCACTATAATGATGACCCCAAACACCATATCCATTTAGTGATCCAGGATCCATGGTTTAAAAATTAATGATTTTACTTTATCATTTATCTCATCACTTAGTTATTTAGATGGGGGATCATCTGAATCATAATATTTAATGCTCTTGAATAGTTTTTTGGATAACTATTTATACAAATATATTATATGGATATACTCAACTCTATTCCTATTATATCCTAACCATTAAAGCTTCCCAGCTAAGTGTGACCCAAATCAAATTCCAAAAACAAGCCTTTGACCATAGGGGTTACCTCATTACTTACATTCCTAACATAAGATAATCCTAGGGCTCCTAGATTAGCATGAAACTACCAAGTTGGATGATCGATGTCTTGATAAGTGCTTCTTTGGAAGGAATCTCACACTTAGTATTGGGGGTGCTTTAAAAAGTCTTACCAATTTAATATACATCATGTTAATATTAAATTTATAACTATTACATATGAGTCATTCTTTGTAATCTCTTTTTTTAATTCCATTTTTGTATGTATGCTTCTAACTATTTAGATTTTTCATCCCTATTACATCCACCAAATTAATGTGTTCACACCATATTAATGTGTATCTCTTTACACAACCCGTAAGTCTATATTATTCACCCAAAAATAGATCCCAAGTATATTAATACATATATAAATTCATCTCATACATATTATACATTAAATTTTTATAAAAATTCATAGAGTAATATTAAATTTAAAATCTCTACGTGAGTAAGCCCAGATCCATAGATAGCCAACCCTGACTTTTCTAGAACAAGGCATAAGCCTTCAGGCTAGTGGGAAGTCCAAACCAATGTCTATCTACTCGAATATAATTTACTCATGAGAGAATTCAATTCATAATATATCTAAAAAAATAATATGCACAAACTATATTCAATAATTATTCTCAAGCTTATAACACTAAATAACAAATCGAGGTTATGGTAGATGAAAAACTAAATCTTATGATGTCAAAATTTACAAGAAATGTAATGATTTATTTCCAAGAAATAGTTCATCGTATAATTTTAAGCAAACAAAATATTCATATTTCTTAAACAATTTACAAAACATGAATATTAAAGGAATTTAATAAATAAATAAACATTTTATTTATTTTCAAAATCATCAAAAAAAATATGGACCTCTTTTTTCCCTTCTTTCATATTTATTTTAGGCATTTAAAAACTCTTTTTATAATTATTAACACTTATAATTTATAAAAAATTTACAACTTATAACCAAAAGTATCAAAATATAAAAAAAATACATTTTTTATTTTATGACTGATATTTGGGGGAGGTCGGACCACATAGAAATTTTGTTTTATAATACAGTTTTCTATAATAAAATACCAATCACATCATCGCTTATGTTTGGAAATATCATATAACACCAATCATATTTAATGATAAAAAAGGTATCGTAATTACGTTATAATACTCTATTTTCACAAAAATCCTAACTGTATTTCACATTATGATATCTCATATCATAACCTATTATACCAAATAAATTGAGAATTTATTATATATATTACTTTATGATATAAATATATCATATTATATTGTATATATAAGCAAAATAAATATAATATATCATGTAATATGATACAACCTCATATGAATTATGTTATAAATTTTAAAAAAATGAATTAAACACTTTTAACCCTTGAAGAATAAGGATATTCTACCACTAATAGGAAGGAATAACATTCCCTCATATGGAAACATCTAATGTGACATCTATATGAACCTATCAAATCACTTAATTACCCCAATTCTTGGGCTATGCATAAATTTTAATTAATAATGGATCACCTAGGAGGATAGCCACACTTCATCACATATCTATGCGTGAAAAATACCAAGAATCAGCTAACCCATTAGCCTCTACTCTAATACCACTGATGGATTTTTCAGGATCATTTTATGATCATATGAAGTAAAATAAATCCGTATATTTTCCCAATATATCTTTAAGAATCAAAAATATATATGTAAATGAAGAATAGAATACCTAAAACATGATAATAGCATCCTATATATTCCTTCTTAGAGAGAGAAATATTAATAAATATCACAAATCGGTTGAACTAAGCCTCTAAACTCTAAGGGGGGAACATCGGCCAATAGATCCAATTTTTCACACCACCAATAAGGGAACTCATTCCCTTTTATAATTCATGCTCAATGTTCTCCATTTAATGAAAATGCACCATCCATATGCAATGTATTGGGTATCATCTCATGAATTAATAACCATTAGTATAATCTATTGAACCCATTATATGGATATTAAAGTTGTTAATTAATCCATTTATAATGAATTAGTAATTGAAATAAATCTCAATGGAAGGAGGTAGTGGATGCATTCCCTCAGCTTGAAATGTTTCAGATGCAAGCACTTAGCTTACAAGGTGGCATATGCATGCACTCATCTAGTATTACATTCGGTACAATGTATTCTCTAGATATAGTTTAAGTATACATTGATTCTAACATATACTTAATTAATATGAATCACAAATATATTATTTTAGTGAACATACAATAGAATGTACTCCCACTAAAAATGATGCACCCATAAATTATATCTATTTGGTAAGTTAAGAACCATATTTCACTATATAATGAGTTGAATTTGGTGTTTCTCTCTCCACTTATCTATTTAGGTAGGCTATCATTCCAATCATATCATATATGAACCTTGTATAGCTATAGGAATAACCCTTTTCCAAAATCTGTCTTATCGAGAAACTCATCTTTGTTCCTCTAATATCCCAACCCTTTGGTTTTCCCATATAAGTGTAATATAAATATCACAATGGGATATGGTTTCCTAACTCTTAGGGTTATACACATCCACAATTACTTACACAATATAATCTAGGGTCTCCATACTTTATCATTAACCTAACTATTTGGATGATTGAGGTTTTGTCATGTGTTTTCTTTGGAATTAATCTAATACTTATTATTTTAAATGTTTTCTCAGTCTCACCATTTTTATATGAATCTTACACATAACTATTGAAACTTTAGAGGTTTTTTGTTATATTTTTGTCAATAAATGTTGGTTAACATGTCAAATAGTGGAATGAGACATTAGAGATGAGTGGTGCATAGTATGGTTACCTGCTTATGGATACCATACTTATTGGTGAAGGATTGTTGACATTGACATACATGTAATATTGATAATGGATGTGGAAGATCTGTAAAGGAACCATTAAAGTCTCTATAATGACTACATGGAAAACAAATAGAGAAGGAGTCTTATCATTAAAAGCCTTTGGAAGGTGGAGCTTGCTTGAATAATTTTGGTTTGATTTGAAATTTATATAAGGTATATTGGGTAAGTATTTATCATAGATTAATATGGTAGTGAAATAAGTATGATCATGCATGGAGGAATTTAGAGAATAACTGTAGATTTTGTTAAAGGAAAAGAATATCAAATCACAACAGTGTGCATAGTTCTCAAATTTATTCTGTGTAAGATTAATCTGAAGAACTAGATAAATGGATGCACAATAAAATAGGATACCACATTGTAATTGGTATTTCACAATAATAAAATCAATCTATATAAGAAAAGATACTTGAATTTCATTCCATAATAGGTACCATCATTCTATAATAACCATTAAGTATGACTAAAGTTTATGAAAAGTCTTATAGGTGGTTCTTTTAAAAGAGGCAGAGTCATGACACAATGATATATATTGTGTTATAAAGAGTAAGGATGCACTATAGTGAATACCCCATGAGAAATGGGTGAATTTATAGATTATTATCGATGAAGAGATCATGTAATAACATGTATACCAATCCACAACTACATCATACCAAAAAAATTATGGGAATTCCATGACATAACAATGGTGGTTATGGTATTAGGTGTGAATTTTTGGAAAAGAGATATATAAGCTGGGTTTTCTAAGGCTGAAATATTTTAGTCTTGAGGGAATATGTTACACTACAATAAAATAGATATTCAAGGAGATTTAGAAGATCATGTTGTGGCCTTTTAAGAGTATTAAATGTGGTATTAACCAAATTTTATGGATCTATGAATGAATAAAAATCATGTCATGATGAATATTTTCACGACATAATGTGGGTGAATTAGAGGTAAATTGCACCAAAATAATGAGTATCATGCCGTGACCTAGAAGTTTCCAAAAACTAATGAAGATTCTGTTGTAATTTGAAAATTGAATATTTGGCTCAAGATTTGGTAGGATTTACTCACTTAATTAGATGTATTTGACCACATTTAAACATGTGGGACACTTTTCTTAATCTTTTAATATTTGAGGAAGGAATATTACTACCAACTATTTATTAAAGGGTCAAAAGCATGGAGACTTTATATAATACTCATGAAAGTTTATAGAGAAGCATGAGATATTAATATATCTGGTTCTAAGAGAGGTAAAAGAAATTTAATATCTAGTTTACATAGAGTTTATAGAGTTGATGATATGGATTATTTCATTAATACATCTAGTTTAATAAATAATAGGTTTATTGAATATGTATTTACATCATCATACATAGATTTTAAATATAGAATTTATTAAGGTTAACTTTAGTGTGAAATTATTCTCATCTAGAGGTTTTTTTCATTGTTTTTATTATTTATAAGACAAAGATACAACACTCTCTCATTGAGGGTTTGATATAATATGGTATTAGAGTAAAATTGAATAGGGAAGTGGATTATAACAAATCATCTATAATATAGTTGAATATGATCAATGATCATTCATTTTATACTAATATTGAAGACACCCTCATGTATATAAACTCATGATGACTTCCCTAAAGTAGTGTTCGTAGTAGAATAAGATAGAGTGGACCTTAAGAGTTAGTGAACTATCCATAAAACACATAAAGGTTTTTCTCCTTAGCATGGAGTAACTATGACCAAACTTATATCCAAAAAACATCAGTATAGTAGATATTAGCATATCAATACATCATCGATGTGTGCTCTTGGGACAAGGAACAATATAGGTGAACCAAGTAAAGTACTCATATTATTTATGTTTTATATGTCTACATTCATGTTTTATATTTAGTGTTATTAGTGATGTGGAAGTTTTAGATTGAAGGTGTTCCTTCAAATGAGGTAACAAATTTCAACGGGTGATAGGTTCAAAAATAAAGGTATAAATTGGGTGATATGATAATTCACTCCCCCCCACTCTTGGTGTGAGTTCATTTATCCAAGTTTTAACAATTTAATTTTTAACTGTTATGTCTCATGAAATATTTACATGTCATGTTATTCTTATATGAATCAATGATTCTAGATATTTAGTTTTGGATCTTATTCCTTCATTCAAATTAATGGGTTCTAAACATATTAATGTATAATAACATATAAAAATCTTGATTTATGATATATACCTAATAATAAATTCGAATTATATTCACATATATCCAAATGTATCTCAATATTAAGGTTCATGAAACACTTCTATGTTAAGGTTTAGAATCATATGAAGCCAAAATCTCTATAAGTAAAATCATGGTGTGGTAGGTATCCAACCCAAAAATTCCTTAAATAAATCCTAGTTCTCCCAACTGGTGAGAAGTCCAACATGAAGCCTCACCATCCATGGACTAATAATCAAGATAAAAATCAATTCCAATAAAATTTAGACACTTGAAACGCATAAATTATATCTAACCATTATTATTTTATTTATAAATTAAATTAATAAACCATATTATTTTATGAATGAGAACTAAATTTTTTATGTCATCCATATCATGTGACTATTAAATGTATAAAATGAAAATTATAAGAATAGGTTTAAAAAATCTAAACTAAATCATACAACTTTCATAATATAGACAATTTATATACAAGAATATTAAATTAGGATTATATAAACAAATGAACAATTAATTATTTAACATAGAATATAAAAAAATTAGATAATTATATTAATAAATACCACTTTTGATATAGTTTTTCAGTGGTGATGAAGGTTTTTGAGAAACTAATTTTATTTTATTTTCTCAAAACCATGGTTAAAAACCATGGTGTGGTTTCCTAGTCCAATCCATTTTGGATAGTGAATTTATTAAAGGTGTCACCATGAACCATAACATATTTTATTAGAACATGATATTTTTATTTTATGTTTATATCATAAACCTTAACCAATTAACATTCACCCCGATGAGTTTTTCCCTTATATAAATCTCATTTTCATAAACCATAACCATTTTGGTCATGAAAAAACAATATAATAATGTCAAAATATGATGATTTATTTAATCATAATAAAACCACAAGGTTTTTCTAAAAAATATACTCCATTTTTTCAAAAAAAAATCTATAACCCATGGAATTTTTTATAAACCATTCTATTTTTTATAAAAAAACATTATAAACCACAACATGGTTTTACAACATTATTCGTGGTTATAGAAAATTTCTAAACAGTTTTAATTTTTATAAAAATATTCTCATTAATTATTCAGTGGTAATGACAATGAACCCATTATGGGATTATGTGGGTCATCTCTATGCATGTAATTTATTGAAGAAAATAGAAAACCCATATATAATATTTACTAGGATAAGAATCAATAAAATGAATTAAAAAATATAAAACAAGTGGACCACATTTTCTATGTTGAAACATTTCCAACATGGAGTTTAATTGAGTTCCCTTGGAAAAAACAATAAGTTCCTACCTTTGAAGGTATGAACCAATCACTGGAATCGTTGAAATCTGGTAAGACTTATTCTCCTTCAAAGGTTTTAACACCTCCTAGACAAAGGTAAATGAAGAAAAAGTATTAGAGTGAGATTCATATTTTCTAATAATCTTTATTATACTAGAATTAGGTCCATGAACTCTAAATTATAAATTTTACATTGAATGAACGAACCTATTGTATTATAATGTTTCATAAATTATGAAATGAATATATCTTTGGATATAATACCATAAATCTTATAATATATCATTATTTAAGTAATAATATAGTTAAAATCCTTTAATATCAATAAATAATCTAAAAATAATCACATGATGTTCCATAAGTTGAATAACATATTATAATTATCATAGGATATTTAGTCCTATGATATCCTATATTATTCAATCTGAACACCAAGATGTAGTTTCAAAAACCATGATTAAATAAAAACCATGGAATATTTACTCTCATCATGTCATGGTCTGTGATTTTATGTATATTTAAAACATAATTTGGTTGAATCAAACAATTTAGATGACAAAAAATTACTTGTTAACACTAAAAAGATGAAAACTATTAAATGATATCTCTATTATCTCATGTAGATCCTAGTTTATTTAAATAGGTTGTAAAGGAGGAAACATAAGTGAAATTCATGACTAAATAAATTAATCAAATTGAAAATAATAATATATGGGATCTTTCAGATAGACCATTAGGTAGTGATTTTATTAAAAATAATGATTCTTTAAAAATAATCTTAACAAGCAAGGAAAAGTGGTAATAAATAAACCCAGACTTGTTTACAATGGATATGATCAGGTTGAAATCATTGATGTGGGGGTGAATTTTTTCTCTAGTTTCAATACTTGATGTAATTAAGCTGTTCCAAGATCTTACAAGGAAAATAAAATATTAAATCATTAAATGGATGTGAAGATATATTTCTTAAATTGATTTAGTAAATAAGAAGTTTATATTTAACAATCATATGGGTTTCAACTTGATTATGAGGTGAAAATATTTATAACTAGAATAAGTATTTATATGGGATAAAAAACCTTGATCTTGGTATATCAAACTTGATTCATTTTTGAATATGATGAAATTTAAAATAGGATTTTTGGTGATGCCAAGAGGGACACCAAATCATGGATCTCTAGAGATGTGGTATGGGGAAAGGGTTTTATATTGTAGGCAGGACATACATGGCCCTAGTGAGTGTTGTATGTGAGATTTACAAGAAATTTCATCATAGCTTAGGTACACAATGTCATGGTGCTGCAGTCCATTCTATGGTGATGGGGAAAACCTATGTATCTGACTTGGAGCCACTATGTCTTCAGGTAATGTAATGTATAGACCCACTAGTCATGTAAAGGTTACCTCTAAACTCTTAAAAGGGGGATTTTATAGAAAGTAAAATAAAAAATAAATTTGAAGTATTATATATCTCATAAAAGAAGAATTTGTGATGTGTATGATTGGAAAATCGCATACTTTTATGGGTTAAAAGAAAATTAACTAGATGAATATACTTTTATCTATTAAAAGAATCATTCCAATGAAATGTTGAAAAAAATAATTAGGTATAGCATGAATTTGTTAACTCTCATCATTATTAGGTAAAAACTTATAATAAGTGGGGCTGAAAATATAGTGGATTCAACACCTTAATGAAAAATAATTTTACATTTATTATATTTGACTGATTCAATACATGATATTATGTATGAAACATGTTTAGTTTCATGATTTTTGAGTGATATAATATAAGAACACCTCATGGATATAAAGAGAATATTGATATATATAAAAGAAACTATAGAATATATTCAGTGGTATTTAGTCATTAAAAAACTTGATTTAATGGTTTACAGTGATATTAATTGGTTAGTGGATGTGTTTAATGTAAATTCAATAAGTGGAGGAGATTTTAATATTGAATATAATTTTATAAGATTATTGAGTATAATGTAGGAAATTAAATCACTCAATATTATAGAAACTAAATATATCTCTACTACTAAGTCGTACACTCATTTAACTTGGATGAAAAAACAAATAGAATTTCTTATGAATATTTTGGTCTTCTAATGATGATTTTGTGTGATAAAAAGAGTTTTACTAACTTTAATAAAAATCATGTTCGACACTCAAATACCAAACATATTGAAATCTGGTATCATTTCATTAAAGATAATTTTGAGAAATGATTAATCAAAGTAGATCATATTGTAACAATGATCAAGTGGATGATATATCTACAAAACCATTGGAAAGACTATAATTTGAGAATCAAAGGTTGAACCATGGTGTTCAACTATGTCCCTCAACTTTTGGATATACTAAAGTCACCTCTCTCTAGAATTATATTTTTCTATCCCACATTTATTATTATTAGTTTGTAGATTAATGTAGATATACAATCCATGGGGTTTATAGAAAGGAAATATTACCAATATATAATAGAAATTTTTAAGTGGTGTTTAGATTATAAAAAGAAGATATGAGTAGAACATTGACTAAACTAGTTGACATGTCTCAAAGTCATTTTTCTCTTGTTTCTCACATAGATATTTGTCTCAAATGATATTATAGAAGTTGGTGGAGGTGGTATGTATTTATAGGATATACCCATGATAAATAAATAAATTCTTACCCTTTATATTTTTTTGGAAAAGGGTCAAATTGGTTTAGGGGGAGATGAAAAAAGTGTCAAGTAGAGAATATAGTGCAATTTAAGGGCCTTCGGGCCACAGGGCCTTCAGGCCATTGAGACCATGGAGTAGCCCAATTCACACAGAGCAGGACCCAAAAGATGATCAGAGCAATAAGAATAGTAGTCACCAGAAGCATATCTAACCGGATTGGAAGAATGAGAGGGTATGGAAACTATCATTGGGACCAGGCACCATGCAGCTTTGTATGGGGAAATGTTATCTGATCAGCAATGCAAGGTGGGGAGCTAGGCAATCAATGATGCAGAAGTTGGGGAGGGGCAGTTCTAGTGGGTTGGGCCAACGATTCATGTATTGGTCATGGTGTGCCTCTCGGCCTTCGGGTCATGTATTGAAAGTCATGTCGGGCCTTGTGCCTTGGGCCTACGGGTCATGTACGGGTTCCCCTTTAACCCTTAAAAGGAGGATTATCCATAATAAAATAAAATAAAATAAAAAGAAGTCCTTCAGGCCATTCGGGCTGGTAAAGGAATTTTGAAAACCAAAATCCAAAGGGGGGTTGTTTTAACCAGTGAAAAATGACAAATTTAAGTGTTTTATTTATTGTTAGAATTTATATTTTACTAATTATTAGCATTTTTCTAAAGGAATAATTTTTTTCTAAGATGTTTGGAAATATTTTACAGTGCTGAGATAATTTTAACAAAGTATTGTATCATGTAATATTGAAGTGAATTAATCAAAGGGTGTGTATTATTGAGATGATATGGTGTAAGTGTGTTCTCAGTTTTCAATTATCCATGTAACATTAAACTAATACTCTATAAGTGTTTCAAGAAAAATGAACTGACCACATGAGATTGATCTAAAGTTTAAATTGGTGATGTAATATTGAATTTATGTTTCAACTAACCACATAAGATTGAATTGAAGGATAAATTTACTATGCACGATTGATTTAATATTTCAATTTCTTATATATGTGAGAATTAACATTAAATAAGATTGAATAAAATGTTTCAAATCTCACATAAGTGGAATATTGAGGCTTTGAAGATGTGAGAATTATTCAAAATATCCTTTTACAATTTTTAATGAGATTTAAATAGATAAAATTATGGATATTTAAAGAGATCTTGATTTTAAATTTTAGGAGGATTAAATTAAATGATTTATTTTCCTATTTGATTTATGGAATATGTAATACTTCTATAAATAATTTAAATGAAGAATATAGATAGATTTTGTAGGATATTTTATTTCTTATTTTTATAGAAATATTCAACTAGACATATTTTTCATTTAGAGAAGAAGATAGATAGAAATGATCATTGATATATTTGAAAAAGAGTAAGAAAGTTATTAATAACTAAAATTTCCCTAGATATAGAGAATTTTGAAGGATAGGGAACTATTAACATGAATATCATTTGGTTTATGTAATAAAGTAAAAACACTCATGTTGTATTGGAGTTATTTAGAAGTTATTTTTGATATTATACTGTATTTTAGGAAAATTCATGGAATAAATTATCAAAATTGTGCATGAAGAGAGTAAGGGTGAGATACTCCTTGAGAATAAATATACAAGCCTAAAGATTGAAAATATTATGAACCATAGATTGGAGTTCCTTTACTTGAAACTTGTAATCACAATAAAGTTGGTTGTTATTGGTGCACTAGTAACATATTTTATCTATGTTCTTTGGATATATCTCATTTTGGTGAACCAGGTGAATCTAGTGTACTCCTTATTATTGATGTTTTCTTTTCTATTTGGTATTATGGGTGTGATGTGTTTATGACTGTTAGAAAAAATGTGTTTCTTAAAAAAAGAAACAATATCCATCTTGAAAGATGAATTTTTAATACCTCCCCCCCCCCACACACACACACAGACACACACACATTCTAGGGTATCTTGGTGGAATCTTGAAACCAACAATTATGATTTTCATGTACTATATAAAACAACATGAGATTCGATATTATGGTATCTATATATCGTACCATATGATATGTCCAATCCAAAGGCATGTAATATATATTATAACATATTATATGATATAGTTGAATTGTTTTTTATGATTCATGGAATTAGGGAATATTCACATTAGTAGTTATGTAAATATTTAATATATATGAATACATGAACCACACGTAAATGTGTTTTTTATTTATATAAATATAACATATGTGTGTGTAAAGATACATGTCCCCAACACACACACATAAAGATATATATATATGATTATAATTTTTTTATTTTTTTAATGATAAATTTACCACTGAGAAAAGGTTTGTTTTCTCAAAATAATATTTTAAAATACAAGAAATTGGGACCTTTTAGAACTAAGAAAGTATTGAGGAAGACTCTTATCTGATTTTCAGGTTTTTATAGTAGTGTTATATTTTGCTTAAAAATCAATAGGAGATAAATTGTAATTGAACATAGTGATAAATGTAAGGTGATGATATTAAATTTATTAAGATAATTCCTTCACACACAAAAAACAATTAACTTGTTTTCACATATTATATTAGCTTCAAACTAAAATTAATTGGATTGTTATACACCAATATAGCCATCGGTGTGAAATTATTTGAATATTCTCAATCAAGGATAGGCCAAAAAGATAATTATTTATACATGGGTTACCCTTACAACACCCTTAAATATCAGGGTATGTTGTACTTTAGATTTGTAATATCTTGGTTAACTTTTTTGGATTTTGGGAAGTGTTTACGGGTTACTTGGTGGCCAAGGTGGAGTTTAGAAAAATTTAGATGCACCATGGGTAGGACCACATCATATTGGAATTAATGTTGTACCTAGAGTCTGCCTATGTGAAATAAGGAGACCGACATTACCAATGGTTGGGTGTGGTCTTAGGCATGAGACACTTAGAGCCTACCTAAAGACCACATCCAGAATTTTCTCACCACACCGTGGTATAAGGCATGGTAGGATCAATAAGGGTAAGGAATTACTCCCATTCCATAGTGGGTTATTGTGTTAGATCTATTATGATTTCTATATTCAAAGACACCATGAGAAAGATATTCATCACCATTCATAGGGATAGTTGTTCGGGGTTTTATAAATGTTTAGATCAGACACCGAACTTCAGGGGATTTTTTTGTTTCAAAATGGAAACCACATGAAATTAATTATAGGGGTTATTGATGTGGTTTTGACTCAATTTATTGATAACCCTTATTATTTTTCTTCTATGGAGGGATGAAAATCTAATTGAATCCAATGTGAGTTTTTGGGGTGTTTTTCTCTCCTATCAAGGGTGTGAAAATTAGGTTATTTTAGAAAGGCAGCCTAGAAAACCTCTCTCCATTGAATGAATTTTAGAATATTTATTTCCTTTAATGAATCTAGATCAATTATTGTCGGTGGATCTCATTGTAGATCATTGGTTAATAGGCATGGTTTAGTGAAAACACTTTTCAAATTACATCATTATACTAGAGGTAGAAATTCATTACCACATAGGTCCATGGTTTTTTGGAATGTTTGGATTGTGTGTCTGTGTGATTAGTTTTGAGAAACATTATGTAAGATTGTATTCTTTATATTTTAATATGTTATATGTGTCTATCCCATGAGACCTATGCATTATGTGCTATGATCATGCCTTATATACTTTTTCCTATTGTGTCTGAATGGTTTTCATGTGTAGGTTTGTATCTAGAATCAAAGTGACAGGTGGGATTTTCATGGCTTGGTTATCCCCTAGAGTGGGAGCGTGTGTTATGTACAATGTGTGATGATGATGATGATGGAACTAGAATATAGGGTGGGGTATGGTGACCTTATTTCTGACCTAAGATAGAGGATGGGGTATAACAGCCTTGTGGCCTGACCCAAGATAGAGTATGGAGAATGGCAGCCTTGTGGCCTGACTAGAGGCTAAGTCATAGGTCTGAATTTATTATCGCTTGAACAAGTAGTGGTGGGGGAATGTTGGCCTTATGTCTATACATGGGTGTGACGGCCTTGTGGCCTAACCCAAGGCTGGGCCAAGGGTGTGATGACCTTATGGCCTGACCAAGGGCATGATCAGCTATGGGACTTAATCTGAGAAATGTATTATCCTTCTATTATGATTCTATATGTGATGACATATTTGACATTCCTTTTTTCATGGAGCCATATCAGTTACATATAGGGCTCATAGAATCCTAGTTAGTTCATGACCTCTTGATATATGATTATTTTTTTGTTTGTGCATTTACATTCCCTTATGACATAAACCTTTATATACATGTTCATTTTATATTAATGACGAATTAGTGGTGTCATACTAGGTTTATAATCACACCCTCCATAAAAATCTCAATGTGTATGTAGATTTCAATGTCAGAGATCCAGCTAAGGGCAATGTCCCTGCATCAAGGAGTTGAGTATGTAGAGCTTGGAGGATGGAGGAAATGCTGGGAAAGACTCCTGACTATTTCTATATTGTTTATATTATTTCCTTTTGTTATGATACTTGGGTTGACTTATCATATTGGGAGTCTTTTGATTTATATTATATGACATGGATGTTATTTATTATATCATGGTTTTTTCATTATAGTTTTTAATGTGTTGTTTTATAATTCTTATTTGAACTTTTTTGTGATTTTAGTGTCTGGATTCTACTATTGAGGGTATAGTCTCCCCACATCACCATATAGACCCTCACCACTATTTAAAAATCCTCTTATTTATGGTTAGTTTCACATGAGGTCATGTGGAACTTCGAACTAGACTTCGTGATTCGAGTAGAGATTTTACAAAGTAGTATCAAAGGATGTTTTATTTTCTTTCTTCTTGAATATGTTAGTATAAGGTATAAATGAGATATTTTGTGTGGAACTTTGGTAGGGGAGTCATGTAAGTTCCTATACAACTCTTATGTAAGGTACTTATATGTTAATAATGATGGTATTTCTTTTACTGATTATTATATTAAAGTTTCATGTTGATCCTGAGTACAGTTGTGATGTTACCATTTATGGGATTTGGGGGCATTCATGCATCATGAATTGGTATATAGGTTCACATTTCAAGCATATAGTTTTTTTTCAAACATAAAAATTCAATTAATTAAATTTATTTGTTAATATTTGATTTCTTATTCTATGATACATTTATATTGGAATTTAAATTAATTGAACCAAGAATGTTATGATTTTTATATGTATAAAAATGTGACTAACATGTAGGTACTAGAGACATAGGTTAGGCCATGGATAGTGCTAAATTATTTATGGATTGTGGTCGTGGGTAGCCTCCTAGGATAGTTATACTAGTAGAAATCCCTTGAGTATGACTATAAACTGGTATAGTTGTTACCTTGAGTTGATATAGGAATTTATAAAAATTTATTTGTCATTTTAGATAATTCCTCCTCAATGTATTGTTATGGGACTGACTGGTGAAGCATTCTAGAACACCCCATAAGGGTGGATGTTCTTGTCCTACCACTGGATTGTAGGTTTCGGGCGCAATGGAAGAGCGTTGGTTGGTGTACCCAACTTTGATTTTTTCCATCAACGACAATCAATCTGAGATCCATCACAATAATAAAACACTAGATCTTCAAAATAGAATGAAGAAAAAAAGAAAAAAGGGGAGTCTTGGAACCATATATAGAATCATCATATATTGTTTATAATTAATTTAATTAAAAGAAAATAATTACCTTGATATAATTCTCTCTCCGTTGATGTTTCTGGTCATGATATGTTGTGATCCATCGTTGCGTCATAGAATCCAAGTGTAGTATTCCTCTAGTGGTGATCCACACATTCTCCATGTATCTCTGGACGTCACCTAAGTGATCTATGAGTGCTAGAGTAGAAGATCCTTCGCTTGTGATGTTTGCCTTCGATCGCCTTAAGAGCTGCTTGCAAAGCGCTCTCCTTGATCTGGTGGAGGATCTCTCTCATAACTTGAGAGTTTTCTTGGAGGAAAAACAATTCTCTCTTGGCTTGAGAGATTTTTCAAATATATTGTACACAACCCCAAGTAATATCTAGCCTAATGAGAATAATATAATTGGGATTTAAATTACTTAGTATAATAAAATGAATTAATTACACTAAAGCATTTATTCATTTCATTTAATTCTTAGTACGACCCCATGTCTAATAATAACAGTTGACTATTATTATTACTTGAAATCCACCAAGTGAATTGCACCTAATATTATTTAATTAAATAAATAATATTATTTCTCAAAAATCCCCAGAAAAACTTCACGGCATGTATATTAATATACATGGCATGTACTTTGGTTTTTACATTCTCCTTATTTCCTCCACCACATTTATTAGACCTTGAATAATGACTATTTATTTCTTAAATAAATATTACTACATTACTCGCTAATAAATATATTATTTCTCCCACAATATATTCTCTTGAATAACTAGTGTCGAAATAAATGCAATTAGGCATCCTTGAATAATTATTAAACCACAATCGGGAATAATCTTTATTCAACTTGTTAAATTAATATTTAACTGAGATACTTGGACACACTTATTATGTGACCCTCTAGGAATCTTTCTCAATGGAATTAGGCAGAGCCTACTTAAAGTCCAAGGTTATCATTTAGTAACACGCCAAGGCACCCATAGAGAAAGAAGTTAATACTGCAATGATGTGTCACCTCCTATGAACACTTACTGTGTAATGTAATCCCTTTGTCTCGATATCTCGAATCAAGCGGGTTGCATGCTGGTGCCATCAACCCATGTGATTGATTATTATTTCTTTGACTTCCCATAATTGAACTTTCCCATTCCTTACCATGGGCATGGATTTATTTAGGCTATATCAATTCCATCAAAGGGCCTGAGATATCTACTTCTGTTATAGAATAGAAGGGAAAAATCTTTTCTCACGTTATCTATTAATACAGTATTACTCATGACTCACCCAACATATTCTACCTCACTGCGAATAGTTTGTCATCATAGTTTTCATCAATACATCTAAGTGCGCGATTTTTAATACCCATTAATAATAATCTTAAAGTCTAAGGACCAATAAACACGTCCACAGATAGGAATATCCAATGACACTATGGAATGTGGATTTCCTACTGGTGGGTCTCGTTCTCATAATATCCTCCTAGATATTACCAAGGGCACACACCATGAGAAGGTGACTCAAAGTTTTAAAATTCCTCACCCCTAATGGCTTGTAGTATTTTTTCCCTCAAATAACATCATCCGAACATAGAACATATATTTAAGAACAGTGTTATGGCACTTCTGGGTTCTCATCATAGTAGGGATCCTCTATGACCTTTTAGTGCAACATTTATCCTTAGAAAATTATCACATTAATTGTCATGCAGAATAACAATCAAGATGTGATAAGGTATTTATTAATTAATAAAGTAAAAAGTGGTTTATTCTAGGCCACCAAATATAACATACTTCTAATTGGACGAGAGAAAACTACTAACAAGCTTTAACCCGCTAACTCTCACATGATATTCATTCTTCTATTGAGATAAGCCTTTAGTCATGGGGTCTGCCACATTCTCTTCTGTGGACACTCTGTTCACTACTACTTCACACCTTTAATAGAAATCCCTCAAGAGGTGATACTTTCTGAGAATGTTCTTTGTTTATTGATGTGACCTTGGTTCTTTTGCAAGAGTCATCGCTGAAGTATTATCATAATACAATGGGATTGGATCTTTACTTCTAGGCACCACATCAAGATCCTAGACAAAGTTCTAAATCCATACAGCTTCCTTGGCTACATTAGAAGCCGCTATATAATCAGATTCCACTGTAGAATCGGTGAAAACTGGCTGCTTTGAAATCTTCCAGCTCACAGCTCCTCTATTGAGACAGAAAATATATCCAGATTGCAACATCATATCATTTTGACCTATCTAAAAACCAGCATCATCATACCCTCTGATGACAAGATCCTCATCTCCTCCATACACCAGGAACATATCCTTAGTTCTTCTCGGATACTTAAGGATAGTCTTAACAGTAGTTCAATGATTTTCTCCTATATCTACTTGATATATACCTACTATTCTTAGTGCATAGGTAACATCAAGCCTGGTACATAACATGGCATACGTGATGGATCCTATAGCTGAGGCGTATGGGATCTTACTCATTCTATATTTCTCTTATTGTGTCTAAGGACACATTTTCTTAGAAATATGTAGGTCATGTGACACTGGAACCAATCCCCTTCTGGATTATTCCATACTAAATCTATTTAGTATCTGGTCAATGTATGTACCCTGACTTAGCCCAAGTAGCCTCTTGGATCTATTTCAAATGATCTTGATCCCTATAATGTAGGTTGCTTCACCCAATTCCTTTATAGAGAAACACTTGTTCAACCAGTCCTTAACTAACTATAAGACTAGTACATCATTTCCAATAACCAATATGTCTTCAACATATACTACTAGGATAATGACCACATTCTCATTAAACTACTTATAAATACATGGATCACATTCATTCTTAATGAAACCAATTTCCTTTATGGCTTCATCAAATCGAATGTTCCATGGCCTAGATTCTTGATTCAATCCATAAATGTATTTCTGCAACTTACAAACTCGTTTGGATTCACCTAGTGTCACAAACCCTTTTGGTTGTGTCATATAAACATCTTCCTGAAGGTTCCTATTAAGGAATGATGTTTTTAAATCCATTTTTCAAATCTCATACTCATGGTAAGCTTCTATGGAAAGTATGATTCTTATGGATTTAAACATGGAAACTGTCAGGAAGGTTTCATCATGGTCAATTCCTTGACGTTTTCTGAATCCTTTAGCCACTAGCCTTGACTTATAGGTGATAACTTGACCTTCCATGTCCAGCTTTCTCTTAAATACCCATTTGCATCCAACTGGTTTTACATCAACTGGCTCATTGACTAGAGCCCAGACTTGGTTCTAATACATGGAATCCATCTCAGAATTCATAGCTTCTAGCCATTTTGTAGCTTTTGATCTCTCTACTACTTCCTTGTAGGAGAGAGGTTCATCATTGTCTAATAATAATGATTCACCATCCTCGGTGACTAGGAAACCAAATATATCTGGTTCTCTTACCTCTCTTGAGCTCCTACGCAGTACTAGTGTTTCTGGAACCTCTTCCACGAGGACCTGTGGAACTTTTTCCTGTACCAAATCTTGTGTATCATGAGCATCAACTTCATTGAAGTCAATCTTTTTACCACTATCCTTTTTGAGGATGTGATCCCTCTTAAAAAATACGGCATGTTTGTAGACAGTCACTTTATTTTCTGAAGGGTTATATAGGTAATATCCTTTTGTTTCCTTAGGATATCTTATAAAGACACACCTTGTGCCCCGGGGTGCTAGTTTGTTGCCTGATAAGTCCTTAACAAACTCCTCGCATCCCCATACATGTTTGTGTGAAAAAATGGGTTTCTTTCTACTCCATAACTCTGAGGGAATTCCATTTTCCACCTTGGTACTCATTTTAATGTGTATTCTGTAGTTTGTAATGCATATCCCCAAAAGGATAATGAAAGATCTGCGTGACTCATCATCGACCTCACCATGTCCAACAAGTTGTGGTTCCTCCTTTAACTAACAACATTCCACTATTGTGTATAAGGGCGAGTGAGATGAGATAGAATCCCAAACTCCCATAGAAGATCGATGAACTCTTGGTTCAGATATTCTCCACCTCGATCCGATTGAAGCTTCTTAATATTCTTACCAAGCTGATTCTATACTTCATTCTTGAATTCCTTAAATTTCTCTAAGGCTTCTGACTTATACATCATTAAGTAGATATAGCCATGTCTACTCAAATCATCAGTAAAAGTAATTAAGTAATAATATCCACCTCTAACTTCTACTGGAAATGGTTCACACACATCTGTGTGCACCAATCCTAGAAGCTCTATGGCCCTTTCACCCTATCCACCGAAAGGCAGGTTGGTCATTTTACCTTGTAAACAAGTGTGACATCTATCAAGTGGTTTTAGCTTAGTAGAGTCTAAATAACCATCCTTGTGTAGCTTTGTCAAGCGCTTCTCATCTACATGACCAAGACGGTGATGCCACAATTGGGTGTTATATGATTCATGTGAATTTGTTTCATTATCAATTGCCAACACTTGGTTTTCATGATTTAATACATACAAACTATTATTTAAATGTTCCATACTATAACATATGTTGTTCTTATATAAGAAACAACCCTTATTTCCAAATTTGAAAATAAATACATTCATATCCAAATGAGATACATAAATTATGTTATTGGAAACACTAGGTACATAATAATAGTTATGTAAAACAAAAAGCATTCCAGTTAGCAATGATAGATGGTAATCACCAATGGCCAACGTAGCTAGCCTTGCACCATTGGAAGCTCGAAGATCCACCTATCCTATGGTAATATTTCTAAATATACTTGGTTCCTACATTTGAAGAAATATGTGATCCCCACAAGCTGTATCTAATACCCAATGTGTAGAAATGGAAATATTGGACTTGATAATGAACTCACCTTTAGCGTCCCCATGTTCCTATGTGAAGTTCCTCTTATAGTAGCCTAGCTTGCCACATGAAAAACATACTGCCACCTGTTCCTTGCCCTGCCTCTGGATCTTCCCCTTCTTTGAGGGATGGTGCTCAGGGGATTCATACCGTTTATGAATCCTTGCCCCATTTTACTTGTCCTTCCTTTTCTTATTCACCATAAGGACTGTGGGTTTATCACGCCCCATGTTCTTATTTACCTAGAGAATTAAGTTCATAAGCTCTGATAGACTCTTCTCATTATTTCTCATGTTATAGTTGACAATAAACCTAGAGAAGGTCTTGGTCAGTGATGATAAGATGATATCTGTACGCAACTCATCCAGGAAATTAATCCCTAAGATGTCCAAGAATTAAATGTAGCCAATAAACTTGACTACATGAGGCCCAGCTGGTGTATAATCTCCAAGATTAGTTGTAAAAAAGTGTTGGAGATCTCATATCTCTCCTATATCACCTTCTCTTGATAGAGATTGTTAAGGTGAGATATCATGATATACGCGTCCATGTTTTCATGTTGCTTCAAGAGCTCATTATACATGTCCAATAGCATGAAACATTGGGAATATGTCTCATTATCCATATGTTTCATATAGAGAGATAGTTCCTCATCACTGGCCTCTTTTCCACATGAAACTATAATAATCTCTTCCAGCACATACAATTTCCTCTCGTGGTGAAGGATAACCTGTAAACACCTCTGTCATTCCTAGAAATTGGTGCCATTGAGAAAGTTTTCCTTCTCGAGTATGGTTTGAAATGATATGTTTGAAGTCATTTTTCTTGTCATTTCTACAAATTAAGATGAAAAAGTTTTAGTATTTTATCATGATAAAAATGAGACAAATAAATAATTAATACTTATTAGTCTCTCACTATTTTATCGAAATCCAATAGCCCTCATCATTGAGTTAGGAATATTCTATTACCTGAATATTCTAGTGGAAAGGATCCATATTTCCCTTCGCATTACCCCAACTAGGGTTGGTCAAGAAACTTGAATGCTTTTAGGTAGGAATTCCATATGACAACTTCAATAACTCACAGTTCCTTGATCCGCTGAGTGGACTCCCCAATCCTAAAATCTTTTTTTTTGGATTTCCTCAACCTTTGCCTCTTGGTTACACCAAGTCCTGCTGTCGAAATCAACCCTTGATGTGAACCAAGTCAAGTCAACACAAAACCTTTAATTATAATTCCCCAATAATTCAAAGCACCCCAACTAGGGTTGGTCAAGAACTTTGAACTATGGTTCGATTCTAACCAAGATTATGGAAGGATATACCGACTTAATATTTATTTGAAGGATTTTATCCTTATAAGTAAATTCCTATTTTATTATCTTTGATTACATGCTTTTTAATATTAAGTGGGATATACTTAAGTGGTTAACCATGTCTAATATAATATTTATGCATAAGTTGGTCTTATTTTAGTTCCATCTTGCATGATTGTTTAATTGATTAATTCCACAATAAATAAACCATGAAACTAACAGAAATAAAATAAATGGTATGATAATGATCTTGTTCTATTGGTTAGTTTATCTAGCAGTTGATGAACTAACCCAAGACCTAGGAGAGAAACACCTTGAACCTTTTGGGTTCATGTTTACGGCTTTCCACCTATCCACCTTTGTATCTCCTTGGATTGGTTTCACCTTGGATCATAACTTGAGTTGCCTCCACTATCTTGGGAGATCCAACCATTACATATGCTTTTATCTCACTCGTGGGTGAGGGGTAAAATGAGGTTTTGTATAAAAGAAACCTTGGACATGCAGGCCCTACATATTAATGAGGAGAAGGCTGACATGCCAATAAATTTAATTTAAATAAATAAATTAAAAGAAACCATTCATATACAAAGGTCTTGTTCTAGCTCATGATCATCCATACATTAAATGGTATTTACACATAAATAAAACTAGCATTCAATTCTTTAATCATTCTTGTTTAAGAAAAATCATGATCGAATCAATTAATTATCTTTAATTAGTCAATCCTTTTATCTTAAACCCTTTTTCTGAATTTCCTTGAGATTCTCATCCATTATAATTTTAAACAAATAAATTCATTTAAAATTATCTTTGTGCATAACTTTTACCTTAGAAGAAACCTGGTGAATTCTTGTTTATAACTACCCAATGAGTAGAAATGAACATTACACAGATGTTAAATTAAACACATATATATAAAACACCTATCACGTGTTGTGCCTCATCTTTACGCCCGCACTATGGTACACGTCTCAAGGGTTTGTATAATATAATAATAAATTTTAATAAATCTGCATAATTTGGATGATTACATGGTGTGTAGTTCCGACTACATGGTGTGTACTTTTGTTCACCATCCATCCGAAGTACACACTCGGGGACATGGTGTATAGATGTACTTTAGAAATCTTCGGAGTACACGGCGTGTTTAGTGGAACACACACTGTGTAGTATCTGTGTTACACAGTTTTCATCCAGTCAATTCATTTACGGGGTACACAGTCCAACCCTAACCAAAAGGGACTACACGCCATGTTTTGTGGGCCACACGGCATATAATCCGAAAACCGTGTGCCACTTGTTCCTGTTCAACACACGGAGTTTTAAAGACTTATATAGAATCCAATGACATGGAATATTTTGGAAGAATTTCCCGATGCATGGAACCTATACTACATGGGATTTACTGCCGAATACACATCATGTGTTCTGGTGTTGTATGACTAGAAATATTTTGCACCTTCGGATGAGATCCTTTGTTTTATTTTAATCAAAATTAAAAGAAAAAAATAATTTTCGTAAGGTGAATGAGAAATGAAAGAGGAGGAATAGATCTCAAGATTTAGATTTATAGAACAATTAACTTGAATTGAAACAACTAAATTATTAAATGAATAAATCACCAATGAAAAAATAAATAATTATAATCAATGATATGAATGCTCTGATACCACATGTTGGTTTTAGGTGCAGTGGAAGCGCATTGGTGGTTGTACCCAACTTTGATTTTTATTGTCAATGACGATCAATCCAAGATCCATCACAATAATAAAATGTCAGATCTTCAGAATAGAAATAAGAATTAAATAAAAGAGCGGAATCTCTGAACCATAGATAGGATCATCATATGTTGGTTATAATTAATTTAATTGAAAGAAAATAATTACCTTGATGGAATTCTCTCTCTGTTGATGTTTCTGGTCACGATCTGATGTGATCTGTCATTACTTCATATAATCCAAGTGTAGGATTCCTCTATCGGTGATCCACACATGCTCTGCATATCTCTGGATGTCACCGAAGGGATCTCTAGGTGCTAGCATAGAAGAGCATTTGCTTGCGATGTCCGCCTTCGATTGCCTTGAGAGCTGCTTGCAAACCGCTCTCCTTGGTCCGGTGGAGGAGGATCTCTCTCGTAAATTGAGAGCGTTCTTGGAGGAAAAATAATTCTCTCTTGGATTGAGAGTTTTTTCAAATCCGTTGTACACAACCCCAAGGAATGGCTAGGCTAATGAGAATAATATAATTGGGATTTTAATTACTTAGAATAATAAAATGAATTAATTACACAAAATCATTTATTCATTTGATTTAATTCTTAGTAAGACCCCATGTCTAATAATAACATTTGACTATTATTATTACTTGACATGCGCCCAGAAAATTACACCTAATATTATTTACAAATCCCCAGAAAAACTACACGGCGTGTATATTAATATACATGGTGTGTACTTTTTTTCCATTCTCTTTATTTCCTCCACCACATTTATTGGAACATGAATAATGACTATTTATTTCTTAAATAAATATTACTCCATTACTCAATAATTAATATATTATTTTTCCCACAATATATTCTCTCTAATAACTAGTTTTGAAATAAATGCGATCAGGCATCCTTGAATAATTATTAAACCAAAATCGGGAATAATCTTTATTCAAATTTTAAATTAATATTTAACTGAGATACTTGGACACACTTAGTGTGTGACCCTCTATGCCTATTTATCAGTGTAATTAGGCGAACCTACCTAAAGTCCAAGGATAGAGTCTAGAAACATGACAAGACACCCATAGAGAAAGAATTTAATGCTGCAATGACGTGTCACCTCTTACGAATGCTTACTGTGTAATGTAATCCCTTTGTCTCGATATCTCAGATCAAGCGGGTTGTATGCTAGTGCCATCAACCCATGTGCTCGATTATTCTTTATTTGACTTCCCAGAATTGAACTTGCCCATTCCTTACCATGGACATGGATTTATTTAGGTTATATCAATTCAATCAAAGGGCCTAAGATATCTACTTCCATTATGGAACAGAAGGGACAAATCCTTTCTCGTATTATCTATTAATGCAATATTACTCATGACTCACCCAAATTATCTTACCCCATTGCAAACAGTGTTTCATCACAATTTTCATTAATACATATAAGTGCATGATTTTTAATACCCATGAATAATAATATTAAAGTATAAGGACCAATACACATGTCCAAAGATAGAAACATCCAATGACATTATGGAATGTGGATTTCCTATTAGCGGGTCTCATTCTCATAATATCCTCCGGGATATTACCAAGGGCGCACACCATGAGAAGGTGCCTCAAATTTTTATAATTCCTCACCCCTAATGGCCTGTATTATTTGGGTCCCTCAAATAACATCATCTAGCCATAGAACATATATTTAAGAATAGTGTTATGGAACTTCCAGTTTCTCATCATAGTATGGATCATCTATGACCTTTTTGTGCAACAGTTATCCTTAAGATATTATCACATGCATTGTCACGCATAAGAACAATCAAGATGTGATAAGGTATTTATTAATGAATAAAGTACAAAGTAGTTGGTTCTAGGCCACCAACTTCAATATGGATGTGTATAAGAATTTGGCTGAGAATTCTCCTACACCTACTCCAGTGCTTCTAGTAGTGTAATCACTTAAACCTAGAGTCTTTCATAAAATTCATGTTCAAGGCATAGTATCTCAAAAGGTGACAGTTGATTATTTCTAGGATTTATAGCTTCAGTATACCCCATCCTTTCAGGGTATTGGAGGACCCCAGGATATTGAGAATTAAATCAATATCATTGAAGGAATATTTGATCTAGTGTAAGCTTTGGAGTATCGGAAGGTTGAGTTGGTTGGTGTCATGATTTAGGGAATTGTGAGGATATTGTGGGGATTCATGAAGGAGGAAAGGATAAATTGGGTTTTTGGATTGGGATATATTTGAGGATCTATTATTTAAAGAGTTTTTTCTAGATATGCTAAAGCTAGATCAATCTCGGGAGTTTATTGAGCTTCGATAGGGGGATATGGCGATATCTACATATTCTTCTTATTTTATAGAGTTACTTAACTTAACTTTTATTTTTTCTAGAAATGAGGTGTATAAGGACAGAATGTTTTAGATCAGTCTCTATACATGACTGAGCTTATAGTTCAGAAGATTCAATCTGATAATATATCCTCAGGTGTTATGTAAGGTCCCCGTGATCAAGAAGGGTCTAGAGAATGGCAGAGCCACATGACTTCTTACATCCCATAGTGCATCGATGAGGGGGAATCCTAGTAATGAAGTTAAATCCTTTTATTATAATAGGAAGAGGAAGTCTGAGGAGTTATTACAAGGTCATAGTAGGTAGTCATAGTAGAGAAGACTTTATTCAGCACCCTCCAGGGAAGGAGGTGTCACCCTAGGCTTTAATTTTGGGTAGATTGACTACTATCTTATTTTTTTACAAAATATTAGAATAAGTGTCATCGATGTGGAAAGATGGAGAATATTAAGTGTTTTTTTAGGGCATTGTAGTTGGGTTTTTATATAGTTTTTGGGAAGACATAAGTTTTGATTCATGGGACTGATAGAGGATCTCAACATCATGCCTAATTTGTACAAGGGTTGATGAACCAGCCGAACTTGGGGTCTCTAGGATAGAGTCATGGGACTAACACAGGAAGAGTGTATTTCATGGTCTAGGTTCTAACTAATGGTGCAGAGGGAACTTCTACAGTTATAAGTACAATTTTTTATTACCTCTATGCATTTTACTTCTTTGTTTGATATAATAGATTCCCATTATTTTATATCTGGTCAATTTTTTTCAAGGTTATACTTTTCGATTATGTTATATTTGAAATTTATTTCTCCTAATACACCATTTGGAAAGAAGGTTAATTTTCTCCAAATATGTCTAGAGTTTTTTGTAGTGGTTATAGACATTTGTGCAATTTTATGATCTTAGAAATGACTAGCTTCAATGTGATTTGTGGAATAGAATGGTTGACTAGTTATTAGGAACACATCGACTGTTATAAGAGATGGGTATCCTTTAATATGACTAAGAGGGAAAATTTTATTTTCATTGGTGAATGGGATGTTGGAGTTGGTATAACGGGACTAGACCTGGGTCATTTTGAAGATATTACATCATAGGTAGTGGTCATGGTACTTTAAATGGATCCAGTAGAATCTCCCTTCTATTTTCCTCTAGTGGTGGACCATTTCCATGATGTATTTTTATATTAATTCTTAGTAATTAATCTTGATATCAGAATTAAGTTTGAGATTGAAAACATGTCAGGTGTGCGGACTATATTGATTCCTCCTTATCATATGGCACTAACAAAGTTAAAGCAACTCAAGGTGCAGATTGAGGATCTAGAGATAAAGGTCTTTATCTAGTCAATAAATTTTCCTTGGGGTGATCCAATTTTATTTTCTAAGAAGGTTGATGGAATCCTTTAGTTGTACATGGAATATAGAAAGCTGAATCAGTTTGTGGTGAAGAACAGGTACCCATTACTGGATATCAATTATTTTTTTGATTAGTTTAGGGGAGCTTGGTGATTATTTAATATTAACATGAAATTAGGATACCAAAAGCTTTGGATCAAAGAAAAGGATTTACCTAATATGGAGTTTAGGATTAGGTATATACCGTATGAGTATATGGTCATGCCTTTTGGGTTGATTAATTCTCTTGTAGTGTTCATGGCTCTCATGAATAGGATCTTCCATCCATATCTTGACTCTTTCATCATGGTATTTTTTTATGAAATCAGAATATATTCACATGCCTTGGGTATTCATGATATAAAAATTGACATTATGTTGAGTACACTTCGAGAAAATTAAATTTATGCCAAGATTTTGAAGTTCCACTTTTGGATTCTAGAGGCTTTCTTCCTTGGGCATGTGATTTCTGAGGTGAGAATATCATTTTACTTGGAGAAGGTAGATAAATTGATGTCTTGGGAAGACCCTAGGAATGCATTCAAGATTAAGAATTTCCTAGGTTTTTCCAGGTACTATAGATGGTTCATTCAAGAATTTTCCCATTTGGCAATGCTAATGAATGGGTTTACCAAGAAGGAGGTAAAGTTTGAGTAGAAAAATAAATGTGAAGAGGTATTTCTAGAGC
Source organism: Viscum album (assembly GCA_963277665.1). Taxonomy (NCBI): domain Eukaryota; kingdom Viridiplantae; phylum Streptophyta; class Magnoliopsida; order Santalales; family Viscaceae; genus Viscum; species Viscum album. The sequence goes on along the minus strand of OY728141.1, from coordinate 2,010,196,700 downwards.
TGAATAAGAGATTTACATTAGTTTTGATTTTGACCTTTCCTGAGTGAGGGCTTAGGTATGAAGTTTACTACAATCCCTCAGCTATTGGTTTGGGTACTATATTAATGCAGGGAGATCTGGTAGTTGCTTATGGATCTCTTCATCTATAGCCTCATGATTGGAACTACCCTACACATGATCTAGAGTTATTGGTTGTGCTCCATGACCTGAAGTGTTGGTGATACTATATTTTTAGTGAGATATTTATCATTTATATGAACCACAAGTGATGAGGATAATGAAACAAATGGGAATAAAGTGGTTGAAGATGGACTTGATGAGGAGGGTGGAAGGCGCATGATTTCACAAGACACGCTTTGAGGAATTGGTGGCCCAATTACAAGGGAGAGGACCAAGAGAATGAAGGAGGCCTTAAATGGGTTAATCATGAAATTCCAAGAGGAGGCCCAATATACTTACTTGGGGGAAGAATTTGGTCCTATAATAACATTAATTAAGGCTCACACATGATTTTAAAAACCTAACCCATGGTGTGCTATGAATTTCAGGCACACCCCACCCTGGAATCTTCAAATTCAAAAGGTGGTGTGCCACTTGTATTTACTTTTCCAAAAGGGTGTGATACTTGTCTCCTAAAGTCATGGTAAAGTAAAAAAGTTATCAAAATCATCCTTTATGATTTTTGAATATGAAAAACTAGGAATTAGACTAATGTAAATATCCACCCCATGGTGTGATTCAAATTTCATGCTCTCTTTGGCTATAAATATCCACCCCTTTGTACTCTTGAAACATATGAATAAAGGTAATATTATTATAGTGAGTTTTTCTTGAAACCTTTCTATTTTTACTTAATTCTTGACTTATAAAATTATTTTTCATCCTTTATGGCTTCTTGTGGAAATATTTCTTACAGACAAGTTCTCTTTGATTTCTACCTTGGCCATGTCCCCCTTCTCATTTTCATTGTCTGCACACCACATTCATTTTTTTCTTGTGGAAATTTAGGTGCTCAATAAATGAACATTATAATATGTTCCTAGGACACTTAATAGTGGTTCTTTCATCATGTATCATATGGTATCATATCCCACTTTCAAGAAATCAGGTTCCTTCTTTCTTATCCCTTCTTCCATCTCCATTTCTCTTCAAATCGGGCCGATATCAATTCCGGTTGATTTTCTCATTAACCTATGGATGTAATTTCTACTTTATTTTGGATGTATATCATTTCATTATTGTAGTTAAGAATAACATATTTCTTATCCATCTATAATAATCAAAATCATATCTATAAATCGTGAGATATAGCTAGTTTAAATTTTGTGACGAATTCTGCAATTTTGAAACCACGTGACTCACACTTTGATTCCATTTGATGTTATAAATTATTTCTTCTCCTAAATTTATATATTAAAAATTCATCTTTTTATTTATGCATTTATTAAAAAATAAATATCCCAAAAATCAAAAAAAAATTAAAGGCTCAAAAATTTGAAATATTTTGAATTCTACATCCAATTCTCATTTTTATTCATCCATTTTCTTCCTCTTCCCACATTTTTCATCTTGAATCCATTTTAAATTTTATCTTTGAATTCTAGTTCAGGATTTCCACATTCCAATGATCATTTATATTTGTTGTAAATGGGTAATAACTCTATATAAATCACATTGAGTGGTAAAATTATAAGGTGTTTTATTTTGTTAAAAAGACCAATTTGAGTGAAAACACAAGCAAACATATTATTTTTTAGTGTAATCACATGAGGGAGTGTGTGAGGTCTATTTTCCTTTCTCTTCAAATTTTCTTACAATATTCCAAAATGGTGGAGTTGATTAACACTAATAATTCATACATTAAGTTATTCATGAGAGCTATACAAGAATAATTCCAAAGGTTTAATGCAAGGATGGATGAATTTCAATACCCTTACAATTATAGATAACCACCAAGTAAGAGGGTCATTGAAGAAGAGGAGGAGTTATCTGATTTTAAAGAGTCGCCAATTTGTAGAAACCACCCACCATTGAGGTGATCCAATGATCTTGGGGGAGTAAAGTTGAGGATCCCTTTATTCCAAGTTAATAATGATCCTGAAACTTACTTGGAATGGGAACAAAAGGTCGAACATGTTTTTGGTTGTCACAACTATTCATAGGAAAAAAGGTGAAGTTGGTGGCCATTGAATTCCTAACTATGCTAGTATTTTTTGGTACCAACTACAAGTGAGTCGACGATGAAGTGCAGAAATATCCATCTGTACTTGGGAGGAGATGAAAGTGGTAATGCGTAAGAGGTTCATTTCTAGACAATATTATTGTAATTTGTTACTCAAGTTGTAGGGTTTGAAAAAAAGGGCCATGGGTGTTGAGGAGTATCACAAAGATATGAATATAATCATGATTCAATATAATATTTATGAGGATCAAGAGGAAACCATGGAAAGGTTTGTGAATGTCCTCAAACATGACATTCGAGACATGGTGGAAATGCACCACTACTTGGACATGGAGGATCTACTTCACATGCCTACTAAAGCAAAGAGGTAAGTAAAGGAAATAAGTATTTTTCCTACATCTTATGGTAAGTAATATAAATATTCTTTGAAGTTTAATGATTCCAAACCACAAGAGCGTGTAAGGGAACACAAAATAGATTCAAAGGAGGTGACCAAACCAATACCATTATTTCCAGAATCCAAAGGTAAAATGGAGGGTAATTTTATTTCCAAATCACATGATATCAAATGTTTTAAATGTAAATTACTTGTAAATTTTGTCTCACAATACCCAAACAAGAGTACAATTATTATTTTGGATGATGGAGATGTTATTAGTGTTATTTTAAGTAAATATGAAATGCCACCACTTAAGGATTGTTCGGATGTGGAAGTAGAAAGACCGGTACATAGAGAAATGCTTGTGGAAAGGCATGCTTTGAGAGATCAGCCTGAAGGAGAACATGATCAAGAGAAAAGGGAGCACATTTTTCATACTAGATATATCTTCAAAGATAAGGTATGTAGTATGATTATTGATGGGGGTATTTGTACAAACATAGAAAGTAGTTTTATGGTTGATAAATTGGGATTATTTATGACTAAACATTCTAGGCCTTATATACGATAATGGTTAAATAATAGTGGGGATGTTAAAGTGACTAATTAATCAAAATTTAAATTTTCTATTAGGTAGTATGAAGACAAGGTGATGTGTGATGTTTTTACAATTCATGCTAGTCATATCTTTTTGGGAAGACCTTAGTAATTTGATTGGATGTTAACACATAATGGATACACCAACCACTATTATTTTGAGTACAATGGGAGGATGGTAATTCTTACACCATTGAGGACTTTGAAATATTATGAATACTAAGTGAGTATTGAGAGAGATTTTGAGAAGAAAGAAAAATAAAAACAAGAAAATAGAGAGAGAATGAAAATAGTGGGAAAATAAAGAGTGAAAAAGGAGTGATGAGTGACATAAAAAGAAATGAGGGAAATAAAAGAGTTGAAAACAAGTGTGAAAATGAGAGTGATAACAAGAGTGTTGAGGAAAAATTGAGTTTATTTTCAAAAAAATAGAGATAGATAGATATTTAGAGGGGGGAAGAAACTCTTGTGCTTCTATGCAAGGGAGAATGTTTTACCCCTAACTATCTTAACCCGTCTATTCCTTCTAGTGTGTGTCTCTTTTTAATTAATTGGGTGATGTGTTTATAGAGGAAATTTCTGATGGATTACCTCCCTTGCAAAGTATCGACCACCACATAAACTTCCTACCAGGAGTAATACTTCTTAATTGACCATCTTATTGGGCTAATCAGGAGGAGACTTGAGAAATCCAATAACAGGTTGAAGAATTGATAAAGAAGAGATTTGTCCAAGAGAGCTTGAGTCCCTGTGCAGTGCCAATAATTCTTGTCCCAAAAAAATATGGTAAGTTGATAGTGTGTGTTGATTTTCAAGCTATCAACAAAATCATGGTAAATTATCATTATCCCATACCTCGTTTGGATGATATGATTGATGAAATCTATAGTTCATGATTTTTTACTAAAATTTACCTAAGGAGTAGATACCATAAAATTAGAATAAAAGAGGGAGATAAATGAAAAACCACACTTAAAACTAATTTTTGGTTGTATGAATGGCTAGTTATGCCTTTTGGGATAACTAACGCCCCAAGTGAATTCATGAACTAATGAATAATGTTTTCCATCCATTCATTGGGAAATTTTTGGTTTTTTATTTTGATGACATCCTTGTTTATTCTAAGATCTTTTATGAACATCATAAACACTTGAAATATTTTTTCATGAATCTTAGAAAAAATATATTATTTGTAAACTTATAAAAATGTATATTTTATTTAAATTTGGTTTTTTTACTTGGTTTTGTGGTAGGAGCTGATGGCATGAAGGTTGATTAAGATAAGGTGAAGGAAATTCGGGATTGGCCAACACCAAAGAATGTTAACAAGGTGAGGAGCTTCCATGGACTTTCAAGTTATTATCGAAGGTTCGTGAGGGAATTTTCAACCATTGAGGAACTATTGAATGAGTTAGTCAGGAAATAAGTGAGCTTCAAGTGGTAAAAATCTCAAGAAGATTCCTTCTCCAAAATCAAAGGTAATTTTACCATTTCACCTCTCTTAATTCTTCCCAGATTTTTTAAAGTATTTTAGGTGGAGTGTAATTCCTCTGGAATAGGAATTAGGATTGTTTAAATGAAAGACTCTAAGCCTATTACTTACTTTAGTGGGAAGATTAATGGGGCTACATTTAACTACTCTACCTATGACAATGAATCATATGCCCTAAAAAAAACTTTATAAAGTTTGCAACATTACTTATATCTAAGGTAATTTGTGAATCATTTGGATCATGAAAGCCTAAATTTTTTTATGTCACAAGGAAAGTTGAATAGGAGTCATGTAAGATGGCTTGAATTCATTGAAACATTTCCTTATGTTATTAAGCATAAATAAGGAAAATAAAATGTTTCCATTAATTCTTTATCTAGGAGACACTCTCTTATCACTTCAATGCATGAAAAAATACTTGGTTTTGAAATGTTTAAAAGTATGTATGAGAATGATGCTAATTTTTCTAAAATTTGGAAGTTGTGTGAAAAACATGTGGAAAATGTTTTTTACAAACATTATGGGTTTATTTTTTGAAAAAAAAAATTTTGTGTTCCATCTTGTTCCATGCATGAATTTATTTTTAGAGAAACTCATGGTGGTGGATTAATGGGGCATTTTTTGGTAGAGAAAACTTTGGCCTTGTTGAGAGAAAATTTTTATTGTCCTCACATGTGTAGGGATGTGGTTAGTGTTTGTAGAAATTATAATTTTTGTAAACAATTAAAATAAAAAGTGCTTCCAAATGGATTATACACCCATTTTCTTGTTGCTTCTCATCCATGGGTTGACATTTCAATGGATTTTGTGCTTGGCTTTCCATGATCACAATTAGGAAATGATAACATATTTTTGGTGGTGGAAAGGTTTAGTAAAATGGATCATTTTACTAATTTTTCTAAAACCAATGATGTAAATCATATCAATAATTTTTTTTAGGGAAATATTTAGGTTTCAAGGCTTATACAAGAGTATTGTGAGTGATAGGGATGTCAAATTACTTAGTCACTTTTGGAGGACATTATGGAATAAACTTAGAACCAAACTTTTTTTTCCACCACCACACACCCATAAAAATATGGTAAAACTAAGGTGTTCAATAGAACTCTTTAAAAATTGTTTCATTCCATACTTAGAAAAAATGTGAAACATTGGGAAAGATTTTTTTCTCCCATTAAATTTTCTTATAATTGAGCGGTTAACTCCACTACTAATGCTTCACCGTTTGATGTTGTGTATGGTTTTAACCCATTGACTCCATTTGATATTTTACCTTTCCCTACTAATAAATTTTTTAATCTTGAAGGTGAAAAAAAATCAAAGTTTTTATAGTGGTTTCATGAAAAGTTAAAGTCCGACATTGAGTGGAATAATGAACAAGTGGCGAAACACACCAACAAAGGTCGGTAGAAAATGGTGTTTCAACTTGGAGAATGGGTGTGGGTACACTTGAGGAAGGAGAGGTTCCTAGCAAAATGAAAATCAAAACTTCATCCATGAGGATATGGTCCCTTCCAATTCATATATAATACCAATGATAATGCCTATAAATTTGAGTTACCCGATAGGTATGGAAATGTCAATGACACCTTTAATGTTGTTGATCTTTCTCCCTTTGGATTTTCAGATTCAGGGATAAATATTTTTGAGGAGGGAGTAGATGGAGAGTATCATGGCACGAATGGGCATAGATTGGTTAAAGGTGGACCTAACAAGGAGGTTGGAAGGTGTATGATTGCACAATACCCACTGCGAGGAATTTTTGGCCCAATGATAAGGGATCGGACCAAGAGAATAAAGGATGCCTTAAATAGGTTAATCATGGAATTCCAAGAGGAGGCCCAATACCCTTGATTGGGGTAAGAATTAAGGCCTATAATTACATTAATTAGGGCCCAAAAAATATTTTAAAACTCAAAACCATGGTGTTCTATGAATTTTAAGCCCACCCCACCATGGAATATTTAAATTCAAAAGGCAGTGGGATAATTGTATTTAATTTTCTAAAAGGGTGTGATACTTGTCTCCTAAAGTCAGGGGAAAGTGACAAAGTTTTCAAAATCATCCTTTAGTATTTTTTTACTATAGAAATATAGTAATTATACTAATGTAAATATCCACCCCATGGTGTGATTTTAATTTTATGCTCTCTTTGGCTATAAATAGCCACCCCCTTATACTCTTGAAACATCATGAACGAAGGTAATGTTATTATGGAAAGTTTTGCTTACAACCTCTGTGTTCTTGATTAATTCTTAACTTATCAAAGAATTGGTCATCCTTTGTGGAATATTTTGGATAAGTTTTTTAGAGACAAGTTCTCTTTGGGTTCTACCTTAACCATTTCTCCCTTCTTTCTCATTTTCACTTACTGTGCACCACATTCATTTGTTTTCTTATGGTGATCTGAGTGCTCAACACATGAAAATTGTACATGGTTACTAGGAAACTACCTAGCAGGTCTTGAATCATGTATCAAGAAGATATTGTGGTATATATTCTCCTAGTAGGACTTTAATCTCTGGTAGAGGCATTGGGTTGAGTATCTACAAACCTTTGACTTTAAGATGTCTTATACTCCTAGAAAGGGTAATATTGTTCCAGATTCTCTTAGTTGGAAGATGTGGGATCTTGGAGAGAAAAATTCAAAGGAGGAATGGATATTGATGAACTTTTTATATGAATGGTTTGTGGGTGAATCTTAGGATCAAGGGGTAATGATATGTTCCCCCTTAGTTATTACATCTTCCTTTTTGGACCAGGTGAAAGACAACCACGAGTTAGATTTTGAGTGCATAGTGATATGGGAACAATTGGTAGGGAATGATCTAGTTCGAGGGTGGTCTTTAGATAGAGATGACATGATATGAATTCATGGGAGAGTTGTGGTGAATGCTTCCATGAGGTAATAATTGATTGGGTATAAATAGAGACATTGTGGGTTTTGTCTCTCATTGTCTTACCTATCATAGGGTTAAGGTAGAGCATCAATGATTGGGTGGTTTGATCTGACCTCTTCCTATGCCCATGGGGAAGTGGGATGAGGTGATGGTGGAATTTTTTATGAAGTTTCCTAGGACACCAAGAGGTCGAGATGTTGTGGGGGTTATAGTCGATTGACTAAAAAAGGTGGAACATTTCTTATCAATATTAGAGACTATTTTTGTAGATAATTTGGTAAAACAATATGTTTGAGAGATTGTATGGCTGCATGGGGTTCCTAGGAGCATAGTATCTAACTAGTAAACTCATTACACATCACGGATTTAGAAAGGATTACAGAAGGAAATGGATACTAAGTTGAAGATGAATATGGTGTATCATCCATAGATCGGTGGGTAGTTAGAGAGGACGGTCCAGATTTTAGAGGATATGCTTTGGGAATGCATTGTAGATTTTGGTGGATTATGGGATGATCATCTGGCCTTAGTATAGTTTTCATATAATAACATTTATCAGTCTTAAATTCATATGGTTTCGTTTAAGTATATTTATATTTAGTTGTTTAATTCACCGCTATGTCGGCATGAGGTATGTGAGACTCCTGTTATCAGATCGAGTATGGTATAGAAGACCACTAATCGGGTGCAGTTTATTTAAATTGTTTAGTGGCCACTCCGAGTAGGAAGCATTCCTTTTCCAATCGGAGGAGTTGACCGTTGGAGTTCATTGTGGGTGATTGAGTTTTTCTATGAGTTTCATCTCAGTTAGGGAATCAATGATTTCAAAAGTAAGGGAAGTTTGTGTTATAGTTTTTTGGGATTTTTTGTGATCATAAATCATATTTGAATATTGGCCTACTGATTAGAAATCCATACATGGTATCGAGGTATACATAGCGTGTTCCACATGTCTTAGCTTTGGAGGTATGGTCTTGGTCTTGTGAATGTGATCGAAAATAAGGACATTGAGATGGAATAATATGCAACATGTGTGGATCAAACTGTACAAATTGTAGATTAGAGTGAGAAAGTGTTATGGGGGTAATGGTACCACTTTTTCAAGTTTTTTGGTAACATGGGCCCATCTAAGAGAATACATGGGAGTGGGGATCAGATATATGGTCTCATTGGATTTAATTTTTCAATTATATCTATAGAAATACTTCTCGAGGACAAGAAATTGTTATAGGGGAGATTTGTAACACCCTTCAATTTCAAGGTATATTTTACTTTAGTTTTGGCCTCTCTTTTTTGACTTTGTTATACTTTTGGGAAATGTTGGAGGGTTAATCGGTGTCCAGGGTGGAGATTTGATGTTTTTGGGTGAACCATGGGTAAGAAAACACCATGGTAGATGTAACACCCTAAGAATTTAAAAGAATAAAATTATGTCATGCATTACATGCAATATAGAGTTTAGCTTGTGTTACATGAAACATTGAGTTTAAACAAAACACTCTATTTGGATTATATTAATAAAATTTATATATTATATGTTAAATATAATTTTTAAAATTCATCCTATATTTTTTCAAGAAAATATATAAAAATAAATCCAATTTTAGGCTTAAAATTATATTTTTCAAAAATGAAGTTTTATCACCTTTTTATGGTGCACATATTTTAAAACTAATTTCTGAAAATTTTATAATTTTTATTTTAAAAAATAAAATTAATTTTTCAAAGTATAATACCAAAATTATATTAGAGTGAATTTTTTTTATTTTTCTGAAAAGTTTTATTTATTTATGAATAGTGAAAAATGCTGAATTTTAATTGAAAACAATCTTTTTGCCTAAATTTTTTACCAAGTAAATTTATATTTTGAATTGGTTTTAAAGTTAAGGTAGTTAAATTATATATATATTAATATAATATAGGTAATTGAAATAATTTTCATGTTAAAATTTTATATAAAAACACTGTGAATTTTTAAACTTTTGAACTTTAAAAACCCGCTTTCTCATCACATCTGCAGGATTAATTTTAAAATAAATTCTGCCACTTTTGAGAATTGAATTTAGAAAAATAGATTCTATATTTGTAATCATAATATTTTATATTATCTAATAAGTTCAACTTATTTTTTTACCAAAGTGATTAGTGAAAAAAATTAAAATTAATTACAACAATTAAGGTAAAAAAGAGTTTTCTTAGTGGTTAAACTTAGAATATAAGGTGTAAAAATGACCCAAAACTTTTCAAAAACTCATTGGTTGGATGAATTTCTACCCTTATGACCTTAGGATATAAATTTATGAGTTTTTGGGACACTTTTACATAAAATTGACCTATATAATAAGTTAAGAAAAGAAAACGACAAAAAATGTACCTTTCTTCCTTTCAAATTATATAAAGCTTTGGGGATAGAGAAAAACTAGATCGGTTCGGTTATAAATATTATTTTTAAATATAAATGAATTTTTTTCTTAATTATTTATATTTAATTTTTATATATGACATAATTACATTAAATTCTTAAGAGACACCAATGCATGGATTATTTAGTTAATAATTAAATAAAATAAATGTTACTAAAAATATTAAAAGTGAAGTAAATAGAATTAATTTTTGTGCTAAATTATTTTTTTAGATGAATATATCATGATACATAGTTTTAAACTTAATATATTTTAATTCCATTATTTTATTGATGTTTTTTAAATTCAAATTAAATAAATAATGTCAAAATTGACATTAATATTATTTTATAATAAATGATATTTTATTAAATGATTTAAAATTACTAAAAATCCTATCTTCTGTAAGGTTATTTAAAAAAATTAATAAATAAAAAATATATTCCATTAATGGACCATTTTATATTTTATAATGAATATATTTACCCCTAAATAGTAAAAACATTATTAGCAAGATTATGGTTAAAGTAGTCTTTTTGTGTGTTACATGAGCTTCTCTTTAATTTAATTTCTAACATGCATGGGGTTTTTATTTTATAATTTTGATTTCATATTTAAAATCAGTGGTTATAGATTTTATAATAATTATTCCTTTAATTTAGTGTTAATGGATGAATTACATAGGTTAGAAAACTAGTTACCTTAATGAAAAATCAAGATGAACAAATTAAATAAACTTAGGAGTTAAGGAACAAAATGTTTAAAAATGTATTTATATTTTTTATTGGAGATTTTTATCAACCAATAAATCCCTCCCCTATATTATTATTTAATTTTTTAGGCACATTATGTAAGGTAGAACTCCCAATAGTAAATACTTTTTTGTATTTACAAGAATGTCACTCCTCCTCAAATATAAAAAAGCACTCACTCTCCCCACATATTCACACCTATCAATCCATTTTGATCATCAAAAACATTCCCAAATCACTTCCAAACTTCCCTACCCTCATCCTAGAATCCTTATTTTTGTAATAAAGCTAACCTTTCATGGTTTTAGTGAAAACCCAAGGAGGATACCCAAAGAAGAGGTAATGTTCTTCTAAAAGTGTTTTTATTTTATTTCCTTCTCCTCCTACTTCAATTATTTTTAATATCACTATATTAAATATACTTATATTTTATTATTTTAATGTTTTAACCTAAAACAACACATTCTTCTATCAAATATATTACGAAATCATAGTTCGTGTGTACGGCGGACTACCGCCTCACGAACCGATGTCATTCATTTTTCCATTATAACCTTTAAAGGTTGGGAATAATTATGGAAATTATATTTATATGTGATATTTATGATATTTATTATTTTATTATTCTTATTAAATTATTATATAACACATAACTTTATGATTTATTTTTTTTGGTGATATGATAACATCATTCGTGTGTATGGCGTAATACCGCCTCACGAAGCGATGTGATTTGTTCAAACTTTACATGAAATGTATTAAGGATGGGTTTAATAAAAATATGTGATATATATGACATAAAAATTATAATATATATATATATATATCATTTACTCTTCTTTATTTCAATATAGCATGAAAATGGAAACTGTGTTCACGCGTACGTACGCCCTAACGTCTCCATGAACAGTGTATTTCATTTCATAACACTAAATTTTATGGATTACTATAAATAAATATATAATGAATATATGTGATATTTATATCATGTTTTACATTTTTGATATTTTTAAATAATTATTTAAGTAAGTGGACCAAAAATAGAAGGTCAAAACATATACGAAAAAAGGCGGTTATTACCTGAAACGTAACTTTATCTTGGAATTATTAATAAAGGGTAGTAAAAGGTAATAATAAAATCATATATGATATTAAAAATATTAATATGGTTATTTAATAATTTAATAACATGTTTAAATCTACTATACAAGAGGTTAAATCATGTTCGACCAAAAGGAAGCATGATATGGGGGGTTTTATCATCTCACTTTTAATTATGTGAGATACATGTCATATTCACCACTTTATTTCATTACGTAGTGTATATAATTACCATGAATGTATTGTATTATTATTATAATTAAATTTATCGGGATTTATATATCCATTTTGTTATCTCTATTTCACGAGTTTTACGTTTCAATGTTACCAAAGCGGTAAGGGATTTTTGTCACAATTTTCCTTCTTTGAGACGTTTGTTATATTATACACCTATATTATTTTATAAGGTGTATATACTAACCATTTTATATTTTATATCATGAATATACTTATTTTAATGATATTATAAATTTCATTTAATTTTATTCCTTCATTTGGATTATGACTCAAAGTTACAAAAGTTGTAAGAGTCTTCAGTTACAATCTCATCATTTATTGGTATTGTGTATTATTAAGTCTATAATATTGAAATATTATAATGAATCCTATTATCCTCTTATTATTAATAATAATTCAAAGTAATTTTATAATTTTTTATACTCTTTGGTACATACAAATTTTGATAAATTTTTTTTAATAAAATCCAACTTAATTTCTCTCTTCAGTCAGAAATTTGTTTTCTTTCAAAAAAAATTCTAAAAATGTTTTCAAAGTGTTTTTAAAATATATTTTAAGATCATTTTGAAGGAAAAATATTTTTAAAAAAATTATGTTTTAAAAAATTAAATGATTTCCAAATATTCCTTTATAATTTTTTAATGTTATTTTCAAAGAAAAAAATTTTCAAAATGTTTTATGTTTTAAAAATTTGTTTTAAAAATAAGAAGGGTATTTTCCTCAAAAAAAATAATGATATTTTAATGGTATTTACATTCATCAATACCAACAAAACTTTTTTTTACTTATAATCCAATGGGGATATTTACCATCCTTATTATTTATCTATAAGTATTTAGATTATTTTAAATAGATTTTAATGGAACTCGTTTCTCTTCAACGAGTTAACCATGCTAAAAGAGATTGTTATGGAACTCATTTATTTTTCACAAGTTAACCATGTTTTAAAGAGATTTTTATGGAACCTATTTATATTCCATGGGTTAACCATATTTCAAGGAGATTGTTATGGAACATGTTTCCTTTATATAGGTTAATCATGTTATGAGAATAATAAAGATTTTTTCAATGAGTTGTGATGAAATTTATTCTCTATGTGATTTATTCACTATTTTTTTATTGGATATTATAAATTATGCGTGCACCCAAATAGATCCAGGTGATCCTGTTATAGCTTAAATGATGGGTGCGCCCAGATAGCGCTCTGATGTATTGGGTATTGATTATGTTCTCCATAGAATTATATTGGAAGTTATATATATGGTTATTCCAATTTGTAAGTGTTTTTTAAGGGTTCTATAATGGTTCTATAAGGGTTCTATAAAATGATGTTCCAAGATACCAATATATTTTATCTATTCTTACTATGGGTTTATGATGTTTCATTTGGTCAAGATTAATATCACATGGAACAGGATTATTGATTCTTATAAATTTTTCCTTTGTAAATGACTTATTTCATGTTTTCATGTTAGATGATCCAGGTATGTATGGGTATGAATAATTGTATGTTATACTCATGCACTTTGATTATGTCATCATACCCTTATTCACTTATTATGCTCATTGATGAAATTCAATTTCTAATTCTTATGTTTACCCTTACTGATCATTTTAGTTCACCCTTCTTATGTTTAATTTTCCCCAGGTTATAAAGAAAGAGTTTGAATGAATTATTTCTAGAATGGATTTCATATGGATGATGATGATGTCTTAATGTGAAAAAGAAAAGATGGGTTAAGTAAGATAAATTCTTATTTAAAGTCATGTAAATTTTTTATGTAGTATTTTGTTCTAATTATCTAAAACTATAAACATAAAAGTTCCTATATGATATAAATGATCTAATTTTTCCTTTTGATGTTGTAAGGTTTGGATGGAAAAATAATGGGTCACCCTTATCCACATTAAATCCAGAAATGTAAAGTTTACGATTTTAACACAAGATCCAAGAGTGCAGGTCCTAGGCTATTATAGTTGGTATCAAAGGTTAGTTTATATAACTTTGGAGATAATGATGTTTTCATGTATACTATTATAGGTATATCATGAGTTAAAATTCTTAGGAAACCCATTTGATGGTTTTAAGTAGTAAAAAAAATTAGGTTATTAATGAAATTTTTTGAGACGTTTTTTTTGTTAAGGTATTTATAACCTGAAGGATCAACATGAAGAGTTATTTAAGGAGGAATCGGTTTTCATAATTAATGAAAAAAATTGAAAAATCATCGCATATAGCAAGGAGGTGGGGATTGAATCCATTACCAAAGGATGATAAGGTATTTACACCTACCACTGGCCTATGTGATGTCCTAGTTAGTATCACATTTTTAGAGGTAAAGATTAAGTTTATTTCAGAAACATATAGTGTTTTATTTTAGGAATAATCGTTTATTTATATTGGAAGAATATATGATCAAATACTTCTAATCTTTGGGTTTTGAACTTATTCAGGAAATGTTTGAATAATTTTATAGATAGTAATTTATAGAATGGTTTTGTTTGATATTTGGATATTACTTTTGAATATTAATGTATCATATGAAGTTTCACTAATTTTAGGAATTATATTACCATGTGATAACCATTTTGGTTTTGTTTAATGTTTAAAGATAGGTGGAATAGATTTACTATCCCTTTTATGGTTATGTGGTCTATAAAAGTTGATATTAGTTCATCAGGAATTATAAAATTCATCTTGAATACTCGTCATTTGGGGAAAAAAAGATGAGATTGTGGTGGAAACTAATTAAAGGATGAAATTATACTCATAAAGTAAGTATATTTCCATATTATCTTAGTCCAGATGCTAAGATAATTCCTTGAATCTAGGAAAAATAACTTGAAATAAAATTATTAACCTAGTACCTTTGATTCTCATGAATCAATGGTCTAATCAATCATTACAGATTTATGGTTTTGAGGCCCTTAACTGTTCATTAATCATACAATTTCTTGTGATAAATGAACTCAATAACACCATATAATTATTTATTCTTTTCTTCCATTCTCATTTATGTTATCTTATTTGGACACCTAGTTATGTGTTATTCCATATTACCTTTATATACATTTTTATCTCTTATTAAGAGGATGTTTTTAACCCTTTTTACGATGTAGGTTTACAAAAAAAATATTTTAATGTCCAAACTTTGATTTCTGAGATAAATTTAAAATTTCAAGGATGAAATTTTTTTAAAGGTGGGGATGTAACACCCTAAGAATTTAAAATAAGAAAATTATGGCTTGTGTTACACGCGATATTGAGTTTAGGTTACGTTACATGAAAAAACGAGTTTAAAAAATATTATTGGATTATATTAATGAAATTTATATATTATATATTAAATATAATTTTTAACATTCATTCTATGTGTTTTTTGGACAAGAGTTAAAAATAGATCCAATTTTAGGCTTAAAATTATATTTTTTTTCAAAAAGATAGTTTTGTTTCCTTTTATGGAAAATTTATTTTAAAACTGATTTTTGATAATTTTATAATTTTTATTTGACAAAGTAAAATTAATTTTTGAAATATTAATACCAAAATTATATTAGGGTGAATTTTTTGTATTTTTCTGAAAAGTTTCAATTTTTAATGAATGTGAAAAATACTGAATTTTAATTGAAAACCGTCTTTTGACTAAATTATTTACAAAGTTAATTTATATTTTGAATTGTTTTTAAAGTTATTATAGTTAAATTATACATATATTAATTCAATATAGGTTAATATAATAATTTTCATATTGAATTTTGATATCGAAAACACTGTGAACCTTCGAACTTTTTCACTTTAAAACCCCGCTTTCTCATCACGTCTCTCGGATTAATTTTAATTTAAATTCTACGACTTATGAGAATTTAATTTTTCAAAATATATTAAATATTTGGAATTATCATAATTTATATTATTTAATAAGGTCAATTTAATTTTTTACCAGAATGATTAGTGAAAAAAATTAAAATTAATTATAGTGATTGAGGTAAAAACAAGTTTATTTAGTGGTTAAACTTAGAAAATAAGGTGTAAAAATGACCCAAAAATTTTCCAACACCTATTTTATGGAAAAAAATTTACCCTTATGATATTATTATTTAAATTTATGTGTTTTTGGGACACTTTTCCATGAAATTGATCCATATAATAAGTTAAGAATATAAAAAGACAAAAAAAACGTATATTTATTCCTTTTAATTTATATAAAGATTTGGGGATAAGGAAAAACTACATAGGTTTGGTTATAAATATTAGTTTAATGTATAAAAAAATTATCATAATAATTTATCTTTTATTTTTAAAGATGATATAATTACATTAAATTCTTATGAAACACTAACGCATGGATTATTTAATTAATAATAAAATAAAATAAATTATACTAAAAATATTAAAAGTGAGTTAAATAGAATGAATTATTTTTGTTCCATTATTTTTTTAGATTAATATATCATGATACATGTTTTTTAACTTAATAGACTTGAAATTTTTATGATATTTTTTAAATTCAAATTAAATAAATAATGTCAAAATTGACATTAATGTTATTTTATAATAAATGATATTTTATTAAATTATTTAAAATTAATAAAAATTATATATTCTATAAAGTGTTTTTTAAATGTTAATAAATATCAAATATGTTCCATAAATGGACTTATTTTTTTATAATGAACATATTAACCTCTAAATAGTAAAAACATTATTGGCATGGTTAGGGTTAAAGTAGTGTTTTTGCGCGTTACGTGCGATTCTGTTAAATTTAATTTCCAACACACATGGGGTTTTTATTTTATAATTTTTATTTCATATTTAAAATCATTGGCTATAAATTTTCTAATAATTATCAATTTAATTTATTCTTAATTTATGAATCACATAGGTTAGAAAACTAGTTACCTTAATGAAAATACAAAATTAAAAAAATAAAGAAGATTAGGAGTTGAGGAAAAAAATGTTTAAAAAATGTATTTATTTTATGTGGTGGGTGTTTTTATCGACCAAAAAATAACTCTCCTCTATTATTGTTCCTTTTTAGGCACATTAGTTAAGGTAGACCTCCCAATAGTAAATACTTTTAGGTATTTACAAGAATGTCACTCCTCCTGAACTATAAAAAGGAACTCACTCTCCCCATTTCTTCACACCCATCATGCCATTTGGATCATATAACCCCTAGTAAAATCACTTTAAAACTTCTATTCCATCATCCTATAAGCCTTATGTTGGTTATAAAGAAAACTTTTCAAGTTTTTAGTGAAAAACTAAGGAGGATATCTGAATAAGAGGTAATGTTCTTCTAAAAGCGTTTTTATTTTATTTACTTCTCCACCTCCTTAAATTATTTTTATATCATGATTATATAATAACCTAGGTATCTTACATATACTGATATGTTATTATTTAAAGGTTAAAACCTACAACCACATACAATTACATCAAATGGGTTTTGAAATCAGTGTTCGTGTGTAGGGCGGACTACCACCCTGCGAACCGATGTTTTTCATTTTTCGATTACCACCTTTAAAGGTTGGTAATAATAATATAAATGATAATTATATATTATATTTATGATATTTATGATTATATTATTCTTTATTAATTATTATTTAACACATATGTTCATGCTTTCTATTTTTTGGGAATACAATAACGTTGTTCGTGTGTATAGCGGACTACTGCCTCACAAAGCGATGTAATTCATTCATGCTTTACATGGAATATATTAAGGATGGGTTTAATGAATATATGTGATATATATGACATAAAATTTCTTCTATAATTATAATATATATATATATATATATCATTTACTTTTCTTTCTTTTAATATAACATGAAAATGGAAACATTATTCATGTATATATGCGGTCTGTCGTCTCCATGAAAGGTGTATTTCATTTCCCATCACTAAATTTTATGGATTACCATAAATACATATATATAGAATATATATGATATTTATATCATATTTAAAAAAAATTATATTATGAAACAATTATTTAAGTAATCAGACCAAAAATATAAAGTCAAAACATATATGAAAACAAATCGGTTATTACCCGAAACTTAACATTAACATGGAATTATTAAAAAACCAGTAATAAAAGGTCATAATAAAATAATATATGATATTAAAAATATTAATATGGTGCTTTAATAAGTTAATAACATTTTTAAAACCACTATACAATAGTTTAAATTATGTTTGACCAAAACAAAGCATGAGGCAAGGGTTTTTCTCGTCTCGCTTTTATTTTTGTGAGATATATGTCATATTCACCACTTATTTTTGTTGTGTGGTGAATATAATTCCCATGAATGTATTTTATGATTCTTATACATAAATTTATGGGGATTTATATATCCATTTTATGATCTCTCTTTCATGGGAGTTACAGTTTCAATGTTACTAAAGCGATAAGGGATTTTTTGTCACAATTTTCCTTCTTTGAGATGTTTGTTATATTATAATCCTATACTATTTTATAAGGTGTATATAATTCCCCTTTGAAATTTTATATCATGAATATTATTATTTTTAATTATATTATAATTTACATTTAATGTTATTCCTTCATGTGGATTACAATTCAAAGTTACAAAAGTGGTAAGAGTCTTTTGTTACAATCTCATCATTTATTAAGACTATGTATTATTAAGTCTTTGATGTTGAAATATTATATTGAATTATATTCTCATCTGGTTATTCATGATAATTACAAGTAATTATACCATTTTTTACACTCTGGTATTTAAAATTTCTAAGAAAGTTTTTTTAAGAAAAATCATCTTCATTTCTCTCTTCGGTCGGAAATATATATTCCTTCAAAACAATGTTTTATAAAAAAATCAAATTTTTTTAATGATATTTTAATATTATTTTAAAGGGAAATTATTTTAAAAAAAATTATGTTTTAAAGAGTTTTTAAATGATTTTAAAATCTTCCTTTATAAGTTTTCAAGGTTATTTTCAAAGAAAACGTTTTTCAAAATGTTTTATGTTTTAAAAAGTAATTTTAAAAATAAAAAGGGTATTTTACTCAAAAAAAATTAATGATATTTTAATGTTATTTACATTCATCAGTTCTGATAATCATTGTTATTAATTATGTTTCAATTGGGATATTTTGTAATGATACCATACTCATTCTTTTCTCGAAGGATTTAGATTATTTCAAAGAGTTGGTTATGGAACCCATTTCTTTTCCATGGGTTAACCATGTTCAAAGATATTGTTATGGAACATATTTCCTTTCTATATTTTAATCATTTTTTAAAGATATTTCTATGGAACTCATTTCTTTTTTGTGTTTTAATCAAGTTTCAAAGTGATTATTATGGAACCTATTTCCTTTCTACTGGTTAATCATGTTCTGAAAAGAATAAAGATTATTTCAATGAGTTATGATGAAATGGATTCTCTATGTGATTTATTCATTATTTGGTTCTTGTACAGTTAGTCATATGGTAATTCCAATTTGTAAGGGTTCTGCAAGGGTTCTGTAAGGGTTCTATAAGGATTTTATGAAATGATGTTCTAAGATACCAATATTTTTTATCTATGATTTCTATGGGTTTATGATGTTTTATTTGGTCAAGATTGATATCACATGGCACATGATTATTGATTCTTATGAAGTTTTCCTTTTTTCATACCTTATGAAATGTTTTCATGTTTAATGATCTAGGTATTGATGGGTATGAATACTTGTATGTTATACTCAATCACTTTGATTATGTCATCATACCCTTATGCACTTCTTATACCCATTGATGAAATTCAATTTATAATGTTTATGTTTACCCTTAATAGGTATTTGATATCACCCTTATTATGTTTCATTTTCCCCAGGTTATAAAGAAAGAGGTTGAAAGAATTATTTCTAAAAGGGATTTGATATGGATGATGATAATGCCTTAATATGAAAAAGGACATCTGGGTTAAGTGTCATAAATGATCATTTAAAGTAATTTGAATTGTTTATATAGGAATTTTTCCTAATTCTATAAAACTATAAACCTAAAAGGTCCTCTAGGATGTAAATTATCCAATTTTTTCTTTTTATGTTGTAAGGTTTTAATGGAAAAAAATGGATCACCCTTATTGAAATGAAATATGGAAAATTAAAGTTTATGATTTAAACATAGGATCAGGGAGTGTGGGTCCTAGACTATTTTAGTAGAAACCATGTTGTTCCTAGAGTCCAACTTTGTGAAATAGGGAGACCAACACACCCAGTGGTAGGGTGACATCTTAGGCATGAGGCACCAAGAGCCTCCCTGTAGACCACTACCAGAATGGACTCACCATATCATGTTGTAAGGTGTGGTAGGGTCAAAATAGACAAGGAATTACTTCTACACCATAGTGTGTCATTTTGGTGGATCTCTTGGGATTTATGTGATCAAATACACCACGGTCGTGGTGGGAATCACTACATTGTGGTGACGAAAGTTCATTTTTTTCAAAAATGGATGAATCGGACACCAAAATTCAAGGGATTTGTGCATTTAATAAGGTAAACCACATGTAATTAATTAGGGGAGTTATTGGTGTGGTTTTGACTCAATCACTCCCTTGATAACCATTTTTATTCCTCTTCTCATGAACACTAGTGATTCGGATGAATCCAAGGTGAGGTTTTGGGATGTTTTCCTCAACTCTCATGGGCATGAAAATTAGATGATTTTGTAAAGGAAGTCTAGGTGACTTAAATTAATTCAAATTATTGTTATAAAAATTTATTAATTTAATGAATATAGATTTACTTCTAGTGGATCATCTCGTTGGGTATCGTTGGTGTACAGGCGTGGTTTAGTGACTGATCTTGGAAATTGACATTGGTTCACTTGAGGTAGGAATTTCTTACCACATAGGGTCATTGTATAAAGTTTTTTGGCATGTTTCACTTGTGTTTTCATGTGTGTGTAGTTGTGAGAATCATTGTGTGATATGGTATGTTTGTGATTTTTATATATATAGTGTGTGTGTGTGTGTCTTGTGGGACTAATTCATTGTATGCTACAATTGTGCCTTTTCTACTTTTCCTCATTTTGTGTGAATTCTTGGATGTGGAGGTTTGTATCATGAATCAAAGTGATAGTTGGGATCTTCTTGTCCTGGTTATAACATATAGAGGGGGAGCATGTTCTAGTGAAATGTATGACGATGATGATAATGGAACCTGGAGACAGGGCAAGGGTATAACGGCCTTGTGGTCTGACCAAGGACAGAGGATGGGGTATGAAGATATTATGGCCTAACCTAGAACATAGTATGGGGAATCACAACCTTGTGTCCTTACCATAGGTTGAACCAAGTGTGTGATAGCCTTACGGCCTGACCCTGTAGTGATAGGGGCATGATGGCCTTGCGATCTTACCTAAGGCTGAGCGAGGGGTGCGATGACCTTATAGCCTGACCTAGGGCTTGATTGGTTGTGGGCCTTGATCTGATAAATTTTTTTGGTCTTGTGGCCTGATTTGATATGTGATGACATATGTGACATTCCTTCCATCGTGGATCCAAATCATTTATGTTCAGGGATCATGGAATTTTTGTTAACACAATACTGTTCAGTATATGATTGCTTGCTTGTTTTTACATTTACTTTCCATCATGATAGACAACTTTATATACATGTTCACTTTATGTTAAGGATGAATTTCTGGTTTCCTATTGGGTTTATACTTAAAACTTACATAGGAATCTCGATTCTCATGCATATTTCAAGTTCATTGATCTAGATAAGGTAAAGGACCCAACATTGGGGAGTTCAGGAGGTGGAGTTTATAGGACTGAGATGATGTCGGGACAGACTCTAGGCTATTTCCACAGTGTTTAGTTTATTTCATGTTTTTTCATACTTGGGTTCACTTACCAAATTATGAATCTTTTGATTTATATTGTATAACATATATTCTATTTCTTATATCCTTGTATTTTTCTTCTAGTTTTCGTTGTGTTGTTTTGAGATGTTTGTTTATGCTTTGTTGAGATTCTGGTGTATGACTTTTGTTACCAAGGGTGTAGTCTCCCCACAACACCATTTGGACCATCATCGTTAGTCGGTAGCCTCTTGTGTATAGGTAGATTCACATGAAGTCATTTGGCACTTCATTCTGGACCAAGTGATAGGATTTGGGGCATTACATCCCTCCTACTCTCTAAGGAGTGGAGATTTCTAAAGGGTTCATCCATCGAGAACCCTAGATTCTACATCCTAAAAGAGAAACAAATGTCATCATCAAAAACATTATTCATACCCCTTGAGGTTAAGAACATTGATACTTGTGGTTATGTAATTCATCTTTTGAGGGGAACTGGACTAGGTTCATTACTCTCCAGGCTTGGTCACTATTTTCCTAGCTAGGTAATGAGGGATTTCCTTTAGGATTGGTGGGCCCATTATGGGAATGTTTAAAACCAATTGTTTCCCTCAGAAGTTAAGTGATACATGTCAGATGGTCACTCTGCTACCTATAGAAAGTGGAGAAGGGTTAAGGATTCCTTTCATACTCAGATCTAGTGGGGAACATTGAGATCCCACCATAGGGCGTGTTTAACCAACCCTGTTTTTCCTATGGGTGTTAATTCAAGTGGTATATATCAAATGACTGCTCTGCTACCTAGGGAAATTGGGGAAGAGTTGGAGCCCCATAAAGCTCGCATCTTCTGTGGAACATGGAATTGTTGAGGTTTGTGAATCCACCATAGGGCATGTTTAACCAACCATATTCATTTTAACACATCAACTAACCAAAGTAGGGTGAAGAGGTATTTTTACTCAATAAGTTTTTGGTTTTCATTCGAGACCTGGTATCTAGTACCTATTTCATTGAGGGGAGGGCTATCGTGGGAAGAACATGAATTGTTTGGGTAGTGTGGGGTTTCTGTTCAAAAAACATCAATGTTCATATTTTTGGATATTTTAAAAGGATTCCCAAGTCCTTGAATATGAAAATAGAGTTCCAAATCCATAAGTTTATTCTATTTAAGAACCCAGTAATTATATGTACAACAATTTGGGTATAAGACATTTATTTTCTTTCTCTCCAATGAATCAATAAACAACTTTGAGGTTTTTGATGTAAATGTGGATGACCCTATCAGTCAAATCCTCTAAATATGCTGGTTGAACTAAATAAAATAGAGTTAAAATTCCATTACTTTGTATGGACAGTGGTTTATCCCCTTCTTAGTATGGCTAGTGGTCTATCCCTTACTATGTTTTCCCCTCATTTCGGGGTGCGTCAGCCCATGAGGTGAATCATACAGGTTACATATTTAATGATGTTTGCCTTCCCAGTCCATTTTGAATGTAGGCTTTTAAAATAAGGTCCCATCCTTACCCACACATGACTCGTGGACTTGCAGATTGGCCTTGTGGTCTTAAAAAAATTAACCAATAATGATTTTTTTAAGTCTCTCAAATGATAATTATTAGCTAAAAATAAATCTAACATTAAAATTAAACCAAATAAATAAAATTTTAAAATAAAATACAAATAGTTTTATAAAATGTTAAAAATATGCATTCGTGAATTTACTGAATATAGTGGAGTGGTGTGGTAGAGGAGAGACAAAGTAGACCTAAATTGAGATTATTTAATTAGAGTTGAGGAGAGTATCTTCAATTAATTTGAACAAAATAAAAAAATTATCTTATATTCCTATGTTTCATTATCTTAAGTTAAAGATTTGATTTCAATTTTATTATAACTAGTATTTCCATCTTCCATTTTCACATGACATAACAGCTTATAAAACAAATAAAAATAAAATTTTTTTATAAAAAATATATATCCATATAAAATATTGAAAGAGAAACCAATGATAGAATAAATATTAAATACGGTAAATGTGACATTGTTAGTATAAAGTAAATTAAGGATAAATATATAATTTTTTGTAAAAACTAATGAATTAAAATTGTAAGAGTGTAAATAATTCTTCATTTAATGATCTAGCATACAAAGGTAGTTGATTTGAGCTATCTAAGCCAATATTATCTAATGTCTCTATATCCATCTGGATGATATCTAACTATTCAGATTATTGAACTTGAATTGCAAAATATACCTTAAATAATTATAATGGTAGTTATTCTATGTAGAAGCTCATAGGAATTAAAATTTTATCATTTAAGTGGAATTAAAAACTTGGATAAGCAGTAAATTGTTTTTGTAACCTAGTTGACCTTTTTGGAAATATTTCTTCCCTGGAAATTTGTTTGTAGTTAACTTATAATGTATCTGGGTTGGTTTCAAGAAACATAAAGAAATTCATGGTACATGACCAAATAGAATTATTATAGTTGAAAATGAAATTATAAAAATACAAATAATGAATATGATTTAGATACAAAGAAATAAAAAGGTAAATATTTTTTTACAATAATAATAAACCCAAAGTAAATAAAAAAACTATCTAATATTCCCAGGTTTCATTATCCCCTACTATAGATATTCCCTTTTACAATGCTCTAAAAGGATTTTAACAGTGCTAAAAAAGCACTGTTAATTACAGCGATGTTAAAGGTCCCCCTTTATCAATGCTCGAAATAGTACTGATAAAGGACCAACTTGTTGTCAGTGTGTTGTTAATATAACAGCACACCCAGTAAAAACCTATAATTTCAAACAAATATATATAAATTTAATTGGCATCATGAATACAAAAATTTGTGCCCATGGTATATATAAAAAACACTATTATATACATTTCAAACAATGTTTTATATAATTACATTTACAAGTATCCAACAAAATTTTAAAAACATTAATGTTTTATCTTTTGATTCCCATGATCCCCTCTCAAAAATGTCCCCCCATGGTATCAGTTGCTGAAAAAATCATCTCAACTTGATAAAAATATTAAACCTATATAAGAAAACAAATATTATGTTAGTAATACTATAAATAAATAAATTAAACATTAATATGAAATAATGAATTAATAAAATGTCAATTTTTAATAAAAAAGACACATTATGAGTTATACTGGTCACACTATGCATCTTATTGAGGTGGGGTTGAATTCTACACATCAAAAATGAGTTATATATCATTGTCCTAAAATATTAAAACAATATGAATGTGTTTTTTTGGTTTTGAGTATGTCACTTGTTCTTTTATTAAAATTAATGTCAATTTTAAATAATGAAACATTTGAAGTTAAACCAGTCACACCATGCATCAGATTGAGGTTCGGATGATTCCTACCTGTCAAAAATTATGGATGGATCATTTTCCTAAAGTATCAAAATAATCTGAATTCATTTTCTCGGTTTTTAGTATGCTAGTTTTTTTTATTAAAATGACATTTCAAATTGGAAACATGATTTTTGATTCATATTGATCACATTTTTCATCAGTTTGATGTGAAACTGCTTTATACACATCACAAATGAATGATTAATCATTGTATTAAATTATCAATACAATTAGAGTGTGCTTTCTTGGTTTTTAGTAAGTGACACTTTTGTGCTAAAATCTCAATTTTAAACTAATAACAGACACCTTTAGTCTTACCAGTCACACAGTGCATCGTATTGATGTGAGGTTGATTCCTACACATCACAAATGACTCATGGATCATTTTCCTAAAGTATCAAAATAATCGAAATTTTTTTGTTTGGTTTTCAGTATGTCACTTGTTCTTTTTTACTTAAATTAAGGTCAATTTTAAATAAAAAGACACACTTGGAGTCATAGCGGTCACACTGTGTGTCAGATTGAGGTGTGGTTGACTCCTACACATCAAAAATGACTCATGGATCATTTTTCTAAATTATCAAAACAATATGAATGAATTTCCTCAGTTTTTATAATGTCGCTTATTTTTTTACTAAAATTAATGTCAATTTTAAATAAAAAGAGACACTTTGAGTTATACCAATCACACTATGCATCATATTGAGGTGAGGTTGATTACTAAACATTAAAAATAAATTATAGATTTTTTTTATAAATTATTAGAACAATATGAATGTGTTTACTCAGTTTTCAGTATGCTAGTTTTGTTTTTTTACTAAAATGTCATTTCAAACTGGAAACATAAATTTTGAGTCATATCAATCACATCGTGAGTCAGTTTGACATTGCATTGCTTCATACATGTTACTAATGAATTATGAATCTTTGCCCTAAATTATCCAGACAATTGGACCACATTCTCTTAGTTTTTAGTGAGTGACACGTTTGGAATTAAAATAACGATTTTAGACTAATAATGGATAGTTTTAGTCATATCGGTTACACAGTGTGTCGGATTGAGGTGTGTTTAGTTTATACACATCAAAAATGACTCATGGAACATTTTCTTAAATTATCAAAACAAATTGTATGTGTTTTCTTGGTTTTTAATATGTTAGTTGTTCTTTTTACTAAAATTAATGTCAATTTTAAATAAATAGAAACACTTGGAATTATACCAGTCACACCATGCATCATATTGATGATTTATTGATTTCTACACATCACAAATGATTTATGGGTCATTTTTATAAAGTATAAAAACAACCCAAATTTATTTTCTCAGATTTTAGTAAGTCACTTGTTCTTTTTACTAAAATTAATGTCAATTTTAAATAAAAAGACACACTTAGAGTTATAGAGGTCACAGCATGTGTCCGATTGAGGTGAGGTTGATTTCTACACGTCAAAAATGACTTATAGATCATTTTCCTAGAGTATCAAAACAATATGAATTCATTCTCTCATTTTTCAGTATGTCACTTGTTCTTTTTACTAAAATTAATGTCAATTTTAAATAAATAAACACACTTGAAATTATACCGGTCATAATGTACATCATATTGAGGTGCGGTTGATTATTACACATTAAAAATGATTTATGTATCATTGTGATAAATTATCAAAATAATATGAATTTATTTTCTCAGATTTCAGTATGTCATTTGTTCTTTTTACTAAAATTATTGTCAATTTTAAATAGAAAGATACACTTAGAGTTATAGAGGTCACACCGTGCATCCGATTGAGGTTAGGTTGATTCCTACACATCAAAAACGACTTATGGATCCTTTTCCTAAAGTATTGAAATAATATGAATGCTTTTTCTCAGTTTTTAGTATGTCACTTGTTCTTTTTACTAAAATTAATGTCAATTTTAAATAAATAGACACAATTGGAATTATATTGATCACACAATGCATCATATTGAGGTTTGGTTGATTCCTACATGTCACAAATGATTTATGGATAGTTTTCCTAAAGTATTTTTTCCTTTCAGTATGTCACTTGTTCTTTTTACTAAAATTAATGAGAATTTTAAATAAAAAAGATACACTTAGAGTTATAATGATCACATAGTGCATCTGATTGAGGTGTGGTTGATTACTAGACATAAAAAATGACTTATAGATCATTTTACTAAAGTATCAAAACAATCCAAATGTTTTTTTCTTGGTTTTCAGTATGCCACTTATTATTTTTACTAAAATTATTGTCAATTTCAAATAAATAGACACACTTTTAGTCATACTGGTCACACCATGAATCATATTAATATTTGGTTGACTCTTACATGTCACAAATGACTTATGGATCGTCTTCTAAAATTATCAAAATAATATAAATTTATTTTCTCTATTTTTAGTATGTCATTTATTCTTTTTACTAAAATTAATGTCAAATTTAAATAAAAAGAGACACTTTGAGTTATATCAAGAACATCATGTATCATATTGAGGTGTGGTTGATTTCTACATGTCAAAAATTACTTATGAACCATTTTCTTAAAGTGTCAAGACAATATGAATAGGTTTTCTTAGTATTGAGTATGTCGAATGTGTTTTTTACTAAAAGTTGTGACAATTTTAAATAGAAGAAATCACTTTGAGTCATGTATATCACACCATGTGTCGGATTTAGGTTCAGTTAATTCCTACACATCCCAAAGTCTTGAAACAAACCATAACTTCCAATGTTATCATGATTTATATTTCTTTTCTTTGTTGAACTGTCAACACTGCATATTGACTCAATGTTCTTAGTTGAAAAACATTTCTTATTGTTGAAATCCAAGAGAGTTGAAGAATATAATGTGTCTATTATATCAAAATAATTCATCACAATGAGAACATGAGCTTCCTAAACTCTTATGGTTTTCAATGAGAAAGGTTTTTTAGCTAAATAACATTGACTATATGCATTTTCTGTAGCTCAACAAAGAGAAGTAATGAAAAGCGTAAATATCTATGAAAAAACTAAATAATTGTTAGATAAAAAGGATAAGGAAATTAACTTACAAATAGTATATAAAATGATGAAAAAATTAATTAAATAAGTATTATAAATTCAACTTTTCAAGATGGTTATATACACTCTTGACCCATTTTTTATTATTATCTCAGTTGTAGTCTTGAAGCCCAATCTCTCATAATCATGAGCAGCTTCAAACAAACCACCCCAAATAGAACAAAGGAATCCATAAGTTTAAGAAAATGATTATTATGTGAGTAATACTAAAAATCAATAAATTAAACATAAATATGAAATGATACATTACTTCTATGGAAGTCACATCTTCATGCTATTTGTGTACATTATTCCACCAGGTATGTTTCTCATTTATTTCTTAACAAATCTATATCGTCTTGTGAATATGAGTCTTTTTTACAGTCGTAGTAGTAATGGAAAAATATAAAAGTACAAAGGATTAATAAATATTTTAAATGAAAGAGTAATTATCTTCAAAAATACCTCTTTGGGGATGCTCGTTTGTTCATGTAATATGATCTCTCTCATAAATTTCCAAACATAATAACCACAATCTTTTCCATTTGTTTATTTTGGACACTGTAGAAACATTGATAAAAATAAGTAATTTGTTTTGATATGTTTTTGGATAGTTAAATCCTATCATATATACCCTTATACTTTTCCAATTGTAGAACTTGTCAACATCCTTATTTTTATCCCCTGGCCTCATTCCTTGTTTTTCATGATATTGATGCCCCACCCTATCATAACAAAATTATCATAAAAAATATTATAAATTATATAACTTGAATTTTAGTTCTAAAACTTTGGATGTAGTGTATTACTTATTTACAAACACCATCATGTGTAGTCAGTTTGTTGGGTATCCATGCAGTGAATCCATGAAATAAATATTTTCCATATCTAAATTGATTGCAATGAGCATCCAATGTTTCAAAAACCAAAAAAAATAATAAGTAATGAAAGAAATGAAAATATATGTGATATGATTAAATTGTAGAGTTTTACCCCTACATCATTGGTATTAAGAAGATTTTGTCATCCAAAATTTTTCTTTCAAACAATTTGACCAGGTTTTCCACTATTTCATCCATTTTTTTGGATTCTATTTTTGTTTATACTATAGAGGTTGCATGAGAACTAATGATTCAAAAAATCGTGGGGAAATCCCATTAATTGGTGTTGATATATACACCTTCCAAAAATATGAAATGTATTTAGTCATAATTAACATGTTGTATCAGCTTTTGGAAAATCAAATCATGAAAACATACCTCATGTATACATTTACAATTGAGGTGCTTAGCCAATCATATTAGAGGATTTCATTTACATTATCAACACCAATGTAGTCTTCACCTTACTCTTCGTGCATATTTTCTTCAAAATAAACTATGTGACTACTACCATTTTGTAACTTTGTATCCAAGTGAACCTTTAATGTTAGTAATTGAGGATATATAATGAGTGGGGTAATGGTGACTTTGGAATATCTTTTCAATCAGTTGGTCAATCCTTTAGATGGTTTTGAGTCAGTATTTCATTTCACCCCCTTTCCTTTGTCCTTGTGTAATAACATTCATTAGTTTAGACATTTTTTCATTAATTATTAAATATTTATCTTCAAAAATAAATTGAAAATGAATACCTCCTTATTGACATGTTTTTTACAAGATGTGAAAGTCATGCGAAAAATGTTCCAACAACTCAGTTGATCATATCAATATCATCATCATCAAGTGGAACAGGTAGCTCCATGCACGGATCATGAGCTACGCTAATCACCACTCTCACATGACCTGTTGTAAGTGGTTTGTTGTGTATACTATCATCTTGTATATTGAATGTTGTAGCCCTCGCTATAAGGCGATGGGTTGGTGTTGATAGATATAAATCATAGTCATTTTCACCCTATAGAATATAATTACAAGAAAGGTATCAGTTTTTTTATGATTCACATTTCATAAAAACAATTATTATAATATTTATTACAATGATTAAGATAGCTCTTTAAGGGGAATGGATCGCCTCAAAGTAGGTGGGGATGGGGCGAGATCTTCACACAATGGTTTTTCTTGAGTTGTTTCTTCTCTTTGACCCCCCCCCCCCCCACATAAAAGTTGTTAGTATATCTCTCTACCATTGTAATTTTTCTTCGAGGGTATCTAGTCTTTCTTTCATCTATTTCATTTTTTTTATCCTTATCCTCTTGTTTTTTTCTCAAAATATGTTCAGGGTGTCACCCCAAAACCTGTACCTATGACGCGGCCATAATGTTCTGGCCACTTCAAGGGCACCGATAGTGGGTTTTCATCTAGTATAGGTTTTGGTAATTCATGTGACTCTATAGGATAGAAAATATAAGAAAATAGGTAATCATTGTTATGTAATGGTTATTTAAAGCAAAAAAAATTATTATGCCATACTTACACATGTTTCCCACACTTTTGTGTGTTTTCATCTATTAGTAACCCATATTTATTTACACATGCCTCAGTTGTAGTTTTATAAATAAAAAATTATCAATCAAATTAATGAATACATGTATCATCAAACAATGTATTAATAGACACAATGTACCTGAAAAGACGCATCTACACAATGACCAGTAAATGCATCCCATGCTTCTTGGGTTATCAAGTATGCATACATAAGCGGTGGATATAACAACTGGGCCCCACTGACAGCACAGACACCCTGCCTTAACATGGTCATCGGGTCTTGGCCCACCAGGTACCACTAGTTGCCCTGTAGACACATGGTCCCCACCCTAGGGTCCACCCACATGCCCGAACAAGTCATCTAACTAATGATGGTGTCCATAGGCCAACACATGTCCTTTCTAGTGTGATTTTTCCTCACTCACACACACCCTAGGAAACTTCCTAGAAGGTCACCCATCATGATCACTACCCCAAGCCAAGTAAGCTTAACTATAGAGTTCTAATCAGGTAGGCTCCTGAAACGGAAGGTTCACCTTGTTGACATGAGTCATATAATTTAGTCATTTAACCCTTTATCATTATGGGGTGTTACATTCACCCCCCTTTAGAGCACAAAGTCCTCGTTGTGGACCCTATAACTCAACCTAGGTAGTGCACTGCACTTAAGGCTTGGCTACTCCTCTGATACCAAATGTAACAATTGGGCCCCGCTGACAGCACAGACACCCCGTCTTAACATGGTCGTCGAGTCCTGACTCACCAGGTACTACTAATTGCCTCACAAACTCATGGTCCCTACCCTAGGGCCCACCCACATGCCCGAAAAGGTCATCTGACTAATGATAGTTCCCACAGGCCAACACATGTCCTTTCTAGTGTGTTTTGTCCTCACTCGCACACACCCTAGGAAACTTTCCAAAGGTCACCCATCCCGATCACTATCCCAAGCTAATCATGCTTAACTATGGAGTTCTAATTAGTTATTCTCCCAAAAATGAAGGTGTTCCTTGTTGAAATGATTCATATCATTTTGTTATTTAACCCTTTATCATTTTGGGGTGTTACAGTGGGTGCGGACTTATTTTCCCTTCAGCATCTTTAAAATGATGTCTTGTTAGAATTGTGTGAAAGCCTCTTTGAATCCTTTCAGCAAGAATTAATGCATATTTCTTGTGGAATTAATCTACTATAAATGTACTCTTAAAGGGATGATGAATATTAATTTAATGTTTTGTTATTTTATTTTTTAGTTAAAAAATGATGTCATAATGTTACCGTAATCTCTTCCCACATCAGTGTCTTAAGTATGGGCACAACATGGTGTCATGAATCTACATAAATTGGCACATGTTGTTGAGTGATGATTCTAATTTAACTACAGAATATAGACTTGTTGGGGTTAACATGTTCGTTCTGTGCATTCTATCCACCCTCGTATTTGATGCCTTTTATTTTTGCCTTAATGGTTTTTACTAAAATCGTCAAACTACGACGCTATTGTTTTTTTATGCTTCATCAGTCCTTCATCACCTACCATTTCCTTGGATTCAACATTATCAATATTTGTTTCCTCTATAGTGGTATCATCACATGTGTAGATGGTCGTTCGACCTCTGCACTGGGAGAAGCAATAGGTTGAGAGGTCTTTTGTTCCTCAGGATTGGGAGCACCAGTATGTGCAGAAGTCATTATCTGTAGAAATGGCTTAACATTTAATTTATATTACATAAATTTAGTTGGTATTAGATATTAACATGAGGTAACACAATGTATATTACGAAAAAAAAATATAACATGATTATTGAACTCTCTTTTTTAAGGTTGAAGGGATTTAACCCCTATATAGACTATCCAAATCCCTTCATTGTGGTCTCCTATGGCATACAAAACACCATCTACATTGGGACCACTATGAAATAATTGTGACAGCCCAATGAAAGGGTCATCCTCAGATGAATTTTCATCTGACCCTTCATTGGTTTTGGTCGATAACATAACAATTAACCACTTTTAGTTTGCGGGATCTAGAACATAAAATACTTGTACTGCCTATGATGCCATTATAAATGGTTTATATTTTTTTCCTTTCATACTAAAATCAAATTTCACAAATCCTAATTTATCTATTTTAATAGAACTTCTATTATCAACCCACTTTTATTGAAAAATCATCACTTGGAATGTTGTAAAATCTAACTCCCATATTTGTTTGATGATGTCAAAGTATGACATATTCATGTAAATTGGATTTCTATCCTTAGTACCAAAAACATGCATCGATTCATCCACAATGTTAACTCCACTATTTTTAATGGTACTTTCTTCATCATATTCATTTGTATATAATGTATAACCATTTATTACATAGCCATTATAAGATAATACATACACACTTGTTTCTCCAACTACCCATCGAAGTTATTCATAAATTGAATCCAGATTTTCATCTGACTCTTTAAAAATATGGTCCTAAAAACATCCTATAAACTGTTGATTATATTTATTTGATATCCATCTTTCATCCCTTAATGGATTCAAATGCATAAGAATTTCTTTTTTGGTTTCAACATATGGGGAAACCTCCAAACTGTAATGAAAAATGTAAAGGTGGGACTGCTCCTGAACTGTAATATTGATTGTGATAACATCTCTTCCATAAATTCTTTTACCCGCAAGCTACCTAGTGTGATGAGATTTTGGTAGACCAATTCTTTCCACACCAGATAGTTATTCGTTATAAAATTAAATGGATTCCTCAACAATATATCGCTCCCCAATACAACTCTCTATCCGAATTTGAATTTTGACATACCCTTTCAAAATATTCATATATCTTTCAATGGGGTACATTCATCTATAGTGTACAAGACCACATACTCGAATATCTCTCACCAAGTGAACCATCATATCAAAGAATTTTGACAGGAAGAACATTTCCAATTCACATAATACGAGGGAAATTTCTCTTTCCATAATCGGTAATTTTTCCGAGTTTGTAACTTTGTTGCATATAGATTTAAAGAAGAAATAGGGCTTGGTTAATGTATTGCAGACATTATTGGAAAAAATGCAACGTAAAGCTATAGGAATTAGATCATGAATCAAAACATGGTATTCATGTGATTTCAAACCCTTTAACTTTAAATAAGTCATTTACATGATGTTCTTGATATTCGATGAATACCCCTTTGGAACCTTTAAGTCATTCAAGAAGTTGAAAAACTGATATCTCTCCTTCCTCGAAGGAGTGTAAGTAGATGGAGGAAGAAAAGTTCATTTTTTTCCCTTCGATAACGCCAACTCTTCTTGTATTCCCAGGTCAACCATGTCTAATCTAGCCTTAATTCTATCTTTTTTTTTTGTAGAGTGCATTTAGAAATGTGCTAATGACACTATCACATACATTTTTTTCAATATGAATAACATCAATAAAATTTCTGATGCACAGACAATTCCTGTATGGTAATTCAAAAAAAATGATCTATCTTTTCAACCGGTTTTCATAAGGTTTTTTGAAAATGGTTTACCAAAATCAGTTACCATGTATTTTACTTTCTCAAACAATTGATCACCTATTAGTGGATATGGTGATGTATGTTATTCTGAACTTCCATCAAATGATGACGTCCAAGATTAGTAATTATGTCATTGGGGTAGAAATCTGTGATTTCCTAGAAACATAGTTTTCGATAAATGTTTCAACCTAATTGACTGTGTATCTTGTTTGCAAATGGGACACCCTTGAGTTACTTTAATGTTATATCTTGAAAATTTTCCATAAGAAATAAAGTCATTTATTGTCTCGTACAACATGTCTCTTAACATGAAATATTCATTTCTTTAAGCATCATACAATGTAACACCTAAATCCCACAATAATTTCAAATCCTCAATCAATGAATCTAAACAAACATCAATATCATTACTCGGTTGTTTTGGTCCTGATATAAGCATAGATAACATGTATTTTCATTTTATGCATAACTATAGTAGAAATTTATAATTTTCCAACATAACTGGCCATGTACTATGTGCGCTTCTTTGAAAACCAAAAGGATTCACTCCATCTGTAGATAATGTGATACAAAGGTTTCTCATCTCATTTCCAAATTCAGGATACTCATGATCAATTCAATTCCAATGAGGAGATTCTGATGGGTGATGTAGTTTCCCATCTTTATTTCTTGTATCTTCATGCCACGTCAATTAACCTATAGTCTCCTCACTTACATATAGGTGCATAAACCTTAGAATGATTGGAAAGTATCATACAACTTTTTTAAGACTATATTCAACTTTCTTGTATCGATAAGAACCACACTTTGGGCATTCTGTAAGTGATTTATGGTCCATGATAAATAGTATATAGTCATTCAGGTAGGCGTGTATTCTTTCAAAAGATCATACCCATCGATCATAGCATTCGTTTGGCATCATATGTTCAGCTCGGAAGCTCATTATTGTAAGAAATCGGATCTTTGTTTAAGGTATGTCTTTCCTTTTTCTGGAGTTTTCGAGAAAAATGATGTTTCTGGAAATTTTTGAAGTACACGCCGTGTACTTTCTGAGTACACGCCGTGTACTCTTTTCCCACTTGAAGCCGGGTGTCGGTCGTGTCCGGGCCACACACACGGTGTGTAGGGGTGATGTGGAGTCCGATTTTGGCAGAGTATGGAAAGACCTATTACACGTCGTGTACTCTAAAAGTACACGCCGTGTACTTTCTTTTTCTTCATTAAATGGATCGGGGTCGCGCCTGATCGCCATAAATGTCTTCTTCTAGGTCTGGTTCGACCGAGAGACACCGTACGGCCGCAAAACTTCTCCGGATTCCCGAGCCTTCATATGTTGGCCGATTCGAATGCCATTGATTGCGTTGGAACCACAGCAGTGAGTTCTTCCTTCTTCTTGAGTTTCATTCCTTGATTCTTCCTCTTTCTCAAGTTATCGTGGTTTGAGAATTTTGGACATTTTCTCAGATCTACGACGTTCAAGGGAGAATCAGTCGTTGTGGTTCAAGTATATCGATCTCCTAGGATCGAGGTAGGTGGTTTGTGCCTTACCGTTCAAAGTATTTGATTTTTATGTGCAAATTCCACCAATACCCGTGAACGGGGTATTGTGTGTTTACCTTTTTGCCCTTGTTGTTTACCTGCCTTGCTTGTATGCTTGTGTAGAGGTAAATTAATCATGTTAGAGAATAATTTGTTGTGCTTGGATGTTTTTCCCATGCTTTGCTCTATTATGACCTTTAGGTCTTGTTAGCCTTTGGCCGTTATGATTGTTGCCATGCCTTGTGTCTATAGGATGGAGTGTTTAGTATCACATGCTTGTTGCCTTGTAGACTGTTAGCCAAGTAGCTCTATAGGTGTACTTTGGTTAGACAAGTAGCTCTGTAGGTGTACTTTGGCCTTATAGCATTATCATGCACTGACTGGAATGGGGCTGTGAGAACCTGGTGCTATAGACTATAAGGGATAGACCGAGTGAGCTTCCCAGAGAGTCTTTGACATTATAGACTACAGGAGGGTAGACCGAGTGAGATTCCTCAGTGACTCTTAGACATTATAGGCCACAGGGGATAGACCGAGTGAGATTCCCAAAGTGCCTTCAGATTTTATAGACTACAGGATGGTAGACCGAGTGAGCTTCCTCAAAGAGTCTTACCTTGTTTGATTTCTCTTTAAAAACCTTCCCAGTCTAGAGGAGGAATTGACCGAGTGAGCTTCCTCAGAGAGTATATGGTATAACTGAGGCTATAGGAGGAATTGACTGAGATAGCGTCCTCAGAGAGTCTCTAGACCTTGGGGCTAAGAGGGTGAGACCGCGTGATCTTCCTCTGAGAGTCCCTAACTATCCTAGACTATAAGGGGAATTGACCGAGTGAGCTTTCCCAGAGAGTCTCATAAATTCGTATGACCAAACAGAGGGGTTAGGCTGAGTGAACTTCTTAGAGGTTTGTGGTACGTCTTGGATAGGACCAAAGGGGATGGATGTGAGTACTTCCCAGAGGGTTTTTCTGTTTTTTCATTGTTTTCTTCACTGCTGTTGTTGGTTGTGGATTGATTACTATTGTGTATCATCCTGCTTTACTGCTAACTGTTCACTGATTATTTTACTTTTACCTTCCATATACTCACTGACTGTTAGGCACAGATCTTCGGGTGAATGCCTACTGGGATTTAGTCTCACACCCTATTTGGGTTATGCTTTTGGGCCCAAACTGACTATGTTGTTGTAGGTATAGACAAGGGCAAGTGCCCTTCGAATTATGGTACTTGATTTCTTGGAGCATGAGAGCATGGGACCAAGCTTTGGCTTGCTATGCTGAGGAGCTTTTTGCTTTTCTTTTGTACTCATTTTGGTACTGTGGTATTTTCAGCATTGTGACTTATTTGGCTGCTTTCCTAGAGTTGTATCTTGCATCATTCCATATATACATATGTGCTCCAGTTTGTTGATTTAGTCTTCTGTTGTTTATTATTGTTGGTTATACACTGCTTCCGCTATTGCATGTTTATCTATTTCCATTGTGTACTCTGCCAATGAGGGCATAGTTTCCCCACTATCACACCCAAGGCCCTCACTGCTATTTGGCAGCCTCTGGCATTTGGGGAAATACGCTTGAGTCCATGTGACCAACCGGGTACGGGGCGGCTCTAGGTGGATTCCGGAACCGGGACGTTACAAAGTGGTATCAGAGGAGTTCTTTTATCTTGCTTTACTGTTTGGAGACTTTATCCAGAGATAGGATGGATTCTGTACTTGGTAATAAGTTGTGCCCGGGAGTATCTAACATGTGTACAGGGAAAATCCATACTACCTCGTTTATGGTAGTTTTCTGGTTTTGAGATTTTACGATTGATATGGTTTCACCTAGAGTGATTCACATGACTTGCGTTGTTATTATTGTTTGGATATTACGGTTCTATTTCTATTGAAATCCGATGAGATGAGGGTATTCCATCTCATGCATCATATAGGCACTTGTTAGAAATCACATACCATGCATTCTTTCCATGCCATCTAGGGTGCATTAGTGATTTCATGTTGTTGTGATAGACGTTGTGCAGATTATGCATGCTATTGTGATAGATGTTTGATAGAATCTCTACAGTTTGATAGAGAAACTGTTTGTTTTATACATTGCTTAAAATGAATGCCAAGTTTTGGTTCTTGAGGTGTTATGGGCCCTCTTGAATTGGAAATTGGTGGATCATTGACCTTTTTTTCCTTATATATGACTGTAGGAGATTCCAAGATTTGATTCGTGGGGAGTATGGTCCCTCGCGGGTCGGAATTTCACACCCCCTTTCCTTGTTTTCTGTGTTTTCTGGGCTTCTGTGTAGTTTCTGAGCTACTGCCCAGAAAAACCCAGAATACACGGCGTGTACTTTCTGGATACATGTTGTGTATTTTTCAGACCGTGTCACTGACCGTCTCAGCAAAAACACAGTGTCGTGAAAATAACTTCAGGAACACGCCGTGTACGGTAGGTGCACGTCGTGTAGTTTAGATCCATGTACCCGGCCGTGTAACTAACAACGCGGTCCAGGGAAGCTCGAGTAGAACACGCCGTGTGGGTAAAGAACAGGTCGTGTAGTTTAGATCCGTGTACCCAGCCGTGTAACTAACAACATGGTCCCAGGAAGCTTGAGTAGAACACGCCGTGTTGGTAAAGAACACGCCATGTAGTTTTTTCCCAGGTACCCGGCCGTGTCACGAACAACATGGGTCGGTGTTATCTTCTCCTATACACGCCGTGTTTGTTTGGAACACGCCGTGTAAGGGCAGCCGTGTAGAAGGCCATGTAACTAACAACACGGGCCATTGAGACCGTGTCTAGTACATGTTGTGTCCCTAGGGAACACGCCATGTAGTCTGGGGTTAGTTTGGACCGTGTGGGTTAGTCATGTAAGGAGACTCGGGCAGGGGTTTAGAGTTCAAGTACACGTCGTGTGTGGCAACAACATGCCGTGTAGTTTGGGATGTTACATGACCAGTAGTGGTAGGAGTACATGCCCATGTTAATGGATAAAGAATACACGTCGTGTAGTTTTTATACACGTCGTGTAGTCGTGTTTTTTAAAACTTGATATTTTCTTTCCCCTGTTCCCGTTTTTTACTCCTGTGTTTTCAATCTTTGTTAATCCTGATCTAAGGTTTGCTTTTGATCTTTCAGAGCTATGCCTCTGAGACGTTCTCTGGTCGTGCATCAGTTTCCAGACGATGACCAGACACCAGATATGGTCGATCAGGGACCTCCTGTTGATCCTCCTGTTGTTCCATCCTTGGCACCAGTAGTTATACCCGTCGTAGGCGCCAATGCGCAGTTCAGGTAGGATTTCCTGAGGATGATGCAGACTTTTCAGGGAGTGCCGCCTCCTGCCCCGTCGATGGCTGATTTGACGCGGGTTTTTCAGCAGCAGCATCCTCCTACTTTTTCAGGGGATGGAGGACCCCAGGCTGTAGAGTCATGGTTTGAGTCCACCCTAACTATCTTATATCATCTAGAGATACCCCCAGAGAAGAGGGTAAAGTTGGCCACCTATATGCTCTGGGACACCGCCAAGAGGTGGTGGGAGGTGATCTCACAGTCAGGGCGCTGGTAGGGTATGTCATGGGATGAGTTCCAACGCACCTTCTATGACTACTTCTATCTGGAGACCCTGAGGGCCGATTGATCTTGGGAGTTTATGAGTCTGCAGCAAGGTACTCTTTCTGTCATGGAGTACTCGTCTCGCTTCACTGAGCTGCAGCGTTTCACACCGATCCCAGTAGGTGATGAGTTATTTCTTATTAAGAAGTTAGAGGACGGCCTCAGGCAAGAGATCTATTCCCAGGTGAATATCTTCCAGTTGACTTATATATCCTCCATCGTCAACCAGGCACTGATTACTGAGCACAATCTGAGGGATTCTGGAGCAGTGATCCAGGGCGGTATGACAACCAGAGCTGGTGTTCCTCCTACGGACAGTAGGAAGCGTCGCAGAGAGTCTTCTCGAGGAGATCGGGGTTCAAGGGATGCGTCTTCTGGCAGCCAGGTTTTATGCTACCAGTGCGGTAGGAGTGGGCATATCAGGCCTCAGTGCCAGAGAGATCCTATAGAGTGCCGATCTTGCGGCAAGATGGGCCATCTTCAGTGCTTCTGTCACATCTTCTCACCTTCATCTAGTGGTAGGGGTTCCTCTATGACCTCGCGTTCTGGAGATGCTTTGCCAGTTTCCCACTAGTCAGGGAACTAGAGTTCTTCCGGCCGTTTGGGCCGAGGTGGAGGTCGCGGTCGTGGTGTTCAGTCACCAGGTCATCAGCGACAGTAGAGTGGATCAGCTCAGAGCGGTCAGCCAGGGGTGCAGGACCGTAGTGCAGACCAGTCTTTCGCTGTGGATCAGACCTATCAGGAGTAGGATCCCGGCCCTTCTACAGTTCGAGGTACGATCTTAGTAGCCTCAGTTTTATCTTCATCTCTTTTCGATACTGGTGCTTCCCATAGCTTTATCTCTGTTACGGTCGTCGAGAGCCTTGGGCTCTGTATCTTTTCATCTACCGACTTGTTGACTCTAGACACGCTGTTGGGAACGAGGACATCTAGCGTACGTCGGTGCAGAGAGTGCCCTCTTGAGGTTGCGGGGTGTCATTTATTATGGGACCTCTATGTCCTAGAGATGACGAGCTATGACTTCATTCTCGGTATGGACTGGTTGGTTCCCTTCCAGGCAGTCGTCGATTTCTATCGTCATAGGGTGAGTTTCATATCACCAGAGGGTGGATCTTTCCTTCATAGAGGAGAGTGGGATGTCCAGGAGAGTAGGGATGGACCAGAGCATCATGGGATAGGGGAATTTACAACCCAGATTTTCAGTCTTTATCTAGATGACTAGGGGACTTCACAGTTAGACTTTCCCCCAGTGGTGGATCATTTTAGGGATGTCTTTCCAGAGGACTTTGTTGGTTTGCCTCCGGAGCGTGAGGTAGACTTCTCGATTGAGCTCATGCCAGGAGTGGCACTGGTGTCCATTCCTCCTTATAGGATGGCTATACCTGAGTTGCAGGAGCTCAAGAAGCAACTGGAGGAGTTGCAGGCAAAGGGTTTCATCTGAACCAGTACTTCTCCTTGGGGTTCGCCTATCCTGTTTGCGAAGAAGGCAGACGGTACCCTTTGGATTTGTGTGGATTATCGGAAGCTGAACCAGTTGACGGTCAAGAACCGATATCCCTTGTTGAGGATAGATGAATTCTTTGATCATCTTCGAGGAGCCCGGGTGTTCTCAAAGATCGATTTGAGGTCCGGTTATCATCAGTTGCGCGTTAGACCATCTGATATACCTTTTACAGCCTTCAGGAGAAGGTATGGTCTGTACGAGTATACAGTCATGTCGTTTGGTCTCACGAACATGCCCACAGTTTTCATGGAACTGATGAACAGAGTGTTCCATCCGTACTTGTAATCCTTCGTCGTGGTCTTCGTGGACGATATCTTGGTGTACTCTCACACTCGACACGACCATGCAACACATCTTGAGATCGTTCTGAGTACACTGAGAGAGCATCGGCTATATGCTAAACTCTCGAAGTGCCACTTTTGGATGGATCAGATTCACTTCTTAGGTCACGTCATCTCAGAGGTTGGAGTATCTGTGGACCCAGAGAAAGTGAGAGCTGTATTTTCCTGGGAGCAGCCGAAGAACATCTTTGAGGTACGGAGTTTCCTAGGGCTGACAGGGTACTACATATGCTTCATACAGAACTTCTCGTGCCTAGAAGCACCGTTGATAGGTCTGACCAAGAAGGGGGCTAAGTTTTTATGGTCAGATTCTTATGAGTCAGCCTTTTAGGAGCTGAAGGGGAGGTTGACGACAACACCGATACTAGTCTTGCCAGAGCCGGGAAAGGGCTACACTGTTTACTGTGATGCTTCAGGTATTAGGCTGGGAGTTATGCTTATGCAGGGAGATAGATTTGTTGCGTATGGGTCTCG
Organism: Viscum album; assembly: GCA_963277665.1. Classification (NCBI taxonomy): domain Eukaryota; kingdom Viridiplantae; phylum Streptophyta; class Magnoliopsida; order Santalales; family Viscaceae; genus Viscum; species Viscum album. Next base: position 2,010,154,985 of record OY728141.1, on the reverse strand, counting down.
GCAATTGAGGCCACACGAGAGGAATTACCCTACGCATGATCTAGAGTTGACAGTCGTTGTTCATGCCTTATACTGTTGGAGACACTACCTTCTAGGAGAGAACTTTGTGGTTTTCACCGACCACAAGAGTCTCAAGTACATCTTCACTCAGCGTGATCTGAATCTAAGACAGCATAGGTGGGTCGAGTATCTTCAGTCCTTTGATTTCGAGATTACCTATACGCTGGGAAAGGGCAATGCAATGGCTGATGCTTTGATCATGATAACTCAGATTCAGGCAGTTCTGGAGGCCAGCAGTGAGTGGCAGCTTATGGCTATGTTCTCTGAGATGCATCTGGAGGTGCGCGAAAAGAAGGGGCAGACTTTCCTTTCATCTTTGGTTGTTACCTCTACACTTCTTGATCGGGTGCGGATGAGGCAGCTATCAGATTCAGAGGCCTTAGTCCTGTGGGAGAGTGTGTTAGGAGGGGACCCTCTTCCTGGATGGACAGTGAGCGAGGATGAGATCTTGTGTTTACCTGGACGCGTATGGGTTCCAACAGACATACGCGAGGAGATAATGAGGGATTTTCATTCCTCAGTTTGAGCAGTTCATACTGGCGTCACCAAGATGTATCGTGACCTACACCGCTAGTATTGGTGGCCAGGTATGAAGAAAGATGTTTCTGGTTTTGTTATGAGATATTCTACTTGTCAGCAGGTGAAAGCAGAGCATCATGTGCATGGACTATGAAATATGAAAAGGAGTTAAATTAGGAATCTACATAGAGGGTAGATACTGATATACCAATAAAGTGGTTCCAAGATAAATGAAATTTAGACCTAAGTAATGATCATAAGAATAAATCAGCAATAGTTGAAGAAAAAAACTCAATGAAACAATTTGTGGAAAAGGTTGCATTTAGCAACTAACAATAGAATCAAAAACCAAATACAGTGATGAAAAGGCATAATCAATACACTAAATATTTGGTGTTATTATTGTGTAAATATGAGACATAAAAAATATGTTCTATAGAAAAGAGGAACTTTATGACAAATGAGAAACAAAGATATATGAAAATAATTTTCTATTCATGGTATGTTTGCAATGACTATTGATATTTTCATATAGGATACGGCTACAAAGACATATATTTCCAATCTAGTGTATGAATGGATGTGCCAAAACAAAACCAAAGAGGAAGATCGCAACTGTTGGAAGTATCATCAACCAGGTTGAAAATGATGAAAATATACAGGTAAAAACATCACCAAATAGAAAATGTAGTAGGCTAGAAACCAGTGATAATAAACTTACGACGACAGTGGGAGAGATGATAGCAAGGTAGGAGAAACGGTGACAACGACGATGAAAGAGAAGGAGGGTGGTGAGGCAGGGAGAGACGGTAGTGGGGCAGCAGTGTGGCGGAGCGGCGGCGTGGAGGTAGTGTGGCTGGGGGAGAGCGGTGCACGGTGACGACATGGTTTGGCAACATCGGCGCACGCGACGGGGTTGTGGCGGTGTGATTGGGTGAGAGCGGAGGAGAAACGATAGTGGGCTTTAGTAAGAGCGGCGGCGCAGTGGCAGTCGGCTTTCACGAGAGCTTGAAGTGTGCGAGAGAAGAAGCCGACTATTAGGGTTCATTTATAAAATCGGATAACGGTTTTATCACTGCTACTTAAAAAGCGCTGATAAAGATATGTCTTATCAGTGCTAAAATAGAAAGCGATGATAAATGGTGTCTTTATCTGCGCTAATATTACAGCACTGATAAAAGCACATTTTTTCATCGTTTTTTTAGTGTTGATGAATAATTATAAAATTATAATAATTGTATTTCTTATATTTATATTGTTATAAATATATATAATTAATATATTAATTATATATATTTATAAGATTATAAACATGATAAATATATTTATTATAATTTTATAATTGTTTAAATATATATATATTTATTTATAATTATAACTATAAATAAATATTTATTTATTTAAATAATTAAAAAATTATAATAATTGTATTTATTATGCTTATAATTTTATAAATATATATAATTAATATATTTATTATAATTTTATAATTATTTAAATATATCTATATTTATTTACAATTATAATTAGAAATATTTGTATTTATTTATAAATATTTGTATATATTTATAAATATATTTATTTAATTATATATATTTATAACTTTATAAGTATAATAAATATATTTATTATAATTTTATAATTATTTACATATATATTTATTTATTTATAATTATAAGTATAAATATATATATTTATAAATATTTGTATATAATTATAAATATGTATATATATATAGTTATAATTATAATTATAAATAATTATATTTAAAAATTATTTATATATAATTAAAATTTTATAATTATAAATATAAGAAATATAGTTATTATTTAAATATATTTATTGTATTTTTATAAGTATTTATGATAATATAATAGATTCATGGGTATAACATGAATGAATCATATACCTAGTAAATTATAAATCATAAAAAACGAGTCATCACATATATGGACAACATGAATAATAATAAGGGTGTACTATATAAATGAACATTCATGATGAATACATAACATATGCATGTCAATTACACACACGCATCAATATATTTATTGGCCAAATTCATTAGAAACATATATTTATTTAAATAAATATATATATTAATAATTATAATTATAAATATATATATTTAAAAAGTATTTATATATAATTATAAATATATAATGTTACAACCCGCCTTCACCAAAAGGAGGGAAGGGTCAGCAGATTGTCAGGCTCTTCCTTCTTTAAGTTGAAGAAGAGATAATGACCCCCGAAACCCGCCTTCAATAGGTCCCGGAGTGGCGACCAGCACCAAGGGTATAAAATCACACACTAAATGGAAGGCATTACCCTTTTTTTCTTTTAATCGGATCGGGAGATAAGATAGTAAATCCCACAACACCAAAACTGAAAGTGAAAATACGGCCGAAAGTAAACCATTCCCATATGCATGTTCAAAGGTAAAAGATACAAGTCACAAAACCCCAAAGGTAAAAAAGATACCAAGAAAAAGGGAAACAACAACAGCAACTACCCCAAAGGTCCAAGCTAGTACGGTCCCGCACAATCCCTGAAGTCCTCCTGGAAACCTGAAAGCAGTTTTATATACGTAGGGTGAGCATACAAGTATACTCAGTAGGGAAAAACCAAAGACTCTCGTGAACAAGTGGGGAGGCATACTAATGCCCTGTAAGAAAAGAGATAACCAAGCACCTAGCAAAGGAACTAACCACCCAAGCCTCACCAAGGCACACTCCCCAAATAACGCAAGTCAAGTAATGTATAGTAATAGCACATCGATGTTTGGGTACCCCGTTCCACTTTCCCACTGGTTATTGAAGACATCCTACGCATCGGACCAATCCCCCCATTCTCATCGCAGTCCCACTGCCATACCCCACCCGCACACACCTGGTCCACAACCACACATCCCGCCCACAAACACCTGGGCCACAACCACTAACCTGCCCGCAGACACCTGGGCCACAACTGTCACACGTAACCACACCTGCAAACACCTAGGCCAGAACAACCACTACCACGCCTGAAGACACCTGGGCTGGAAGAACTACTACCACGCCTGAAGACACCTGGGCCTCATCCCGAAGATACTTGGGAAACCACCTACCCGCACACACCTGGTCCAACCACCATACTACCCTGCCCGAATATTCTTGGGATAATAATGGACTTCAGGCCATCACAGCCTGCCCGTAGAGTCTTGGGCTATTCGGGAAAGGGAGCAGAAAAGGAGCTAATAACCAGCCACTCATAGGAGTGTTGGGAAAAACACCCTCCCCCATGAAGTGGGGGTGTTTGTCACTAAGTGCTCAACTTGGGTGGGCGCGAATAAGAAACATAAAAACTACAAGTATATGTATAGGTAACAAGCACTCACCCAATCTAGGTTTTTCTTCAGCCAGCCTAAAGAACACTATCATTACTATTCATTCATAAGAGAAGAGAACAACACCCATGCCCAAGTTACCACTCACATAAAACCAAATCCCCATTTGTCCCATCCTTGTTTTTCATGTTCAGTAATAATTTTTAAATAAGTTTTTTCACCTACTTGGACAACTAGTAAGCATAAGCACAATCCAAGGAAAGAGTACACCCAACAGCAATTTAAACATTCACACTCGGTTCTCTTGTAAAAACACCTCAAGCGAGACCCCTACAAGTATTGTAACCAAAGAAGGTCAAAGTGAGATACAGTACCAAGTTCCCAGAACTATGAATAAGAAGGTTTCACAACAGAAGAGGATCCCACCCCAATTCGTGATAAAAACAGAGAATCCCATCCTCACCCACATCACCCCAGCAATTTAAGCCCATATCCAACCATGGAGGAAACAACCAAACCAATACTACCAACACAAGGTAGAATCAACAAGTATTTTCAGATTTAAAATATTTAACACACTCCATGATTTCAATTCCACTGGGCTTAAACCGGGGTTATCATAGAAAAGGAGTTGATCCTGGTGCTTCCAATTTATTTAGCCGAATATACGTAATTAACCAATTTCCTTTACACAGCAAAAGGTTCAAAACCAAAATACAATTCATTTAAACATCACAAGGGGTAAGGGTTTATTAGTGCACAGATAAAGACCTCCAACGACCATGATTCTCAGTAGGCGTAAGCCCGCACAATTCAGAAATCATTAATCCTGAAAGAGGAGAAAAACAGAGCAGCATAATCGATCACACCCCTCCCCTTAATTCTTTAGAATCTGTTTATTATCTTCATTAAAGTTTGTTTCATCCAATTCTACATAAGCAGTAGCGTACCCACCCTACAAGATACACAGAAATGAGAGATGAAGTTTAAACCCCTACTTGACGGATCAAGGATCGACGTTAAGTCCTCGCGTGGAAACTGGAAAACAGGAGCAACAGAGGTACGGCTCGTCGGGAGGAAGGGTACTCCGAGTAGGATGATCGAGAAAAGAAACCTAGGGATAAGCCTTTGGTTATAAAGGCTGAGATATAGCATTCCCGGGTCGGTTAAAAAAAACTACGAGTAAGAAGCGGGATCGTGGGTTGACCACGCGGTTGAGACATCCCACACGCTACGTAAAGGTCCCTACCTTTCGGGGCGGTTTAAACCGACGCACACCTCATGTTTTTTTATTTAAGGGGTACCTCGCCAATCATTTAATTTAAACGGGCATTATTGGGATTTAAAAAAGGATTAAAGGGGTCAAAACATAGTTTAAAAACCAATTAGTGCAAAAAGGAGGTGCTACTGGAAAACCTGTGGGGGTAGGTGAGAGCTACCGGTAGCTGAGAGCTACAGGTTGGCGACAGATACCGGTAGCCTAGAGCTACCAGTAGCCAAGAGCTACCGGTTGGCGATAGATACCGATATCCAAGAGCTACCGGTAGCCGAGCGCTACCGGTAGCCAAGGGCCATCGGTACCCCAAGGTCACCGGTAGGCTAGGTCTACCGGTAGGCCGAGGCTACCACTAGGAGTCACCGAGAAGCTGGGATGGCCTTCCAGACCACCCAGAACACCTCAACATCAGATTTTTACCAAGTAATGGACCCCAAAAACCTGGGCCATTACATCATATACTTCTCAAACTATTCTCATCCCCGAGAATATAAGAACAACCCAAAAAGGAGAAAAGTGGGGTCCAAACAACCTCCCCCTAAAGATACTTCTCAGGGGAAAACCCCGGAGTTGTTCGAAATCTGGAACAAAACCCTCCCCCTACATCTAGGAATACTCCCCCAAGAGCCACAAATATTCACAACAAGCACAAGGATCACACTATCCAACACATGAGTTAGGGAGTCCCCTCCTACATGTCAGGATATTATCCGCTTTGGGCGGCACTGACTCGCCCGCACGGGTTTAATCGCATCCACATTAATGCATCCTGATTAGCAGTATGGTTTTCCCATCATCACACATTTGTACACACACACAGAGAGAACAGGGAATAGATCATCTAATAGCTAATCAAAACAAGCATTTCGTATATTAAAGCACAAGGTACAATATCTCAAGGATTAGAAAAAAAACAACAAGGAAGTCAAAACAGCTCTGGGTACTGAACGCGTAACTTGACCTCCCGCTCCCATGTGCTCTCCTCCAGGCCACTATGCCTCCACAACATACGAACCAAGGGGATGGTTCGTCCACGAATCACTTTCTCCTTACGATACTCGATATTGATTGGTCGTTCTATGAAGGTCGCATCGTCTTCGACATCTAACTCTCCCCCAATCGATGATGTGGGAGTCGTCATGTAGATATCGACGAAGTTGGGACACATGAAATACATCGTGTATCCTCAGTAGTGACGGTGATAGCACTAGCTGATAAGCCACTTCACCGAGCCGCCGCAACACTTCGAAGGGTTCGATGAACCTGGGAGAAAGCTTACTTCCCCTGTCGAACCTCCGTTGTCCACGCCGAGGGGAGACCTTCAAGAACACGTGGTCCCTGACCTCGAACTCCAAGGGTCTCCTCCTATCATTGGCATATGACTTCTTCAGGTCCTGAGCCACCTTCATCCTTTCTCGTATAAGCTGAACCTTCTTTGTCGTGCTCTACACCACCTATGGGCCAAGAACACATGCTTCCTCAACCTCAATCCATCACACGGGTGAGCGACACGACCTTCCATATAGGGCTTCGAATAGAGCCATTCCAATGGTAGAGTGATGGATATTATTGTAGGCGAACTCTACCAGAGACGAGTGTCACACCCATGATCCCCAAAATTTCAGAATACATGCCCACAGCATATCCTCCAACGTCTGGATGGTGCGCTCTGTCTACCCATCTGTCTGGGGGTGGAAAGTAGTGCTAAGGTGCAGTTGGGTGCCAAAAGCATGCTGCAAACCCCTCCAGAATCATGAGGTAAAACGCGCATCCATGTCTGAGACTATGGAACTTGTAACTCCATGCAACCGCACCACCTCGTCCACATACTTCCATGCTAGAGAATCCACTGCACTCGACTCCTTAATCGCCAGAAAGTGAGCTGACTTTTTAAAGTGGTCCACTACTACCCAGATGGCGTTGCAACCCCTTTGCACCTTGGGTAGTCCCGTGATGAAATCCATCGAGATGTCATCCCACTTCCACTTGGGGACATCTAAAGGTTGCAACAACCCTCCTGGAACACGGTGTTCAGCCTTTACCTGCTGACACACTAGGCACTTGGCCACAAACTCTGCCACTACTCGCTTTACTCCAGGCCACCAAAGTTGTCTCCTCAGACCCTGGTACATCTTGGAAACTCTTGGGTGTACCGTTAGGGGTGAGTTGTGGAAGTCACTAAGAACCTTTCCACGCATTGCCTCTGGAACAAACATCTTCCCCCGGAAGAGCATCCGATTTTGACCATCTTTCGTCCACCCTTCCGGAGCATCGCCCTAGTCAACTCGGTTGTGCATCACTTCGCACTCTGGGTCTCCCCACTGAGACTCCTCCACTTGCCGCAACAGAGAAGATTACACTGTCATCTGATACAGGAAACCTCTACCACTATCCATCCTCGCATCCAGGTGCAAGGCATCCAACTCCTCCATCGCCTTCCAAACGTTTTCTGAATCTCGGACCACATCCTTATGCGACCTCATGCTCAAAGCATCGGCCACTACATTCCCTTTTCCTGAAGTGTAGGATATCTCGAAGTCGTAATCTTGGAGGAACTCCATCCACCTTCGCTGCCATAAGTTTAGGTCCCGTTGGGAGAATATATACCTCAAGCTTTTGTGATCTTTGAAGACCACAAAGCGTTCTCCGATGAGGTAGTGCCACCACAACTTTAGTGCGAAAACGACCGCTGCAAGCTCCAGGTCGTGGGTGGAATAATTACGCTCATGAGGGTGTAGCTGCCTAGACCCATAGGAGATCACCCCTTATCGCTGCATCAACACACATCCAAGTCCTTGCCCTGAAGCATCACAAAACACCTCATACGCTGCCCCTTCTTCTGGTAGTCTCAGCACTGGGGCACTAACCAACTTCTCCTTCAGATAGCTGAAGGCTGCCTCGCACTGCTCACTCCACACAAAAACCTGGTCCTTCTTGGTCAAGGTTGTCAAAGGCGCCGCAACTCGAGAGAAGTTGGGAACGAACCTCCGGTAGTAACCTGCCAGCCCGAGGAAACTACGAACATATGCCAAGTTCTTAGGTGCTTCCCAAGAAACAAATGCCTCAACCTTTGATGGGTCTACCGCTACCCCTTGCTCGGACACTACGTGCCCAATGAAGTGCACTTCTCGCGTCCAGAACTTGCACTTAGACAACTTCCCATAGAGCTCGTGTTGTCGGAGGACCTCCAAAACCGTCCTCAGGTGCTCCGTGTGGTCCTCCTCTGATCTTGAATAGATCATGATGTCGTCAATGAACATGACTACGAACCGATCCAGATATTCCCGGAAGACGGAGTTCATAAGCCCCATGAACACAGCTGGATCGTTTGTAACGCTGAAAGGCATGACTACAAACTCGAAGTGCCCATATTTTCACCTGAAGGCTGTCTTCGAGATGTTTCCCTCCTTTACCCTCAACTGGTGATACCCAGACTGCAGGTCGATCTTTGAGAACCATCCCTCCCCTTTCAGCTGGTCAAAAAGAACGTCTATCCTCGGAAGAGGGTAGCGATTCTTGATCGTTACCTAATTCAGCCTCCTGTAATCTATGCACATCCTTAGACCGCCATCCGCCTTCTTCGCAAACAACACAAGATCACCCCATGGTGATGCACTCGGTCAAACAAAAACCTTCTTCATCAGATCGTCGATCTAAATCCGCAACTCCCGTAGCTTCGAAGGCGTCATCCGGTAGGGAGCCATCGAAATCGGACGAGCACCAGGATGCAAGTCTATCCCAAACTTGATATCACATCGAGGGGGTAGAGTCATCACCTCCTCAAGGAAGACGTCCATAAACTCACTGACGATACCTGGTACTTCCACCCTCTCAGCATCCACTGACTTTACTGACAGCTCGGCTAACAAGGAGAGGAGGGGTTCCTCTCGCCTGCTGCCCTTCTGGCCACTCCGCTCGCCGGTGAAAGTAACACGTCGGCCACCCAAGTCTAAGAACACAACCCTTCCTCGGAAGCAGTTGATGATGGCACACACAGAGAACAGCCAGTCGATGCCTAGGATGACATCGTATGGCTGTATCTGTATCAGTAGTAGATCCATGACCGACTGATGTGGCCCTATCATCAGTATGCATCCTCTACAAACATATAACAAGTCGGTCTGACCTCTGACTGGTGTGCTCAGCACCAGGGGAACTGGAAGTCTCTCGGCATCTAGACCCAGAGCACGGGCCAGAACAGGTGCAACAAAGGAGTGCGAAGCTCCGGTATCGAACAAGGCATAAGCAAGGGTACTGAACAAATAGATCATACCTCGAACAACCTCTGGTCCCGCTGGAATTGTTGCCTATGTGGCGTGCAACTGTCCACACCCAGCTCCTCTGCCCCTCGGCTGTCGGCCGCCTCCCCGACCACGCCCTGGTCGAGGTCCCTGAGGAGCGCCCTGAGGTCGGCCTCCCCCTACAACGTCTGCCCTCGGAGGAGCGGGAGCTCGCTGCCCCTGCTGCTGCTGCTGAAAGGGCCTAGCTGGAAGTTGCTGCTGAGGCGGGTGTTGGGCATGTCTGCAACTGCCGTACTGTACTTGGTCCAGGCACTGATTCCGGAGATTTCTATGGCTCCCACAGACGAAGCACCTCGGTCCTGGGCCCGAAGGGAAAGGGCGAGGACCAGGGGACCAGAACTGGAACTGCTGCGGCCTGCTCTCTACTAGTCGGAACCTAGAGGGTCTCGATGCTGGAGGTATGGTGCTGATGGCATTTCCCTTTGACGGGCCTAGCCGAATCCCCTCTCGTGAAACACCGCCCAGCGTGTGCATCCTCTTCACCACATATGCCTTCTTCTGGACCTCCAAGTATATTGGCAAGGTGAAGGGGGTAACAGCGTATTGGAGGGAAGGTCGGAGCGCCTCCTCTAAACGTCTCGCCTGAGACTCCTCATCCGGAAAGAGGTCCGGAGCAAAGCCGAGGAGATCCTTGAACTTGATCCCCAGCTCCCTTACCGACATACTCCCCTACTGGAGGGAGAGTAGCTCCTGCCACTTCTCTGCCTTCATCGTAGAAGAGAGGAATTCCGCCTGGAACTCCTTCTCGAAATCACCCCTTGCTACCTCAGCCTCTCTCCTCTCCCCCAGGTAGAGCGTCCACCACTGACGCACTGCTCCCCGCATTTGGCTGACGGCCAGAGGAACCCAGTACTCGGTCGGAGCCCGGATCAAGCCAAAGGATATCACCAGCTCCTCTAGCCAGCCCTCCGTCTTCATGTCAGAGGTGCTGTCCTCGTACTTCTCGAGGGTCTGTCGCTGGAAGGCTCGAAGCGTCTTCTGCCACTGGTCGTCCTCCTCCTCTCGATCAACCCTCTGCTGATCGGCCAAGTCAACCTCCTGGTCCTCGATCACCCGTACAACTCGTGGTCGTCTCCCGGGTGCCATAGCTGTAAGGTAAACAAGGAATGCCTCATCCCAATTAGTGCAGAATATTGTTCTTAAAACTTCTTAAACTTTTTATTTATTTCAAATTCCAAAAACACCCTAGAAACACGAGAACACAAGTCATTATGATGCATATACATTTCCTAGGGTCTCTACCCTGCAATCAGTGTGGCCTCACTTGGTCGTTTGGTAGGTCCAGAGTCCTTGCATCGGATCACGGGGGGCCCTAAAATCTCGTGTCCTAGCCGGTCTTCCCTGGCCTAATTCACGCACCAAGGTCACCCAACACTGTTTCCCTACCATCCCATGCAATTTTCATTGTGCCTAACTCCAGACTACATCCTATCTCTCAACCTTTGCCTCTGATACCATTCTGTCATGCCCCGCCTTCACCAAAAGGAGGGAAGGGTCAGCAGATTGTCAGGCCCTTCCTTCTTTAAGTTGAAGAAGAGATAATGACCCCTGAAACCCACCTTCAATACGTGCCGGAGTGTCGACCAGTACCAAGGGTATAAAATCACACACTAAATGGAAGGCATTACCCTTTTTTCTTTTAATAGGATCGGGAGATAAGATAGTAAATCCCACAACACCAAAACTGAAAGTGCAAATACGGTTGAAAGTAAACCATTCTCATATGCATGTTCAAAGGTAAAAGATACAAGTCACAAAACCCCAAAGGTAAAAAGATACCAAGAAAAAGGGAAACAACAACAGCAACTGCCCCAAAGGTCCAAGCTAGTACGGTCCCGCACGATCCCTGAAGTCCTCCTGAAAACCTGAAAGTAGTTTTATATACGTAGGGTGAGCATACAAGTATACCCAGTAGGGAAAAACCAAAGACTCTCGTTCACAAGTGGGGAGGCATACTAATGCCCTGTAAGAAAAGACATAACCAAGCACCTAGCAAGGGAACTAACCACTCAAGCCTCACAAAGGCACACTCCCCAAATAACGCAAGTCAAGTAATGTATAGTAATAGCACATCGATGTTTGGGTACCCCGCGCCACTTTCTCACTAGTTATTGAAGACATCCAACGCATCAGACCAATCACGTCATTCTCATCGCAGTCTCACTGTCATACCCCGCCCGCACACACCTGGGCCACAACCACACATCCCGCCCGCAAACACCTGGGCCACAACCACTAACCCGCTCGCAGACACTTGGGCTACAACTATCACACGTAACCACGCCTGCAAACACCTAGGCTAGAACAACCACTGCCACGCCCGAAGACACATGGGCTAGAAGAACTATTGTCACGCCCGAAGGCACTTGGGCCTCATCCCGAAGATACTTGGGAAACCACCTGTCCGCACACACCTGGGCCAACCACCATACTACCCTACCCGAAGATTCTTGGGCTAATAATGGACTTCAGGCCATCACAGCCTGCCCGTAGAGTCTTGGACTATTCGGGAAAGGGAGCAGAAAATGAGCTAATAACCAGCCACTCATAGGAGTGTTGGGAAAAACACCCTCCCCCGTGAAGTGGGGGTGTTCGGCACTAAGTGCTCAACTTGAGTGGGGCACGAATAAGAAACACAAAAACTAAAAGTATATGTATAGGTAACAAGCATTCACCCAATCTAGGTTTTTCTTTAGCCAGCCTAAAGAACGCTATCATTACTATCCATTCATAAGAGAAGAGAACAACACCCATGCCCAAGTCACCACTCACATCAAACCAAATCTCCATTTGTCTCATCCTTGTTTTTCATGTTCAGTAATAATGTTTAAATAAGTTTCTGCACCTACTTGGACAACTAGTAAACATAAGCACAAGCCAAGGAAAGAGTACACCCAATAGCAATTTAAACATTCACAACCGATTCTCTTATAAAAACACCTCAAGCGAGACCCCTCCAAGTATTGGAACCAAAGCAGGTCAAAGTGAGATAGAGTCCTAAGTTCTCAGAACTATGAATAAGAAGGTTTCACAACAGAAGAGGATCTCACCCCAATTTGTGATACAAACAGAGGATCTCATCCTCGCCCACATCACCCCAGCAATCTAAGCCCCTATCCAACCGTGGAGGAAACAACCAAACCAATACTACCAACACAAGGCAGACTCAACAGGTATTTTCAGATTTAAAAGATTTAACACACTCCATGATTTCAATTCCACTGGGCTTAAACCGGGGTTATCATAGAAAAGGAGTTGATCTTGGTGCTTCCAATTTATTTAGCCGAATATACGTAATTAACCAATTTCCTTTACACAGCAAAAGGTTCACAACCAAAATACAAGCCATTTAAACATCACAAGGGGTAAGGGTTTATTAGTGCACAGAGAAAGACCACCAACGGCCATGATTTTTAGTAAGCGTAAGCCCGTACAATTCAGAAATCATTAATCACGAAAGAGGAGAAAAACAGAGCAGCATCATCGATCACACCCCTCCCCCTCATTCTTTAGAATCTGTTTATTATCTTCATTAAAGTTTGTTTCATCCAATTTTACAGAAGTAGTAGCGTACCCACCCCGCAAGATACACAAAAAGGAGAGATGAAGGTGAAACCCCTACTTGACGGATCAAGGATCGACGTTAAGTCCTCGCGTGGATACTGGAAAACAGGAGCAACAGGGGTACGATTCGTCGGGAGGAAGGGTACTCCGAGCAGGATGATCGAGAAAAGAAACCCAGGGAGAAGCCTTTGGTTATAAAGGCTGAGATACAACATTCCCGGATCGGTTAAAAAAAACTACGTGTAAGAAGCGGAATCGTGGGTTGACCACGCGGTTGAGACACCCCACACGCTACGTAAAGGTCCCCGCCTTTTGGGGCGGTTTAAACCGACGCACACCTCATGATTTTTTTCATTTAAGGGGTACCTCACCAATCATTTAATTTAAACGGGTATTAATAGGCTTTAAAACAGGCTTAAAGGGGTCAAAACATGGTTTAAAAACCAATTAGCGCAAAAAGGAGGCCCTACTGGAAAACCCGTGGGGGTAGGCGAGAGCTACCGGTAGCTGAGAGCTACCGGTTGGCGATAGCTACCGGTAGCCTAGAGCCACCGGTAGCCGAGAGCTACCGGTAGCCTAGAGCCACCGGTTGGCGACAGCTACCGGTAGCCTAGAGTTACTGGTAGCCGAGGGCTACCCGTAGCCGATGACCACCGGTAGGCTAGGTCTACCGGTAGGCTGAGGCTACCGCTATGAGTCACCGAGAAGCTGGGATGACCTTCCAGACCACCCAGAACACCTCAACATCAGATTTTTACCAAGTAATGGACCCCAAAAACCCAGGTCATTGCATATAATAATAAATATGTAATTGTAAATATAATAAAAATATTTATTATTTAATAAATTTTATTAAATCTTATAATTATTTAAATATATATATATTTAATTATAATCTTATCAATACTTTTTTTAAAGATTATATATATATTTGAATAATTAAAAATATATATATTAATTATAAACACGCGCTTTTTATTTAATGTACATAAATAAACATTTTTTTTCAATATAAATATAATAATTTTATATAAATTAATAATTTTTTTATTAAAAACATTTATCAGCGCTTTTAGCTAGAGTTGATAAAAGTCCCACTTTTATCAGTGCGTTTTTCTTAGCGCTGAAAAAGGTCAGCGCTGTCATTGCACCGATCAGTGGCAATGATTTTAGGGCGAAAAGTTGATTTCAATTTATTATAATGTGATTTTATTTTTTAAAAAAAGCATGCACATGATTTATTTATTTTTTTATCCATGCCTACTCTATTTATGACTAATATTGGAGCCCTAACGGGACCAATAACACCCGGTGGGTTCACCCATATGGGTCGTGAGTTTCACGGACCAAATCATTTATGACCCATGTTTATGTGGGCTTAAATATACAATGCTTTGATCCGTAAAAATCCACAGGCTAACGGATCGGTTAACAGGTTGTTTTTTTTTTTTTTGACACTTATATCATCATTTTTAATTTGTTTTTATTCTAAAAGGTCATGCTTTACGTGTTCTCCTTGATAGATCTAATCACTCAACCGATAGATGGCGATGTGCACCCGAATGTAAGTTGGCGTCGCACTGATTAAGATTCTCCCACTCCATCTTGGACGCAATGTCACTTGGGGTTTTCCTTAAACGACATTTGATTATATGTATTGTTTTTCTAAATATGTTTTTCTTAATCAATATTATGGATAATGATTCTGTACGTGATATGACGTTGATTCAACCCATGATGGATGTAAAAACAAATAAAAAAAATGTGCTCCATATCAGTAAAATAATTATCGTTATTAAATTTGATTCAATCAAAATAAATAAATTTAAAATACAAATCCAACCTTGTCTGTAAAATTGAAAGAAAAAAAAAGATACACGTGTGAAAATATTATTTCCACTCAAATGTTCTATTCTTCAACAGCGTCACTTTCACCCATGTTATATTTTTTATTAAAAAATATATTTTATTCATCAAATATCATGAGGTTCCACACCCACTTAACATATGGATTGATGGAAAGTGGGGATACAAATTCCCACGGGTTCACTTTTTAAATAAGGGTCCTGAAATTTGTTTTTTCATAAATAAATAAATATGTGCACGTAAATGATTTTTAAAAGTATTTAGATTATATATATTTAGTAAAATGTTTTCATAATACACACACAAAACAAAACAAAAATAAAATAAAATTTTAAAATAACAACTAATAAGGTGATTAGTGGTAAATGTTGAATTTTGTGAAATTCTAACCGTCGCCAACACCCAAAAAGTTGTGAGCATTCTAAATGTGTTATATGTATATGAGATTCGAAATAAAATAGCATCAATTGATCTTTTGTGTAATAAGGGATTTCAGGTTTCATTTGAATTTGAACTACTACAAAACTGAGTTTATCCAGCACTAGCTAAAAACGTTGTTAAGATCTCCATTTGTCACCACTAGAAAAAACGCTGTTAAAACGAGACTTTAACGTCTTTTTAGCGTTCTTAAATGGGGTCTTTAACAGCGCTAAAAAAACGATGTTAGAGGGGATCTTTTATCAGAGTTTGTAAAAAAGCGTTGATAAAAAAGGTTATTTATCAGTGCTTTTAAAAAAACGCTGATAAAAGGGGGTCTTTATCACCGTTTTTTTACTAGCGCTGATAAATGGTATATTTAAAAAAAATTACATTTCATTAAAAAATATATATTAATATATAAATATATTTATATTGATATAAATATAATATATATTTTTTAAATATGTTTTAGATAAGTCTCAATAGACATTTACACAATATGTATATGATATTTAGTAAAAATGACTTATAAAGTAACTAACAAAATATTTTTAATATATAATTTGCTAATTATCATTGAGTGGTAGTCATTTAATAACAAATTGAAGATAAAAAAAATCAAAAAAATCAATAAAAGATCTAAATTAAGTTGAAAACGTAACTCAAATTTCAAACGGTCATAACTGTTGACAGCGTTTTTTTAGTGTTGTTAAAGACTCCCTTTAACAGCGCTAAAAAAACACTGATAAAGACCCTGCTGTTAGAGGGTGTGTTTTTTTCACGCCCCGCCACTTTATCAGCGCTTCCCACCCCCCTTTTATCAGCGCTTCCCCACCCTTTTATCAGTGCTTTAGATAATCCCACCCTCCTGTGTGCGCCCCCTGCTGATAAAGACCTCCTTTATCAGTATTTTTTAACGCTGTTAAAGGGGACTTTTACCATCACTTTTTACAAGCGCTGTTAAAGCTAACCGTTTAACATCGCTCACATTATTAGTGCTTCTACAGTGCTGATAAAGCCCTTTAACTAGCCCTATTAAATACTCGATTTGCAATAATAGTACTTAAGTGGTGACAAGTATAGATTATATATTAATAATATGACCGCGCCTTTTGCTTATTTGATTGAGCCATCTAATTTATGACATGATCGTTTAACGCGTGTTAATTATAATTCATTAAAACTAATAAAGAATTTAATTTTAATTAATTTTGGAGATGAATCAAATAAATATGAAACATGCATAGAATCTAAAATGGTTAAAAATCATTTCATTGTCCTAAAAAAATTATGATATATTAGAATCAGTACATGTTGATATTTGTGAGTTAAATGGTTTATTAATTTAAGGAGATAAAAGATATTTCATTACTTTTTGTTTATGATTGCAGCATATACATGTTTATCTTCTCAGAACAAAAGATGAAACTTTTAATATGTTTAAGAAATATAAAGTTGAAGTTGAAAACTAATAAAATAAGAAAATTAAAGTATGACACGCAGACAAAGGTGGTGAATACTTTATGATTGAATTTAATGAGTTATGTGCAGAAAATGGTATAATTCATCAAATATATTACTCCTTGCACACCTCACCAAAATGGTTTAGCTGAAATGAAAAATCGTACTTTAGTAGAAATGGTAAACTGCATGCATAATAAATCTAAGTTATCGTCAAATTAATGGGGATAATCTTTATTAGGTGCATTTCATATTCATAGTATAATTGAATCTAGGTAAACTAAATTATCCCCTTATGATGTTTGGAAATGCTTAAAATATAAGAGCCCTGAACATGCACTCCCAAATCCGATGCTAAAAACACAGTCTTTATATTTCTAAATTCGATACCAATAAACATAACCCACTTTAAGTCATCCAAAACATATAACATCAAATGAAAATATTAGATCACTTACATATCCAATGACTTTTTAGGTTTTGAGTTTTAGAGTGTTGGTCGGAGTAGATAACTCAAGAGGGGGGTGAATTGAGTTTCTATACAAATTTCCGTTAAAAAGGTTCTTTATAAAATAATATCCCCCTATGAAAATAAACACAAAGTCAGTTTGTAGTGAATTTATAAAAGTCTTGAAGGTTCAATTTGGTTCTCAGAAGATTGATTAGTTCTCAGCTTTACCAATCTAAAGACTAGTAAAACTTTCGAAACAAACATACTGATTCAAAACAGATGTAAACACTTACTAAACTAACTATCAAAGTTCAGTTTATCTTAATGCCAGAAATACATAACAGATAAAAATATAAGATAAACAACACAGTGGATAAAACAAGAGGTTCAGTCTCAAGCATAGACTTAGTCCTCTCCACTTGGTGATCACCTGCCACCAAGCAGTTTATATTGATAAACTTTTGATCCATACCCTGGATCGGGGTTCACAACGGCACACAGGCTGTCCAGGTCACACTTGACCTCTACCACAGTTATTCATGGGAAAAACTAACAAACAGATCGCACAGGATCTCTTCCACAGTTCTTCGTGGGATATAAGTGTAAGAAGGGATTGAGAGTGATGATATTTTGGTATCCTCCAGTTATGCTCAGAAGACAGTGTGTGTGATACAAACAGATATACACACTGCTCAAATAGTAACTACAAGATCACAACAGAGTTTAATAAAGAAGAGTGGAGTTTAGAAATCTCTGCGTGATGTGCAGTAAAGCTATGGACTCATTGGATGTAGAGAAAATGAAATTCGAGTCCTCTTCTAGAAGTTGGCTTCAGAACAGAGTATCGCAAGTTTTGTAATCCAGCTTCCATGTGTGAAAAGGTTCTGCTCTTTAATGTCTCGATGTACAGTGAGCTTCAGCAGAATGTTGCTTGTTAGAAACTTCTTGTGATCTCAAGCTTTGAGTTCCTCTATTTGCGTATTCGCACAGTCTATATTTCAGCGTGTTCTTCGCGGTGTCTTTTAAGTGGAAGTTGGAGTACTTTTATACTTCAGGGTCCACTACGCATGAAGATCTCCGCACGTGCATGTACCTCGTACTGTCTACGGACAGTCCTACAGACAACATTAAATAATGTCAGAAACATTAATATGTCTAAATATGACCATTAGAAATAAATTTGAATTAATAAAATTGAAACTGTTATTTATGACTATTGGTGAGTCATCTTCGGTCTGTTGTCTTTGGTTTGGTAACATCGGTGTGTCATCTTTGGCGTGTCATCTTCGGTGTGTCATCTTCGGTGTGTCATCTTCGGTGTGTCATCTTCGGTGTGTCATCTTTGGTGTGTCATCTTCGGTGTGTCATCTTCGGTGTGTCATCTTTGGTCTGTCGAACATCGGTTTGGTAACATAAGTCTGTCATTTTCGGTGTGTCATCTTCAGTGTGTCATCTTCGGTCTGTCGAACATCGGTTTGGTAACATCGGTCTGTCATCTTCGGTTTGTTGAACATCGGTGTGTCAAACATCGGTGAGTCGAACATCGGTGTGTCGAACATCAGTGTGTCGAAACATACTATCGGTGCCAAGGAATCTAAAAAGATTATGAAGTGTCTGTCTTACACAAATCATTACAAGACTAAGTGTTATAAAAAAATACATGTATAAATACACTTGTAAACATATTTATTCATGAGTATAGGTTATTGACGTATTTAAGTATATTTTTGTGCATGACATAATTGATTTATTTAGAGATATTAAAATAGCATGAAAGATTAGAATTTGTATATTGACATTATTTGTGATTATGAAAACTACAATATCATAGAGGTTCCAACATAGAGAATTATAACAAACTCATACATAACATTACTCACGTCTTCAAGTGATCATTTTCCTACTATACCCAACTTTTCTGATTTCACATTAAGTCTTCATCATCAACCATATGAAACCCTTATAGACATATCTTACTTAACATCTTTCTTTATCACCTGAGAAAAAGAAACATAAGAAGGGTGAGCTCAAATGTTGAGTAAGGGTAAACATAGATATTAACAATTGAATATATTTGGTGAGAACAAGATGAGTATAAAGGCATGATTACATAATCAAAGTGCATGATCATATTATAAGACAATTCATACCCATCAAAACATGAATCATAAATCATGAGACATGACATAAATCTTTAACATAAAATAAGAGCCATATAAGTCAACAATCATGAGCCATGTGAAAAAAAAAATCCTTGAGCAAAGGATCCATTAGAACTCATAACAAGCATTCAAAAACGATGTAGGTATTGTAGGTTCCAGGCACAACGGAATCACGTGGGTGGGTATACCCAACTTTAATTTTCCATTAACAATGATCAATCCGAGATCCATCACGATTATAAAATACCGGATCTTCGGAATAGAATGAAGAACAAAATAATGGAAGGGAGCCTCATAACCATAGATATGATCATCATATGTTGGTTATAATTAATTTAATTAAAATATGAGAACTACCTTGATGGAATTCTCTCTCTGTTGATGTTTCTGATCACGATCCGATGTGATCCATCGTTGCATCATAGAATCCAAGTTTAGGCTTTCTCTAGCGATGATCCACACATGCTCCACGTATCTCTGGACACCACTGAAGGGATATCCAGGTGCTAGCATAAAAGAGCATTTTCTTGCAATGCTCGCCTTCGATCGCCTTGAGAGCCGCTTCCAAAGCATTCTCCTTGATCCGGTGGAGGAGGATCTCTCTTGTAACTTGAGAGCATTCTTAGTGGAAAAATAATTCTCTCTTGGATTGAGAGATTTTCCATATCCGTTGTGCACAACCCAAAAATGGCTAGGCTAATGAGAATTATATAATTGAGATTTTAATTACTTAAAATAATAAAATGAATTAATTACCTAAAAGTATTTATTCATTTCATTTAATTTTTAGTAAGACCCCATGTCTAATAATAACAGCTGACTATTATTATTACTTGACATGTTCCTAGCAAATTACACCTAATATTATTTAATTAAATAAATAATATTATTTCTCACAAATCCCTAGAAAAATTACATGGCATGTATATTAATATACATGGTGTGTAATTTTGTTTTTCCATTTTCTTTATTTCCTCCACCACATTTATTAGACCTTGAATAATGACTATTTATTTCTCAAATAAATATCACTACATTACTCGCTAATAAATATACTATTTCACCCATAATATATTATCTCGAATAACTAGTGTTGAAATAAATGTGATCATGCATCCTTGAATAATTATTAAACCACAATCGAGAATAATCTTTATTCAACTTGTTTAATTAATATTTAACTAAGATACTTACACACTTAGTGTGTGACCCTCTATGACTATTTCTCCATGGCATTAGGCAGAGCCTTCCTAAAGTCTAAGGTTAGCGTCTAGTAACATGCCAAAGCACCCATAGAGAAAGAAGTTAACGCCGCAATGACATGTCACCTCCTACGAATGCTTACTGTGTAATGTAATCCCTTTGTCTCTATATCTTTAATCAAGTGGGTTGCATGCTAGTGCCATCAACCCATGTGATCGATTATTCTTTCTTTGAATTTACGGAATTGAACTCACCCATTCTTTACCATGGCCATGGATTTATTTAGGCTACATCAATTCCATCAAAGAGCCTGAGATATCTACTTTCGTTATGGAATAGAAGGGAAAAATCATTTATCGCATTATCTATTAATGTAGTATTAATCACGACACACCCAACATATCCTACCTCGCTGGGAACAGCGTGTCATCACAGTTTTCGTTAATACATCTAAGTGTGTGAGTGGTAATACCTATTAATAATAATCTTAAAGCCTAAGGACCAATACACATGTATGCAAATAGGAACATCCAATGAAACTATGAAATGTGGATTTCCTGCTGGTGGGTCTCATTCTCATAATATCATCCTAGATAGTACCAAGGGCGCACACCATGAGAAGGTGCCTCAAATTTTTATAAGTCCTCACTCCTAATGGACTATATTATTTGTGTCCCTGAAATAACATCATCTGACCATAGAACATATATTTAAGAAAAATGTTATGGCACTTCTGGGTTCTCATCATAGTAGGGATCCACTATGACCCTTTAATGCAATAACTATCCTTAGGAAATTATCACATGCATTGTCACGTAGAAGAAAAATCAAGATGTGATAAGGTATTATTAATGAATAAAGTACAAAGTAGTTGGTTTTAGGCCACCAACTCCAACAAGTATCTTGGAACATCAAAAATTTATCATGGAATTAACTAACAAGATAATTCCCATATCTCTTAGGAGTAACCTATAATTGATAAAATCTGTTATCACTTCAGACCAACATACAATCAGTTAACTCTATCATCTCTGAGGAGTAACATAACTTCATCGTCTCTTAGGATAAACTTCCATCCACTCGACTCTTTCACATTACCCAATATATTAGAGGGATATAACAGACCCACCCATCACATATCAGACAAAGTTCCTTAAGTATTTGGGTTTACTCCCAAATTCCACTTTCATTAATAATGTCCAAGTACCATATCATGAAACAAAACACATGGATTCTTGCATTTCATCACAATTTTCATATCTTGATTTAAAATGTGGGTTACAACTACCAATGAAAACATGCACGTTACAAAGAAATTGGCAAAGAAAGTGGCTCGGGGACTCGACCCTACAACTAGTTCCCTAAACCCCCTCCCCCTACCGCCCTAGATGCCTATGGGTGGCAATGTCATAGCTTGATTTACCTATTAAAAAGAAATGTGTTTCTAGAAAATCTCTTTAAAACCTCATCATAAACAATTCAGAGAAAGGAAGTAAATGAAATCATAATATTATATTCCCATTGAATCATATAAATCATTAAATGATGTTGATATAGATGAATATACTTTTAAAAATTTTTTTAAAAATTTTCTTTGAAAACAAGGAAAATATCCTTTTCTTTTGGTATCATTTTTTTAAAAAAAATCTCCGAATATTGAGGGAAAAAATTTCTTTGAAAATATCAGAAATAATTTTTAAAGGAAGATTCAAATCAAAGAAAGGTCATGACAATGTAAAATTCCATCCATGTTGCAAACAGTAAAAAGAAACATTCTTTCCAAACTTTTGTAAATAGAGTCAAAAGAGGACAGTGTAGAAAATGTTAAGAAATTCAATTTTAAAACCTTTTAAAAGAAGTTCAAAGATCATGGAAAATAAATTTAAGAAATAATAGATGTTTAGAAAAAAACATTCTTGAATTAAGATAAAGAACATGGTGTAATAGTTTGGTTAAATGTATTTAAAACCTTTAAAGTGACGTTTTTAAAGAAAATCCATTTATGGTCTTTTAAAACCAAAACCCTTTTGAAAGAATGATCATAATAAGGAACATAAAATACCATAACTATACAAATATCCATGATATTATATATCAAGTTTTAGTATATACACCATATAAATGAGTATATGTTCTTCAATCAAAACATGTCTCAATGAAGGAAGTTTGAGACGAGAAACCCTTGAAACTTGGGTAATGCTTGAATGAAAAAGACATTGAATAAAGAAACATAACATGATCCCAAATGATGGGTCTCAAACCCACTTAACATATGGATTGATGGGGTGGATATGGATTGATGGGGTAGACTAAAAACCAATTTAATATGAGTAATCTAACATGGAAAGTGGTATACAAATTCTTAGGGCTTCACTCTTTTAAATAAGGGTCTTGAAAATTGTTTTTTCATAAATAAATAAATATGTGTGGGTAAATGATTTTTAAAAGTATTTAGATTATATATATTTAGTAAAATGTTTTTATAATATACACACACAAAACAAAACAAAAATGAAATAAAATTTTAAAATAATGACTAATAAGGCGATTAGTCGTAAATGTTGAATTTTTTGAAATTCTAACTGTAGCCTACTCCCAAAAATTTGTGAGCATTCTAAATGTGTTATATGCACCCGAGATTTAAAAGAATAAAGTATCTATTGATATTTTTTGTAATAAGGTATTTCAGGTTTCATTTGAATTTGAGTACTTAATTAGTGACATGTATAAATTATATATTAATAATATGATCGAGACTTTTGCTTATTTGACTACACTATCTAGTTTATGGTCTGATCATTTAACACATGTTAATTTTAATTCATTAAAACTAATTAAGAAGTAAAATTTAATTAATTTTGGAGATAAATAAAATAAATATTAAATGTTCATTGATTCTAAAATGGTTAAAAATTATTTCATAGTATTAAAAAAATTATGATATATTAGAATTAGTACATGCTGATATTTTTGAATTAAATGATTTATTAATTTAAGGAGATAAAATATATTTTATTACTTTTTTGATGATTATAGAAGATACTTACATGTTTATCTTATGTGAACAAAAGATAAAACTTTTAATATGTTTAAGAAACATAAAGTTGAAGTTGAAAACCAATAAAATAAGAAAATTAGAGTATTACAATCAGAAAGATGCGGTGAATACTATATAATTGAATTTAACGATTTTTGTGTAGAAAATGGTATAATTCATCAACGTACTACTCCTTGTACACCTCTCCAAAATGTATTAGTTGAAATAAAAATTCTCACTTTAGTAGAAATGGTAAACTGTATGCATAATAAATCTATGTTATCGTCAAATTTATGGGTTTAAGCTTTATTAGGTTCATTTCATATTCATAATATAATTGAATCTAGAAAAAATAAATTATCCCCTTATGAATTTTGGAAATTCATAAAATATAACATCTCCAAACATGCACTCCTAGATCTAGTTCTAAAAACAGAATATTTATACCTAACTTTTATTATTTAAGTGATCATTTTCCTACTATACCTAACTTATTATTTCGTATTAAGTCTTCATCATCAACCATATGAAACCCTTGTATACATATCTTACATAATATCTTTATTTATAACCCAAGGAAAAGAAACATAATAAGGGTGAGATCAAATGCTCAAAAAATGGTAAACATAGGCATTAATAATTGAATATCTTTGGTGATCACAAGATGAGCATAAATATATGATGACATAATCAAAGTGCATGAGAATAATATAAGAGAATTCATACCCATAAAATCATGAATCATAAATCATGAGACATGTCATAAATATTTAAAATAAGATAAGAGTCATATAAGTCAACAATCACAAGACATGTGAAAATAATCTTTGAGAAAATGATCTATTAGAACACATAACAAGCATTGAAAAACTGTGTAGGTATCTTAGAACATTAAAAATTTATCATGGAATCAACTAAGAAGATAATTACCATATTTCTTAGGAGTAACCTATAACCAATAAGCTCTATCATATATTTAGACTAACTTATAACCAGTTAACTCTGTTATCTCTTAGGAGTAACATAACTCCATAATCTCTTTGTAGAAACTTCTATCCAGTTAACTCTTTATCGTTACCCAATGCATTGGAGAGATATAATAGACCATCCAATCACATATCAGACAAATTACCTTAAGGATTTGGGTTCACCCCCCAATTCCACTTTCATCAATAATGTTCAAGTACCATATTATGAAACAAAACACATGGATTCTTGTATTTCATGGCAACCACCATAGCTTAATTTACCCGTGAAAAAGATATGTGTTTCTAGAAAATATCTTTAAAACATCATCATAAAAAATTCAGGGAAAGGATGTAAATGAAATCACAAGATTATATCCAAATTTAAGTATATTAATCATTAAATTATGTTGATATAGATGAAAATACTTTTAAAATAATGTTTAAAACATTTCTTTGAAAATAGGGAAAATACCATTTTCTTTCGGTATCATTTTAAATAAAAATTCCTAGAATATTAAGGAAAAAATTTTCTTCAAAAATTTAAATGGTAAATTTTAAAGGAATATTCAAATAAAATAAATTTCATGATGACGTAAAATTCCATCCATGTCGTAAATGTTAAAAATAAACATTCTTTTCAAACTTTTGTAAAGAGAGTCAAAATGGACCCCGTGTGAAAACATTAAGAAATTTCCTTTTAAAAACTATTAAAAGAAGGTAAAAGATCATGGAAAATAACTTTAAGAAATAATTTATTCTTAGAAAATAGCATTCTTGAAATAAGATAAAGAACATTGTGGAAGAGTTTGGTTAAATGTATTAAAAACCTTTAAAGAAACGTTTTTAAAGAAAACCCATTTACATTAAAAAAACCCTTTTAAAGAAAGAACATAAGAAGAAACATAAAACAACATGAATATAAAAAGATCCATGATATTATATATCAATTTTCAGTATATACACCATATAAATGAATATAGGTTCATCAATCAAAACATGTCTCAAAGAAGGAAGTTTGAGACTAGAAACCCTTGCAACTTGGGGTAATGCTTGAATAAAAAATCCATTGAATGAAGGAATATAACATGATCCCCAATCATGGGTCCTATAACCACCTAACATATGAATTTATGGGTTGGATAGGGATTGATGGGGTGAACTAAAAACCAATTTAATATGTGAAATATCACATGGAAAGTGGGATACGAATTCCCAGGGCTTCACTCTTTTAATTAAGGGTCTTGAAAATTGTTTTTTCATAAATAAATTAATATGTGTGTGCAAATAATTTTTAAAATTATTTAGATTATATATATTTAATAAAATTTATTTATAATACAAAAAAAAAACAAAAAAATAAAATAAAATATTAAAATAATGACTAATAAGGCGATTAGTCATAGATGTTCAATTTTTTGAAGTTTTAACTATCGCCTACTCCCAAAAAATTGTTAGCATTATAAATTTGTTATATATACCTAATATTTGAAATAATATAGTATATATTGATCTTTTGTGTAATAAGGTATTTTAGTTTTCATTTGAATTCAAGTACTTAAGTGGTGAAATATATAAATTATATATTAATAATATGATTG
Source organism: Viscum album (assembly GCA_963277665.1). NCBI lineage: Eukaryota > Viridiplantae > Streptophyta > Magnoliopsida > Santalales > Viscaceae > Viscum > Viscum album. The sequence continues at coordinate 2,010,128,771 of OY728141.1, read as the reverse complement.
ATCCTTTTGATTATTTAATTGTTCCATATAATTTATGGAATGATCATTTAACACATGTTAATTTTAATTCATTAAAACTAATTAATAAGTTAATTTTAATTAATTTTGGAGATGAATCAAATAAATATGAAACATGCATATAATCTAAAAGAGTTAAAAATAATTTCACAGTGTTAAAAAAATTATGATATATTAGAATTAGTACATGTTGATAATTTTGAATTAAATGTTTTATTAATTTAAGAAGATAAAAGATATTTCATCACTTTTGTGGATTATTGCAGCCGATACTTACATTTTTATCTTATAAGAACAGAAGTTGAAACTTTTAATATGTTTAACAAATATAAAGTTTAAGTTGAAAACCAATAAAATAAGAAAATTAGAGTATTACACTCAAAAAAAGGTTGTGAATAATTTTTGATTGAATTTAATGAGTTTTGTGCTGAAAATAGTATAATTAATCAATGTACTACTCCTTGTACACCTCACCAAAATGGTTTAGTTGAAATGAAAAATCGTACATTAGAAGAAATGGTAAAATCCATGCATAATAAATCTAAGTTTTCATCAAATTTATGGGTGAAGCTTCATTAGGTTCATTTATTATTCATAATATAATTGAATCTCAGAAAACTAAATTATCCCCTTGTGATGTTTGTAAATATAGAAAATATAATATTCCTAAACATGTACTCCCATATCCAGTGCTAAAAACATAATATTTATATTTATGGATTTGATACTGATAAAAATGACCCAATTTAATCCATACAAAACATAAAACATCAAATGGAAATATTAGATCACTTAAATATCCAATAAAATTTTAGTTTTAGAGTTTTATAGAATTATGAAAAACTCTTACGTAACATTACTCATGTCTTCAAGTGATCATTTTCCTACTATATTGACTTTTATTATTTTGCATTAAGACTTCACCATCAAACATATGAAAACCTTATATACATATCTTACTTAACATATTTATTTATAACCTAGGGAAAATAAACACAAGAAGGGTGATGTAAAATTCTCAGTAAGGGTAAACATAGGCATTAACAATTAAATATCTTCAGTGGGCACAAGATGAACATAAAGGCCTGATGACATAACCAAAGTACATGAGAATAATATAAGAGAATTATTACTCATAAAAACACGAATCATAAATATGAGATATGACATAAATATTTAATATAATAAAAGATTCATATAATTCAAAAATCATGATCCATGTGAAAACAATCTTTGAGAAAATTATCCATTAAAACCTAGAGAAAGCATTGAACAACTGTGTAGGTATCTTGGAACATCAAAAATTTATCATGGAATCACCTAACCATATAATTCACATATATCTTAGGAGTAACCTATAATTGATAAACTATGTTATCTCTTCATACTAACTTATAATTAGTTAAATTTTTCATCTATGAGGAGTAACATAACTCCATCTTCTCTTATAATAAACTTCAATCTAGTTAACTCTTTCTTATTACCCAATACTTTAGAGGGATATAACAGACCTGACCATCACATATCAGACAAAGTAACTTAAGGATTTGGGTTCAATCCCAAATTACAATTTAATCAATAATGTCTAAGTACCATATCATGAAACAAAACACATGAATGCTTGCATTTCATCAAACTATCATATCTTGATTTACACCTGAAAAAGAAACGTGTTTCTGGAAAATCTCTTTAAAACACTATCATAAAAAATTCAGAGAAATGAAATAAAATGCATCATAAGATTATATCCTCAGTGAAGCATAAGAATCATTAAATTATGTTGACATAGATGAAAATAATTTTAAAATAATCTTTAAAACATTTCTTTGAAAATAGGGAAAATACCATTTTCTTTCGGTAAAATTTAAATAAAAATTCCCAGAATATTGAGGGAAAATATTTCTTTGAAAATATTAATGGTAAATTTTAAAGGAATATCCAAATAAAATAAAGGTCATGACAATGTAAAATTCCATCCATTTCATAAACGTTAAAAATAACCATTCTTTTCAAACTTTTGTAAAGAGATTCAAAAGTGACCCATGTAGAAAATGTTAAGAAATTTCCTTTTAAAACATTTTAAAATAAGGTCAAAGATCATGGAAAATAAATTTAAGAAATAATTTATGTTTTTAAAAGAAAATTCTTGAAATAATACAAATAATATGGTGTATGAGTTTTCTTAAATGTATTTAAGACATTTAAAGCAACATTTTTAAAGAAATACCATTTACGGTCTTTTAAAACCAAAAAACCTTTTAAAGAAAGAACATAAGTAGGAAAATAAAATACCATGACTATAAAAATATCCATGATATTATATATCAAGTGTTAGTATATACACTATATAAATTAATATTGGTTCATCAATCAAAACATGTATTAATGAAGAAAGTTTGAGATGAGAAACCCTTGAAATTTGGTTTATGCTTGAATAAAAAATATATTGAATTAAGGAACATAACATGATCCCAAATGATGGGTCCCACACCCACATAACATATGTATTGATGGGGTAGACTAAAAAATAATTTAATATGAGTAATATCACATGGAATGTGTGATAAAAATTATCAGGACTTCTACTCTTTTAAATAAGGGTATTGAAAATTATTTTTTCATAAATAAATAAATATGTGTGTATAAATGATTTTAAAAGTATTTAGATTATATATATGTAGTAAAATGTTTTTATAATACACACACACATAAAACAAAACAAAAATAAAATATAATTTTAAAATAATGTCTAATAAGGTGATTAGTCATAAATGTTAATTGTTTTTGAAATTATACCCATTGCCTACTCCCAAAAAGTTATGAGCATTATAAATGTGTTATATGTACCTAAGATTTGAAATAATTTAGTATCTGCTGACATTTTTTGTAGTAATATATTGCAGGTTTCATTTAAATTTGAGTACTTAAGTGGTGACTTGTATAAATTATATATCAATAACATGATCGGTCACTTTTATTATTTGATTGCACCATCTAATTTATGGAATGATCGTTTAATTCATGTTAATTTTAATTCATTAAAACTAATTAAGAAGTTAATTTTAATTAATTTTCTAGATGAATCAAATAAATATGAAACATTTATAGAATCTAAAATAGTTAAAAAGAAATTCATAGCATTAAAAAATTTATGATATATTAGAATTAGCACATGTAGATATTTTTGAATTAAATGGTAATATTAATTTAAGGAGATAAAATATATTTTGTTACTTTTATTGATTATTTTAGCATATAATTACATGTTTATCTTTTGAGAACAAAGGATGAAACTTTTAATATGTTTAAGGAATATAAAGTTGAAGTTGTAAACCAATAAAATAATAAAATTAGAGTATTATACTCAGAAAGAGGTGGTGAATAATTTATGATTTAATTTAATGAGTTCTATGAAGAAAATGGTACAATTCATCAACATACTAATCCTTTTACACCTCAAAAAACTGGTTTAACTAAAATGAATAATCATACTTTTATAGAAATGAAAAACTGCATGCATAATAAATCTAAGTTATCAAAAAATTTACAGGGTGAAGCTTTATTAGGTTCATTTCATATTCATAATATAATTTAATCTAGGAAAACTAAATTATCCCCTTATAATGTTTGGAAATGTAGAAAATATAACATCCCTAAACATGAACTCTCATAGCTAGTGCTAAAAACATAATCTTTATATTTATGGATTTGATACCAATAAATATGACCCAATTTAAGTCATCCAAAACATACAACATCAAATAGAAATATCAGATCACTTACATATCCAATGACCTTTTAGGTTTAAAGTTTTAGAGAATTATTATAAACTCTTACATAACATTACTTATGTCTTTAAGTGATCCTTTTTCTACTATACCTATATTTTCTTATTTCACATTAAATCTTCCTCACCAACCATATGAAACCCTTCTAGACATATCTTACTTAAAATAATTATTTATAACATGGGGAAAATAAATATAATAAAGGTGATATTAAATTATTAGTAAGGGTAAATATAGGCATTAGCAATTGAATATCTTCAGTGAGCACAAGATGAGCATAAAGGAATGATGACATAATCAAAGTACATGAGCATAATAAAAGAGAATTCATACCCATAAAAAATAAATCATAAATAATGATACAAGACATAAATATTTAACATAAGACAATAGTCATATAAGTCAACAATCATGTGGCATGTGAAAACAATACTTGAGAAAAAGATCCATTAGAACTCATAGAAAGCATTGAAAAACTATGTGGGTATCTTGGAATATCAAACATTTATCATGGAATCAATTAACCATATAATTCCCATATATCTTAGGAGTAATATATAACTAATAAAATCTATCATATATTTGGACTAACTTATAATCAGTTAACTCTTTCATCTCTTAGGAGTAACATAACTCTGTCATCTCTTAGGAGAAACTTCCATCCAATTCACTCTTTCTCATTACATAACGCATTGGATGGCTATAAAAAAACCACCCACCACATATTAGAAAAATTACATTAAGGATTTGGGTTTAATATACAATTACACTTTTATTAATAATGTCTAAGTAACATATAATTAAATAAAATACATGTATTCTTGCATTTCATCCCAACCGTCATAACTTGATTTACCTGTGAAAAAGAAACATGTTTTTGGAAAATCTCTTTAAAACATCATCATAAAAAATTTAGAGAAAGGAATTAAATGAAATAAAATATTATATCCAAAATGAATCATAGGAATCATTAAATTATGTTTACATAAATTAAAATACTTTAAAATAATTTTTAAAACATTTCTTTGAAAATAGAAAAGATACCCTTTTCTTTCGGTATCATTTTAAATAAAAATTCCCAGAATATTGAGGAAAAATTTTTATTTGAAAATACAAATGGTAACTTGTAAAGGAATCTTAAAATAAAATAAAGTTCATGATGATGTAAAATTCTCTCCATGTTTTAAACATCAAAAATAAACATTCTTTTCAAACTTTTGTAAAGAGAGTCAAAAGTGACCTGTGTGGAAAATGTCAAGAAAATTCCTTTTAAAACCATTAAAAATAAGGTCAAAGATCATAGAAAATAAATTTAATAAATAATATATGTTTATAAAATATAATTCTTTAAATAAGATAAATAACATGGTGGAAGAGTTTGGTTAAATGTATTTAAAACCTTTAAATCAACATTTTTAAAGAAAAACCATTTACGGTCTTTAAAACCAAAAATCATTTGAAAGAAAGAACATAATAAGGAAAATAAAACACCATTAATATAAAATGGTACATGATATTATATAACAAGTTTCATTATACACATCATATAAATTAATATAGGTTCCCCAATCAAAACACATCTCAAAGAAAGAAGTTTGAGATAAGAAACCCTTGTAACTTGGGTAATGCTTGAATAAAAAATCCATTGAATGAAGGAACATAAAATGATTATGTAAATCCCATAATTTTCATGAAATAATATGTTAAAATTAATTCATGGGGAATTAAATACACCATATAAAATATATTATGGTGCATAACATGAATTATGTCTCAAAGAATTGAAATTGAGACCATGAAAACCTTTGCAAATTTTATAACATTTGAAAAAATATCTCATTAAAAAGAGAAAATTAAAAGGAGTGTTAAATATCATGATAAAAGATTCATTCATGATATAATATCTTAATAGGTATCACATACTCCTTATAAAAGGAACTAGGTTCATAATACAAGTCATGTATCAAATAAACAACATTATGACAAATAATCCTTACAAATATGTATAATTTAAGTTAAAATTTAATAAATTAAGTGATTATGTGTAATAATTGTAAAACAAAAAAAAGTGGAAATAAAACATAATACAATCAGATATCATTTCATATACAATATTTTCATAACATAGTCAATGAAGTAGAAGTATAACCCAATGAATGGAAATTGATTTAAGAAACCCCTTACCTCGAGTCCATACTTGCTATATATGTCCTTTAAATCCTATATATTAAACTTAAATTAATTATTTAATTTTTAAGAAAAATTTTATAGGTTTATTACTTATCATCAATACATTTTTTTATTTTTTTCAATGACATATTTAATTACATAATTAGTTAAGTCCACGTCGGGTATTTTGAGGATTTTCGGTTCATAATTTCAAAATGACTTTGGTAGGTTGACTGTGGTCAAAGGGTATATGTCACGACCCGTCCTCGGGGCCCATGCCGTGACTACCCCAAGCCCGCCTTCCATAGGTCAGGGGCTGGCGACTAGCACCAAAGGCGGAAAATCCCGATAACAGGGAAGGCATTGCCTTTATAAAAGTAAAAAAAACACCACAGAGTACAAGAAGAAGTAAAACACTAAGTACAAAGAGAAGTGCTGAAAGGTAAATGGGCTAGAATACAAACCCAAATGAAAGTACAACTACAAATGAGAAAAGTACAACAGAAAAGTCAACAGCTGGAAGAACGAAAGCGGCCCCTGGGTTGTCCTCCTCGGATCCTACCTGAAGGGTAGGTACAGATGGCGCAACTCCTGGATCGTCCACTACGGATCCTACCTAAAGGGTAGGTACAGATAGCCTCCACAACGCTCTCGCCCGTCAACCTCCTCCGTGTGTCGTCTCATCACGAAGTTCACCTCCGGATACTGAATCGTCGTGTAGTCCACCTCCAGGTACCGTCTAGTCCTCGAACACTCGGCCTCCGTCAGCACTGCCGTTGTCTACAACCAACACAACGAGGTGCGGGCATAGCCCGTGCAGGGGTGAGTATAACGATACTCAGTAGGGACCCCGATACCCTCAAGATATCACTAAAACCAACAAGGATAACCACAAGAAGATCTCAACAGATAACCTCTACTTAGGTATATGCCCATTCATATACCTAAGTTATCAAGTAACCCATCTCAACCACGAGGAAACACAAGGGTTATGAAATCAACGGATAACCACTTCCCAGGTATATTCCCATACATATACCTAAGTTATCAAGTAACCCATCTCAATCACGAGGAAAGACAAAGGTCATAGACTCAGATCAAACCAGGATTTTCATTATTGAAACCGTAACTGCTGAAGAGCGCCATCTCCGGAGTGTACAGTGGTCCTGTCACGACTCCGAGGTACTACTCACTAACCTAAGACTGCTGAGGTACTCCTCCTGTCGAGTACTGTGGGCCTGCTGCTACAACCAAGCGCTTCCCACCATGGGTCTGCCACTACAACCAAGCGCTCCTCTGCCGTGGGTCTTCCACTACAACCAAGCGCTCCCCCTCATAGCCTCCAGAGGTACCCCTTCTGTTGAGTACCACGGGTCTGCCACTACAACCAAGCGCTCATCCGCCGTGGGTCTTCCGCTACAACCAAGCGCTCCCCCTCATAGCCTCCAGAGGTACTCCTTCTGTTGAGTACCGTGGGTCTGCCAGTACAACCAAGCACTCATCCACCGTGGGTCTGCCGCTACAACCAAGTGCTCCCCACTGGGCTATCCGAAACACACCGATTCGATCGGTCAAACAGTCGTCAGGTCTCAGCCGGCTACACGGTCTCCGTACTTCGCACGCTCGTCTCCAGGAGGGTCCGATCCACGAGCTAATGGTCGATAATACAAGTATCACAAGTTCCAAGAAGAAGTATCTCAAAGGACCGCCTCGTCATAGGGGTCTCAACGCAACAGACTACGCGTCAATCAGACGCCCGGTCTGTGAGTTATTGGCCTTTTTCGTTCGAGGGGCCCAGTTGGTTTCGTGAGCAAACCAACCCGACCGCACTCCAATGACATCCAAACCTCAAGCGGAGTAATCCAAAAGATCCTTCTCACTTAGAGGAATCCATCAAAGTCGAAGGAACGTCAATCGGACATCCGAAGCTCAAGATATGAGCGTTTCCGCTCCGAGGCCCCGGTTGGTTTCGTGTACGAACCAACCCAACCGAACCCCAAGTATTCCAAAACCTTGGGTGTAGTATACGAAAACTACCATCTCGATCCAAGGATCGCATCACCACTGACGGCGCGTCGTTCGGAGGCCTGTAGCCCAAGATATGGGCAAAAAACCAAAGGAGTCTGAAAACGGGGGGTCTGGGCCCGACCGGACCCCCCCATGGGTCGGCCCGAACCGGGTCGACCCGACCTGGGTCCGGGTCCGACCTGGTTTGGTGCAACCCGGCCCAGCCAGGGCGGCCTGGCCCGACCTGGGCACGACCCGACCCAGCGGGTTGGCTCGACTCGGCTCGGCCCGGCCGAGCGGCCGAGTGAAGGAACCGCGACCCCCGCGCGGGGGCCGCTCCGCAGCACCCGGACGCAGCATGCCGGCCGCGTCCCGCCTCCCGGTTCCGCGCGGCTTCAGCCGCGGCGGGTTTTTCCGGCAGTGCGCCGGGCGCCGTCGCCGCCTGGCGGCCGGCGTGGGATTCCGCAGACCACCGGACGCACTCCGGTGGTCCATTTTACGTGCGGTCTTTGCCAATGGTCTTCCAGGGACCCGACCTTCACTGCAAGGTCGTCAAATCGCCCTTGCGGCCCCGTTTGTTGTCGTCTGCCGTTATGTACACTAAGAACGAGAAATAATGCGATGGTTCGAACTTGTTCGTTGGTCCGCACCCACCGCGTTAGCGGTTTGAAACAACACCATAATATTTCCCATCAATTTGATAAACCCCGAACCGCAATAATAATCCACAGACCAACTTGTTAATTAGTTGGTCCGCGTTCATGCCTTTAAGGGAAACAAACATGGAGTATTATCATTCTCAAAACAACACCTACCTCAAAGTCATCGTCGGACGCAAGTTCGTCGCGGAATTGACCGTCGCGGAAGAAAAGGATCTTCGCGTCGCGGAAGGGCGTCGCGTCATCGTGTAAGGGCATCGCGTCGTCGCGGAAGGGCGTCGCGTCGACGATCTCCGAGGGTTAAAGAAACACACAGATCTAATTATAACAATTAAATCCGTGTTGAGGATAGAAACCTCAAAGGAAAATAAAAAGGACCGCAAACTCTTACCTCAACGGACGATTGAAGATTTGACGCGGAAGAAGTGTCGTGGAGGGGAAATCGTCGGCGTCACGTCGTCGATATCTGGGGGGCCTGGCGTTCTTTGCGTTCTTCGCGTTCTTCGCGTTCTTCACGAAGGAGGAGGAAGATCTTTAGAGATTCTCCAAAGGTTTAACACAACATTCCAAAAGAAGGTGCGTTGGCCTTACTTTATTAACATGCCAACAAATTGAAAACGTGATAAGAAACGAAAAAAATTAATTCATAGAATTAATTTCAATGAATAAACCGCCCAAATTAATAGGAGCATTTAATTGTTTAAGAAATTCCCCAGTTGACTTTCATCAAAAGGGTTTTCGCGGGTGCGTTACTTAGCGGAAAAGAAAAGGTGGGGCTCGTGCGGGCCCCACCTCACAAATATCATACCAAGAGGGTAGGATATTTTGAATTGTACCCTATCCTCTTTAACTTAGCTTAAGTATCTTTAAGTGGATTTCAAGTGGCTTTAAGTGAAATAAAATATAGTTTGTCGTACCACATTATTTTATTTTTAACTTAAAGCCCAAAAATTAAAAACCACGCCCGTGCAAACGAAACTCCAGAAGAGGCGTTTATAAGAAAATACCGATGCTGCGATTCCATAGGTGCCCTCGGAATTCGATTCTGAGCACTGGTTCAAAAGTTAGAAAAACCCGCTCGTTCGTCCACTGAACGTACCCGAGCTAAACTTTGGAAAATGATTCCGGGCACACCGGGCCTCAGAATCAGGCACCGTTAGAAACTGCGTTCTTGTAAAATCCCAAAGAAAATTTAGGAAAAAAATTCCCTTGAAATTTCTAGGTTTTTACATTACTCCCACCTCAGGGCTTTACGTACTCGTAAAGCTTTAACACCAACTAGGGTCACAAAAGCGGTATAGAGCACGCATATGAGCCTTCCGCTCCCATGTGCTCACCTGGAGGTTCCCATACTGCCAGAGAAAGTGCACCCGAGGAATCAATTGTCCTCGTAGGATCCGCTCTTGTCAATCCTCGATCCCCACTGGAACCTCCGTGAAAGACACCCCATCGCCATCGTCCAACTTCCCATGGTCGATGATATGCAAAGGGTCGAGCACGTATCTCCTCAGTTGAGATACGTGGAAGTCGTCATGCAACTGGTGCAACTGAGGTGGATGGGTCAAGCAGTAAACCACCCCGCCTACCCAGCTGAGGACCTAGAAAGGTCCGTTGAACCTCAGAGATAACTTGCCGCCTTGGCCACATCTCCAAAAACCTCGTCGAGGTGAGACCCATACAAGGACATGATCACCATTCTCGAACTCATGAGTCCTCCAATTACTGTTAGAACTGAAACTCAAAACGACTGCTGCCATGAGGGTAAGGTTGACCGACTCAAGAGTGATCGGTCGCACCCTCCTGAGCATGAGTTTATCCCATGCTGCCTGGGGTTTCCTTTTAGCCGACCAAGAAAAACCCATCCCGACGTCGTAGTTAAACCACAACCTTTTTGCCTAATACCGTAAATTTGTGTATAAAATGTGATTGCCCAGTCCATACTCAAACCAATGTTGTAAGGCCTCGACGCTGCCACCAAGAGATTCCAACCGAAACTCTCGCCTCGAGGGTCTGACCACACCGTCGGCGTAAGTATGATTATCGAGTCTCCTACCAAGGTATCTCCAGACGTGAGGGTCAAGTCCACGGCTTACCGGAAACTCTAGGTCTGGAACAAGATTTATGAAAGCAAGGAATGATTCATATCAACGTCCGTTACTACAGCATCTAGTAGTGGACACAGGCTGTCCCTTGAATAATTCTTAGAGCCATAGGGTCACTCTCCTTGACCGCATGCGGCCGTACTCTTCCTCCGCCCTCCAGCTCCCTGATCCTGGCGGGGATAACTAAGGCGGGTGGTTGTAACATGTTAAGATGTACACCACCTCATGCTGCTCTCCTAGCTCTGCCTCCATATCTGCTGCTTCACAGACTCATCTCTCATTTAAACTTCCTCTTATGGAAAATTTTAACATGCCCGAGTTTCCAAGACTGGTTCCAGTTTCCTGTTTCTTACTGCACTGTGCAGTCTTCATCCGCTCCTGGATGATCTGCACCTTCTTTGCCTATGATCTGAAAGAGCTGCTAAAATTTCCCTTTGCCGAAATTTGGTCTCATCCCCTGGATGAACCACGCCCATTGCCTAATACAGTCAATCTTGACATGAATGATGTATTCATGTCATGGATGACGTCGTAAGGCCTCGACGTAACTACCAAGAGATCCAACTGTCACTCTCGCCTCCAAGGGTCGAGTCACACTATCGGAATCAGTGTGAGGTCACTGGGTCTCCTCCAGTAGAAATCTCGAAAGTGAGGGTCAATTCAACAGTCTTAACTAGGGCCACTCAGTATCAACCAAACAAAAGGACAGTAAAGCAAACATCACAAAGATAAGTGTCTTTTTATTATTGCAGCTCATAGTACAAAGACATGAATACAATAGCAACATGGAACTAGAAGTACAAGGGACGTATCCACTAGTTCCTCTCCTGTACACCTTCTCCCAGAGCTCTACTGCCTTTTCCACTGCTCGGCTGTTTCTTAAGCACCCACCGCTGCTTCTGCCTCAGTGGCTCCTCCAAAGCCTCTGGATCATCTGTACGAGGAGTTGGACAGTCACGTGCCAGGTGACCCTTCCTGCCGCATTCATAACACTTCCTACTCCTCGTACGGCTGGCTCTAGTCCTCTTAGAACTATGCATCATCTGTCTACTGCCCACAGATGACTCGGCTACTGATTGAAAACCCTGCGGCAAAGGCAGAAGCTCCTGTACACGCTCGGGGTGTAGAGCTACTGGCACAAACTCCACCCTAAATAAGGTCTCGAAGTCTTCCCATGTGAAGGTCATCCCGTCGCAAAACTGGAACAAGTTGCTCCACCACCTGCCTGCTGCTTCTTGAAGAAGGCTGGAAGCAAAGATCACCATGAAGTCTGCCGGCGTCCCCACTAGCCTGAAGACTCTCACCATAGCCTCCTTCCAATCCTCAGCCGCCTGTGGGTCCGTCTCTCCCTGGAACCTGGGTGGCCTCTGGCGCTGGAACTTGTGCAGCGCACTCAAGTGGCGTGCATCGCCTACTGCTGGGGCTAGTGGCATTGGTGGCCCAACGTATGGTAGTACCACTGGTACCTCCGCTGGTGCCTCAACTGCAAGAGGTCCCTGTACCGAAGCCTCGTCGCTCGGCAGGCTGTCAGTACGCACATCCCTCTGGGCTCTAGTTGGTCGTCCGACAAAAGGCATCCTGAAAGAAACAACGTGACACGGTCAAATGATTATACCTGGTGAGCTGGCCTAGTTTGAGATGATATTTAAAAACTTCTGGAAACACACACGCAATCAGTGTTTTCGTGCATTAAGTCAGAAATCAGAAGTCAGGGTCCTGGTGTACAGATACGTCGGCCGCCGCACCAACACTGGACTCCCTGGACTGATAACCACACCCAATACGCTAAACACTATTGCTTCACATAGAAAAAAAAGATCAAAGTCCCAAGTTCTTTGGTAGAACCTAACTCCTTTGATACCAATTTGTCACAACCCATCCTCGGGGCCTGTGCCGTGACTACCCCAAGCCCACCTTCCATAGGCCAGGGGCTGGCGACTAGCACCAAAGGCAGAAAATCTTGATAACAGGGAAGGCATTTCCTTTATAAAAGTAAACAAAACACCACAGAGTACAAGCGGAAGTAAAACACTAAGTACAAAGAGAAGTGCTGAAAGGTAAATGGGCCAGAATACAAACCCAAATGAAAGTACAACTACAACTGAACAGAGTACAACGGAAAAGTCAACAGCTGGAAGAACGGAAGTGGCTCCTGGGTCGTCCTCCTTAGATCCTACCTGAAGGGTAGGTACAGATGGCGCATCTCCTGGATCGTCCACCACGGATCCTACCTGAAGGGTAGGTACGGATAGTATCCACAACGCTCTCGCCCGTCAACCTCCTCTGTGTGTCGTCTCGTCGTGAAGTCCACCTCCGGATACTGACTCGTCATGTAGTCCACCTCCAGGTACCGTCCAGTCCTCGAACACTCGGCCTCCGTCAGCACTGCCGTCGTCTGAAACCAACACAACAAGGTGTGGGCATAGCCCGTGCAGGGGTGAGTATAACGATACTCAGCAGGGACCCCGATACCCTCAAGATCTCACTAAAACCAACAAGGATAACCACATGAAGATCTCAACAGATAACCTCTACTTAGGTATATGCCCATTCATATACCTAAGTTATCAAGTAACCCATCTCAATCATGAGGAAACACAAGGGTTATGAAATCAACGGATAACCACTACCCAGGTATATGCCCATACATATACCTAAGTTATCAAGTAACACATCTCAATCATGAGGAAACACAAAGGTCATAGACTCAGCTCAAACCAGGATTTTCATTATTGAAACCGTAACTGCTGAAGATCGTCGTCTCTGGAGTGTACAATGGTCCTGTCACGACTCCGAGGTACTACTCACTAACCTAAGACTGCTGAGGTACTCCTCCTGTCGAGTACTGTGGGCCTGCTGCTACAACCAAGCGCTTCCCACCATGGGTATGCCGCTAAAACCAAGTGCTCCTCCGCCGTGGGTCTGCCGCTACAACCAAGAGCTCCCCCTCATAGCCTCTAGAGGTACTCCTTCTGTTGAGTACCGCGGGTCTGCCGCTACAACCAAGCGCTCATCCGCCGTGGGTCTGCCGCTACAACCAAGCGCTCCCCCTCATAGCCTCCAGAGGTACTCCTTCTGTTGAGTACCACTGGTCTGCCGCTACAACCAAGCCCTCATCCGCCGTGGGTCTTCCGCTACAACCAAGCGCTCCCCACTGGGCTATCCGAAACACACCGAGTCGATCGGTCAAGCAGTCGTCAGGTCTCAGCCGGCTACACGGTCTCCGTACTTCGCACGCTCGTCTCCAGGAGGGTCCTCTCCACAAGATAATGGTCGATACTAAAAGTATCAAAAGTTACACTAAGAAGTATCTCAAAGGACCTCCTCATCATAGGGGTCTCAACGCAATAGACGGCGCGTCAATCGGACGCCCGGTTTGTGAGTTATTGGCCTTTTTCGTTCCAGGGGCCCGTTTGGTTTCGTGAGAAAACCAACCCAACCACACTCTGATGGCATCCAAACCTCGAGCAGAGTAATACAAAATATCCTTCTCACTTATAGGAATCCATCAAAGTCGACGGAATGTCAATCGGACGTCCGGAGCTCAAGATATGAGCGTTTCCGCTCCGAGGGCCCGGTTGGTTTCGTGTACGAACCAACCCGGACGAACCCCAAGTATTCTGAAACCTTAGGTGTAGTATACTGAAACGACCGTCTCGATCCAAGGATCGCATCGCCGCTGACGGCGCATCGTTCAGAGGCCCGTAGCCCAAGATATGGGCAAAAAACCAAAGGAGTCTGAAAACGGGGGGTCTGGGCCCGGATCGACCCCCCCATGGGTCGGCCCGAACCGGGTCAACCTGACCCGGGTCCGGGTCCGACCCGGTTTGGTGAAACCCGGACCGGCCAGGGCGGCCCGGCCCGGCCGAGCGAAGGAACCGCGGCCCCCGCGCGGGGCCGCTCCGCAGCACCCGGACGCGGCATGCCGGCCGCGTCCCGCCTCCCGGTTCTGCGCGGCTGCGGAACCGCCTCGCCGCCACGGCTTTAGCCGCGATGGGTTTTGCCGGTGGCGCGCCGGGCGCCGCCACCGCCTGGCGGCCGGCGTGGCGTGCTGGCGTGGGATTCCGTGGACCACCGGACGCGCTCCGATGGTCCGTTTTACGTGCGGTCTTTGCCAGTGGTCCTCCAGGGACCCGACCTTCACTACAAGGTCCTCAAATCGCCATTGCGGCCCCGTTTGTCGTTGTCCTCCATTCCGCACACTAAGAACGAGAAAGAATGCGGTGGTTCGGACTTGTTCGTTGGTCCGCACCCACCGCGTTAGCGGTTTGAAACAACACCATAATATTTCCCATCAATTTGATAAACCCCGAACAGCAATAATAATCCACGGACCAACTTGTTAATTAGTTGGTCTGCGTTCATTCCTTGAAGGGAAACACACATGGAGTATTATCATTCTCAAAACAACCCCTACCTCAAAGTCATCGTCGGACGCGAGTTCGTCGCAGAATTGACCGTCGCGGAAGAAAAGGATCGTCGCGTCGTAGAAGGGCGTCACGTCGTCACGGAAGGGCGTCGCGTCGACGATCTCCGAGGGTTAAAGAAACACACGGATCTAATTATAACAATTAAATCCGTGTTGAGGATAGAAACCACAAAGGAAAATAAAAAGGACCGCAAACTCTTACCTCAACGGACGATTGAAGATTTGACGCGGAAGAAGTGTCGTGGAGGGGAAATCGTCGGCGTCACATCGTCGATCTCCGGGGGGCCTGGCGTTCTTTGCGTTCTTCGCGTTCTTCACGTTATTCACGAAGGAGGAGGAAGATCTTTAGAGATTCTCCAAAGGTTTAACACAACATTCCAAAAGAAGGTGCGTTGGCCTTACTTTATTAACATGCCAACAAATTGAAAATGTGATAAGAAACGAACAAAATTAATTCATAGAATTAATTTCAATGAATAAACCGCCCAAATTAATAGGAGCGTTTAATTGTTTAAGAAACACCCCAGTTGACTTTCATCAAAAGGGTTTTCGCGGGTGCGTTACTTAGCAGAAAAGAAACGGTGGGGCTCATGCCGGCCCCACCTCACAAATATCCTACCAAGAGGGTAGGATATTTTGAATTATACCCTATCTTCTTTAACTCAGATTAAGTAGCTTTAAGTGGCTTTCAAGTGGCTTTAAGTTAAATAAAATAAAGTTTGTCGTACCACATTATTTTATTTCTTAACTTAAAGCCCAAAAATTAAAAACCACACCCGTGCAAACGCAACTCCGGTAGAGGCGTTTCTAAGTAAATACCGGCGCTGCGATTCCATCGGTGCCCTCAGAATTAGATTCCGAGCACCGGTTCAAAAGTTAGAAAAACCCGCTCGTTCGTCCACTGAACGTACCCGAGCTAAACTTCGGAAAATGATTCCGGGAACACCGGGCCTCATAATCAGGCGCCGTCAGAAACTGCGTTCTTGTAAAATCCCAAAGAAAATTTTGGAAAAAAATTCCCTTGAAATTTCCAGGTCTTTACAGTATATTGTTTCATAATATATATAATACAAATCATGATATAATTATTATTTTTATACATTAAATACAATTTCTTAATAAACCATGGAATGAAAATGTAAAAAATGAATCACATCGTTTTATGGAGGTGATATTCCACACATACGTATGAGCAATATTATCATTTTTATTGGGTGGAAGGAAATGAAGGTAAGTAATGTCTTATATTTATAGAATAATAATTATTTCATGAATATAATATATATTTATTAAATCCATCATAATAACCAACCTTGTGAGGTGGTGATGAAAAATGAAACACATCGCTTCGTGGATGTGGTAATCCACACATGCACACGAGTGATATTTTCATTTCCCATAAGATGGAAAATGAGATGAAAAAGTGTTGTAACATAATCATAATATAATTTAAGTTTATTTAATATACTTATGTTATTATTTTATCATGTTTAAATAATATTTTAATAAGTTATAAAAATAAACGAACTTGAAATATTTTGGTTAGGACTTATACCTTCTCCATATATAATCTCTTCGGCTTACACCCTAAGCCTTCTAGTTCTATTTTTTGATGATACCATGAACTATATGATATGGGGAGGAATTTTTATGAGTATTTTTCTAGTAATTGAATGAACTATAGTGCTAAAAATGTGTGATAAATGGAGGAGAGGATGTTCCCTTTTATAAGTGAGGGGAGGGGCACCCTTAGAATTACTTAAAGTATTAAATTAATATAAATTAATTTTCATGTTCATGTGGGACCAAATTGAAAAATTTAGAAGATATAATTAGGATGAATAAAAATACTATCATACAATAAAATTTGGACAATTTTTTATGATTCTTACATCCTTATCTTTTACTTTTAACCTTTCATTAACCCTTTTGATGATTACCACGATAATAAAGTTTTTTACCCTTTAGGGGTAAAAGAAGTTACAATAAATGGATAAGAGACCAATAAATGGAAAATAATTGTTATAATCGACCATATACTATTAAAAATTTCAAATATAATATTTTTTATGAATTTTAAATTATTTCATAAGACATTATTTAACACAATATATCGTTAAATTCCTTTTCAAGTCTATTTACACAGTTTGACTTTAATGATATCAAGATAGTGATGTAATTTGAATATAAAATTTTAAAAAATTACTAATATGTTATATATTTATATAAAATTCTTAGAACAAAATAATTCATCCAAATTATATTACTTTTAATGTTTTCAAAAATAATTTACTTGATTTTTCTATTACTTGAACAAATACCGTGTCTGTGTTGCGTAAGCATTTAAAGTAATTATTCCATCACTAAAAATTAAAAATAAATTAACATGATAAAAAAATTAATTTTTATTTAAAATAACCATTTATAACCGAACATAACCTATTTTTATCCTGATAAAAAATATTAGAGATATTAAAATAAAGAGACTGGAATTTTATTTTTATTATTTAATTAAAATAATATTAAAGTAATTATCAAAGAAAAATGGCACCAAGTTGACATATATTTGAATATTGTATGAGTATAGTCGAACTAAAATTATATAATAGAAATAATACAGGCGTTAAATAGATTTTTAAACCCTTATCACATAATTTTTAACCTTAATGACATGATTTTCCCTTATTGAGGTGACAAATATTTATTAGAGTTACTATTCATTATGGAAAAATATAAAGAGTAATTATTTAATTTTTTTAAAAATTATGATTAAAAATATGGAATATATTTCATCTTATTCAGTAACTATAATATTTATAAATTACTTTTAAAATAAACCTGCAAAACGTGATGAAAAATAGTTTTCTTGAAAAAATGCATTTTTAAGTATAAAAATATTTTTATACCAAAATTTAGCATAATGTAAATTCAAATGACATTAATTAAATTATGTTTAATAAAAATTAACTAATTAAATTTTATAACCAATTCAAAACAAAATGCGACTTTGTTAATACTTGAATGGAAAATCCATCTTTCTATAAAATTGGTATTTTTCACCATTCACTGAAAAATTAATCTTTTTAGAAAAATCAAAAAATATCATCCTAATATATTTTTGATACGATGATTTAAAAAATGATATAATTTTTATCAATTAAAATTTCTAAAACTGATAGAAATTAATTATAATATTTGCGCATAAAAAGCAATAAAAACCATTTCTGAAGAAATCATATTTTTAAAGCATAAAATGATTTTATTACAATTTATTTCCTAATAACCATAATTAAATGAATGTTAATTAATTAAATTTAATATATAATATAGTTATTTAATTAGAATAATTTATCAATAGTGATTAATTTAATCTATTAAGATTAAAAATACATTTCACACATAATTTTTTTTATGAAATATATCCCTTCTACCTTCAAAAGATTCAATATTCATTTCAAACCAAATGAATTTAAATATACCTAAAAGTTATATATCTAATTAATATATATATACACAATGGATATGTTTCCAAATACTATATATATAACGGTATGTTACATTCCTATATATATCCTTACATGCTTCACTAAAATTTATTCATTTACTTGTCTCTCATCATGTATATTGTATTTCTAATTTTTTCCCTTGTTTCCATAGTTATAGTTAGGGTCACAATCTTCATGGTGATCCATGAGGTTAAATATTTTATGTTTTTTGGTATTTTTATATATATGTGCATTTACTCTACTTTTACTTTTGTTCACGTTGTTTCATATTACAACCTCATAATGTACTAGTTTTTATCTTTCATTATAATATTTTTTTTAATAAAAGTGTCATGGTTTATTTTAGTTTTATTATGTATGTATAATAAGTTATCAACCATAATATTCATTTAAAAAAGAATTATATATTGAAATACTGGGGTGTTATATCCCTAAATAAAATGTTATCTCTCAATTTGATATCAAGATTGGTAATTCAGGGGTTTAATTTTTGAAAATTCATTTATTGAAAGCTCACATCATAAAAAAGGTTAATAAAACTTCCTTTTTAAAAAAGGGAAAGGGAAATATGAATGCCATTTGGAATAACACATAACTAGGTTTCTGAATAGGATAACATTAGCTGAAAGTAAAAATATCGACATGTAGGAAAAATGAAATGTCTAAATAATGATGAAGAGTGATAGAGAAAATTGATCATAATAAAGTGAATGATCATGAGAAAGTAAATCACCAAAAAACCATAAACCAATGAGGTGTGAAAAAGACCATCAATCATCAGAAATGATTATAAGAAAGGAATTTTTTTTTATTTTTAATATTGTTTATCTAAAATTGAGATACCCTTTTACTGTTAAGACAAAGAACATGAGAAAATATACCTGCTTTCTTTATTCAAATCTATACACATAATTTTATCATTTTTTTGCATGTTTTAATCAATTTTCACCACCATCTCACCTTATATTCCAAAAATGAATCTTTTTTATAATTACAACATTAACTTTTAATAGATCATAGGATCTATATAAGGATTAAATATAATGTAACACCCTGATATTTTAAAACAATTCTATGTTCGATATCATATCCAACATGCAACACTGAGTTTAAATGAACTGTGATATAATATTAAAATATTATAATTTAAACACGATTGATATAACATAAATGTTAAATTGAAATGTATGAATAATATTACCTACTTTATGAAATATATATAAAGGTCTGAATAAATATAAAATTATTTAAAAATTCATAATAAATAATCACTCAACTTTAATAAAGATATTTTATTCTATAAAAAACGTGTTTCCTTCAAAAATGATTTTTATTGTTTTTTTGAGAAAATATTATAAATAATGTTTAGAAATTTTAGAAATTTTATTTTATAAAATGAAAATAATTTTTGAAATCAACATATATATATTAACTTACATTTAAATTTTTCTATTTTTCAGAAAATATTGATTTTTTAGTGAATAGTGAAAATATTGTTTTTTGGTAAACTATCGTTTCTTTTTAATAAATTAAGTAATTTAAAAGTACCATTATTATTTTAATTTTATTTAAAAGTAAAATAAGTATTAATATTTTAAATTTAATACAATTAATTACATTTAAATCATATTTATACTGCATTTTAATATAAGTTTACTTTTAAGCTTTTAGACACATTTTTCTGAAAACTGTTTTAAAGTGCATAATGTTTCTCTATTTTAAATAATTAAAATAACCCATAACGAGGAATGATTTAATTGAAATCTATAGATTATATTTCTATAAATATTAATTAAAATTAATTTAATTATGATCACTTTCCATATAGTTATTATAGGACAATATTATTCTTGAAAAATGCATTCATTAAAAAACCATTTTTTGACACATCTGTGGGTTTAATTTTAAATAAAATTTAGAAAATTATGTAAATTTAGTTTTATTAAATGGATTCCATATTTATAATAATAATAATTAATATTATATAATAAGTTTAACTTAATTTTTTGTCATAATGAATAGTAAAAATAGTAAAAATTTGTGCTACGGTTAATGTTAAAATTAGTTTATCTAGGGGGGGGGGGAGTTAAAATAAAGTGGTAAATGTAATAAAATGTTTAAAATGTTTATTTTGATTTTTATAGGTGTTTATTGGACTTATCTCTCCTCAAATACTTTATTTTTTAATTTTAGTGGCACTTGACTTGAGAGACACTTCCCATTATTGAATAGTTTTAGATATTTACAAGAATGCCATCCTACTCCCTTATAAAATGGAACCCCTATCATCTCCACTCCACACTTCCAAAAACCATTGTATCATAAAATACCTAAAAAAACCATTCCATATTTCCATTCAAATTTCATGGATTCCTTGATTTGATCATAAATCTAATCTATGGAGGCTTTAGGTTAATCCAAAAGAGGTGGTGCAAAGAAGAGGTATCATTCTTAATTGAGTATCTTTGTCTTATTTATTATTAAACATAAATAAAATATTTATAAATCATTATTATATAATAAAATAAGTATATACCAATTACTAAGATTTTATTATATTAATTTCATAACCTAAATCAATATTTACTTCCATCAAATGGGAAATGAAACCATCGTTCGTGTGTATGGCGGACTACCGCCTCACAAACCAATGTAATTAATTTCTCATAATCACCTATCATGAATATTAATGATGATGTATTTAATTTTTATATATGTTATTTATTACATATTAATAATTTTTTAAAACTAACATATCATATACCTTATTTCCTTACCATCCATTAGAAAATGATAACATCATTCGTGTGTACGACGGACTACCGCCTCGCGAAGAAATGTGATTTATTTTTTATTACCACATCACATGGATGGTATAATTAAGTGTATTTAAAGAAATAATATGATATTTATAATATAATTATCATTTTATAAAGATAAAATAACACTTAACTTCTTTCCATCTTGATCGTTGAAAAATGGAAACGTTACCCATGCATACACACGACCTACCGTCTCCAGGATTGCAACATATTTTATTTTTTATACCATATTTAATGATTTATTTTAAAAGTATAATTGATGTATAAAAATTAAAATTAATTCATTATTATTATTTTGGATATTATGGAATAACTAACCCTTTTACCATAGTCAAAACACCGATGTTGTTTCAAAATTATGAACCAAGATTTCTCAAGACAACCAACACAGAGATAACTAAATAAGTAATTAAACATGTCATTAAAATAAATGAAGTAAATGGTTTAAGTATAAGAGATTAAACATATATAAGGTTCTTAAGAAAAAAAATTTATATAAGTTTATTATATATGAGATCAAATATATACACAATAATGTCTATACTCGAGGTAAGAGTTTCATCTCAAAACTTCATTATTTGAGACACATGTTCTTTTATGCACTTAATTTATTTTAAATAGGGAATATAATACCCCTTTAAATATTATATAATTAATCCTTCATAATTTATAATATTTTAAATTACAATTAATTTACTTCATTCATGGCAGTTATGATTTAAAAGTTATCAAAGCACTATGGGTTTATGTTTCAATATCGTTTTAATCAGGATTTTTATGCTTGAATTTCCATTGCAAGAAATTATTTGATCATTATATAATAAAAAAATTTAATTTTATTCTCCTATGTTTATTCATGAAATTTTATATTAATAGTTCAATTTTCCTCTCTTTGGTACTTAAAATTATTGATAAATTGTTTTCAAGAAAATTCAGCATTATTTCTCTATTTGGCCAAAAATGCATTTTCTTCTAAATTCATGTTTTCTAAATTTTTTTTCAAGAATGTTTTTAATATTCTTCTATGATTTTTTAAATTCATTTTTTACCCATTATTGGATTTTTATTTTTTCTTTAAAAAGGAATCTTCCTATCATTTTCCAAAAAGGTATTTTTTGACTTTTCTTACAAAAAATGTAAAAGGAATATTTGTTTTAACATACTAGAAATGAATAGAAATTTCCTAATATCATGACCAATCATTAATTTTAAACTTCTTATAAAAGGTTTATAAGTTTATTTTTAAATAATTTTTTTCTTAATATTCTGGAAATTATAAGTTCTTAAAAGTGATCTTTAAAGTGAAAGGGGTATTTTTCTCAAGAAATATTCTATGTAATATTTTAAAGAAATTCTTATCAATGAAGATAACCTTTTATGTTATGGATTGAATTTAAATTATGCATATCTCTCTCTCACATATATACCTAGCTTGTTCTCACTTCCTTTCACGGGTTAATACATGCCTTATGTTCATTTTTCAAATGCCTTATTTATGAAATCTCTTTTGATTATGATATTAGACAAGGTTATGAAACTCATTTATTTCCATGATTATTTATTATGTTCTTCCTTATAATTTATTTCATTTATGTGGAAAACATACATTTTGAACATTTTATGATGGGTGTGCCCAAATATCACTCCAATGCATTGGTTAAAGCTTTAGTCTCATGAGGAATCATGTATAGGATTAGGGAGTAAACATAACTCATTATGAGACTTTTTCCACCATCTGATATTGTCTAGACAGTTATCCCTAACTCATGTTTATGTTATTTTATATGTTGTTACCACATTTCCTATGATTCCATGATCATATGATACCATGTTATTTATGTTATGCTCCCATATGATTACCCTTGAGACTTATCTTTTATAATATCATGTTATACATTTGACTCACACATTATATTTCATTCTCATGTTTATTCCCTTACTGGGATTTTTATCTCACCCCTTTTTTATATGTATTCCCTAAGTCATCTCATGCAGTTTTGGGAGCCCAAAGATCATTATGGAGAATAAAATAAAGAAGTTTTATTTTAGCCTCACTTTGATGTATTATAAACCCAGTCTTACAAAGACAATAAACCTAATGATATTTGTGTAGCATCCCATCCTAGAATCAACTTAGAAGTTACCCAAGATGGTGGGCAATAAGACCTCAAGCATGCCTCCCCGTATGACAGAGGTTACCAACTAGCAGTGAGGGTGTAGTGTATGTATGTGGAGAGACTATTCCCTCATATATCAGATTGGAAAATTGTGATATATATATATATATTAATAAATAGTAGAAGCATACACCAATAATAAGACCAAGAACTCACCATAGTAGAATTATAAGAAGTAAATAGATAGTATAAGAATAATAACAATAAGAATAATAAATTATTCAAGAAAAATAAAAAACCAGAAGAAGCTGAAAAATAGATAATAGATACAAAAATGATTATGATGATCATGTAACTATACAAAATGAGTACACGAGAATCAAGGTATACATTCATATACCACATACTATAAAAAAAAACAAAAAACAAAAAATCATATACTACTATCATCACAAGTATAGGCTTGGTCCCTTTCTCCCACACCCCATCCTAAGAATTAGAATCAAACATTAGAAGATGGCTTCTTCCCTTTATCTATACGTGAAACCATGATGTCTTCTTATGTACCAATGGTAGCCCAAGCAGGGTGTGAGATATACTCAACATGCCACTATCAACGGTGTCTAGATCAATCCAGTTCATGCAATATAAAATGAACAGTGTGACAATAAGAGTAAATGAAAGGAAATAAATAAATAAAACATGACGGTCTGGGTTCCACCTGGATACCTGACTACCGATACCTAATTTGGCCTAAGACGAATGTCTCTAAACCAAATGAACCTGTAGAATTGTGGTAAGGTGTGTACATGGGTCATTATGAATAAGGAATCAAGTGTGTAATGAACCCAATCTTGTGTTTTATCTTGGCATATGTGTCTCTAGAACATAAATTGGGAATGCTCATAATTTAATAAAAAAGAATCACATATAAACCAAGAAATCAATCCATAAAATCTAGTGCGGTCATCCTGATCCCATCCAAGGAGATCTATAAAATCATCCCAAGGGCCACTACAAGAACTCCCGAAATATACAATAACATAGAGCCCATTCAAGGAAACCCATAAAAGGTGTCCCTCATATCACTCTTATCATGGTGTAAGCATAATTGTTGAGCTCATCCCAGGTATCTCACATATGGTACCAAGTATCACTCGAGGCATGGTATAACCATCTTTCCAACAAACCTATCAATGGTGACTCCCCTATGGAACTGGTGTCACTCATGGGTATAATAAACTACTTGAAGAGACTGCATGAAGAAATTTAATCATCACTCATGGTGCATCCAACTTATCCAAGTATGAAGCACGATGAGCACATCCATGACGCCCTTAAGTCGGGACTTGTGTTCACTCCCGGCCTGTAAACAGGTAAGTCATGGCCATCTCAATCACATATCATAAACAAGGCATTGCATTTACAATAAGATAAGCAATCTAGCTAAATCATTTTATCCAATCCAACTAAACATGGAATAGGGAAATAAGTACAAGTCACTAAGAAACATGCATAAATCACAATTCATAAGAAATGAAGTCTATAGAATAAGGAATCAATATTAGGGGACTAAATCATGGCCTTCAATTCATCTTAATTAAATTCATTACTTTAATGAATTTATTACAAGTGAAACCCATCAAAAAGGGTGTTTAAACAATTTGAGTTTAAGTGCATTAGGCCTCAAAGGAAAATTATAACCCATTGGGGTGTCCAATGTTAAGGTGATCAACCAAAGGGTTGATTCGCTACTCACTAGGGTCATATCAGACATGAAAATCATTTAATTTAATTTATTTAACAAATTAGAGGTGTCACTAGAAAGGTCCATCACACGACACAATAGTGAACCATATAGAAAGCGACAAAACATGCAAGAAAGAACAAGACCACCTACTTTGGGATCATAAAACTCCACTCATCCATTTCCATCCCTCGAGCCGAGAAAGAATATAATATCTAGGAGAAATACTCAAAATCCCTAAAAATAGGGAAAAAGAGGTTGAAAATAAATAACACAACATAGAATAAGATAAATTAAGAAATAAAGAGAGAGGAGTGTAGATATTACCTTAATCTTTCCAACGCACCAAACGGTGAAAAATTTGGATTTTGGATGAGGGAGAAACCTTGATCCCTAGATTAGGAGGAAGAACCCAAGAGAGAGGGAGGAGGCTCACATCCTTTAGAATAAGGAGGGGAAATAAGGATTTGGGTATTAAAACATTTCAGGGGAGATAGAGTAAAATCACCCATCCTAACAGGGGTGTATGATTTGTCCACATGATAGGACAAACTATGTGCCAACTGTGCACCTCATCATTGCCTAAGGAAGGATCCCACATGGTTAGGTGCCTGGTTTGGATAAATTTGTGCTAGCCATGCAAATTTCCAATATACAAGTGGAATTGAAACTCTACATGGGTGTTCTCCCCATCCTGCATGGTTGTAGACAATAGTGCACCCCCCTTCTCCCTTCTGCCACACTCTCGTATGGTTAGAGAAACTATGTGGACTAGGTTGTATGGTTTATCCTAACCATGCGTCCTAGTATATTTCTTCAAAATTCAAGGATTCAGGTACTAAAAAATCTATAGAAACCCCGGTGACCTTTATGATTCCATTAGGTAACATTAAAAGTTCCATACCAAGAAATTAAAGATGAAAAACAATTGTTTGTACCTTTGAGTAAAGCTGGGATGTTACAACCTTCCCTCCTTAAGAAAAATCATTAATGAGTTTCCCTTCTGAGGGTTCTAAAAAGTCATTTGAGAAAATTTCCATCCACTATGCACATACATCAGCCTCCCGCTCCTAGGTCCCATCCTGAACACGGTCGTGCTGCCACATCAACTGAACCAGTGGAACAGACTTGCCTCAGAGATATTTCATGCTATGATCAATGAATTGTATTAGATTCTCCTCTAAGGATGTATCCATATACATCTCAATATCCTTATGGTCAAATGAATGATACAGGTCAGCATGATACTTATGAAGCTGCGATATATGGAATATGACATGCATGGTATGGAATATATGAGGCAACATAAGCCAATAGGCTACCGGCCTGACTCTCTATACTATCTTGAAAGGTATGACATACCAAAGAGATAACTTTCCCTACCTCCAAATTTGTCTATGACCCGATCTAGTTGAAACTCATAGAAAGACTCGATGTCTCACCTCGAACTCCAGAGGTCAATGATAATGATCAACATAAGACGTATGCTTAGATTGAGTTGTATCCATATGATTCTAAATTACTTGTTCTTGTTCTGCAGTCCCCTAAATGAGATGAGGACCCAATAACACTGCCTCACCTACCTCTATCCATTATAGAGGTGAACGACACAACCTACCATAAAGGGACTCATACATAGCCTTATGAATTGTTTCCTGGAAGCTGTTATTATAGGAAAACTCCAAAATAGGTATATTATTTTCCCACAAACCTCCAAAATCAAAGAAACATGACTGGATCACATCCTATAACATTCATATCATCTTCTTGGAATTCCTATCTATTTGAGGGTGATAAACTGTACTCAAAAGAACTTGTAAACCCGTACCTTATATAGCCTTCACCCACTGATAGGTGGAGAATGGAGTGATAAAACCTACAAATTTTCTCTTCATACCTGAACACTAATACTAACAACATATGAATCAGTACATACTAGTAATCCAAGGATGAAATTACCAAACAAAGACATGATATTTTCACATCAACTCTTCTCATATGCCACCAGGAACCCAAACATGCCCACAATAAAGTATGATACCGTTATCATCCACAACCCAACCAAGAGGTAGGTTATCACTAGAGACACTCTCCCCCAGGATATGGTTCTTAGTATATGATAGATGTATCAACCACACCCACTCTAGAAGAGAGTATGTAACTATTAGAGCTACTAAAATAGGTTTCTTGTTCTGTTCCTAAACCTCCAAGTGTATCTTAGAAAATAGATCCATCAATTGACACTCACTGCTGGCCTCATGGATGGATCATGTCCAAGTCTTCCTAGTCTAGGCATCAACCACTACATTTACCTTACCAGATATATAAGCAAGATCAAAGTTGAACTAATATAGGTATTCAACCCACTTGCGCTACCTCATGTTAAAGTCTCACTGTATGTAGGTGTATTTGAAACTTTTATGATTCATATAAATAATGAATCATTCGCTCAAGAGATAATTCCTCCAATAGCATAATAAATGAACCACATTTTCTAGCCCGAGGTTGTGCATAGGGTATTTCTACTCATGAAGTATTAGCTAGCAGGACCTGTACACTACAACCTGATCACCCTGTATCAGAACTGCACCCAGTTGGATTCTTGAAGTGTCATGGTAAACAGTATATCCTCTTCCTGGCTCAAGTAGAATCACGATCAATGCTGAAGTCAATCTTCCATTTAACTCCTGAAAATCTATCTCACAAGGTTCATACATGATGAATTTCACACCCTTCTTAGTTAATCTCATAAGATGTGCTTCTAAGTATGAGAAATCCTGAATGAATCTCCTATAACATCCAACTAGCCCCAAGAAGCTGCATATGTCAAGCACATTCTTGGGATATTCCCAGGAAACCAGAATACTCACCTTATCTGGCTCAATATATATTTCTACCTCCAAGATGATATAACCCAAGAAGTGAGACTTACTAATCAAGAAGTGTTATTTTTTGAGCTTTGCAAATAGTTGGTTCTCTCTCAATATATTCAGAATGATCTCAAGATAGTTGACATGGTCATGCTTAGTGTGAGAATTCCCTAAGACTTCATCTATGTAGACTACCAAAAATGAATCCAAGTATGGTTGAATGAACCAATTCATTAGAACCATAAAGACCACTGATGCATTTGTTAGACTGACATAACTAAATACTCATACAAGCCATACCTGCTCCA
Organism: Viscum album; assembly: GCA_963277665.1. Classification (NCBI taxonomy): domain Eukaryota; kingdom Viridiplantae; phylum Streptophyta; class Magnoliopsida; order Santalales; family Viscaceae; genus Viscum; species Viscum album. The sequence continues at coordinate 2,010,100,229 of OY728141.1, read as the reverse complement.
GAATGCTGTACGTGGTATATCCGGTGGCCTCACACAAACCCTATGATTTCTCAACCTCAAATTTATAATGGAGAAAATTGTTTCTCATTAGAGTTGGTCAAATAGGTAATATATATAGGGTAGTGGATACCAGTTTTCATCATAATCTAGTTCAATCTCCAATAATCAATGTAAAATCAGAGGTTACTATACACCTTCTTGGAAAAAAGGACTGGTGAACCCCATGGTGATGTGCTGGGTGAGATAAAAACTTTTCCGTCTAGATCTTCTAGCCACTTCATGAGTTCCTGAAACTTTGTAGGTTCCATCCTATAGGGAGGAATAGAAACTGGTGCTGCACCTGACACTAGCTCAATAGTGAACTCTAAATATACCTTAGGAGGTAAACCAAAGAAATCGTTAAGGAAGACATCCCTGAAATGACCCACAATAGGAGGGAACTCCACTAGTTTCATTTCAAGATTGCTCATAAAGAGACTATCCATCTGGTATGTTACTCTTCCTAGATCCTAATGCTCGGGTCTAGCATGAATTTCCTAGATATCCCATTTTCACTTATGAATGTACGTGCTTCCCTCAGGTGTTGTAAAGGACACCCGTCGGTGATATAAATCCACATGGGCATAATAAGAAACAATCTATTCCATACCAAGAATGATGTTCAATATAACCTTCTAAAGGAATAAAAAACTCCATAGGAAATATTACCCACCTATCTTAAGGGGGAATTCCTTTCACTTGCGTATTCCCTCTGATCGGACCCCTAGTGGTGTATCAAGAGTCATTACACCATTGAAATAATCTATTACAAGTCCCAGACTTTCTATAATCACAAAAAATATAAAATAGTGATATAAACCTATATTAAAAATGGTAAAAACTAAATTAGTGGATACCATAAGAGTACATCATATAGTAGAAGTGACTTCAGACGACGTGCGATTCCGAGCCCCAGAGTGGCCGAAATTAAATTTTCAGTGCATTCACACTGGAAATGCTAAATAAATGGGATAACTCCTAAACGGAGTTTTGGATCAGAGATCCGAGTGTAAGGATGGGTCCGGAATGGGGTTTTTACCCTAGGAACGATATAAAACTTGTCGGCGCGGGATGTTTGGACCCCTCGCCCGCTTCTGAAACGTTAAACGGATTAATTAATTAATTAATTAATTCGTTTAATGGCGAAATGCAGGTATCTCTTAAACGGTGGCTCGGATTGGAAAACCGAGGGCACCGTTGAGTTCAGAGCGTGCTGTTTACCCTAGGAGGGGTATAAGTTTCGCGGGCGCGGGCCGTTTGTGAAAAATGGCCCCGGGGGTGTTTTCGTAATTTGCCAGCTTCGAGCGCTATGTTTAATAACTCTTGAATGGGGTCTCAGATTAAAATTCTGAGACCACCGTTGTGATTGGGAGGTGGTGTTTACCCTAGGGGAGGTTTAATTTTGTTCTCGTAAAAGGGTTCGGATGCGGGGAAAATTATGGGTTTAATTAATTAAAATTCTTTTTAATTTATTTAAACCCTCATCCCCTACCCCTCTCCCTTGTTCACTCCCTGGCGCAGGCAGCCCCTCCTCTCCCTCCTCTCCTCCTCCAGCTCCGGTGAAGCAGCTCCGGCAAGGCGCAGCGCGGCGGCGGACTCCCCGTGAAGCTCCGGGCATCGCCCAAGAGGTAGGAGGTTTAGAGCGTTTTAATTCCCGAACCTTATTTAAACCTCAATTATATGCGTCGATTGTTGTTCGACTGTCGAATCAAATCCCATGAGCACGTAGTAGTTTTTATGAGCTATCCGACGCATCTTTCGGATTCAGTTTTGGAGTTCGGAGGACCCCGCAATCATTCGCCGAAGATTGCGGGTTTGCGGAGGAGATCTGGGGTGTCCGGCGGGTAGGCACGGCGGCCGGCCATGCCAGGCGGCGGCGCGGTGAGCCGGGCGGCGGCTTGAGGCGGTTGGGCGTGCGAGCGGGACGAGGAAGTTGCGAACGGTGGTGGTCGGCGCAGGTCCGGGCGAGTACGGCTGCTGGCCAGGGTGAGAGAGCGACGTCAGGCGGAGTGGCCGCGGAGGAGGCCGGCGCGCCAGTTGCGTCCGGCGGAGGAGGGAAGACCCGTGCACGGTCTTCCCGGGGTCAGCGAGGACCGGCTTCGGCCGGTCCGTTTCAAAGGAGGCAAGGACCCGCCTCATGCGGGTCCTGCGCTGCAACAGGAGACTGGCCTTTTGGCCGATCAGATGAGGAGGGCCGGACCCGCTCGGGTTCAGCGGTTTGAGGCAGGCCACGGCCAGCGGGCCGGCGGCTCGGACCAGGCCGGCCGGGGTGGACCGGCCCGGGTAGGCCCCCTTGCATTCGGGGGGCCGTAACTCTTAAACGGCGCGTCCGATTGACGCGCCGTCTGTGGATGTGGGGCCGTATCGTCAAGGCGGTACTTTTGAGATGGTTTCGGGAATTTTAATTCCTGAAACGAGGGGCCGCGGAGGCGCGACGCATCTTTAAGTGGTTTGGCGTTTATCTGGGAATCTTGTTTTGGACGGCGCAGATGCGTCCGACGTCCGATTTAAGCGCCGTCAGCGGCGTTGGAACCCTGGCGTCGAGGCGGAGGTTTCCAGGGTGGTTCTGGGCGTTGAATCCAGAGTTGAGGTGCGGGCCCCACGGCCCGTCTTTTGAGCTGCGTGCAGCTTTTAGCGACGTTTTCCTCTGACGTCCATTCGGGGCGTGCGAGCAGTCGATGTTGGGTGTTTTTTCCGAGGCCATCGCGGTGGTGCAGTCTTCCCGCTGTAATTCCGCACGATGGTGCGGGCCCCGCGAGGGCCGTTTTGGGAGTTGACGGTGATTTCCATCTTTATAACCGAGCGACCGTTTTGGACAAGTGAGTAGTCCATTTCGTGTACTTTTTCGATAGGATCGCAACGGTGTGATCCGTTCGTTGGGTTTCAGGATCAGGATGCGGGTCCCACGTGGCACCGCTCGTGTGCGGTGCACCGGGATGCATATTTTTCTCCGGATATCCGTTGCACTCACGTGGGTAGTGATTTTGACGTGTTTTCCCGAGGGGATCGCAATGGTGCGATGCGCCCGACTGTTTTCAGGGCCGAGGCTCGGGATCACGGGACACCGTTCGGGCGTGAGGCGATATTGGTGACCTTTTTCGTTGGATATCCGTTGGAGGTGAGTAAGTAGTCGTTTTCGCATTTTTTTTCCTGTGAGGATTACCACAGTGCGATCCGTTTGGTTGTGCAGAGCCTTATACGTGATCTTATTAAATGTGGAAGCATGAAAGGTGCTCCGGTGGTGGTTCACCCTACCTTGTTTGTAGTGGGCCCTTGGCGTGTGATCGCTCACTCTTGGGAGAGTGATGTAAGCGGTTCAAAAGATGTGGTTGGCCGTGCCTGGGCCTTTGAGCTGGAGATGTTACGTCACACCTTCACGTTGATGTTGGGTGTCGTGTGCACGACATCCCTTGGGCTAAAAATGAGTATACTCTCGGAGTATACGAGAGCTCTTGGAGGTACGTGTGGTTTGTACCTGAGATGTTCGTGCGCTTGGTTGGGGTTGACTTGGGGCCACACGTCGTGTGGGCCCCATGTGCGTGCCATGTTCTGCCTTACATACTTTGACCTCTCGCGGCGTAGAGGGTCCCTCTGTGTGTTTGTTTGACCAGTAGGGTGGAGCTCTTCCCCTGGCTCTGTGCTCGTTTGTTGACCAGCAGGGTTGAGTGGTCTCCCCCTAGTTTCGTGCTCGATGGATTGGCCGGTAGCGGTGCTAGTGACACCCAGTGCTGGGGCAGACGCTGCACCTCTTTTGGGAGAGCTGTTCTGGAGTTGGGTGGTTGCGCGACACCCACTCCGTGTTCGGTCGGCCAGTGTTGTACCCTCCTGTAGAGATGGCAGAGCGGTTCTGAGTTTTACCCTCCAGCAGGGCTGGGCAGTGGGTTTTGTCACTAAATTCTAGGGTTTACCCTCCAGCAGAGACTGGACAGTGGGTCACCCGACGCTATTAGGGTCTACCCTCCAGCAGAGACTTGGCAGTGGGTCACCCGACGACCTTTTAGGGTCTACCCTCTAGCAGGGCTGGGCAGTGGGTCACCCGTACTCTAGTTCCAGGTCTACCCTCCAGCAAGGCTGGGCAGTGGGTCGCCTGTCGACTTATTCCAGGTCTACCCTCCAGCGGGGCTGGGCAGTGGGTCACCGGATGATGTGTTATGGTTTACCCTCCAGTAGGGCTGGGTAGTGGGTCACCTAGTATCTTATTATGGTTTACCTTCCAGCAGGGCTGGGCAGCGGGTCGCCTGATGATGTATTAGGGTTTACCCTCCAGTAGGGCTGGGTAGTGGGTCACCCGATATCTGGTTATAAATTACACTCGAGCAGGGCTGGGAAGTGGGGACACCGGTTGGCATTCCAGACTCATTCCTCTCGACTAGGCTAGTCTGTGTCTTACCTCCATGATTACCGGAGCGGGACCCTTGGTTATACGGGTCAGTGTTGTGATGACTTTGGCTTCGAGGAGACCTCTCGACTGTAGGGAAGTGACGAGGTGTGGTTTGACTTTCCCTAGAACTTTCAAGTATGAGGGGCACTTTCCCCACTGAGACACATTCTTGTGACGCAATCTAAAACCGTGCGGGCGAGTCAGTGCCGCCCAAATCGGATAGTGTCGAGGTGCGGTGATTGATCCCCTTGGCTTGCGGTTTGGGGTAGACGTGCGGGATGCTGGGCATCGATGAAGTTTCTTCTAGGACTTTTGGATACTCTTTTCTTGGGCTGAGCTACGGGACGGAGATCCCCTTATGACGTTGTTCGGGCTTCTCGACAGAGCATATGGATTCATATATACCATGTTTCGAGTACCCACTCCTTGGGTTTTGGCTACTCTCCTTCAGGAGAGACGAAGATGCGCGGGGTATGCCACTTGCTTTCCGCATCCAGCTTCTCGTGGTTGGATGAGTCTACTCTCCTGCTATAGGCAGCGAAAGCTCGACGAGAAGTGCATCTTCTCACCGTTCCTAGCTCCTTGTGTTAGGACGAGTCTTCTATCTTTATCTTGATGGGTTGAGCTGGACTCTTTACTGTACTCTCTGTTGTACCCCTTTAATTTTTTTTTCTCTCTACTGCTCACCCTTCGGTACCTCCTTTGTTGCTCCCTCGAGCCTTCAGGGTATCCTACTGAGTATTTTTATACTCACCCCTGCTTGGTCTTTGCCCGCACTTGGTGTTCCCTTGCAGACGACAGACAGGTTGGTCGTGACGTTCGAGGAGCTTAGGAGCTGGGAGCATGGACCACGTGTGGTGGTCGTTGTTGGGTTCTAGGTGTGGGACCCTCCCAGCTATTTACTGTTGTTTCACCTGTTGCCGGGTTGTGGCACTTTTTGGTTGGCCGTGTGTTTTTCCCCTTTTCTTTTCAGTTATCTTCAGCTTGTACTTGTACTGTTTATAGGTCGATGCACATTCGTGGTATTTATATAGCAGTCGTTCCTTTTACTCTGCTTGTTCTTTCTTTTACTCTTCACTTTTTCATTGAGTGTGTTGCATGTGTGTGTACAGGTACTTAGGAAAAGGCCTCCCCGAGTTATTGTGCCTTCGGCGCTGGTCGCCAGCCCCTGGCCTATGGAGGCGGGCTTGGGGTAGTTGCGGCTCGAGCCCGGGTAGGGTCGGGTCGTGACAAAGTGGTATCAGAGGTGGTTCGTTCCTTGGGACGCTTTTCGGACGTCCCTAAAAGAGGAATTGGTTGGGATTTAGGGAAACAGTGTCAACGTGTCTCGAGAGCGGCTCTCAGGCCAGGGAGTCCAGTGATGGTGCGGCGGCTGACGTGTCCATTCACCAGGACCTTGATAACCCCCTTGTCGACTCGGCATGCTGAGACACTTGTTGCAGGGAAAATTGGTTTGTTCATCACATATGACCGAGTCTTTGACTGTCCTTCTTGAGTTAGCTCCCCATCATTGTTGTTGTGGTATATACATATATGCTCATCTGACCGCGACACTCCTTGATAATATTCAGGATGTCTCCGCGAAGACAGCCAGCCCAGATACCAGCTTTGGGTGCGTGACGACGACCCTGTGAGCTATGAGGCCACAGTCCAGGACCCATCATGCGATCCCCTTTCTCCGGGTGGGCTGGTAGAAGCACCCCCACATGTTGAGCAGCAGACAGTTTCAGCAGAGTAGGCTGAGCTCGAGCTCAGGTTGAGCACACTCCGTGAGTTCCAGTGGCAGAGACCGCTGAGGTTCAGTGGTGAGCCAGACCTTCAGGCAGCAGAGGTTTGGCTCAAGGCAGTGGTTTGCCTTTTCAGGCTTATGCAGACGCCGACAGATCAGAGAGTGGCTTTGGCCGCCACCCTTTTTCGTGGAGCAGCTCGGCGTTGGTAGAGTCTGGTGACTCGGTTCCTTAATGAGTCGTCGCTTTCGTGGGGCGACTCTCAGTTGTTGTTTTGTGAGGAGTTTTTCCCCTCCTGCTTGCGCTCCGTTCGGATTCAGGAGCTCCTGCTGTTTCAGTAGGGAGGGATGACGGTGGCCGAGTACGCGGCTAGTTTTGCAGACCGTGCACGCTTTTACCCGGACTTGGTCCATGACGACAACTTCCGAGCGCGGAAGTTTGAGCAGGGTCTCCGCCGAGAGATTCGTGCTGTCAGAGTACCCTTGGGCATTTCCACATATACTGGGGTGCTAGAGCAGGCGCTGGTTATAGAGGGATTCCTGTCATGCTTTGCGGTTGGTAGTGGCAGTGGGCGCGATGGATCCGGGACATCTGCCGTAGCTAGCAGGCGCCGGAGGACAGGACCTCGATACAGGTGGCCTTCCCACTGCCGGTTTCGGAGACGTGGTCGTATACCACTGTGGTGAAAAGGCGCAGGGCCTCAGCCGAGGATGCCCTTTTGTGAGTGGATCCCGGGCCGTGGTTGTATACCACAGTGGCGCCGGAGGGCACCAGGGAAGCCCAGAGAGCGCCGGTGCTATGCTTGTGACAGGAGAGGTCACTTGGCACGAGACTGCCCGACCCGAGTTGTTGAGAGCTTCGGGCAGGCAGCAGGCGCACCACCACGGCAGAGGCAGCGCCGTGATCGGGTAGTACCCAGAGAGGTGGTGCTAGCAGGGGAGCGGGAGGAGCTGGTAGAGGGGGACGACTTTACGAGATCTCCCCATCACCACTCGGCAGTCCACGTCAGGCTCCGGGAGCTGACGGTTGGGACCATGGACATCCGCGAGCTTTGGATGTCTACGATCCTGCAGAGCATGGGATGGTGAGAGGCACCCCTTGTGACTCTTCTACTTTTTGCAGTAGCATTGTTAAGCTCTGCATGTGGAAGGATTTTCTCCATGCTTCTTGTTTGAGGTGTTACCAGGGTGACGCAGGGCGTCGGGTGTAACCCTGTGTTGGTAAGGAAAAAGGCGTGAGACCTTTTCCTTTAGTCGATGGTGTTGAATCCTTCGCTTCCGAGCGTGTAAGAGAGTCTTGGTTGAGAGACATCGACTGTGGAACCTTGCGTGACCAGATATCCTTGGGTGTTTCACCATATGGATATTCTGAAGGAGGGAATCACCAGGCCTTGTTCCAGGTGCGGGCGGTGATTCCAGTCGCGACGTGCGACGTAGAGGTTTGACCGGGGAGGTGAGCTACCCCTGAGGGCCTTCAGGCCGTTTGAGACCGTGCAAAGGGATGGCGAGGTTCCCTACCACCTTGCCCTAACCCCAAAGTCTAGAGTGGGTGCACGACGTCAGAAAGGGCTGAACTCACATGAACAGATCAATCCTTTGGTCTATGTGCGGTGACGCAGAGCTGTGCGTGGGTTCTTCTGGGTATGGGAAAGCCAGGTGTGGGCTTAGTACCCTGTGTTGCTCCCTAGTTTTGCTTTTCAGGGACGAAAATCTTGAAGGAGGGAATGATTTAAGAACCCGGTTTTTTCTGATAAAGACTTTGGAATATTCTTGATAATATTCCAGAGCAGTGCCTTCAGACGGCGTGCGATTCCGAGCCCCGGAGTGGCCAGAATTAATTTTTCAGTGCATTCACACTGGAAATGCTAAATAAATGGGATAACTACTGAACGGAGTTCTGGATCAGAGATCCGAGTGTACAGATGGGTCCGGAATGGGGTGTTTACCCTAGGAACGACATAAAACTTGTCAGCGCGGGATGTTTGGACCCCTCGCCCGCTTCTGGAAAGTTAAACGGATTAATTAATTAATTAATTAATTCGTTTAATGGCGAAACACAGGTATCTCTTAAACGGTGGCTCGGATTGGAAAACCTAGGGTACCATTGAGTTTAGAGCGTGCCGTTTACCCTAGGAGGGGTATAAGTTTCGCGGGCGCATGCCGTTTGTGAAAAATGGCCCCGGGGGCGTTTTCGTAATTTGACGGCTTCGAGCGCTAAGTTTAATAACTCTTGAACGGGGTCTCAGATTAAAATTACGAGACCACTGTTGTGCTTGGGAGGTGGTGTTTACCCTAGGGGAGGTTTAATTTTGACCTCACCAAAGGGTTCAGATGCGGGGAAAATTATGGGTTTAATTAATTAAAATTCTTTTTAATTTATTTAAACCCTCATCCCCTAACCCTCTCCCTTGTTCAATCCCTGGCGCAGGCAGCCCCTCCTCTCCCTCCTCTCCTCCTCCAGCTCCGGCGAAGTAGCTCCGGCAAGGCGCAGCGCAGCGGCGGACTCCCCATGAAGCTCCGGGCATCGCCCAAGAGGTAGGAGGTTTTGAGCGTTTTAATTCCCGAACCTTATTTCAACCTCAATTATATGCGTCGATTGTTGTTCGATTGTCGAATCAAATCCCATGAGCACGTATTAGTTTTTATAAGCTATCCGACGCATCTTTCAGATTCGGTTTTGGAGTTCTGAGGACCCCGCAATCATTCACCGAAGATTGCGGGTTTGCGGAGGAGATCTGGGGTGTCCGGCGGGTAGGCGCGGCGGCCGTCCATGCCAGGCAGCAGCACGGTGAGCCGGGCGGTGGCTTGAGGCGGCTGGGCGTGCGAGCGGGACGAGGCAGTTGCGGACGGCGGTTGTCAGCGCAGGTCCGGGCGAGCGCGGCTGCTGGCCAGGGTGAGGGAGCGGCGTCAGGCGGAGCGGCCGCGGAGGAGGCCGGCGCGCCGGTCGCGTCCGGCGAAGGAGGGAAGACCCATGCGCGGTCTTCCCGGGGTCAGTGAGGACCGGCTTCGGCCGGTCCGTTTCAAAGGAGGCAAGGACCTGCCTCATGCGGGTCCTGTGCTGCAACAGGAGACCGGCCTTTTGGCGGTCGGATGAGGAGGGCCGGACCCGCTCGGGTCCGGCGGTTTGAGGCGGGCTGCGGCCAGCGGGCCGGCGGCTTGGACCGGGCCGACCGGGGTGGACCGGCCCGGGTAGGCCCCCTTGCATTCGGGGAGCCGTAACTCTTAAACGACGCGTCCGATTGACGCGCCGTCTGTGGCTGTGGGGCCGTATCGTCGAGGAGGGACTTTTGAGATGGTTTCGGGAATTTTAATTCCCGAAACGAGGGTCCGCGGAGGCGCGACACGTCTTTAAATGGTTTGGCGTTTATCCGAGAATCTTGTTTTGGACGGCGCGGACGCGTCCGACATCCGATTTAAGCACCGTCAGCAGAATTGGAACCCTGGCGTCGAGGCAGAGGTTTCTAGGGTGGTTCTGGGCGTTGAAGCCAGAGTTGAGGTGAGGGCCCCACGACCCGTCTTTTGAGCTGTGTGTAGCTTTTAACGACGTTTTCCTCGGACGTCCGTTCGGGGCGTGCGAGCAGTCGATGTTGGGTGTTTTTCCGAGGGCATCGCGGTGGCGCAGTCTTCCCGCTGTAATTCCGTACGATGGTGCGGGCCCCGCGAGGGCCGTTTCGGGAGTTAACGTTGATTTCCAGCTTTATCACCGGGCGACCGTTTTGGACATGTGAGTAGTCCATTTCGTGTACTTTTTCGAGAGGATCGCAACGGTGCAATCCGTTCGTTGTGTTTCGGGACCGGGATGCGGGTCCCATGTGGCACCGCTCGTGTGCGGTGTGCCGAGATGCATCTTTTTCTCCAGATATCTGTTGCACTCACGTGGGTAGTGCTTTTGACGTGTTTTCCTGAGGGGATCGCAATGGTGCGATGCGCCCGACTGTTTTCGGGGCTGAGGCTCGGGATCACGGGACGCCGTTCAGGCGTGAGGCGGTGTTGGTGACCTTTTTTGTTGGATATCCGTTGGAGGTGAGTAAGTAGTCGTTTTTGCATTTTTTTCCTCGAGGATTACCACGGTGTGATCCGTTTGGTTGTGCGGAACCTTATACGTGATCTTATTAAATGTGGAAGCATGAAAGGTGCTCCGGTGGTGGTTCACCCTACCTTGTTTGTAGCGGGTCCTTGACATGTGATCGCGCACTCTTGGGAGAGTGATGTAAGTGGTTGACAAGATGTGGTTGGCCGTGCCTGGGACTTTGAGCTGGAGATGTTACGTCACACCTTCACGTTGACGTTGGGTGCCGTGTGCACGATATCCCTTGGGCTGAAAATGAGTATACTCTGGGAGTATACGAGAGCACTTGGAGGCATGTGTGGTTTGTACCTGAGATGTTCATGCGCTTGGTTGGGGTTGACTTGGGGCCACACATCGTGTGGGCCCCATGTGCGTGCCGTGTTCTGCCTTACGTACTTTGACCTCTCGCGGCGTAGAGGGTCCCTCTGTGTGTTTGTTTGACCAGCAGGGTGGAGATCTTCCCCTGGCTCTGTGCTCGTTTGTTGACCAACAGGGTTGAGGGGTCTCCCCCTGGTTTCGTGCTCGATGGATTGGCCGGTAGCGGTGCTAGTGACACCCAGTGCTGGGGCAGACGCTGCACCTCTTTTGGGAGAGCTGTTCTGGAGTTGGGTGGTTGCGCGACACCCACTCCGTGTTCGGTCGACCAGTGTTGTACCCTCCTGTAGAGATGGAAGATCGGTTCTGAGTTTTACCCTCCAGTAGGGCTGGGCAGTGGGTTGCTCACTGACTTCTAGGGTTTACCCTCTAGCAGAGACTGGGCAGTGGGTCACCCGACGCTATTAGGGTCTACCCTCCAGCAGAGACTGGGCAGTGGGTCACCCGATGCTATTAGGGTCTACCCTCCAGCAGAGACTGGGAAGTGGGTCACCCGACGACCTCTTAGGGTCTACCCTCCATCAGGGCTGGGCAGTGGGTCACCCGTCGTCTAGTTCCAGGTCTACCCTCCAGCACGGCTGGGCAGTGGGTCGCCTGTCGACTTATTCCAGGTCTACCCTCCAACGGGGCTGGGAAGTGGGTCGCCGGATGATGTGTTATGGTTTACCCTCCAGTAGGGCTGGGCAGTGGGTCACCCAGTATCTTATTATGGTTTACCCTCCAGCAGGGCTGGGCAGCAGGTCGCCTGATGATGTATTAGGGTTTACCCTCCAGTAGGGCTGGGCAGTGGGTCACCTGATATCTGGTTATAAATTACACTCCAGCAGGGCTGGGCAGTGGGGACACCGGTTGGCATTCCAGACTCAGTCCTCTTGACTAGGCTAGTTTGTGGCTTACATCCATGATTACCGGAGCGGGACCCTTGGTTATACGGGTCAGTGTTGTGACGGCTTTGGCTTTGAGGAGACCTCTCGACTGAAGGGCAGTGACGAGGTGTGGTTTTACTTTCCCTAGAACTCTCAAGTATGAGGGGAACTTTCCCCACCGAGATGCGTTCTTGTGACGCGATCTAAAACCGTGCGGGTGAGTCAGTGCCGCCCAAATCGGATAGTGTCGAGGTGCGGTGATTGAGCCCCTTGGCTTGCGGTTTGGGGTAGACGTGCGAGATGCTGGGCATCGATGGAGTTTCTTCTGGGACTGTTGGATACTCTTTTCTTGGGCTGAGCTACAGGACGAAGATCCCCTTATGAAATTGTTCGGGCTTCTCGACAGAGAATATGGATTCATATATACCATGTTTCGAGTACCCACTCCTTGGGTTTTTGCTACTCTCCTTCAGGAGAGGCGAAGATGCGCGGGGTATGCCATGTGCTTTCCGTGTCCAGCTTCTCATGGTTGGATGAGTCTACTCTCCTGCTATAGGTAGCGAAAGCTCTATGAGAAGTGCATCTTCTCACCGTTCCTAGCTCCTTGTGTTAGGACGAGTCTTTTATCTTTCTCTTGATGGGTTGAGCTGGAATCTTTACTGTACTCTCTGTTGTACCCCTTTACTTTCCTGTTCGCTATACTACTCACCCTTCGATACCTCCTTTGTTTCTCCCTTGAGCCTTTGGGGTATCCTACTGAGTATTTTTATACTCACCCCTGCTTGGGATTTGCGCGCATTTGGTGTGCCCTTGCAGACGACGAACAGGTTGGTCATGACGTTCGAGGAGCTTAGGATCTGGGATCTTGGACCGCGTGTGGTGGTCGTTGTTGGGTTCCAAGTGTGGGACCCTCCCAGCTATTTACTATTGTTTCACCTGTTTCCGGGTTGTGGCACTTTTTTGTTGGGTGTGTGTTTTGACCCTTTTCTTTTCAGTTATCTTCAGCTTGTACTTGTACTGTTTAGAGGTCGATGCACATTCGTGGTATTTATATAGCAGTCGTTCCTTTTACTCTGCTTTTTCTTTCTTTTACTCTGCACTTTTGCATTGAGTGTGTTTCCTGTGTGTGTACAGGTACTTAGGCAAAGGCCTCCCCGAGTTATTGTGCCTTCGGTGCTGGTCGCCAGCCCCTGGCCTATGGAGGCGGGCTTGGGGTAGTTAAGGCTCGAGCCCGGGTAGGGTCAGGTCATGAAAATAAGAGTACATCATATAGTAGAAGTCCCTAGACTCGACTCCTTAGGTGTAAGCTGCACTGTATAGATATGGCTCGAACCATGGACCTGAGATGCTGTCTGACTAGCCTGAATAGGTCCACTCAGCTGGTGCTAAGCCTATGAGGCTTTACTACCTCGGCCACAACCACCTCCTTGGATTAATTGGCCAGTATAATACCAAATCCCTACCTGATGTGGAATATACAATAATATATTTTTAAGAGGTGTTATTATAGATCCCATCTCACTTGGCGTAGGAGGAAAATATTAGAAGAAACGCTGAAGGTGACCCATCCTACCGCAGGATCAAGACTCAATAGGGTTCCTCATGCACTGATGCTTCTTATATCCCAACCTACCACACTAGTGACATACTACATGGATATTTGTGCATATCACTTGGATGGAACCACCCCCACATGCACCCTCGAAATGGCATTTCCTGGTTCCAGATGAACAATCACCCTGTGTTGGAACTAAACACCATGGATTACATTATGAGATTATATGTGGTTATATTCTATAATAAAGATATGGGTCACTATCTATGAAATTATTTTCAACCAAAAGATGTTCACTTGTGATCAGACAACGTACACAAGCCCATCCTCAAACCTCCTCGCAGTCATCAACTCGTCACCGGTCAGAGTCGGAGAGAAACACTAGAGGTTAGTGAAATGAGAATAATACTCTAACATGGTCATATATCTCTATTGAATATGTATAAACTCCCTAGAATGGTCCACTCTTAGTGTCTGTAGAGAAAATTGATCATAAAAGGCTGTTAGTAAGTCTTCCTAGACCATACCCCGATGGCATTCAACCTAAGAGACGGTTTCCCACCAGAACTTGGTGGAATCACGTAAAATATTAGTAGTGAGCTTGAAAATTTTCTCTAAAGGAATCTATAAATGGTCAAAAATTGATATTATGGATTCTAACCCTGAATCAGTAGCCTAATTTCCTCCATCCACTGAGAATGTGGGAGGATGCTACTACTAGAAATTCTAATCCAGCTCTGCCATAGTAGGGGAAGGCTAGGGAGTACCTTGTACTAAATGCATAAACAAGAATAAGCTATAATAAAACTGATCATCAATAACTAGTGGAAGATCTTCAAGTGGTTACTCACCTGACAATACAAGAGGAACTGCAGGCGTCTCATGGCCCACCACCTTTGGAGCATGCTCATCACCACTTTCTTAGCGCATGACATGAGGACGTTGCGGTGTTATAACTCTAAATTTTCCAAGAACATAATTCAAATAAGATTTATAAAAAATATGGAAATCAATAACAAGAAAGGACATGAACAAGGCCATCTTATATGTAATTCTAGAGCCAAGTCTATGTGATAAGGAAAAGTCTCAGAAGGATCATATGAGACACATACTACTGCCCAATACTAAGGTCGGGTCAGGTTCAAGGTCTCATAAGGCACAACAAAGGTCCCTACATATTGGGTGTTAAATGAAAGGTATAGAGGAAAGAACCCTTTAATTTTCATTTGGAATCTTCATATAATGGTAACCTTTTTATTTTAAAAACATTGGATCATTTAAGTTAATTCTTATTTATTTGGATATTGATATCTCAAACTAGTTAAGTGTATTACTAATACCAAATTTATAAAGGACCATACTCTATAAATTGAATTTGGAATGGTAAGTAACTATAAATTGGCCTGTACACCTAGTATCAGGATATAACAGGTCAAGCATAGTGGTTTGATTGAGTGAAACACCATTCCCAATTTTTTTTATGGAGGTTCCTGCTCAATCAATCCAACTAATATTAAGCCTTTTGAACTAATGGATAATGGAAAAATCATGGAATAATTGGTTAATTAAAGCTTCATCATAAATATATATGGGAAAAACCATTTATATTGACGTTGACACTTTAATTGTATTTATTATTTCATCCTATAAAAACACTAGCATAGCGAAACTCATAGCAGATAAGGAAACACACAATCACATGAAATTACAGAAAATTCATAAAGGATGTAGTCATGGAATGGAATAATGTAAGGAATTTTATTTCTATGGTGCCTAGCATGATGAATTAATTAATAATCCCATATATCATTAGGCTAGGGTAAAGCAACCCATGATAATAACACTGAAAATAGATAAAAAAAAACAAGTGCATCACCCAATAGTGAAATCCGAAAAATTACCACTGGTGTAAAAAAGAACAAAATTTACCCATTCCCAAGTAATTTAGGTTTCCCCTGTATGTGGGTTAGCTACTCCCAGGCACAAGACCATTACAAAATTACAATTTTTCCTAGTATCCTATCTAAACCCAAATAGTAAAACAAAGGAAAAGGATATATAATACCAATTTTTAGCATTCCGCCCTGGAATCCACTTAGTGGTGCCCCGAGATAGTGATCCACAATACCTCAAGCGCACCTCCCCATACACCAGAGGATGCTGACTAGTAGCGAGGGACTAGGGTGTGCCTTTGGGGAGACTATGCTCTCATATATTAGAGTGGAACACAATGGTATATATATAATAAGAAATAATAGAATAAGACACTAACAACAGGACCAATAACCCATCGCAGTGGATGCATAAGAAGTAAATAGAAAAAAATAGAATAATAACAATAAGAATAACAGATAATCTAGGGAAAATAAAAAACTATAAGAAGTTTAATAATATATAATAGACACAAAAATTATTATGATGATCATGTTGCTATACAAAATGAGTACATGGGAATCAGAAGATATAGGCATATACCACATGCTATAAAAAAATAAAAAAATTCCAAAAATCATATACTATAAGCATCACGAACATAGGCCTGGTCCCTTGATTTTGTAATCCATCCTAATAATTAGAATCAAATATTGGAAGCTGGATGCTTCCCTTTATCCATACCTTCAACCATGAAGTCTTCTTGGGTGTCAACATCGGCCTAAGAAGAGTGTGAGATATAATTAGTAATCCACCACCAAAGGTGTATAGATCAATATATTTCATGCAATATAAAATAAATAGTGTGTTAATAAGATTAAATTCAAGGCAATACATAAATAAAACATTAAAGTTTGGGTTCCACCTAGATACTCAACTGACACTGCCTACTTCAGCCTAAGACATATGTATCTGAACTAAAGAAACCTATATAAATGTGGTAAGGTGTACACATGGGTCATTATGAATAAGGAATAAAGTGTAGACCAACCCCAATATTGTGTTTTATCCTAGAAGACGTGTCCCGAGAACATCAATTGGGCATGGTCATAATTTAATAAAAAGAAATCACATATAAACCAAGCAAGAAATCCTAAAATCCAATGTGGTAATCCTGATCTCATCCAAGGAGATTTATAAAGGAATCCCAAGGGTCACTATAGGAAATCCCAAAATATCCAATTCCATAGAGCCTTTCCAAGGTAAACCATAAAATTCTTCCCTCATATCACTCTTGACATGGTGTAAGCATAACCGCTGAGCCCATCCCAGGTATCTCACATAGGGGACCGAGTATCACCTGAGGCATGGTATAACCATATTTCTAATGATCCTATCCACAATTCCCCCTATGGAACTGGTGTAACTAATGAGTTTAATAAACCTCCTTGAGATCCGATACAAGGTAATCCAATTATCACTCTCGATGCATCCAACTAATCTAAGTACGAAGCACAGTGAGACCATCCACGACATCCTTAATTCATGACCTATGTTCACTCCCAACACATAAACAGGAAAGGTATGTACATCTTTATCACAAATCATAAACAAGGCATTGCATCTACAATAAGATAATAAAGCTATCAAGATCATTTTATTCAAGACAAATAAACATGGAATAGGGAAATTAGAACAAGGCACTAAGAAACATGAATAAATAATAAAGAATAAGAAATGAAGTATGGATAATAATTCATCAATGTCAAGGGCCTAACTCATGGCCTTCAATTCATCTTAATTCAATTAATTACTTTAATGCATTTATGACAAGTGAAACCCACCAAAAAGGGTGTTCAAACAATTTGAGTTTAAGGCCATTAGGTCTCCATGGAAAACTCTCACCAATTGGAGAGGCCAACATCAAGGAGACTAATAGAAGGGTTTATTTTACACTCACTAGGGTCATACCATACATGGAAATCATTTAATTTAATTTATTTAACAAATTAGAGGCATCGCCAGAAAGGTCCGGCATGCGGATCAATAGTGTACCATATAGAAAGTGATGAAACTTGTAGGAAAGAACTAGACCACCTACCTTAGGCTCATAGAATACCACTCATCATTTTTTGGCCCTTGAATCAAGATAGAATGAAATATCTAGGGGAAATCATCAAAAGAACTTAAAATAAGGAAAAATAGGTTGCACCTAAATAGCACATCAGAGAAAAAGAGAAATGAAGAACGAAAGGGAGAGGAGTGTAAATCATACCTCAATCTTTCCTATGCACCTGATAAAAAAATAGTTGAAGTTTGGATGAGGGATAAAAATTGATCCCTATCTTAGGAGGAGGAAGCACCCAAGGGAGAGGTTGGAGGATCACGCTCACTGGAACAAGGAGAGGGAAGAAGGATTTTCATATTAAAAAATTTCAGGGGTAAAAGAGTAAAATCACCCATCTTGATAGGGGAACATGGTTTGGCCACATAGTTGGCCAAAATGTATGCTAATTGTGTGCCTCAACCCTGCCTAACGAGGGACCCTACATGGATAAGTGAAAAATTTGGGTAATCGTGCGCTAGCCTTGTAAAGTTCCACTATCCAAGTGGTCCTGCAACTCTGTACAACTATGAACCCCACCCTTCATGGTTTCAGACAATCATGTGATCCCCTTATCCCTTCTACCATACTCCCACATAGTTAGAGAAACCCTATGGACTAGGTTTCTCCTAACTATGTGACCCATTTTTTTCTCCAAAATTTGGGGCTTCGAGCTCTGCCCCAAACACCCCCGTGACCTCCATGACTCCATTAGATAACATTAAAAGTGCCATACTAAGGAATTAAATCGAAAAAAATGGTCTGAACCATTGATAAAATTCGAGATATTTCACTTTGGGTTGTAATTAATTGTTTTATATGTTAAAAATCATGTAATAATATGTATAAAAGGCTTGGGTATCTATAGTCGGTATCTGAGAAAAGTTTTAGTTAAAATTTAGAAATTGGGATGATAAAAATTTAGTGAGAACCCTCAGGATAAGTATAAGGATAAATCTAAGTATAGAAAAATATCATGGAATATTTTAGAAGGATTGAGTGAGTATTTTATGATAAATTACATCCCTATCTAAATACTACAAGTGGATGTGGATTTGACATAGTTGTACCTAGGGATAATAACTATGAAAAGGGTGAATTGATCTGGACTCGATCTTTACCTAGTGCATGAAAACAGACCTTGTTTCACACTTGGTTTGAATCACCTAGGGAATATGCTTTGGAAATTCACAAACACTTCACAAAACTTTATGAAGGACATGAAAAAATTATTAGGTTAGAAAACCTAATAGGAAACATTTCCATAGATAACCTATATTTAAACCTAGAGACTCATAAGTTAGGATATACTTATCATTTATAAGTTATTCATTCTAGATTTATATGTTTTCCCTTTTGTATGTTAATGTATTATCATCTTACTTCTTTTATTATTTTTAGTTAATGAAGAGAAATAGGAGAAAGTATGCCAATAACCAATGTGGCAGGCAATGTAATGATTTTCCTAATGAGATTCCCAACCTAGTGGAAATGGTAGTTATACATCTTGTTATCATACTAAATGATCTATCTCGAATTATGATTAGAAACTATAATATAGTTGAATTTATAAATACATTAAAGAAGATAATAATGGAATATCATGGAAGTTCAAGTGTTAAAGATGATAAATAAAAGAATATTCAATTTCCCACATGTCAAAAATGTGGGAAGAGTCACCATGAAAATTCATTAAAGTAACTATAATATGATTTATGTGTGGGAATTGATGGCACAAAGCTACTAATCACTTAAGGAAAATGAAGAGTCTTGTTAACAAGATGTAGGGAAATAAATTTTAACATAAGGCACCACTAACAGTTCAATGTCATAGATGTGGGGAACTTGGTCATTATCTAAGCCAATTATATAATCCAATGATTAATTAATAAGGGCCTATATTATGACAATCATTTAAGTGGAATAATTAAAGTTTCTAGGTTTTGGAATTCTAGAATCATGTTGTTTAAGTTTTTTTATTAATGGTATCATGAAACTTATAAGGATTGTTCTGTAGTAGTTTTATTTAAGGAATTTCAAGAATATTCTGAATGGTATTAATAAACTAGAAAGGTGATTTAAGGGTAAGTAAATACTTTATAAAAAAACAAACCATTAAGTAAAAGGTAATCTTTGATATGTGCTTGATGTTGATGTAATTATAGTAAATTAAGATCATTTAATTTTAGGAAAAAATAAGCTATATATAAGAATTTTGTTATTAAAACTAATTTTATGATTACTGTTATTTTTAGGATGTTCATCATATTTTTGGGAATGTTATAGGAATTATATTATTATAGTTATATAAAAAGGACAACCCACAAGTTGGGTGAAAACTCATCGTATCTAGCAAGACCATGGTTCATGAATCCATAACCAAAGGATGATAAGGGTGTAGTGCCTAATACTGGGCTACATAATGTATTAGTCAGTATTTTTTTTTACCTAAACAAATTTATGGAAAAATATTATGTTGATTTTGGGAAACACATTTTAGGATCAAATATTTTTGAATTTTTAGGATTTTGAGATGATTAATGATATTTTGGGAAATGTTTCATTAGGTTGATGCATATGTAATCCTTAGGTATAACATGTGATTTAACATTAAAGATTAATTAGGAAGAACTAAATTAAATCCTTTAATGTTGAGGTTATTTTTAATATAGGGTTATTTAGTTATGGAATGATTTAAGTTGAACTTTGGATATAGATATCAATATGAAGGTGTATTCATTTTGGGAATTACCTTACCTTATGCTAACAATTTATAGTTTTGGTTAATGTATAAAGATTATACGAATATATTAATATAATTTTATTAAATCATGTGATACATTAGAAGTTAATTTTAGTGATTCAGGCATAAAAAATTCATCTTGAATACTCATTTTTTAGAGGAACATATGAGATTATGATGAATAATGATTAAAGAATGAAATTATACTTGTGAAATAAGTATATTTACTTATGTTTTAATATATAAGGTAAAATGATCCTTAAAATCTATGAAAAGGATCTTGAAACAAAAATTTCATCCTATTAACTTCACATCCAATGAATCAATGGTCTTTTAAATGCATCACAAATTTACAGTTTTGTAGTCGTTAACTTTCTCTTGATCATTCACTTTCTTGTGATCAATAATATTTATCACTCTCCACAATTTTTTTTTTACATATCAATATTTTCACTTCACATAAATATTATCCTACTTGGAAACCTATTCATGTGTTATTCCAAATGACCTTCATACTTTCCTTTCCCTCTTTCAAGAGGAAGTTTTATTAACCCTTTTTACGATGTGAGTTTTCCATAAAGAAATTTTCTAATGATAAACCCTTGATTACTGATCACAAGTTCAAATTATAAGGAAAAATTTATTTAAGTGGGTTAGAATGTAAAACCCTTATATTTTAAAATAAAACCATGTTTGATAGTTTATTCAACACGTAATACTAAGTTTAAACGAGCAATGATATAATATTAAAATACTATTATTTAAACATGACTGATAAAACCCAGCCATTAAATTAGCAGGTATGAATAATATTAAATAATTTATAAAATATTATAAATTTCATACTTGATATAAATTTATTTAAAAATTATTAATAAATAATAACTCAACTTTAATAAATATATTTTATTCTATAAGAAATGTGTTTCCTTCAAAAATGATTTTTATTGCTATTATTGAGAAAATATTATAATTAATTTTTGGAACTTTTAGAAATATTATTTTATAAAATGAAAATAATTTTTGAAATCATCATATCTATATTAACTTTGGGAGAATTTTTAGGATTTTTTTGAAAATATTGATTTTCAGTGAATAGTGTAAAATATTGTTTTTTGGTAAAACTGTCATTTATTTTTAATAAATTAAGTAATTTAAAATACCATTTCTCTTTTAATTTGATTTAAAAGTAACATAAGTATTATTTAGTAATATTTAATCTAATTAAATACATTTAAATTATCTTTATACTAGATTTTAATATAAGTATATTTTTAGGATTTAAGACACATTTTTTTGAAAACTGTCTTAAAGTGCATAATTTTTCTCCATTTTAACTAATTATAATAACCCTAATGAGGAATTATTTAAATAGAAAATATATATTATATATCTATAAATACGAATTTAAATTTATTTAATTATTATTACTTGTTATATAGTTATTATAAGATCATATTATGCTTGAAAAATGCATTTCTTAAAAAACCATTTTTCGACATATCCACAGGTTTAATTTTCAATTAAATTATTCCACTTATATTAATTGAAATTTATAAAATATATTCCATATTTTTAATAAGAATAATTAATATTATATAATGATTTCAATTTTTTTTCATAATGAATAGTAAAAAAAGTAAAAGTATGTTACCATGATTAATGTTAAAATCGGTTTATTAGGATGTGGGTGGGGGGTTAATCCAAAGAGGTAAATGGAATAACATGTTTAAAAAATGTTTGTTTTGAATGATAGAGGTGTGGGTGAGATATAGTTATACTCTAATCCTTTATTTTTCAATTTTAGAGTCACTTGGTGTAACCCCCCAAAAATTTAGAATATATTTATATTTAAATAAATTTGATTTCTTTGATATCTTATGTTACATATAACATTGAGTTTTAAAAAAACTGTGATATAATATTAAAATATTATTATTAAAATGTGACTAAGTTAACCTAACCATTAAATTAACGGGTATGAATAATATTAACTAATTTATAATATATATATAAAGGTCCTAATAATTATAAATTTATTTAAAAATTCTTAACAAAAAATCACTCAACATTAATAAATATATTTTATTCTACAAAAAATACATTTCCTTCAAAAATGATTTTTTATTTCTTTTTGTGAGAAAATATTATAATTAATTTTTGAAACATTTAGAAATTTTATTTTATAAAATTAATATCATTTTTTAATTCAACATATCAATATTAACTTAGGGTAAAATTTTGGGATTTTTTGGAAATATTAATTTTTCAGTAAATAGTGAAAAATATTGATTTTTGGTAAAAATGCAATTCCTTTTTAAGAAATAAAGTAATTTAAAAGTACTGTTATTAATTTAATATGCTTTTAAATTAACATAAGTATTATTTGGAGAGATTTTATACAATTAATAACACTTAAATCATCTTTATGGTTTATTTTATTATAAGTTTTTTTAGGCTTTAAAACACTTTTTTTTCTTCTGAAAACTATTTTAAAGTGCACAATTTTTCTACATTTTAAATAGTTAAAATTACCCCTAATGAATAATTATTTAAATAATATATATATATATAAATATGAAATTAAATTCAGTTAATTTTTATTACTTTCCATATAGTTAATATGAGATCATATTTTCCCTAAAAAATAATTTCTCAAAAAACCATTTTTTCAACATGTATGTGGGTTTAATTTTAAATTAAATGCAACTAATTCTTAGTTAAATTTGAAAAAATTGATTCCATATTTTTATGCAGAATAATTTATATTATCTAATAAGGTAAACTTAATTTTTTACCATAATTAATTGTGAAAACATTAAAAAATATTTACTACGGTTAATGTGAAAAAGGGTTTACTATAGGCTAAACTAAATGGATAAGGGTTAAAAATGATATAAAACATGTATAATTTATATTATATAGTCATATTTCAACCCCTATAACTTATAAGGTTTTAAAATGGTCAACTATGGAGCCTTTTAGCATGAGAAAAATGTGGCTAGAATTCTTTCTTTTCAAGAATTCCATATGTGTCCTCTCCCCCACTTAAAAAATACCACACTCTCTCCTCTCCCTTTAACACTTAAAAAACCCATTTATTTGTCCAATAAATAACCAAATAACTTTATTAATTTACTAACACAACCTATAAACCTTGGTTTTATTATAAATACAACCTATAAATTATTTTGGTGCAAACCTATAGAAGTTGTTGCATGAAGAGGTAGTGTCTTTAACTGAGCATTTTATTTTATTTATTCTTCCACCTACTTAAAATGTTATTAAAAAATGATGATATAATAAGCTCAGTATCTTAAATATACTGATATATTTTTATGTTAATTTCATGACCTACAGCAGTCTCCTCCTCCCTTAAATGGGAAACAAAACCGTTGATCATGTGTATGGCAGACTACTGCCTCACGAACAGATATAATTCGTTTATCATAACCACTTATCACAGATGAATATAATTATGTGTATAATGATTATATATGGTATTTATGATATAATCATACTTATATATTTTTAATATCACATATACCTTCTTTATTTCTATTCTGTAGGGAATATGACAACGTAGCTCATGTGTACAATGGACTACCTCCTCGCAAAGTGATGTGATTTTTTTTCACATAAAATTTACATGGTAGTTAATAAGGATTACTTTGATGTTTATATGTGATATTAATGACATATTAATCATTCTATAAAATAAATATATCATATATTTTCTTACCTTACTTATAGAGACCCTAAACTTTTACACAAAACATTACATGATTTTAAGTATAATTATACATCAAAATACAAGACAAGGATCATAAAGTCTAGTGTCTTGGAAGACTAGGTACATAAAACTGAAAACATGTAACTAAATAAAAAAATTATTTATTTCATACTCTAATTTATCTCCTAACTTACATTGTTCTCAAACATTTGCATAAGGTACCTTGGGAACACATGACCAAAGGAATGAGCTAAATATCCTAGTAAGGGAATAACCATAAGAACAAAGAATTAACATATGGGATAGAAGGCATGACACGATGATATAAAAAGGAATGTAACATATAGAATCACAACATATAAACATGGAATAATGTAAACATGGATTCATATTAATGTTTTAGAAACATAAAACATGAATTTAGCATGAGTCAAGGAAAACCACCAAGACCGTTTCACATGGTAGCACAAGCCAAGGCTAACCACCAAGACTATCGCACATAATGTCTCATGAGACTAAAATTTACCCAATTAATTTGAGATATATTTGGGATCAACCATCTTAAATTTTCATGAATATGTTTTCCACATAAAGAATCATAAATAATCAATCTTACATAAACATAAGGGTTACCCATGGAAAGAATTGGGTACCATAATCATGTCATAAAGCATAAAAAATGGGTGTATCATAAAAGTGTCCATAAAATAAAGGAAATAAAATATACATGGAAATTAATAATAAAAAATAGGCATGTATCATGATAAGTTATGTCAATTAAAAGTGAAAACATGTAAGAAAATTATTTAAGAAATTTTAGCATTAACACATTTTTGTGCGGTTTTTAGGAAAATACTCTAGAGCCTTTAAAATAGAAAAGGGAACAATCCTTTATATAAAAACATAAGTGAACCAAGAAGGTTTTCATAATAAAAAATACTGATTTTATAAAAACAACGGTGGCTTAAAACATAAGATATAGTGCACTTGAAATTGGGTAAGAATTCAGGAAGTTCCCTCAAAACAGGTTTTCTTATTGGGAAGTATTGAGGAGGGAATCACTTAAAAACATGTATATCACCAAAAGGGAATGATAAAGGGTATTTATAAATGAATTTGGAACATGAAAAAAAATATTTTATATGATTCTCATAAAAATATAAGATAGTTTCATTTTGGTAAAAGGAAGATAAGGCAACCCGAAGTAACAAAGGAGGTTCGGGTAGAATCCCTTACGGATTATCGACATGGTATTGGGTGTACTTAAGAGGGATTAATAAGAGAGAAAGGGGTTTCTAATAACTTATAAATAATGATAGAAGTACAGGGGAGTTAATAAATCATACCCCATAAATATGTATTACACATAAAAGGTCATAACATAGAGGACATTCCTGAATAAAAGTGAAATAGAGAGGATCCCTTACCTTAAGTCCGATGATGTTATCCACTTGATATTAATGAACATAATAATAAAATCAGGTTCATTAATTAATAATTCCTGAACCTATTCTATATTTAAAATATTTATCATAACCTTTTTAAGTACATTCATTACCTTTTTGATGAGTTAAGTGGTTCAATTTCATTGTTCGAGTCTGTTTGTTTTCTTGGTTTTTTTGTGAGTGGTTTACTTATTTTCATGAATAGAGAATCATGTAAAATGGGAATGGTTGTCCAGAATTGGAGTTATATTTTATTATTGAACATCCATAATGTTAAATGGTTTTAAATTTAATTTTTTTTACTTGTATTTAAGTTGAATCATTATATAAAACTTTAGTGATAACCTTTGGGTTTATTAACGAGTTTTGATCACTACGAACTCATTTTGCATTATAATTTAATATCATGTGTAAAAATGATTATAGAAACTTAAATAGGATATATTACATAATAATCCATTTCAACCATAACAAAAATAGTTTCATGACTAGAATTGAAGATGGTAAAAGAAATTGAAAACCCATCATCCTTGAATGTGGTAAATTAACACATATCAGATGGTGTCTTTACTACTAGTATAAAAGAAGAGTAAAGGAGAGATGATAATAAATTATTACATTATAAAAACAAAATTATATTAAATTTAAGGTATTGGAGTTTTCATAACATTTGGATGATTATAGGTAAGGATAGAAAATAAAAAAAATGAACTTGAAAAGAAAAAGAATTAAAAAGAATAATTTGCCTCTTGAATCAATCATCCTTGAGAGCCTCTTAAGGGGGGAAGGATTTGTTCTTTTGAAGAGAATAAGGGATTTTAGATTTGGGGGAGGATCTTGGGGAGATATTTGGGTATAATTTAGGAAAGGCACAAGGCTTGATAGGAGTGAAGAGAAGAGGTAAGAATGGGTGGTATTTATAGTGGAGGAGAGGAAGGTTTTCATAATATTTAATTCCTTAGTTTATTAATTTACCTCATGACCAGAAATAGTGATGATTACATGACCAAAAATAGTAATAAGTTCATGTGAGTTTGAAACAATTGGGCTTATATCAGCATAAAATCATCCATGACCCTATAAATCATGTATTTAGCTTAATTTTCAAATTATTGTATTTTAGTATTCATAAAAAATTCAAGTATTTTAGAAAAATCCCAAAAATTAAACCTAACCATTTTTCGATGTGTAGAATCAAAAAATGAACTCCTTTTTTAAAAAATAATTTTATAAAAATAATTAATTTAATTTTTAATTAAAATCATGTTTTTCTTGAAAAATATATATTTTAAAACTACAACTAATTTTATAATGCTTTAAAAAATTACATAAGGTCTTATAAAATTATCTTAAAACCAGAAGACATAAAATTGATAATTTATGAACACCTTTTAGAAAAATAAATTTTCTTTTATATTAATTAATTAATTTTAATTAATTATTTATGACTTGAAAAGATACTAATACTTTTCCTATGGTCATATTGTCACTTATAAGATACCTAAATTTTATTTATACATTAATGGGTGAGGTTACTATTATTTTAGACGATTTACTATTTATAAGGTTCATATTACTATTTATAAGGGTAACATTACTATTCATAAGGGTCAATTACTATTCACCAAAAATTAAGTTTGTCTTATCGGACTCCAAACACCCTACTGGTCGCAACCATGTATGTTAGATTTTTGAAATTCAATTCATAGAAGTGACAATATTATGTTTAAAGGTCACATAGTACTTAGTATTTCATTATATTGTGATTTCATGTGATTACATGACATAATTATAAGAAGGGAATTTCCATTGATAAAATATTGGTTCGTTAAATTATTCCACCTTATGCAATTTCTCCCTTGAAATTTTGTTTTACATTCTAAGACATAAATAGGTGAGGGTAATTTTCCTTCATTGCCTCCTCCAGTTCCCATGTTGCCTCTTCGTAGTTATGGTTCTGCCATAGTACTTTGACTAGGTGAGTAGTCTTGTTATGCAGAACTTTATCTCTATGATCAAATATCTTTATTGGATTCTCCTCGAAAGAAGGATCGTCCTACAACTGTACCACCTATGAAGAAAGTACATGTGAAGGATATGGTATGTACTTTCTTAAGAGGGATATGTGGAAGACATTATGTACTTTAGACATGGTAGGAGGAAGTACTAGTCGATAGGCCATAGATCCAACTCGATCAAGGATATTGAAGGGGTTGATGTACCTAGGACTTAAATTTCATTTATTTCCAAATATCATGACCTTATTACATGGAGATATGTGGAGAAATACCATGTATCCAACTTTGAACTCAAGGTCTCATCAACGATTTTATGCATATCTCTTTTGTTGACTTTGGCCTGCCTTGATGTGCTGCTGAATGGTTTTCACCTTATCCCCATTTCTTTAACCATTTCAGGTCCTAGCATCTTACGCTAACCAAATTTATCCCAACACACTGATGTTCTACACCTTTTCCTATAAAGGGCTTCATATGGTGCCATTCAGATGCTCGAGTGGAAACTATTGTTATTGGAGAATTAAACCAGTGGAAGATGTTGGTCCCACCCTCCTTTGAATTAAACAGAACATGCTATCAACATATTTTCTAGTGTTTGAATAGTCCACTCATATTGGCCATCAGTTTGAGGATGATAGGCCATATTGAAGTTCAGTTCAGTGCTTAGAGAATGTTGTATACTTTTACAGAACTTTGAGTTGAATCTTGGTTCTCTATCAGACACAATAAATAATTCTAATCCATGCAGCCTTACCACCTCTTTGATATATATCCAAGAAATTGGATCCAATGAGAAGTCCTCTTGGATTTCAATAAAGTGATCTGTCTTTGTAAGATGATCCAAATGACCCATATAGCATTGTTTCCTCTAAATGTCCTTGGAATTCCATTAACAAAGTCCATGGTGATGTTCTCCCACTTCCATGTTGGTATGGGTAGTGGTTACATAATCCCCTTAGAATTTTGTCTTTTATCATTCACTTGTTGATATACTAGGCACTTTTATATATATTCAGCAATCTCCTTCTTCATATTATCCCACTAAAAGTTCTCTCAGAGATCTTGATAAATATTTGTGTTCCCTGGGTGGATAGAGAAGGTTGGGATATGTGCATCATTTAGAAGTTGGATCATATGGCGCACATAATCTTGACCCAAATTTTACAACCCCTTCCTCATCAATCTTAAACTCTGAGGATTTTCCATTTCTAACAACTTCCACCCTTTTTAGAATTTCCACATTTTTTCTTTGAGCATCCCTTATTTTCTCCAGGAGGGATGGTTGAGCAATCATTTGAGAAAGTATTGATGATGTTCCTCCCTTAATGATTCCCATTTCTATCCTCATAAAATATAATAATATTGGATCCTTTTCAACTCTCATCATTGATAAATATGTAGGATCATTTCTACTTAGAGCATCTTCCACCTTATTTTCCTTACGAGGATGATAGTGGATTGAGAAGTCATAATCCTTGATGGGATCTATCCATCTTCACTAGCACATATTAAGCTATTTTTTGTGTGAGTATATATTTGAGACTCTTGTGATCAGTATATATTTCACAATTCTTCCCATAGTGATAATGTTGCTAGATTTTTAACGCAAAGATCACAGCCGCCAACTCTAGATCATGCATAGGATAATTTTGCTCATATATTTTTAGCTACCTTGAGGTGTAGGCTATTAATTTATCATTTTTCATTAGAACAAATCCTAATACCTTCTTTGAGGCATAACTGTACACCACAAATAGTTCTCCACTTGTTGGGAGTGTGAGTACCAGCACAGTGGTTAGCCTCTTTTTCAACTCCTTAAAGCAGTCTTCACATTCCTGAGTTCAGAAAAACTTTACTCCCTTCCATTTCAACTTGGTCATTGGGTTTGAAATCTATGAAAATTTATTCACAAATCATCAGTAATACCTAGCTAGACCCAGAAAGATTTGGATCTATATTACAAATGTTGGCCTGAGCCACTCTTCAATCACCTTTGTCTTGGAAGGGTCCACAAATATCCCTTTGCTGGTGATAACATGCCCTAAGAATGATACTTCCTGCATCCAGAACTCAAATTACTATACTTTTCATATAGATTATCCCTTTGCAAAGTCTTTAAAATAGCATTCAAATGATCCTCATGTTCCTCATTTCTCTTGGAGTATATCAGAATATCATCAATAAAGACTACCAAATTTTTTTCAAGGTAATCTCTAAAGAATATATTCATTAAATTTATGAAAATTTTTGGAGCATTAGCGAGTATAAAGGGCATCACTATGAACTCATAGTGTCCATACCTCGTTCAAAAGATAGTCTTGGGAATATCTTCCTTCCTCACCTTTAATTGGTGATATACTGACCAAATGTACACTTTAGAGAAATAACTGGCCCCATAAAGCCAATTGAACAAGTCATCTATATGTGGCAGGGGATACTTGTTCTTTATCACAATTTTATTGAGCTCATGATAATCAATGCAGAGGCACATTGATCCATACTTCTTCTTGATAAAGAGGACTAGTGAACCCCATGGTAAAGCACTCAGGTGTATAAAACCCTTCTCCAGATTCTCTTGTAACTACTTCTTTAGATCTTATAGATCTACAGTGGCCACTCTATAAGGTGTCTTTTATATAGGAAAATATCCCGGAATAAGTTCAATTGAGAAATCAACCTCTCGATCAAGATTAAGACCAGGCAAATCTTTAGGGAATACATTAGTGTAATCCCTCACGATGGGCATGTCTTCAAGCATGATTCTCTCCTTTGTCTCAATCATTTGATCTAGACATGATTTCTCATAAGGAATTAATATTCATACTTGATACAATGATTCTAAAAGAGATTAATCTTCCTCATTACACTTGTAAAGAATTGGAGGATGCTTCGGGATGTGAAGAGTGATATACCCTTCCTGATAGTTGATGTTGGATTTGTATAAAGATAGCCAATGCATGCCCAAGATAGCATCAAACTCCACTAAAGGAGTATGATGAGATTTTTTGGGTGGTTCAGTCCACAAAGGTTAACCGGGGATGAGTTATAAACCATGGACGCAATAATTTCCCCATTTGTTGTTCTTATAGATAACTTATCCTCCAAATTTTGAGGTGGTGTTTGAATAGTTATACTAAACTTACAATATATGAAAGAATGAATAGAACTAGAATCAAATAGTACATTTGTAAAAACCCTGATCTTCTTTTCAGGCATGGATCTTGATTTTGGGTGTTTTTGAGGAAAAAGGAAGAATTTGGAAATTTTCTGAGTACATGCCATGTACCCAGTTACCATGGGTAGCCAGGTACTAGCTGCGTGACGACATAGTACATGGTCATGTGGACCACCTAAAGTGGGGGTTAGTTAAGGCATGTACACGGCGTGTACATTAAATGAACAAACTATGTACTTTTATTTTTAATTGAGATATCAGACTGGGGTCATGTATAACCCTCGTTTTCACCATCTTCTGGATGTATCTTGTGATGGAGCATACAAAATTGCCAAATCTTCTTCAAGTCACCGATCTATCATCCTTTATCTGAATCAAACATTGTCGGTTGTGTTGGAATCACCTCGTTGAGTTCTTAGTTCTTCTTGAATCTCTCTTCCTGATTTATCCTCTTTCTTGAGTTATCCAAGGTTGAAAGTTTTTGACCTTTTTATAGATATAAAACATTATAGGATGATTCAAGGGCCTATGTTCAAGAGTTTTCATTGTACAATGTCGAGGTAGGTGGTTTGTTTCCTTTTAGAGTTTTTCTTTGAGTTATATATGCCTAAGTGCCAATTACCCATGATTCGAGTATTTGGTGTTAAGATTTTTAACCCTGTTATCATCCGCCTTAGATTTTTTAATAGATTAAGGGTTTTTGTTGATATATTATTCTAAATTTCATGTTTAGGGGACATTTCATGGGTTCATTTACTTGTTTGAATGTTTATGGCCGTTTGGTCCAGGTTGCCTATGAGGCAGACCTTGTTTCTTTGCCTTGATTGTTGGGTTGGAATCAATTGCTTAATTATTACTTATTAAATTCTTGTGTTATGCATTGTAGCTGCTTAGACTTGTAGTAGTTGATATTACTTTGGGTAGATGGATATTTTTTGTGCATGATTATATTACACAAGGTTGTGAGAACCTGGTGTAGTTAGACCATAGGGGGAATTGACGTTGAGGGATTCCCCAAAGTGTCTATTGTAGTTTACATTGTGAGACCAAAGGGGCGATTGACAATGAGTGCTCCCTCAGAGTGTTTATAGTATACCGCTATGAGACCACATGGGGAATGGATATTGAGCGCTCCCTTAGAGAGTCTATAGTTTATTGTTAAAAGACCATATGGGGAATTGACAGTGAGTGCTTTCTCAGAGAGTCTTTGTTTTTTTAGAACACTTGATCATAGGGGTTAGACTGTGTGAGCCACACATGGGTTCAATGTGATGTTTTGAATGTTGATTTTGATGAGACTTCCAAGACAAAGCACAAGCTTGGACTCAATCTTACTTGATTGTTATATGGTCTTTTGAGACATATATTTTCTATTGAAAAAGGGATATAGAGCTTATGATAGATCCTGAGATTTCATTATTCAGTGGTTTGAGTAATTAATAAATGTAAATGAATGTAATTGGAAACTGTAAGATTGTTTAATTTTGAGTACTTCCTTGTTTTTTCCTTCATTTTTCATATTTCTTGCTATATATATATTCACTGATAGTTAAGCATATATCTTTTGGTGGTTTTATACTAAGATTCATCTCACACCCTATTTAGGTCATGCTTTTGGGCCCAAACAGATTATATGGTTGCAGGTATAGATAAGGGAAATCACCCTTCTTCATTAGGTACTTGATTTCTATGGAGCTAGAGATAATGTGACTAAGATGAGGCTTGAGATGCTGTTAGAGTTGTTTACTATATTCAGTACTTTGGTTTTAGTTTTGTATTTATAGCATTGTGACATGAATCATTATTTATATATATATATATGCTACAATTGTTTTATTATCAGTCTCCCACTATTTACCTTTTTGTATGGTATTACCACCTTCTACTATTGTTTACTATTTGTTTCCACTTTGTTACTCTTCCTATGATGGCATAGTTTCCCCACTATCACACCTAATGCCCTCACTGCTATTTGGAAACCTCTGAAGTTTGGGGAAATGCATTTGATGCCATGTCACCAACCAGATACGAGACACCTTTGGGTAGCACTCAGATCTGGGATGTTATAAATTAGTATCAGAGGAGTTTATTCTCTACTTTGTTTTACTATTTGGAGCCCATAGACAGGGATAGGATGGAATAAATAGTTGGTAATAAGATGTGCCCGAGAGTAGCTGATCCATGTATAGGGGAAATCCAATTTACCTCAAATATTGCAATTTTTATGGTTTTTCAATTGTTACAGTTGACTTGATTTCACCATTGGGTGATTCACTTGTATTGTGCTGTTATCGTTGATATTATTGAGGTTATATTTCTGTTGCAACCCGATGAGATGAGGGTATGCCATCTCACACATCATATAAGCACTTGCTATTGATCACATGCCATGCATTTTGTCATGCCATTTAGGGAACATTACTGATTGCATGTTGTTGTGATATATGTTGTGCTAGATATGCATGCTATTGTGATATATGCCATGGAAGAATACCTTCTATTTTGATGGGGTATTGGAAATTGTAAAATTTCATTTGAATGGGTGCTAAACTTTGGTCCCTAAGGTGTTATGGACCCTCTTGGACCAGAAATTGGTGGATCATGTTTGAAATTTAATTGAATTTTGTCAAGTTATGATGTGAATAAGGATTCCAAACTTTAATTCGTGGGAGTATGGGCTCTCATGGGTCTGAATTTATCATTCCTTGGAAAAATTTTAAGTTTTTAAGGGTTATAGAGAAGCTTCAGAGGCTTATTGTCTGGAAACCCAGACAACACGGTGTGTGGTATCATGAACACATGCCATGTGTTCTTCTATTCTGGAAGAAACAAATTTTCTTTTACATGCCGTGTACTAGGAGTACACGCCGTGTAGTCTTTAACCGCATGATTGACTGTGTGAGTAGAGACATGGGGTTGAGAAAATTTGTTAGAACATGCTGTGTACTAGGAGTACACGCTGTTCCATAAGAACCATGTGTCCGGCCATGTGTATAACAACACGGGTGGATAAAAACTTAGGTTTTACACTCCGTGTTCTGTTCTTTCACACCGTGTAGAGTCGACCGTACCCCCAACCGTGTGAATAAAAACACATGTGGTTAGAACATAAGTGGTACACGTAGTGTGTAGGGTGAAAACGCCGTGTATTGTTACCCAGGAGAGAACTGTATAGTTCAAGCTGTGTAGAAGAACTTAGAAAGGAGGGAAAATTTAGGTACACACCATGTCATAGGAGGAACACGCCGTGTGTAGGGGTGTTACATGACCAGGTTTGGTAGAGGTACACTCCCATGTTAAAACCTAATGGAACACACTGTGTGGAGGGTATACACATTATGTAAACCTGTTTTGAAAAACTTGAATGTTTTCTTCTGCTGTTTCTTTCTTGCACTTCTAAGTTTTAGTCCTTGATAATCTTTAACTAAGGTGTATGCTTGACCTTGCATAGTCATGCCACCGAGATATCCTCCGGTTGTACGCCAGATTCAAGGCAATGATCAAACATCAGAAATGGTAGATCAAAGACTACCTATAGATCCTCTCATCCTGCCTATCTCGGCACAAGCTATTATACCAGGCATAGGTGTTGATGCATAGTTCTGAGAAGGCTTCATGATGTTTATGCAGACTTACTAGGGAGCACAACATCCTGAACCATCTATGGAAGAGTTGACGTAGGGGTTTCAATAGCAGCATCCCCCCACTTTCTCAGGGGATGGAGGACCTCAGGCTACAGAATCATGGTTAGAAGCCATGCTGTCTATCTTTCAGAATTCCGAGACACCTCTTGAGAGGATTGTTAATCTCTCAACCTAAATGCTTTGAGATTCTACCAAGAGATGGTGGGATGTGATATCAGAGGTGGGATACCAATGAGTTATGGATTAGGATGAGTTATAGTGGACTTTCAATGACTATTTCTACCCAAAGACCTTGAGGGCCGACCAATACCGAGAGTTCATGGGTCTAGAACAGGGTACTCTTTCAGTCATGGAGTATTCTTCTCACTTCATAGAGATGTAGTGCTTCACACCCATTCTGAGGGGTGATGAGTTATTTCTGGCTAGGAAGTTTGAGGATGGTCTCAGACATGACATCTGATCCCAAGTGAACATATTTAAGTTGAATTCCATATCTTATATAGTCAAATAGGCACTAATCACCGAGTGTAATCTGAGGTAGTCTGGAGCTATGATCTAGGGCGGTTCAACATCCAGAGTTAGTACTCCTTCGACTGACAGTAGGAAGCACCATAGGGAGTCTACGCGTGGAGATCTGAGTAGACAGGATATTCCTTCAGGTAACCAGGTGGTGGGCTACCAGTGCGAGAAGAGAGAGAATAAGAAACCTCAGTGCTCAAAGGACCCAGTTGAGTGTCGATATTGTGACAATATGAGCCATCTTTAGCATTTTTTCTGGGTTTTATCACCAGTAGTTGGTGATAGGGGTTCTGTTATGACTCTATATTCAGGAGAAGGACCACCAGTTTACCATTAGTCAGGGAACTATAGTTCATCTAGCTATTCAGGCTGAGGAGGTGGTAGTGGTCATGGTAGTCAGGCTAAAGGTTTTCAGCGATCATAGGGTGGACCAGCTCAGGGTAGTCAGGCAGGGTCATAGGGCCGCGATACAGGCCGAATTTTGTAGTGGAGCAGACCCAACAGAAGTTGGATCCCATACCCTCTACGGTTATAGGTATGATTCTAGTTGCCTCATTTTTAGCTTTTTATTTTTTTGATATAGGGGCTTCACATATCTTTATATCTATTGCTATTATGGAGATCCTTGGGCTCTATATCTTTACTTTTGAGGATGTTATGATACTAGACACTCCGTTGGGGAATAAGATGACTAGTGTACATCAGTACAAGGAGTGACCTCTTGAGTTTTGTGGGTGTGACTTCATATGGGACCTCTATGTCTTAGAGATGACATGCTTTGATACCATTCTTATAATAGACTAGTTAGTCTCTTTTTAGGACTTTATTGAATTCTATTTCTATATGGTGAGTTTCACATCACCAGAGGGTGGGTATTTTCTATAAAAGGGCTAATGGTATGTCCAGGTAAGCAAGGCGGGACCCGAGCATCTTGGGTTGGGAGGAATTTCAATCCATACTTCTAGTTTATATCTGGATGACTAGGGGACTTGACAGATGAAATTTCCTCCAGTGGTGTATCATTTAAGAGATGTGTTTCCAGAAGACTTTTTAGGTTTACCTCCAAAGCGAGAGGTAGATTTCTCTATTGAGTTTGTGCCAAGAGAGGAACCAGTGTCCATTCCTCCTTATAGGATGGATACACTAGAGTTACAGGAGCTCAAGAATAAGTTATAGGATTTACATGCAAAGGGTTTCATCTGACCTAGTACTTCTCCTTGGGGTTCACCTATCCTATTTGTGAAGAAGACGGACGGTACCCTCAGAATTTGCATGGATTATCAAAAGCTGAACCGGTTGGCAGTTAAGAAATGATATCCCTGGCTGAGGATTGATGATCTATTTGATCATATTCGAGGAGACAAGGTTTTCTTGAAGATTTACTTGAGATCTGATTATCATTAGTTGCATTTTAGACCATCAGATATATCTATTACAGCCTTTCGGAGCAGGTAAGGTCTATACAAGTACATGGTTATGTCGTTAGGTCTCACGAGTGCACCGACAGGTTTAATGGCACTGATGAACCGACTGTTCCATCCTTTGATTATTTTGTGGTGGACTTCATAGACGATATCTTTGTGTACTCTCACACTTGACATTACCATGCCACCCACCTTGAGATCAATTTTAGTACACTAGGAGAGCCTCAGTTATATGCTAAGATCTCAAAATTACACTTTTTGATGGACCAAATCCACTTCTTGGGTCATGTTATCTCGAAGAAATGAGTTTCAGTAGACCCAGAGAAAGTGAGAGTAGTAGTTTCTTGTGAGAATCTGAAGAACATATTTTAAGTATGGAGTTTTCTGGGGCTGGTGGTGTCACGAACCGAATCTGGTTGCGGCCAAAACCAGTACCAGACCCAGCCCGTGACAAGGCCCGAAGGGTGTTCCCTATCCCCACGGGCTGGCACAAGTGCCCGGGTATCATTTATCTTGGTTTGGGAACGATTTACCCGAATATGAAAGCATAAAACCTTAACAATAATCCATAATATAAATTCTGAAATTTATAGCCAAACTAGTCTTAATATAAAAACCAGAACTAAATACATTGGATTAAATACAATAAAATAGGTTCAAATACAAAAAATAAAAATAGAAAGACATCCCCAAGGACTCCACATGACAAGGGGGTCATCACCCGCAAGTCGTCTCCACAACTCTACCCCAAAGATGGGGACTAACACCCAGAACCGCCATCACCCTTGGACTTTCCTTTACCTGAGTCAAAAAAAATAATAAAGTCTACTTACACCCAAGGGGTGTAAGTAGGGTGTGAGAATAAGCCCAATAATATACCACCCAATGATTCCAAGGTTAATGCAATACAAGGTGAAAAAGCAAGCGGTTTTAATATGCAATGAAAAGCGGCGACAAATTCCAAGAAAGGCTACTTTAAATTGAAAACATTTTTCAAGATAAAAATTTCATAATGTTAACACATTTAAATAGGAATGTTATCTAATTAAATATAATTCCAAAGACACCCAAATACAAGGGCAAATACCACAAAACCAATGAGCAACAAAACCGGTAACACCCCTAGGCACTAGATAGTCTCGGGCCCCATGTACCTCGTACCTCAGTGTAATGTAACCATAGTAAAATCCGTTCTCATGCACGAGCCACAAGTAGGTAACATACCCATAACCTAGTGGTCCCTAATCATCATCCAAATATTTTAGTTAGAGTTGTCGTTATCCAAATGCTAAGTGAAACAGGGACAAAACCCATCCGGTCCACTAGCCGTACTAGTACAAATCCGCCCCACCTAGGTACCCGGGCTTCCCCCTTTGTGATCAAACAATTTCAGGATTTAACACATATCCATTTTAATCTAAAACACCACTACTGGTAACATATATCAAATACAATATCTATCTTATTTTATACCACTTAAAACACACAACAAACTCTTTGAATTTGAATAAATCAATTTCTCAAAATCCCGTGTTGTTTTGCACACAAAACCCCTTAAGAAACCCACTTTTACACAATGTTAACACTTGTAAGATACCAAAATAGTAAAGGCAGCCCAATAAATTTCAATTAAAACAACAAATCAATTTTCGGGCATCCCCATTTTAAACAAGAAGTGTTATCTTTGTAAAACCTTCATTTTCACACAAAAGTGGAACCAAAACTTCACTTTCTTTACAAACACAATTAAAACCAATTTTTTCAGCAATAACCAAAGGGGATAAACATTATAAATAGTATTTTATGCCTTATTACAGATCAATAAAAAAAACTAATTATTTATAGGGAATCCTCAAATAAACAAACAAAACACTTTTTTGGAAAACCCCCAATTTCACACCAAATTGGCATTTTGAATTCAATTGCAATAGAAACATCATTAGAACCAATTTTTGCAGAAATAATAAAATTATATAAATCTGAAAATATTATAATACAGCATGCTAATACACAAAGATTGCATCAACATTGGAATCACCTACCAAATCAAATGAAACCATTGAATCCTTTGTGCGAAAACACAAACGCACCACTGCCGCACCTCAAGAAGGGTAGATCAAACCTAAAAATAGAAAATTGGAACAAGAAAACCCAAGGTTAAACCTTAGGTTCGAACCCCTACCCACTGGTCATTTTTCACTTCAATAAAAAGGGAGGAAACCCTAAAAAATAGAATGAAACCCTAATCAATTTGAAAGGGAAAAAGAAATGGACAAACTTATTTGAGAAATCTAGAATGAATCTCCCCAAAACACCAGTATCTGAAATTGAACACGGCCAAAACTCAGGACATGTTCACACAAGAATTATTAGGTCATTTAGGAATTGTAATGGAGGTAAAAGAGTATGAATTGATAGAGTTATGATTGAATGAACATACCTCATCAAATCTTCTTGATTTTAGAAACCCTAAGATGTTCGTCCCTAAATCGCGATCCTAAGAGCTCAAAAGAGGGGGTAAAGAGGCTGGGGGAGCGGCTGGGTGTAAGGGCCGCATATGAGGCTTGGAATCACAAAAAAATACTTAAATTTGAATAAGTTATTAAATAACTAAAATTAATTTTTAAAACTGGATATGGGCTTCTGGGCAGGCCCAATCCCTTAAATAAAAACCCAACTAAACCTTGGTTATGGATTTCCAAAGGATCCAAATTTTAATTGTAGTGTTAATATATCAGGGGAGGACATTTAGGAGTTATAATGAGTGAAAAATATTAAAAAAATAAATAAGTTATGAAAGAAACAAAATTTATTTTTAAATCTGGAATTGGGCTCACGGTTTGGCCCAATTCATGAAAACTCACCTATTCTCCATAAAACCATTGGAAACCCCCAAAACAAAGCTTTAATGGAAATTAAAATAAAAATAAATTTAAAATAATCTATGTATGTGAAAATTTTCCCCACCATAAAAACTTTCCGCCCCGGAAAGTCACAGCAA
Source organism: Viscum album (assembly GCA_963277665.1). Classification (NCBI taxonomy): domain Eukaryota; kingdom Viridiplantae; phylum Streptophyta; class Magnoliopsida; order Santalales; family Viscaceae; genus Viscum; species Viscum album. Next base: position 2,010,061,540 of record OY728141.1, on the reverse strand, counting down.
AACCAAATCAACAACCAAACCCAACTGAGAAACCAAGAAGTACTCCCTTTCCAGGTTTCTTCCCCAAAGGCCAAAACACCTCCAATGATCAATGAAGGAAGGTATACTCTCAAAAACCTAACTTACACCACTTTATTTAAACAATCAAGCACATTCATAATTTATCCCAAAATAAAACTCCTCAAACACTATCCGAACAAGACTCAAGCAACTCACCCAAACGAACAACAACTTCAAACAATGTTACATTTACCTTAAATTAACTAAACCATTGGGCACTCTCCAGTCCCAATGTTTACTCAAGAAAGATGTTGGTATCTAGATAGCTCCGAAAGAGACTATCTAAACCAATCCAAGAACATGGAAAAATCTATGTTACTAGTACGGGGGGACACAAATACGCTTCCCACCATAAGAGACAACCAATATTTTTTTTCGAGACAGAATCAGGAGACTAACAGGGGGAGGCCTAAATGGACTCACTGGTACAAAGGATATTCTTCCATCAGAAATTTACAAAAGAAATTATATAAGACTCATATTGGGTCTCTCCACCATAAGAACCAACCATCTTAACCAACCAGCACTGGACGGTAAAGAAAGACCCCAAAATTTAAAGAGTTGGGGCGACCACATGGTTAGTTTGCACGGTTTGGGAAGCCATACACTAATAGTTGGGATCCTTCTTTCCACATGGTTTTCTAGGTCATGGTCACTATTATCCAAGTAAAAACTGTGTTCACAAATAGTGTAGACAAACTTCAAACCTTTCTCTAAAGACTCAGTGGAAACCAAAAGGGGGAGGGAATAACATTGGGTGATGACATGGGAACACGACCCTCCACCTATTTCCACCAAACATGGACAATAGAAGAATGATTATGACACCATAGGTTTAAAATCTTCCTAACTTTAATACTGAGGAAATGAATTTGTACAAGGGTTTAAATGACCTTGTGATTTCCCCTGACTACGAGCCAGCTTCTCTCTGAGACCTATGGCTGGAGCTCAAATGATTGAAGAATCTTCGGCCTCGCAGTTAGGCTTTGGAAACCCCATGAACGATAATTCTTCTTTCAATGAAACCAACAACTATAACGCAATCCCAGATAAGTTTTCCATACATAAAACATTCCAAACTCACTTTACCCGATCCCAATATTTCACTGAAACAAGGGCTAAGAAGATACACACACATCACACCTTGTTTCTTTAAGTGAGAAACAATAGAAGTAAAGAACACCAACACTCACCTTCGTTTAAAATGGAAGATTTTGAAGTTTTTCCTAGGGAGACATTTGCCCAAAATAACAGGGACTCTCATAGGATTTTACGACATTCACCTCTATGGTCAATCGAGCACATGACATCATAAGGCATCACCAAACATGATCATTGCGACTGATATAAACAATTCATGGAGAGGGACCTTATACAAAATCCCCAAACAACACAAAATTCTAGAAAGTGGCCAAAATATCCTATCGTGACCATATTTCCCACACCGGTGGTTTAACATGAATTAATGAATCAAAGAAACTTCAAAGAACCCAAAGGTCCTCTTAGACACCATCGAGACACTCATCCACACTTACAACCCTAGAACACATCCACCTTCGACGTATCAGGAAACATAAGAAACTAAGGTCTCTATCAACCTTCCATGAGCACTCTCCCATTACAAGAGGATCTAAAAATCAAAGAAAGGAAAGGGTGTAGACTCAATCTAAAAATCTCAAGAAAAATATTCCTTATATTGATCAACTAGAGGGTCTTAAAAAGGAAAAACAATCCAGGTTTCACTTTAGTTGTGCACTAACCATTAATGGGGCGTAACTTATCCAACGATTGAACCAAAGGACGCAACCAAGATGGTCTATTGGTCGCTATATACCACAATATAGATACAAACACATGAGGGGAACCACCACAAAGTCATCCCAAAACATTTTTCAAAAGAGACCACTAACCGTCCCTACATAACAGCTCACCGACCAAACACAAACCCAAAACACAGTTCAAACAGGAGGGATTCTTGGACTCAAAACATCCCACAACATCAACATTATCAAAAACCCATAATACAAACTATACCAAACTATTCATCAATACATCATGTTTTTCTTTAAAACTATTTCTTTGAAAACAAACTATTTAGTAGTAAGCATATCCACCAATGGTACCCCATGGGCCTCACACATGCATGTTTTTGTGCCACACCGGGCACCCTCCTCATATCCGTCCCGGAACTCATCAAGTCATGCATCAACCATCCATAATACCATATAACCCCATGCATGTGGTTACTCATGGAAATACCAAAGGTTAAAACAAATATTATTTCCACTTTTCAAAACCAAAACGATCAACCAACACATCCTTTTTTTTCTCAAAAATGATAACCAGGAGATCAAAATACCAATTCAAATATTACTAAAATTTTCAGAAAGACACAAACATTTATACAAGAACTCAATTTCAAGATATTGACATCAATTTAAAAACATCTCATCCCATTAAAACACCCTTTTATTGTTTAGAAAACTCTATTAGAAACACTTTTTCAAAACCAACTTTAGTATAGTTTCTACTTTTAAAAAGAGGTGTAAGCACACCAGTTTCCGTTTGAATATAATTCTGAAAATTCAGTTCCACCATTTCATAAATCAAACCATTCCATATTTATTTGAAAATAATTTCACAAAAACTATACACTTCTTAAAACCAAGTCACTTTAAAACCAAAGTTACAAGATTTCAAAATTAAGGAACACAAGACAATGCGAGAAGAAACTAGTTTCAGTGGGTGACTTGGACATATGGTTGGCGACCATGCCCCAATCACTTCACCATCACAAAGAGTGTTCTAGGGAAGATCCCCGACTCCACATGGCTTTCCAGGCCCTGCGAGCTCACTGAGACCATTAACCCAACCCTCTTTTCATTTCCCCTAACCATAATTAAAACAAGAAAACCAAAGGACTTAGATAAATCCTAAATTCCCCAGGAAACTTGAATCTTGTCATGAGGTGTGGTGATCAGGCACACTACCCATAACTAGAATACCAAGTCCCTACAATCCTAACTCCATAATATCCTGACTCTTCCCCAAATAACATGACCCAAAGAGTTAACCTGAACCTCCTCTGATACCATTTTGTCACGAACCGAATCTGGTCACGGCCAAAACCAGCACCAGACCCAGCCCGTGACAAGGCCCGAAAGGCGTTCCCTATCCCCACGGGCTGGCACAAGTTCCTGGGTATCATTTATCTTGGTTTCGGAACGATTTACCCGAATATGAAAGCATAAAACCTTAACAATAATCCATAATATAAATTCTGAAATTTATAGCCAAACAAGTCTTAATAAAAAAACCAGAACTAAATACATTGAATTAAATAAAATAAAATAGGTTCAAATACAAAAAATAAAAATAGAAAGACATCCCCAAGGACTCCACACGACAAGGGGTCATCACCCGCAAGTCGTCTCCACAACTCTACCCCAAAGATGGGGACTAACACCCAGAACCGCCATCACCCTTGGCCTTTCCTTTACCTGAGTCAAAAATAATAATAAAGTCTACTTACACCAAAGGGGTGTAGGTAGGGTGTGATCCTAATCCCAATAAGATACCACCCAATGATTCCAAGGTGAATGCAATACAAGGTGAAAAAGCAAGCAGTTTTAATATGCAATGAAAAGCGGCGACAAATTCCAAGAAAGGCTACTTTAAATTGAAAACATTTTTCAAGATAAAAATTTCATAATGTTAACACATTTAAATAGGAATTTTATATAATTAAATATAATTCCAAAGACACCCAAATACAAGGGCAAATACCACAAAACCAATGAGCAACAAAACCGGGAACACCCCTAGGCACTAGATAGTCTCGGGCCCCATGTACCTCGTACCTCAGTGTAATGTAACCATAGTAAAATCCGTTCTCGTGCACGAGCCACAAGTAGGGAACATACCCATAACCTAGTGGTCCCCAATAATCATCCACATAGTTTAGTTAGAGTTGTTGTTATCCAAATTCTAAGTGAAACAGGGACAAAACCCATCCGGTCCACTAGCCGTACTAGTACAAATCCGCCCCACCTAGGTACCCGGGCTTCCCCCTTTGTGCTCAAACAATTTCAGGATTTAACACATATCCATTTTAATCTAAAACACCACTAATGGTATCATATACAAAATACAGTAGCTATCTTATTTTATACCACTTAAAACACACAACAAACTCTTTGAATTTGAATAAATCAATTTATCAAAATCCCGTGTTGTTTTGCACACAAAACCCCTTAAGAAACCCACTTGTACACGATGTTAACACTTGTAAGATACCAAAATAGTAAAGGCAGCCCAATAAATTTCAATTAAAACAACAAATCAATTTTCGAGCATCCCCATTTTAAACAAGAAGTGTTATCTTTGTAAAACCTTTATTTTCACACAAAAGTGGAACCAAAACTTCACCTTCTTTACAAACACAATTAAAACCAATTTTTTCAGCAATAACCAAAGGGTATAAACATTATAAACAGTATTTTATGCCTTATTACAGATCAATAAAAACAAATAATTATTTATAGGGCATCCCCAGATAAACAAACAAAACACTTCTTTGGAAAACCCCCAATTTCACACCAAATTGGCATTTTGAATTCAATTGCAATAGAAACATCATTAGAACCAATTTTTTGCAGCAATAATAAAATTATATAAATCTGAAAATATGATAAATATAGCATGCTAATACACAAAGATTGAATCAACATTGGAATCACCTACCAAATCAAATGAAACCATTGAATCCTTTGTGCGGAAACACAAACGCACCACTGCCGCACCTCAAGAAGGGTAGATCAAACCTAAAAATAGAAAATTGGACCAAGAAAACCCAAGGTTAAACCTTAGGTTCGAACCCCTACCCACTGGTCATTTTTCAATTCAATAAAAAGGGAGGAAACCCTAAAAAATAGAATGAAACCCTAATCAATTTGAAAGGGGAAAAGAAATGGACAAACTTACTTGAGAAATCTAGAATGAATCTCCCCAAAACACCAGTATCTGAAATTGAAAACGGCCAAAACTCAGGGGATGTTCACACAAGAATTATTAGGTCATTTAGGAATTTTAATTTAGGGAAAAGAGTATGAATTGAGAGAGTTATTATTGAATGAACATACCTCATCAAATCTGCTCGATTTTAGAAACCCTAAGATGTTCGTCCCTAAATCGTGATCCTAAGAGCTCCAAAGAGGGGGTAAAGAGTCTAGGGGAGTGGCTGGGTGTAAGGGCCGCATATGAGGCTTGGAATCACCAAAAAATACTTAAATTTGAATAAGTTATTAAATAACTAAAATTAATTTTTAAAACTGGATATGGGCTTCCGGGCAGGCCCAATCCCTTAAATAAAAACCCAACTAAACCTTGGTTATGGATTTCCAAAGGCTCCAAATTTTAATTGTAGTGTTAATATATTAGGGGAGGACATTTAGGAGTTGGAATGAGTGAAAAATATTAAAAAAATGAATAAGTTATAAAAGAAACAAAATTTATTTTTAAATCTGGAATTTGTCTCACGGTTTGGCCCAATTCACGAAAACTCACCTATTATCCATAAAACCATTGGAAACCCCCAAAACAAAGCTTTAATGGAAATTAAAATAAAAATAAATTTAAAATAAGATATGTATGTGACAGGTGGTTACTACAAGCACTTTATACAATACTTTTCACACATAGAAGCACCACTAACGGGCCTGACTGAGAAGGGTGTAAATTAATTATGGACATATTCCTAAGATTCAACATTTCAGGAGATGAAAGGGAGATTGACTTTAGCACTGATATTGATTTTTCTAGGGCTGGTAAAGAGTTAGACCATTTACTATGATGCATCAGGCATCGTTTTGGGAGCATTACTTATGTAGGGGGAAGGATTCATTGTGTATGGGTCTCTGCAGTTGAGGCCACATAAGAGGAATTACCCGACTCATGATCTCGAGTTAGCTATAGTTGTTCATTATTTTTTCTGTTGGATACATTATCTTTTGGGAGATCATTTTGTGGTTTTCACTGACCACAAAAGTCTTAAGTATATCTTTACTCAGCGTGATCTGAATTTGAGACAGTGAAGGTGGGTTGAGTACCTTTAGTCTTTTGACTTTGAGCTTGCCTACACACCTGGGAAAGGAAATGTAGTGGTTGATGTGTTGAGAAGGAGGACTCAGATAAAGGTAGTTTAAGAGGCCAACAGTGAGTGGAAGCTTATGGATATGTTCTTTGAGATGAATTTGGAGTGCATAAAAAATAGAGGCAGCCAATTCTTTCTTCTATAGTTGTTACCTATACTCTTCTGGATTGAGTGCGAATGAGGCAGCTATCCGATTCTGAAGGCCTAGTCCTATGGGAGAGTGTGTCAGGAGAGGACCCTACTCCTGGGTGGACTGTAGGTGAGTAAGAGGTCTTACATTTTAATAGACGTGTATGGGTGTCAGCAGACATATGCGGGGATTTGATGCTAGATTTTCATTCCTCAGTTTGGGTAGTTCATCCTGGTGTCACCAAGATATATCGAGATTTGCACCGTCAATATTTGTGGCCAGGTATGAAGAGATATGTTTTTGGTTTTTTTATGATATTTTACACCTGTAATTAGGTGAAGGCAGAGAATTAGAGACCGGTATGGATTTTACAATAGTTACCCATTCCTGAGTGGAAGTGGAATGATGTCACAATGGATTTTGTGATTGGTTTACCAGGTCTCCTGAAGGGAATGATACAATATGGTTTGTTTTTGAAAGACTCATGAAGGTTTCACATATCTTGCAGATCAAGGAAACCTTTAGTGTGGATGAGCTTATAAGGTTTTACATCTGAGATATTGTACGTTTTCATGGGGTTCTGCACTCTATCATTTCTGACTGGGACACCCATTTTACTGCTCGTGTCCGGTAGGGAGTATAAAGGGATTTGGGTACATAGGTACTTCTGAGTATAGATTACCATCCCTATACATATGTCCAATCTGAGTGCACAATTCAGGTTTTGGAGGACATGCTATGAGCATGCGTCCTAGATTTCAGGGGTTTGTGGGAGAAACATATACCCCTAGTGGATTTTGGCTACAATAACAATTTTAGGTGACGATTCAGATAGAACCTCATGAGTATTTTTATGGTTGTCCATGCCGATCACCCCTATATTGGATTGAGGTAGGAGAGGTAGCTATGCTGGGACCTTGTCTTGTCCAGGAGACCACTGAGCAGGTGGAGTTGATTCTGAAGAGGATGGCTACTACACAGTCTCACTTGAAATTTTATGCTGATCGACGGAGATGACCTCTATAGTTCGAGGCCGAAGATTAGGTTTTCTTATGTGTATCACTGAGGTTGGGACATAGGAGGATTAAGAGACAGGGGAAGATTTCATTAAGATACGTTGGTCCATTTAAGGTTTTGGAGAGAGTCGGGCCGGTTGCCTATCGGTTGCAGTTACCTCAGAGGTACCAGGCTATGCACGATATCTTCCATGTTTATCAGCTACAACATTACTTTTCTGACCCGTATCATGTTTTTCAACCAGAGGAGGTTGAGTTGGAGGTGGATGCATCCTTCTAGGATCACCTTATTCAGATTTTGTATCGCAACACAAAGGTTTTCTGTGGCCAGTCTATTCCTCTTGAATGGGTTCTATGGTAGTACGTGAGAGTACATGATTAGAATTGGGATAGGGATACCGAAGTATGATCATAGTGTCTAGATTTGTTTGATGTTTTTGTCTTTCCCAAATTTACCCAAGATTTTAGGGTTAAGCGGTCGCTTGAAGTTTAGCTTGGGTTGTCGAATCCTCAGAGACCCAATAAGTAACCTACAGACACGTACATTCTATGGATTGTTTTTGGCTATGAAGTGACCAAATTGGGTTGATTTTATATGGATTTAAGTGAATTCTAAGAGACTTAATTGAATTAATTTTAAAATAATGAGTTGATCCTAGGTTATCACTTGGGGTGGATTGGATGCATTCCATTTTCAATTATTTCAACTTCGTATATTTGAGATGGGTTCATTTAAGGAGATAAAACAACATCACAACTTACTAGTTTAATTACTACACACCTTAATAATAACCACCTATACACTTGAAGGATAAAAGTTTTGATCACTCCAATGTAAAGGTTCTTATTATCACTTGAAGTGTGTGGCCTTAAATTCAACAAGGGCAAAGGAGTTTAAAGATCGTCAAACAAAATTCTCAATTAAAAGAAGTGATTAGACATTAATGGAGTGAGAAATAACATACAATCCATACCATTGATACTCCATTGGATCAACCCATAATTGGGTTATCCCTCCATTGATTCTATGGTTTCAATGGAAGCAGAAAGTAGACCCATGAGGGAGGAAATGGAGAAGTAAAAAAAACAATGAAATAACGATCACTCCACCGTTGTGTGATAATATCATAAGTTTTGGTGTGAATAAATTCAAACCTTGAGACAATTCTATCAATGTGATATGAATAAGAACATAATAATAGGGTAACAATAACTTTTATTAAGAAACTAAGATGAATTCAAACAACTTACATGTGAAATACAAACTTGAGACAACAAAAATGCAGCATAACATTACAATGAAAGAAAGCAACAAAGATGAATAAATCCCCAAAAACCACTACCTTAAAAAAGAATTTTGGAAGCCTTGGTAAAAGATTGTAGAACTTAGACTTTTCCACTCTTAACCCGAGGTGGAATCCAGCTTGAATCCACCAAACAGTAGCGCCTAAATTAGCTTCTATATTTCCAAATTAGAGTGGTCCATATAAGAATAAAATGAATATACTGATGTCCCCTAAACTTATGTAAATTTTCATCCCAAAAGAGTTTATTTTTTATGAGATATGTGTAAAATGGTGGGCTATTTTTCTGGGCCGCAGAATCTGGCCCATACTTTTATCTCAAACTTGGTACGCCTGTAACACTATTCAAAAATCCGAAGTAGATTTTAAAACTGTTTAATGAAATGTTTCCCATGATGTACTCTATCTTTAGTTAAATTTTTAGAATCATTGGGCTTGTATCTTGGCCGCTACAGTATTTTTATTGGGATGCTGTCTAGTTTACTTTGCTCTGAATGTGTTGGCATGAAAGCCCATTTTGGTGGTCTTCAAATGTGAATATTCAAGTACTACAAAATCATTAGTTGTCCCTTATAGAATGGGATACCTGAAAATAAAATTTTAAAATAAAATCAATATTATTTTTTATTTTAGGAGGTGTTAAAAAATGTACCATGTAATATTGCATTTTAAGAGGGAATTACAATCATAATGTGAATTAATGTTTAAAGTGTAAAATGCACTAAAATGGTGTTTATGAATAATAAAGTACATGAATATTATATATATATATATATATTAAAAATTAATATTAGCCTCATTCAGTTGCTAATCATGATTCTTCTTTCCCACCCTTGGAAGGGCAATTCAGGGATGAATTGCTCTAAGGGGGAAGTTTGTAAGAACCCGAATCTTCTTTTCAAGTATGGATCGTGATTTCAGGTGTTTTTGAGGAAAAAGGAATAATTTGGAAATTTTTTTAGTACCCGATGTGTACTCCTAAGTACATGCTGTGTACCTAGTTGCCACAAGTAGCCATGTACTGGCCATGTAATGGCTGAGTACATGCCCGTGTGGACCACCTAAAGTAGGGGTCGATTGAGGCATGTACACAGCGTGTACATTAAATGAACACACCATGTACTTATCTTTTTAATTGAGATATTAGACCGGGGTCGTGTCTAACCCTCATTTTCACCTTCTTTTGGCCGTGTCTCGCAAAGGAGCATATGTAATCACCAAATCTTCTCTGAGCCACCGATCCATCATCCATTCTCTGAATCAAACACCGTCGGTTGCATTGGAATTTCCTTAGTGAGTTCTTGGTTATTATTGAATCTCTCTTCTCAATTTCTCCTCTTTCTCGAGTTATCCAAGGTTGAATGTTTTTGACCTTTTTTTAGATCTATGAATTTCTATGCTGATTCAAGGGTTGATGTTCAAGAGTGTTAATTGTACAACATCGAGGTAGGTGGTTTGTTGCCTTTCAGAGTTTTTCTTTGAGTTATATATGCCTAAGTGCCAATTACACATGATTCAGGTATTTTGGGTTAAGGAATTGAACCTTGTTATCATATTACTTAGATTGATTGATAGATTAAGAGTTTTTTGTTGATATATTATACTAAATTGCATGTTTAGAGGACATCCCATGGGTGCATTTCCTTGTTTGAATGTTTATGCCTGTTTGGTCCAGGTTCCCTATGAGGCAGACCTTGTTTCTTTTCCTTGCTTGTTAGGTTAGAATTTATTTCTTAATTTATTCTTTTTAAATTCTTATGTTATGCATTGTAGCTACTTATCCATGTAGTAGTTGAGATTAATTTGGGCTTTTGGATATCATTTGTGCAAGATTGTATTACACAGGGCTCTGAGAACCTGGTGTACTTAGACCATAGGGGGAATTGATGTTGAGGGCTTCCCCAGAGTGTCTGTTGTAGTTTACGTTATGAGAAAGAAGGGGGGATTTATGGTGAGTGATCCCTCAGAGTGTCTATAGTATACCGTTACAAGACCACAGGAGGAATGAATATTGAGTACTTCCTTGGAGAGTATTTAGTTTATCGTTAAAAGACCACAATGAGAATTTACGATGAGTGATTCCTCAGAGAGTCTTTGTTTTTTTAGAACACTTCATAATAGGGGTTAGACTGTGTGAGTCTCCCAGAGGGTCAATGTGATGATTTGAATGTTGATTTTGACTAGTATGCCAAGCCAAAACACAAGCTTGGACTCTATCTTACTTGATTGTTAGATAGTATTCTGAGACATCTGTTTTCTATTGCACATGGGATATAGAGCTTAATCTAGATCCCAAGATTTCATTATTCAATGGTTTGAATAATTAATAAATTTAAATGAATGTAATTAGAAATTATAGGATTGTTTACTTTTTAGTACTTCTTTGTTTATTGCTTCATTTTGCGTATTACTTGATTTATATATTCACTGACAGTTATGCACAAATATTTTGGTGGTTGAGTACTGAGATTCATCTCACAACCTGTTTGGGTCATGATTTTGGGCCCAAACAGATTATATGGTTGTAGGTATAGATAAGGGAAATCACCCTTCTTTATTAGGTACTTGATTGCCGTGGAGCTAGAGAGCATGAGACCAAGCTAAGGCTTGCGATGATGTTGGAATTGTTTACTATTTTCAGTAATTTGGTTTTAGTATTGTATTTCAAGCATTGTGACTTGTTTGGATACTTTCTTAGATATGTGTGACATGCATCATTATTTACATATATATATATATATGCTGCAGCTATTTTACTATCAATATCCCATTGTTTACCTTGTTGTATGGTATTAATGCCCTCTATTATTGTTTACTATTTGTTTCCGCTATGTTACTCTGCCTATGAGGGCATAGTTTCCCCACTATCATACCCAAGTACCTCACTGCTAGTTGACAGAATTCAGAATTTCAAGAAATATAGTTGAGGCCATGTGACCAACCAAGTACGGGGTACCTTTGGGCGGCACCCGGATTTGGGATGTTACAAAGTTCGCTATTCTTGAATGAATAACTAGAGTACCTATCACCACATTGTTGTATGGCTCCACCTTAGTAGTAGTGATAGCATATGACCTTCCTTGTTTCCTTGGAGGTTGTTGTTTATTTCCTCTGACAACCCTAGGCTTAGGGAAATTTTTAATATAATGCCCATGCTACTTGTAGTTGTAACACTACACTAAAGGCTAAGTGTTGATCTGAACCTTTATTTCTTCTTCCACATTAGTGGGATTCTTTATATCCCATCAGATTTTTTTAGCCAGATGTCCCAACTTTCGACATTTGAATCAATTCTTGGTTCCCTTTATATAGTTCTCAGGATGCTTCTTCCCAAAATTTTTACACATGGGATTATTAGGCTTCTTTCCTTTAGCAAATTTATTTGTGGGACTGCCCACATTAGATTTCATTTTCCTCTTCTTATCACCGGGCCCACGATACCACTGAGAGTCTCCGATCTCTATTTCAAATTTGAGGGCACAATGAACAATCTTCTCATAACTATCGAAGTCTCGAATCACCAATACTTTTCATAGACTTAGCTTTAGTCTAATAAAGAAGCGATCAACCTTGCTTTCAGTGTTCAAGATAAAGCTAAAGGCATACCTTGAAAGCCTTGTGAAGTTTTCTTCATACACCCCGATAGACTCATCTTCCTTCTACTTGAGTCTAAAAAACTCTCTTTTCATCTTGAGATGGAGGGTTTGGGGAAAATATTTATTGAAAAACATTTTATTGAATTCCCCCCATTCCATGGAATAAATTTCCTATCTGGACTTCATATTCTTGATCAATGTCCACCACTAATCAGCTTCCCCATCAAAATGATAAACTACTAGTACGACTTTCCCTTCTAATGAGCACTGGAGGACAAATAATATCTTTTCAATGGAGTTAATCTTCTATTCCGCGAGGAGGGTATAAAAATATCCACTAAACATGGAAGGAATTTTTTCATGAAGGATTCAACATAAACTTTATTTTCCTTTGAGTAGGAGGGTGTTCCACATGATTCAATTTATTATTCATAACTTGATCCAACTTAGAAAGTACTGTCATGATGTTTTGATCACCTGTTCCCATCATATCAGGCATATCGTTAGGGAAATCTTCACATTCCCTATCACATTGATTGTTGGCACATGTTCTTTTATTTCCATCCATTAATTAAGAAATATAACGTACAATTAGAGGGATTTAATACACATATATTGATTATAAAAAGGAAACGTTGAACAGAAGAGGATAAATTTGTAAAGGAAAAGTATATCCTAACTTGTGATTCCATAGGTTTAAATCTAGGTTACCCTTGATCTATTTCTTAACTTATATTCTTATGAGGTTTTTTCCCTTAATAATGGATTGTACTAATATCATGAATTTACCAAATCATATCCCTCAGGAGTGTCAAACCAAGAGTGCAGTAAGGCCCATTGTCGTGCACCAATTCCTATTTGAGTCTAGATCAAAGTGGTGTTTTCATGTTTTACCCCTAGATATATCTGTGCTAGAGTCACCTATACCTTTTTTTATCTAGAAATGGATGTATTTTTTTGATAAACCACTTACTTTATACTTTCCAAAATTTAGGGGTGTTTTCTTATACTTAGTCTCATCCTTAAGGTTCTTAATAAAGTTATCTATCCCTAATATCCAAAAATAACTAGACCATCCTTTGATACCAACTATATCGACCCTAGCCTTTTACACATAACATTAAATGATTTTAAGAATAATTATACATCAGATTACAAGACAAGGATCATAAAGTATAGTGTCTTGGAAGACTAGGTATATAAAATTGAAAACATGGAACTAAATAAAAAATTTCTTTAATTAATATTAAAATTGATATCCTAACTTCCATTGTGATAAAACATATTCATAGGGTACCCTAGGTAACACATGAACAAAGGTATGAGCTAAATATCCCAGTAATGGAATAACCATAAGAAAAATGGATTAGCACATAGAATAGAAGGCAGGACATGATGATATAAAAAGAAATGTAATATATGGAATCATAACATATAAACATGGAATCATACAAAAATGGAGTCATAGTAATGTAGAAGAAACATAAAACATGAATTTACCATGAGTCAAGGATAACTGCCAAGACTAATGCACATGGTAACACAAGTCAATGCTAACCGCCAAGACTATCACACATGGTAGCCCAAGCCAAGGCTAAGGACCAAGACCATAGGACATATCATCTTATGAGACTCAACTTTACCCAATGCATTATAGTGATATATGGGAACACCCATCTCAACTTTTCATGAATATTCTTTCCACATAAAGAATCAAACATAATCAATCTTACACAAACATAAGGGTTACCCATGGAAATAATTGGGGCACCATAATCATGTCATAAAGCATAACAAATGGGCATATCATAAAAGTGTTCATGAAAGAAAGGAACTAAAAAATACATGGAAATTCACAAGGAAAAATAGTCATCTATCATGGTAAGTGATGTTAATTAGAAGTGACAACATGTAAGAAAAGTATTTAATAAATTTTAGCATTAAAACATTTTTGTGCGGTTTTAAGAAAAATACTATAGCGCCTTTAAAATAAAAAAGGAAAAAATACTTTATATAAAACCATAAGTGAAACAATAATGTTTTCATAATAAAAAATACTGATTTTATAAATAAAATGGTTTCTTAAAACATAAGATATAGTGCACTTGAAATCAGGTAATAATTCGGGAAGTTCCCTCAAAACAGGTTTGCTTATCAGGAAGTATTGAGGAGGGAATCACTTAAAAAAATGTATATAATAGAAAAATAATGAGAAATGGTATTGATAAATGAATTTGGTAAATGTAAAAAGTTTTTATAATATGAAAATAAAAATATAAGATAACTTCATTTTGGTAAAAGGAAGATAAGGTTACCCGAAGGAACAAAGGAGGTTCGGGTAGAATCCCTTATGGATTATTGACATGGTATCAGGTGTAATTAAGATGGATTAATGAGAGAGAAAGGGGTTTATCATAACTTATACATAATTAGGGTATTATGGGGGATGTGTGAAATCATACCCCATCATTAGTTATTACACATAGAAGGGAATAACATAGAGGAAATTCTTGAATAAAAGTGAAATAGAGAGGATCCCTTACCTTAAGTCCGATGGTGTTCTCCACTTGATATTAATGAACTAAATAATCAAATTAGGTTCATTAATTAATAATTATAGAAACTATTATATATGTAAAATATTTATTATTACCTTTTTAAGTTCATTAATTACCTTTTTTATGGGTTAAATTATTCAATTTCATTGTTTGGGTCTGTTTGTTTTCTTGGTTTTTTTACGATCGATTTACTTATTTTCATGAAGGAAGAATCATGTAAAATGGGGATGGTTGTCCAGAATTGGAGTTATATTTTATTATTTAACATCAATAAGTTTACATTGTTATATATTTAATTTGGTTAATTGGAGTATATTTTAATCATTATATAAAACTTTAGTGATAACCTTTTGGGTTTATTGGCGGTTTTTGATCACTACAAACTCATTTTTCATTATAATTTAATATCATGTGTACAAAAATATTATAGAACCTTAAATAGGATATATTACATAATAATATGGTTCAAACATAACAAAAATGGTTTCATGACCATAATTTAAGATGGTAAAATAAATTGAAAACCCATCGTCCTTGAATGTGTAAAATTAACACATCTTAGATGGTGTCTTTACTACTAGTATAAAAGAAGAGTAAAGGAGAGAGGATAATAACTTATTCCATTATCATAAGAAAATTATATAAAATTTAAGGTAATGGAGTTTTCATAACATTTGGATGAGTATAGGTAAGGATAGAAAATAAAAAAAACGAACTTGAAAATAAAGTAAAAGAATTGAAAAAAGGAATTTACCTCTTGATCAATCTTCCTTGAGAGACTCTTAGGGGAGAGGATTTGGTATTTTGAAAAGAATAAGGGATTTTGGACATGAGTGAGTATCTTGGGGATATATTTTTGTAGAATTTAGGAAAGGCACAAGTCTTGAGAGGAGTGAAGAGAAGAGGTAAGGAGGGGTGGTATTTATTGTGGAGGAGAGGAGAGTTTTCATAATATTTAATTCCATAGATTACTAATTTCCCTCAAGACCAGAAATAGTGATGATTATATAACCAAAAATAGTAATAATTTCATGTTATTTCTAACCAATTGGGATTAAATCAGAAAAAAACAACCACGACCTTATAAATGATGTATTTAGCTTAATTTGGAAATTATTGTATTTTACTATTCATTAAAAATTCAAGTATTTTAGAAGAATGCAAAAAATTCACCTTAACCATTTTTCGATGTGTAGAATCCAAAAATTAACTCAAATTTTAAAAATAATTTTCTTAATATAATTAATTTAATTTTTAATTAAAATCATAATTTTCTTGAAAAACACAGATTTTAAAACTATAACTGATTTTATAATGTTTTAAAAAATTAAATAAGTTCTTATAAAATTATCTTAAAACCAGAAGACATAAAATTGGAAATTTATGAACACATTTTAGGGAAATAACATTTCTTTTAAATTAATTAATTAATTTTAATTAAATATTTATTACTTACAAAAATACCAATACTTTTACTATGGTCATATTATCACTTATAAATTGCCTAAATTTTATTTATACATTCATGGGCGAGGTTAATATTATTTTGGATGATTTAATTTTCATAAGGGTCATATTACTATTCATAATAGTAACATTACTATTCATAAGGGTCAGTTACTATTCATCAAAAATTAAGTTTTTCTTATCTGACTCTAAACATTTTACTGATCATAACCGTGTATGTCAGATTTTTGAAATTCAAATCATAGAAGTGACAATATTATGTTTAAAGGTCACATAGTACTTAGTAGTTCATTGTGTTGTGATTTCATGTGATTATATGACATAATTATAAAAAGGGAATTTCCATTGATAAAATATTGGGTCGTTACATTACTATATATTGAATGAATGATAATTTCGTTCGTGTGTATGATGAACTACCGCCTCATGAAGTGATGTGATTCGTTTTTATTACCGCATCAAATTGATGGTATATGTAAGTGTATTTAAGGAAATAATATTATTTTTATGAAATTGTTATAATTTTGTAAAGATAGAATAACACTTATCTTATTTCTATCATGATCATTGAAAAATGGAAATGTTACACATGTGTACGTATGACCCACCATCTCTATGATTGTAATGTAGTTCATTTTTCATAAAAATAATTCATGGTTTTTTTAAAAGTATATTTTATGTATAGAATTTATAATAATTTAATGATAATTATTCTATATACAATGGAATGATGAAATCTTTGACCACGGTCAACACACCAATATTGTTTTGAAATAATGAATTAGGTATCCTCAAAACAAAAAACATGGACATAACTGACTATGTAATTAACCACATAATTACAATAAATGAAGTAAATGGTTTATGTATGGTTGGTTAGACCTTTAAAATTTCTTGGATAAAAAAAAATAGATATAAGTTTATTTTACATGAGATAAAATACATATACGACAAGGCTAAACTCGAGGTAATAGTTTCCATCTCAAAAAATTTTCTTCTTTGAGATACATGTCATTTTATACACCTAATTTATTTTATTTTGTGTTGATAATTCACCTTTACATATTATATCCTATATAATTCATAATTAATGTAATTTTAAGTTATAATTCACTTACTTCATTCATGGGGGTTATGATTCAAAAGTTACTAAAGTAGAAGGGGTTTATGCTTCAATCTCATTTTAACCGGGATTGTTTATGATTGAATATCCATTGAAGTAAATTATTTGATCATTGTATAATAAACCACTTTAATTTTATTATTTTATGGTTATTTATGAAATTTTCAAGTAACAATATCATTTTACTCTTTTAGGTACTTAAAATTATTGATAAAATGTTTTTAAGAAAATCCGACTTCATTTCTCTCTTAGGTCGAAAATCATTTTTCCTTCCAAATACATGTTTTCTAAAACCATTTTAATTAATGTTTTAAATATTTTATAATGATTTATTAATGAAATTTTTAACCATGTTTTACTTAAAAAATGGTTTAAAATGATTCTTCTCATCGTTTTCTGAATGAGACACGTTTTGACTTTTCTTATAAAATATGAAAGGAATGTTTTTTAACTTATATGGTATGTACTAAATTACCCACCATCATTTTATTTGAATATTACCTTATAAGTTTTCAAATATATTTTTTTTAAAAAATTATTCTCACAATATTTTATGAATTTTCGTTTTTTTAAATTGATTTTCAAAGTGTTAAGATTATTTTCCTTAAGAATAATTTTTTATCATTTTAAAAGTATTTATATTCATCAATGACAACAACCTTTAATGTTATACAATGCTTATATAATTTTATATATGTCTATTACATATATAAATTTCTCACTCTCCCTTTAATATGGTAATACATGAATTATTATCATTTATCAATTTCCTTCATTATGAAATTTCCTTTGATTATGATATGAGGTAAGATTATGTAACCCATTTTCTTTCCATGGGTAATTCTTATTTTTATGTATTATGATTGATTTACTTATGTGGAACACATATAAATGTACATGAAATGAATTCTATAGGGGGGGGACCAAAATTATATATCCCTACAATAAATTGGGTAATGTTTTAGTCTCATGAGACATCATGTGTGGGATTGGGGAGTGAGCCTAATCCATTATTAGACTCTGTCTATCATGTGATGTTGTCTCAACAGTTCTACTTGACTTATATTTATGTCATTTTTTATATTTCTTACACTTTCTTATGTTACCATGATTTTATGATACCGTGTTATTTATGTTATTATTCCACATAATTACTCACATGAATTTTATTTTATAATATCATGTTATACCTTTGAATCACATGTTATGCTTCCTCATGGTGTTTATTTCCCTACTAGATTTTTAGCACACCCCTTTTATCTTTGTATTCCCCAGGTTATATAATACATTTTAGGAGCTATAAATAATTTATGATCTCATTATAGATAATAAAATAAAAATATTTTTTTAGTATCACTTTTATGTATTATTAATCTAGTATTCTAAATACACCAGGTCTCACGATCTTTGGGCTATAATTAATAGATTTTTTTGTTGAAAATCATGTAATGATATGTGTAAAATGATATGGTTGCTATAGTTGGTATTAGAGTAAATTATTAGTTAAACTTTGGAAACTAGCATGAGAAAACTTTAGTGAGATTTGTAAGGATATGCCTAAGGATATGTTTAAGGATAAGACTAAGTATAGGAAACTACCCTAGAATTTTGGTGAAGTATAGAGTGAGTGGTTTCCAAGAAATTATATCCATGTATGGATACTACAAGTGGTTGTGTCTCTATAAAAATTGTAATTAGGGGTGATAAATATAAAAAGGTTGCATTGATATGGACCCAATCGTCACCTGGTGGATGATAATGAGACTTATTGCACACCTAGTTTGACACTCCCAGGGGATTTTTTTGGAAATTCACAGACTCTTTATGATCCATCATGAAGGAATTCAATATAATATAATCACAGATGAACTAGGTTAATCCTAAAATGTATTGGGTTGATAAGTCTAAGGTTTATCATGAGTTTAAAGGCACAAGTTCCCATTTTGAGGTTTTAAGTTAGTGAAGTCCATGAAATTTAAGATTATTTTGGGATACATTTATGGTAATATAACCATTGGGTTTTAGAAAAAAAATTATTTATGGAAGAATGATGTATATTTTATGGAAATAATTTCAATGGTATTGGTAACCTTTAGGGTTTATCCGATCTTTTATGTTAAGGTAATAATATTCAATTAATTTTATTTTATGTTATGGAAAAAATAAGCTGTATAGAAAACCTTAGTTGTTATAAACTGATTTGATGATTAATGTTATTTTTAGGATATTCATCATATTTTTGGGAATGTTATAGGAATTTTAATTTCAGAAAAAGTACAACCATATGATGTGTGAAAACTCATTGTATCCAAAAATTCTATGAGGACTGAACCCACAACTGAAGGGTGATAAGGGTGTAACACCTACCATTGGACTACGTAATATACTGGTTAATATGAAATTGTTTTTACTTAAGGGATTTGGTGGATAAATATTATGTTGAATTTGGAAAACATATTAGAGGATCAAGTATTTTTTATTTTTTTAGGATTTTGAGGTGATTAATGATATTTTAGGAAATGTTTTATTGGGATGAGATATGTATAAACTTTAGGTATAACGTAAAGGATTACTTAATAATAATTATATTATGTTTTGGAGATGTAACTTGAAAGGGTATGAGATAACCTTTGAGGTTAAAATATTATTTCATGTTGATTTTATTTGTCATATATGATTATTTAGTTAAGGAATTATCTATGTTAAACCTTTAGTTTTATTGTTTAATTTTTGAGATTAATATATTCAAATTCATTTTGGGTATTATCTTATCTTGTTCTAACCATTTTGGTTTTAATAAATATAGGAGGAATAACTTATTATTTTTATATGGATATTGAGATATATTAAAAGTTAATTTTAGTACTTCAGGTATAATTTTTTTCTTCATATTGGATATTTATTTCCTTATAGTAAGAGGTAAAGTGGAAATTGATTGAATCATAACAAAATCATGAAATTGTGTTTAAGAAATAAAACGATTCCAAGTAAGTATATTTTATAGTATTCTCTATCTTTATAGAAAAAGAATCCATCAAATATATGAAAATAAACTTAAAGTAAAGATGTTATCATATTACCTTTATATTTGATGAATCAATGGTCTTTTAATTCATCATAGATTTATGGTTTTGTGGTTGTTGACTTTCTCTTGATCATTCACTTTCTTATGATCAATGTTTTCTACCAATCTCCATAATTATTTATGATTTTATTCCATGTCTATATTTTCACTTCCCACTAATGTCATCCAAATTGTAACCCTAGTTATGTGTTATTCTAGATGAACTTTATATTTCCCTTTCCCTTTTTTAAGTGTATGTTTTATTAACCCCTTTTACTATGTGCGTTTTTCCACAAAGAAAATTTCAAATGTCAAACCCTTGATTACTGAGCACAAGTTAAAATTGTGATGATGCAATTTATTTAAGGGGGTATAATGTAACACCACAATAATTTATAATATATTTATATTTAAATAAATTTTATTTCTTTGATAGCTTGCGTTACATGCAACACTGAGTTTAAATGAACCACAATATAATATTAAAATACTTTTATTTAAATGTGATTGATATAACCGAGCCATTAGATTTATGGGTATGAATAGTATTAAATAATTTATGAAATATATATAATGGTCCCAATCATTATAAATTTATTTAAAAATTCTTGATAAAAAAATACTCAACATTAATAAAGACATTTTATTATTCAAAAAAATATGTTTCCTTTAAAAATGATTTTATATTTCTTTTTTGAGAAAATATTATAATTACTTTTTGGAAATTTGTGAAATATTATTTTATAAAATTAAAATAATTTTTTAAATCAAAATACTGATATTAACATAGGGAAAATTCTAGGGTTTTTTGGAAAATATTTATTTTTCTTTGAATATTGAAAATACCAATTTTTGGTAAAATTATCATTTATTTTTAAAAAATTAAACAATTTAAATGTTTAATTATTAATTTAATATAATTTATAATTAATTTAAGTATTATTTTTTTACATTTAATCAAATTAATTTCATTTAAATCATTTTTATACTTGATTTTATTATAAGTTTATTTTTAGGATTTAAAACACTTTTTTTCTGAAAACTGTTTTAAAGTGAAAAATGTTTCTTCATTTTAAATAATTAAAATATCCCCTAATGAAGATTTTTTAAAATTAAATATATAGTTTATATATCTATAAATATTAAGTTAAATTTATTTAATTATTATTACTTGTAATATATTTAATATGAGACCATTGTTTTCATAAAAAAATTCAGTTCTTGAAAAACCATTTTTCTACACATTTGTGAGTTTAATTTTTAATTAAATTATACCAATTATGTTATTTTAATATATAAAAATAGATTAAATATTTTGAATCATAATAATTTATAATATTTAATGATTTTAACTTAATTTTTGACCATAATGAATAGTAAACATATTTAAAATTATTTACCTTAGTTAAGGTAAAAACGAGTTTACCGGGATGTCAAACTAAAAATATAAGGGTTAAAAATGAAAAAAAACTTGTCTCATTACTATTTTATGGTAATATTTTGACCTTATAACTTATAATGTTCTAAAATTCTATATTTTTGAGTCTTTTGGCATGAGAAAAAGTTTGGTGGAATTCTCTCTTTTTAAAAATTCCAAATATGTCCTCTCCCTCACTTATAAAAGGCCACCCCATATTCTCTCACTTACACACTTAAAAAACCAATTTTCATAAATAACTACCCAAATTACTTAATTAATTCCCTCCCCTCATCCTAGAAGAATTTTTTTTATCATAAATCCAACTTAGAATGGATTTTTGTGAATACCTAAAGAAGTTTTCCGATGAAGAGGTAACATCCTTAATCAAGGGTTTTTTTTTATTTCTTCTTCCACCTCATTAAAATATTTTTAAAACATTATGGTAAAATAACCTAAGTATATTAAATATATTGATATTTTTTTATGTTAAGGTCATGACCTACAACCATATCCTCTTCCCTCAAATGGGAAAAGAAACCGTTGATCATGTGTACAATGAACTGCCTCGCGGACCGACGTAATTCGTTTTCCATAAACGATTATAATGGATGAATATAATGATGTATATAATGATTAAATATGATATTTATTATATAATTATACGTTTTTAATTATAATATCACATATAAATTCTTACTTTCCATTCTGTAGGTAATATGATAATGTCACTTGAGTGTATGGTAGACTACCGTCTTGCGAAGTGATGTGATTTTTTTTACATACTATTTACATGGAAGGAAATACAGATTTATTTTATGTTTATATATAATATTAATTTCATATTAATAATTATGAAAAAAATATATCATATAATTTATTACCTTACCATCCATTGAATAAATGATAACGTCGTTCGTGTGTGTGACATACTACCGCCTCGCGAAGCGTTGTGATTTGATTTTATTACCACATTACATGGATGGTATATGTAAGCATATTTAAAGAAATAATTTTATATTTATGAAATTATTATTATTATATAAATATAAAATAAGACTTACATTCTTTCATCCATGATCATTGAAAAATGGAAACATTACATACGTGTACGTACGACCTACCATCACCATGATTGTAACATAGTTCAATTTTCATAACCATAATTCATGGTCATTTTTAAAAGTATAATTCATGTATAAAAATTATAATTATTTAATCATTATTATTATGAATATTATGGAATATTGAACTCTTTGACCATGGTCAACACACCGATGTTGTTTTGAAATAATGAACCGAGCATCCCCAAAACACCTGGTGTGGACATAACTAACTATGTAATTAATAAAGTAATTAAAATAAATGATGTAAATGTTTTATGTATGATATTTTAAACCTAGAAAATGTACTTAATAAAAAAATTGATATAATATTATTATATAGAAGATAAAATACGCACATGACACGCTCAGACTCGAGGTAAGGGTTTCCATCTCAAAACTTCTTTCTCTGAGACACATGTCCTTTTATACACTTAATTTATTTTATATGGGGTTTATAATAACCTTTAAATATTATATCATAAAACATTCATAATTTATGGTAATTTAAGTTACAACCCACTTACTTTATTCATGAGTGTTATGATTCAAAACTTATCAATGTAGAAAGGGTTTATGCTTCAATCTCATTTTAATCAGGATTGTTTATACTTAAATTTCCATTGAATTAAATTATTTGGTAATTTTATAATAAAACCATTTAATTTTATTATACTATATTTATTTAAGAAATTTTTAAGTAATAGTACCATTTTACTCTCTTAGGTACTTAAAATGATTTAGAATGTGTTTTTTTAGAAATTTCGAATTGATGTCTCTCTTTGGTCAAAAATATTTTTTCCTTCCAAATATATATTTTCTAAAATGTTTTAATGAATGTTTTTAATATTATATAATTATTTATTATATAAATTTTGACCCATTTTTTACTTAAAAAATGGTTTAAAAGGAATATTCCTATCATTTTCTAAATAAGTAACCTTTTGACTTTTCTTATAAAATGTGAAAGGAATGTTTTTTAACTTATACAACACGTATGGAATTACCCAACATTTCCACAATATTTTATGAATTTTTGTTTTTCAAAAGTGATTTTCAAAGTGGAAAGATTATTTTCCTCAAGAATTTTTTATCTTTTTAAAAGTATTTATATTAATCAATGAAAATAAAATTTAATGTTATGGAATGATTATAAAATCTATATATATGTCTCTTACATATATATATTTCTCACTCTCTCTTAATTTTATGGGGTAATACATTCCTTATGTTCATTTCTAAAATGACTTCATTATGAAATTTGATTTGATTATGATATGGGTCAAGATTATGTAACCCATTTTCTTTTATGGTTAATTATTATGTTTATACCTTATGATTTATTTACTTATAAAAAATAGGAATGAATGTACCTGAAATTATTGTGATAGTCAGGTCTAAAATTATATAGGATTCCAATGCATTGGGTAATGTTTTAGTCTCATGAGATGCCATGTATGGGATTATGGAGTGAACCTAATCTATTATGGGACTCTGGAACCATGTGATGTTGTATCAACAATTATATTTGGATTATATTTATTTCATTTTTTATGTTTATGACACTTTACTATGTTACCATGAACTTATGATAGCATGTTATTTATGTTATGCTTCTATACGATTACTCATGTGCTTTCTCTTTTATGATATAACATTATACCTTTGAATCACATGTTATGATTTCTTATCATGTTTATTTCCTTACTGGGATTTTTAGATCACCCATTTTTTCTATGTATTCCCAAGTTTATCCTATGCAGTTTTGGCGCTTAAAAGGATTTAAGAGCTCATTTTAGATAATAAAATAAAAATATTTATTTTTAGTCTCACTTTGATATATTATGAACCTAATATTTCAAAGACACTATGACTCAAAATATTTGGGTAGTAATTAATATATGTTTATGTTAAAAATAATTTAATTATATGTTTAAAAGTCTTGGGTCACTATAATTTTCTTGATAGTGACTTCCCATTGTTGACTAGTTTTGGGTATTTACAAGAATACCACTCCTCCTCCCTTATAAAAGGGACCCCCCTCTCTTATCCTTTAAACACTTTAAAAACCAATTGGTTTAGAAAAAACCTATACAAATACATTACTTAATTCCCTTTACTTATCCTCAATGCCATGTTTTGATCAAAAATTGAATCTAGGTATTCTTTAGGTATAATCCTAAAGAGGTGTTATGAAGAAGAGGTATAGTTCTCAATCGAGCATCTTTGTTTGATTTATTCTTCCACACATTAAAATATTTATCAATAATGATGATATAATAAAATAAGTATATCATATCTACTAAGATTTAATTATATTAAATTAATATCCTAAACCCATCTCCACTTCCATCAATTGTGAAATGAAATCATATTCAATGTGTATAGGGGACTACTGCCTAGAGAACTGATGTAATTTATTATCCATCACCACATATAATGAATATTCATGATAATGGATTTAATATTTATATATTATATTAATTAATTATTAATAATTATTTAAAATTAACATATTATATACCTTCTTACCTTACCATCTATTGAAAAATGATAACACCGTTCATGTGTACGGAAAACTACTTCTTTACGAAGAGATGTGATTTATTTTTTATTACCTCATCACATGAATGGTATAGGTAAGTGTATTTAAATAATTAATATGATATTTATGATATAATTACCATTTTGGAAATATAAAATAACACTTAACTTATTTTCATTATGATTTTTTTAAATGGAAGTGTCACTCATCCGTATGTACGACATATAATCTCAATGATTGTAACATATTTCATTTTTCATAACAATATTTCATGGTTAGTTTTAAAATTATAATTGATGTATAAAAATTATAATTATTTCATTATTATTATTCTTGAAATTATTTAAAAATTACCCCTTTGACCATGGTTGACACGCCGATATCGCTTTGAAATTATGAACCAAGCTTCCTCAAAACACCCAATGTGGACATAACTGAATAAGTAATTAAATATGTTATTAAAATAAATGAATTAAATATTTCAAGTATAAGGGATTAAAACTATAAAACTTTATTTATAAACCAAATAATTGATATAGGTTTATTGTATATGAGATAAAATACATACATGAAAAAGTCCAAACTCGAGATATGGGTTTTATCTCAAAACATCCTTCATTGAGACACATGTTATTTTAGGAACCTAATTTATTTTAAATGGTGTGTATCCTTAAAATTAAAATATTATATCATGGATCATTCATAATTAATGATATTTTAATTTAAAATTCATTTACTTCATTCATGGGAGTTATGATTCAAAAGTTACCAAAGCAGTAAGGGTTTATGTTTTGAATCTCATTTTAATTGGGATTTTTTATGCTTAAATTACCATTGTAAGAAATTATTTGATCATTTTATAATAAAACCCTTTAATTTTATTCTCCTATGGATATTAATAAAATTTTAAATTAATTATAACCATTTTCATCTATTTGGTACTTAAAATGATTGATAAATTATTTTCAAGAAAATATGACTTTATTTTTTTATTTGGTTGAAAATCCATTTTCTTCAAATTCCATGTTTTCTAAAAATGTTTGCAAGAATGATTTTAATATTATAAAATTATTTTTTAAATTAATTTTACCCATGATTATATTTTTAAAAAATGTTTTTAAAAATAATATTCCTATCATTTTACAGATAAGGTACTTTTTAATTTTTTTTTTCAAAAATGTGAAATAAATATTTTTTTTAATTTACTTGACATGAATGGAAATTTACTTCTATAAATAACACTAATTAATTTTAAAATTACTTTACAAGTTTATAGGGTCATTTTCAAAGATTTTTTTAAATATTCTTGAAATTTTTAGATTTTAAAAGTGATTTTAAAAGCGAAAGTGTATTTTTCTCAAGAAATATTCCATATAATATTTTAAATACATTTTCATCAATAAAGAAAACCTTTAATGTTATGTATTGATTATAAATTATATATATATATTTTCTCACATATATACCTATATTTTTCTCCCATCCTTTTATGGGGTAATACATGCCTTAAGTTCATTTATCAGATGCCTTCTTTATGAAATCTCTTTTGATTATTATATGAGATAAGGGTATGAAACTTATTTATTTATATGGGTAATTGTTATGTTATACCTTATGATTGATTTACTTTATTTGGAACACATACATAATGAAAATTTTATGTTGGTTGTTCCCATATGTCACTCCAATGCATTGGGTAAAGCTTTAGTATCATGAGCCGTCATGTATGGGATTAGGGAGTAAAACAAATCCATTATGAGAGTTTTTACACCATGTGATATTGTCTATGTAGTTATCCTTGTCTCATATTTATGTCATGTTATATGTTTCAGCCACATTTCCTATGATTCCATGATCTTATGATACCATGTTCCTTATATTATGCTCCCATGTGATTACCCTTGATCCTTCTCTTTTATAATATCATGTTATACTTTTGACTCATACATTATGTTTCCATATCATATTTATTCCCTTATTGGGGTTTTTAGTTAACCCATTTTATCTATGTATTCACCACATTATCTAATGAATTTTTAGGAGCTGATAGCTCATTATAGAGAATAAAATATAGAAGTTTTATTTTAGTCCCACTTTGATGTATTATGAACATAGTCTTACAAAGACACAAAGCCTCATTCTTTTTTTTGTAATTAATAGATGTTTATGTTAAAAACAATGTAATATTATGTGAAAAACACTAAGGTCACTATAAATAATCCTCCTGCATTTACTAAATCAAAAAATGGTTAGAAAAAGGTAAGATAATAACCAAAATGAATAAAACTTCATATGAATAAATGATACATTTAAATCCAAAATTTCCATAATGACACCAAATATTCAACTTAGATCACTCTATAAATAATTAACCTTATATATCAAATAAATTAAATAAGAACATATTAAACTCAAAGTTTATCTTATAACATTTATCTTACATTCCCAAAAATATAATATCTTTATTCCAAAATAACCCTTAATGTTAAACCTAAGGGTTACATATACCTCAAACTCATAAAATATTTTCAAAATATCATTAATCACCTTAAAATACAATCACTAAAAGTGATGTATATTCCTTTGAACTTATGATAAACATTAAAATTATAAACCCCTAATGATATCCATAACTCTTAAGTTAATCTCACCTAAAAAAATCATAATATCCAAAGTTATCTAAACTTTTCTTTGATACAAACTATAACATCCCTAAACCTACACTCATGAATCTGGTGCTAAAAACACAATCTTTACATTTTTGGATTTTACAATGATAAACATGACCCAATTTTAGTCATCTAAAACATATAACATCAAATATAAATATTAGATCACTTAAAAATATAAGGAAATGTTTGGTTTTGAGTTTTATATAATTATGAAAAACTCTTACATAACATTACCAATGTCTTCAAGTGATAATTAAACCTATTATACCCAAATTTTCTTATTTAAAATTAAGTATTCATCATCACCTATAAGAAATCCTTCTAAAAATATCTTAAGTAACATATTTATTTATAAAACATGGAAAATAAACATAAAAAAGGTGATCTCAAATGATCAGTAAGGGTAAACATAAGCATTAACAATTGAATATCTTTATTGAGCATAAGATGTGCATAAGGGTATATTGGAATAATTAAAATCCATGATCATAACATAATATAATTCATAACCATAAAAACATGAATCATAAATCATGATACATGGAATAAATATTTACCATAATAAAAGAGTTGTATAAGTCAATAATCACGATACATGTGAAAAAAATAGTTGAGAAAATGATCCCTTAGAACTCATATAAAGTATTGAAAAATAGTATAGGAATATTGTAACATAAAAAATTCATCATGGAATCACATAACTAGATAATTACCATATCTCTATGGAGTAATCTATAGCTAGTAAACTTTTTCATCTCTTAGGAGTAGCTTATAATCAGTTAACTCCACCATCTATCAGAAGTAACATAACTCCATTGTCACTAAGGAGTAACTTTCATCCATTTAATAATATCCATTTACCATATCATTAAATATTATAAAACACATGTATTCTTTAATTTCATCACAAATGTAATACCTTGATTTAACTATGAAAATGATACATGCTTATAGACAATATATTTGAAATAAAATCATAAACCATTAAGTGATTGGAGGTAAATGGTATCATAATATTATATACCCAATTAAGTATATGAATCATTAAAGGATGCTGAAATAGGTGAAAATACTTTTAAAATAACATTTAACACATTTTTTTGAAAATAGGGAAAATACCCTTTTCTTTCAGTATCATTTTAAATAAAAATTCTCAGAATATTGAGAAAAATATCTTGTTTGATAGTATCCATAGAAAATTTAAAATGAATCAATAAAGAAAAATAAAGTTCATGATGGTCTGAAATTCCTTTTAGGTTGTAAATGTTAAAAATAAACATTCTTTTCAAATTTTTGTAAAGAGAGTCAAAAGTGACCTATTTAGAAAATGTTAAGAAATTTCTTTTTAAAATATTTTAAAAGAATACCAATTATCATGTAAAATTACTTGATGAAATAATTTTTTTTAGAAAATAATATTCTTGAAATACAATAAATAACATGGGGGAAGAGTTTGGTTAAAATTATTTAAAACCATTAAAGTAATGCTTTTAAAGAAAAGCTATTTACAGTCTTATAAAAATAAAAAAACATTAAAATAAATAAAATAACAAGGAAAATAAAATAACAAGGCTATAAAAATATTAATGATATTATATATAAACAGTAATTATATACACTATATAAATGAATGTAGGAGCATCAATCAAAACATGTCTCAAATAATGAAGTTTGAGAGGAGAAACCCTTGCAACTTGGGTAATGCTTGAATAAAAAATCCATTGAATGAAGGATCATAATATGATTCTATAAAAACAATAATTTATATGAAATAATTTGTTAAAACAAATTCATGAGGTTGTATGTACAATGTATAAAATAAATAATGGTGCTAAACATGAAGTATGTCTCAAATAATTGAAATTGAGACCATGAAAAGACTTTAAAATTTTAAAACATTTGAATCAATATCTCATGAAAGATAGAAAATTAAAAGGAATATTAAATATCATGATTAAAGTTTCATTCATGATGTAATATCACCATTGGAATCATATACACCTTATAAAATGAAGCAGGTGCATAATACAAGACATGTCTCAAAGAAACAACATTGAGATGAATAATCCTTACAAAGACCGTATCATTGAAGTTATAATTGAGTCAAATAAGTGATTTTTTTAAAAATTTTAAAACCACATAAAATAAGTGAAAAAATAACAAAATTTGAGGTCATTTCACACATAATCTTGGCAGAATATAGTCAATGAAGTGGAATTATTACCCAATGAATGTAAATTGAGTTGAAAAACCTCTTACCTTGAGTCCAGACTTGATATGAATGTCCTTTAAATCCTTTATAATAAAATTATATGAATTATTTAATTTTTTAAGAAACTTTTAAAGGTTTATTAATTTTTTCCTTAAACCATTTATTTCAATAACATACTTAATTACTTAATATTTTAAGTACATGTTGGGTGTTTTGAGGACGTTCAGTTCATAATTGGAAAATGACTTTGGTAGGCTGAACATGTTAAAATGGTTCATTTCTCCATAATATGAAGAATAATAATCATGAAATAATAATTATTTTTATACATAAAATACAATTTTATAATCACCTATGTAAGATTGATGTGAAAAATGAATCATATCACTTCATGGAGGTAATATTCCACATGTACGCTTGAGCGACATTATCATTTTTAACAGGTGGAAGGGTAAGAACATAATTAATATATTATATTTACAATGTAATAATTATTTTATGAATAAAATTTATATTTATTTAATCCATCATAATAACCAACCTTGTGAGGAGGTAATGAAAAACAAAACACATCATGGAGGTGGTAATCCACATGTACACATGAGTGATGTTTTTATTACCATAGGATGAAAAAGGAGATGAAAAAGGGTTGTACCATAATAATAATAACATTTAATATGTAATATAATTATTTTTTTATTTCATTATGGTTAAATAATATTTGAATAAGGTATAAGAAGAAATAAACATGACATAGGTCGGTTAGGATTTATACCTTATCCTCAAATAACCTAATTTGATTACACATTAAGACTTCCAGGTTTTGTATTTTTGTGAGACTGTGACTTCTATAAAGTTTTGAGGGATTTTGGGAAGATATTTGGATATGTATTTTCTAAACTATAGTTCTCAAAATGTGTGAGTAAGGGAGGAGAGGAGGTTCCCTTTTATAAGCGAGGGGAGGGACACCCTTGTAATTATTCAAAGTATTAAATTAATATAAATTAATTTTCATATTAAAGAGAAAAAATTGACATATTTAGATTATAGGATGATTATTATTTTAAATAATCTCATATAATAATTTTTTTATAGGTTTAGGTGATTTTTTTCCCTTATCTCTTAGTTTTAACCCCCATTAACCCTTTTGATGATTACCGGGATAACAAAATGTTTTACTCTTTAGGGGTCAACAAAGTTAAAATAAAAGAAAAATTGACACATAAGTGGACAATGGTTAATATTATAAACCATATACCATTCACTTGAACAAATATAAAATTTTTATGAATTTTAAATCATTTAATAAAATATTATTTAACATAATATACCATTAAAGTCATTTTTGGGACTATTCACATAGTTCGACATTAATGATAACAATATAGAAATTGAATTAAAATATAAAATTTTAACACATTAATAATATGTTATATTTTTATATAAAATTCACGAAACATAATAATTAATTCAAATTTTATTACTTTTAATGTTTTTAAAAATCATTTACATAATTTCTCTATTACTTAAAAAAGCACTATATTGGCATTGCGTAAGTTATTAAGGTAATTATTACATCAGTAAAAACGTAAAATAAATTAACATGATAAATATAATTCATTCATATTTAGAATATATATTTGTAACTAAAAATAACCTCTTTTTATCCCTATGAAAAAATAGTATATATATTAAAATAAAGAGAGTGCCATTTTGTTTTTATTCCTTATAAAAAATAATATTAAGGTCATTATCAATTAAAAATTATTTTGTCCATATTATTTAATATTTGATGAATATAGTCGAAATAAACTCATATGATAGAAATAATGCAAGTTTTAGTTAGGTTTTAAAGCATTATTATAATATTTTTACCTGAATTACCAAATTCACCCTTACATAGGTGACAAATATTTACCATGATTACTACTAATTATGACTAAAAATAAAGTTAAACTATTTAGAAAAATTTTACATGATAGTTCCAAATATGGTATCCATTTTATAAAATTCAATACGTATAAGTTGTAGAAATTAATTTTAAAATAAACCTGCAAAATATGATGAAAAATAGTTTTCCAGAATAATGTATTTTTATGTATATAAATGTTTTTATACAAAAATTAAGGAATTTTTTAATTAAAATTAAATTAAATGGATTATGTTTATTAAAAATGAAATAATGAAATTTTATAATCAATTCAAAATAAAATGATACTTTATAAATACTTGAATGAAAAATATAGTTTTTATAAAATTGATATTTTTTCATTATTCATTGAAAAATAAATATTTTTAGAAAAATATAAAAATATAATCCTAATATAATTTTGATATGATGATTTAAAAAATTATAAGCTTTTTATAAACTATAATTTATAATTTTTTTATAAATTAATTATAATATTTTTTCACAAAAAGTATGAGGAAATATTTTTGAAAAATTGTATTTTTGAAGCATAAAATGTATTTATTCTCATTAAAATCCAAATAACCATAATTAAATTAATTTGAATTCATAAAATTTAATATATAATATACTAATTTCATTAGAATCATTTATCAATAGAGGTTAATTTATTCTATTAACATAAAAAATACATTGTTCACATAAAAATAGTTTTATGAAAAAACATATCTTCCACCTTCATGAGATTTTATATTAATTTCAGACCAAATGAATCTAAGTAACCTAATAGCTATATATCTAATGAATATATATGCACAATGGATATGTTTATTATGACCACATATATAATGGTCATATTATATTCCTATATATTGCCTCAGACGCTTCATTAACTTTTATTCATTTACTTCTCTCTCATCATGTCTAGTGTATTTCTTATTTTTTTCCTTGTTTCCATAGTTGTAGTTAGGGTTAAAATATTCATGGTGAAACACAAGGATAAATATTTTATATTTTTGGTAATTTTAAATATATGTTAATTTAATCTAATTGTACATTTCTTCAAGTTGTTTCATATTTCAGCCCCATAATGTATTGGTGTTTATATTTCATTAAAATTATTTCGATTCATTTTAGTTTTATGTTTCATGTGTCATAATCAATCAAACATAATATTCATTTAAAAGAGAAATATATATCAAAATATCTAGGTGTTACAAAAAACCTAATCATTCATATTTTAAAGTGTGGAGGTGTTTAACTTCTTATAGAGTTCTTAATCCTAAAGGAACTAAAACTAAACCTATATTAATTGAAGTAATTTTTATTTATTATGATGATAATAGTAATTCTTATAGAATGATGGACTTAGAATATAAGGTTATTATTGAATCAAGATATTTATATATTTTTTTTTCAAATAAAAATTTTAAGGACAACTCAGATGAATTTTTTCCTCATATCCCAAGTTGTATTACTCCACCTAGTTCTAATACAATAGTAAAGAATAAATATGATTCTAAAATTAAACTTAAATGGATAATAAGAGCAAGGAATGTAAAAAATATATATTTAGATTTTTTTTTCTTCTGATTCTATAGTTTTAGTTATTTAGGGAGATCAAAATAATCATCATTTAAATAAATATACTATGGTACTAACTATATAAGATAACCCTAATACATATAAAGAAGATAAATATTATGAATATATTAATTTATTTAAAAAAGAAATTAATTATGAAATAGATTCCATATTGGGGAATAATACTTGGTTCATTATGAATTTACAAAAAGGATCAAAACCTATTTGTAGTAAATGGATATTTATAAGAAAACATGATTCAAATAGTACCATTTAATCTTTTAAATAAGGATTAGTTACCAAAAGCATCATAAAAAATAAGGCATTGATTATTTTTACTCTTATTTTCATATATAAAGAATAAATCCAATAAATATTGACATGAATTTACCTAATAGGGCCCCGCCAGGGTTGTAATTAAGACAATAATTCCACCCCAATCCCACCTCCAATAGTTCATGGACCGGTGACTAGCACCAAGTAGGTAAATCACATAATATGAGAGGTATTAGCCTATTTCAACTTGTAATAGACAGATAAATCAAACAAATTATTACAACTAGAAAAAATAATATTAAATATATAAATAAATGAATTGTATATTACACAATTATGAGTCCATAGTTACAAGTACAATGTATTATAAGAAAATTCCAAAAGAATTGTACAAGTAAGATCCCGATATTTTCTTGGATTTTTTCAGGATCATTTACATGTACTATTTTATTAAATTTTGATTACTTTTCTTTTTTATTTTAACATTAGGTGTGTTTGGGTAGAAATTTGAGAAAAATGGAAGAAAAAGGGGTAGTGCACAGTTGCCGCACAATTAAGGGAAAGTATGCACCCCAACCCAGAAAACAATGAAACCCTGAACAGTGGGGTTTTTCATGATTGGTTCATAGTTTATCTAAATGTGTTCCATATTAAAAGTAACCATGAACCCCTAAAATAATAGGCACACAATTGGCACACATTTAGGACAAACCGTGCACCCCAGCCTACCTAACTGTGCATAGAAATTAATTAATCCTGAAATTTATTTTAATTTTTTTTCAAACCCCCAAAACTCAACTATTTTTACCCTCATTCAACCCTAGGTCCTATTTAAAAATTTGGAGCTCTCTAGATGAATTTTAGGCCCTCCTAATCTCCTTTCTTTGTGAATTGAAGCCTGGATCTAAGGTCGCTTCTCTCCGAGTAAGTGAATTCTTCTCCCGTTCCTCCCTCATTCTTCCCCCATTCTTTCTGATTTCTTTTAGTGATGTAATATAATGTATTGGATATATATATATATATATATATATATATATTTTGTGAGATCTATATATATGATTCTATATTTAAATCTATATTTTCAATATCATGAATTTATTTAATCTTGATTTAGAATTTTTAGATTCGGATCTAGATCTACATCATTGCGCCGCTCAATTTTTGGAGATTTCTTTTGGGAGATTATTCTTTGAATAATTGAGGTAGGTGGTATAATATTAAATTCCTATAGTAATTATTTTGATATTTTTATGTATGTTTAAAGATTACTAGGATTCTTTAGCAAATTCAAATTCCCAAATTGGGTTAGTTAATGTGGGCTGATTAATTAATTGCATTATTTTTGAGATAAATGATTAATTGTGGAGTTAATAATGAGATTAATGGATTTAAATTTACATAATTAATTGGTAAATTAATTTTTAGAATTAGGGGCTGCCCAATTAGATAATTAGTTGGAGGATTAATTATGATATTGAGAGATTTGTGATTTAGACAATGGTTAATTGATTAATTGGATTATTATTGAAATTGATGATTAATTTGGGAGTTAATTATGAGACTAAGGGGATGTACATTTAGATAATTAATTGGGGAACTAATTATGATATCTAATGTCTATCCATTTATATAATTACTTAGAGCATTAATTATGATATTTAGGGATTTGTGATTTAGATAATTAATCGGGGTATTAATTACGAGATATTGAGATAATTATTTAAAGACAGTTAATTGATGAATTAATTATGAGATATAAAGATATATGAGATGATATAATAAATGGTATATTAATTATAAAATATTGATGTCATGAGTTGAGATAATTATTGGTATATTAATTATGATATATTGAAATTGTGAGTATGATTAATTAATTGATGAATTAATTAATGGTTGTTGAGAAATGTGTAATATTGTTGTGTTGTTTATTACATGTTATTAAATGGTAAATGGTAACATGGAAATTTGGATAATTATTATTAATGGTGACATTCTCATTCAATTATGTGTTATTAAATCGTAAATGGAAAGATGGACATTTGACCAAGTATTATGAATGGTAAAATGCTCATTCAATTAAGTGATATTAAATGGTGAATGGTAACATGGACATTAATAAAGTATTAAGAATGGTAAAATGGAAATCTAAATGAAATATCCCTTATATATATATATATCGGATTTTGGCATAGGATGAAGTAGGAACTGAGGTTCGGGTGTTATCGGGAACCCGGGGGCTTATATGATTTAATAGAGAATATTTGATAATGTGATAAACTATTTTTTATGAATTAAATTTATTTATTTATATAATTTCATACAATATTATTGAATGGAATTTTTTTAGAAAATGTTGGTGGTGTTCTACTGAGTTGTACTCACACCCTACTCGGGCTGCCTTATTGGTACCTGAATAGACTTTATTATTGCTAGACAGGTTAAGGGAAAATGCCCTGAGTTAGATGACTGATTTGGTGATGAAGCTTGGATGAGAGAACTAGATGTGGTTTGGGAAATTATTGGGAGTAATTAGTTTCTTTATTTCCATTTTTTCATTTTAGACACTTGACAGTTACATTGGAATGACATGTTTTCTATTTTAGTTGGATATTGTATTTCTTGCTTTGGTTATCTTGAGAGATTGGAATTGTTTATGGTTATATATGATTCAACTATTGTTGGATTATTTAAATTGGTGTATTAATCTAATAAAAGAGGGTATATTATCTATATTAATGACTTATCATACCCTCACTGCTAGTTGGGAACCTCTAGCGTATGGGGAGGTGCGCTTGAGGTCATGTGACTGACCAATTTGGGGCGCCATCATGTGGCACTCAGGTCAAGATGTTACAAAGTGTTATCAGAGCCCAATTTTATTTTATTTTTCTTTTTTATTAATATTTTGGGAAAGGTAGACAATAGACTAGGAATAGTCAGGCCTTGTTAATGATCTTGTTCATGGGAGTTTCAAACCCATGTATGGGGGAAAATCCAAGTTCTCAGGGTGGAATTATAGTTATTAATGTTCATTATTATAGTTGAATATTATTTAAACTTGAGTGAAACAATTATTGTGTGATGTGATTATGTTTCTATTTTCTTAAAAAATTAACTCGTGTCCTGGTATGGCAAAAGGTTTGATTCTGTATGCATCATTCTAGGTACTCAGGTTTATTTTATGACATGAATAATTCTAGGAATGCATGGGAAAATGGGGTTTTGGTAAGTTATTGAACTTAAATTGTTTTTCATTGATTGTGAAATTTAAATTAAAAATGTGCCTAATATTAAACTATAAGTGGTAAAATGATGAAATAATATGAATAACTGGGTTTCTAAATGAGAAACTTGAATAATGAGAATTACCTTAGATAACCAAAACCTAAGGTTTAGGTGGTTAAGGGCAGTGATAGTGCCTAAGTTTTGACCGCATGGTGAGACTTGGAAAAAATAATTAATGTGAATTTTACTCTTACCTAAATGTGATAAATTTGTATATAAAGTCCTAAGAAATGTTTTTGGAATTGTAGAGATATTACTCCATGAGGACACTTGTTTTGAGGATGAAAGGAGGAGATGAATGGACATGATCTACCAGTAGTGTAACCTAAGGCACTGGTTGTGACGAGTGAGGAAGTAGTGGATCACTTTTGAGAGAACTTATTTCCCTTTATGTAATTAATATAAATAGACCTAATGTGGGTTGTGAAGAGAATTTATGACCTAATTAGGGAATTTAAGAGGAATCACCCTCCAAATTTTACTGGAGAGGATGGACCCGTGGGAGCTGAGTTTTGGGTTGAGTCTATCCAGATGATACTTGGTCATTTGAATACCCCTACTAAGAGGTGGGTCAAGTTGGCCACTTATATTCTATAAGGATCAGTGAATAATTTGTGGTAAATTCATGCATAGACTGAATATGTTGATGGCATTCTATGGAAGGACTTTTTGGAGAAGTTCCTGTAGCACTTCTATCCAAAGACACTAAGATAAGATAGAGAAATAGAGTTTATGCGGACGAATCTGGGGAACATGTCAGTGATGGATTATACTGGATGCTTCAAAGATCTGAAGTTATTTTCTCTAGAATTAACAGAATATGAGATAGATATGGAGAGACACTTTCAAGAAGATTTTAAGTGTGAGATTAAGTCTCAAGTCAACCTATGGTGGATCAGGATATCGTAGTTGAGGGAAACTTGAGGGAGGATTTCAGTGCAGGACATGTGGTTTTAGATAGATGATCATGGGATATGAATTTTTAGAGTATAAAGCATCGCTATGACAACTTTATCTAAAGTAGTGGAAAACAGAGTGGCTAGGAGAAAATTAATTTACATAGGACCTTTCTCTAGTGATTTAACACCAGTGTGGTAGGCCAAGACACTATCAACAAAACTGTCCCTAACCACCAGAGGAGTGACAATATTACAACAAGATGGGGAATCGATAGAAATTATATAGGTCACAATAACAAACAGTTAGTGATAATGAATCTAGATAGAACTAGGGTTCATGAAGGTTATATTTTCCACCTTATCAGTCTAGTAGCTAAAGTTATATTGGATATGGTGGAAGAGGTGGTGTACATGGTGCTTTTGGGAAAGAGAACCCATATCAACAGAGTGATGAAAATTAGGGGAGTCAGACTACATCACATGGAAGAGGGACAATACAACTATATGTAGTGCACCCTACACTTGTGGATCGTGAGTCTGTTCCATCAATAGTGAGAGGTAATATTCTTGTAGCTTCTACATTATCTAGTACCTTATTTGATACTAGTGCCTCTCATTCCTTTATTTTTGAAAAACATGTTAATGGTTTGATCTTGGAAGTGCAGTTTGTGAGCAGGATAATGAAGATAAATACAATTTTGGGAGTACACTCTAGAGATATCTGTTTGTGAAATGGATGTTCTCTTGATGTTGGGGAGTATCATTTTCTGTGGGATCTCTATATTCTTGATATGTTAGGACTTGACCTAATTATGGGTATGGACTGGCTAATCACATACTAATACCACATTGATTTTTACCATAGGAGAGTGACATTTACATCTCATAAGGGTGAAAATTACATTCACTATAGAGAGTGGGATATCCAGGTAGGCTAAACAGGTCCAATTACTCTACAATTGGGAGAGATCATAGCCCATTTTTCTAGTTTATTTTTGGATGATGGGGGTGTGAAGCATGGAATATTTACACCTGTAGTGGAATAGTTTCAGGATTATTTTCTTAAAGAATTATTAGGGCTTCTACCTGAGATAGATGTGGAATTCACTATTTAACTCATGCTAGGAGATGAGCTATTTTCTATTACAAATTATAGAATGACACATACGGATCTTAAATAACTCAATAAAAAGTTGGAGGAGTTGAATGATAAGGTATTTATCTATTTGAGTATGTCTCCTTGGGGTTTTCTAGTGTTGTTTTCAAATAAGGATGACGAGACTCTATGCTTGTGAGTTGATTTCCTAAAATTGAACCAATTGACTATGAAGAACCAGTATCCTCTTCTATGTTTAGATGATCTATTTGATTGGATCTTGTGTGTTATTGAAGATCTACTAGAGATCAGGGTATCATTAGTTGAGAGTTTGGACTTCGGATATACTGAGGATTGTTTTCAAAATTAAGAAATGGTTTATATGATTTCTTTGTAATGCCATTTGGGTTAACAAATGCACCAATAGTATTTATGGACTTTATGAACAGAATATTACACCCATAACTAGATCAATTCATTTTAGTATTTTTGGATGACATCTTGGTGTACTAAAAGACTCATGATGATCATGACCAACATCTTGACATTGTCTTAAGTATAATAATAGAGGATCATCTATATACTAAGATATCTAAGTGATAGTTTTGGATCAACCAAGTACACTTCTTGGGACACATCATCTTAGAGGAGGGTGTGTCAGTGGACCCAAAGAAGGTTCATGAAGTGGTTTCTTGGGAGAATCTTAAGAACATATTCAATATCCGTAGCTTTATGGGGTTAGTTGGATATTATCAAAGATTCATCCAGGACTTTTTGATACTTTTAGGCTTTAATAAAAAGGGGATAAAATTTTATTAGTAACAATCATGTGAGAAGGCATTCTAGGAGTTTAAGAATCACTTTATATTGGCACTGATCTTGATCCTACCTGATCTAAGTGAGGAGTATACAGTGTATTGTGACACTTCTAGGATCAGACTTGGAGTAGTGTTAATGCAGGGAGATCAAGTCATAGCATATGGGTCTTGGAATTTTAGACCACATGAATGAAACTACCCTACACACAACCTCGAGCTAGACAAAGTGGTTTATGATTTGAAGTGTTGGTATCCTTATCTGTTGGGAAAGAAGTTTACAGTTTTTATTGATCATGATATCTTAAGTTATATATTATCATAGTGAGATTTGAATCTCTGGAAGTGGATGCGGGTAAAGTATATGCAGTCATTTTATTTTGAGATAACATATACACCCGGGAAAATAAAGAGCGTGTCCAATGATTTGAGTAGGAAAAACCAGGTTTAAGAAGTTTAGGAGTCTAGCACTGAGTTGAAGATAATGACCTTGCTGGCTGAGATGCATGTGGTGGTTCAAGAGAAATAGGATCAGATGAATCTCGTATCAATTCCAGTGGAGTCTACACTTCTAATCCAAATTAGTGATAGGAATTATGAGGATTCAGAGTGTTTGAACTTGAGGGAATGTCTTAAAGGTGGGGATTCAAATTCTGATTTGAGAATATATTAGGAAGAGATCATCTACATCAAGAATCAGGTTGGTTTACCTATGAGAATGCAAGAGGAGATCATGTGTGAATTTCATGCCTCAAAGTGGGAGGTACATACAGGGGTGACCAAAATGTACCGTGACCTATGATGATAGTTTTGGTGGTTGGGCATGGAAAAGGAGATAGGGGGTTCATGACATGATGTTATATCTTCCACTAGGTAAAAGTATATAATCAACAACCTAGAGGTTTTCTCCATCCATTACTCATTCCGTAATGGAAGTGGGATGACATGAAAATGGATTTTTTGGTGGGTCTCATGAGGATTCCAAGGAAGAATGATTCTATTTGGGTTATTATGGATCGACCGATGAAATTAGTGTATTTCTTTTATATATGGGAGAATTTCTCAATGGATCAGTTGAGAGATTTTTATGTTTAGGAGACAGTCCATCTGCATGGGGTGCTACAACCTATAGTTTCAGATCATAACTGACACTTCACCTCACACTTCTAACTAGGCTTGTATAAGGCACTTGGTACATAGGTATTATTGAGTATGTATTTCCAACCACAGAGAGATGGGATGTCAGAGTGTACTATATAGGTGCTTGAGGATATACTGCGGGCATGTGTTATTGACTTCAGTGGGTCTTGGGAGAAGTACTTGGATTTAGTGGAGTTTTACTATACCAATAGTTATCATGAAACTATACATATGAAACCATATAAGCCTCTTTATGGTAGACCATGAAGATCACCACTATGTTGGGTAGAGGCAAGTGAGTTAGAGTTGTTGGGACTGAGT
This sequence comes from Viscum album, assembly GCA_963277665.1. NCBI lineage: Eukaryota > Viridiplantae > Streptophyta > Magnoliopsida > Santalales > Viscaceae > Viscum > Viscum album. The sequence continues at coordinate 2,010,019,794 of OY728141.1, read as the reverse complement.
ATTATGAAGGAGATTTCAAATTAGATGAAGCTAATTCTGAAATGTATGGATACAACTCAGAGTTGGTAGAAGTTATATGCTGATATATTTCAATGAACCCTAGAGTTTATAGATAGTGGTCATGTATTTCTTTGGGTGTTGTCTACATTGGGTCACCATAGGATACAGAGACATGGAAAGTTGGTCCCCAGGTTCATTGAAATGTTTGATTTTGTGGATAGAATCGGGCCTATTCTATACTGATTGGATCTTCCCAAGAAATATAGTTCTATTCATGATTTTTTAAATATATCACAACTTCTTCAATATCACCCTGAACCTTTTCATGTGATAACTGTGGATGATGTTGATCTAGAGGTAGATGTGTACTTTGAGGAGAATCAGATATGTGTGTTGGATCATAGTGAGAAAGTGTTTAAGGGAAATACTGTACTAATAGTTCATGTGTTGTGGAAACATGGGTGTGTGTAGGAGGGAACATGGGAAATAGAGGTAGATATTCAAGCTCAGTGGCCCGATCTTTTTGACCATGAATCTTAGAGAATCTTAGGAGTGCATCTTGAGGATGAGCTTTTATAAGGTGGGGAGATTATAAAATCCCAACATTTTATGGAGTTATGTTGGGATCTTTTATAGGTACTCTTTTATTAAGTGTTTATTACTTTTCATCTGGGTTTTAAATTGGGGTGTGTTTGGGTAGAAATTTGATAAAAATGGAAGAAAAAGGGGTACCACATGGTTGGCGCATGGTTAGGGAAAACCATGTACCCCATTCTAGAAAACCACGAAACCTTGGATAGTGGGGATTTTAATGGTTGGAGCATGTTTTATATAATAGTGCACCCTATTAGGGGTAAATTTGCACCCCTGAAATAATAGGTGTACATTTGGCGCATAGTTATGACAAACCGTGCACCCCGGCGCAACAAACCGTACACAAAAATTAATTAAGACTAAAATTTATTTTAAATAATACCCAAACCCCTAAAACTCACCTATTCTAACCTCTATTGGATCCTAGGTCCCATTTCACATTTTTGTAGATCTTTATATGAATTTTAGTCCCTTATAATCTCTATTTTTCACAAATCATATCTCATATTGAAGTTTTCTTCTCTCCCAATAAGTGAATTCCTCTACCATTCCTCCCTTGTTCTTACCCCGTTCTTTCCACCTTCTTTAAGTAATGTAATTCAATGTATTGTATAGATCTATATGTATTTTTTGAAATCTATATCTATGATTCTATATCTATATCTATATTTACCAGATCTTTATTTTCTTTAATCTCGATTTACGGTTTTGAGATTCAGATCTACATCTATGTCGTGTGTCGTTCAATTTTAGGGGACTTCCATTGGGTGATTATTCTTTGAAGAATTAAGGTAGTTGGAATAATATTAAATTCCCATAGTCATTATTTTGATACATGTAGGCATGTTTAAGGATTTCTATCATTCTTTATCAAATTCAAATTCCTAAATTGGGCTAGTTAATGTGGCCAATTAATTAATTGAATTATTGTTGAAATAAATGAATAATTGGGGAGTTAATCATGATATTAAGGGAATTTAAATTTACATATTTAATTGGGAAAATAATTCTAATAATTAGCGGATTCCCAATTAGATAATTAATTGGAGGATTAATTATGAGATTGATGGATTTTTGATTTAGATAATGGTCAATTGATTAATTGGATTATTGTTGAAATTGATGATTAATTTGTGAGTTAATTATGAGAATTAAGGGATACCCATTTAGATAATTAATTGGTTAATTAATTATGAGATTTAAGGTCTTTCTATTTATATAATTACTTGGAGGATTAATTATGAGATTTAGTGATTTGTGATTTAGATAATTAATCGGGGGACTAATTATGAGATATCAAGATAATTGGTTTAAGATAGTTCCTCCACTCCTCCAATGGCCCTAAGGCCTGCATTTTTTATTGATTTTTTATAATCTACCTTTCAAGGGGTGAGGTGGAACCCTTACAAGGCCCGTAGGCATTAGTTTTACATGGATTGTAGGATTTAGAGGAATTCATTGACCATAGGCTTCAAACATTACATACAACCCAGACTAACTACTTGGAACTGCTCCTCCCCATCATGTTCATTATGAAATCATCTCTACACCTTTACATGTCTATTCGGCTAGGATTTCTTGTATAGTCACAGGTTTATCCTGATGGAAGGTTCCATACCCTCTCATTCTTGTAATCCATTTAGCTTCTACTATGGTGAAAACTCCTTGATCATCCTCCTTTTAGAGCTTGTCCCTTGTAGGTTTTATGGTTTGAATCTGCACTTAAGGTGTCCCGAAGGCCTTGAGGTGGCCCTAAAGCCTTACTAAACCAAAGACTTGGGTGGCCCGAAGGCCTTAAAGGACTCAGGGACCAAATCGGAGGCCCAAAGGCCCAAACAGAGGAATATTCCTGGATACTATAGTTCCAAACAGTACCTTCTACAGTTCCCGTTACAATGCCTACTACAGTGCTGCTATAGTTCCCCCTACAGTACCATTATAGTACTATTACAGTACCCCTGGAAATTATGCCTCCACCTAGATTTGATCTTGTGTCACCTGGATGTACTTAAGGAGTCCTCACCAACCGGGATGAGGCTCATGTGTAATTGGTTTAAGATAGTTAATTGATGAATTAATTATTAGATATCAAGATATATGAGATGATGTAATTAATGGTAAATTAATTATGAAATATTGATTTCATAAGATGATATAATTAATGGTAGATTAATTATGAGATATTGAAATTGTGAGTATGATTAATTAATTGATGAATTAATTAATGGTTGTTGAGATATGTGTAATATTGTGATGTTTTTTATTATTTGTTATTAAATGGTAAATGGTAATTAGTAAAAATACATTTGGATAAGTATTATGAATGGAAACATGCTCATGCAATTATGTGTTATTAAATAGTAAATGGTAACAAGGAGACTTGACCAAGTATTATGAATGGTAACATTCTCATTCAATTATATGATATTAAATGGTTAATGGTAACATGGAAATTCATCAAGTATTAATAATGGTAACATGTACAATCAAATATGATATCCCTTAGGGATAGATCAAATTCTGGTACTAGCTGAAGAAAGTATTGAGGTTCAGGTGTTCTCAGGAACCTGGGGGTTTATGTGATTAAATAGAGAATATTTAATAATGTTATAAACTATTTATTTATTCATTATATTTATTTATTTATATAATTTAATACACTATTATTGAATGTAATTTTTTTAGACACCATTGGTGGTGGCCTACTGAGATGTACTCACACCCAACTCGGGCTGCTTGATCGGTGCCCGAATAGAATTTATTATTGCAAGATAGGTTAAGGGAAATGGCCCTGAGTTAGATGGGTGATTTGGGGATGGTGCTTAGATGAGGGAACCAGACATGGTTCGGGACCATTTTGGGAGTCTTAAGTGTCTTTATTTTCCTTTTTCATTTTAGACACTTTACACTTAGATTGGCATGACATATTTTCTTTTTTAGTTGAAGATTATATTTCCTTCTTTGATTATCTTGAGATATTGGAATTGTTTATGGTTATATATGCTTCCTATATTGTTTTATTATTTCTTCCGGTGTATTAATCTAATCAAATATGGTATACTATCCCCATGAATGACTTATCAGACCCTCAATGCTAGTTGGCAGTCATCTGTATACGGGGGGGGGGGGGGGGGGGCACACCTGAGGTCTTGTGACCGACTGACTCAGGGAATTGGTGTATGGCACATGGGTCATGATGTTACAACATATTTGATAAACCTCTAAATATGATAGATACATGACATTGGAATACCACATGTACACCTCAAAAAATCTTCAACTACAATGGTCACCACTGACATAAAGGACCACTATACTCCATTACATGTGTCCAAAAACCATTAAGTATCTATTATGAAAAAGCCACACCAAATCCACATTTACCATGACCATATCTGAACCTAAGAATCATCTAAACTGGTACAACACATTTTCCCTTAAGTATCATACATAGTTGAGTATAATCATACCCAATTAGACACTCTAAAACCACAAACGATAAACCCAAAGAAAATCATCACCTCAAAACCTATAGAATGGGTGAGAATATAGAAGAAACAAAAGATTGGTTAATCTAGGTATGATTAACCATAATAATTCTCAGTGACATATAGAAGTCTTTCCCATCTCATCTCCATTCCTCATAATTCATACCATTTGAGAAAATAGGGGATCCCATAACATGGAAGAGTCCTGAATTATAGAAGTTGATAGTCTAACAACACACTGCATCATAAAGGAAACCAAGTAGTTCTTAAGGAATAAAAATTCTCAAAGAAATCCATATTACTCTACATTTTCAACTACCACACCACCACCATAATTCAGAAAGGGGATCTTTCCCATTGTTGAATGATGATTTTCAGTTAAGGGAGTGCCGCACCCTCCAGTCCATCAATACCATATCATAGATCAAGTATTCACATTACCAGAGATTCACACCCTAGTATCCACACTATTCATGCAGATTCCAATACCCTGGTATCCACATAGTTCTTAGGGGGAGTTACTTACCCCATCCAAACCCACCAGGTATCCACACAGTTTCTAGGGGTTCTCACAGCCTAGTATCCACATTGTTACTAGTGGAGTTATCATAAGATAATAACCTAAGTAGTTCTCACATATATGATTATTCCCATCTATCCCATCATCCATCAAAGGTTCATCTATGAGGGTGGTTTTTTAACCTATAGAATAGTTCTTCCATCACATTCAAACCCATTTTCTGATCTTATAACTCTAAATTAAAAGTCTATCTATCTCTATTCAAAAATGATATCATATGGTAAAACCAACCATTCCATTTGAATGTACAAGAAACAATATCTGGGAAATGAAATTTATTTATTGAAAATGGGCATAAAATGAAAAATATTCACTTCATCATAACATAGTTTAGAGGTGCTTCATGATGGGACCCAAGGCATATACCATGAGTTAGAATTATGCAACACATATTGGTCTTTAATCATTCATCTCAATGTCTACATCATGATGTCATAAATGGATCATAAATACATTTACATAATAGAAAAATACAACTAAAAAACCATTTATATCAATAAAAAAATAACAATAACAAAAAATATTATTATTATTAATAATAATATAAAATCTATATATAATAAATATAGGGTGATCCACACCACACCCCCTCCTTTAATTTTGTAATATTTTTTTTTCTTTTTCTTATTTTTATTCTTTTATTTATTTATAATTAGAAATTAGGAAGGGGTGGAACCCAAGATACACCTTCCTCCCATACCGTATGCACCACAACATCTTTTAAGGCTAACACCCCTCCTTCGCCACTGACCACATGATGTGTCTATCCATTGGATTACTGTTTCCACCCTTGCCAATGTTGTCATGCTACTATTCCCCACTCAAACCCCGGATCCTATATCACACTACCCCCAACTCACCTAGTCCATGTCACCATTTGCACCCAAATTTTCTCTATAGAGTACAACCTACCACCTTCTGAAGATACCTCTTCATCACAACCTCTCATTCGAGCCACCATACTACCGCCACCTACTACACTGTACATCACCACCATCACCACCTAGGCACCTCTTTCCACCACCTCATCTGAGTCACCATGCCAAACTAGCACCTCCATTTCCACTGGCCAATACCAAGGATATTAACCCTTCATCCCCATATGTTATGGAGGGAGTGAAAAGAGACAAGAGAGAGAGAGAGAGAGAGGTAAATAGAGGATAAAATATATGGTTGATGGTTAATATGTATTTGAACACCAATGGTTCCGATAAAAAATCACTTTACCAATAAATGAGAAAGGTTAATCAAATGTGATGACATTTATGGGGGGAAAATTGTCAAATTCCTAATAGAGTGAGAAAGTACTATAAACATTTTAAAAAATTACCAAATTAAATAATAGCATAAATAATCAATGAACACTTTTAGAATAAGTTTTTATGATCGATTCTAAGTCATAAATAGTTAAGAGACTCAAATTAATTCAATATATTTAATGAGGATTGATAATTCAAAACACATTTTGTTTTTAAAATATAATCATAACCATGAATAAAAATAGTCCCATGCAATATCTAATAAATTAAACATAAGAAACATTGATTTATCTATGTGATTAATGAGGCATGAAGAAATGAAAATAATCCATTCCCCAAAAATAGACCAGTCATTGATGGCGATCATGCTCACATCCATTTTCATTAACTATCCCAATGAAGAATTATTCAATTATGCTGTTCTTCAGTTTTCATCCAAAAATATCTCTAGATATCTTATGGGATAATGAAGGCCACATATAATTAAAGAAGATGATGAATATATAAGAGTGAAATCCTACATGAATATTTATTGAAATATTAATTGATTAATTAATTAATTAAATTAATTAAATTAATTGATATATCCATGATTGTATTCCCAAAATATATTTGGTGTGAACCTAAATTATAGTGCTCCTAGGGTAAAACCCATATTATGGGCACAACCATAATGTCAGGTTTTCAATAAAACAACCATTTTATAAGAAAAAGAATAATTCTTGATAATTCATGAACATGGGAAAAATATATTTTTTATAATTAATAAATTTTTATTGAAGTCCCACCACACTCACAATTTCATGCCATCTCTACTTAGGGGTGAAAACAATACCCCATAATCAGCTGAATCATCAAATAATTTTTTCAAGGTTTTTTTATAGTTTATATTTACCATTTCATCCCTTAGAGAGGTCTCGAGTATCAAAAATGTAAAATTGGGTTAATTATTGACCAAGAAAACATTAGGTCATTACATCCTCCCCACCTTTAATCATTTTCATCAAAGAAAAGGAAACAACTGTAGATCTACAAGGATGCTAAAAAAACCCCATGTGGAAATGAACACCGCACAAACTTCCTTTTTCTTTGAGGTTTGAGATATAAAAAACTTGGTATACAATTATCTAGGAAGGAAACATCCTATTTTTTATATAATATACCAGTTCCAACCTATATCAAATCATGACCTAAGAAAAAATATGCCTCTTATCTAGGCGAGTCCTGCCAAATCTCTGTACATAAAACCTTTCCCCATTTGAAGGTAATCATTCCACATAGGATGAATTAAAAACTAAGCACCACTAACATCCATATTAGAATGATTCATCACTAAGTTTACAACTGGAGAGAGTGTATCTCTTCACACCTTTAAATATCATCCCAACTAGCCAATATATGGTAACAACCCATCCACACTGCACACCCAAAATTGAGTAGTTTCCTAACAATCTACACTAAAATTAGAAGAGTTGCAATATTCTTTCTCTATAGGGTCCACATCAGATTTTATTCCCTTTACAACCTATAAGGCACCATCATCAATTTCTATAGATCATGGACTATGAGAAACATGAGCCTAACTCCTCAACCTCTATACAAAAATTCATGGAAATACTCCATCAAAATCTCAGTCCCCAATAGATTCATAACCACTGTCGAAGATGGATAGGTTTTGTAGTCATTGCTCTTTCATGGAAGCTACTAACGAGAACATCAAAAAAAAACACCAAACTTAATAAAACTACTTATCCCCTCACTACCGTCCATCGGGTGGTCCAATATACTATAATCCAAAGTGGATGGTCCTAACCATTCATATGATCCTTCTCTGTTGGCTCTAGACCCTATTATAACACCTACATAAGCAACCAAATTCTACAACCTTATGATAGAACGTCCTCCTTCAACCCATAACAAGTGTTTCCATGTGATGAAAACTTATATAAATGGATTTTTGGACATACCACATTATGAGACATGCCTTTCACAATTGGTCTCCACTCAAAATGTCCATTATAAACTTTAATATAAAAATTAAGAGAAATAGATCACCTACCTAGGGAATAAGGTGACATGATCCACACCTTCAGAAAAAATCCTTCCATACTTTAGAATGTTCATCCACACAGGAAAACTAAGTCATAATTACCTCTATGGTCCCTCTCACATAAGGGAAGAGTGAGGGACACCACCATAAACTAAAAGTGAGAATTACCTATCTCTTCACACAAGATTAAACCACTCAGAATCTAGATACCAATGTGTCTACTCTTCATATGAACACACTGTCTCTTGCTAGAAGAAACAACTACCATGCTATTGAAGCACCACAAAAATCTCATTAATCTCCATAGCCTAAAATTCATGAATATATATTCTATCCCATGAATTTGGATATCATACTGTGGGAGTTCACCTTACATTTGGTAATCCCATGGTAAGAATAAGGATTTACATTGAATTCTTAACATGTTTGTCCAAAAAACCAATACTAGGAAGGATTCAGTATAAGGTATCAGTAAATTCGAAAAATGTGTTTATGATCCCACTCAATGACATTTGAAATTCATGTCCTGAATGAAATATGATGCATACATCATACCACTACTGAGGGACAACCAAGGACCATACTCTAGAAGAATCCATACATTACACAATATTTACAAGAAGTGAATTCGTACCCAAAATATTCAAAAACTACTTCTCCTCAAGGAACTTGAAATCATCTATGATTTGGTCAAATTTTTTATATAAAACTTAATTAAACTACAAATCACTAACCCTATATCTGAATATTATAATCCCATTTCTATCAAAGGAGTGTGTGAAAGATTATTTCCACGAGTGTTAAATCTGTCTGATAATGTTTTTTCTAGAGGTTATACTAGAGTCTCCAAATCCTAAACATCTGATGTAGATATATAACTCACACATGAACCAATCAGTGAAATGAGGAAACAAATCATACTTTGGACTGTATCCTTTGATTTTTTACTACATCCATCCATTGTGTGTATCTTTATGAAACTCATATTGGAAACAATATACACCTGATAGGAACTATATAAGAGTAGTCATTGATGGGAGAAGATTGAACCACCATCCATCTCCATACAATCCCACACCACCCATTCTCACACCACCCACTTCCCAACCAAAACCACTCCCTACCAGGACACTACCTCCAATAGGATGATCCATGATCTCAACATCATCTTTAATATAGAGATTTATCCATGTTACCTATAACTACCCAAACTTTTACTAATGAAAATTCTTCTTGATCTGATTAAATGTATTATTATGTAAAAATTTTATATAAAACATATGCAATTATTTGGTTTTATGTTTTTGGATTTTAAAATACTGTTAAGAATTGTTACCATTTATAATATAGCTGTTGAATAGTGATTATATGATTAGTATAAATATAGGGCTTTAACAAATCCAATTTACTCAGAAAAAGGAAGCGATGAACTCATCCAGTAGAATTTATCCATATGAAGCCCATTTGTTGGAGTTCAGAAAGGAGGTGGTATCACTGTTATTTTCTCTTGACCAATCCCAAGATGAGCTTCAACATGTTAAGCTTGAATGGAACCACCTACGGGAGAAGTGGAAGTTGATAGAGATTACCACCCGAGCGATGTTATCTAAGCCACCCCAAGAGTCTTTCACCATCACACACCTTAAACTTTGGTCATATGCGGGTGTTATAAGGGGTTATATAATAAGACCCTATCACTATGATTATGTGAATTATTTTTGTATAGAATAAATAATATACATTCATTTTATTATTGTTACTTTGTAAATAGTTTTTAAAGAACAAATAGTATTTTTGTTTAATATTCAATTAAGAAATCTATTTTGATGAATTAGTGGATTTTTAAATTAAATAATATTTTAATAAAATATTATTACTAAATTAATTTTTTTTAAATATAAATGATCATGTAATTTTTATGAATACAATTGTAATTTTAATTAAGGTTTGAAAGTTTTTTTTGTCAAAACCCATGAATTTTTGATAAATATCAGTTTTTATTTTAAAATTAAAAATTCACATATTTAGAAAATTATTTAGATAAAATGAATATTATTTTTGGAATCAGGATGTTGAAATTATCCAATAGTGAATTTTTCATAATTTTCAGAGATAATTAAATTTTTTGGGTAAAATTAAATACCGTTTAAATATATAATGTGTTTTATGACATCATAATGACCCAATAGTGATGTAATAAAATACAATAAAAGGGATATTCAGACAATATATGTTTTATTTTTAAAATAATGTGATTTTAGATTTTTTTTATTAATTTTCTGGCACCTTAGTGGACCCTCCAAGACTTAAAAAATATTTTAACATTTTAAAATGATTTCCTTGAGAGTGTGGCGCAAATCCACATAATAAAGCCTAATATTTTAATAAGTTTGGACATTGGCCTTATAAAATATATATTTTTCAATTCCCTTTGGAAAAAACCATGGGATGGTTTTTAGTTTTTATTATTTTAATGTGTTGTTTCCAAAACATAAATAATAAAGAATTCCCTCTACTTTCCTATATAAACCCACTCATCCCCCCATTCCTCTTCACTCAAACCATTTGGAGCTCGACCAAGACCTACCATCATCTCTCTAAAATACTCCCAAGGTGCCCCAATATCCCAAGAATCCTATCTTAAGCCACTCTCAAGCCTTTGGGATCACACTTCTAAGTAAGGGATTTCTTCCTTTCTCATTTTTTTCCAAATTTATTTATATTGTTATTCCCTTTTATTTTCAATTAAAAATGTTGTGGTATGATTTCTAACCTCTCTTATACATCTATACTTATTTTTTAATGATTATAGACCCATTTATCTCTCATTAATTCCTCTCATGTTCCCCCATTACCATGCTGAAATTCCGTAAGGCATTTCTCTCTCCTCATTTAAATTCAAGCAATTATTTTATATTATGCATCTAAATTCCATTAAATATGTTGGGACATGTATATATATGACCCACTTACTATCAATTTCATTTAAGTTTTTTGATATACCCCTTTCTATCTCATCAACCATTTTTATGAATTCTTATGTCATGCCGTTATGCTATTGAATTTACACCACGATTTTCTAAGCCAAAGTCATTGTGTAGTGAATACCATGCCCATTTCTTTATCAAGGGTATTCAGATTTATGAATAATTACTTATCGATTATATGGTTTCATATATGTATTACAAATTCCTTTATTGTGGAATAAATGATGATGTTGAATGATTCCATGTTGTATGATCAATGTGGAACACATATGAATGAAATGAAATGATTAAGAAAGGTGCGCCCTGATAGTGCTCCAATGCATTGGGTAAAGATTAGTATCATGATACGTCAGGTGAAATGATGTTTTACTCATGCTTATTCAATTATAATGAGGGTTTACTCATGTTCCGTGTTTAGTGAGCCTTGGATCATGCTAATATCATGTCAAATTTTGTTTCCAAATTTCCATGTTATGATAATCATGATATATCATGCCTTTATGTTCATATTTCTCTTGTGCTCCATTAATATTCCTATTTCCTAACATATAATATATTCTTCATTTTATTCTTTGTTTTCTCCCGTATTGGGCTTTATAACTCACCCTTTTCTTAGGGATGTCCTCAGGTTATCCCATGCGATGCTAAGTACGAAGGAATGTTGTGGTCATGTAAAAGAAGGTTTCAATAAAGATATTGGATTTTATGTTCTAAGTTGTTATGTAATGTTCCTAATTTCCCAAGACACTAGACCTCTCTATCCTCAAAGTTGTCTTAAGTGAAAGTTTATGTAATAAATCATGTTTAAGTGTGTAATAAAGAGCAAGGTTGTTATATTACCACTCTTTCTATCCTTAGTTTAAATGATAAACTACTCCCATAGCAAATGTTTATCTTTTCCAATAATACTCAACAACCAATTCTCACTCATACATCTCTAACATAGAGGGCGTGTTTACAAAAAAACAATCACATATTTCTAAATCTTTCTCTAGATTCTTCTCCTGAACTACTATTCTTGAAAAATTCCATTTTAAAATAGGGATATGGAATACTTAGAATTGTATGAGGCCTCAATGAATACTCAGATACAATTACACTTCCATATAGTGGGCCTAAAATCCATAGATATAACTCTACCTCAAAAAATTTCTCAAACTCCATCCACAATAGAGCAGTCAAATTATAATTTTATGAAAAACACATTCTATAATGGATCAAAATTTCGTATAGGGTAAGTAACACAAGAATATTTTTCTAGTCAATGAGATTCCAAAAAATATATAAATTTTACTCTTAGACTCTAGTTGAACCTCTGTCACCTGGGGACCAGGCTCTCCTTATAAACTTGCGAGTCCTCTATCACTGAAATGAACACAAATTACTTTATCTATAGGTAGTATCATACAAATCAAGGTTGAATAATATCTTCTCTATAATAAGTAGATGCACTAAGTTTATAGGGGATATAAACTCCCTCTGATTATAGGGAAAGGATGAATCTCAACAAAGACTTGGAAATTAACACCTCATCATACACCAACTAGTGGCGAGAGGCCTAAAAATAAGCATGAGATCATTATGACCCAAAATCTACACATGATATGAATATTAGAAAGTAAAACCCTTAATTCAATAGAGTGAAGCCAAAAGTAATAGAAAATATCAAGATTATCTAAAACTATAAGTGTATTATAATTCATAACTGGACATTATATGATGAATTTACCAACTTACTTATACCCTGTAATGATGTCTTTGTCATCTAGGTTGACTAATAGGTTATCAATGTCCTAAATAACGAATATATTAGCCATTATACCTATTCTGGTCTCTCAAGTCTCATAAATGAAATCAATAATACCTTAAAAATTTTCCCCTAAATTCATAAACAAGTCCTCACATGACTGCTAACTCCAAACTCTATCTCTATGGAAACCCCACTTCGATAGTACTTTGACATGGCCTGACCAACTGAGGACCCACCCTAATTAGTAGTAATCTATGTGTACCCCCCATATCCCACCTCTAATAGGCTAAGGGCTGGTGAATACTACCATGTTAGAAAATCAAACAATATGGGAGGCCTTATCCCATATCAACCTACAATAGAAACATAACACCAATACATGATAACAACCAATAAAACCAAATATATATATAAATAACTGAATTTTATATAAAAAAAGCATGATACAATAAATATAAGTACAATTCTATGTATAAAAATACAAAAAAGTCATTAATATGAAAATACTTTAAATATGATAGATTTAAGACCCTACAAACCCCATATCATAGTGTGTACTCTTAGAATGATTTCTAACTGCAACAGTCATCACCACCATCACCATCAAAGAACATCTTTCTCCATTATGCATTTCTGAGTATCATTAGGTGTTAGATTCAAATAATACACACAAAATATATGTATACCAAGACCATCTTTAAACTTGTGTTTCATCTGCATAGACACAACATATATGGGAATAATTCCTATATAGGTATGACTATAATAATACTTAGTAGGATGGATAAAAAAATGATAAAAAAAGAGAAAACTATCAACTCAAAACTTATGGTATAAGTGAGAAACCAAATAAAGATAAGAGAGGTAAATATAGATATCCTGAAGTACTATAATTTTTAAGGAGATAATTAAGTATATGACATCTTAGCTCCAATCCTCATAAGTCATACCATACGAGAAAACATGGTATCTTGGAACATCGAAGATTCCTCAATCAGATGTTGATAACCCAAATATACATCTTATATTGAAGGAAATTGAGTGGTGCATGAGGAATTTAACATCTCAAATAAATATACACTATTCTACCTTTATAACTAACATACCACCACCAGAATACATGAAAGAGATCCTACTCATTGATGATTCTTTCTCTTTATACAAGGGGGATTTGTACCATCCATTTCATCAATAATGTATCACTAGTTAAGTATCTAAACTACTAATACCCTACACCCTGGTATCTATATAGTTCCAATGCCCTTGTATCTACATAGTTCCCGAGGGGAGTTATTGACCCTGTCCAAACCACCCCAGTATCCATATAGTTCCTAGGGGGTCCCACTTCTTGGTATCCACATAGTTCCTAAGGGGTGATACTAACCCCATCAAAACCACTATGGTATATATATAGTTCCCATTGGGAATTATCAAAAGATCATCACTTAGGTAGATCACCTATCTGTGTGTAGTCTCATCAATCCCATCATCCATAGAAGGTTCATCCACTAGGATGGATAGTCAACCCCAAGAATAATTTGATCATTATTATCTAATATTGTTATTGACCATAAGAAGATAAATGAAAATTTTTCCATATGGGTCATCAATCCATCTACATAATAGGAAGATACAACTAAAACATGCATTTATAATAATAATAATAATATAAAATCCATATATAATAAATGCTAGTGGAACTGCATTGCATACCCTCCTTTCACACTATACCACTTTTATTCTTCTTTTGTTTCTTGTTAATTAGACTATGTGTGTGGGAGGGGGGGGGGGGGTACCCTATCCATTTATTCTTCATCCACTATGTATTATAGGTTGAGCTAGTTCTGATCCATGTTAGATGGTTGAAAATAAATAAAAATCCCATACCAAGATCTCTATGATTTAATAAAAATTGTAAATGTAGGAATGGTAAAATTATTGTTTACCTTATGATGAAGCAGCCACTGAATCATATTAATCACTGTATAGGGATGAGGATGATCATCAGAGTGGAAATTAAAATACTCCCACCTCTAAAGGTATCTATGAACTGAAAAAAATGGTCATCATATTAGCTGGATTTTCCATCCACCATAACATGTTAGTGATGCATCATATAAAGATTATAGGAGAGGGGAGTATCGACTATGGGATTTTTGATTGAGTATTCAGAAATAAAATACACACACTACCATATCATTGTAGTGGGATCTTTATAAACCCCCTAAGGATTCTCCTTGATAATTTTTGAATTAACTCATGTGTTATAACACATGAGTTAATGCCTTGGACAACATATGCATTGTATATATGAATTAATCTATTTACCTCACATTAAATCTTATGTAATTGTCCATTAAATGATACCCTATGTGGGTAGATCACTTTAAGAAATCACTATGAAAAATCTATATGATATGGAATTCACAATCTATGACTGTATGGAAATAACACCTTATGACTTGAGCCAATCATACTTTACAATTACATAAGTAACTGAAAGCATAAAATAGTTTCTCTAAACTATTCATTATGATATGTACATATTGTACAATATTATAAAATATATAAGTGTCATAAAATATCATTTTATACCCTATGATTATCTTCAATCATAAAATATGTTATATCTTATTTCATCCCATGCATAATAAGATTTAGAGAATATATCTACTTCACTCTCCCACTTGCACTAAATTCTAAAATACATTATTCTATTTTACCTTATATTGTATCATATATGATAACTTGTGAAATCATACCCAATTTTTTTAATATATTCCAAAATAATTTTGAGAAAATATCATTAACTTTACCATGTATCACATCATATACAATACCTTGTGAATACCCATCCAAAAATCTTTTGGTTTTAACTCAATTTTTTAGTGAATATATTTAATTCAAAATAAATCACTATTACTTAAACCAAAAATTGTGACCCCAAAGGCCTTTGTATCATTGAAAAAAATATAAATATTTGGAACCCTAAATGTAAGAAAAGAGTGGCCTGTAGAAAATAATCAATGATACTAAAGATATAAAGGTATCTGGTGTGATCTCTATCAAACACATGTATCTACATACTCATGTCCACCAATCACATCACATATTAGAATTGATTTTCATAAATTACCTTTATCCAAGATAATGAGTGACCATGGTACACATATTATGCTAATACCATATAGCCAACACATACATTCTTGACTCTCCAAGTATAGAGTGACTTGGTAAATTAATACTGACGCGCCCTTGGGTTGAGGATTGTATTTGATGTCACTTGGTCTAGTTGTCATTGTCAATGTCATTTTTCAAATGTACTTCCCATAATTTTTGGGAGATGTAAATGAATTCTATACTACTTAAAGATTTGATTGGACAACTATGGTTAATATCCTATATATGTGACAATTTTTGAACTATTATTATTGATCATGAAATGTTCTTATGATGTTTAAAGAAGAAATCATTGTCTTCAAAATAATTAAAGATTAAGATGTTATGAGATTATGATAACACCATGAAATATTTTATTATTAAATAAGTATGCTTTATATATTCTTAGAAAGAGTTTAAGATAAAAAGAATATTTGAATAAGAATTATAGAAGAGTTTGTGAAGTATTCCAATTTTTAGTATCCTTGGATTATTTCATATTTTACTTATTATGATAATATATGCAGTGTATATTAAAAACATAGGTTGAGATATCCTTAACCATACACCCAAGTAGCCCAGGTTAAGATGAGGCTAAGATAATGGGAGACCTAATAGTTCTTGCTAGCCTATCTAGCCATGTAGAGGAGAATTGGAAAGGAAGAGCACATACACAGGTTAACCAAGGAGTATTCAGAGTGTACATGGTGCACACATATGAATCAAAGGGTTCACATGTGGAGGCATACACCATGATTAGTTTGTGAGAGTGTTGTTGAAGCTGACCTGGGTGTCATGGTCTGGTGGTATTTTCAACAACTTGTATTATTAAGAGGATTAATTTGGTTTTCCATTTGGATGTGGGACTCAGCTACTGAGTACTATATAAGTTTTAATATAAAAAGAATAGGTTATAAATGATGGATTGATCACACAGTGAATTAAGTCATCTTAAACATTTTTCCACCGTAGGGTTCTACATGTAGTAATTTATAGGTTGAATCCTATGATTTAATTGAGAATTCAAAAATTATGAGATACATTATATAAGTTTGAGAGAATATTGAGTGAGATGATATGAAATTGGTGATGTGTTTTGATATAAAAATATTATTTGAAACAAGGAGTTACACTGAATAACGTATTCATGAGTGATTGACCATGAAGCTATTACATGCCCATTTCATGGTCTACCACAAGTTACCACTAGTAAAATAGATATATCGATCACATGTTCAAGTCATAATCAACCATATGTGACGAGTTCAACCAAACACATGAAGCGATTTCATTGAAAATGTGATGAATGGTTGACTGTGAGAGACATGGTAGAAAAAATGACCATATAAAAAAAGATAAACCTACCATGACATGATCAACCATGTGGTGAGATGGAGTGACCACATGATGAAAGACCTACCATGAGTTGTGATGGACTGACCATGTACAATTTCCATAGTAAGTTAATTGAATGTGACCTTCGTTAGTAGATTAATGTAGAAAACATATTCTGATAAAAAATAGAGGATTAAGTTCATGTATCCACACAATGTTTATAGAATATATGGAACTATGAGATTTTATTTAAAGGAGATAACAGGTGAGTTCCACACTATATACATAGTTATCCAGACATAATACTTGATGCCTTGTATACATGAGAGATATTTTGTGCATTAAACAATACGTCATGGTCATGTGAGTTTGAAATATAAATATATGCATGCAGTTTCATATGAATTCATGTAAATAAATTTCTAAATGACAAAGATAAGTTGTGGTGTATAGGTTTTCTAGCTCACTATATGCTATAAAATATCATGCAAGATATATATTAATAATATAGAAAAAAATAATATGATTCAAAGTATTATGTTATCAAATAGAAATAAATATAATGATTTTTATCTTAATAAAATCAGGTTATTGAAGAATTATAAAATTCTAAAACATAGTTTTATATTTGATTTATCTATAACAATGTTAAATGATTTAAGTTGTAGATTTGAGTGAGAGTTTACGATGAATATGAGAATGAAGAGGAGTCAAGGATCTCATGTCTACTTTAATACTCTTGAATAATTTATTTCGTATGATAGAAAAATGAGAAATAAAAGTAAAATAAAAAGTAAGGGTGCTCCTAGAATTTCCTAGGAGACAACCTTTTGAGAGGTAAAAGGAATAATGAGATCATGGGGGAAAAATTATATGGAAAGGGTGGTAAATTAATTATGAGATCATGGGAATGAAATTAGTTGGGGAATATTTTATTTTCTAAAATAGTTGACTTAATTTCCAATGACCTATATATATACATAAAATGATAGAGAGAGATTTTATTTTTCCAAACGTGAGAATCTAAGATCTATTTTGTGTGAAGATATTATAAATAAATCTCAAGGATAAGAATAATAAAAAGAGATAATATTATGATGTGGAGTTAGATAAATGGGGAATTTAAGTTAAAGGAAGAACATAAGGTTACTATGACATCCATGTCTATATAAGTTTGAAAAGAATAAAAATAGAGAAAGGATTCAATACTTTTTATGGTTTAATTTATTTATTTCAAAGTGATTGAAGAATGATGATGAGGGGATAGGTTTGAAGATCATAGAAGCTTACTGAGCGAGATAGACATATGAGAAGATTCATTGGAATCCTATGAAGTTGATATACACCAGTGAACATGTTATAGGTATTATTCTAAAGATCCACTGACATTCTAATAAGTTATTATGAGTATAAGAATATAAATTATATTGATGTAGAAGCATCCTATTCAAAACTAGATATCTAATTATAATAAGAACTTAAAAGAAACACTTTAATATATATGGTGGGACTCCATAGAACCCGTAAGACCTAGGGTATGGTGGTATATAACAATGATACTCTATGAACATAATGAGAACCTATAGAAGGAATTACTATATGAGATATAAATTTATATATCTAGTGATACTATTATAGTGAATTTTTGATAAAAACCACCCATTATAATCAAAATTATATTATAGTATAGAATATTTTATTTGGATAGGAAACCAATTAAGGTAAAGAGTATGTCTTTGTATGGAACCTTATAAAAATTATGTGCACCTATTTACATTCATATATGTAGTTAATTTTTTCTAGGTAAAATATTAATATATCTATGTTCACTAACATTAAACAGAGGTTAAATTACTTTTGGGATTTAAAGATTCATAAAATAATTTGGTAATTGGTATAAAATAGTCAACACTTGATTCACCCACCCTCTCAAGTGAATGCATCGATATTAAAGGGAATTTAATGCGGTATCAGAGCGTAGGTTCCCTTTGAATGGACCAATACTTTATTTACAATAGTATTATTATTAGAATATGATGATGCATGGATTAAAGAAATGTTTTAAGTTGAGCCTCAAATGGAAGAAGCACTGTTAATTCCAGCTACAAAAAAATATGAAATTTCATTCAAGATATTTAAAAATAGGAAAAGGAAGAAGGCCATTAAGGAATGAAGAAAATATGAATAAGAAAAGGGATCAACCACTACTTGAAGGATAGAAACATGGTAAGTTCTCATATAGTGAATCTATTGATATAGATCCTTTTGATAACTCCAATTCAAGTTGTAAAGAGCATGATGAGATAAAAACTGTGGAAGAATTTTACTATCATGTAAAAGTTTTTAAAAATAATATTCATAATTATTATTTTTTAATAAATACAAGGTTTTATAAAGGAATTATTTTAAGAAAAATCATATCTATAAGAAGAAGTTGATGTCATGTAGAATGTATTGGCTAAATAGTTTGGAAGATTCAATACCCTCTCAAAACTAGTGAGAACTATGGGAGAAATAACCACATTTTGTAATGAGAACATGTCTCTAATTGATAAAAAATTTAAAATAAAATGTTTTAGAGAAGGAATTAATGAAAGTTACTATCACTAAGTTATTCCATACATTAGAAAAGTTGCATATAATTTCCATGAGCTTAAAAGTAGCCTAACTAGATGTGAAATCAAAGAGAGTGAAAGAGTAGTAAAGTTAATCAGTGGATAAAAATGATAAAAATGATGAAATATTATAGAATATATTGATAAAGTGGGAGAATAGAATGATATCAGTTATTACTAAGAATAATTCTATCAGTATAAATTGTATTGAACTATAATTAAAACTAAAGAATCTAGAAATTATTAATCATAAAACAACCTTATGTTTCTGAGAAAAGAAGTGATTCCACTAAATATTTAGAGATTTAATTTACCTAAATAGTTCCTCATACTATTGGTAAATATTTCTTAAGAACTATTGAATAATATTATACCTTAGGATTTTGGAGGAAGGATACTCCATGTTCTAAAAAAGTTGTATTCACAAAATATAGTTTATCAAAAATTATTGGACGGAAGTAAAATTATATAAATATATAGGTTTTTAAAAATCATTATATTCCTCAAAAAAGGGTATATTTTAGAATATTTATTAAGAAAATTTACCCAAAAAAATTCCAAAAAATTAGTAAAACATCTCAAAACAATAAGCTTTTAAAGTAGAAAATTTTGGAGAGAATTTCATAAACAATAAAAATAAAGAGGCTTGTTGGGTACTATTGGTGTCACTGAAGGTTCATAAATATTACCATATATTTTTGACATAATATGTCAACATATGAAAATTAGATAAGTTATATAGGAAAGGGTAGAAAAGATGCAAGTGATAATAAACCTTATACACAAAAGAATCATATTTCATAGAAAGAATATAATTTTTCATTGGAGACTAGATTTGAAAAGTTGGAGTGGTTATATTATTATTTAAATATATAAGTCCACACAATTTGTAATTTATAATATGTTAAAATCAAATAAAACTCATGTACTAAGGTGAATAAAAGGCCACAATATCAAATGAATATGAAAAATAGGAATGAAGGAACACATGCCTTGAAGAGTAACCAAGTGAAGAAAACTAGTCAGAGTGATACTGCCAAGAAGTAAATGAAAATGGATAACTGGGATGTCCAACCTATTGGAATAATATTCTTTTACTCTGAAAGGAGAGGTCACTCCATTATCTATTGTAAATAATCCACAGAATGCAAGGCTAGAAGAATAAATCTGAAAAAACAAGAATTTAATCAAATAAATGAAAAAAAATATTTCCATGTTGGGGAGGGGGGAATCACTGATGATATGATTGAGAGGATACCCAATAAGGGTAAGTAAAAAGGGGATTAAAAGAAATTTTTTAGTTAAAAACAGTTGATCCATATACCTAAAAATTTCATGACTTGGATTCTAGGTAAAAAATATTTAGAAAGTGAAAAAGAAAAAGAATTGGTGGTTTTTAGTTTGAAATATAATGTTATAAATAAGAGACCCACAAAAAATATGAGAGAGGTGTATGAGCCTAAATAAATTTTGATTATATGGCCCAATAATCTAGAAGAATAAAGGTATTTAAAGAAAGTTTTAAAGAGTGAAACTGTTATGCTATCTCAGGATAAAACCATTTTTCAAGATAATAATAAAGTTAAAAAAGTAATGGAGAGCTTACTACCCATTAAAATATAATCCTGGAAAGTGAATAAGTAGAAACAAATGAATATGGGTAGAAATTTTATAACTATAAATAAAAATCATCCTGGGTTGAGAAAGAAGTCTCATCCCCAGTGCTACAACTAAGGATGTAATGAAGTCCAACTTTTTCTTAAATCATCTGTGACTTTATTTAAATGATAGATATTGAAGGAGAGGTTTTAATAAAGGATGTGATACTTATATATCCTATAAATTCAAAAAACTATAAATTGATATTTTAATTTCTATTCATTTCTAATCGATATCAAGTTTTCAACTGGTATCTCAACTACTTGGAGATTATTTAATAAATAAAAACACCCCTAGTGATAGAAAAAGGGAAAGATTTAGAGAGATAGTCCGAAATAAATGTTTAAAAATTGAATACAAAATCTAGTGGAGCTCAAGAATTTAGTGAGATCATCCGAGCCTAATATTGATAAATAGTTTTAAATCAAATCATTATGAATTATAAAAATCACCTATTGAAGGGGGAGAAACTCAAGAAGTCAAGGATACCATGAATCTACTATTTTCTAATTTTTTTAAAATTGTATAGCCCATGAAAATATTGAAATTTAATAGATTATACCCACTCTTATAGTCCTTTTTTTGATTTGTGCTTATTATAATCATCTAGGGGGAGTTTTGGTTTGATAAAAATTAGAATTGATTTACTTTCACTTGAACCTTTTTATGTTTTTGTTAATATGAGCATATGTTCATATATTTTTTCAAAATATGGTATGTAAAGATCCTGATAAATGATATTTTTAATTTTGAATAGATTGATAAATATAATTGAAAACTTTGTTTTCTAGATTATGAACTATGTTTTTTCTATACTATGTTTTCCCAAGTAAACTTAGATGGATTAACTGATGGAACATTTCTAAGAAATCCATGGTCGATACATTCTCTAGAAATATTAGAGGATCATGGGGAAAATATATGATATTTCAAATGTATAAGAATAGTTCCCCTTCCATTTCATTAATCATTAATTTTTGTGATATAATGACATTGAGTACCAAATAAAGTTTGGAATTTGAAAAAAAATACAAAGGGGGATTTTGAAGTTTCCTTGGGTTGATGATCATATTTTTTTGTCACTATCAATATTATTATGCAAAGGTACTTCCCATACATATTAGGTAATCAAATTGGAGTTACTTATGCTTAATGATATGGCTAGAAAACTTTGGGTAGTATCCTATATATGTGATGATTTTTGAACTATTCTTATTGACCATGACATGTTATTATGAGGTTTGAAGAAGAAATTACAGTATCTTCAACCTTTTAATGGCACACCTATTTTAAATAAAAAATTTGAAAATTTTATAAATTTAATATGACAACATAAAATTAATTTTTTAAATAATAATATAAAATTTAATTTGGGTGATGTTTTGGTATTTTTCTGAGAAGTTTCATTTTTTTATGATTAATAAAAAATACCGAATTTTAATTAAAAATTGATTTTTCATTTAAATAATTTATAAGGTTAAATTATATTTTAAACTGTTTTTAAAGTTTATTTAGATATATTGTACATATATTAATACAATTCAGGTCATTGTAATCAATTTTACATTGACATTGGATATAAAAACATTTCAAACTTTGATCATTTTTACTTTAAAAACCCACTTTGTCGTCCTGTCTGCGGGATTAATTTTAAATTAATTTCTACCAATTATATGACTGGAATTTGAAAAATGGATTTAATATTTGTAATAATAATAATATATAATTTCTAATAAGTTAAACTTAGTTTATTTACCAAAAATATTAGTGAAAATAATTAAAATTAATTACAATGATTAAGAGAAAAACTAGTTTTACAAGGGAGAAAATATTAAACTTAAGTGAAACAATGACCTATAAATTTGTCCAAAATACATTTTATAGACATATTTATAACATAAAATCCGTTTTAAACAATTATTTTCTTTATTTTATCCACTTTACATTGATAAAACATTGGTGGAATTCCCTCTTTAAAAAATTTACAAGAATACCACTCCTCCGCTATAAAAAGACACTCACCCCTCCCACTTATTCACACGTCTAAAGAAATTTGGATAATATAAAACCTGAAAAAATAATATACCTATATACCTACCCTCATCCTATAATCCTCAATTTTTTAATAAATCAAACGAAGGATGTTTTTTGATTTAAACCAAAAGGAGTTACCAGAAAAAGAGGTAACATTATTTAATGAACACTTTTATTTTATTTGTTTATCCAACCCTTAAATACTTATTATATTTTGATTATATAATAACATAAGATTTTTAAATATACTGAGATTTTTATATGTCACGTTTATTATCTAAACTCACACACACTTCCATCAAATGGGATACACAATCATCATTCATGTGTACGACGGACTACCACCTCAGGAATCGATGTCGTTAGTTATTCCATTACCACCTTTCATGGTGGTAATAATGATGTATTTATAGTTTTTTTATTATATATATGATATTTATAATTTCTTTATTCTTATTTAATTTTAATATAACACATACCTTTATTCTTTCCATTTTTTGGGAATATGATAACTTCGTTTGTGGATGTGTGGAATACCACCTCCTCAAAGTGATGTGATTCATTCACACTATACATGAAATGTATTAAGGATGGTTTTAATAAAAATATGTTACATATATTATGTAAATATGATACTGTAATTATAATATACATATATTTCATTTACTTTTCATTCTTTTGATATGAAAATAAAATGGAAACAACGTTAATGCGTACGTATGACCCACTGTCTCCATGAACAGTGCATTTCATTTCTTATATCCAAAATTTATGGATTACTATTAATAAATATATAATGAATATATATGATATTTAAATCATGGTTTACATACTATATATGATTAAATATTGATCAATTTAATAATAAAATATCTAACAAGTCAAAAAATACTTGAAAAACATGATAATTAACACCCGAAATGATGAAAATAATGAAAGATTATTAACAAATGGGTAAATAGATATTATAAAAATATCATATATGATATTATAAATATTATTATGGTTTTGGTATAAGTTATTAAATTTTTTTAAATCACTATAAAGGAGGCTAAATACCATAAAACTAAAAGAGATCATAATTTAAGGTATTTTCATCTTACTTTTTATATCTATGAGATAAATGTAATATTCATCACTTACTTATTTTTCGTGATGTATCTACTACCAAATTTGATATATTATATTATGAATAATTTTATATTAATGTTTTTTAATTTTTAATTTTAATTATCTCATCCAAAGGGTTTTGACATGAAAATTATCAAGTGGTAAAAGTTATATTTGTGACATCACATTCTTTTGTGATTGTTATATTTCTCTTGAAACAACCACTTCCTTATGATAATTTTTATTATAAATTAAATTTATCTTAAATATACATATTATCATGTAATGGTTATTATTATTTCTTAAACTGTATACCATTTTTACACACGGTGTTCACTTTGATAGTTATTTGATTAATTGGGTAAATATTGATAAATCTATATCTTTTACTCAATATGAATATTTGATGACAAGACATGTTGTTCATTAATTAAAAAAATTATTAAATATGTTAGTAATGATTTGGACATGCACTAAAAGGGTTGGGGATCGGTTAATGCAAACCTCTCGATGCATTGGTAGTCTCATGAGACGAAATCAGTTGGCCAAATCAGATGTGTTTTTACCTAGTATGTTTTAAAATTTCTTGAGGATAGATCTTGATGGTAAAGGTATCATGTTACTTGGAAACATAAAGTATAATAATTAAGAATTTACTTTATTGAGAATTCATTTTTTATTATTATCCATGATATTTTTTCTTTGAAATTATCTATGGATGTATTTTTATTCTAATTTTATTGATTAAATGGTATGTACGTTTAGTTACATACCTTTCCATATTGATTACACATTATCCAATTATTTAAATGGAATGTGTGTTTATTTATTTACCTTGAGATATTGATTATTCATTATTAATTCATGATAGCTTCCGCTATACTTAACCCTTACTAAGCATTTGATCTCACCCTTATTTTGTTTCCTTTCCCAAGGTTATAAAGAAGAAATATTTGAATAAGATTTCAAGGATGCTTTTCATTTCATTTTATTATGTATCATGTTTCATTATCTATTTCTTAATGTAATATGGGTATAATATATGTAATATGGTTTTCAAAAATTTATAAACTAACCTATCCTTTGGGATTTGATTCCTTGTAATCATGCCAATGTAATAAAGTAATCCACTGACTCCAAGATTCTGGAGTGGGGTGTTACATCCTTCTCCATTAGAGAGATCATTTGGCTCTCAAGATAGAATTTGATCCATCTTCTATGTTTGAAATTTGATTCAATTTTTGTTGGTCACATTAGATCTTTCTCAGTAATCCATTTAATCTACTTCCTTCATTTCTTCGTTTACCTTGTCATATGTAATGCTAAATCCATGAGTGATAATATGCCATATTTTTAGGGTATCCTAATATTATTATGATTTCTCCCATTCTAGCTTAGATTATAGGTCATTACCAGATGATGAGTCTTCTACTTCCATAAGGTAGATGGTATAGTCACTTTTCCCTTAAATACTTTTTGTTTATATTGTGTGTCATTGTGCCACACACTGGACCTTCCACATAATACCTTAAAAATGAGTAAATTCCGTTAAACTAATTACCCCTTGATAAAGATACTCCTGTAGACCCTTTTTATTATAGGTGGTCATTAATCTCAATGAGTTCTACCCCTTGGGTGAGTTTATTAAATTCCCATGACTTTATAAATGCTTATGTGACCAAACCACCTTCTATGTGGTCTTGGATTGACTCCAAATTGAAATCTATAAATTTAATTTAATGGAAAATAAAAGGCATGACCATGTCACATGAATATTATATAAATTATGGATTATTACTTGACCAAATGAAAAGTAAAATAAATGAAAACTATTTCTTGGATTATTCTAAAGTAGTACATGAATTTTATTATTATTAATATATGACCATGTCATTTGGTCATTTATAAATTGTTAAGTAGATTTTTGGACATGAAACTTCATGATCCCAAATGTGTGATGTTCGAAATGATGTTTCACATCATTTAATTGGATATTGTATATGGTGTTTCAAATTTTTTATTGAGATGTTGGACATAATTATTCACACTACTTGGTTGGGGTGTTGGGAATGATGATACTCACAATTTATGTGGATTGAAGGACATGAAATTTTGTATCCCCAGATCAATTCTGTGCCAATGACCTTATTTAAAGATTACAACTCTTTATATTATACAAGGACTCCTTGTTATTACACCCTAGGTCCAAGATAATACTACCTATATATATATATTTATATTTATCGATACATATATAAGATATATACATACATACATACATACATAAATATATACATAGTGACATATGTTTAGAAACATTCTTAATTGAGATGAAGCAGATAGATTTAGAGGGTCATCCTTTAGGAAATCGAGCCAACTTGGTTGCAACTTATAGTATTGATTTATATTTATTATACCTACACACTCTCATTTTATATTCACTAGTTGGATTATTCTATACATCATTGGTGTTGGCCAAATGAGTTTACTCACACCTGGTTTAGGCTGCCGATTGGTACCCGAATAGAACTCATGGATGTAGGTGGGTACAAATGGAAACATCCAACTATTGATGCCCAATTTTCTATAATAGGATGGAGTACATGATCATAGGATCGAGATTATGATCATGATATTATTGGACATATATTCTGGTCTTTTGTTCATTTTTATAGCCTTTTGTATATGTTTGATGCTGTATTTCCCCAATATTCCCATTTCTATATAGTTAATGACATGACATCATTTTGGGTATGGAACTGGTTATTATTGATTTTATCTATTTATGTTTAATTGCATGTTTGTTTATACCAATACTTATCATTTCTCATTTTTTCTCCATTTATTTTTTTATTATCACTACTATGTCTCACTTTGATTATGAGGGAATTGTCTCCCCACCATACCATCACAGAACCTCACTTCTATTCGATAGCCTCTAGCATACAGTGAGGTGTGTTTGAGGTTATGTGTCCAATTAGAATAGTCTCGTATCTATAAACTAGGTTTGGGACATTACAAAGTGGTATTGGATAATCTTTTACTTTTGTCTTACTATTTTGGGTTGGGAGATATAATAATAGTAATTTGATAGAATTTGGAAATGAGCCTATGCCTAGGAGTAGATAACCCACATATAGGAAAAAAAATACAAGTTTCTTGTTAGGAGACTTGTTCCAAATTTCTATTATTATATTTATATTGATTTCACTTTTGGGTGACACACATGACTTGTGATTTTTATATCATTATGCATTTTCTTTTAACCTTGGCCTGTGTTGGAAAGGAATTTTTGACTCATTCATCATTATATAAACCTAAGGATTCACATGACATGCATATTCTATGACATATTTATATTACTATTTACATTACCTCCGAATGGACCGAAGGCCTTTTTTTAGGACAATCCCCATTTTAAGGGTTAAAGGGGAACCCACACATGACCTGTAGGCCCAAGGAACAAGGCCCGACATGACCCATAATACATGAACCGAAGGCCCAAGGGCATAACATGCCCATATCATTGGTGCCTTCTTTTTTATATTTGTAAATGTGCTAAAATTTATTATAGGGATAAAAATAATTGGATTAATTAAAGTTTCTACAACAACCTATGAAACATTTTTCTATATGTATTGATGGGTGACCCATAATTAACCAATTATGGCATGTTTGAGCCATAGAACCCATATTTATGGGGGATGATATGTTAGTGGTTTCGATTAAATGGATCCCAATTTCAATTTAAAGAGTGAGCG
The DNA here is from genome assembly GCA_963277665.1 of Viscum album. Lineage (NCBI taxonomy): Eukaryota > Viridiplantae > Streptophyta > Magnoliopsida > Santalales > Viscaceae > Viscum > Viscum album. Next base: position 2,009,991,413 of record OY728141.1, on the reverse strand, counting down.
TGACTCTATAAACTGGGAATCATGATCCATATAATTGTACCATCATAAAAAACTAATTAATGTTACATGAAATGAAAATTGAAACTTATAAAGTGCAGGACTTTATAAATTTGGAATGATAAATCAAATATATTGATATATATATATATATTCAAACTAATAAATTTTATTTCTTGAAGAAATTTTTCCTCTAAATGTGGATTCCAATTGCAACTTAAAGAGTGTTTTACTTTATAACTTGCAATTCAAACTCCATATACTAGAAATTTTACCATGAAATATGATACCTTGACACTAACCCAACCATATTAGTGGGAAGTAGGGAGTGTCTCTTGTGACCTTTATGATCCTTTATATCACATAGACCTAGCTTTAGGAGTAGGAAAGGGGTGTTTACTTTTCATAGGAAGGATTGTACCTATCCTATTCATTATATATGACTGTTTCAATTATCAAATACTATTATAAGGAATTAACTTGGAATTATAAAAATATTCCATAATGATGAAATCAAGTCATGTGATAAAAAGTAGGCAAAAACCATCTCTATAGTTATTGGGACATGAGCCACCAATATTACTTAATATAGTGCCCCCTACAAGAAATCTTGTTATTTCTAATATGGGTTTCAATTCTTAGTTTTGAGAGGGATTCTTATGAATAGTGATATCTATAAAAGGAACCTCATGAATTAACTTACAATGTAAGAATACACCCACTTTTTTTAGGGGATGGTGGCCCCCAGGCTACTGAGTCATGGATGGAGGCCAAACTATCTATCTTTAAGCATATGGAGATGCATCTAGAAAGGAGAGTCAAGATCTCCACTTATATTCTATGTGATTATACCAATCATTAGTAGGATGTTATTACCCAAGATAATCATCACTAGGATATAGTATAGAGGTACTTATAGATGGTCTTTTGTGATTACTTCTTTCCATAGATTCTATGGACTGACCAAGCTAGAGATTTCATGCACCTGTAGTAGGGAGCTACATCTACGATTGAGTATTTAGTTCATTTCACTGAGATTCAACATTTCAAAATTACTCACTCTGGTGATGAGATAACGAAAATGATATAGTTTGAGTATGGGATTGCATATTCCATTAGATCATAGGTTAACATCTTTTGGTTGACTACTATTTACGATATAGTGAACCGAACCCTAATCACCATGAAGAATTTGAGGGAATATGATGGTGTGGTGTAGGGTATTTTAACAGCTAGATAGAAGATTAGTTCATCTGGAAGTAGGAAATGACACTTGGAGTTTGCTTTTGGGGGAAGTGGAAGTTAGACCACATTCACTAATAGTTATGTTATATATAAGTCATCAATTTGGGAAGCTCAGACACATGAAACCCCAATGTAACGGAAACCCACTTGAGTGCCAAGACTATGGAATGATGGATCATATTTAGTGTTTTTATAACCTTTACTTCAACACCCAGTGAGATAGAATCTGTACTGACTCCACATTCAAGATCGGGGTTAGTAGATCCTCACCAGGTGGGAAGCTAGTGTACTACCATCCATTCAGGCTAAGGAGGTGGTCATGGCTGAGGTATCAAGACACCGAACATACAACACCAGCAGAGTAGACCTACTCAGTGTAGTCATGTTGTATCTAAGAAACACAGATCAAGACAGATATATTTTGTGTATCTGGAAATCAAGGAGAATAGTGTCATACCTTCTTCTGTATAAGGTATGATTTTAGATTCCTTTATATTGGTGTGTACTTTATTTTACATAGGTTCATCATATTTATTCATATATGAAACAATTATGGAATTTTTGTCCCTCGATATAGAGTAATTTTGTGGTTTAATGACCCTCTACACTCTGTTGGAGATCTAATCTGAGAGTGTACACTGGTGTAAGGTATCCCCCCTTGAGATAGGTAGTTATCTTTTTATATGGAATATTTTTTGTCCAAGATAAGAAATTATTTAATATAATCCTTGGTATGGAATTTTTAGTCCCTTATTGGGAACATATTTATTATTAATGATGATGGGTGACCTTATTATTGCCAGTGGGAAATAAATACATTCAAAAGGGATAATGGGATGTCTAGGTGAGTTGATATGGACCTGAGAATCATGGTGTAGGTGTAGTGATGACCTAGATTTTCAGTATCTTTCTAAATGATCAGGGTAGATTTCATACAGATTTCCCTTTAGTGGTGGATCATTTCAGGGATGTCTTCCCTAATGTTTTTTTGAGGTTACCTCCAAATAGAGAGGTGGAATTTACAATTTAACTAGTGTTAGGAGATGAAACAATGTATATTCCTCTATATAAGATGTCACTAACTGTTATTTAGTAACTCAATATATTGTAAGAGGATTTGAAGTTTGAAGTGTTTATTATACTTAGTACCTCTCATTGGGGTTCACCAATCATTTTTGCTAAGAATATGGATGAAACCCTCTAGATCTGTGTAGACTATAAGAAATTGAATTAGCCTATGGTTAAGAACTGGTATCCAATATCTCATATAGACATCCTCTTTTACTAGCTCCAAGGATCTTAGGTTTTTTCAAAGATTTAATTGAGGTTAGGATATCATCATGTATGATTTATACCATTAGATTTAACACATAAAACATTCTATAGTAGATATGTCTTGTATGAGTATTTGGTTATTTTTTTGGTATCAAGAATGCACTGACTATTTTTAGGGTCCTAATGAATCATATTTTTCACCCTTATCTAGATTCTTTTGTTATATTTTTCATAGACGACATCGTAGTATACTCAGAAAATCAACACAATCTTTCGAAACATCCTGATATCATTTTGAGTACACTAAGAAAACATAGGTTTTATACTATGCTCCCAAAATGTTAGTTTTGTATTGATAAAGTCCACCTTCTGGGTCACATTATTATAGAGGAAAGATTATCTATTGACCCATATAAAGTGAGATCCATAGTTTCATAGGAGAATCCTAGGAACATCATTGATATATGAAGATTATTGGGGATAGATGGATAATATATGTTCTTTATTTAGGATTCATCACACATTTATTCAACTATTATAGGCTTTAATAATAAGGGTGTTAATATTACATGGTAATAATCACGTGATAAATCCTTTCAGGTGATAAAAGGAAGATTGAATTCAAGATTTATCTTGATTCCGCCAGATCTAGGAACAAGCAATATAGTTTTCTGTCTTGCATTATACATCAGATTGGGAGCCATTCTGATGTAGGATGATTGAGTCATGGAATATGAGTCTCATCAGTTAATACCTAATGAGCATAATTACCCAACACACAATCTCGATTTTGTAACTATGGTACATACCTTCCATTATTGGAGGTATTATTTTTTGGGAGAATGATTCATTGTATACACGGATAAAAAATAGTCAAATATTTATTTACCCAGTGTGATTTGAATCTCATACAACTAAGGTGGTTGAAATACCTATATTATTTTTATTTTGAGCTTGATTATATCTTGGGAAGGGAAATGAAGTGGCTAATGCTATGAGCTAAAATACTTAGATGATTGTAGTTCAGGAGGGTAGTGGTGAATGGAAGTTGATGGCCTTATTTTCTAAGATACATTTAGTGGTGTAATATTGTATTGGATAGATTGTACTCACATAAATCATTATTAATAATCTCATAAATGTTTGATATATTGAATATGAGATATCTTTCTGACCTCGAGGCCTTGGTCTTAAGGGAGAGTGTTTTAGGAGGGAACCCACCATCTGGTTGGGTTGTTAAAGGATATGAGATCCTATGCATTCATGGAAGTATCTAGGTTCATATTGATGTGAGAGAGGAATTGATCCAAGAATCTCATTACTCTAATTGGTTAGTATATCCCATTCTTACCAAGATATACCATGAATTGAACCACCAGTATTGGTGGATGGGGATGAAAAGAAATATTACTGGTTTTTTTACTTAGTGTTCCACCTATCAGTAGGTGAAGGTGGAACATTAGTGACCAAAATGAATTCTATATCATTTACCCATTCTATAGTGGAAATGGAATTACATATCCATTGATTTTTTAATCCGTTTACCTAGGTTAGCTTGAGGTAGTGATATAGTATGGCTGACCATTGACAGGATAATGGTGGTCACCCATTTATTGCCTATTTTATATACCTTTTCAGTAGACAGTCTGGGGAGGCTATATATTAGGGAGATCATACCCTTCATGGAGTTACATGTACCATCATATTAAATAGGGATGCTCATTTTACATCAAGGTTTTAGTAGGGCTTACAGAGGGATCTGAGTTTATAGATACTTATGAGTACAACCTATCACTATTTAACTAATGGTTAGTCTAAGCATATGATATGGGTGTTAGAGAACATGATTCCAACATAATTTATAGAATTTGGAGGCTCATGGGATTAAAACTTACCTATTTTTGAGTTTTATTATAATAATATATTCCAAACTACTCTATAGATGGGTCTCTATGAGGCCCTATATAGCAGGTCATTATGTTCACCCCTATATTGGTTAGAGGTAAGAAAGGTAGTGAGACAAGGACAATGTCTCATTCAAGAGACATCATAGAAGGTACAACTTATCATGAAGTGAATTACTATATATTATTATAGGAATAAGTCTTATGTTGATCATTGTTTCCAACCTTTGGAGTTTATGGTGGGATATTAGGTCTTTTTTTATGACTCGCCTAGATTAGGGAATTGATAGATTCAGAAATAATGGAAAATGGAACCTAGGTTCATTGGACCCTTTGAGATTTTAGAGAGAGTCAAGATGGTATCCTATCAGTTGTAATTACCTCTGAGATACCATGCTATGCATGAAATCTTCTAAGTTCCATAGTTTCACCTTTATCATTTATATCCATCTCATGTTTTCCAACATAATGAAGTTGAATTTGAAGTTGATGCCTCTTTTTAAAAGTATCAAATGCGTATCGAGGATCATAGTATGAATACTATCTAAGGTTGTTACGTTCCTCTAGTTTAGGTGCTATGGTAGCCTGACTATGTTTATGATAGTACCTAGGAGAGAGAGGCCGATATACGTTCTCAGTGGCTGGATCTATTCTCATATGAATTTCAACCAAACTCATAAGGAAAACTTAGGGATGAGTTGTTTTAAATAGGGGAGTAATAACATCCATATTTTTTAGATTGGTAAAAATCCTTTATATTAATGCTTAAACATCTTGTTTTATGTTAATAAATGTGCTTAATAGGTTAAAGAAGGGTCCATGAGTGTTCATGGATAATTCAGATCCCAGAGCTCCAGTTATGGAGAAACAACATGTGGCGTATGGTTGGCACATGGTTAGTAGTCACCATGAGACCCAACCATGTGACCCTATAAGAGGAGGTTCACTGTTTAACTTACTATTCAAGGTAGGCCTCACAAACATGAAAAATGGTGTATGATTTTTAAGAGGTGATCCATACGGTGTACACATAGTTTGTTTAACTGTGCACAAAACTTGTAGGGGGTGACACCCTAGATAGTGCTGGCACACTATTTTGATAACCATACAACTAAACCATATTTCCATTAAAAAGGGATGACATTTTGATTTTACCCTCATTATATTTAACTTACCTGCTCCCTTTTCTTATCCATTTCACACACAACATATCCCTCCATTTGAGAGCTCATTTGTCCATTAAGGTAGGATTTGATCAATATTCTCTATTTGACTTCCGTTTCACTCAATATTGGTCATGTTGGATTCATATCAGTATGATATTCAATCTTATTTCTTCATTTCATCATTTAACTTTCTATATGGAATTATAAATCCATGTGAGAGAATATTCCTTATTTTTAGGGTATTCATCTATTCTTATGATTTATCCCATTATAGAACATATTAGAGACCAACACTAGATGAGGATTTATCTACCGTGAAGCTCATATTAAAGGCCAATACCCAATGAGGATTTATCTACCGCCATAAGGTAGGTGGTCTAGTACCTTTTACCTTGAACCCATTTTTTTATATTATGAACTATTTTTTCTCATGATAGACCTTCCATGAATTTCCTTAAAAATGAGTAAATACTTATAAACTAATGAGACCTTAATATAGATACTACTATAGACCCTTATTATTATCATAGGTCATTCACATCGATGAGTGACACCCCCTGGGTGAGTTAATTAAATGACCATGAATTTATAAATTCTTATATAACCAAAACACCTTCTATGTGGTCTTTTATTAACTCCAAATTGAAATGGATAAATTTAATTTAATGAAAAGTGAATGGTATGAAAATTTCAGGTGACTCTTATATAAATTATGGATTATTCATTGACTAAATGTAATGTAAAATGTCTGAAAAAAATTTATTGGATTATTCTAAAGTAGTACATGAATTTGATTATTATTATTATTAGACCTTGTATGTTATTTTCCTTCATACATTCAAGGGAAGTTTTGGGAATTATTATTTATTCTCCTATAACATGTGATGTTGTACATAACATTTGACATCGTTTAATTGAATGTTGGAAATGGAGTTTCAAATATTTTATCGAGGCATTGGACATGATGCTTCATGCCCCTTCGTTGCGATGTTGGGTATGAAAACCCAAATTATTTATGTGGATTCTTGGAATTGAAATTTTGTATCCCTATATGAATTATGAGTGAGTTCCTTTATTTAAATCTTATGATTCTTATGATTAAGCAAGGGTGCCTTGGTCTTCTGCTTCAGGTTCTGGATGGTACTATTTATCTATTTATATATTTATATATGTCTATAAATATATGATATATATATATATCAACATATATACATAAATATATACATGGTGACATATGTTTTGAGACACTTTGGATTAATCCGAAGCATACAAAGTTAGAGGGGTGTCCTTTTGGAACCTGAGATAACTTGGTTACTACTTTCAATTTATTATACTTTCACACTGCTCATTTTATATTCACTGGATATATTATGCTAGACACCATTGGTGGTGTCCTACTAAGTTTTACTCTCACACTTTTAGGCCACCTATTAGTACCAAAAAATATCTAATGGATGCTTTTAGGGATAAAGGGAATCATCCAGCTATGGTTCCTAATATTCTATATAAAGATAGATTATAAGAGAAGAGGACCGAGTTTATTTTAATGATGCTATTGGAGGTAAATTTTGGTATTTTATTCATTTTTATATTGCATGTTGTATATGAATGATTCTCTATTTCCCATGTATTCCTATTTTTTATAGCCCATGACATGACATCATTTTGTCTATAACATTGGTTATTATTTCTTATATATATTTATGTTTACTTGTATGTTTGTTTATCCCGCTGCTCCTCATTTCTTATGTTTTAATTGTTTATTTATTAATTATTAATACTCTGTTCTTCCCTAATTATGAGGGTATAGTCTCCCCACTGTACCATAAAAAAACCTCACTACTAGTTGGTAGCCTCTGGCGTACAGGGAGGCACACTTGAAGCTATGTGGCCAACTGGACCGGTCACTTATCTATAAACCAGGATCAGGACATTATAATAATTATGTAACAGATGAATATATATGATACTTATGACATAATTATAATTTTGTAAGTATAATATACCATCTTCTTCCTTAAAATTCCCCCTGTTAAAAAATGATAATGTCAATCATGTGTACATATGGCCTACTACCAACATGAAGGATGTGAATCATTTTTCATATCTGTTTGTTGCATATGATTTTAAATATGTATAAAAAGAATATGTATAATTTTTTATATAATGATTAAAATTTTGGATATTATATAACCATGATCAAGATACAAGGATCATAACCTCCGAATTAAAAAATACCTGAGAAATGAAGCAATTAACACATGAAACAATGATAATAATAAAAAATGGCTAAATGAATCTTTTCATTGATTATCAGGAATTTTAAAAAATCACTATTAAGAATAAGTATCCTATATCATGTATCATTGATCCATTTGATCAATTACAAAGAGATCAATAATTTTCCATTATTGATCTTCAATTTAGATATAATCAACTAAGAGTTAATAAGGAGGATATACCTAATACAACCTCCTATCTGAGGTATGGTCATTATAAATTTAGAGTAATGGCATTTTTTACTTAGAAGTTATCCTTTTATATTCATGGATTTAATGAATAGAGTATTTAGATATTACCTTGATCACATTATGGAAGTCTTTATAGATGATATTATTATATATTCCAAGAGAAAGCAAGTACATGTAGAACATTTGAGGATTGTATTGATGACCCTGAGTATGGAGAAGCTATATGAAAAAATTTACCATATGTGAATTTTGGCTAAAAGAGTCTCATTATTAGGTCATATAATTTCAAGTGGGGGTGTATCAGTGAATCCTTCAAAGGAGAAATATATTACGAAATGGACGAGGCCAACCACGGTAAATGAGATCCATTGTTTTATTGGGATAGTTGGATATTATTGATGCTTTGTGAGATATTTATCACGACTATCTAATATACTAACCAAGTTGACCCAGAAGGGAGTTAAGTTCTTATGGACATATGAATTTGAGTAGAATTTCAAATAACCAAATAGATGGCTGGTTAGGATGCCTATGATTGCACTACCTTAAAACAGAGAAGGGTTTGTGATATATAGTAATGTTTCAAAGTAGAGAATATGATGTATCCTCATGTAGAATGATATGATGATATATTATGCCTCTCTCCAATAAGAAACTCATGATAAAAATTATTCAACTCATTATTTAGAGCTTGAAGAGGTAATTTTTTCATTGAAGATATAGAGGACTAATCTATATAGTGAAATTTTTGATATATATACTGATAAAAAAATCTTAAAGTATATATTTACATAAAAAGAGTTAAATATTCACCAAATAATATGGTTGGAGTTGATCAAATATTATGAATTCTCAATACATTACCAACCTTGGAAGGAGAATAAGGTGGATGGTTCTCTAAGTTATAAAGACCATGATAGTTTTTCCAAGATGAGGATTAATAAAGATCCAATATTTATGGATTTTTAGAAGTTATATGTTGAAATATTAAGAAAAGGGGACATATATTTTCTTTCTTATATGAATGTAAAACCATCCATCCCTGATAGGATTAAGAAGGCACATAATAAAGATATGTAATTATAGAATAATGTGAGGAATATTGTAGAGTTAAACCATGATGACGATGGTATGATAAGTTTTAGAAACTAAGTATATGTTTTTTCAATACTAGGTTTGAAGGAGCTATTGGATGAAACTCATAATTCTTAATTCTCTATTCATCTTCGATGTACAATGATGTATAGATAGATAAAGTGTATTTCTAGTGGGATAACATGAAAATATATATCACATAGTATGTATCCTGATGTATGGTGTTTTGGAAAGTTAAGGATGACAAATAGAAGTCTAAGGTGATGTTATGACCACTACCCATACTAGAATGAAAATGGGAAAAAATTTCCATGTATTTCATCATCGAACGCACAAAAAAATATAAAATAAAATAATACTATTTCAGTTATAGTTGATAAAATTAAAAAATAAATACATTTTATCACTATTATAGAATATTTTACTCTTGATCATATTACTTGGTTATACATTAAGAAAGTTGTGATATTGTATGGTGTACCACTCTCAATCGTATCTGATCAAGATCTGAGTTTTACCTTGAAGTTCTAGAGAATATTACAATAGGTTTTGGATAGAGAGATGTGTTTCAATACTTCTTATCATCCTTAGATAGATAGTTAGTATGAGAGGAACATTCAAACTCTGTAATACATGTTGAGATATTTCTCTATGGATTTCATAGGTGGTTGGTATCAACACCTTCCTTTGGTAGAATTTTCTTATAACAATAAATTTCACTCAATCATTCATATAGATCATTAGGAATCCCTTTATGGAAGAAAGTTTAGAAATACAACATGTTGGGATGAATTTAAAGAAATAATTCTTTTGGGACTTGATCTAGATGAGTAAATGATAGATAAGGTTAGATTTTTTCAACAAATCCTAAGGGTATCTCAGAGTTGACAAAATGGTTATGCTGGAAATCATCATTGAGGCTTAGAGTTTGTAGTTGGTGAAAAGGTATTACTATGAATATATCATTGGAATAAGGTTTTGATATTTTGATAGAAGGGAATGTTTATCCCTAGATATATCATCCCCTTAAAAATTCTTGATCATATTGGGGTGGTTTTTTATCACTTGGTGCTCACACCAAATATCTATCAAGTTCATTATATATTCCATGTATCTCTCCTAAGGAATTAAAAACATGATCCTTCACATGTATTGAAATCAAAGGTCATACAATTGGGTAAATATATATTTTATTAGGAATAACAGGTGGAAATTAGGGATTGTAGGTAGAAAGTTCTACAAAATAAGACCACTTTTCTCGTTAAAATTTTATTGTGAAAACATAAATATGAGGAAGCTACATGGGAAACCAAGGATGTTTTAAGGTATAAGTATCAAAGTTGTTTGTATCAGAGTGATGAAATTCTGAGGGAAAAATTATTATAAGTGGGGAATAATTTAACAACCCGAGATTTTATGATATATTTCTCTTTAAATAAATCTAATTTATTTGATAACTTTGATTACATGCAACATTGAGTTTGAATAAACCATAAAAAACGATTGAAATATTATTATAAGATAGTTATCCCAGAGCCATTGGATTTTTGGTTATGAATAATATTATTCACATTATTTTTTAAATAAATATTTAATTTAAATGTATAATTACTCAATTTTGAGTAAAAAAATTAGATGCTTCAATAATATGTTTCTTCAAAAAAGATTTTTATTGCATTTTTTTCTTGTATATTATAGCTAATTTAGTACACATTTATAAATTTAATTTTATAAAAATGATATAATTTTTTAAATAATAATTTCAATATTATCTAAGGATTATTTTTTTTGGAATTTTCTAAAAGGATTTATTTTTCAGTGAATAGTGCAAAATACCGATTTTTGTAAAACTATCATTTACTTTCTTTAAATATGGTAATTTAAATATCCCATTATATTTTTTTATTTGGTATTAAAGTGATATAATATCCATTTTTTTAAATAATCTAATCAACTTTCTTAGGATCATAATTTTACAAGATTTTTATATACATTAGTTTTTAGGCTTAATAACACATTTTTCTGGAAAATAATCTTTCATCACATTTTGTAGGGTTATCTTTAAATTAATTTATGAAAATTATTGGAATTAAATTTGATAAAAATTATTCCATATTTGGAATCATATGGTTCAAATTTTTTAAATATGTCCCTTTTATTTTTAGGCATTATGAATAGTAATCATGGTAAAATTTATCACCTCAATAAGGGTAAATCAAGTAATTAAGGTTAAAAATAATGTGGTAAGGCTTTAAAAATATTTCCAACACCTGGATTATTTATATTTTTTGAGTTTATTTAGACTATCCTCATACAATATTCAAATATATGTCAACTTGGTTCCATTTTTATTTTATAATGACATTTATATCATTTTAATAAAATAATAAATACAAAATATCACTCTATTGACTTTAATTTCACTAATACATTCACATGAGGATTATAAGATGTTATGAGTGAATATTAAACTTTATTTTTAACATAATAAGTTTATATTTTTGATGGAAATTTATTTTTAATATTATTCATGGTTTAATTACCCCAAAATTTTTACACAACACTGACATAGTTCTTGTGCAAGTAGTGGACAAATACAATTAAATATTTTTTAAAATCATTAAAAGAAATGTATTTAGGATTAATTATGGTGCCACATGATTTTTTTAGTTAATAAAAATTTATTATAGATTTTTAAAAGGATTATATTCAAATTTAATTTATTTATTGATGTCTTTGAATACAAATTAAAGGAATAGCCTAAAAAATGAAATTAATGATATTTTATAAGATATAATATTTTATTAAATTATTTAAAAATCCTAAAAATCAAGAATTATGACAATTAGGATCATAAATGGTATAAAATATCATCCCTTTTCTATTTATGATAATTTTTTACCATTTAATTAAAATTATAACCCTTTAAGATTGAAAAATTCATTATTACGGTTAAGGTTAAATTTTTTTAACGAAGAGGTTAAAAAAATATAAGGTTAAAATATAAATTAAACTTAGAAAATTTTATTGTTTGAATGATTTTAAAACCTGTCCTATATTATATATTAAATTATGGCCACATGTATCCACTTTCACATGAAATTAAATTTATCATATTTAATTTTTTTTATTAATTCCACTTGTGACCTTTAATTCACTATAAAAGGAAGCACCCATCCTCTCTTCTGTACATAAGTTAGTGCCAATTTTCTTAAAAAAACCTATCAAAACCTCTTCTAAACACAATTATACAATTTATATAGGTTCTTGTCTTCCCAAAATACCAACCCTAGGTCTCTTAAGAGGATATAAAAGAGCTATGTCAAAGAAGAGGTAATCATCTTCAACATGCACTTTTATTTTTCTTCTTCTTTTACTAAGTTCAATTACTTCCTAAAAATTACAATATAATAAAAAAATTATCTATAATATATTGATTTGTTATAATTTTTAGGATATAATATTTATGCATCTCATTCTATATCAAATGGGAAACAAAACCATCGCTCATGTGTACGACAGACTACCGCTTCATGAATCGATGTGATTTGTTTTCCATTACTGCCTCACATGGATTTTAATAACGATAGAACTAATGAATATATATTATATTTATGAAATAATTATTTTTCTATAATTTTAATATAACATCAACTTACTAACCCTTTCACTGATTAAAAGATGATAACGTCGCTCGTGCGTACGTACGACCAACCGTCTCCACGAAGCTAAATGATTCATTTTCCATGCCCGTTTTTCACAGAGGATTTTAAATATATATATAATGAATATTTATTATGTATATATAATTATTAAACTTATATATACTATATAACCATGATCATGTTACAAGGATCATAACTTCTGAATCAAAACATACAAGAAAAATGAAGCAATTAACACATGAAATACTGATAACAATAAAATATTTTTAACAAATAGGTAATAATATGTTATAAATGGATCATATATAATATTATATATATGTATATAGTTATTTTATGTAAGTTTAATAAATCAAAATTTATTACATATGAGGTTAAAATCACATACGAGGGAATTCGATCTTGAGGTGAGAGATTTCATCTCAATTTCCACTCTATTGAGACATATTTGGTATTATGCACTTATTTTTCTTTTATGTGGTTTATATAATTCCCCTTAGGTGTTTTTAATATGAATATATATTTATTAATGATTATTAAAGATTGAAGTCAAGTTATTCTTTCAAGGGGTTAAAATTTAAAAGTTACCAATGAGGTGAGAATTTATTTTACACTTTCATTTTTTGAGATTGCTCTTATTTTAATTTAAGGAATATTAAAATATATACTTAATAAAATAAATATATTTTATTATTATCTAGATATTTAAGTATTTAAAATGTTTTTATCTAACTTTTCCTCTCTTTTTAAATTTAATCTAGGAAATAAATGTTTAAAAGAAAATCTGATCTTATTTCTTTTTTGATCATTTATATTTTTTTTTCTTTTTCTATATTTTTATAAATTGTTTAAAAAAATTATTTTTTATTTATTAAAATGATTTATTAGGGTCATTTTATTTTATTATTTATTTTTTATATGGTTTTAAAGGAATATTTCTAATTTTTTCTAAAAGTTTTATTTTCGTCATTCTTTACAAAAAGTCAAAAGGAAAGTTTCTTTCTAATGCATACATCGTTTATAGATTTTCCCATTAAAATAACCATTTTACACGATTTTAGATTCTTATAGAAGGTTTAAATGGTTTTAAAAATAAACATATTTTAAGAAATATTATATTAATTTTTAACTTCCATTTTCTTTATTTCTCAAAAGGATGTGATGTTTTTACAAAACCAATATTTTTGATGAATTAATTATTATATTTTACCTCTTATTAATTAAATTTTCATTAAATTTATCTTAAAACATCACTGGAAATTAAATTTCTCTTAAATATCCATATTCTTTGTGTCATGGATATGATTATTTCCTAAACCATATACCATTTCTACAAATGGTGTTTTACTATGAAAGTTATTTGATTGACTAAGGAAATATTGAAATTCCATATTATTTACTAAATATAGATATTTATTGATAAGACATATTGTTTATTAATTAATTCAATCATTAAATATATGAGGAATACATTAGAAATATAGGGATGGGTGTGACCCAGTTATAGATAGCCCCAAGATGTATTGACAAGTTTCATGAGGAAAACTTGCCCGCCAAAATTATTAAATGGATTTTTGGTATTGATCAGTCCACATGATGTAATTAATTATGCACAATAATCGATTAAATTAGAATTTATAATATCCAAAAGTAAACTTAGATATAAAGGCATAACATAGTGGCAGTGTGGGATCAAACCTACAGGGACAACTGGGAGGAAGGAAAAAAACCGACAAGAACCTTATAGTGGGAGTCCACATGATTTCTATTAGGTTTGGTTTTACTAAAACTATGGAGCTTGGGTTTTAGTTTTAGAAAGTGAAAAGGGATAATGGTTAATTTTAGGGTTTTGAAAAAACATAATCCTAAATTCAGATTAGGATAGAACTATGGATCAGGATACAAAGCGGTGCAAAGGCCACCAATTAGTTTTCGTCCAACCAATTGGATCTACCTAATTTGCAAGTATTATTTGGTATAGAGATAGTCAAAAACCTAGGTACAGTAAGCTTTTATTCAAGGTAGAAAGTATCACAAGCTATTGGTTATATCTTTCTCAACTATTACAAGGTTAAGGTCCTTAAATTATACTTTCCATGGGTAGGGTTATGAAAAATAATGGGATTAAATATATTTTTAAACATAGTTACCAACCATAGGGTTACTAAGATTTGATCTAGACATTAATTAGGTTTAAATCCACCCTTACTCTCAAAACCTAACCCTAATAAGGTTATCCTCACATGATGATATTAACAAAAAGATGAGAAATAGGAATCATTCTCAGTATGATAAATAAATGATTAAAAATAAAGAAATACCCAACTAAAACAATATGAAATCAATCAAATACTAACTTGAATAAAGGAATAATGAATAACACAATGAAAGTTTAAGTTGTATGATAATTAGATTTTTATTCAAATGTCAGAATAGAAAAAAGGAGAAGAATGAGTCTTGGAATGGAAATAAAAGAAAGTCATGATTAAAATGGGGAAGGAAAGATAAAAAAATAAGTTTTAATGAAAGAAGAAAAGAAACAGAGAAGAAAAGGAAAATTTTAGGTATCATCCAAGATTTTTTCTCCATCGAAGTGTGCTCACATATATATAGAGATGAGAGTTTCATGAATTGTAAATTATTAACATAATGCGACTTCCTACTTATGTTCTGAGACTTTCATGACATGTAAGTGGGTTTCAAATCTTGTACTTCAGATCCAAAAATATCTCTAAAGATATTAGATCTCATGGATTTCATGTCCTATATGTTTGATGAGATTTATAACCCTAACATTTCATTCCATGCAATGATTTCACAACGTTTATATTTATTAGGTTCATATTCAAGTATTTCACGACATGTAAATGTGATCTAAATTGTGTACTTTGTTCAAGTTATGAAAATTCGATTCACAGCTTGTAATTTATCTAGCATGTGGTTCGATTGAGGAATACACATCATGAATCTATGTTTCACAACATGCAATGTTGAAATTTTCCATTTTAAAACCATTACTCCTTTGATTGTTGAATTCTTAATTTTTCTGAAAATACAAGAAAACCCAGTTTATTATTTAATAAATCCTAATTAAACCTTAAATAAATGAATCCAAAATGTGTATAAGAATTAATATTATCAAATTCCCCCACACTTGAACAATTTCTTATTCTTAAGAAAAAATCATCTCTATAGGGATTCCAAATCAAACAATTTTTAAAAAAGAGACGTGCATTAAAACTAGGAAAATAAAAATAAGTGAAAGTGAAAAAATATTCATTTAGAATCATCCATATAGAGAAAATCTGTCATGACTCATAGTTAAGTTCTTTATTCAGATTATTTAATATTTTAATTAAAATTTCATAACCATTCCTCAGAATCTATACCCATTTTCCAATTTACCTCATAATGAATTTTCTCTCATTAATCAAGTTAAAATATAATTGGAGTTGTGATTATACCTTGAATACATGTTCCTAACCATATAACTATATTGTTTATAACATCTCCACTCCATAAATCAAAATAAAAAGTTAATCCTGAGGGCTTAAGAAATAAGGTTCAAAAGGATCCGAGGTTGAAGGAAGGTGGGTAGATGATAAAAATCAAGCTCAAAAGGAGGGTAATCTCTATATCATAATCCATGATAATTGTGAATAGTGTATTAAAGATACTTCTCCTAGAAAAATTTCTATGTGCACCCAATAGCTCAAATTAGTTCCATAATATGTCAAGTAATCATAAAGAATGTTCTTTTTTTTTCATTTTATATATTTTTCAAAATTCATGTCTAGGATAGATCTCACATACATCACCCAACCACATATGATCCATTATAAGATTTATTGTTCTAGTAATGGTGTTTTTTGACCTTTTAAATACACAAACTATATATATATATATTAATGGAATATGGTTTTCATAGAAAATTCCAAATGTATTCATGAACCATTTAATATAAATATTGTAAAAATACCACCATACATATCCTTAGAATTAATATCCCAAGTATGGAAGAGATAAAAAATCCCCCACACTTGTTCAAAAGAAAATCATACTACATTCTAAAGAAGTACAGATGTATAGGTGGGTATAAGAATAACTATATCAACAAATATTACCTAAATTATTTTAACAGTGTATTTATTTATTCATATCCTCGATAAGATTATAATGAGAGTTTTTATAGGTTTATATGCACCAAGTATCTATCAAGAAATATTCTTTGAAAATAAAAATATAATTAAAGTCTATAATATCTCAAGAATGGGAATATAAAATAGGGTAATCACTTAGGGAATAAAATCTAGTAATAATTCAATCAAAAGTAAGTGAAAGAATATATAATTAGAATTGAATTACTCAACTTAGCAATCATTCTAAAATTCTAAACTGGAATAAAAATGGATTTCAACAATCTTCAACAAATTTTTTTATTTTATTTAAATGGGTTTAATAATATTTCAAGTTAAATAATAATTTTAGTGAAAATTATCTCCTAGAATAATGAAAATAAGCAACAATGAATATTTAAACACAAGAAATCTCAATAAGGAATCCCCCACTGTTAAAATGAAACTATGTCCACACTGTTTTTGAAAGAAATGTGGGAGTGATAACAAGTATATAATAGAAAATAATTAAATAACAATTATGAATTTAAAATAGGGAATTAAGAGATCCCTATAGTGAAATTCATGTCATGGGTGAAATTGTAGGATGGTGATGAGAAATTGAGCTACCTATAAAAATAGTTATATACCAAATGCCAACACTAGATAAACTATTAGTAAATAGGGGTTAACCAATATTTAAGTAGAAAAATGGGTATTTTCACACTATCAATAGTAGAAAAATTAGCTCAGATAAATGAAATAATTGACTACAATGAATTTTTGGATGATCGATGAATAAAATGTTATGGAAAAGAAAAAAAGTTCCTAAGAACATAATGAAAATATAGAATTTTTTTTGGTTGCTTCACATAAAGTGATTACAACGATGTTGTCATCAAGATGGATGGATAAATGAATCAGATAGATTTTAAATAAATAAAACACACTTTGTGAAATTCTTCTTTATAAAATTTTAATCTTTTCCCATTGACCTTAAAGGGTGGTACTTCGCCTGGTTGAATTTCGATTTCCCCATAGGGGAACACTTTGAAAAATTTAAATGTACTTGACCATCAATATTTCAAATTCCCATGGAACAGTTTTAATCCAGAATTAATAAGTATAAATTTATCCACTAGTGTGAAGATTAATTGTACAATGCATTGTTCATTCCATTTCTTCATTTTTTCTTTATAAATATGGGAATTTTTATAAGTATCCTTTTTTATCTCTTCTAGATCATCGATTTGTATTATTCCAAATTTCCTATCTTTTTTATAATCTAGATTTAGTTTCTTAAATTTATAATAAGTGAGATTATATAATTCAATTATAATGTGACATGGATTCTAATAAACAAGATGGAAAAGAGTAGTGATGATGGGTGTTTTATATGTTGCGCAATTTGCCCAAAGTGAATCACACAGCTTGAGACTCTAGTCATTTTTAATTGTAACTACTATCTTTTCTAGAATTTTTTTAATCTCTATATTAGACAATTTAACTTTATTTCTTGTCTGTGGGTGGTAGGTAGTTCCATTGTTATAAAAGATTCCATTCTTTATGAGAAATCCATTCATGAAATTATTTGAAAAGTGAGTTCCCGATAACAAAGGAGAAATCGAGGAAAAACAAATGTTGAGAATTTTTTTCCTTGAGAATTCTATGACCACTATAGATGTGTCATGGGTGATGGACTTGGTTTCTACCCACTTCAAAATGTATTCTACACTGACCAGGATGTAAAATTTTCCATGAAAATTTGGGAATGGACCCATAAAATTTATTCTGCACATGTCAAATATTTCAACTTCTAGAATGGAATTTTGGGATATTTTATTTATTTTTCCAATTGTTAATTTTCACTAGAACCAATCATTGATTTGAAAAAAACTCCTCACATCTCAATAGAGTGTGGGATAGAATAGTTCAATTTGTAGGATCTTAGTCATAGTCCATTCAGGCCCATGATGTCCTCCATCTGGAGATGAGCTATACATCTTAAATATTCTCTAAGCTTCATCTTTTGGGATGAAACATCACATTAATCCATCATAACAATGCTTAAGTAGCAGCGTCTCATACCTATAATAGTGAGAGGCCTCAACCAATAGTTTCATCCTTAGTTGGTAGGATAATTAGGGGTAAATTTCTCCCATCGTAAGATTGTTTTCAATATTATAAAACCACATTTGGGCTTGTGTATTTATTTTAAAAAAAAAATTTCATCAAGAAAATACTCTTCAATAATCAAATTATCATCTTTTGAATGCTGGGTAAAGGAAGTCTTGATACGTGATCAACTATGACATTTTCAGTCCCTTTTGTGTCCTTAATGACAATGTAAAATTATTACAATAGTAGGATCCATAATATTAATTGTGGTTTGGAATATTTTTTACTCATTAGGTATTTCAATACTATAAGATCTGTATAGACCAATACTTTAGAAAGCCCAAGGTATGGAAAAAACTTATCAAAATCCTATACGATGACCAAAAACTCTTTCTCTATAGTCATATAATTGACCCAATCATGATTCAGTTTGTGACTAGTGTAATATATTTTCTGGAAGATGTGACCAACCCATTATCCTAGAACAATGTGTATAGAAAAATCACTAGCATCACACATTAATTCGAAATCCTTATCCTAGTTAGGTGATATTATGATAGGATAAACCACCAGGTTATTCTTTAGAGTTTTGAACACCCACTATAACTCATTATTAAAGTTTAAAGGAATGTCCTTTGATAAATGGTGTGTCAATGGGTGAGCTATTTTTTCAAAGTTTTGGTTGAAGTGATGATAAAATTCTGTATGGCCCAAAAAAAGCATGATACCTTTCACCATCATGGGTTTAGTTAAGTCTTTAATATCTTTAATATTTGTAGGATCAACTTCCATTCCATGCTTTGATATCTTATGTTTGAGGACTATGAATCCTTGAACCATTAAATGAAACTTTTCTTTGTTTAGCACAAGTAATTTCTCTTCACAAAACTATAAAACTGAATCCATATTATTTAGACAAACTTTGAAGGATTTTATATACTATGAGGAATCATCCATGAAAATATCTAGGAATTCTGACACCATATCATGAAATATTTCTGTAATGAACCATTGAAATATCTCTATCATGTTACACATTTCAAATGAAATCCATCTATAGGTGAAGGTCCCAAAAGAACACATGAATGTGATTTTTGAGTAATCTACTGGGTCTATTTCTATTTGACTATATCCAGAATATCCATCTAGAAAATAATAGAATTTATGCCTGGATAGTCTCTTCATAATTTTATCTATGAAAAGAATAAAAAAATGATCCTTTCAAGTCACTATGTTGATATTTTGATAATCAACACATACTCACAACCTAGTGATTGTTCGAGTTTATATTAACCCATCTTCATCATTTTTAAAAATGGTCAGACCACCTTTCTTTGGGACAACTTGCATCAAGATCACCCATTATCTACCAGACATTTAAAAAATTATACCAACACCAAGAAGCTTTAAAACTTAATTTTTGACCACCACTTTCATTGGTGGTGTGATTCACCTCTGGGGTTGACGATTGGGTTTAGCACTTTCCTTCAATAAAATATTGTGGGTGCATGTCACAGGGTTGATCCCTTTAATATCAACCACTCCACAAGAAATTGAGTTTTTGTTTCTTTTCAGAACATCATTGAGTTTTTCCTCTTGTGTTTGAGTCATTTATGAACTGATAATGACTGGCAGTGCAACTTCTATTTTCTAATAATGAATACTTTTGTGTTCTTGAGAGAGGTTTCAATTGAAGCATTAACGGCTTGATGTCTCAGAGTATTAATGGTGGGAAGGTGTCTATCAGTATAATTTTAGTGTACTTCACATCCTCATTATCACTTTATTAATTTTAATCATGATACAAGGTATCTTTTTCATCATCACTAGTCATATGATCATCTTACCCATCAGTAATAAATATGGATTGACAATCCAATGACCCGCCCCTTTGCTTGGAGCCTTTAACTAAGTCAAAAACTACTTGTACTTTTTTGAATCTAAAAATAAACCTTTATTTTTTTACATAAATCAATTCATTCCCATTAATGAGAAATGGTCTCCCTAGAATAATGTGGATACCTCCTTCTTCTTCCATATGAAAGATAAATAAATTACGAAAAAAGGTAAAATTACCAAAATCCACTAAGAAGTTCTCAAGAATTCCTTAAGGGTACATGACTTATTGGTCATACAGTTGATATTCCAATCACATTGGTTTTAATTTATCAATACCATGCTTTCAAAGTACATTCATGGGAATGATATTGATACTTCCACTAGGACCAGATAAGGATATTTCAAAATTTCATGCCCCTATAGTGTAGGGAATAGAGAAACTTTCTAGGTCTCACATCTTTGGTGGGATCATATACTAAACAACTATGAAGCATTATTAATTTAAGGAAATGACTCTTAGGTCTTCCATTATATTTTTTTGGAGAGAAACTCCTTAAATATTTTAACATAAGCGGGCATATGAGAAATCACTCCTAAAAATGGGATGTCGATGTGTAATTGATTAAAAATATCTATTTTTTTTGTTTTTATCCTTCTCTTTTTTCATTGTATCATTTTATGTAGAATGGGTATATGGGGTTTTTATGGTTCCAGTTCCACATAGATATCTTCATTTTAGGATTCCATTTTATAAAATATTTTTTAGTTGGTTCTACTTATAGATTTATCTTTTGACCAGGCTTATGTGTGATATAATTTCTATCCAAGCTTATAATTAAAGCATGTGTTTTAGGTTCTTCAAGATTCTTCTTCTCAACTATACATGTCTACTAGAAATAAATCATTATTCCACTCCTAAGAACCAAAAATTATTCCTCCTCTCTCAAATGTGTCTTGGTATTACCCAGAAATGTACTCGATAATCGACCAGACAGTATATTGAAGATCTATCCCACTTGATGCTCAAGGTTGTGCAGTTTATCCCTTTGGTTTTTCATTTAAGTTTCTTAGTAGTCATATTTTGATCTGATTTCTGCATATAGGAAGTTATTAGGTTCTTAATATTATATTGTAGAGGTGTGAATTTCTATTGCTACTGTGGTGGAGCGGGTGAATTTTTTTAAGATTTTAGGGGAAAAAGTTGTTGTTGAAATTGTTAATGTGGTCAAGGAGATAGATTATATAGTGGGTACCTAGGTAGTCCCTAATTATGTAGTTATTCTTGACCACTACTCTATTGAAAGTAACCTTGGTTTTCTTATTTCTACTCCTAAGTCTTCCTATGATGATAACAATTTTCCTGATATTTTTGAGGTTGTTAAAACTATTGATTTTGTTAGTTATAAGTTAAAAAATTACAATATCAGATTTTAGGTTCCTTCATTATTTCTCTAGAGTCTTGATATGGGTGCAGACTTCTACACATTTCACATGATTGTATTTCCACAATAGGGTTAGGGGAGGGTGGTGATGTAGTAGGTAGATGAAAAGAATCAAGATTTATTATAAGGACTTCAACATGGGTTGAAAGATGGGTATTTTCTTCCACATGATGGATTCCCCACTAGGATAGTCCTCGATCGATCTGATAAAAACTGTCATTGTGGAAAATCTTTTATAAGAGTGTTTTTCTGACATTGGGCATCTTGATCATGATCCCACCATTAGCGGTGACATCTACAATAGCATGGGTAGTCGATTAGAGTCCTTGGTATAGATTTTTCAATTTTAACCACACATTAAGTCCGTGATGTGGTAACTTATAGGCTAACTCCTTAAAAAGATCCCAGGATTTCTATTGTCCATCTGTTTGGCTAGATTTTTGGATTTCATTCCTACAATTCCATATTTGGATTGGTGGGAAATATTTTTATAGAAATTTCTTTTCTAAATTTTACCAAGTTATGATAGACTTGATATCATGGAGTTTAAGAAAATACTTTGATCGAACATGCAAGGAGAAAGGGAATACACAAAGTCTAGTAGAATTAGACAATACACCATGATTTCCAAAGGTGTCATAGAATTTTAATAAATTTGAGATATTCTCATGGGTATCTTCACCATGAAGTCCAATAAACTGCCCCATGTTTTGTATCATGTAGATGAGTCCAAGTTTCCTCCCCCAATGGCCCAAATGCCTTCATTTTTATTGATTTTTGATAATCCACCTTTCAAGGGGTGAGGTGGAACCCTTATAAGGCCTGTAGGCATAAGTATTACATAGCACGTAGGCTATAGAAGAATTCATTGCCCATAGGCTTAAAACATTACATACAACCCAGACTAATTACTAGGAACTTAATTCTCCCTAGTATCTTCATCATGAAATTATCTCTCTACCTTCGTATGGCTATTCGGCAAGGCTTTCCAATGAATTTATAGGCTTGTCCCGATGGTAGGTTCCATAATTTCTCATTCTTGCAATCCGTTTAGCTTTTTCTATAGTGAAAGCTCCTTGCTCATCCTATTTCTGGAGCTTGTTCCTTGTAGGTTGTCTGGTTTGCATCTGCACTAAAGGTGTCCTTAAGTCCTTGAAGTGGCCCGAAGGACTTACTAACCCAAAGTACTGGGTGGCCTGAAGGCCTTAAAGGACTTGGGGACCAAATCGGTGGCCCAAAGGCCCATACAGGGAAATATTCCCAGATGCTACAGTGCCAAACAGTACCTGTTATAGTACTGTGACAGTTACCACCACAGTCCCCACTACAGTACTATTACAGTACTTCTACAGTCTGCTATAGTACCCAGAAATATTTCTCTGCTTGGATTTGATCTCGGGTCACCTGGATACACTTAAGGAGTCCTCACCAACAGGGATGAGGCTCATGTGCAGTCCATGTTTAATTTCAAATGTATGTCCCTGAATAGGTGGGTGCACAATTCTGGGTGTATCACTACTAATATAAAAAATCCTTAGTCTATGATGGTGTGCTACTGTAGTGCTGGTCATTCTACTGAATGTTCAGGTGGTGCATATTGGAGGTTTTGGGGGTTCATTGGTGAAAGGTTGTTGCGTTCATCCATGTTTGAGTATTGGAATACAGCTAAATATTTATTAATATATAGATCAGAATCAAGAGGTTATTGAGTGTCAAGGATCTTTGAGTGAGTCAAAGGTCCTTGACATATGCACTATCCTAATAATAATGGACACAAGTGCTAGTATATATGTGAAAAATTTGTAAAAATAAATGTGTAATGAAAAAGGGGGGGTGATGAAATCCTTGGTTCTTACTAAAGGCCACTATAACTAAGCAACGGTGATCCATGACAATGACATAAAAATTTAACTGACACATATTGTGTCATTTATTATACATGATCTTTGATTATATTAAAATTTATAATCTACAAATGTATAACACAATGTAAGTGTTGGGTCAACCCCATAGAGACAACTGGTAGGCAGGACACCTAGAGATAAGAACCTTGTGGTAGGATTCCTCATGATTTCTCTTAGGTTTGGTTTTACTAAAATATATAGCTTGGGTTTTAATTCAGGAAAGAGTAAAGGGATAAGGGTCAATTTTATGGTTTATTAAAAATACAATCCTAAATCTAGCTTGGGATAGACCTATGGATCAGGTTGTGAATTGGTAAAAAATTCACTAATTGGTTTTGGTTCAACCAATTGGACCTACCTAAGATGCAATTATTATTTAATCAAGAGATCATCAACAAACATGGTTTAGTAAGCTTGGATTCAAGGTAGAAAGTATCACAAGTTATTGGTCCTAGATTTCTCAACTCCAACTAGGTTAGGGTCCTTCAATTATACTTACAATGGTCAAGGTTATGAAAAATAATGGTATTAATAATTTATTTTAACCTAGTTACTAGACTCAGGGTTACCAAGTTTTGATCTATAAATTTATTATTTTTAAATACACCCTTACTCTCGAACCCTAACCCTAATAATATTAGTCACACATGATAGTATTAACCAAAATCAAGGAAACAAAAATCATTCTTAATATAATAAATAAACAATTTAAAATAAAGCAATAAAAAACTCAAAAAAATAAAATCAATCAAATACTAACACGAATGAAGAAACAATAAAGAACACAATGATTTTTAAAGTTACACGACAATCAGAATTGAATTAAAACATCAGATTAAAAAACAAGTAAATAACTAGTCTTGGAATAGAAAGAAAAAACAATGGAATGATTAATATGGGAAATGAATGCTAAAAATGTAATTTTTAATGAAATAATAAAATCAATGGAGAATAAAGGAAAAATTTCATGCATCTTTCATTCTTTTTTCTCCATCAGAGGGTGTTTACATTTATATAGATTCGAGAGTTTCATGATGTAGAAATTATTCACATCATGTAACTAATTTAAGTGAGTTATATTCCACGAATTTCACAACATGTAATTGGGTTTCGTGTCATATACTTCAGATTTGTAAATATCTCTGAAGATCTTTGATTTGATAGATTTCATGACCTATATCTTCAGTGGGATTCATAATTTAAAATTTTTACATCGTTCAGTGAGTTTACAACATGTATATTCATCAATTTTATTTTTGGATTCAAGGCATGTAATTAAGATGACAGGTGGTCCACTTGAGGAATACACACTGTGAATATGTGTTTCACAGTGTGTAATGTTGAATTTTTCCATTTTACAACCATTAATCATTTGAGTATTGAATTATTAATTCCTATGAAAACACATCAAAACTCATTGTATTATTGAATAAATCATGAATAAACCTTAGTTAAATGTAAAAAAAAGGTGTATATGAATTCAACATATCAGTTATATAACTACCCATAGATTAAACTATCTTGGGACAAGGTCCTGATGGTAAATATATCATGATTTCTGAGATCATGATGTCCATCATTAAGAATATCCTTCATTGAGGATTTAATTATTATTATACATGAGATTTTTTACATTTATATTATCCATGGATTCATTTCATGCTCAAGTTATTGATTAAATGGAATGTGTTTTCAGTTATTTACCTTGCCATATTGATTTTGTCTTATCAATTCATGATAGATTTTACTGTATGTATCCATTAGTTAGCATATGAGCTCACACTTTATTTTTTTCTTTTCCCCAGGATATAAACAGGGATATTATTAATAATATTAAGGATGAGAAATGTTTCTTATGCTATTTTATTTTTATATTTTCAATATAATATGGGAATAATGTATGTATATGGTTTTTAAAGACTAATAAACTGATCAATCATTGGTGATGTGATAATATATATCTTATTACAATGTAATAAATTAAAAATCAGCTACAGGTTTCTAGATTTCAGGTTGTTATAGTAAATCTAGAAAAAAAAAAGGTTAAGAAGTAATTAGTACTCACATTGAGAATTTAAACCTTCTCTTTGAGGATCTCCTAGAAATGGATTATTTAGGGATTTTCTTTAGATCAAATGGTTGTAAAATAAGGGAATGGGATCTAGGGGATGTAAAATGGGTAAAGGTTTTAGAAAAATTCTAATTTTTAGATTGTATATAAAGGGGTGGTGGAAGTATCATTTTATAAGTGAATGGAGTGACATTCTTGTAATAATATAAAAGAAAAAGTCACTATTCAAGGCATGTTATTACAAATTTTGATAATAATTTATGTTTTATGAGTATTGGGTTGAGAAAAACCTTAAAAATTTGATATAAGGTTTGAGGAATTTTGGACTTTTTCTTATATGTTTTAACTTTTACCATAATGTTTTTACTACGACAACTCATTTTTTAACCTCGATAATTTATTTTAATGAAAAAATTAAAATTAACCTTATTACCTAATTATAAAATTACGAATAAAACCATTAAATTTATTTTATTTTATAAAAGTTTAAATGGAGAGAAAATTTAATTTTAATATTAGTGCATATAATATGTAAAAATTAATTTTTAGAAAAAGATTATTTTTAATCATAAAAATTATGTTACAAATAAAATTATATATGCTATCAATTTTTATGATATTAATTTGTTCATTAATAAAAAACAAGTGTTATATGTCTTTAAAATCAATCTAAAAATAAAATCCATGAAGTGAACATTTTATTAGAGGGAAAGAATAAAAAAAGTTTTATTGGAATAATATATTACTTAAGTTCAAAAATATTAAACACATATTTTATAAATTCAACATAGAGTTTTTAAATACATAATTTTTTTTCTTAAAATAGTCCTTTGGTTGAGAAAAATGATTTATAAATTTTTAATGCATGTTTACATTATTATAAAACCATAAAACCTATGATATTGGTAAAAATAATATTTTACACTATTCATTGAAAAATCAAATTTTGATGAAAATATCAAAAATTTATCCTATGATAATATAGTAATTATAAATAAAAAAATGATTTTAATTTTTTAAAATTTTGGAACTTAAATGGAAAAACAAATATAACAATTTTTATCGGAAAATAATTTTTTTTTTCACATTTTAACTGTTATTATTCTTATTTCTTATAAAATTATAATTAACATATTTATAATATATTATTAACACCCACTACATATTTTATCATCATTTAAACATAATATAATTAATTTCTTGAAATTAAAATTTACAGCGTATAAAAAACCAATTTTAGAAAAATATTTTTAAACATCAAATGATCTTATTATTTGTTTATCTATAATAATTGAATTTCATCAGTGAATTGATATTAAAAGTGAACATTATTTTTCTTTATAGTTATATATTTTATAATTAATCTACCTTTATTTATACCCACCAATTCAATAGATAGTTGACAACGATTATATTTATCTTAATAAAATGCTCCGAGGTTCGTTTTGGTTTGATATTTCATGTGAAACAAGATATTCAAAATAATATTTTTTTAAGGTGAACTTAATAATAAATTATCAGGGTGTTAAATTATCCACCTTAAAATAAATTCTATCCTATCACTATTAAAACTACTCAATAATGAAATAAAATTAAGGATACAATTCAATATCTAATTTCTAAATCACTATCATGGGTTAGATTATCATACTCACATTTTCCATTATAATAGGAATATATTGATATTCTCAAACATTTTATAGTGACATACCTTTTTAAACTTCATTTCATGATCCTATTTCCAAACAAACACTAAAACCAAAATGGTTATGGTAATATCCAATAAAATCATAGTAAAATGATCATATAAATATAAAAACTCAGTCCTAAGATATATTCTCTTATAAAACCTTCATTTAAACCTATGATACTTTCAATTCAACTATGATACAATTTTATCACCCTATAAATTCTTTCATTTAACCTTGGTTGTCCATGGTCATTTTCCTATTAGGTTCTCTAACCCGAATACATTCAAATCCCTTATAATGGTTCATAGAGGGAATTAAAATTAACTAAAGAATATCCATCGAGAGTGTCAAACTTAATGTGCAGTTTGACCCACTTGTCATGAAAATTTTAAAGATCAAGTTAATACCCAACAATATTTTTTACGGTTATTACTCCTAGGTGAATCTATGGTTGAGATTATATCCAATTTGTTACGTACATATAAATATTTCATTTCTAGAAAAACACACATTCTATAATTTACCAAAAATTTAAGAGGTATTCATATATTTAGAATTATCCCTAGTGCTTTCAATAAATTTATCTCATCCTAATCCAAAAGAAAACCAATCCCTAAAAATAACTAAACTCTACTTTGATACTAATTGAGTCACTTCTGACCCGCACTCCTAGATTTTATTGCTAAAAACAAATATTTTACAACTGGCATCAACAATAAGTGAGATAACCCATGATGAACTTACATATGTTTCAATAATTTAAAAATTACATCTCAAAATAATATTAGAATCCAATAAACCAATGTTTTATTTTATTTGGATATTATTTACACAATAAACTTATTTTACAATACTTGTGAACATTTCACTATAATTTCACCATACTAGACCTCATTATAAACATCTAATATGTTTTAATTATTATAACTATTGAAATGAATAAATGAGAAGGGGTGATCTCAAATGCTGATTTAGGGAAATACATATCAATATGTCATCATGGGTTATATCATAAGATTCTAAGTAAAACATGATAAGTAGGAAATATCTAATTAAAAAGAACATGAGATAATAAGTGTTACCCCAAGGAATAATAGAATTAACTATAGTATCAAATGATAAAATATATATAATAGAGTAAAAGTGTAGAAACATGAGACTATGAACATGATCCATATGAGCATAACATAAACACATAACCTAGAAATTTTTCATAAGAGAAAGAATATTAAATCACAACCTAGTGGATCTGGCATTGCTGCTTGATTCCCATAACATATTAGGATAGGTCTAAGAAACCACATACCCTATTTTTCTTGGGATAATAACCTGTTTTCCATCTTGTTTTTTTGATAGAAACTCGTGTTCTTTCTTGGTCTTAGGCTAACAACATTTGTATCTTCTAAAACTTTGTAAAGATGCATGATTTTAGTAAATAATTTCTTTAATTAAATACCATGTGAGTAAAGTTTATTGCTTGAATAACTAAACTAAAACTAACCAAAAAATATTAAATAATAAAATTATAAGAACAATAAATCCTATAGGGGATAAAAAGATTACAATAAACTAGAAACACATACACTTAAATCCTAAACAATATAATTTTTTTTCAATAAAAACAGTTTTATTTATATATTTTTTTTAATTTTAAAAATAATTTATAAATTTTAGAATTTTAATTTAATAAAAAATATTATCATTTTTTAATTTATAATTTAAAAATTATCTTACTATATTTTTTTAGAATTTTTCTAAAATAGTTTATTTTTATGTAAATAGTGAAAATATAGTTTTATCTAAAAATGTAAATTTCATGAACTTGTCATTATATAAAAAAGTCATAAATTTTTATAAAACCTTTTAATTAAATTTTTTTTATTTAAGGAGTAAAAGTATATATTTTTAAAATACTATTTTGAAATATATGTTTAAGATTTTATAAACATAAGTAATATTTCCCAATAAAAGAAACTATTTTGGGATTTTGTTTTAATTAAATATTATTTATTTAAAATTAAGTGTTTTATTACTTTAATAAAAACATAATTTTTTTATAATGAACCAATTTGTATCATTAAAATAAAATTTATTGATAATTTTATACCACATATAAAATTTAATCTTAGGAAAACATTTTTTCTAAAAATTGGTTTTTACACGTTACATGAAATAATTTTAATATTAAATTTTATTATTATATGATATAATGGATTTAATATTTTAAATTTATAGTTGGAAATTACTAAATAATTTCCATTTTATTTTTAGTCATTAATAGGAAATTACTTATGTAAACAACAGTTACCATGGTAAACTTTAAAATAGTAAAAGTGATAAATCAAGGGGAAAAGGGCTTGAAAAATGTTAAAAACATGTTTATAATTGATTGGTTGATATATTATTGAACTTATATTATCATAAAATCCATTAATTCTTATTTTTGGATATAATTTACACATGAAACATATTCTCTCTTTATATTAAGCTGAAATATTTATAATAATTCTATTCTCACCACTTATGAAAGGGGCTTCTCAGCAACACTTAAATACCACTCAAAGAATTAAGTTTCTACATGAAACTATTCTAGTTATGCTTAATTTATCATCCTTTTACTTTTCCTGGATCCTTTGTTCATAATAAATTGTATTAATACCTCCATTTTTGAGGAAACCTCCAAGGAAAATGTGATCATTTTATTATGAGTACTCTTGTTTTTCGTAACTTCTTTTCCTTTCTATCTTAATTTCAAAAATATAATTTTATAATTAATATATAATTAAATCTATAAATTTTTTTGTAAATAATTTTATTATTATATGGGAGTAACTATTAACAAAATTTCCCCTTTTCCATTAATAAAAACAAAAACATCATTTGTGGGTGGGGAGACAACTACCTATATAAAGTAACATATATCATTTTTATATAGTTTATTTTTAATTTATTAAAATCTATTTGAATATTATTAACCAAATTAAAATTTTATAAATAATATCATTATATTTCTATAATAATTATATCATTTTAAAATAAACCACTTTTATAACCATACTCATCCATTAATTATTTTATATTCACGTCTGGGTTGATATAACCACCTATTTGAGTAATGATATAAAATAATACAATGGATGACAATGATAAACTAATTAATAATAATAAATGATATAAATAATAAAAATAAATATTTTATTTTGGTTATTTAAGGGTTATATTAATAATAAAATCATTAATTAATATACTATTTTTCATTTATTAAAAATTATCAAAACATGCTCGTCGTCGATTTCAACATTAAGGATCGTAACAAAAAATCATATTGAATGAAATTATAAATTTATAAAATATCATAATAAATAAATTATAGTACATTTTATGATCTATTAATGATGAAATTTTGGATAATAATGAAGAATAACACTACTTTTTTGAAACTATTTGAAAACATTCAAGATTACTCATACCTGATATTGAAAATTGATAAAAACTAAATAATATACGTGTTGAGAATAATTGTAAATGAAATTTATAAAATTTTATGGATATGAATAAGTTTATGAAATAGGTGATTAAGATATTCATTTTTGTTATATAGGAGGTTTTTG
The DNA here is from genome assembly GCA_963277665.1 of Viscum album. Taxonomy (NCBI): domain Eukaryota; kingdom Viridiplantae; phylum Streptophyta; class Magnoliopsida; order Santalales; family Viscaceae; genus Viscum; species Viscum album. The sequence goes on along the minus strand of OY728141.1, from coordinate 2,009,959,804 downwards.
TGTGATCAACTAAGTAGGAATTTAAGGTTAGGGTTTCAACGACTCAATTGGTCACAGTCATTCCCACTTGAATATAATTTTCAATTTTCATTTGATCATAATATAGACTATTTTATATTTTATTTCCTCTATTATATGGTTAAATTACGTATCATTATCAATAAAAAATTATTTAATGAAAAGATTTTCTCAAATAAAAGTATAAAGTTGGTAAGAATAACTCTCATTCTTTATAATAAATATTCTATTCCATGTCTATGTTTTTCAATAAAAATGTTTTATTTAGTGAAACAAAAGTATGTTTTATCTTATATATTGTTTATATTATTATTTACACCTTTTATTAAATGAATTTATTTTAATGTTTCTATGATGTGTGTTTTAAAAAACGACCTAAAGCATAATAAAGGCATTTCTTTTCATGTATCACCACTCTAGATTTATTAACTTGATTTTTTTATTTTCAATGATATTTTATTTGGAAATATTTATAATCAATGTTTCAAAATTCTTCTATTTCCTTATGATTTTTTTAATGTGATTTTAACTTCATCTTTTATAAACAATTCTTAAAAGGTTTTGTGAAAACTTTTAAATTTTCACTTTTATTTTCCTCTAAGGTTCATCCCTAATGAAGTAATGTTTTGATCACATTCTATATTTTATTATGATATAATTAATTTTTGAAAATAAGATTTTTTATATTCTATGATTTATTAATTTCATGTTATGTGGTGTTTTTGAAAATTTTAAGAAACCCATTATTTCTCTAGGGTTCTTTAAGATATGATGATGATTAATTTTAAGCAGCACACATATGTAGGTATGATGATAGATGAGATCCTATATTTCCATCCAATTCATTGGTTTATGTTTATATATCATAATATAGTCATGCATGAACATAGTGAGTTTTTTCACACATTGCTGGACATAATGGGTTTTCTCCCATTTTTAGGTGTGGACATAATGAGTTTGTCCACATAGGAATGAGAATAATGAGTTTTATCACATTGGTTTTCATATGATTATAGTTGTTTAACATTTATAAGTGGTTTATCAAGTTATAAAAACTTTTAAATATTCATTTCATTTTCATGAAATTCTATGTTTTCATGATTACACGTTATTTTTAATGTATTCTACACTTTTATATCATTCTCACATATTTTATGATTATTTAGATGTATTTTTAGCCATGTCTTGACTTTTATACTTAATTAATGATTTTTTTTATGATATTATGTTTCTCTATCATATTTTATGATTATCATATATGGTATCATGATATTTTAATTATATATTTATCATATTCCCCATGTTATCCTTTATGTTTAAGATATGATACATTATGATATGTTTTTACCTTACCGAGAATCTGAACTCACCCCTTTATTATTTTTCCTTTAATAAGGTTATAAAGATGATTATGTCATGTGATATGTCTATAAAATTCTATAGAGAAGTGTGATTAAGGAGAAATGTTAGAAAGTGTTACAAAATAATATTTTTTTATATCTAATTTCCAAGGCACTAAACCTTTCAATCTTAGGGGTGTGATAATGTTTGTGAGATATGTTATCTAAATAATGAAATTGATATATTATTTAAGTTATATTTAGCTTGGGTCACTTCATTTGGTATCAAAGTAAGCTTTAATTATTTTAGGAAACTCATTTATTTATTTTGGGGATTAGTCTAGGAACTTGAGTAAAAACCGTAGGGACATGTCTATGGGACAATTCTAAGTATAGGATAATATCTTAAAGTTTTTTTAAACTAGATATTATATGGTTCTCCTAGAAATTACATCCCTTTTTGGATAATACAATTTGATAAAGGATCTAGAATATATGTACCTAGTGGAAAACCCCCAAAAGTGGCATATTAAGTATCAACTCAATTTCCACCCAATACATGAAAAAGAGAGAAAACTACACACATGGTTTGATACTTCCAATGGATATACTTTGGTTAATTCACATACTCTTTAAAAAACATTATAAAATATTTAAATATATAACTAGTTTAGTTAGAAATATAATAATGGATAATATATATTGAAACCCAGAGATTCATAGGTTAACATATGGACATTATTTATGAAATCCTCCTTTGAATTTTATAGCTTCATGATATGTATATTAATTAATTTAGGTGTACTCATTACAAATTTTCCTATATTCAAAGTAATGGTGAGAACCCAAAATAATCAAGTTAGTAATGGGTGACATGGAAAATATGAATAATTTCCTAATGAGAAACCTAATTATATTTTTAATAGGATATAAAAAATCATATAAATTAGCACCCAACTATCTCAATATATAGGCAATAATGAAAATCACACTGAAATACTCAACACATGAGGGAAAGAGAAAATCACTATCGAGTCATTCTTGAGGTAACATACACCCTATTTTAGTGGGTATTATAATCCATTAGTTACTGATTAGTGGTTTAATTAAATGGAAAATATATTTTCCATTCTCAAGTGCTTGGATCATGAGAAGGTTGTTCTATCATTTATCATTTATAAAGAGAGTATGACCAATGGTAGAATCACATTAAGAATACCACAAAAAGGGAGAAAGTAAATTCTATATAATGGGGAGAGTTTATGAAAATATTTTTCTCTAATTATTTTCCCTAGACTCTTTACAAAAAAATAGACCAGAAATTATTAGAATTAGAGTAAAAGGAGGATGAATCTATTGGATCATATGAATACAATTTCACAAGACTCAAGATGTATGCCTTCAATTACATCTTTGATATTGAGAAAAATATCAATCACTTATTTAGTATATTAAATAATATTATTTGAATGATGTTAGACATAAAATAATTAATTATCTATGAATATATTGTTTGATGCGCTCTTATGGTAAAGATAGAAACTAGAACCTCTCAATATTCTAAGAAGAAGAAAAGGAAAGTGAAGTTTTATAGAAGCTCCGATGATAAGACACATGGTGGGAAGAAATACCAGTTTCATATATGAAATAAATATGGGAGAAATCACTTGGGTAATTTCCTTAGGGGAACACAGAATGGTTTTAGGTGTGGTAAAGTAAGACCCAAATCCCACAACTATCACAGAAAATCTAAGATGTCGATTAATGCAATAGAAAAGAAGAAGGTCCCAACCAATGATCCACCAAAACTAAAATGTTTCAAGTGTAAGGATTTTAGAAATTATGAGAATCAATGCCCCAAACCTTGATATAATAATGTAAATAGGTCCCAAAAACCTCTAAAACCAAGGGATCAAAAAAGGTAATTCACAATCACTACTGCTGAGGTAGATCATGATAATTAAGTGAAGATAGGTACACATGATCTTTTTTATAGATCTCATAATTCCTTATTTGTTTTTGGTTCACCACATTATTTTATATCATACAAGATTTATAGGAATATAGAATCACCACCCAAAGAAATGGATATTGAACTATCTATGAAAACCCTTAGTAGAAAAATGACTACATTTTAGATATGTAAATATTATTCAGTTCATATTTGTGGGAGGATACAACGTGTAGATCAAATTCTTCTTCCTTTTTCTGATTTTGATATAATATTTGGTATGGATTGGTATCCTTGAATAAAACACTTATCAAACAATAGGATAAAAAAATAATTTCATATCCCAAATCATCTTATTATCAAGTATCAATACGTGGATTATTATAAACTCCCTATGGAATAAAATTCAATAATATGGGTTATGACACCCAACATAGAGTGAATATTGACTCAAATTATTAGGGATGAAGTCAATATTGATGACATTACTATTATACTAGAGCATACTGATGTATTTCTAAATGAACTTCTTGGTATTACCCTATTGTGTGAGGTTGATTTTTAAATAGGTATCATACCTTTATCCATTCATATCTCTAAGAATCTATATAAAATGGATCCCATTAATAATAGGAATTAATGAAGCAATTGCAACAGAATCTGAACAGGGGTTTTATATGCTTTAGTTCTTCCTCATGTGGTGCACTAATATAATTTTTCAAAAATAATAATGGATCAATGAATCTTTTCATTGATTATCATGAGATTAATAAAATCACGATCAAGAAAAAGTATCCTCTACCCCAAATCAATGACATGTTTGATCAACCAAGAGGATCTTGATAGTTCTTGAAGATTGACCTTTGATTTGGATAGAATCAGTTATATTTCCATGAGAACCTTCTATATGAGGTATGTACACTATGAATTTATAGTGATAACCTTTTTATTTACAAATTATCCCAACATCTTTTTGGATATAATGAATAATGTCTTTAGAGACTGATTTAATCAATTTTTGGTTGTATTTATATATGAAATTCTAATAAATTCAAAAATAAAGGAAGAATAAGAAGTTTTTTTTGCAGATTTTATTAAATACCTTGAGAAAGGATAAACCATATGAGAAATTTATAAAGTGTGAATTTTAGTTATAAAACATATCATTTTTGGGTCATGTGATCAGAAGTAAGGGTATATGAGTAGATCTATAAAATATGGAAGTTATTGATAAATGTTAGAGACCGGCCATAATAATTGATATCTATAGATTTCTCGGCTTAGCTAAATAATATAGGTGATTTTTGAGCAATTTATCAGGAAAAAAATCCATTAAATAAGTTAACATATAATGGATTAATGTTCCTTTAGACATAGAAATTTGGAGAAATATTCAAATAAATAAAACAGAGGTTGTTCACTACTCCTATACTTACATTACCCTATAGAGGGGAATGGTTTTTAATATACAGTGATGCTTAAAAAAGTATATTGGGTTTCATCGTCATGTTTAATGATAATGTAATTGATTATGCTTCAAACTAATTAAATAATCAAGAGAAAAATTACCCGATGTGTGATTTAGAGCATGTATTAGTGATATTTTCAATAATTATTAGGTGTTATTTTCTATATGGAGAAACATGTGATATATAAATTTATATAGATCAAAGGGTCTTGAAATATATATTCAAATAGAAGGAATTGAATATGTTCCAAAGGATATGGTTGCAATTAATAATAGATTATGACTTCTCAATACATTACATGGAAGGAAAATAAGGTGGATGATGATCTAGTAGGAAAGACCATGCTACTATATCCATGATAAGGATTGAAACAAACCCAATACTCATGGATTTATAGAGGATAAATCTTGGAGTCAGAATGGGAGGATATAAATAAATTATGACCCAATTGATTTCTCAACCTTCTATCCAAATGAAGATTAAAAAATCCTAGAAAGATTATGTAGAGCTACAGAAAGAGGTATAAAATATTCAAGAGTTCAACTTTGATAAAGATGGAGTTATATGTTTTGGAACCTAGATATGTGTCCCATCAAAATCGGAATTGAAGAGGAAAAGTTTGGATGATTCACATAGATCATCATTATTTATTCACCTAATAAGTAAAAAGATATATATAATTCTCAAAAAACCTATGGTGGGATAACATGCAGAGAGAAATTGAAAAATATATATCTCATTTCTTGGAAATCCAACAAGTTAAGGATAAATGGAAAAATTCAAAGGGTTTGTTCCAAATATTACCCAAATCATTATATAAATGGGAAAAAATCACCCTGAATTTAATTATAGGAATGCCCAAAACATCTAAAGGACATAATTATATTTAGGTTATCATTGATCACCAACAAAGTTAGTGCATTTTATTTCCATTAATAAAGACCTCTATCTTTACCAACTGACCAAGATATACATACAATACATGGTAAGGCTTCATGGAGTACCACACTCTATTGTATATGATTTAGATTCACTGTCTACATTGAGATTTATGAGAATTGTTTTGAAATCAATGGAGATAGATATGATTTTAAATACAATTTATCATCCTTAGATTGATAATCAGTCTAAGAGGACCATTCAAACTCTAGAGGACATATTGAGATCATGTTTGATGTATTTTCAAGGATGCTGGGATCAACACCTCCCCCTGGTATAGTTCTCATATAACAATAGTTTCCATTCAAGAATTTAGATGGAACTATATGGATATTTTTATGGTAAGAGATATTTGACTCCAACATGTTGGGATGAAGTTGGAGAAATAATGATGATAAGTCCCAACCTTATCCATGAAATTAAGGATAAGATACAAACTATTCAAAGACATATAAAAGAAGAAAAAATTAAACATAATAGTTGTGCATATAATCATCAACAATATCTAGAATTTTATGTTAGTGAAAATGTGTTCCTTTGGGTATCTCATTGGAAGTGGATTTTAATATTTGGGAAGAATGGGAATCCGAGCCCTATATACGTTGATACCTTCAAGATCCTTGATCATTTCAGTGTAGAAAACTTTCACTTAACACTCACTCAACACCTATATCAAGTGAACAATGTGTTATATGTATCAATTTTTAGGATGTACACACCATATCCACCACATGTACAAAGATCAAAAGTTGTATAATTATAACCTAGCCTTTTATATGAAGAAAAAACTATGGAAATCTTAGATCGAAAAGACAAGGTTTTGAGGAACAAGACCACCCATCTAGTTAAAGTTAAGTGATAAAATAATAAGTTTGAGGAGTCCACATGGGAACCTGAGTATTTTATGAGATATATGTATCCTCAATTTTTTTATGTCATGTAGTAAAATTTTTGGGGTGAAATTCTTTTCAAGGGGGTAGAATGTAATGACCCATGCTTTTAGTAAATATTTATAATTAACTGAATACCATTTGAGTAGATTTCATTTTAGGAAACATTGAACTAAAATGAATAAAAAAATATTATATAAAAAAATTATAAAAATAATCAAACCTATAATAGAAAAAAATATAGTAATAAATTATAAAATCACACACTTAAAGCCTAAAGAGTTTAATTTTTTCAATAAAACCAGTTTTCATTATATATTTTATTTTGAATTATTTTTTTTGAAATTTTTTTAATTTTAATTAGATAATTTTTTTTATCATTTTTGAATTTATAATTTCAAAATTAACTTAGTATGATTTTTTTAAAATTTTCTAAAATAGTTTTTTTAGTTAAATAGTGAAAAATATAGGTTTTACTAAAATGATAAATTTTATAACCTTGTACACATATAAGAATGAAATATAAGTTTAAAAAAACTATTACCCAATATAAGATTTATTTAATGATTAAAACTATATATTTTGAGAAAATAATCATGAAACATTTTTTAACATTTTACAAACATAAGTTATATTTTCCAATAAAGGAAATTGTTTTAGGCTTTAATTTTTGTTAAACATTAGTTAGGTAAAAATAGAATATGGATTGATTTAAATAACACAAAATATTTATTTATTTTATAATAAACTAGTTTTTATCATTAAAATAAAAATTAGTTGATATTTTTCTACTACACATAAATGTTTTGCTGAGGAATACACTTATTTTAAATACTTGTTTTTATGTGTTACATACACCAATATTATAATTAATTTTTATAATACATATAAATTTTGTATTAAAAAATTGATTTAATATTTGTAATTATTAAGATCAAATTATGTAATAATCTACATTTTATTTTTAAGAATTAAAAGTAAATTAGTTAGGTAAAAACTAGTTACCGTGGTAAAATATAAGATATAAAAAATAACAAATCAAGGGGAAAATGGCTTGAGAAATGTTAAAAAAATATTTATAATTTAATGGTTGATATATTATCGACCTTATATCATCCTACACACCATTATTTAACTTTTGTTTGTGCCACTTTACTTGTGAAACACGTGCTCTATTTATATTAATTTGAAATATTTACAAAAATTACATTATCACCACTTATAAAAGGGGCCTCTAACCACCCATTGAATACCACTCAATTAATTCAGTTTCTACATGAACATTTTCCCATTTTTCTTCATTTATAATCGTATTTCTTTTCATTAAGACTTTGTTCACAAAATATTTTCTTAAGACTTCCATTTCCTATCTTATAAGGAAAACATAAATATTTCATTGTGAGTACTATTATGTTTCTTAACTTATTTTCCTTTCTATATCACATTCCCAAATATTATTATTCAAATTTAATAAATATTAACCACCCTTATCCTTTTCTATTAATAAAAATGAAAATTTCATTTGTGCTTGTGCAGACTACCACCTTTATGAAGTAACATATGATTTTTCATTTAGTTTATTTATTATTTATTAAAACCTGTCAGATTATGATTAAATACTATAAAAATATATAAATAATATCATTATTCTTCAATAATAATGATATTATTCCAAAATAAAACACTTTTATAACCTTACTCATCTATTAATTATGGTATATTCATGTTTGGGTCGGTATAACCACCCACTTGAACGATGACATAAAATAATGAAATGGATGAATATGATAACTTAATTAATGATAATTTATGACATAAATAATAAAATAAATATTTTATTTTGGTTATTTGATTGAATGAATATTAAACTCATTAATTAATATTCTAACATTCATTCATTAAAAATCACTATAACATGCTCATCATCAATTTCATCTTCAAGGATCTTAACAAAGAATCTCATATAATGAAATTATAACTTTATAAAATATCATAATAAATCAATTTAAATACCTTTTATGATATATTAATGATTAAATTTGGGATCATAATGAATAATAACACCTTCTTTATGAAACTTGTTCAAAAACCATCAAGATTACTCACCCGATATTGGAAATAGATAACAAGTAACTAATATACATGTAGAAAATAGTTATAAAATATTTTTTTAAATTTTTATGGATATAGATAAGTTTTTAAAATAGGTTTTTAATATATTTTTGTTTTTTATACATGAGTTTGGAGTGTTATCAACTAAGGCGTAATTTAAGGTAAGAGTTTCATCGACTAAATTTTTGACTCATTAGGTCATAGTATTTCTTAATTTAAAATAATCATCAATTTTTATTTAATCCTAACAATACTATATTTTTTTAAGGTATTTCTTATTTTTATCTATGTAAATTAGTTCTCATCATAAATCAACATATATTTAATAAAATAGTTTTAGAAAAAAGTATAACATTGGTAAGAATAACTTCAATTCATACTAATGAATATTCTTTTCCATGTCCATGTTTTTCCAATAAAAAATGGTTTATTCAATGAAATACAAGTATAAATTTTATTTTATATCATTCATATTTTACTATAAAAATTTTATGAAATGAAAGTCTTTCAATGTTTTTCATATGTGGGTTTTTAAAAAAATGACTTAAAAATCTTAATAATGGAATTTCTTTTCACTATTTACCACTACAGATTTATTAGATTGATTTTTGTTTCTTCTTAATGATATTTTATTTGGAAATATTTATAATAATTTTGAAAAAATTATTCTATTTCCTTCTAAAAAATTTATTTTGAATGTAATTCTTAGTTCAACTTTTTTAAAATAATGTTTAAAATGTTTTGTGAACACTTTTGTATTTTCACTTATATTTTTCTTACAAGGTTTATATCTCATTAAGTAATGTTTTGTTCACATTTTATTTTTTTATTATGAAATGATTTATTTTTTAAAATTATATGTTTTATATCCTATGGTTACTTATGTTCATGATATGTGTTTTTTTGAAAAGTTTAAGAAACCCATTTTTTCCATGGGGTTTTTTAAGACATGACTATGATTGATTTTAAGTACACATATGCATGGATGATGATGGGTGAGGTAATATACCTACCTATAATGAATTATTTTATGTTTATATCTTATGTGATAGTCATTAGTGTTCATAATGTGTTTTTTTACATTGGTGTGGGCATAATGAGTTTGCTCACATTTTCATGCATGGGCATGACGAGTTTGCTCACATAGGCATGGGAATAAAGAGTTTGGTCACACATATTATACTATACTTAGGGTTGTTTAAAATTTACACACTATTTATCAAATTATTATACATTTTCAATATGCATTTAATTTTCATGAAATTCCAAGTTTTCATGATTACACCCTATTTTTAAATCATTTCACACTTTTATCTCATGTTCACATGCTTTATAATTATTGGGATGTATTTTAATCTGTTTCATTAGATTTATAATTTTTTAATGATATTTTTATGATATTATTTTATAATATAATGTTTTATTATTATCATATATGGTCTCATTATAATGACCTTAGTCTTTTACACATATTATTACTTGATTTTACGCATAATTATCCATCAAATACAAACCAAGGATTGAAAAGTATAGTGTCTTTAGAAGCCTAGGTACATTACTAAAAAACATGAAACTAGAATAAAAAATATTTTTATTAATCTCCATAATGACCTCTTAACCCCCTTTGAGCTCTTATGACTTCATAGGATAACATGCGGAATACATAGACAAAAGGGACGAGATAAAAATCCCAATAAAGGAATAAACATGGAAAAGAAGCATAACACATGATTCAAAATGTATAAAATTAAAACATAAAGGAATTAATCATGAATAAACACACATATATATATTCATAACATAAAGAACATATAATAATATGATCATGGAAATATGTAAATATGTCATCAATATATATCATGACATAAACAAGAGTTAATGCTAATTGCCAAGATGATATCACATGGTGGACAAAGTCCTATAATGGATTAGGTTTACTCTCTAATCCCATACATTACTTATCATGAGAAAAAATAGTACCCAATGAATTAGAGTGCTATCTTAGTGCACCCATCATAACATGTTCATGCATATGTGTTCCACATAAAGAAATCAAACATAAGGAATAAACATAAGGGTTGACCATAGAATGATATGTGTTTCATAATCATGTCATAAGGAATAAAAAATGGGCACATCATAATGGAATACATGAAATAAGGGATTAAATAAGTCTTGGACAATAATAAAATAAGATTACAGGTATTTCATGAATAATGATGTCTAACTGAAGTGAGAACATGAAAATCAATGTTTAGGTAACTTTAGAAATGTGATACTTTATTACAGTTTTAGGGAAAATATTAAATAATATTTAAAGATTATAGAGGCATAATTATTTCAATAAAATAATAAATTAACTAAAATATAAAATTAGTGATTTTAAAAAATATGGGTGGAATAAAACATTTTATGTAGTGTACTTGAAGAAGGGTAAGAAGCAGAGAAGTCCCCTTTAATTGGGTTTTCTTGTCAAGAGGAATTGAGAAGAGAACCATTTATATCATGTATTTACCCATAAAAGAAAGATTAATTGATCTAGATATTTATTTTTGGAACATTTATACATAATAAATTATAATTAAATAAAATACATGGATAGATAATTTAAGTTAAAGAGAGTGAAAATGTAACCCATATGAAATATGGAGGCTTGGAGAGATCCCTTAACTTAAGCTTGAATGCATTATGCACATGGAATTAATGTGTTGGATAACAAAATAATATTCATTAATGAATTATTTAATAATATATTCCATATATATTTTATTTATTATAATTTTATTAAGTTCATTTATATCAATTTATATGAGTTATAAAATTCAATTTTGTCATTCCAGGAGTGTTCATTTCATGGATTCATGGTCGGTCACTTGTGTATAATTATGGATGTTCTTGTAAAATAGGAATAAAAATATAGAAGTGAGATTAAATAGTATTATTGAACATAAATATTTTTAAATGGTCCCATATATCATTTTTTATGGCATGGATATGGTTCTCTTTGTAAGAACATTATCATTATGCTGTTAGTTCATTTAGGCAGTTTTACTAACCATTATGAACTGGATTGATTTTATTTAATATTATATATATATTATAGACCATGAAATGAGTTATAATATACTTATTAAAATATTATTTAGACATAATAATAGTTTTGTGACCATCCTTTGAGGTGGAAATGGAAAATAAAAAACTCATTATCCACAAATATAGTTAACCACCATAATTTGGACAATAGTTTTGTTTCTTTGAATAAGAGGGGATAAAAAAAGGGTTGAATATAATATTTTACATTATAAATTTAAAATTATAGTATATAAATGAGATTTTATTTATTATTTCTGGATGAATGAAATTGGTTAGGAGAAGGTTGAATAAGAAAAGAAATTAAAAGAAGTAGTTTTAGATTGCTACCTCTTGAATATCACCTCCTTTAAGGGCTTCTTAAAGAACTTGGAATTGGTATTTTGGTGAGAAAAATTGAAATTGGATGTGGGGAGAGTAGGGAATATAGGGTTATCAAATATTTTTAATGCTTCAAGTCTTAGAATTAGTGAGGAGAAGGGGTGATATTTATAAGGTAAGAAGAGGGGTGTTTTTTGTTATTATATTCATTAGTATATTATTTTAGATCAAGACTATAAATAGTATTGAATCTTTTGATTTGGAACAATCATTTATGCATGTGATTTAAAACTAATGGGAACTAATTTCATTCATGAATAAAAAATTCTTATATTTGGATTATAATGCTGAATACTATAATTTACCGTATTTCACTATTCACAAAAATTCATCTATTTTAGAAAAATATAAAAAATTAAACCTAAACATTTTTAGACATATATATTTAAAAATTGGAAGAAATTTTATGAAAATAATTTTTATAAATATGATAAATTTAATTTTTAAATAAATTCCTCATTTATTTGAAAAATACCAATTTTAATATTATAATCGATTTTATGACCCTTTGAAAAACTATTTATGGTCTCATAAAATTACATTATCTATATATTAAAACTTAAAATTAATTTATAAATACTTTTTAGGTAAATAAATTTTATTTTAAACAGTTACATTTTTAATAGAATTACGATTAATTTTTTTTTGTTTTATAAAAATACAAACACTTATTGGTCATATAAGTTTTTTAATGGTTAGATTACTATTCCTAATGGTAAGATTACTATTACAACTATCATATTACTATTCAAATAGTCAGATTTATAATGGTCATATGATTTCCTACTTCATATAAATACATTTTATTGAATTCATTCTTCATTAACTTTTAATTTCTATCAACTCTATATATAATTTTATCTTTTGAATGAATATTTTATTATTAAAATTATGTTTTATTTATATAGCTTTGTTCAAGAGTGAGGTCAATTTGGTGGATTGAGTAGATCCAAATGATCCTATTATTATTCTCTTATTTTATATTTGTTGTCCCACTATAATATTTGGAATTCTTATTGGTTTATATTTTTACTAATTTATCATTCTTCATTTATGAGATTAATTTTTTATTGGTTTCTCTATATGATATATGTGTCTTATACCACATAATATAATTATAAGAAGGAAAATTTTATAGATAAAATTATGGGTTGTTACATTCTTCACCCTTATGAAATTTCACCCTTGAAATTTCATTTTACATATTAAGGAGAAAACATATGAGTATACTTCCCCTTTATTTCTTCCTCTGGTTCCCTTGTCGCTTCTTCATATTTATGGTTCTTCTATATTACTTTGACCATGTGTGTATTCTTATTGAGTTGAATATTATATCCATGGTCCAATATCCACACTGACTACTCCTCATAATAGAGATCATTTTCTAGCTTTACCACCTCAAAAATCAGTACGTACGAGGGATCAGATCTGTACTTTCTCAATAGGGATACATGGAATGAATCATGAACATAAGACTTGGTAGGTGGTAGTGATAGTCGATAGGCTACATCTCCACTATGATCAAGAATCTCAAAGTTTAAGATATAATTGGGACTTTTCTTTCCCTTACTCCCAAGTCACATGACTCTCTTTTATGGAGATATGTGGTGGAATACCTTGTCTCAAACCTCAACCTCTAGTACCTATTAAGGATTTTCTGAATAACTCTTCTATCAAATTTGTGCTACCCTAATGTTCTATTGAATGGTATTCACCTTTATTATTATTTCATTTATAATTTTAGGTCCCAAATGCTTATGTTTACCAATTTTATCCCAACATATAGGTGTTCTATATCTTTTCCCATAATGGGCTTTATATGGAGCCATTTGGATGCTTGAGTGGAAAATATTTTTGTAAGAGTATTACAACGAAGGAATAATTTGGTCCCATATTCCTTTGAAGTATATAGAGCATGCTCTTAGCATATCTTAAAATATCTAAATAGTTTTCTCAGACATTACATTTGTCTTTGGGTGATAAGTCATGATGAATTTCATCTTAGTGTTTAGGTAATGTCAGAGAATGTTCCATAACTTAAAGGTAAATCTTGGATCTCAATCAGATACAATCGATAATGGTACTCCATGTTTCCTCACCAATTCTTTGATTTATTCCTATGCAAGTTGATCGATTGAGAAGTCCTCTCTAATTTCAATAGGGTGAGATGTTTTTGTATGATGATCCACAACAACCCATATTGTATTATTTTCTATGGATTTCTTCACTAGTCCAATGAAAAAGTCCATGGTAATGTTTTCCCATTTCCATATAGGTATAGGTAATGGTGTCCTCATCACATTATAATTTTTTGTTTCATCCTTCACTTACTTACATACCAAGAACTTTTATTTAAATTCACTAATCAACTTATTCATATGGTCCTACTTATTGTGATCACATAGATCTCAATACATATTTGTGCTCCTTTGGTGGATGGAGAGGGTTGAGCTGTGTGAATCATTCAAAATATCCCTTTTTACATCATGATTTGATGGTACACATATTCATGAACTAATTCTTCTGACTCATTCCTCATCAATTTTGTCCTATAAGGATTTCCCATTTCTAATAGCTTCCACCTTCTTCTGAATCTCCACATCATCTCTTTGAGAATCCTTTATCTTATATAAAAGGGATGGTTGAACAATCATTTGAGAAAGAAATGAAGATTTTCCTTCCTTTAGGATTCCCATGTCCATCCTTTTCAAGTCTAATAATATTAGATCCTTTTAAATTATTATCAATGATAAAGTTGTAGGATCCTTACTACTTAGAGTAACTGTGCCTTTATCTGCTTTACCAGGATGGTAGTGGACTGAGTAGTTATAATCCTTAATGAGATATAACCATATTTTTTGGAATATATTAATATCATTCTATTTTTATATATATTTTAGGCTCTTATAATTAGTATATATCTCTCAATTCTCCCTATATGGATAATTTCACCATATTTTTCTTATAAAGATCATAACACCCCACTCCAAATCATCCATGGGATAGTTTTCCTCATCAAGTTTTAGCTTCCTTGAGGTGTAGGACATCACTTTATCATTTTCATTAGTATATATCCTAATTAATTCTTTGATGAATCATTGTATACCATGAAGAGTTACCCACTTGTGGGTAGTGTAAGAACTAGTATAGTGATAAGCCTATATTTCAATTCTTTGAAGAAGTATTGACATTCATTATTCTAGAAAAACTTTAATCCCTTATGATTAATCTTGATTAGTGGGTTTGACAATTGCGAGAATTTCCTCACAAATATTTAGTAATACCTAGCTAGACCATGAAAACTACATATCACTACTGTAGTTGCTGGTCTAGGCCACTCCTCAATTACTTTTGTCTTAAAAGGGTCCCTAGATATCCCTTTGCTAGTGATAAAATTCCCCAACAATTATAATTCCTCCATCAATACCTCACATTTACTATACATTTATTATACTTTATCCCTTCATAAATTCTTTGTAAAATCATTTAAATACTCCTCATGCCCCTCCTTTCTCTTAGAGTATATCAGAATATCATCTATAAAGACTACCACAAATTCTTATAAGTAATATCTAAAGACTATATTCATTAAGTCCAAGAAAATTTATGGAGAATTAGTAAGTCTAAAGGAAATAACTATGAACTCATATGTTCATACGTTGTTTGAAAGGAAGTCTTGGTAATATCTTTATTCTTCACTTTTAATTTGTGATATCCTAACTAAAGTTCCACCTTAGAGAAATAATTTCCCCTATGTAGTTGATAAAAAATTTCATATATCCATGGTCGGGGATACTTTTTCTTTATCATGATTTTTTATGCTCACAATAACCAATTCAAAGGATCATTGATCCATCTATATTCTCAATGAAGAGGACTAGAGCACCACATGGTGAATCATTCAGGCATATAAAACCTTTTTCCAGATTCTCTTGTAATTTATTCTTCAGTTATTTTAACCTAATGGTGTCCATCCTGTAAGGAGTCTTTATTACAGGGATATATCATGTATAAGTTCTATTTAGAACTCAACCTATCACTCATGAGGAAGACCATGAAATTATCCAGGGAACACATCAGTGTAGTCCCTCATAATGGGAATGTATTCAAGCATGATCATATCCTTTATCTCAATAATTTGAGATAGATATGATTTCTAATAAGGAAATATTATCCATACTTGAGAATAATATTCCAATGTATATCCATACTCCTCTTTACATTTGTACAAAATTGGAGGATGCATCAGGATGTGAAGGGTGATTTCATTTCCCTGACATTCGATGTTCGATTTATATAAAGATATCCAATACCTACCCTATATGGAATAAAACTCACCAAATGAAGTAATAATATATTTTTTTTGGAGGTTTAGTCCACAAACATTGACTGAGGAGGAGTTATATACTTTAGATGGAATAATTTCCTTATTTTTTGTTCTCATGGATAACTCAACCTCTATATTTTGAGGTGGTGTTTGAATAGTTATTATAAAATTTCAAGATATAAAAGAATGTATAGAACCAAAATCAAAAAGTATATTTTATACCCTTGAATGAATAACCAACATACCTATCACCACATTATTTTCATCATACACATCAACAATAGTGATATAATTTTCCCTTCCTTACTTACTTGGAGGTTGTTGTTGTTGATTGTCTCCGACAATCCTTATCTTAGGGAATGGGCTCACATAATTCCCATGTTACTTACAGTTGAAAAACTATACTATATGATGATTGTTGATTTGGAAATTAATTTCTTCTTCCATATTATTGGGCTTATTCATATACCTTCAGTAATTATTTTCCGGATTCCCCTGTTTTCTACATTTGAAGAATATTCTAGTACCCTTTAGACAGTCCCTAGGGTGTTTCTTTTCACACTTTTGACATGTGGGATAATGGGTTTAATTTCCTCTATAGGGTTTATCTGTTTACCATCCCATATTAAACTCAATTTTACTCTTTTTATCTCTAAGACCATGAGACCAATGAGAGTCTCCAATCTCTATTTCAACCTTGAGGAAAAAATGTACAATCTCCCTATAGTTTTCAAAGTCTCAAAACACCAAGGATTTTCATAGACTCAAATTTAACCCAATAAAGAAGCCATCCACTATTATTTTAGGGTTTATGAAAATTCTAGAGGTGTATTGTGCAATTATTGCGAAGTTTTTCTAATATTCCCCGATAGACTCATCTTCCTTTTTCTTCAGTTAAAAGAACTCATTATATATATTAAGTTGAAGAGTTTAGGGAAAATATTTATTAAAAATATTTTATTGAATCCTTCCCATTCCGTGGAATCAATTTCCTCCTTAGCCTTATGTTTTTTATCTGTGTCCTCCACTAATCAGCTTCCCCATTAGATAATATTCTATTAGAAAAACTTTATATTCTTATGAGCATTAGAGGATAGATAATATATTCTATATAGAGTTAATACATTGTTTTGTGATAAGGGGATAAAAAGACCCACTAAATATAGGATTAATTTGTCACATAAAGGATTCGACCATAGCTTTATCTTTCTTAAGAGAGGTAGGCTATTCTAAACTATTCAATTTATCATAACTTGAACTAGTTTATCCAGTACTTTCATTAAGTTCTAATCACCTATTTCCATTAGGTTTGGCATCTCATTTGGGAAATCATCACATTGCCTATAACATTGGTTTTTGAAATGGGTTCTCCTATTTCCAAAAATTAACTAAAAAAAGAAAAAACAGGGTTGGGGGATTGAATAATTATCTAATGATAATATAAAAGGAAACTATGAACATAGAAGGATAAACATATAAATAAAAATTAAATCCTAAGTTATGATTCCCTAGGTATAAATCTAGGTTATAAATTATGATAGTATCATCCCTAGGATCCTTACTAGATTTTTCTATTCCTAATCCTTAAAAATAACTAAACCATTCCTTGATACCAACTATAATTGCCTTAGTATTTTAAACATATTTTTACATGAATTTACACATAATTACACATCAAATACTAACCAAGGATCTAGAAGTCCATTGTATTTGGAAGAATTGGTACATAATTAGAAAACATGAAACTATAATAAAACATATTTTTATTATTCTCCATAATGAGTTCCTAACTCCATTTGAGATCATATGACCACATAAGATAACATGGGGAATACATAGACAAAACGAATGATCTAAAAATCCAAGTAAGGGGATAAACATGAAAAATAAACATAAAACGTGATTTAGAAGGCATAAAATTATAAAATAAAAAGAACAGATAATGAATAAATATATAGAGTAATACAATATAGAACATGGAATTATATGATCATGAAAATATAGTAATGTGGGAACAACATATATCATGACATAAATATGAGTCAAGGATAATTACTAAGATGACATCACATGGTGGAAAGTGTCCCATAAAGGATTAAGTTAACTATCCAATATCAAACATAATGTATCATGAGATAAAACATTAACCAATTAATTAGATCAATATATGGGTACTCCCATCATTACATTTTCATGCATATATTTTCAAATAATGAAATTAAACATAAGGAATAAACATTAGGGTTACCCATGGAATGAAATGGGTTTTGTAATAATGTCATAAGGCATAACAAAAGTGATTATCATAATGGAATCCATGAAAGAAGGTATTAAATCATTATTGTACTAGAATAAAGTAAAATTAATAATAGATCTTGAATAATGATGTCCAATTGAAGTGAAAACATGAAAAAGAGTGTTTTAGTAACTTTAGAAATGTTCTACTTTAATGAGGTTTTAACGAAAATATTAAAGAGTATTTAAATAGGATAAAAGAGTAATTATTTACATAAAATTAGAAAAAAATTAAAATATAAAATTAGTTAATTTAAAAATTATGGGTGGCTTAAGAGATTTTATGCAGTGTACTTGAAAAAGTGTAAGAAGCATAGAAGTTCCCTTTAATTGTATTTTATTATCGAGAGGAATTCCGATGATAAACTTTTATAACATGTATTTAAACTTCAAATAAAGATGAATTAATCTAGATATATGTGTTTAGAACATTTATACATAATAAATTACAATTATATTATATTAGTGGATTGATAATTTGAGGTAAAATAGAGAGAAAACATTACCCATAAGAAATATAAAGGTTTGGAGTGGTCTCTTACTTTATGTTTGAATGCATTATACTCTTTCACTTAATGTCATGGATAATAAAATTAGATTAATACATTAATTATATAAAAATATATTCCATATATATTTTATTTATTATAATTTTATTAAGTTCATTTATTTCCATTTTTATGAGTTATAAAGTTCAATTTCGTTGTTCTAGGAGCATTCATGTCATGGATTCATGGTCAGTTCACATATGTATAATTATGGATGTTATTATCAAATGGATATAAAAATATATTAGTTAGATTAAATGGTATTCATGCACTTCAAAATGTTTAAATGGTTCCATATATAATTTTTTTTTGGAATGGGTATTTTTCATTGAGTAAAAAAAATTATTATTATGTGGTGAGTTCATTTAGGCGGTTTTACCAACCATTACGAACTAGTTTAATTTTATTTAATATTATATATATATGCTCTATAACATAAAATGAGTTATAATATACTTATTATAATATTATTTTACTATAATAACATTTTTTTGACCATCCTTGAAGGGGGTAATTTAAAATTAAAACACATAAACTACAGAGACAGTTAACCGCAATAATTTTGACAGCAGTTTTGTTTCTTTAAATAAGAGGGGATAAAAGGAGTGGATAGAATATATTTCATTATAAATATAAAATTAATTTATATACATGATACTAGATTTATTATCCTTTTAATGATGAAATAGGTTAAGAGAAGGTAGAAGAAAGAAAGAAACTAAAAGGGGTAGTTTTAGATTGTTACCTCTTGAATATCACCTCCTTAATGGACACATTCAGGAACTTAGAATTGGTATTTTGGTGATACTAGAAAAACTTAGAAGTGGGAAGAGTGGGGAGGAGAGGATTTAGAAGATATTTTTCAAGATTCAAGTCTTAGACGATGTGAGGATAAGGGGTTGTATTTATAAGAGGTCATGAGGGTGTTTTTGATTATTATATTCATTAGTTTATTATTTTTGATCAAGACTATAAATTGTATTGATTCTTGTGACTGTATAAAGTAAATGGTGTATGTTATGTCTAACTAATGGGTTATTACATCATTAATGAATAAAAAATTTATGTATTTGGATTATAATGCTAAATATCGTAAATTTATATATTTCAGTATTCATAAAAAATATACTATTTTAGAAAAGCACAAAAATTCACCCTAACGATTTCCAACATATAGATTTCAAAATTGGAATAGATTATAATAGTTTTAAAAAGTATTTGTGGTCTCATAAAATTATATTATCATTATAATAAAACTTAATATTAATTTATAAATCCAATTTATGTAAATAAAATTTATTTTAAATAATTACATTTATTATAAAAGTGATATTAAAACAATTATGTTTTATAAAAATACGAACACTTAATTTATCATTTTTTAAAAAATTTATTTTCTTGTACCGTGATATATATATATATATATATATGATATTTTCAATTAATAAGATACCTAAATATAATTTTAAATTTCCATTGGTGAGGTTACAATTCTAATGGTCAGATTACTATTCCTAACTGTCAAATTACTATTTCAATGGTCAGATTACTATTCCAATAACCAAATTATGATTCCAAATTTCAGATTTATAATGGTCATATGAGTTTACTACATTTTATAAATACCTTTTATTCTATTAATTCCTCATTCACTTCTACTTTCTCTCAATTTTATATATACTTTCATCTTTATAATGATTATTGTGTTTTTAACATTATATTATTTCTACAGATTTGTTCATAAATGTGGTCATTCTGATGGATCATCTAGATCCAAATTATCCTATTATTATCCTATTATTTTTTATTTTCTATCCTGGTTTTTTTGACATTCTATTTTTTTTATTTTTTTATTAATGTACCATTCTTCATTTATGAGAATATTTTTTTGTTGGTTTCTCTCTCTGATATTCTGTTTTTTAATACATGATGTACTTATAAGAATAGAAATTCTATTTATAAAATTCAGGGTCATTTAATTAATGATTTTAAATATACATTTATCCTCTTCCTCATTTTCTCATTCATGTTTATGATATGATATATTATGATATATTGTTCTCTTATTGAGAATTTGAGCGCACCCTGTTCTGATGTTTTCATTCCCCAGGTTATGATGATGATTATACCATTTGAGATGTCTAGAATAATGTTTATAGGAGTGTGCTTAAGGATAAATGTTCACAAGTGTTGTAAAATAACATGTTTATGTAGCTAATCTCAAGGACACTAAAACTTTTAGTCCTCAGGCTATGCGACAAATTCTGAGGTATATTATCTAAATCCTAAATTTAATGTATTACTTAAGTTATGTTTATATCTAATCACTTTAGGATTGGTATACTATATGTGCACCATTTTTTATCACAAGAGGTATAAAACTTCAACCAACTTATTAAAGGGAGATATAGGATGCCAACCATGAAATAATAATCACCCATACATTTGTGTTCCAAGAGAACATAAAAAGAATATATATTTAAAACATAACTAATTAACCCATATAAAATAGTGTGTTTTACTAAAAAATTCTATAAAAAATTCCTTAATACATACTGATAAATAAGGTTGATAGTGGTATAATAACATACCCCTAGTGTATCATAAAGATCATTAATAATGTTGACAGATGAATAATATTATTTCAGATCATTAGATAAATCACTTTGAAATAAATAATAGGAAATACCCCATTTTATTTTAAAAATAATTAAAAATTTAGTTAATTTGGAAAACCATTTTATAGAATTTTAAGGAATATTTATTGATAAGAATCATCATAATGGTGAAAAAATGTGTTCACATGATAAATTTTTAAAAAGAGTTTTGAGAAGATATTTTTAACAATATCTTAAAAATGAAAAGTTACAAGTCACTTTCGAAAGTTATTTTCAAGGGTTTAACATGAATACATTTTTGTTACATTATTTGGAAATAAATCTCAATAATGGTTCCTTGAAAGATACATAAATGTTTTTCAAAGTTTAGAGAGTTAGGAAGATAAGACATATAATTGGGAAAGGAAATACATTTTCAACATTTTAAAAAAACCTTTATTGAAACAGACATCGTAAAAATAGTGATAAATATTTCATTTGAAACATTTTAAAGAGAAATTTTAAGATCACCAGAAAAAATATATATTTGTATTTAAAAATATTTAAGGATAACATTGATTGGAATAGAGAATATTTATATGCAGGAAAAATAGTCTTTAAAAAGGATTAAAATTCTTCTTAACAACGATATAATTTTATGAGAACTAAATTATTCAAGGAAGAGGTTTGGATTTAAAAATTATAATTTACCTAGACAGAAATATAAATTATCATATAATAAAATATTATGGTGTAAGAAACAAAAATAGAAGAAATAAGTTTAAGGTGTAGCATTATAACTCAAAGAAAGGTGGTTTGAGTTAACAAAATATCTTATAACTTTGGTATCTCTTGAACCAAAATACCATGAAAAATATAACTTGAGATGGATATTTAAATTCATTTTAATTTAGTTAAATCATGATAAAATCATCCCTTGGAAATTATATACACTACACAATATAAAATAAGTGGTGAATACAATATATATCTCAAAGAAAGAAAACTGAGATGAGAAAAATCCTTACCTTAACTGCCGACTTCCATAAAACTAATTTAAAATCATGTATAATAAGCATAAATATATAAATAATTAATTTAGGAACATTATTAATATCTATTTCTGTATATAATATTCAATTAAAATCCTTTATCATACCATTATTATTTATGTTTAGTTTATTTTCATCATCGAATGTTAATAATTTTGTTCATTTTGTTTGTGTTTCATGAAGGGGATATTGTTCCTCATTATTTGACAAAAATTTCATAATTACTAGATTATTCATGGTACTATAATATAATTTTTATAATTATTTATAATGTTTAAATACCTTTACATGAGACTCCTAGTTACGATATGTGAATATGAAATTAGCGACAAGCTTATTTTATGTAATTTACTTACATCAACACTTTATATTATAACGATATTGATTTTTGTGTCATACTTTAAAGAATTTATTCATTAAATTTATTAATTATTAATATAATATATATTTATAAAATATATTTTAGAACCATCCGTGTTAGCTGGTGATGAAAAATGAAATGCGTCGCTCCGTGGAGGTGGTAGTCTGCATGTACACATCAAAAAAGTTTTAATTTTATATAAAATATGATAAATGTATCAAATGGTTTATATTTTAAAAAAATTAAACAATTTATAAATATAATATTTTTTTATAAAATACTGTTTTATAACTATACATGTAAGGAGGTTATTAAAAACAAAATAAGTCAGTTCGTGAAGGTGAAAGTCCACACATACTCATGAACGATGCTTTCATTTTTCAAAAGAATGGAGAAGGGTAGATAATAGATATATAATCCACATAATAAAAATTAAGTATACTAATAATAATTATGAAATTACATTATACTACATTAAATATATTTCTAGTATAAGTATATAAAAGAAAAAATGTTAAGAAGTGATTAATACTCAAATTAAGAATTTGAACCTTCTCTTGGAGGACATCTTATAAATAGTGGATTTAGGGATTTTACTTGGATCAAGAGGTTGAAATAAATGGTATAGGTATCTATGAAATTGAAATGGAAATATGTTCTAGTGTAATTCTAATATTTAGTGTATATGTAAAGGGGTGGTGGAAGTATCCTTTTATAAGTAAGGGGAGTGATATTTTTGTTATAATATAAAAGGATAAGTCACTATTCAAGGAATGCGAGTTAAAATATTCAGAATAATAGAGGTATCATGAGTACTGGGGTGATAAAACTATTTGACACATAGTTTTAGATAAGTTTTGATGAGTTTTATGCCTTTTTATTTAGTTTTAACTTTTACAAAAATTTACTTCTACTATAGTAACTCAATTTTTAACCTCAATAATTTATTTTAATGACAAAAATTAAAATTGAAATTATTAACTAATTTGAACATGATGATTTTAAATATTAAAATAATTTTATCAAACAAAAGTTTCAATGGTGAGAAATATTATTTTTTATGTTAGTACACATAACATGTAAAAACTGTTTTTTTTAAAAAGAGAAATTTTAATCATAAAAATTATGTTAAGAATAAAATTATCAATGATGTTGATTTTCATAACATTAATTAGTTTTTAATAAATTAATTTAAGTTATGTGTCTCTAAAATCATATCAAAAATTAAATACATCATGTGAATATTTAATTAATAGAAAAGACCAAAAACATGTTTTATAGGAATAAAATAGCATTTGAGTTGCAAAATGTTGAACAATGATTTTCTAAATTTGACATAGTATTTTTTAAATGAATAATGTTACCACCTTAAAAAAACCTTTATTTAGAATTTTTTATAACATTTTATGGCATTTTTAAATTATGATAAAGTCATATAAGCTATGGAATTGGTAAAAATGTGATTTTCACTATTTATCTAAAAATGAATCTTTTCAGAAAAATATAAAAAATCTATCTCAATATTATATAGTAATACTGATTCTAAAAATTATGATACTTTTTTAAAATTTAAATTATAATATTTAGGAAATCAAATTTTAAATGGAAACATAAAATACAATGAAAACTACTTTTATAGGAAAATGAAATTTTTTTCAAATATTAACTATTATTATTCTTATTTTATATAAAATTATAATTAAATTATTTTAATATATTATTAATATAAAAAATATATTTTATCATAATTTAACCATAATATGATTTATTTCTTGAAATAAAAATGCATAGCATATGAAAAACCAATTTTTGGGAAAAACATTTTAAGCATAAAATGATCTTATTAGTTATTTAAATAGACTAATTGAGTTTCATAAGTGCATTAGTATTGAAACTGACTTTTATTTTTATTTCTACCTATATTTTTTAATGTTATTACCTCTATTTATACCCTCTAATTCAAAAAATACTTTAAAATGGTTATATATATCTTAATAAAATATGTCATAGTTCCTTTTGGTTTGGTATTGCCTAGGAAACAAGATATTCCAAATATTAAATATTTAATGGGAAATTAATACTAAAATATCAACATTTTACACATGTGGCGTACTTAGAGGGTTATTAATTACACAAAACACTTTTTTTCCTTATTATAATATTCTTTATCTCATACAAAAAATCTTACTCACGCCAACTTAACATTTATTACAAGCCTATATTATTCCATGATGAATATTGGTTAGGGATAACTCAAAGTGATAATTTGAGAGATATATCGCCATTATATTTCATGAAATGCATATATATATTCATATAGCTTGAATTAATGATAAATGGGATATTTCCTTTTATATGATCCATTTTACATTCTTAAAACTCTTTTAAGAATACACAACAAACCCTATATAATAACCCATTTATCATATCGTATATGATATAATTATAAAACATCCTTATGTTTTCTTCACTTTATATGATTATGTTAACTTATTACATCTACATATAATTCCTACCACATAACATCTATGAAGAAAACAAGTTTTAATAATGGTGAGATTTAGGAATTGTAATCCTAATTTTAAACTCCTTAAACATATTCAAATTCCTTAAATTCACAACATAAAATGTTATGACTCCAATAAATTATATTTCCTACTTAGAACTCTTTTAAGTTTAACATCACCGTAATTATAATTTTTATTTGAAATAATGAAACAATTTATATTATTACCCTCCAATAAATCCTAAAATCCTATAGTATAAAGTGAAATATACTATGTTATGGTAACTAAATTAAACTCTTTAAATTTATCTTTACCACTAAATTCATAAAACATTTTAGGATATAAATTGAAATTCACTTTTATTTTAACCAGTATAATCCTTTAGGATATAGTGTTATTCACTTTCTCATGATAACTAAATATCACCTTAATATTTTTCTTGATCACCAAATATTTTAAAAATTTTAGGATATTAAGTGAAAAAGTCAACTTTAGATTAGTATAACATTTTATTTGTTAACTTTTAACTTCTCTAAGTTCAAGCATACTCCCACTAGCCTCTTAAATACTATATTTTCTTAAGAATATCAATATAAGATATACAAAATATTTTTATTTAGGAAATGAATCTAATTTATGTTGTAGAAATATTAAACAAATAAAAAAATATTTCCATTTTCTATAATCAATTATACTTTTTTGGGTGATTTTCCTCTTAAAATAATACTTCATTATTTAAAATATTCCACTAATGGGTTGTGGGAACATTGTGATTCATAATTTAACAAATATACGAATGAATAATTTATCTTAGATAAAACACTTTTATCCTTATCTACTTTTCAAATCATATTATAGAATCCAATGAACCTTAAATCATGTGTATGAATTTATTTTCCCATATTATTCATAATAATACTTTTTAAACTAAAAACTTCTCTTATTATAAGAGAAATGAGATAACTATACACATATTTTATTTAGATTCATCCAAGCTACATAAGATAATTTACATTAAAACATTTCATGTAAAAATTATTTGCTTTATAACTTGAATGAAAAATAAAATCTATATCAAATTTTAATTTATTTTTAACTCTTTTATATTTATAAAACTTTTAAAATTTACAATTTTCATCATATAATCATAAAAAAATTATTATTTTTTGATAAAACTAGTACCATAGTTGGTTATTCAATATTGTTTCCAAAACCCATTAAGACATCTCAACCAATTACATTATACTGAATCATTAATCCTACTTCCTAAAAACATATTTAGGTTTCAGTAACCTTAACTGGATACCTGAAGAAGCATTTTTGGACTTTCCAAAAAACTTTTCTTCATCCGATTTGAACTTTTTACCCACTTATATCATCCATATAATACCAGAACCTAGACTTCACATAACTTGTTTATATACTATAAAATATTAATAATGTAAGGTAAATGTTTCTTAAACACATTCCCATCATTTTAACTTTTCAATCAATGGAAATAGTAGTAATTATTTATCCATAATAATCCTAACATCTAGTCTCATCATGTTATTAGCATACTCAATCATATTGAGTATCATTGACATGCCCAAAACACATTGAGTATATGAGAATATAAATTCCTTATTTGGTTTTACATAAAATGAATTAGTAATCTTATTTTGATCATTATATACTACTGATAATATTTTAGATTCACATATTGAACAACTTCAACACTTGGTTACTCAAGAAGGTGTTTCTCTAAAAAATAGAATTTCTTTAACTTTAGAACTTTTATTAAGTTAAAAGTATTAGAATTAACTTTAATTAATATACTATTTCATATATGATTTATCTCAAAGTTATTTTTATTTATGACCATTATATTATTTATAATATATGTTTTTATTAGAGGACTATCACGTTTTATTATAATTTAATAATGAATTTTATTAAATTGGGTCCCACTAAAATGATGACCCATCATAAACTCATAATATATATTTTTGGAACAAGATTAATATATTAATAAAAAAAATTGTATAAACCCAAGTATCTTTATATATTTTATTTCATGATTTTTAACATAAAGTTCCATAAAATACATCCTATGAATCTAGAGATCCAGTGATTTGGGAGATTTGAAACATAATACAACAACTTAAAGTAAGCAAAAAAATATTTATTTTAATATATATAAAGCTATATAAAATCTAATTAAACTTTTTTTCACTTTTTAGGATAACTTCGGGAATATATAATGATAGGGGGTGAGATATAAATCCACTAAGGAAGTAAACATGACAGAACAATATAACCGGGAGAAGGTGCATAACATTATATCATATAGAGAAGGATCATTTATCATTAATGGAATAATATAATGAAAAATACATCATAACATCATGGAAACATAATAAAGTGGCAATATAATAAACCATGACATCATAAGAACAAGTCAAGGCTCACTGCCAAGACAACATAACATAGTGTGTTAGGCTAATTTCCCTTGCATTATACACGGTATCTCATGAGATGAAAACATTACATAATGAATTAGGGGGATATATAATTCCAATAAAATATGTAACATTATAATATTTTTATATATATTTGGGTTCTATATAAATTAGTCATATATAAG
This sequence comes from Viscum album, assembly GCA_963277665.1. Lineage (NCBI taxonomy): Eukaryota > Viridiplantae > Streptophyta > Magnoliopsida > Santalales > Viscaceae > Viscum > Viscum album. Next base: position 2,009,931,301 of record OY728141.1, on the reverse strand, counting down.
GAATATGTATAATAATATCCATGAAAATAAAATGGGTTACATAATCGTGTCTTAATAAATAACCAAATGACATATCACAAATATTTCGTGAAAAAATAGTTTAAATAATTATTGGATTTTAATAACTTAATAAATAAACATAGTTCATGAAAATGAAGATAAATTAAAGATAATTTATAAGAAATAAGTGGATAAGAAGGTTTGGAAATGATAACCTAAGAGATGTTTTTATAAAAAGAGAAATGAATATTTAGATAAGGTAATATCATAGTAATTTCCTTAAAAAAATTAACCCAAATGGTTTTCAAAATTTTTTTAGTGTTTTTATAAAATATATAAGGTTAAAAGAATCATATATATTGGTATATGAAAATAGATAATAATTAAACAAGTTCCCTTTAAATGGGTTTTCTTAAAAGAAGGAATTGAGAAGGGAACATGATGAACATGTATTATATCCAAAAAATAAAGGTAATGAAAAGCAGGTATATATATAAGGAATATATATAATTAATATTTATGTATTAAATTATGGTCACCCACATTTTTATTTTATAAACCTTCCATTAAAATATATAGTATTTAACAAACAAAGGATCATTTGAGGTTTAGTGTCTTGGAAATTAGGAACATAATACATGGAAAACTTAAAAAATAAAACATTATTATAATCCAATTAAAATATATCTTCATAGGTTCTTCCTAAGTTAATTTTTTTACATCTCATATACGGGGGAAATACATCAAAGAAAAGGGTGAGCATAAATCCCAACAGGGGAATAATAAAAGGAGATACCTAGCATGTTGGAAAGAGGCATAAAAATAAGGCATGATCATATGAACATGAGGCCTAAAATAATATAAAGAACATGAATAATAGTATTTAAATTTTGATACAACATTAAAATGACTAATTAATAATCATATCACTAAGGTTTATCACCAAGGTGTCATAAATCATAAGTACCAAGGTTATTCAGCAAGGCATTATAAAACATGTCATCTCTAGAGATTGATTATTTACCCAATGCATTAGAGTGATATTAGGGTGAAAACATCATATGTATTAATTCGCATGATCTACATTTATCATATTAAATAATGTCATTAATAACCTATATTAAATAAAGAACGAGTTTCATATCAAAATCATTGTGTACAAAGTGATTAAAGAATTGAACATAAAATCCTTTTTAACCCACAAAGTAGGAATATGGGTTTAATATATGTAAATAAATGAATAAATAATACTTTTTTACATCTAGGTGAATACCCGTGGAATTATAATATGTTTTTTATTCACTTTATGAGAATTTCTCATGTAGAAAATAGAAATTCAAGGAATGAATTTGGCAACATGATGGCATACATTATATCTTATAGAAAGGGAATAATGGGAGGTAAAGAAGGTATCCCATTGATAAAACTTATTTTTTTGTAAGGTTAATATAGAGAGTTTAATATAAGAAACTATATTAACATTAAAAGGAATACACCAAAGGGGAACTTGGATGAAAATGGAGAAGAAGAGAATTCTCTTGTCTTAAAGATTTTCTTCCTAAAACTTGAGGTTTGAACCATAACACCTTGAGGGAGGCTTGGAGAGAATCTTTGGGATGTTAAATGAACATAATTCCCTGATTAAGGGAATTGGAGTAGTGAGTAGGTTATGGGAAGGGGGTATTTATTTTTGAGGAGGGGTATCTTTAAGTGATTAAATAATAATTATTTTGTAGTTAAGGATAACCACTATTAGGTGGCATTAATTCCAACAATTTTGGTTAAAAATTAAATATTTAAAAGATTTTTAGACTAATAAATAAATCATATTCCCATTTAATGTAGTATTGTTTAGGTATTTTTATCTTTTACTATTTAACTTTAATCTGCAACTTTATTTTACTTATACTACAATAACTCTTTTTTCACCATGATATATTTTTTACACTTAAAAATGAAATTAACCTTAGCACATAATTTGGAACTTATAATTCAAAATATTCAATCCATTTTACTTGTTTAAATTTATAAAAGTGATAAAAATAAATTCTAATATGATACTAGTATAACTCATAAAAATATTTTTTTTGGAAAGGATAAAATCATGGTTTTCAAAATATTGAGAATGTGTTTATAAATGAACTACATTATGTACTATGTTATTACTTAAATAATTTTTTATTGAGAATAAGGATTAACAAATTTTAAATCTTTATCACACTTGAATTATATCATATGAGTTATCATATTTCATAAAAAATAATATTTTCACTTTTTAACCCAAAAATCAATTTTTTAAGAAATTACCATTAATTAATGATACTATAATTTCAATGTACTAAATCCAAAAATGATATTTATTTTATCAAAACAATTATCTAAATATGATAATTTAAACTTTTAAATAATTATTCTTATTTATTTAAATTTCTAAATTTCGTAGAAAAATAAAAATTCTAACCATTATAAAAATTAATTAGGTCTTTTTAAAAATATATTATCATTTAAAAAGTGTTTTAAATATTATTTCAATAAAGAATATTTTATATAAAACTTATACATTTATCTTAAAACACAATTTTAATAGAATATTCTTATTTTCACAAAAATAATACGATTTTGATTATATAATTAAATCATCCCATTACTGTTCCTAGTTATAATTTTCCATGATGTGTAAATTTATTATGACATATATTTTTTTTTATTTTCTTATCATAAATCGTTTATTATAAAATTAGTGTTCTATTAATAACATAAAGTAATTTTTTTGGTGTTTCATTCTTCCCCCCTTAGAGAAAATTTTCCCTCAATTTTTTTTGTCCAACCTCAAATGGTCCAATATAATCTGGACTCATCTTCTCTCTATCTTCTTCAGATTTGGGAACTAATTAGTAAGGTGACCAAGATCTTCAAACTTGAATAAATGAACTACTATATGTTATTTCATTATCTTTCCATTATTTCATGAATTAAGTGGTTGTTGATTTTCATCTCCATGATAGTTTTGAGAAATATGTCCATCCTACCCACATTTATAGCACATCCCACTTACTTAAAGATATTTACTTGAGTTTATTTTACCAAATTTGTTATAAAAGGGACATTGTACTTTCTTCCCTTCCTTTTCAAGGTCAGGTTCCTTCCTAAAATTTTGATCGATTCTTCTCTTATTATCATGCTTCCTATAGGACCACTAGGAATATCTAAACTCCATCAAAACTTTGAGAGGATACCACACTATCTCTTCATAACTATTAAAGACACATATTTACAAAGATTTAAAAATATGGGGTCTCGGTCTTCCAAATAATCAGTTTGTATTCCAATCAAAATTGATGAAAAGATTGAACCATAGTGTGAAAACCTTGTAAAGTTTGATTCATAATTCCCCAATGAATCATTTTCCTTTTCTTTCAACTCAATGAATTACCACTCCATTTTTTCCAGAGGTTATGAGGAACATACTTGATGAAAATAACTTTTTGAAGTCTTTACATCCCATGGAATCCTCTTTATCCCCTAGCTTAATGTTCTCGATCAGTGTCCACCATTAATCCAATTATCCTTCTAAGTGATATACCGAAAATGTAACTTTATATTTTTTTAGAATAATTGAGTATAAAAAATATATCTTCTATAGTATTGATCCATTTTTATGTGATTAGTATATCACATGTTCCAATAAAAATAGGTGGTCATTGATTTATGAAGTATTCAACCACCTACTATACCTTCCTTGTTGAATCGGGATGCTCCACATGGTTTTGGTTGCTGTTCATGACTTGGGTTAACTGATTCATCATTATCATGAAATTTTCAACTATAGATACCCCCATATTGGGAATTCTATCATCAAAATGTCTATTTCATATGTTGTTCGCATGATTCCTTCAATTTTATTTCATTTTTCTCTTGAAGAAGAGAACCAAATTAAGAGATTTGTTAATATTAGGAATCTTACAACAACACTTATAAAGGAAATATTAGTACTAAAATTTTATAATATCATGATTATAGGATGGCATACATCAATGTTAATAAAATATACACATTATCTATATATCCTTCATAATGGTTTGTACACGCATGTGTTTAACCAAAGAATATCCCTCAGGAGTGTCATACTAGGTGTATAGCAAGACCCATTATCATGCACTAGGTGATTGTCGAGTTCATCTCAATGTACCATTTTCAAGGTTATTAGCCCTAAGTACAATTGTTATAGATTCAGATCCACTTTTAGTATTTAGATAAAGATGTATTTTCATGTAAATCACTTAATTAAAAGTTTATAAAAAATAGGTTGTTTTCCTATGTTTAGACTTAGCCCAAGGGTTCATACTATAGTATTTCTAGTGCTAATTTCCACAAATAACTAAACAATCCTCTAATACCAACTATCATGACCCAAAGTTTTATTACATAAACTTTTCATTACATGATGTGAAATTTAACAATACAAATGTAAGAACCTGGTTCTTCCTTTGAGGTACGAATCCTTCCTCTTAATTTTTTACTTAAGAAAATGGAGGAAAAAGAGATCAAAGGCTGACTATAGGCTTGTTACATGACATGACTTGGAGTTACATGCCTTGTATTTCTAAGGAAATGACATGTAATGAGGGTTTTATGCTATATAATCCCAGTACACCACCATGTAATGACCAGGACAAGATTTGTAAGGACACAATGTGTATTTTCTAGTACACATAGTGTAATTTTATTTTTTTTCATTAAATCAGGAAATAACTTCATTTTTGTCAGATAGACAGAAATGATCCCTCCTTCAATGAGAATTGCTTCCAAGTAATCAAATTGGGAAATTGTACATCGTTTCATCATCCGATGCCTGATTCGAACACCGTCAGATTTGTTGAAATCCCCTTGGCGAGTGATCGATTCCACTTGAGCCTTTATTCCTAATTTATTATCTCGACCTAGTTATCAAAGGTTTTGATTTTATTCTTGTTTTTTAGATCTACTCCTTTATAGGTCTAATTTAATCCCAACGCTGGATGAGGGAAGTCATATGAGTATAAGGTATGTGATCTTGTGACTTTCACTAGTTTTCGAGTTGAATATATATGTCGGAGTTCCACACACCCACTTTTAGGGTGTAAATTAATTGATATTTGTATATTATTATTGCATATTGTTTTTTAGGTAATTGGTTAGATGTTGGAAACCATGTTTAGGTGTGATCACCTCGATTAAGGGCCAACCCGTGGGTGCGTTTTCCTTGGAATACCAATGTTTATCCATTTATTCAAGGATACCTATGGGCATGACCTTTGTTCAATTAATTGGTAGTTTAAAATAGAATTGGTTAATTTAATAAAATGACCATGTGAGATAGTTTATAATTAATCCTTGTGATATTTTAATTAACTTGTTAGTCTTTCTATATAAATTTCCTAGGTGAGTTCAACTGTTTAAGCCTTGTAACTATTTAGATTAATTAAAGGGATTATGACATTAATTGAGTCCCTATGAGTTATTATTATGGAAGCCATGCAATAGTTTTATTTACATGTTTCTTGTTATTAATCCAGACCATGTGAGTATTTGAAAGGCTAAGCCTTATGATGTTGGTCCTTGATTGTTATATTGTATGTATTTAATTAGGTTTTTCTATGCCTACGAGAGAGGTTTTTCTTTGCATGAAGGTAAGGTTTTTCTATACTTGAGGGTGAGGTTTTTCTATTCACAAGGGAGAAGGTTTTTCTATGCCTAAGGGTGAGGGTTCACTTAATGTTACTATGTTGTGAGAGAGCCATGATGTAATGGATGGGCTCAGTCTCTCTTTGAACTGAATAATGAAATGGAATGATATATGAAACATCTTCCAAGGCAAATCACAATCTTGGATTCTGTCTTTACTTATACTTGATTTGATGGTCTCATGATACATCTATTGTGCTTACTTATAGAACTATTTACTATTGAGTATCTTCCAGTTACTTATTTCACTACTATACACTATCTATTATATATATATATATATTTACTGGTTGATCAAAACAGATCTTGGGTAGTTTCCTACTAAGATTTAGTCTCACACTCTGTTTTGATCATGCTTTTGGGCCCAAATAGATTATATGATTATAGGTATTGATTAAGAAAAGCGCCCTTCTGCGGGTTCTTGATTTTTTATTTAGGAGTAGGAGAGTATGGGACCGATCTAAGGCTTGTGATGATTCTTAGATTCCTTTATTTCTTTTGTGCTTCTGGAACATATATTATGGATTTTTTTAGTATACCTATTTTGACTGTTTCATAGAACATAACATGCTGCATCATCTTTTGTATGGAATGATGCTTGGTTCTTTATCTTATCAGTATTATACTATTTATTTCTATTGAATGCTATTTATTGTTTCCACTATTAAATTATTATTGATTCTGCTATGTTACACTCAGCCAATGAGGTCATATTATCCCCACTATCACACACTAGGTCCTTGCTTCTAGTCGATAGCCTCTGGTGTTTAGAGAAATGCACTTGAGGTCATGTGTCCAACTGGGAATGGGGAACCATTTGAGTGGCATCTGGATCCAGGATGTTACAAAATGGTATCAGTGGAGTATTTTCTGGTTTGTCTTACTATTTGGAAAAATTCGATAGGGATAGAAATGAACTAGAGTTTGGAAATAAACTTTTCCTGGGAGTAACTACCCCATATATGGGGAAAATCCAAATTTCCTTGATTGAATTGTGATTTTTATATTTTGAGCTGTTATAATTGATTCGATTTCACCGTTGGGTGACACAATTGTTTTGTGATGTTATTATTTATATCATTTTGGTTCTATTTTGATGCAACCCGATGAGATGAAGGTATTCCTTATCATGCATCATATAGGAACTTGTTAGAAATCAAATGCCATGCATTATTACTATTCCATTTAGGAGAAATACTAATTGCATGCTATTGTGATAGGTACCATGATATATATGACTGCTGTTGTGACAGGTGTATCGATATGTTTTATAGTTTGAATTGGGTGGAATCTAAACTTTGGTCACTGAGGTGTATGATCCCTCTTGGATCAGAATTTGGTGGATCATGTTTTGGACTTGAATTATATATGATGTGAAAAATGTGGATGTCAAACTTTAACTTGTGGTGAGTATGGCCCCCCATGAATCGGAATTTGAAATACCACTATTCTACTTTGTAAAAATGGGGGTTTTGAGGAAGTTTTATAGGTTTTCTTCCTAGAAACCCAGACAACATGGTGTGTGATGCTATCAACACACACCATGTGTTCTTATATTTAGGAAGAAAAATTTTACTAATTACACACCGTGTACTATGGGTATACACCGTGTAGAAAATGACCATGTGAAGGAAAACATGGTATGATGGTTTTTGGCCAGTGCACATTGTGTACTTTAGGCACAACCATGTAGTGTTACTCAGGTAGAACCCATGTGGTTCAAGTTATGTAAAAGTACATGACTGGGAGGGGAGAATCAATTACACATTGTGTGTCAATAAAACAAAGCATGTTCCTTGGGTGGTTACATGCCCAGGCCAGCGGAAGTACACACCTGGGTAGGAGCATGCGGGTATACACCATGTACAGTTTCTACATGCCTTGTACTCCTCTTTTGGAAACCTTAAAGGTTTTCTTCTTCTATTTAGTTATTTCTCTCTTGAACTGAGGTGTGTGATTAACCTTGCAGAGTCATTCCTCCATGACGACCTCTAGTTGTACGCTAGGAGAGTGGAGGTGATCATACCCTAGAGATGGTAGGACATGGGCTACCAGTAGATCCTCTAGTTTTGTCATCCGAGCTACCAACTATTGTACTAGACGTAGGTATTGAGGTAAAATTCCATGAAAACTTTATGCACTTCATATAGAACTTCCAAGGAACACTACAACCAGGCACGTCTATGGATGAGCTAACACAAGTGTTCCAATAGTAGCATTCACCCATGTTTTCGTTTGATTGGGGACCACAGGTTGCAGAGTCATGGTTTGAGGCCATGTTATCGATCTTTGAGCATCTGGATATGCCTCCCGAGTGTAGGTTGAATCTCTCTACTTATATGCTATGTGATTCCCCCAAGAGATGGTGGGATGTTATCACTAATACGAAACTCCATCGGGATATGTCCTGGGAAGAGATTCAAACAGTTTTTATGATTAATTTTATCCCAAGATGCTGAGGGCTGACAAAGCCTGGTAGTTAATGTATTTGGAGAGGAGTGATCTATCAGTTATGGATTACTCTGCCCATTTTACTGATCTCCAGCGCTTCATACCTATTCAGATGGGTGACTATCTATTGAAGGGAAGGATATTCAAGGATGGTCTCAGGTACAACATTCTATCATAGGTGATTATATTCTATATGACTACTCTATCTACTATAGTAAACCAGGAACTGATTAACAAATGAAAACAGAGGAAATTTGGAGGTGTGAGCCAAGATAGTTCGACATTGAGATCTAGTATTGTTTTGACCAGTAGTTGGAAGCGTCGTCTGGAGCTTACTTGCATTGAGTATAGTAGCGAGAACGTATCTTTAGGTATCCATGTGAGGTGATTCATGTATGGGAGATCTGAGCATACAAAGCCAAATTGTCCGATGGATCCAGTAGAGTGATGATCTTGTAGTAATATGGGCCATGTTCAATGTTTCTATAGGGGTTTTCCTCTAGTATATAGTGATAGAGGGTTTTCACCGACTCCACATTAAGGATCAGGGTCAACAGCTTCTCCCAAATTAGGGAACTAGAGGGCATCATGCCATTCAGGGTGAGGTAGTGGTCATGGTCATGGTATCTAGACCCAAAGGTCTCAGAGACAGTAGGTTATATTGGCTCAAAGTATCCAGGTAGTTCCACAGGGTCGTAGTATAGGCCGGACTTATGTAGTGAAATAGACCCAGTAGGAATAGGATCCCAATCCTTTTACTGTTAGAGGTACTATTCTAGTGACCTCTGTTTTAGCTTCTTCACTTTTTGATAGAGGGGATTTACATAATTTGATATTTGTTCCCACTTTGGAGATCCTAGTGCTATGTTTTTCTACTTTTGATGATGCTATGATGCTAGACACCCTATTGGGGATTAGAACTATAAGTTTGTGTCACTACAATGAGGTCCCACTTGAGGTTGGTGGGTTTCACTTTATTTGGGATCTGTATGTCTTAGAGATGATAGGATTTGCTGTAATCCTTGGAATGGATTGGATGGTATCCTTTCATGCCTTTGTTGATTTCTATCACCATAGGGTGAGTTTCATGTCACCAGAGGGTGGATCGTTTTTACACAAGAGAGGAAGTTAGACCCAAGAATCATGGTGTGAGTGGGATAATAGCCCAGATTGTGAGTTTATATCTAGATGACCAGGGACCATTTCATATGGATATCCCTCCAGTAGTTTATTGTTTTAAGGACATATTTTTGGGTGAATTTTTAGTTTTACCTATGGTGAGAAAGGTAGAGTTCTCTATCGATCTAGTTTTAGGAGAGGCACTGGTATCCATTCCTCCTTATAGGATGGCAAAGATAGATTTACAAGAGATCAATAGGTAGCCAGAGGATTTGTAGGCTAAGGGTTTCATCTGAAACAATAATTCCCCTTGGGGTTCATCCGTCCTTTTTGAGAAAAAGGCATACAATACTCTTGGGATATTCATGGATTATAAAAAATTGAACCAGTTGATAGTTAAGAACTGGTCTCCTCTACCACATATAGTTGACCTCTTTAATCAGTTACATAGATCTTGGGTATTCACTAAGATCAATTTGAGATATGGTTATCATTAGGTGCATGTTAGATCATCAAACATACCTCACATAACTTTCCGAAGAAGATATGGTCTGTACAAGTATGTGGTTATGCTATTCAGTCCCACTAATGTTTTAATGGTCTTAAATGAATAGATGAACTATGTGTTCCATCCTTAGCTTGACTAATTCATTTTGGTTTTAGTGGATGATATCTTTGGGTATTCTCATAATCGAAATGACCATGCCAAACTTCTTGAGATCATTTTTAGTATACTAAGAGAGAATTATTTATATGATAAGCTCACAAATTGAAACTTCTAGATGGATCATATTCACTTCCTAGGTCACGTTATCTCGGAGATAAGAGTATAAGTGGACCCATAGAAAGTGAGAGCAGTAGTTACCTGGGAGTAACTCAAGAATTTCTTTGAGGTGCAGAGTTTTCTAGGGCTGGCTAGTTACTACAAGAATTTCAGATAGGACTTCTCACACTTAGTAGTGGTAATGACGGGGTTGATGAATAATGGTGTGAATTATGTATGGTCAGATTCTTGCGATATTTCCTCTTAGGAATTGAAATGGAGATTAACGTCAGCACGGATACCGAATTTTCTAGAACCGGGCATGAGTTATAATGTGTACTACGATGCATCAAGTATTAGGGTGGAACCAATGCTTATGTAGGGGGATCAAGACATTGCATATGTGTCTCAGTAGTTGAGGATACATGAGAGGAATTACCTGACACATGATCTTGAGTTAGCTGCAGTTGTTCATGCCTTACGATTTTAGGGACACTACTTACTGAGAGAATATTTTGTAGTATACACGGACCGCAAAAGTCTCATGTACATCTTTATTTAGTGTGATCTGAATCTGAGGAATTGAAGGTGGATGAAATACCTTTAGTATTTTGACTTTGATCTTTCCTACATGGATTGGAAAGGCAAGGTAGTGGCCATTGCACTGATTAGGAGGACTCAGATACATGCAGTGAAGTGGGATAGTAGAGAGTGGTGGATTATGGCCTTATTCTCTAAGATGCATTTAGAGGTGCACAATAGGTGGTTATAGACTTTTCCTTCATCCTTAGCTATTAGGTCTACCTTACTGGACAAAGTGAAGATGAGGAAGCTATCGAATTATAAAGGCCTAGTTCTACAGGAGAGTATGTCAGGAGTGGACCCTCCTCCTGGTTGAACCATTGATAGGGATGATGTCCTATGGTTAGAGGGTCACGTATGGGTTTCAGCAGACATGCACGAAGAGCTTTAGTGGGATTTTCATGCTTTGTTTGGGTGGTTCATCCTGGTGTCACCATGATGTATCAAGATTTACATCGTCAGTACTTGTGTCTAGCTATGAAGGTATATTTAGCTGGTTTTTCTATGAGATGTTCCACCTGTTAGCAGGTGAAGGCGAAGCATCAACAAATCACCAAAATTTTATAGCAGCTACCCTTTCCGGATTGGTAATGGAATGACATCATGATGGATTTTGTGATGAGTTTATCGAGGTTGCCCCGTGGAAATGATGTAGTGTGGGTTATTTTTGACTAGCTTACAAAGGTTACACATTTCCTGCTGATTAAGGAAACCTTCAGTATTGATGAGCTTGGAAGGTTATACATATATGAGATCATACGACTACCTGAGGTCCCACATTCTCTCATTTTAGATAGGGACACCTGGTTCACTTATTATTTCCAGTAAGGGCTATAGAGGTATTTTGGTACCTAGGTACTTCTAAGCACAACTTACCACCCCTAGATAGATGGTTAGTCAGATTGCATGATTCAAGTGATGAAGGACATTCTTTAGGCATGCATCTTGGATTTTAGGGGTTCTTGGGAGACACACATACCCCTTTTTGAGTTTTTAACAATAATATCTTCTAGGATACTATTAAGATGGTTCCATATGAGGATTTGTATGGTAGACCATGCCGATCACCCCTATGTTAGCTGGACGTAGGAGAGGCACTATGATGGGACCTCATCTTGTCCCTAAGACCACAGAGTAGGTTCAGTTGATTCAAAAGTGGATGGATAATGCACATTATTTTTAGAAATCATGTGATTATTACCACAGATGACCTTTGGAGTTCAATGTTTGGGATCAAGTTTTCTTACATGTCGCACCGTGGTTGGGACACAAGAGGATCAATAGATATGGTAAGATTTAACCAAGATATTCTGGCCCATTTGATATCCTAGATATAGTCAGTTCTATTGCATATCATTTGCAATTACCTCAGAGGTACAAGGCTATGCATGATGTCTTCCATGTCTCTCAGTTTTGATGTTACTTTTCGGACCCATCTCATGATTTTTAGCCCAAGGAAGTGGAGTTTCCAAAAGAGTCCTCCTTTCATGAGAAACCTATTCGTATTATGGATCATAGCATGAAGGTTCTCCATTACCTATCTATTCCTTTAGTATGGATGCTATGGCAGCATGACCAAGTGTGGGATGAGACTTGGGAGAGGGAGTTTGACATAAAATCACAATGGCCTAAGTTATTCTTTGATGTTCCTTCACCACCCTTGGAAGGGAAATTCATGGATGAATTTCTATAAGGGGGAAAGTTTATAAGAAACCGGTTCTTACTTTGAGGTACAAATCCTTACTCTTCTATTTTTACTTAAGAAAATTGAGGAAAAAGAGATAAAATTCTGAATGTAGTCCTGTTACATGATGTGACTAAGAGTAACACACCATGTATTTCTAGGGAGACGCTATGTAATGGGGGTTTCATGCTGTATAATCTTAGTACATGACCATGTAATGGCCTGGCCAGGATTTGTATGGACATGACATGTAGTTTCTAGTACACGATGTGTACTTTTTTTTGATTAAATAACGAAGTAACATCATTTTTTTCAGATGGATAGAAACAAGCCCTCCTTCGACGAGCAGCGCGCCCAGGAAATCTGATCAAGAAATTGCCTTTTGTTTCATCTTCTATCACCCAATTCGAACACTGTTAGATCCATTAAAATCTCCTTAGTGAGTGATCGATTACACTTGAGAATTTCTTCCTGATTTCTTCTCTCAACCTTGTTATTGAAGGTTTTTATTTTATTATTATTTTATAGATCTACTACATTTTAGGTAAAATTGAAGCCTGGAGTTGGACGAGGGAAGTCATACGAGTATGATGTAAGTTTTATTATTCCTCTAGCTAGTTGTTGAGTTGAATATATATTCTAAAGTTCCTTGAACCCACCTTTTGGCTGTCGATTGATTGATATTTTTCTATTATTATTTACTATTATTGTTTCGGTAATTGGTTAGATGTCTGAAACCATTTTTAGGTTTGATCACCCCGATTAAGGGCCACCTTGTGGGTGTGTTTCCATTAGAAGACCAATGTTTAGCCGTTTGGCCTAGGATTCTTATGGGAATGCCTATATTTCCAATAATGGGTTATTTAAAATGGAATTGGTTAATTGATTGAATTTTCAATGGGGGATAGTTGATTGTTAAGCCTTTTGATAGTATAATTCACATGTTAGGATTTCTATATAAATTTCCCAGGTGATTACAATTTTTTAACCCTTATAAATATTTAGATTACCTGATAGACTTGTGACATTAATTGAGCCCTTGTGAGTTATTATTATGGAATCTATATAGTAGTTTAATTTACATGTTTCTTTTTATAAATCCAGTCCATGTGAGTATTTGAAAGGCCAAGCCTTATGAGATTATTCATTGCTTGTTATATTGGATGTATTTGGTTAGGTTTTTATATACATGTAGATGAGGTTTTGATATTCCTATGAGTGAGGTTTTTTTATGCCTGAGGGAGATGTTTTTCTATTCCTGAGGGTGGGGGTTTTTCTATGACTGAGGGAATGGGTTCACTTACTATTACTATATCGTGAGCGAGCCATGATTTAAAGGATGGGCTCATTCTATCTTTAAACTACATAATGAAATAAAATGATATATGACTCATCTTACAAGACAAAGAATAAGCTTGGATTCTATATTTACTTATACTTACATAGATGGTCTCCTGTGACATCTATTGTGATTACTTGTAGAAATGATTACTTTTTAGTATCTTCCAGTTACTTATTTCACTACTGTGTACTGCATGTTATATATATATTCACTAATTGATCAACATCGATCTTGGGTGGTTTCCTACTGGGATTTAGTATCATGCCATATTTGGGTCATGCTTTTGGACCCAAATAGACTATATGATTGCTGGTGTTGATCAGGGAAAGGGACCTTTTGATGCTTCTCGATATTCTATTTAGGAGCTGGAGAGCATGGGAACGAACCAAGGCTAGTGGATATTATTGGATTACTTTGTTTTCTTGTTCTTCTGGAATATATATTGTGGATTTATATAGTGTACCTATTTTGGATATTTTATTTGAATATAAAATGCTGAATCATATTTTGTATAGAATGATGCTTGGTTATTTATCTTATCATTCTTCCACTGTTTATTTCATTTGTATTCTATTTACAGTTTCCACTATCATATTATTATTGATTATTATATGTTATACTCTTCCAATGAGGTCACAGTTTCCACAAAATCACACCCTAGTGCCTCACTTCTAATCAGAAGCCTCTGGTGTTTTTTAGAAGTGCATTTAAGTCTATGTGGCCAACCGGGAATGCGACACCAGTTGAGTGGCATCTAGATCTAGGACGTTACAACAAACAATATTTTAAGGTATATTGTCTTAGAAATTAAGATCACAATACATAAACATAAAAAATTATTCTAATCAACTTTAAGGACACATTCACAGGTTCTTATTTAGTTACTTTTATTATGTGTCATATCCTAGGGACATACATCAAAGAAAGGGGTGAGCATAAAGCTCAACAAGGGAATAATAAAATGAGATAATTAACATGTGACAAAGGGTAATAAAAATAATGCATGAACATATGAACATGATTCATATAATAGTATAAAGAATATGAATCATATCTTGTAAATTCAGATACAATATAAAAATGAGGCATTCATAAGCATATCACCAAGGTTTTTCTATAGGGTGTAAAAAAATAATAATTACCATGGTTATTCACCAAGGTATCATAAATCATGTCACCTATAGAGATTAATTATTTACACAATTCATTTGAAGAATATAAGGGAACACCCTTTATATGTATTAATTCATTTTATCCACATTGATCATAAAAAATAATTTATCAATAATTCGTATAAAATTAAAACATGTTTCATATCAAAATAATTTCATACAAAGTTCTTAAATAATTGAACATAATATCATTTTTAATCCATGAAAATGGAATATGGATTTAATATATGTAAATACTAGAATAAATAAGACATGTTTACATATAATTTAATATTAATGGAAATAGAATAGTTTTGGGTATTCATAATATAATAATTTCTTATATAGAAAAAAGTAATTTAAGGAATGAATTCAAAAACATGATAGTATACATTATAGATTATGAAAATGGAATAATGGGAGGGAAAAAAGTCTTCCATTGATATTTTTTATAGTAATAGTAGTATCAAAAGTGTAATAGAATAAATTATATTAACATTTTTATGGTATAAGAAAAGTGGAAGTTGGATGAAAAAGGAGAAGAGGTTAAGTCCCATACCTTGATGATTTGATTCATAAAACTTGAGGTTAGAACCTTGACACCTTTGAGGGAGTATTTTGGAGGTAAAATGACATTAAATTTATTCTTAATATATTTGTAGTAGAGAGTGGGGGTTGAAATGGGGTATTTATACTAGAGGTGGGGGAGATTTATGTGATTAAATAATGATCATTTTGTATTTAAGGCTAACCCCTATTGGGAGGAATTAATTACAAGTATTTTGGAAGAAAATTAATGTATCACAGTATTTTTAAGGTCTTAAAATACATCAAACACCCATTTGATTTTGTATTTTTTAGGTATTTTAAGATTTTACCACTTAACTTTAACCTACTACTTTATTTAACTTATATTTTGGTAACTATTTTTTTACCATGACAATTTTTTATAACCATTTTAAATAATTTTAATATATAATTAAAAATATTCAATCCATTTTAATTTATTCAATTTATAAAATTGATAAAAATCAATTTCAATATGATACACATATAACTCATAAAAACAATTTTTTAGTAAGGTTAAAACATTGGTTTTCAAAATGCTAAGAATGTGTTTCTAAATGAAAAAAATTATCTATTATTTTTTTCCTTAAATAAATTTTTTATTAATAATAATAATTAATAAATTTAAAATCTTAATAAGGTATTAATTATATCATAATAGTTAGCGTATTTCATAAAACAATATTTTCACCTTTTAACCCAAAAATAATTTTTTTAGTAAATTAACATAAATTAACCCTAATATAATTTTGATCTACTAAATCCAAAAATAATATTTATTTTATAAAAATTATTCTATAAATATTGGATTTATCACTTTTAAAATAACATCCTTATTGAAATTTAGTAATTTCATAAAAAATAATCATTTTGACCATTATAAAAATTTCTATGGACTTTATTAAAATATATTATCATTTAAAGATTGTTTTGTAAGATTATTTCATGAAATTAAATTTTATCTAAAACATTTACATTTATCATAAAATAATTTTTAATAGAGTGTTTCTATATCTTGAAAAATAATATAATTTTGATTATATCATTAAATAATCCCTTTTGTATTATTATTTGTAGTTGTCTATGATGTGTAAAGTTATTATGAAATGTAAAATTAGTTATATGTACTCATAATAAAACATTAATTATAAAATTAGTGTTCTATAAATAATATAAAGAAAATTTTGGGGTGTCACATATAATATTATATAAAGAAAAAGAGAAAAAGAAGGAGAATGTATATCACAAAATTAATGAGGGTGGTTCATAATATCCCTTTCCTCATGTCATTATTTACTTGGTAAGTTTTATTAACCTATTGAATAAAAAAATTAAGTTTATTAAAGAATTTCTTTAGAACTTTTTTCATATATATTTTTTGTATTATTATTCTATTATGTCACTTTAAAACCATTTTATTGATATATCATGTATATATTCACTGTCTCGAGGTCATTCGTGTCATGGTTCCAAGGTCTCATCAGTTTGTAGATAATTACAAAATTTCATATAAAATGGTTCCTTAACTATAGAATTGTGATGAAATTATGTTCATGTAATCTGAAGTGTTTAAATGGTTCTCGGTATCCATAATTTAACCATTATTTGTACGGTTCCTTGAGTGTAAATGCTTCTTATTTATGGTTAGTTAATTTAGCTAGTTTTTTTGACCGTAGTAAAGTTATATGATTTCATTTTATACTCATGTTTATTTACACATTATATAATATGAAAAATAAGAGAATATCATTATAATTATCAGATTTATCCTTTAAATTACCGTTATATCTAATCGTTAAGGAATTTATTAAAAATGAAACATGTTGTTCATAGAGGCGATGGACCGACTAAAATATTAAAAATGTTTTAATTTGAGAATAAAATGAGAGGAGGTTATATAATAGATAATATAGTAACATGATAAAATATCAGTATATTTATAATAATTATGTCATTATTTCATGTTATATGGAATACATTTGGGGGAGGTAGAATAATAATAGATTAAAAGATATCGGTTAACAACATTACCCCTTCCTTTGGATGTATTATCTTGAACTACACCTTAAGGCTATTTCAAATGGTATTTCTGTCAGAAAAAATAAGACCTAGGAAAGAGGTTTGGGGTGTGATTTTGATAGATCTTGGGAATGTGAAGGTTTTTTGAAAGTGAATATAAATGGTTGGAGTGTGGTGGTATTTATAAGGGGAGGAGTAGGGTGTTTTCAAATATAATATTAATACTTTTATTATTTTTTCTAAAAACTAACAATAGCGATGAATCATGTGACTATATACATTAATGTTTTCATGTGAGGATAAGATAATGATTTATTAGATAATCTTATATTCAATTAATCATATATTTAACTTACAATGTAAAATACTATATTTTACAATATTTTAATATTCCCTAAAAATTTAACATTTTCAAAAAAATTCCAAAAAACTCAAGGATAATTTTTATGTGCTACTTCTAAAAATAATATCCATTTTTTAAAAATAATAATCTAAAGTTAAAAAAAATTATTTTTTATATTTAAAATATTATTTATTAAAAATGTACATTTTTATGACATAACCAAATTTCTCACATTAAGAAAAATTGATTGTAACATCATAAAATTGAATTACCATTTATATAAAATTTAAAAGTTTTTTATTAAAAAATTATATAAATTTTTTATGAGAACATTTTTAATTTATAATAAAAATATATTTTAACAAGAAATAAAAAATTCATGTTTTTTTGAATTATAATTATGCATTATTTATGTATAATATTTATTTTACTATATTTAACACTTTTATTTAATTTTACTATGATATAAGTTTATTATATTTTCATACTCAAATGTCATTTTAATATTCCATCTAACAGTCAGGTCATTATTATTAATGGTTAGATTACTATTCCTAATGGTCATATCATAATTCTCATAGACATATTAGTTTTCTTATTTATATAAATACCTCCAATTTAAATCCTTCATGATTCATTTGAATACATGATAATGTTATATATTATTTATTTTAAAAAATTTCAACTACATTTATAATATTTTTTTATCCTTTTTAAGATAATATAAATTTCTCTACTATAATTAATTTTTTGTATTTACTATCCTATTATAACACTTCAAATTATGAAAATAGTTATTATCTAAATGTAATATTCAAATTTATTTAATAAATATTTTTAAATTTTTAGTATGTGGTGAATGTGTTTTATACTATACTACGTTACCAAATGCGACACACACATCTATTCAAAAAGGTAATTTCATTTATAAAATTCTAGGTCATTAAATTCCTCCCCCTTTAGATATTTCACCCTAAAAATTTCATTATACATACTAAGGTGAAATCATATGATGGTATTTATATTTTGTTGTGTCATTGGGTTCCCATGTCGCTTCCTCTTACTTATGGTTTCACTAAAGAATTTTGATCATGTGAGTTGTCTTGTTGAATAAAACATTATCTCTATGGTTGAATATATTAACTAGATTTTCTTCAAAATAGAGATGATTATCCATCTATACCACATATGGATTTATTATATGTAGGGGATCTAGTATGTACTTCCTCAGGAGGGATACGTGGAACATATCATGTACTTGGGAATGGTTTTATGGGAGTTCTAGTTGATAGGACACCACTCTAATATGATCAATATTATTAAATGGATCGATGTATCCATGAAATAGGTTTTCCTTATTCCCAAATATCCCATTTCTATTCTAATAAAATATACAAAGGAATAATTTATTTACATCTAAAAACATTAGATCTCATTGAGGATTTTCAACTTAGATTTTCTGCCAACTCCTTGTTACTCTGATGTATTTTTAAATAGCATTGAACATTTCTACCATCACTTAGACTATTTAAGATAAAAACTTCTTATATTCACTAACTTTATCCTAGAATGTTATAATTTTACATCACTTCCCATATAGGGATTTATAAGGATCCATCTGAATTCTTGAGTGGTAGCAAGTGCTGTATAAGAATTTGACTAGAGGAATATACTGATCTCAACCTCCGTTGAATTTATTAAAAAAAGATCTTATCATATCCTTAAGTTTTGGAATGGCTTAGTTAGATTGGACATCAGTTTTGGGGTCATAGGATGTACTAAAATTCAACTTAGTGTTTAGAGAATGTTGGGGAATTTTATAGAACATCATGGTGAATCTCAAGTTTCAATTGGATACAATTTATAGAGATTTTCCATAGAGTCTCACTAGTTTTATGATGTATATCTCTATGAGTCGATAAAGTTATAAGTCCTCTCTAATGATGATGAAGTGGGTATCCTTTTTAATAAATTACAACACCACACTTATGCCATTATTTTCTTTAGATTTATTTGAAATACCCATGAAAAAAATCCATAGTAATGTTCTCTAATTTCCACACAGGTGTGGGTAATTATGGAATCGTCCCTTTGGAATTTTTCCTTTCCTTCTTCACTTGTTCACATAATAAATTTTTTTGTGTATATTCTAAAATATCATTCCCTATATTTTCCCACAAAAAGTGCTCTCAAAGATCTATATACATCTTTTCTTTCCCTTAGTGTATAGATAATGTTGAGTTGTGAGAATTTTTCATCATACCGGTCTTTATATATGGTTAATATGGTACACATAGTTATGTCCCAAATCTAAATCTCTGTAAAAAATATCAAACACTAAGGATTTCTCCTTTCTTATAGTATCCATTTTCTTTTACATCTCAATATCATCCCTTTAAAATTTCGTAATTTTCTCAAGAATGAATGGTTGATCAATCATTTGAGTAAGGTGAGATTATGTTCCTTCCTTTATGATCCCCATCCATCCTTTATGTGTCTAAGAATACTATATACTTTTAAATACTCATCATAGATAAGGTTTCATGATCTTTTATACTTAGAGAATCCACCACTTTATTCACCTTCCTTGGATGGTAATGGATTGAGAAGTCATATTACTTGATTAGATCTAACCACATTCATTGGTGAATATTGATATCATTCTTTGGGAATATATACTTTAATATCTTATGATAAGAATATACTTCACTCTTCTCCATCTAGATATAATTCTTCCAAATATCAATGAAAATATTACTAAATCTAACTCCAAATCATGCATGTAATAGTTTTTCTCATGGACATTGAATTGTCTTGAGGCATGTAAATATAATGCTACCAAATATATATGCAAATATTACTAAATCTAACTCCTGATCAAGAATTTAATATAAAAATTGAATTGTATCGAGGCATAAGATATTAATTTATCATTTTTCATGATTACAAAACCTAATACCTTCATGGATGAATCAATGTAGATCAAAAAGACTTCCCCTCTTTGGGGTATTATGAGTATAGATGAAATGATTAAACTCTTCTTTAACTTCTTGAAGTTATCTTTACATTCATCAGTCTAAGAAAACATCACTCCTTTCTGAGTTATCTTGGTTAGAGGGTTTGAAAATATTGATAATTTTCTCATAAATCATAGATAATACACCTATAATTTGAGGAAAATATGGATCTCCATTATAGATGTTGGTATGGAACATTCCTTAATTTACTTTATAATTGAAGGATCCATAGATATCCCAATGATAGTGATAACATGGAATAATAATGTTACATTCTCCATTTACAACACACATCTACTATAATTTTCATATAACTTATCCTTTATACATTATTTTAGAACAATACTCAAATGCTCCTCATGTTCCTCCTTGATTTTGGAGTATAAAAATTTCATCCATAAAAACTTCCACAAATTTATTAAGGTAATCACTAAAGACTCTATTAATCAAGTATATTATTATTTTAGGAGTATTAGTGAGTCCGAATGGAATCTCCATGAACTCATAATATCCATACCTTTTATAGATTGTACTCTTTGGAATATATTACTTATTTAACTTCAACTGATGACATACCAATGAATGATCCACTTTTTAGACGCATTGGGCCCCATGTTACTTATTGAAAAAGGCATGAATCTATTTCTAGGGATACTTGTTATTTATCATGATTTTTTGAGTACATGATAATCAATGTAGAGATGCATTGAGTCATCCTTATTCTTCATAAAGAGGATTGGCGCACCCCATGATTAAGTAATTAAAAAAATTAATAATATGAAACCACTGTTCAGAGTCTCTTATAGTTTATTCTTTATTTATTCCAATTTAATGGGGGATATTCTATAGGGAATCTTGGATATGGGCAGATCTCTAAGTATAAGTTCAATTATGAACTCAACCTATAGACCATGAGGAATACGAGAGAACTATTCAAGGAATACAATAATATATTCCTGCATAATGGTAATATATTTATAGATGATCCTATCCTTTATCTCAACCATTTTGAGAGGAAGTTTCCAAATATTATTTATCCTCCTCCACATACATGTATAGAATCATAGGATGAGTTGGGATGTGGAAAGTGATTCCTTTCTCCCAGTAGTTAATGTTTTATTTATATAAAAACAGTCAATCCAAGCCCAGTGGGGTATTGAATTCCACTAAAGGGAATATGAAAATGTTTTCTAGGAGATTCAACCTAAAAATATTAAATGAAAAGCAGTTATATACTTGAGAATTAATAATTTCCATGTTTATTGTTTTCATTGATAACTTATCCTTCATGTTTTATGTTGGAGTTTGGGTAGTTCTACAAACCTTTCATGATATAAAAGAATGGATAAAACTATAATTAAATAAAACATTTTATATTATCAAATTAATTATCGACATACCTATCAAAACTTCATTGTCTGGATCCACCTCAAGCGTAGTGAAAACATAATCCAATCCTTGATTTCTTGGCCTTAGAGGTTGGGGTCATCAATTATGTTTGAGAAACCTTAACTTATATAATTGACTTGAAAAGTGTATGTGTTCCTTTTAGTCGAAATAATAGACCATAAGTTGAGGATTAATCCAAACATCCTTTATTTCATCATTTTAGTGGGATTTTTCATCTCTCTTTGACATTAATCAACTTGATATCCCGCTATTAGACACCTGAATCATCCCCTTGTTCCTTCATGTTAGTTTCCTAGATTTTTATTTCAACACTTATGACATGTGGGTAGTAGTATTTTCTTCTCACCCTAATATTTATCCACTAATCCTATAAAATTAAACTCTAACCTCTTCTTTTTATCTCTTTCCTAATGAGAACATTGATTATCACCAATATTCATCTCAAATTTAAGGGAACATTATATAATTTCCTCATAGATATGAAAGTGTTAAATTTATTGATATTTTCAAATTCTCAGCTTTATTACACTAAATAAGTGATCAAAATTACTTTTGGGGACAATGAAAAAGCTAAAATCATACCATGAAAGCCTCATGAAGTTTTCTACATAAGCCCCGATTGATTCATCATAATATTTCTTGAGTCTAAAGAATTGTATCTCCATTTTAATATAAAGAGTACGATTATAATATTTATTGAAAAATATTTTCATGAATCCTTAAAAATTTGTTGATTAAATTTATTTCTCTAGCTTCATATTCTTGTTCACTATCTATAATTGATTTACCTCTCCCTACAAGTGATAGTCATCCAATATGAATTTCTCTTACTAGTTTTAGTAGAGGACATGGAATATATTATCAATGGAATACATCCATTATTCTTTGATTAACGGATCGTAAGATCCACTAAAAGTATAATGCATTTGTTTCATTAGTGAATTGACTAAAACTTTCTCTTTCTAAGGAGAAGGGTAAAATTACACATGATTTTAGTTATTATTTATAACCTGAGTCTGTTTAAAAAGTACTTACATGAAGTTATTTATAGCATCCCACCTTTTTATCACATAAAATTTCATTACATTTTACAAGGTTATTCACCAAGGCGTCGTTAAAAATAGTCATCTCTAGAGATTAAGTCTTTACCCAATGCATTGGAGCGCTATCAGGGCACACCCTTGGAATTCCTTTATTATCATGTGATCCACATATATCATCATCAATCATTTCATAAACAACCCATATATCATAAAAGGAATGAGTTTCATTTCATA
Source organism: Viscum album (assembly GCA_963277665.1). Classification (NCBI taxonomy): domain Eukaryota; kingdom Viridiplantae; phylum Streptophyta; class Magnoliopsida; order Santalales; family Viscaceae; genus Viscum; species Viscum album. The sequence continues at coordinate 2,009,907,852 of OY728141.1, read as the reverse complement.
ATCATAACGTTTTAAAAACTGCTTTAAAGACATGATCTTTGTGTCACTTTAATACCCACAGAAAAGGAAGGTGGGTATCATGTATGAAAATCCCAGAATTTAAAATAGAACATTTTGGTATATATGTTAATAACCCTATATAAGAGATAGGTTTGAGTATTCACTTAATAAAATAAAAGTACTTTAGAACAAGAGAGAGAGACATTTTGAGACGGAAATTCTGCAGCATAACGACTATGTTTTGGGGGTTTTAGAAAACATTGAAAAGAGAGGGGACATGGGTCAAACATTCATAAATGACCCATAAAACAGTAGAGGGACAGAATACGAAGGATATATGAAAATGGTAATGAAATTTTAAGGACATACCATTTGACATTAAAAACATGGAAGGAAGACAAAATAAGATTTCGCTTATGAAAATTCGGCAGCCTAACGACGTCACTTAAACTTCAACAAAAATGAATTGACGAGATCAAATAGGGTCTCTCATAATATGAACATAAAAGTTCAGTATGATAGATATAGAGATCATACCACAACAAAATAAAAAGGAACTTTAAATACTTGACATGAAAGTAGAACTTTGAAAAATGATAATGGTGAACAAATCCTTTAAAATTTCGGCAGCCTAACAGCACCACTTAAAACTTAAAAATACTGAATTGAAGAGATCAAATAGGGTCTATCATCATATGAACATAAAATATCAGTATGATAGATATAGATATCATACCCAAACAAAATAAAAATGAACTTGAAATACTTGACACGAAAATAGAACTTGAGAAGGGTGAAAGAATCCCTTAAAAATTCGACAGCCTAACGACGCCACTTAAACTTCAACAAAAATGAATTGAGGAGATCAAATAGGTTCTCCCATAATATAAACATAAAATATCAGTATGATAGATTTAGAGATTATAAAACAACATAATAAAAAGGAACATTAAATACTTGACATGAAAATAGATCTTGAAAACGAGAAGGGTGAAAAAATCCCTTAAAAATTCGGCAGCCTAACGGCGCCACTTAAACTTCAACAAAAATGAATTGAAGAGATAAAATAAGGTCTCTCATCATATGAACATAAAATATCAGTATGATAGATTTATATATCATAACCCAACATAATAAAAAGGAACATGAAAGACTTGAAATGAAAATAGATCTTGAAAACGAGAAGGGTGAAAGAATCCCTTAAAAATTCGGCAGCCTAACGACGCCACTTTAACATTCTTAAAATGAAATGATGAGAGAAAAAGGGGGTATCTCATAATATAAACATGAAAATGGTAGTAAGATGAATATAAAAGAACATCCTTCCACATAAGATCATGGATCATAAAATAAATGACATAAAAGAGATTACTTGAAAAGAAAAAGAGAGGTAGGATCCCTTACCTTAAAATGTAACTCTTAAAACTCAAAGGTTGGGACCTTGAGGGCTTGGGGGAACCTTGGGAGGACTCCTTGGGAGGTAGTGAGACCAGAGCTTCGTTGGGGGATAGTTGGGAGTCGAATGGATGAGTGGATGGCTTGGTATTTATAGGGAAAGTGAGGGGACAAGGCATTAATGGCCAAGGGACACCTCATTGGTGGTTGTGGCAAAACCATGGGCTTGCCCATGGTATTTGCCCATGGTATTGGCCACATGAGTCCCCCCATATAATAATTCATCACCTTTGGTCGGACAACCCTTAAAATATCTCATTACATCATCATGACATAGTTATGATGTCATTAAACATATCGAAACCCTAAAACTGTATTTTTACTATTCATCGAAAATTCAACTTTCTCAGAAAAATCCCCAAAAATTACCTTAACATAATATCGATGCTCTGAGTTCAAAAATAAAATCCATTTTATAAAAATAATTTTTTAAATATTTGTAATTGAATTTTTAATTAAAAAACACTATTCACCCGAAAAAACTAACATTTGACTAATAATTTATGAAACTGTTATTTAACCATTTTATTGAATCACATTACTTAATCAAGGTGCCTATATTATATTAATACTTTCTTTAAGTGAGATTAGTAATCCATTTGGTCACATTACTAATCCTATGCATAAAATCACTATTCATAATTTACTATTCATCAAAAATTAAGTTGATCTTATTAGACTCTAAATTTCATGATGAACATAATTTTAGAAGACCATTTTTTGAAAATCATTACACATTTTTAATTATTTAAGATTTAGATAAACATTTTTAAAATATCCTTTCTCTAAAATTCATCAAAAATATGCATACTATATTTATCCCGACATTTGAAAATTCATAAACTTCATCATAAGAAGAGATAATTTTTTTTATTTAAAACAAAGGATTACACAAGGCAGTTACGGTCTCCTTACATAGCCCCTTATCACACCAGAATAGGACCTAAGTGTAAGGTGTGCTAAGGTGAGATAATCTAAGGGAGGCTCGACCAACATCGCACGAGTAGTAATTTCTATCAGTTTGAACTTCTCGCGAAGGCTATTCTGTTATATCTTCACACGATGAAGTTCAGCTTGGGTTTGGTCCAGAGCAAAGCCCAATGGTGCTACCTCTTTCCCAAGTTCTATTAGATGGGCTTCGATCGGTCCAAGACTACTGGGTGAGGCCATCGAATCTTCTTTCTATATTAATTAACCAAGATTACTTGTATTTAGAGACAATAATCGAAACGTTTAGTTTCAAGCGGTCATATTGACCAATGGTCATATAATAGTCAAAACCCAACAGTCTCATTTTAATTATACTCATGTTATCAAATGAAATAGTTTTGTTGAGTATAAAAAATAAAATCACACAAAATTAGGAAACAAGATTTATTCAAAATTTTGGGTCGTTACATTATTGACTCACAATACAATCATATTATTAATGTTATTAGGAAGATAATTAAATTTCTTATTACATTAGTTTTTGGAATGATTTCCCCAATTTCAATCCATTAACAAAAATAAAGGAAAACTTGGGATGATAGTACTCAAATTAATAAATATATGTTAGGGAAAATATGAAGATAAAAGGAATCAATCCTAAATTAAATGTATATCATAACTTATGAATTTATATGTTTTAATCTTGGTTATCCATATTAATTTTATTATTAAGTTCTCCAACCTAACTAGTTATATATTTCATTATAAAATTATTCAATACCATATTAATAAATAGTCAAATCTTTCATAATGGTTCATAATGAGCATGTGAATCAACCAAAGAATATCCCCTGAGAGTTTCAAACCAGGTATGTTGTTAGTTTCATTTGTTGTGAATTAAATAAGGTTAATGTTAATACCCAATATCCCTTTTATAGGGTCATTACCCAAATGTTCATCTATGATATATCCTAAATCTATATTTTTGTATCCATATAGGGATATCATTTCTAAGATGCCACTTACTATATACTTTACCAAAATGTTATGATGTAATCCTTAAAATTATCTATAGGGTTATTACTAATGTACTCATACATGAATTTAAAAAAACAATTATAACTTTATTTAATACCAAATACAGAAACTCGAGTCTATTATACATTTTATTTAATGATTTTTGACATAAGTTTCCATAAAATACAACCCAAAAATATAGAGGTGTAATGTTTTTAATAGATTATAAACATAATAAAAAATTTAAAAATAAGCCACATAATATTTATTTTGATCCCCATAAAGTGATATTAAATAAAATTGAACATATTTTACTATGTAGGATATTCTGATGAACACATAAAGAAAGGGGGTGAATTATAAATCCCAATTAGAGAGAAAACGTGATAGAAAAATATAACAATCGAGATAAGCAGCACCAAATTATATCATAAAGAGAAGGATAATTTATCATTAATGGAATCATAGAATAAGTATAATTATATCATAAAATTATGTAATCATTAGAATGTGGAATCAACATAAAACATGACATTATAAGCATAATCAGGGCTCACTGTAAAGATAATATCATATAGTGTTTTAGGAAAACTGCCCATGCACTCTACAGGGGTTCTCATGAGATGAAAATTTCACCCAATGAATTGAGGGGATATGTAATTATAATAAAAACAATCACATAATAATACATATATGAATATGTGTTCTATATAAATAAATCATACATAAGTAATAATTATAAGAAAACCCATGAAAATGAAATGGGCTACATAATCTTGTCTTAAGGAATAACCAAATGACATATCGAAAATATTCCATTAAAATAATAGAAGAAAGAATTTTGGGATGCTCATAAATTAATAAGGATGAATAGTTCATAAAAATTAAGTTTAAATGAATAAAATTGCTAAGAAATTTTTAGAGAAGTTGGTTTGAAAATTATCCTCTTAAGCGAGGTTTTTAAGAATAGAGTAAAGAATCATTAAGGATTGTAAGAGAATAATAATTTTCATAAAATAGGAAATGAACCCAAATGGGTTTCCATAAAAAATTAGTGTTTTTAGAAACCATATAAGGTTAAAATAATTATATGGAGTGGTATATGAAAATAAATAATAAATTAACAAGTTCCCCTTAAATGAGTTTTCTTAGAAGAATGAATTGAGATGGGAACTTGAAGAACATGTATAATCCACAATTGAGAAAGGAAAAGTAATCTATGAATATATTTAAGAAACATAAATACATAATATTAAATAATTAAATGTGAATAGGATAGAGGGTAAGTGAGAAAAAAAAATTGAATGTTCAACCCAAAAGTAATGAGGGTGGTTCAAAATATCTTTTAATTCGGGTCTTGATTCACTCAGTACCTTTTCAAAAATTCCAATATAAACAAATTTATTTTATTAAATAATTTATCAAGAAACCATTTCATGTATAATTTATGAGTTATTATCCTTTATGTTATTTCATGACTATTTTATTGAGATATCATGTATATATTCATTGTCCTGAGGCGATTCATGTCACGGTTCCAAGGTTGCATCAATTTGTAGAAATTTATGGAAGTGAAATGGTTCTATAATTACATCAATATTATGAAATGTTGTTAATATCATTGAAATATTTTCAGTGGTTCCATGTATCCATACGTTCTCCATTATAGGTATGGGTTTTTTAGTGTAATTGTTATTGTTTAATTGTTAGTTAATTTAGAAGGTTTTTATGACCATGTTGAACTAATTGGATTTCATTTAATCCTTATGTTTATATAATGAAACCAAGATATGAAAATGAAAAGAATATAATTATAAATATCATATTTATCCATCAAGTTATTATTATATCTATCCATTAAGGCAATGAAGAAAAATGAAATACATTGTTAATGAAGGCGGTGGATCGACCACAATATGAACAACATTTTCATTTTAGATTAAAATGAGAGGAAAATATATAATGGATGTTACATTAATATAATAAAATTTTAGTAAATTTATTTCACTAATGTCATTATGTAAAGTTGGATGGAATAAATTTGGGAGAGGTAGAAAAATAAAATACTAAAAGTGAAAACTTAAGAACATTACATCATTCTTTGGATTTCCTCTTTTAGAATACAACTTAAGGATCTTTTGAATGATATTTTGGCAAGACAAAAACACATATTACATGTGAAATAGGGTAGGGGTGTTATTTTGATAGATTTTGGGAAATGTAAATTGTTTTAAAGTGAATATAAATGGGTAGAAGATGGTGTTATTTATAAGGGGAGGAGTGAGGTGTTTTTGAATATGATATTTGCTAGAATATTATTTTTTCTAAAGAGTAAAATTAATGATGATTTATGTGATTATATATAGTATTTTTCTCATTTGATTCCACTTTAATGGTGTCTTACATCATCACAAATCCAATTAATCATGTATTTAACATATAATATAAAATACAATATTTTACTATTCACAAAATAATTCATCATTTTTAGTGAAATATGAAACAATAACCATAGGATAGTTTCAATGTTATTATTAAAAAAATTAAATCCATTTTATCACAATAATTCTAAAAATATAAATATTTATTTTTTATTTTAAAATCCATATTTATTGAAAATGTTAGTTTTTATACCATAATCAAAATTTTTACCCTTAAAAAAATTACTTGTAACATCATGAAGTATTATTATAATTTATATAAAAATAACAAGTGTTCTATTAAAAAATTATATAAAAATAAATTTTATTTCAAAATATTAAATTTATCATAAAAATATATTTTAATAAAAACAAAACATATATGTTTTTCCAAAATAATAATTATGATTTATTTATATCAAACATTTATTTTATCACATTCAATACCTTTATTTAATTATAATATGATGCATGTTTCTTATAGTTTTATACTTTAATATAATTTTACTATTCCATTAGTCAAGTTATTATTCTAACATTTGGGTTACTATTACTACCAATCATATAACTATTCCCATGGTCAAATTAGTTTTATAATTAATATAAATACCTTAAATTTAAATCCTTTATATTTCACTCTAGTAACTTATAACGATATGAATTATTTATTTAAAAAAAATTATACTGTATTAATAATGTTTTTATCTCTTTTAGGATGTTCCAAATTACCCCATTCTAGTTATTTTATTATTATTTTTTTACTATCCCATTACAATAATTTCAATTTTTATAGATATATTTATTATCTAAATGTAATATAGTAATTTATATAACAAAGTGCTGCTAATTTTTATTATGTTATGCATGTATTTTATACTATACTACGTTACCAAATTTGAAACACACATATATTAAAAAGAGAAAATTTATTTATAAAATTCAAGGTCATTACATAGTGAGTTCAATTTTGAATTCATTTCACCACTTACTAATTTATGTAGAGAATCATCCCAATAAAATCATATATGAATCTTTGATAGTTTATAAGATATCTTATTTTCTAATACAAAATGTTTTTAAAACCAACACCATTCCGCTTGTATCCTTACCCTTAGGTTTTATTGGAAAATTGTAAATCAAATCTCATAGAAGGATATGGTTACCTATATTTTAGGGTTATCCAGTTGTGTTATGCATTATATATGATCCATAGGCACCCTGCTATGGTAGAACCAGCCTAGTTGAATAATAATTGTCTTGAAATGTGCTTACTTTGTGAAGAATCTAATACTTAGTATTTTGAAGGGGATTTTATTATCACCATATTATCTCATGTGATTCCCATTAAGTTTTCATTATTATAAATATTTAGTTTAGGAAATATATTCCATCCACCAAATTAATATGTTTAAACTATATTAATTTGTAACTCTTTACACAACCCATAGTTTACATTACTCACCCAAAAATATAATCCAATAAAATTTACACATATCTAGATAAATCTCATATATATTGTATATTCACTCTTAATATGAAGGTTTAGAATTATATGAGATTGAAAATATCTACAAGAGTAAGATCGAAGCCACAGATAGCCAACCCCCTATTTTCTATAAGAATAAATAAGCCTATACCAATGAGTTGTCACACCCAAAGTCTCTATACTTTGGGATAATTTTATTAAGGTAGAATTAAATTCATAATAAGTTTAAATACTAATATATTTAAGCTATATTCATCAACTTAATTTAAGATACTAACTTATAAACTGAGCTTAAGGTAGTCAAAAACTATATATTATGTAATTATTCCCAGTAAGAAATATAAGGCATGAAAATTTATAATAAGTAGTTTAACAAACTAAAAAAAATCATACATTTATTCCAAATATATAATAAATTTATATCCATGAATAATTAACAAGATAATAAGTTTTAAATTAATTAATGCTTTACAAATTTATACTTGAGATAAACATTTTCAAACAATTCATAAATAAAATATAATTATAAACACTTTATTATTTCACCTATCCATCATATACATTCCATAATATTCAATATAAACAATTTATATTTATTTCATAATATTAAATGCTTAATATTATATATTATAAGGAATTTCTCTTTTAAATATATGTTATTTTATGAATTAAAAACATTTTATAATTGAATTTTTATTAAGTAAACATTTTTAATAAGATAAATAACATATAATTAATATTACATAAACTTTGATCAAATAAATCACAAAAACCATTTTGATGTGGTCTAAATCATATCCTAAATATGGGCCTTAATTTGAAAAATTCAAATTAGTCAATTATGAATAATTCATAATTCAAATATAAACAATTTATATATTGGCCTTATTTTTTAATTTATAAACACTTTATAAAATTTCTTTATGATTTTTAAATAAACACTTCATTTAATACTTAAATAATTCCATATAATTTGATCAAAATTATTTTCAATATTAACATTTAATATTAATTAATATTTAATAATAATAAACGTTTCATAAACAATAATTAATTAATTATAAAATCATTATAATTTATTAATTTTAAAAAACAATATAAATTAATAAATATTTATAAAATAAATTATATCATTATTTATAAATAATAATGTTCAATTCGTAATTGATTTTCAAGAAAAATAAAATTTTATATCACAATCATATTTTACGATCTACGTAGTGTCATAAGCTATGGTTCACAATAATATACTACAATCTAGGGGAAATCAAATGTAATGATTGATAAATCATAGACATGTTTTATCAGTTGTATTTTGATTCTAATAGCACAATCTTCCTCTATAATATAACATATTTTATTTTATAGTATATAGAGATATCATATTTATGATATGGTACTCTGTTTTTGCAACTTTGTAGAGATAAATATTATTTTATGATATTAGGATATCATATGATATAACTAGTGAAAATATATTGATTCAAGATATGTCACTACTTATGATATCCTATATCTATGACATAATAAAAAACCTAACAGAAAAATAATCATCCACATCCTTTGACTACTAATACGATATATAATAAGATATATATTTATTCATTTCATCAACATGATTTCACAAGTCTAAATTCATGGTAGATTTTGATAACACTATTGGGATTCAAAGGGTTCTAATAATCCTTTTTAAAAGAATTGTAAATGAGTAAGAATCACAAACCAAGATCTCCATGAAATAATAAGTGAAATCATGTAAAACTAGAAATGAAGAAACTATAACACCATTTTGTACCTTATACCAAAACTACAAATGCATCATTTTTCATCCTCATGTGGTTTTGAAGAAGATCATAGGTGTGAAAATCGAAGGACTCCGACCACCAAATATATCCACAGGTTAAAAAAAGTGATGATCATATGATCCAGATTCTACATCCACCACGACATACTAGTGAATCATTGTGTAAATATGGTAGGAGAAGAGATCATTAAGTGAGGGAGTTTTGGCCAAGTATCGATCAAGTGAACACACTCACTACCATCATATGGAATTGAATCCTTTATAAATCCCTCAATTATGCTCCTTGAGCATTCATGCATTAACTCATGTGGTATAATTCATAAGTTAATTCCTTAGCTAACACATGCATCATATATCATGAATTAATCAATTTCCATCGTGTTACATATTATGTAATAGTCCTTTAAATGATAGCCAATCTGGATAGATCACTCAAAGATAGCCCCATGAAAACTCCATATGATATGGAAGTTGAACTCTAAGACTTCATGGAAATGGATCCTTTTGACTTTGGCCAATTATACTTTACAATTGAAAAGGTAATTTATGGTAGTCACATGGGTTCTATAAACTATGAATTATGATATATACCAATCATATAATATGATAGGAGATAGAAGTGGAATAAAATATCATTTCCTGCCCTATTATTCAATTTAGTTATAAAATTTGATATGTATTATTGTATCACATGAAAAAGTAGCTTTATGGAAGATATTTCCTTCATTTGAAACTATAACTTGAACCCACAATAAAAAAACTAATCTCTAGAAAAAAACCACACATAACATGTCAAAAACCCCTAAAACTACCAAAAAATTGTTCTCCTTCCACATAACCAACCGTGCCACATAACAACCCATCCACCATTCCGAACCGCATATCCACCCATAACCACTTATACATCAATAAGGGAACCCCCATGAAAACCATTGATTAAAACCACAACACCCACTTTACAACCCATACCAACACCTAAAAAATATCCACAAAAATTCTCAACAAAGACCACATAAGCCCAAACAAATGAAACATAACAAACCTTAGTAAACCACAAAAAACCAGTGGAATAACACAATAATCAATCAAATTTATATTAATTCTTTTCATATGAATCATTTTGAGAAGCCTAAACATCATTATTGAAAATTTATATTTACTAAGAAATAATTTCATTACCATTGTTATAAAAAATAACTATTTCTAAAAGTTGATTCCAATAATTTAGTAAGTGAAATAAAACACTTATCACAATATTAATAAATATTTCTCAATAGCAACATCAAACAAGATATTAATCATACAAAATATAATAGAATAACATAAACATATAAAAATGACACTATTACCACCTAATTATTTTTTCCCATTTATTATCATAAGCAGGTTAATTTTTACCAACCGACCAAAGAAAACAAGAGAATGGTAATTCTAAATTTTGACATAAATAAAAGGGATAAGTCCCAAATTCACCACCTTGATAGGAATCATAGAGATTCACCGTGTAATAATGTAATAAATAAGGATAATACACTATATATATCAATATGAAACACCTAAACACCTAACCAAAATTATTCATTATCAAACCGCACTCAAATAATGACCAAAACCAGAAGAAAATTTAGTATTATAACCTCATGGGAGAATGATATCAATAGGAAATAGAGAAAAAATAGAATAGGGAACTATGAATTAAGAGTGGAAAATCCCCATGAATCAATAAGTTTAAACCTTTAAGAGATTTGGATGGGATGAATCAATGAAGGCCTATAGATGACAAGGTTTTTAAGGGAAAGAACAAAAGTCAAACCAAATAGTAAAATGAACTCCATTAATAGGGAAAACATGAAGGGCCTTCACTACAACATGGATACCTTGAAAATAATTTTGGATGCCTCATCCGAGGCATGAATTGAATATCTAGCCTTCAAAATTGTAGCTCCACCCTCTTATCAATAGAAATTTTACCCTTTATATATACACAATGGCCTCAATTATTGCTCCTATGAAGAACAAACATGGTGTAGAGGAACTGATCGTTCTATTTCCACAACTCCCATAAAAACTCATCCACATCATGGAAATGTCACAAACATAAGATTTCACCACCATGACTCTTAATAATAGTGATTTAACCCTTCTTCATTTCACTTAGAGAGAATATCTAGGTACCACACTCATCTAAACATCCATCACCGGAACATTATAACCTTTGTATGGCATAATAAAAAAACATTATAAAGAATATGTAAGGGTATTAATTCCATATGTAAATGCCTTCTAGTACAAATGGATTCATACTTTCCCAAATTCATCACACCTTAATGTGAAATCTTGATTCCCACCAACATGAGCATGACACATCTCCTCATTTTATAATATGGTTTCCCCAAAATCTCCTAGAAACCATTCCCTTTGAAATAAGATATTCCATATCCCGGGGAATCACCATGAAATTTACACTTATTAAAATAGTTTTTATACTCCATGAGATCACTAACCATTTAAAAAACCAACTCTCTATGGATAAAGACCCACCATGACCTCTACCATAGGTTTTTTAAGCCCCATAATTACAAAATAAAACCTATCACCCCTAAAGCACCTTCAAAATTCCTTCATATCCCCCAAATCCTAGAAAATCACTAAGTAAATATCTAGGGAAACCCAAAAAATTACATTATATTCCTATCAAATGATTCTCATACTTGAGAATCAATAGTTTCCCAAAATATTAAACAACAGCTACCAAAACCAACACATCCAAGGAGATACCTATAAAATAGAGACAAAACCATCATTAAAGTATAATGAATCTATGGATTTTTTTCAATCAATAATCACTTAAATAGTCATATCAATCAATTCATTATAGAATGAAACATCCCAACATCATGGACAAATTAAGGTTCTAAATTTCTTGGGTTAGTGAGTACACATCTGTGATTCACATTCCCATATACATTCCTAAAAACCACTATGAATTTATAAAAATATATCAAAGGGAATAACTTTCTCACACAACACCTTCCCCCAATGATATAGAATCTCAACCATTAACTCCACAAATATCACATCATCCTCTACATTCAAATCACCGCATTTGATGAAATTGGAGTTCCCATGAATATATCAATAAATATATGATACATGGAATACATCATGGACCATATCTAACTATGGGATAAGTGTTAACCGATATTCCACCTCACTGATGCATCCCAAAACATCAAGAGAATTGATAATCAAGGGAGAAATATTACTCTTGTGGCAAAAATTTCACCTCCCAAAATGATGTGAAACCCTCATTAACACATGATATTCAACCTCAAACTCCATATGTCTCCTATTCTGATCCACATAATAATTATTATAGTTTTACACTTCATTAATATTTTCTTGAATCATTTAAACCCCCTCAATAATTATTTATAGCATATCTGGTCCAAGAATTGCCGAATCCTTAACCTCATTCTAGTAAAATGGAGATATGTAAGGCAAACCATGAAACACCTCCTATAGATACATTCCAATATAAAAATGACATATATTATTAAATAAAATATCAAATATGGAATATTTTTCACTCAAAAATAAAAAACAAAAATAAAAAACACATGCATGAAATATATACTCCAACATTTGGATGGTCCTATACATATGAACTTCTATCCAAGGAAGTAAAATAGTTCTAAAGCATAGCTGGGATCCAAAAGAACGCGGAAGAACTCCATTGAATCACTAGCTAAAAAAGGATCTTGATTACACATGGAATTACTTATAACCCCTTGAAGCTTCAAAATCTCATCCATATACTGCCACACCAATACATCCACATAACTCAATTCCTTGATTGTTAATAAATAATCAGACTTCATCAAATTGTCTCGAATAAACCAAGTAGCATCACATCCCCCTTGAGGTAGAGCAAAAATAGTGATAAAATCCATCAAAATATCCTATGATTTCTACTCAGGGATATCCAATGGATGAAAAAAACCACTGGGGACATGGTTCTCTACCTTCATCGGCTGACATGCCAAACACCTTGACCTTAAATTTTCTACCAAATGATTTATCCTAGGACAAAAAATTGACTCCTCATGTAATGACACATCTCATATATACCTAGATGCATTAATAAGTTTGAGATATGAAACTCATGAAGAGCCTATTCGCACATCGCTAATGGGATTAATGATCTCACTTGAAATAACTTCTATTGTTGATTATCCTCAAACCAACACTTAGGAGAGTCACCATGAAATAAATGATCTCGTATCACCTCCACCTTTGAGTTCCCTCATTTATAATTTTACACCTATTTCCAAAATGATAATTTAATTATGATATGATATAAAAAAACTCTATAATTATCCTCCTTCACATCATGATGCATCACCATAATATTCTAAATAAGCCTTCAAGAATCTCTAGACTCTTGAAAAGTTTCACCATTTGACTTCTTACTTAGATCTTCATAAACTATATTACCTTTCTATAGAGTATAATAGATATCTAAGTCATAGTCCTACAATAAATCTAGCCAAATATGATGATGTAGATTCAAATATTTCTAAGATAAAATATAACTCTATCTCTTATGATTTGTGAATAACAAAAATAATTGTCTAATGAGGTAATTTCTCCATAACTTTAGATAAAACAACAATTACATTATCTCGATATCATGGGTGGAATTTTTATTCTCAAGGGATAATAACCTCCTAGACCCATATTAGATCACTTCCATCTATTTCATTAAGAAAAAACCCAAACCGAGATGATAAGTGTCACAAAAAAACTCAAATATAGATATATTATTTGGTACACAAAGAACTAGGGAACTAATAAAATTTCCCTTTAGGTAGTCCAAATATTCTTAAAACTGACAATTACATATAAAATCTTTGTCTATCATGGACAAGGCTATCAATAATTCTATAATCTAATAATTGTGTGACATAAATCTGAAATAATATCTCGAGAAAAAAAGAAACTATGGATCAACGTAATATTCTTATGTTATTCCAAAAAAAACAACTTCTATCTTTTAATGATGGAATAATGCTCCCCACTGATACACCGGTTGCCTAAGAAAATTCACCACACAAATCTAAATAAATGACTTGAATATCTTTTCATAGAGATAATGGTGTCATAGGGCTTGTAAAATATCCTTAAGATTCTTTGTATTATCCTCCTATGGATTCAAGTACATGAAAATGTTGTTAATGAGAACTACCCCAAACTGATCTAATAAATCCCAAAACATGATGTTCATGAGTCCCATGAAAATATATGGGGAATTTTTTACATTTAAAAACAAAACTAAAAACTATAAGTAACTATAATGACACATGAACATAGTCTTTAGTATATCCTCCACCTTTACGCTCATCTGAGGATACCTTGATTGTAAATGAATATTTGAAAACTAACTATATCTCTTAAATTGGTTGATCAAGTCATCTATCCTTAGAATAGGATAATAGTTCTTTAATGATACCTAATTTAACTATCAACAGTCTATACACAACATCTATCCACAATATGCCTTCTTGGAAAACAACACCATATCTCCCTATAGTGACACACTAGGATAAATGAAACTATTTTACATAAAATCATTAATTTAAATAAAAAATACCATATCTAGGAAGGTTTCATTTGATAAAGAGACATCAAAATTGGAGAAACATCAAGATGAATCTTTATATCTAACTCAATATCACATTAATGGGGTACTCTCAAAAACACCTTGAAGAAGGATGAGGCACCCAAACCTACACTCATGGATCTGATTCTAAAAACAAAATACTTTACACACTATATTTTAAATAAATAAATAATTATAATATCTTTAAGACATAATAAAACATTTTAATTATTTAGACCTTTTTAGGTTTAGAGTTTTAGAGAATTTGAAAAAAATATTTAACTAGTATAACCCATTTTATTTGTATCAAATGAATATTTTCCCACTATATATGAAACTACTTAATATATAATTAGTCTTTAACATATCCAAAAATTATCCCCAAAAGATATTATTCTAGAAACACCTTACATATTTCATTTCATCATAACCTAGGGTAATGGAAACATAAAAAATGGATGAGGTAAGATACTCAGTAAGGATAAACATAAGTGATAACAATCAAAGATCATATGTGATAAAAAGATTAGCATATGGGAATAATTATAATACATAAGAAATTTATACAAAAAAAAATCATAGCTATTAAATCATGGTAAAAGTATCAGAAAATAATAATACATGAATCAAAAGGGTGTGGAAACATAATTCCATAAAAATGATTCATTTAACAAAAAAATATTCATGATAATAAGCATAAAAATATGAAATCTTTCAAATATGAGATATGCATCAGTATAGGGAACGTTGCTTTCCCAGGACACACATCTTTGCCCTTGTGTATATGAAACCAAAATGTACTCATTAATACTTTATCTCATGATATATAATATTTTAACTAATTCATTAGAGGGAGATATAGGTCCCCACCCATCATTAATCCATACTTATATGCGCCACTTGAAATCAATCATTCATCGTCTCATAAAGAACCCATGTAAATAATATGGGTTTACTTTAAAAAAACATAAAGAACCCATGAAAATATAATGGGTTTCATTAATCACATCATAATGAACCCATAGAAATAAAAATTTATTTCATAAATTCTTTAAATAAATTTATAATTCCATTAATAACATGATAAACCCAACATAAAACAAATGTGTATCTAAATATTTTCAGTAACTTCCTAGGTAAATACCCTTTAATTAAGATAATGAGGTATATGGTATCTACAAAGTATTGATAGAACGTATATAGTTTAGTATAAAAAATTCCCCAATCACTTGATGTATAACATCTTGGTTAACACACTTTAATAAATGTAATAGAAAATAGGTTATTCACAAAGTAAAGGCGTTGAAATAATAATTATTCCAATTCATTATGGATGGTTATGCTAGAAAAAGGTTGTTATAGATCATGTACTTGATAGAAAAAACATCACACAAGACATCTATAGAAAAAAGGTGGATAGTAAAATTTTAATAATGTCCTATATAAATAAAAAATATATGTAAAAGGAAAATGATTTTGAAGAAGAACTCTATTTTGGAGTTCTATAAAAATCATTTCGGAAAAATTAAATATCCTTTATATTTTTTGGAAATTTAAAAGAAATATTTTATAAAACTAGGAGATATATATATATATATATTTAAACTATGAAAAAAATCTATATAAAGCTTCATATAAAATAAAAATGTGGTAGAAATATGCATTTAAAAAAATGATAAAAGGAGATTATTTTCACACTTTGAAGAAAACAACCAATACTGAAAATATAAAAAATTTATATAAATTTCTTAAATAAGGTTAATTAGTATAAAATTAACTCAATAAATTATTTAGTAAAAGATAAAAACATTATCAGAATAATATAATTAATATGGACTTAAAAAAAGGGAGGTTCTTGACTAAAAAGGGGATATAGGGTCATTTTCCTTACAACCGGTAAATAATGATTCAAGGAGGAAAATGAAATAGGGAGAAGACAAGTAAAACCCCAAGAGTAACCATATGAAAATAAAATTATAGGGGTTTTCATGAGAAAATTATATAAATTACCCCAATGAATTATCATTCAATATAAATCTCTATTTGAAAATGAGATTGGTCACATAATCCTCACAGTATGGGTAATGTTAGAATCAAAGAATCTTGAGAGTAAGATCATGAAATGGAAATTAAAACTTCATTAAATGGAAGATATTTTATACTTTAAATAAAAGGGTACTGAATAAAACTTATACAAGAAATACTGGTGTGCAATATCAAACATGTCTCATGGAATTAAATTTGAGATAAGAACCCATTACCACCTTAGAAACATTCAAGTCAAAACCTCTTAAATTATATGATTTAAAATTAAACATTAAATACCATGAATAATTAGAGTATCATGATAAAAAATATTAAGGGGGTAGTAGATTCACCATTAAAAATAATACATGGTGTATACTAAGAAATATGTCTAAATGGTAAAAAATTTGAGACTAGAAACCCTTACCCTTTTCCCCACTTAGTTGAATGCACTCTAATATCCCATATAACAAAAATAAATATCTTAATCTCCTATTTTAGAACCATTTTCATATAAATAAAATTTTTATAATCATAATTTATAATTATTCTCTACATGTATATTAATTAGTTATCATCTATTTTCAATATAGGGTGTGAGTAATCTTGATCATTTTAAAATATTTTGGTAGTATTGATGTTGTTCTTAATTATTTTAAAAATTTTCGTCACTCATAAAACATAAATGTTTCTATATTGAAGTTATATAATTATATATAATGTTATAATTTCATTCTATAGAAGTTTTGGTTACGGTCCTTAACGATGAATTCATAAATGAACATGTTTCTGTGATTTTTACAAAATCCAAAACCAAATTAAATATTTATTTTCCTATTTATATCATATATTATTAATAATTATATTCACATATCCATTAATATAATTATTTTATATCCTTTTTCGTGTTGGTTGTTTGACTGACCCAAACATGAACATACCTTAGTTAATGGATGATTATGATCATGGAAATCGTTTATTTTGGGAATAATATCATTATTAAAAATTGATAATGATATTATTAAATTAATTTTATGGTGGTAAATATTATTTAATTAGGGTTTAATAAATATTAGAAAAACTATATCCAAAATGAGATACATTATGTTGTGGCTGTGGTAATTCGCACAAGACACAATTACTGATTTCATTTCTCAAAGAATGAGAGGGAAAAAAGATGGATTATAATTCTTATCTTCATAATAAAAATTTTATGTTATATTTCATCTTTATTATTTAATTTTACCCTTATAATCAGAAAATACAGGTGGTGGTAATAAATGGAATTCATCATTTCATGGAGGTGGTAGTCCACTGAATGCACGAATGATGATTTCATTTGTATTAATAAGAAAGTAGAAAGGTGGTTAATAGTTATTAAATTTTAATAAAAAAATTCTATATAAAAATACTAATGTTATTATAAAAGAATTATAATATTATATTTGGAAAGTAATAAATAAAATAAAAGAATCTAGGGGGAAAAAGACTCATGTTGAGGACTTGGGATTTACTTTGGTAGAGTCCTTGGAAGTATAGGTCTTAAGACAATCTCTTATGAAAAGAGGCTCAAGGAAAAGTAATTGGATTATAGGGGAAGGTAAAATTAAAGAGTTTCAAGGGGAAACCAAATTTTTTATTGTTTAGAAGGTGTGGTGAGAGGTCTCTTTTATAAGTGGCGAGAATGAATTTTTTGTAAATATTTCAAATTATTATAAAGAGACTACATGTTTCACATATCAGGAAGACTAAAAAATGGATAATATTTTAGTAGGGTATTTGGTAAGGTCTATTATCTATAAAAATTCATTTTAACACATATTTTAAATATTTTTTATGTCATTTACTCTTATATTTTTTTACTTTTACCATCTTTGATTTTAAGTGGGAACTAACTTTTATGTAAATAATTTAACTTTAATGACAAAAAATAAAATGAAACTTATTAAATAATTTATAAATACTTATTAAAAATTTTAAATCTATTTTTTAGATAAAATTTCTATGATTAATAAAATTGAATTTTATATTAGTGCATGTAATGCATAAAAACCATTTTTCAAAAAAGTGTATTTTTAAGTTTAAAATTTATGTTTAGGGTAAAATTATTAATTTAGTTGATTTTCATGATTTAAATTGTTTTATTATAAAAATTGAATTTATGTGTCTTCAAAATTAAATCAAAATTGAATTTAAAAAAAAATATTTGATTAAAATAAAATACCAAAAAGTAGTCTTCATTGTAAAAAATTACTTAAGTTGTTTAAACATATATTTTATAAATTCATATTTGTATTTTTTAATTTATATTTTTAATCCATAAAAAAATATTTGATTATGAATAATGTTTTATAATTTTTTATATTATAATTTATTCTTCATAAAATCATAAACCCCATGATTTTAGTACAAACTATATTTTTAACTATTCACCTAAAAATAAATAATTTTAGAAAAATATCTAAAACTAAACCTAAGAAAATTTGATGTTATAACTTCATAATTTTTATTCTTTTATCAAATTAAAATTATAAAATTTATGTACTTATTTATTTAAATGGAAATAAAAAATATAAAGAAAACTATTTTATTGAAAAATGTCTTTTTTAAACTTCAAGTGTCTTTATTCTTATTTCATATAAATTTATAGATGACTGAATATTGAAATAATTTTTTATAAATATAGACATTAATTATTATAATAAACTTTAAATAGTGATAAATTTAATTTATTAAGGTAAAATAAAATTCAACAATTTTTTAAAGTGTTCTTTGGAATGCATAATTTTTTTAGAAAATAATAATATGAAATTATTTTAAATTATTATTATCTTTTTATTTACTAATGATTATATTATTTATATAATTATAATTTCTCACATTTCATTTTAGATGGATGTTCCATTATTTTGGTATTGTGTGTGACACATGCTATCAAAAATATTACTAGTTTAAAGGATTCAAAATTTGAGTCATTACATTCTACCCCTTAAATAAATTGAATCCTTGTAATTTTAATTATTACTCACTGGTAAAAGTAGGTGAGGGTATTCTTAGAATATTAATTATTTGTGATATAACTTATAATACAAAATCTACCTTTCTATCGTTGGCTATATCAGGTTACTTATCTTTCCTAAAACAAAATTAATATTTCACACAATCATATACTCAAATATGTATATACTCTAATCATACATTGTCCAAAATATAACTTTATAAAAACTATATGAATTTATAAGACATTTAATCATAATGAAACCATATATTCTTTTATAAATCAACACAATATTTAACTCTCAAATGATATGAATTGCTAGGTCATAAAATCACACACTAGCCAATATATACCAAAAACAAAAAAATGCAATGAAATTTAAAAAAAATAGCATGAATTCATTATAAACATAAATTCTACCAATACTATATAACATGGTTTTTAAAGAAAATAAATGAACCCTTCATTATCTCAACATCAAGAGTATATTAATACTAAGTGTTATCTTTCCCACAATCATGTGTTGTTCAATAGTTATCTGCCAAAAATTAAACCTTATAAAAAATTAATTTCCAAAGTTATATATACCATTTAATATGTGTTTCAAAACAATTAAACTAATGATTTTAAAGGATGATCATTAAATATTTCACATAATCCCTATAAAATTTTAATTATATCATAACATCATTGATAAATGTCACTCAATAATAAAAATATATAAGAGTATTGTGATTTAATTTCTATTAAGATATCAACTTCACTACCATAGGTAAGATAAAGAAACTCAATTTTTTTTATCATAATAGGTATATAATAATATTATCAACCATTTAGGTATGAACCTTATTCAGTTATCACACATAGTGGTTTCTGAATACATATATTTCTCAGTTTCATCCTCATGATCCTATTTCAATGAAATACAAAAATCAAAATAGTTATGATAATATTTAAAATATGAATATAAAAACATAAATCCAAATATGAATTCCCTTATGACACCTTTATTTTTAACATATGATACTTTTGGTTCAACCTAGGTGTAACACCCCAAGTTCTTCTAAAAATAAATAGAAATTCATGGAACTTTGTTTTAAGTAGATATTTATAACTATCCTTTTAACATAATTTTTTCCACTTCTATGTTTTGAATTTCAAGAAACTGTCATCTACAATTGTGTTCAGTATATTTTTTGGAGTCTATTAGAACCAACTTGTCTTTTTTGTGAATAGTATCATACCCTTATGAATAGTAATAGGAATATTAATATGACCCTAATGAATAGAAAATTTTATTATTATTTTATTATATTAAGGCTTTAAGATAATAGCATCTAGGTTAATTTTTGATTGTGATATAGAAGTAGTTACAAAATTAGAATTGTTAATTTTTGAATTAAGTATGATTTTATTTAAAAATTAAATTAATAATATTTAGAAAATTATTTTCAAAAAATGGAATTAATTTTTGAAATCTACACATTTATAAATGGTTATGGTGAATTTTGGGAATTTTTCTGAAATAATTGATTTTTCGGTGAATAGTAAAAAATACAGTTTTTAGTTTCGGTGTGTTAATGACATCATTAATGATATAATAATGATGTCATAAATCTGGTAAACTTGTGTATAGTAAAATAATATGTGTGGTGTCCCAAGTGGATTATACCATGGGAAAATACCATGGGCAAGCCCATGGTTTTGTAAATACCACTCATGAGGTGTCCCTTGAAAATTATTAAAATAATCCCTCACTTTTCCAATAAATACCAACTCTTCACTTCATTGAATTCATTAAAAATTCTCCCTCAACAAAGATCTGGCATCCTTACCTTCATAGTAGTCCTCCCAAGGTTTCCTCAAGCCCCCAAGGTCCCAACCTTCAATTTCTAGGGGTTACTCTACAAGGTAAGAAAATTTTCAATTTCTTTCTTTTTTCCTTTCAGGTTATCTTTTATGTGGTATAATTTTCAAGTTTCCATACCATGTTCTTATTTATTTATTATTATTGATCTTCTCTATATTATTATTCATTTCTGGATGGGTGACCCTTGTCCCCTCTCTTTTTAATATTTTCTAAAACCATGTTGCGTAGCCGTTAGGCTGCCAAATTTTTGTAAGCGATTTCACAATTATTCTTTTATTTTGAGTTCTTTCCTATTTCTTTATTCATATCTCCTTACCCAAGAGGCATGAAATCTCCAGAAATATTGTATATTCTATATTTTATCATGTTTATTTAAAATTAATCATCATTATTCTTATCCTCTCCAACTTATTTAAAGAATAAAAACATTGTCCGTTTGTGTCGAATTATCGACATCGTGGACGATGTGATATCAATTTCCATTAATTCTTTCAAGTCTGTTCATGAAACCATTTATGTGGTTGAACCAGGTTATAATATATGTTTTATGACTCACCCATGGTTCTGGAATTATTTTTTACTCATCGTTTTAATTTATAAGACAAAACAGGGTTGTTATTATCAAATAACCACTAAAATGATCTAAACAAACATCATTAATGTTCTAACTTGTGAATCATCCTCATGTAAGAATTAAAAATGATTAATGGAATAATTTATGTTACTGGATATATGTAAATACCACTCCATTCCAATTCTGTAGTTTCACTTCCAATCGACAAGAATGCCCATCATGAACTAATCATGGAAATCATGTTAAGAACTCACCCAAAAATAGTGAAAAGGGAAAAATACTATCAATTAAGGGTGAAATGATGTTATGAAATGATCATATAATATGTTATAAACATGGAAATGTATTTTTAAAATATTAAAAACACTCTTTTAACCATTACACAGGAGGTTTAAACATGTTTTAATTTAGACAAACTCGAGGTAAGGGAATTCTTAACCTGATTTCCATTCTTTGGGTTAACCTTCTACTTCATTATTTGTGTGTTTTTTTATTTTTTTATGTGATGGGTTATATCTATATTATGTTTAATTATGTGTATTTAAAGTATATATACATAATCCATCCACTCTATTAAGTCTCCCTTCAATTGTATGATATTTATAAGAGGTTTTTCTTTAAAAATCCTATTTTAAAATTCGGTTTTACGAAATTTCAAAGCAATGTTTTTATGGAATCATTCATATTATTTGATTATTTTTTGGTTCTTGGGAATTATTTATGATGAAGTGTGGGACCTATATTTCCCTTCAATTCATTGGGTATGAGTAAGTTGGAGGTCGGTCGTATGGTTACGCAAAGTGTGACTACGATGGTTACACAAAGTAAGGTAGCCGTGAGGGTTACAAATTTATAAGGTATCCAAGAATGGTTACAAGATTATGTAAGTAATGACCCAAGATACCTTTATGATTAAAATTATGTTCTCATGTTTTGTGCGTATCCTGTGTAAATCTCATGTTACACAAATTAAGTATATATGGGTGACAAGAATGTCTTTTGAAAATGCTTTCATATGTTATGAGTATTCATGGACTAATGTGATCATTCCTTATTTTTCATCCCTTACTGAGATTTTGTGCTCATCCCAAGTTTTTAATTGTTTTTTCATAGGTTAATGGATGTGTAATACAAGTAAATAATACATTTTTAATGTTTAAGAATTGTCAAGGAGGCTTGTTTTATGTTTTAATGTTTTATATTTTGAAAAAAATGGAAACTGTTTTTATAGTATCCACTCTGTAATAATATGTAATTTCATGAATGTATTGTCCTAATTATCTAAACCTCTAATCATGAAAGGATATTCAATGTAAAAGTAATTTTTTTCTTGACTAAATTCAAGATTATGTATGTAATAAGGCTGGGTCCTTATACTAGGACTCTCTTTGTTCAATCCTTGGTTATCCATGGTCATTTTTATTTTTGGTTCTCTAATTTAATTAGTTAACATCATAACAAAATCCTTCATAATGTTTCATTAGAGGGAATGTGAATTAATTATAACATATCACCCAAGAATTCTAAACTAGGTGTGTAGTCAGCCTCTTTTTTTTGTGAACTAGGTGACAATATAGTAAATAATAAATGTGACCTTTATAGGGTTATTACCCCTAGTTACATCTTTTTGAGTGCCTACATCCACTTTTAATATCCAGAAAGGGATGTAATTTCAAGGAGAACCACATAATATATCTTTTACCAAAACTTTAGGATGTTATCCTATAGTTAAACTTATCCTTTAGTCTTATCTTAGGGTTATCAATAACTTTTTCTAATCCTAGTCCCTAAAGAACTTGAAATATTCAATACAAAAAACCTAAAGGTTATTTTATACCTTTGTGACCATGATCAAACTTAACTTATCAATATTTAATGGTCTTTCTGACACTTAATTTATCTTTAAACAATAACTTCTTAATATATAAAGTTATCTAAACCCTTATTTGATACTCACGCAGGTGCCTCAAATCCACACTCCAAGATTTAGTACAGAAAAAAATTTATTTTACACACTGGAATTGAAACACATCCTTAATTATATGGTCTTTCACATATAATGTAACATTTATATTCTGATTAACTTTTTAGGTTTAGAGTTATAGATAATTAGGAAGATGATTTAACTAGTATAACCTATGTTCTTTGTATCAAATATAATTTTTACCAATATATAATAAACTACTTAATATTTAATATGTTTTCAACATATCCCAAAAATCATATATATAATATTATCTTCTAGACACATATTACGCATTACTTTTCTTTATAACTTGGGGTAATTGAAATATAATAAACATGTGATATCATATTCTCAATAAGGGTAAAGATAAATGATTACAATCAAATATCATAAGTGATAATAAGATGATAATATAGTTATAATCAAGATATATAATAAAGATATACCCCAAAAATAATAAATTGTAAAACATAGAATAACTATTGGAATAACATAATACATGAGTCAAAAGAGTATGGAAACATGAGTCAATAAACATGATATATGAGAGAAAAACATATTCATGAGAATAAACATAAAACTATGACATATTTCAAATATGGAACATATATTAGTATAGGGAACATTACTTTCTTGAGACAACCAATTCGTACCCATGCTTATGAGGAAATAAAACATACCTGCAAATAATTTATCTCATGAGATATAAAAATTTAACAAATTAATTGGAGGGAGATATAGGACCCCACCCATCATTCATCTATAATTAAATATTCCACTTGAAATTAATCATTAATCATATCATAAATAACCCATAAAAATAAAATTGCTTCTGTTCAACACATCATAAAGAACCCAGGGAAAGAAAATGGGTTTCATTCATCACATCATAAGGAACCCATGGAATAAAGAATGGGTCTGATAAATTTTTTGAATACATTAACAATCCCTTTAATAACATGTTAAACCCATTGAAAATAAATGGGTATCCAAAAATATTCAATAATTTTCTAGGTAAATAGACTTATACTTAAGATTATGAGTTATAGGGTATATATAGTGTATAGATAAAAGGTATATGGATCAGTTAATAATTTTCCACAATCAATAGATTTATCAAACCTTCGTGAACACCCTTCAATCAATGAAATAGAGAATAAGTTATTCAAATGGTAATGGAATTAGAATAAAAATTATTCATATTCATGATGGATGGTTGTGAAAGATAAAGGAAGTGATGGATCATGTATTTGATTGAAAAAAAATTATATAAGAAATGAAAATAAAGAATATATTTGGTAAAATTTTAAAAATATCACAAATCAAGAATTTTGTTTTGTGAAAAGACAAAGAATTATATAAAAAATAGTTTTTAAGTTAAAAAAATCACTTTGGAAATATGAAATATCCTCGATATTTTGAAATCATTTTAAAATAAATATTTTATAAAATTAAGATAAAAGTAATTTATTTTAAAAACCATGAAAACATAGAGATAAAGTTTCATATAAATGGAAAAAGTGAAAAAATATTTTTACATAGAAAACATTAAAAGGGATTTTTTTCACACTTTGACAAAAATTATCCATATGGGAAATGTTAAAAAATTATTAAAATATTTTAAAGAAGGTATAATAGTAGAAAATTACCTTAATAAATTATTAATTCATATATAATGAAATTTAGATAAGAATACAATAAAATTGGGAGATAAAAATTAAAATCCCATGATTGACCAAAGTAGAATAAAATTATAAGGGTTTTGGAGATAAATTTATAAAAATTCCCCTGATGGATTATCCTTCGAAATAAATCTTTATTTGAAAATGAAATTGGCGACAGAACCCTCATGGTATGGAAAATTTAAGAATCAAAAGAGTTTGAGAGTAAGATCTTTAAATTTAAATTAAAATATCATGAAATGGAATATATTTCATACTTGAAAGAAATAGTGTAGTGAATATACCATATAAAGGATATAATGGTGTGCAATATCAAAAGTGTCTAATGAAATTAAATTTGATACAAACTAGTGGAAATACAACTTTTACCAGCACTTCTTTCCCAACAGTTTGAAAAAACCATTGGAATAAAGAAACTACACCAACGGTTCTAGTGAAGCGTTGGCATATTTAATTTAAGTTGGGGTTTCCCAATGGGTTTTCTATATCATTGGGAATGGTATAGAATTTTCCAACCTATTCCTATAGTTTTTCAAACTGTTGGATTATCAAACCTTTACCTATAGTTTTTAATAACAATTGAAAAAAGCCCAATTATCAGTATATCTCTCCTCCTCCAACAGAACCCTACTTCCCAACCAATTCCCGAGCACATATCTCATCCTTCTCTGACAGAGATCTCATCGAACCCCACTTCCAAACCAATTTGAAAATAGATCTCTCCTCCCCCTCTAATAGAGATCTCCTTGAAACCTACTCCACGACCGATTTGTAATCAAATCTCTCATCCTCCTCCAATAGAGATCTCCTCAAACCCAACTTTCAGACCGATTCGCGAGTCACTTCCTCTTGAACAGATATCTCCAGGTTTTCAACCCTAATTCTCAAGCGCACTTCCTCCAGAACTCATCTCTAATATTTTTCCCTAAACGAGAACTCTCCGAGCTACGAACCTTACATCCCAACTGGTGATCTATATTTGATTCAAGTAATTTTTGTTCTTTCACTTCAAATCGGTACATTTTAACTGAGTTATCTCTTCTGCCTCTAATTATTTTAGATTTTTTTCATTGTGTTTGGTGATTTAAATGTGATGGTTTGGTCCATATGTATGTGAAATAACACTAATAAGGTTGAGATGGATATTATGATGGACATGAGGCATGGGGATAGATCCCAAATGATTAATTACCATGTCAAGAGTCAGTGTGTTGTGAAATAGGATGTGTTTCATGCCCTTTGTTTCTTGCATGTGTCGAATTGATTCTTCTAGACATTTCATGATTTTATCTAAATACACATGTACTATTTTTACATTTTTATTTTTTTTAAATTGTAATTTATGTTTAGTTCAGTTTCATTTTTTAACACCCAATAATTTTTATGCTGGGTTTTTCATTTTCTACTATGTTTTACTTTTATTTTTCATAGTTTATAACACCCAAACCAATAAAACTATAGTGTATAGAAAATTTCAGTGTAATTTTTTGACTTGTACTAACATCTCTTTCTAATAATGTCTTATTACTCATCCATGAGACCATAACTCATCCAATATTAGCACACTTCTCTTTAATTTTGATTTCATCACTTAGTCAGATGCACTACTATTTCTAAGGCATGTGAACCACTCACAACATTTCCTAAGATATCCAATATTCCCATATCTTGGAAATGTGCATGGTGGATTTGGGAAAAATATATTTGGGTGTCCCAGATCCCTATAATAAATACACTATAGTGATCATCTTCTATTGGAATCATAAAATGAAACCTCAGACAATTTCCCATGGAGGTGCTTATACTTCATCTTCTAACTTCTAAATAATGTATTCCCTCCACCAGAATGAGGAAGTAGATAATCCCCACTTGTCCGAATTATACAATAATGTGATTTTTTTCAAATCCATATTTCCATCTACTATAAATCTATAATTAGATATTATTTATCAATAATTATTCTACTATAATATCGATTACCAATCATCATTTCCCTTGGTTAATCTAATATAGTGCAAAGTTATCAATTATGACCATTACATATCTAACTAATATTAAACTTTTTAATGTTATCTTAATAAATCAATTTAATAAATATGTGTACTAAATGAAAGGATTAATTTAGGTTATAATCAACACCGATAATGGGGAATTAGTGTTAGGAACTTCTTCACTAAGTATAAATTTTATCCCTTTTACCTCTTAGACATATTATAATATAGATTCTATTGTTCTATTTTACTTACTATAATAAATTCAATGAATGCATGTAATGATGGAACATAATATTTTTATGAGGTTCAGAACTCAACAAGTGTATCACTTCCTTGGAATGGT
Organism: Viscum album; assembly: GCA_963277665.1. NCBI lineage: Eukaryota > Viridiplantae > Streptophyta > Magnoliopsida > Santalales > Viscaceae > Viscum > Viscum album. Next base: position 2,009,879,626 of record OY728141.1, on the reverse strand, counting down.
TTGGAAAAAATCCAATACAACATAACGACTAGGAAAAAAAAATCCTTTAATGTTGTTATAAAATGCAGGGAATAATCATTCACTTGCATCACACTATAGTCAATTGGAAGTTCCTATTTGACTGCTCTTAGCTAGTTCTTTATACTACCACAGAAAACAATATCGACCTTCTTAAATGTTTGAAACACCAAACCATTCCTCTACCTGTTGAAACTTTAGATGGATGTCACAATGCTTCATTTCTCTTTACTTAATTCTTTTTTACTTGTCACTTTCATAATAATAGGCAAGTAACTATTCTTCTTCCTAGTGAAAAATCAAAATCCACAATTCTTATTCTTCTTCTTATTCTTCTTCAACATCCATGATATGAATATATTATGGAATGATTAATATCATAATTCTCATTTGACCTAAATGATAATAACTAGATATAAACTCAATGAACAACTATTCTTCTGCTTTTGATCTTCAATAAACAATATGAGATATAAAATTTAAGTGTGTGACTCCTTAAACACTTCTAAATTTTTTCTCATAATAGTGTAATACTTTGAAAAAATTATTCAATATACTATCCTTTATCACATAAAAATTTACCAACCTTAATAATTTTTGTGATTTTTGGGTTTTTATCATGAGATTATTCACTATCCAACTTTAGGATGACTTATATGGTTTAGTTTTGTTTTAAACATACGGTCAGTCCTCTCAATGCATGTGAACATGATTGGTAACCACACATATGCACACTTTCATGTAGGTATGTGTATAATTTTGTCAATATCTACATATACTGTCTGAATTTTTTATGTAGTTCCTTGTGATGTAAACAAGAATACAAAAAGTCTCTTTCTGATTCGTCTTCATGTAGACTGAAATAGATATGTGTAACTTATTATTCACATAAATTTTTATGTGACCTTATTAAATAAATCATTTCATTACATTAAGTATATAAAAAACTACTTTTTTTTATCTGCATGAAAATGTAACTATGTGCGAGAAATTCTTCATGAAAGAAATTGTGCTTCATGGACGATTATTCCTATTATTGTAATTGAGTACCCAAAATAACTTCTTCACATAATATTTTATGATAGTATTAAACTATAACTAGTTTATAGAACATCCATACAATCATGCAGTCATGAAGGATGAAACATAACATGACATAATGAAACTTTTCTTCTTCAAGCCAGAATTTCATGGATATTATTCATGCCACAAATGACCACATAACAATCCTTCTTCTTATACAAGAGAGGCTCTTGGAACACTTCTTCCTCACATAATATAACTAATGGGATGCATTAATTTTCCAAAAATGAGAGCTCATTGAAATCATTAGAAAAAATATAATCTCTCTGTCTTGGGTGATATCCTCTTATAAAAGTAAATCACCATCTCTTCAACACCTTATAAGCATGGAAAATTAGCAGCTTCATTCCTACTAAATATTCCATGCTACATATTTCAGTGTTTTAAATACCACATGGTATTCCTAAAAAAATACTTAAGATGAAAGTGATAGAATTTCCTGCATCACGATCTCAACCTGTGTATGTGATACAAATCACATGTTACTTCATTTTTTATACACTCAAATGCATAGATGAATCTCAGATGTACGAATATCCTCCAACCACTTCGTTTTCATTCGGTAGCAGCATTTTATTCAAATGAATCCTTCTATTCACATTGTTTATTATGTGAATAAATTCCCATGGGATTAACTCTCCAGAATCTTAGTGATCCGAGCTTCGATCAATGATGGAAGCTGGGACATTCAATATATCCAATGAAAAGAATCCTTTGAGTGTCAGGAGGTTGAATAATTCGACTTCATTTGATCAAACATTCAAGATCTATCTCATCTTGTAGTGGTAGTTTTGTCCATATATCTTTAAACAAAAAAATAGTAACATGTGGCATACTTATCCACATTATTTTATCAACCAGTCTATAAATCCATAATAATAATCCCTGTTTTTATCACAACTTATTCTAGAAGAAAGGTTTAGAACCCAGAACATTACACCCATAGGCTTTATGGTCCACACATCACTTGCACTATCCCACCACCCCAATCCTACATGTGATATTCATGTTCCATGTGTAACTATTTCCCGATTTAATTGGCCCTATGTGGCCCACTCACTCTCCTTCCATCATGAAAGATATTGGGATTGTTATCACTTATGTTTGAGATTTATCCTATATAAAAGGATGATGATTTGGCTTTTAGCTTGGATGTTGGGACAATTTTTTCTCTAAAAAGTTGAAATATACACAATTGATATATTCTAATAGTCCAAATAAAAATTCTAACCCATAATATCCATTCCATTAGGAATTACCCATGAAAAATATAGATATATTTTTTCACGGGCTTCACATTATTGTAAAAAATGAGTCACCATTGACAGAAGTCATTGACATGAAGATCAATTTAAAAATCATCAAACATATAAAGTCATATTTTTCAAAATAACTTCTTTTATATAATAAGACTTTAGTAATTCTTCATGCATTCATCCAAGATACATTTAGTTTGTTAAGATGCTTGAATTATGTATGTATGTATGGATTATGTTTTATACTTGTAGGTATGTATTAGATTCTGAATTCTGAATTCAATTATGAATTATGAATTCTGAATTCAATTATGAATTCTGAATGTATTTACTTGCAGGTATGAATTATGTGTTATAATACTTGCAGGCATGGATTCAATTCTGAATTCTTCATGTATTATAGGTATGAATTATGTGTTATAATACTTGCAGGTATGAATTCAATTCTGAATTATGGTATTTATTGAATTCTGAATTTTGGTATGTATTCAATTCTAAATTCAATTCTGAATTCTGTATGTATTTATTTGAAAGTATGTATTCAATTATAAATTCAATTCTAAATTATGAGTTATACCTACAGGTATGTATTAAATTATGAATTCTAAATTCAATTCTTAATTCTGCATGTTTTTACTTTCAGGTATGAATTATGTGTTATAATACTTTCAGGTATAAATTCAATTCTGAATTCTGCATGTGTTACATGTACTCCTGGTACGAATTATTTGTTATAATACTTGTAGGTATGGATTCAATTTTGAATTCTGGTATGTCTTCAATTCTAAATTCAATTATGAATTATGTGTTATACTTGCAGGTATGTATTCAATTTTGAATTCTGAATTTAATTCTGAATTCTGTATGTAGTTACTTGCAGGTATGAATTATGTGTTATAATACTTGCATGTATGAATTCAATTCTAAATTCTGCATGTGTTGAAGGTATGAATTATGTTTTATAATACTTGTATGTATGAATTCAATTTTGAATTCTAGTGTGTATTCAATTCTGAATTCTGGTATATATTCAATGTTAAATTTAATTCTGGATTCTGTATGTATTTACTTGAAAGTATGTATTCAATTCTAAATTAAATTATGAATTATGTGTTATACTTGTAGGTATGTATTCAATTCTGAATTCTAAATTCAATTCTGAATTCTGCATGTATTTACTTGCAGGTATGAATTATGTGTTATAATACTTGCAGGGATGAATTCAATTCCAAATTCTGCATGTATTTCAGGTATGAATTATATGTTATAATACTTGCAGGTATGAATTCAAATATGAATTATCATATGTATTCAATTCTGAATTCTGGTATGTATTCAATTATAAATTCAATTCTTAATTCTATATGTATTTACTTACAGGTATGTATTCAATTATAAATTCAATTCTGAATTATGTGTTATACTTGGAGGTAGGTATTCAATTTTGAATTCTGAATTCAATTCTAAATTCTGTATGTATTTACTTTCAGGTATAAATTATGTGTTATAATACTTACAGGTATGAATTCAATTCTGAATTCTGCATGTATTGCAGGTATGAATTGTGTTCTATAATACTTGTAGGTATGAATTCAATTCCAAATTCTGGCATGTATTCAATTCTGAATTCTGATATGTATTTAATATTAAATTCAATTTTGAATTATATATGTATTTACTTGTAGTTATGTATTCAATTATAAATTAAATTAGGAATTATGTGTTATACTTGCAGGTATGTATTCAATTCTGAATTCTGAATTCAATTTGGAATTCTGAATGTATTTACTTGCAGGTATGAATTATGTGTTATAATACTTGGAGGTATGAATTCAATTCCAAATTTTTCATGTATTTCATGTATGAATTATGCGTTATATTACAAGAAGGTATGAATTCAATTCTGAATTTTGGTATGTATTCCATTCTGTATTCTGGTTTGTATCCAATTCTAAATTCAATTCTAAATTCTGTATGTATTTACTTACAGGTACGTATTCAATTCTAAATTCAATTTTGAATTATGTGTTATACTTGTAGGTATGTATTCAATTATGAATTCTGAATTCAATTCTGAATTCTGTATGTATTTACTTGCAGGTATGAATTATGTGTTATAATACTTGCAGGTATGAATTCAATTCTAAATTCTGCATGTAGTGCTTGTATTGCAGGTATAAATTATGTGTTATAATAATTTCCGGTATGAATTCAATTTTTAAATCTGGTATGTATTCAATTATGAATTCTGGTATGTATTCAATTCTAAATTCAATTCTGAATTCTGTATGTATTTACTTGCAGGTATATATTTTGATTCCTATTGTAGGTATGTATTCGATTCTAAATTCAATTCTGAATTCTTTATGTATTTACTTGTAGGTATGAATTATGTGTTATAATACTTATAGTTATGTATTCTGCTTCCTGTTGTAGGTATGTATTCCACATCAATTCTGAATCCTGTTGCTGGAATTGTAGTTATGTATTCTGAATCCTATTACTAAATTCTGAATTATGTGTGTATTCTGCTTCCTGTTGTTCTGAATTCTATTCTGAATTCTGAATTTTTTATGTATTTCGCTTGTTCTGATTTTTATTATGGAATTTCAGACTACAAATGGTTTACAACCATTGGTATTTTTCTGAAAACAAACTTGCCTATACCAACAGTTTACAACTGTTGGTATATCTGTGAAAACATACTCCTCTATGCAAATGGTTTACAACCATTGGTATATTTCTGAAAATAGAGATTCTATTCCAACAGTTTCATGTAAACCATTGGTCAAATTCTATACCAATAGTTTGAAAACCTTTGGCATAGATGTCTGAACAGAATATTCAATAACAGTTTACATAAAACCTTTGGAATATACTTATTCCAACGGTTTTCAGATCGTTGGACTAGATATGCATAACCGTTGGTAAAACTTTATACAAACAATTACTAAAACCGTTGGTATATATGCCCAATAATTTGAACAACTGTTGGTATAGAGAATACCGATGATTTTCCAACATTTACCAATGGATTCAAACTGTCGATAATAAAATTAGATTCTAGTAGAACCCTTTATAACCTTATAAAATTTTGATTCAAAACCCCTTGAAGGATATGATCTCAAATGAAACATTAAATACCATGAATAATGAGAGGATCATGGTAAAAAAATATATTAAATTGGAATAAGATATTCCATTCTCAAGAATACATGGTGTGTATTAATAAATATGTCTCAAGAGTGAAATTTGGGACAAGAAAACCTTACATTGTGTCCCTATATAGTCGAGTGAAATCTAAAATCTTGTATATATATATATATATTTATATATTAATCACCTATTTCAAAACAATTTTCATATAAATATCAATTTATAATCCTAATTTATAATTATTATCTATATTCATATTATTCAGTTATTATTTATTTTAAATATTGTGTGTGAGTAATCTTGATTTTTTGACTATTTCTTGTAATAGTGATGTTTTTATTCATTATTTTCCAAAATCTCATCATTCATAGATCATAAAAGTTACTATAATTAATGTATTATAATTATTTATAATGTTATAATTTTATTCAATGGTAGTTTTGGCTATGATCCTTAAAGATGAAATCAACAATGATCATGTTTCAGTGATTTCTAATAAACAAATGTTTTCATATTAATTAATGAGTCTAATATTAACTTTGGCACACCAGAAAAAATAAAATCTCTATTTTAATATTTATATCATTTATTATGGGCAATTAAGTTCTCAAATTCAGCCATGATATTATTTTATAGCATTGTTCAAGTAGGTCGTTAGACCGACCCAAATTTAAACATACCATAGTTAATGGATGACTATGATTATTAAAGTGGTTTCTTTTTGGAATAATATCATTATGAAAAAATTATAATGTTTTTATTTATATAATTCTATGTTCTTGAATCAAATTTTATTAGGGTTTAATAAATAAGATACAAACTATATGAAAAATGTGATACGTTACATCGAAGAGGCAGAGTCTGCACAATGTAAGATTAACATTTTCATTTCTTAAAGAATTAGAGAGAAATTAGGTGGATTATAATTTAAATATTATTAATAATTATTTTATTATTTATGAAAAATATATTCTTTAATTTCACCCTTATAATCATCAAATAGAGGTGTTGGTAAAAAAATACACGTCATCACTTAGTAGAGGCAGTAGTACACCAAATACATGAATGAAAATTTTGTTTTTTCTTATATAAAATGGGAAATGTGGTTAATAGTTATTAACTTAGCCTAATAAAATTTCATAAAAAAATAATTATTTCAATAAAATGGAATTATAAAATTTTATTTTCAAAGTAGGAAAGAATAGAAAATAAGTTAAGAAAAAAGTACTCACGCTGAGGACTTGAGATTTCCCTTGGAATTCTCTATGAAAATTGAGGTCTTAAGACAATATCTTATGAAAATAGGATTAAATAAAATGAATTGGATTATAGAGGAAGAAAAAATGGTATATTTTTAATGGGAAACCAATTTTTTAGGATGGTCTTGAAGGGGTGGTGAGAGATCCCTTTTATAAGTGGTGAGAATGACATTTTTTGTAAATATTTCAACATAATATAAAGAGAGAACCTATTTTACTTGTCAATAAGACGCCAAAATGAATAATAATGGATTTATAGATGAGATAAGGTCTATGAAACAACAAAATTTCATTTTCACACATGTTTTAAATATTATTTTAACTCTTTTAGTCTTCAAATTTATAATTTTACTCTTTTTGGTTTTATAGTGGTAACTAATTTTTACCTAAGTAATTTAATTTTAATGCATTCAAATAAAATTTAATTTATTAAATAATTTTAACCTACTAATTTCAAATATTAAATAAATTTTATCAGATAAAATTTCTATTTGTAATAAAAATTAATTTTAACATTAGCACATGTAATGTATAAGACCTGTTTTTAGAGAAAGTTTATTTTTAAGAATAAAATTTATTTGTTTATTAAATAATTATTTTATTATATTATATTGATATAAAGTTTTTTATTTTATAAAAAATAAAAGTTACATGACTTTAAAATCAATGTAAAACTAAAATTTACCAAAATAATATTTAATTAAAAGAAAATTCCAAAAATTGTTTTTATTGGAAAATATTTCTTAAGTCACTAAACATAGGTTTTATGAATTCATAATAGTATTTTGAAATATATATTTTCACTCCTTAGATAAATATTTATTCCAAATTGTTTTGATATTTTTTTAAGTGATTCCCACTTCTTGATATAGTCATAATTGCTCTGATTTTAGTAAAAACTATATTTTTAACTCTTCACATAAAAATAAATTATTTTAAAAAAATATAAAAATTTAACAATAAGATATTTTTTAAATTATGAATTTAAAAATTTATTTATTTTTATGAAATTTAAATTATAAAATTTATATATATATTTATTTAAATAATGATAAAAATATACATAAAACTCTTTTTTATTGAAAAATGACATTTTTAAAATTCAAGAGTCTTTAATCATTTTTAATATAAATTTATAAATGATTGAATATTGTAATAACGTTTATAAAAATAAATGTTACATAATATAATAAAGTTTTAACTATAATCAATTTAATTTATTAAGGTAAAATATAATACTTCATTTTTAAAATGGATCTTCAAAAGGATTAATTTTTAAAAAATTTATCATAGAAAAATAATAATATGTACTTTTTTTATTTGATTATTATTTTTTTATTTAATAATGATCATATTATTCATGTAATTTTAATATTTCATGATTTTTTTGTTGGTTTATATGTAATTTTTGAGTTTCCTGTGACACAAGATACAAAAAATAGTATTAATTTAAAGGATCCAAAATATTAGGTCTTTGCAAAGATATTAAAAAACTACTTAAAAACTCTAGGATGAACAACTACCCATGATTTTACTAATACTAATGAATAATTTTCTAGATATGATGATAGAGTCTTTGAATTCTTAAAACTTTATGATGGTCTCCCTCTCCAATGACCACCACACACCAGCCTTCCATAGTTTATATTGCAACTTTCTTTCATTTGAAATCGATGGTCACACATATAGAGTAAAAATAATTATTTCCAAGAATGGAATTTTATGGTTGTATCTATAGTAAGAATAAATCCTCTAGCAACTTATGTTTACCCATCATCAGCTCACTTCCTTAACACTCATTAAGAAAGCTTGATTAAAATATAAATGGTGTGGTTAACACCAGGTGTTCTTGAAGCCTCTCAAACTAGAGTCCCAAGGTGTAGAGCAAGGTGGGTTTAATAAAGGAATGTGATGAAGTAGAATAAAATAATTAAAAATAAAAGGGAGGAAATAAGTAGATAGTACCTCAAACAATAATTTTCCCTCTTAATATTGGTATCTCCATTGTTATATGGCCCCAGTCTTGAACATTACATAATATTGAGATAAATCAAGAATTCAAATTTATTTTTTTAAATTTTATTGTTTTAGATAATTAGGTTATAACTATTACATAACAACTTAAATATTACAAAATAGACACTTCTACTGACATCCATTTTTTTAACAAAATTAACCTCCTTAAAATAAAACATGATTTTTTTCTTGATAAAAACATTCTTATCATTCATCTTGACATCCACCTTTCTCCTACCCATCTTTACACCCCATAAAAATATTTTAAAAACCTGGAATGAGCACAAAATTCTCACTAAGGGAAATAAGAAAAGAAATGAAAACGTTAGTCCATTAATACATATAATCCCATGAAATCATAGTTTTCATCCATAATACATAGTCTCTTTAGCATACCTTATGAATTCATTAGATTCATGAAAACATATTAGTAATTATAAATCATAAAGGTAACTTGTGGCATCCATATCATACTTACATTATAGATTTGACAACTACAAAGAGAGTAACCTTTATGGTTACGTTTGGAATACCCATTATAGTATATTCTGTAAATATCTTATGATAAACCTTATTATTTAAATCCATCTCATTAAACAATTCATTGTATATCTACCACGGTCTCACCCACCCTTATTTTATCATAGAACCACCCATATACATAAGAAATTCCCAAGAACCATAACATAATCATAACAAAAAAAAAACAACGATAAAAAAAAATAGTTTTCCACATTGCAATTACAAGATATCTTTTCAAGATATTTATATAATAAATCACTTCTCAAAAAAATTTTCAATACCAAAATACATGAAAAGGGAATATGATATTTAATTTTCCTTAAAAAAATTATGGCTTGTAGAGGTAGGAAAATATCAAATAATGGCCATAGCGACAGAACGGTTGTTATTACCGTGTACATAAAAAAACATTACTTTTTACCATTTAGTAAAATTATTAAAAAAATATTTCTTTCAAAAACCTTTGAATAAAATTAAAATTAAAAGGGGTTTATTAAACATCATATAAAATAAGGTGGCGTATAACTTCAAAATATTCGTCAATGAAAGGATATTGAGACGATGTCCCTTACATTGAGTCTGACTCATCATGTACAATAATTATATTCCTAAATAATAAAATTTGGTTAATTTTTATTTTCTTGAGAACCTTTTCCAGTTTATTATTCTTTTTTATCACTCATTACCATTTTTAAAACATATGAAATTATTTAAGTTTATATCATACATTTTATTGATATTCAGTACTTCAATCGAAAATGAATTTGTTATGAAGTAAATTGTCCATGTGGTCATAATTAAATCATATCCACAATAGTATTCATGAAATAATCTCCAAATTTATGCGTTAATCATAATTTTTTAATCAAAATATTAATTATGGTTATGAAAAATGAATAATGTTATAATCATGGAGACGTTAGGTCGTACACACGCATGAGTAATATTTTTCATTTTTCATTGATCATTATAGAAATAAGGTAATTATTATTATATCTATAAAAAATGATCATAATATTGTTAATATCTTAATAATAATTTAAATATACAAATATATATTATATAAGTGATGTGGTGAATATAAATGATTCACATCGTATCGTGGAGGTGATAGTTCACACGTACACCCGAACGATGTTATCCATTTTATGTACATAGAAGGTAACAAAATAATTGAAATATAATTCTATTAAAATCATAAATATGTAATTAATATCATATATAATCATTTATTTCATCGTTATAACCAGTCTTGATAGACGATAATGAAAAATGAACTATATCGGTACATGAGGCGGCAGTTCACCGTACACACAAACAAAATGTTCATTTCCCATTTGATGAAATCAGAGATGGATTTAGGTGATGATATTAACATAATAAAATATCCGTATATATAGGTTACTATATTTATTATTTAATCTTATAATAATAAGATTTAATGGAAATGTCAGAAGAAATAAAATAGAAACACTTAAAAAATGACACCTCTTCTTCAGTTGATCACCTTTGAAGAACACCTTAACACCTCTAAGAAGGGTGTTATGCCTAAAATAAGGCCTCAAGAATGAGGGAAATGATTATAGGAAGGGGTTTGGGTAGGTATTGGATGAAATAAATGGTTATTGAAGTGTGAGTATTGGGTAAGAGTTGGTACATTTTTATATGAGAGGGGAGGGGCACCATTGGAAACTCTTAAAAAAAAAGAAATTAATATAAATTAAATTTTTAATAAAAATTAATTAAAATTGAGATATGTATAATATATGATTCTTATAGTTATAAATACTCTAATAAAATAATTTTTAGATAGTTATTGTTTTATTTTAAACCTTATAATTTCAGTTTACCCTTAATTATTCTCTTTATGTTTTAATTGTGGTAACACCATTTTAAATATTAAGAGGAAAAATTTTACTTATATGGGGTAAATTTATCATAATTGGACACTTAATGAACTTTTAGACCTTATCATATGAACTTAGTGATTTTAAAAGATTTTTATAATTTTTAAATAATTTAATAAATTATTATTTTTATAAAATATCAATTATATTAAGTTTTACACTATTCATTTCATTGAATTTAAATAAAATCCAAAAAAAGAGATAACATTGAAAAAAACCATTTAATAGAATTATAACATGTCATATTAACCTATAAAATTTTCGTATGACATAAATTATGTCAAATAATATTTATTTTAATATTGATATTATCATTTATTTGATTATTTAATTAATAAATCTATTATTGAATCATCATTGCATCATAGTTAAATTTAATTATTTATTTCCTAAAAATTAGAATAAATTACCATGATGTATGTAATAATTTTATCTTTATAAATTCTATTTATAGTCGAAGAGATCACCTGTATAACTCCATATTAAAATATTCTACTTAAAAAAAAATAAAAGTGTTTCAAAAATAACTATTAAATATAATATTATAAATGCATTAAATTCATAAAAGTGGATCCAAGTAGTCCTAAAATAGAACTAATGATTATCATGGTTGGGATACACTCATAAAATTAAATAAGGACAAGTGTTATGGTAATTTTATATTATTATAAATTTATATTTACGTTTAATTACCCGATTTACCCTTAACCGTGGTAATTAAAATAATTACTAAAGTTACTATAGATAATTTTAAAAATATAAAAAAGCGCTATTTATATAATTTAGACCTTATAATTCCAAATATGGAATCAATTTTTCCAAATTCATAACACATAAGTTTCAGCAATTAATTTAAAATTAATCCCTATTTTCAAAACGAGAAAATAATTTTTTAAAAGTAAAAGCCCTTTAAAGATTGACATGTTTTTATAACTAATTTCATTGTGAAATTTCTTCCAATGAAAAAAATTGGATTAAATTTTAAAAAAATTATTATTTATACTTTAAAACCAATTAAAATTATAATCTAACTATATAATTAAATTAGATGAAAAATCAGTTTTGAATTAAAATGCATTATTTTTCACTATTCATTAAAAAATGATTTTTTTCAAAAAATTACCATAAATTCAACCAAAGTGAATTTTTATTTCCCTATTATATATAATAATTTTATTGTTTCAAACAGAATATATAAAAGTGATAAAAAATATATTTAAAAAAGGGTTTCCATCAAAAGGTGACAAAACTGCCTTTTCAAAATATTAGAGTGTTTTATGCTTAAAATTGGAATTATTTTCATTTTAAGACTAGAAAATTTATTAGAAGATTATAAAAACAGTTATTAAACATGTGTAACCATAATATTGTTAGTTTTTTTTCATTTCCTCCTATACAATGACTAAGCATTAGCTGCCATTTAAAATAATAATATTAATAATGTGTTATATTTTGTATATCTTTATCTTGTGTAAAACATAAGATTTCAATTAAAACCATTGTTTCATGTTGGGTACACTATCATATAAATAATTCATTTTAAAGAAAAATTAATATCTAATTCATAAATATTAATATATTTCTTATTCTATAATTACCTAGGATGTTATATCCTTACCCCCTTTTGAAATTTATTCCTTGAAATTTTATTCACCTATCAAATAGGGGGGTATTTCTCCCTCATAGCAATTTCAGATTCCCATGTTTCCTCTTGAACCATATGGTTTTTACACAAAACCATAACATGATGAATCACCTTATTCTAAAACACTGTCTCTATAGGGTTTGAAATCTTGATTGACTGTTCCTCATAAGAAATATTGTCTTCCAAATAAACTATTTTTGGACTCAAAACATGAGAGGGATCTAGTATATACTTTATTATTATTGAAACTTGAAAAGCATTGTGTACTTGAGATAAATTTTGAGGTAAATCCACTCAGTAGAAAACTGATCCAACTTTCTCCAGGATTTTATAAGGTCCAATGAACCATGGACTTAACTTCCCCTTCTTACCAAAACACATCACACTTTTCCATGGTGAAACATTGAGAAATACATGATCACCTACCTCAAAAGAAATATCTGTCCTTAGATTATTTGTCTAACATTTTTTCTAGCTCTAGGATATCTTTATGTGTTTCTGAATCAACTAAACTTTTTCTAATATCTCTCCTACAAATTATAGTCCCATCAACTTCCTTTAACCTAATTCATCCCAAAAATATATAGTTCTACACCACTTTACATATAACACCTCAAAGGGTTCCATATGTATACTAAAATGAAAAATATTATTATAAGAAACCTCAACCAAAGAAAGATGTTAGTCCAGAATTCCCTGATAATCCATTGAAAAAGCACATAGAATATCCTCAAATGTATGAATTTTTCATTATATTTTACCATCTGATTAAGGATGATTTTTTTACTAAAACTTAATTCAATTCCAATGACTTCGTAAAGACATTCCAAAAGTTATAAGGGAACCTAGGATACAAATAAGATATAGTGGAGAGAGGAACTCCATGTAACCTGACTATATCTTTAAGATACCACTGATAAAGTCAATCTAGAGATAGTGTATCTCGAATATAGAGAAAATGTGCATATTTAGTCAATCGATCAACAATAACCCAAATAACATTATTAACTCAAGAATTATTTGATAATCCCACTAAACATGCCATGGATATATTTTTCCATTTCCACTCTGGAATTGTAAAAGGATAAAGCATCCCTTTTGGAAGCTGTCATTATTCTTTCACCTGCTGACAAGTCAAATAATTCACAGTAAATCTAGAAATATATATTTTCATTATATGCCACTAGTAATACTATTGAAGGTCTCTATACATCTTAGTAATGCCAAGATAAACTGAAAATGGAGAACTATGAGCTTCACATAACAACTCTTTCTTCAACTGGGTTTCACAAGGCACACATAATCTCTTTCCAAACCACAAAACACAATCTTTATCAATGTTAAATTCATGTAACTTAACCTTCTTAACCAATTATTCATTTTTCTATAACTCATTGTATTCCTTCTATGCTTTCACAATTTTTTTTGATAGAGATGATTTTACTGACACCTAAAACAAAACAGAGGAATTTGTAGCCCCGAAAACTTCCATGCTAAAGTTCATCAAATCATTAACCAAAGGGTCTCATTCCAAATGAAACATGGCTAATATAGAATTACTTTTCTTACTTAAAGCATTAACCACTTTTTTTCTTTTCTAAGAGGGAAATGAATCGTGCAATCATAATCCTTGATTAATTATATCTATCTACTCTATATCATGTTGAATTCTTTTTGAGTGAATATATACTTCAATTTTTTTTGATCAGTATATATTTCACACTTTACACCATAAAAATTTTGGCTCAAAAATTTTAAATAAAATATAGTAGTTAATTCAAAATCATGTGTAGGGTAATTTAACTCATGATTTTTCAACTAATTCGAAGTATAAGAAATTACCTGATCATTATGCATTAGAAAAAAAAGTCATTTCAATAAGGAATAAATGTAGATAAAGAATTCACCATTTATGGTAGGTAATGATAATACTATAGCATTCACCAATATTCTTTTCAATTTATTAAAACAATCATAAAATTCTTTTGTCTAGATGATCTTAACACCTTTTTGAGTTAACTTAGTCAGTGGGCTAGATAACCGTGCAATTTTTTTAAACCTCTGGTAATATCCTACTAAACCCAGAAAACTATGAATATCAGTTATATTTGTTGGACTTGGACATTTTTCAACAACTTCTGTTTTAACAGGATCAATATTTATTACATCTTTAGAAACAATGTGACCAAGGAATGAAATTTTTTGTAACCCAAACTCACACTTTATTAATTTCTCATAAAATTTATTTTCTTTTAAGGTTTGAAAAACAACCTTTAGATCACTTTTATGGTCTTCTTTATATTTAGAATATGCCAAAATTTCACCAATAAACACAACCCCAAACTTATACAAGAACTCACAGAATCTTCTACTCATAAGATCCATAAATAGAATAAGTGTATTAGTTAATCCAAAAGGCATACCTACAAATTCATAATGGCCATATCTAGTATGAAATGTGGTATTAGGAATGTATTTTTCCTTTAATATCAACTAATGGTACCTAGACATCAAGTGAACCTTCAAAAAATATTATACTCCCTGGAGATGATAAAAAGAATCATTGAAATGAGGAAAAGGTTAATTGTTATTAACTATGATTTTATTTGGGGATATATAATCAATAAAAAGTATCATTAAACCAAATTTTTTTAACAATCAAGATAGAAGCACACTACGGTGATGTTCTAGATAGAATGAAACCATTATCTAATAACTCCAATAATTACATATTTAACCCTAAAATTTCAATTTAATACATTCGATAAGCAGTTTTGAAATTGGATTAGCTTCAGGAACTAAGTCAATAGTAAATTAAATTTTTTTATTAGGTATAATACCAGGAAAATCATCAGAAAAAACATCAAGGTACTCATTTACCACTGGAACATTATTAATATGAATAGTTCAAATTTTCCATAATATGTGCAAGATAACATTCATTTCCATATTTCAAAAGTTTATCAGCTTCCTGATATTTTATCAAAGTTAAGGGTTCATTCTTGTACACAAAATGAAACTATTTCTAAGAAGGAAACTCATTATCTCTATAGTCATTCTTAGTTTGGTAAACAAAATTCCAATCCATACCCAAAAATAACATCAAACTCTACTAGATAAAAAAATAAAGGTTTATAGGTAAATTCATTCCAAAAATAAGGACAAAAAGATTTTTATAATTTATTTTTTCCTCAAAATTCTGCCCATGTGTTTTTACCATAAGTTTTGGATTCATTTCTTGAGGTGTATTTCCCAATTTACCATAAACTTTCTCAGAAATAAAAGAATGTGTAGACCCTGAATCAAAAAACACATTGGAATAATTTTAATAAACAAAAAATGTACATGATGCCACTTCATTTGATATCCCAATATCTATTGAAGTCTTTTAAAAGGATTTCACCACATCCTTCTACTTATAGTATGGATTCTTTCCGTCATTTTAGTATTTCTTCAGACACTCGTTCACATAATGACCCATCTCATTTCACTTAAAACATTTTACTTACTATAAATCCGATTTTTTTTCTTACACTACCTTGATCTTTTTCAGTAAAATTATGAGTCTTATGTCCCATCTTACCACATTAGAATCACTTACCAGAATTCAAAAGGCATTACCCAGTGTGTGTTTTACCAAAATTTTCACAAACTATAAACTTAATTTTTTTACCATCATACTTTTTTGAATAATTCTTCCATTTTTCCTGCCACCTTGACCTCTTATTCTACTGTATGTAAAAGAACACATGTATATTGAAAACTTCCATTTCCACCTTCTCTGCACATCAGCCAAGTCTTTCATAACTTTTGAACACCCGAGAAGCTAGTTCCCTTCAATACTTTTTCTTTAATCCTATATAAAAACGGTTGAATTTTCTATCAAGATCTCAGATGAAATTTGGAGTGCACCATTCCATTCAAGTAAATTTCTTTTCCTATATAGCCATTGAGTAATACTCCTACCTCAATTCCAAGAATATTTTCCATCCTAAGTTGAACCGCCTTAGGAAAATATTTCTCAAGAGAGATATTCTTAAATTCATCCCATGCCACGGAATCAATCTATTCACTATCTCTGATATTAATAAACATAGAACAACACTAATTGGATTCACTATCAAAATGGTAAACATAATGACAAACCTTTTGATTTTCTGACCACCACATGACATCAAAAATCTTTTCTAGTGCTTTAATCCACCCCTCAGCTAGTACAAGGTCAGATGATCCTCTGAATGATGGGGAATGTTGCCTAATGAAATGATCCACTTACAAAATGTTCATCTATGGTTGATAAGGATGATCTCATGGATGGATAACACCACCATTTATATTCTAAATCAACTACACCATCACTAAAACAATCTATTCAGTTCCAATTCCAAATATCTCAGGTTTTTGATTTGAACGATTGTTTTCCTCTTGTTGTCATTCCAACACAGCTGCCCTGTTTCCTCTATGGAAAACCATTCTAAACAAAAATATCTTAGTTAAAGTAACAACGTAATATTAAAATTCTATATCATTTCAATTTTAATATAAATTTAAAACCATTTATGTATATTCTATTAAAAATATCCTAACCACTGAAGTTATCTAAACCGACATTTGATACCAACTATAAGGCTCTATCCTTAAACATTACATATTCTTGAGTTAAATCAAGAATTCACATTGAGGATATTTTTTGGTTTAGAGTTTTATATAATTAGTACATAATTATTAGATAACAACTAATGTATTATAAAGTAGACACTTCTACTCACTATCCATTTTTTTCACAAAAATGAAACACCTTAAAATAAAACATGATTAATTTTTCTTAATATAAATATTCTTATCATTCATATTGAAATAAAAATTTCTCTTAAAAATCCTTACTCCCTATAAAAACATTTTATAAACTTGGGATGAGCACAAAAATCTTAGTAAAAAAAATAAGATAATGAAATAAAATGTTAGTCCATTAATACTTATAATCCCATGAAATCATACTTTTCATTGATAAAACATAAGACATTTTACATACCTCGGGAATTC
The DNA here is from genome assembly GCA_963277665.1 of Viscum album. Taxonomy (NCBI): domain Eukaryota; kingdom Viridiplantae; phylum Streptophyta; class Magnoliopsida; order Santalales; family Viscaceae; genus Viscum; species Viscum album. Next base: position 2,009,861,721 of record OY728141.1, on the reverse strand, counting down.
ATAAGATTCATGAAAAGTTTATTAGCAATCATAAATCATAAAGGTAACTTTTTGAATCCATATCATACTAACATTGTATCTTTTACAACTACATAGAGTGTAACTTTTATGGTTACATTTGGAATACCCATTACAATATATTCCCTAAATATCTTATAAGAAACCTTATTGTTTAACTCTGCCTCATTACCCAATTAATTAGATAGATATCATGGGCTCCCCTTATAATAGTTTATCATAGAACCAGTCATATACATAAGTCATTATCAAGAACCATAACATAATCATAACACTTAAAACAAGCCTAAAGAAAAAATAATATTTCCAAATTGCAATCAAAAGATATCATTTCAAGATATTGGCATAATAAATACCTTCTAAAAACCATTTTCAATACCAAAATACATGAAAATGGAATATGGTATTTAGTTTTCCTTAAAAAATTATGGCTTTTAAAGGAAGACAAATATCAAATAGTGGCCATGGTGGTAGAAATATTATTGTCACCAAGTATATAAAAACCATTCCTTTTTATGTTTAGTAAAACACTTTGTAAAAAAATATTTCATTTAAAAACCTTGAATAAAATTAAAATTTAAAGAGGTTTATTATACACCGTATAAAATAAGGTGGTGTATAACATCAAAATATGCCTCAATGAAAGGAGATTGATATGAAATCCCTTACATTGAGTCCGACTCATCATGTATTATCATTATATTCTTGAATAATAATATTAGGTTAATTTATTCTTGTTTGAGAACCTTTTTCTAGTTTATTATTACTTTTTATCACTTATTACCATGTTTTAAAACATATATAATTATTTAAGTTCATATCAGACGTTTTGTCGATATTCAGTTCATAAATCCAAAATGAATTTGTTTGGAAGTAAATAGTCCATGTGGTCATAAATCCATCTTCTCAAAAATAGTATTAATGAAATAATAATTACATTTACGCATTAATACTAATTTTTAAATCAAACCATTAATTATGGTTATTAAAAATGAACAATGTTATAATTATAGAGATGGTATACCATACATACGCATGTGTAACATTTTCTATTTTTCATTGATCATTATGGAAATAAGGTAATTATTATTTTATTTTTCCAGAATGATCATAATATTATTAACATCATAAAAATAATTTAAATATACTTATATATATTATAAAAGTTATGTGGTGAATAATAATTATTCATATCATTTTGTGGAGGTAATTGTTTACACGTACACACGAATGATGTCATGGATTTAATGTGCATAAAAGGTAAGAAAATAATTGAAATATATTTATTTTAAAATGATAAATATGTCATGAATATCATATATAATCATTTATTACATCATTATAACTAGTATTGATAGAGGGTAATGAAAAAAGAACTATATTGGTTTGCGAGGAAGTAGTCTGTTAAACACAAGAACAAAATATTCATTTTCCATTTGATGAAATTAGAGATGGATTTAGGGGATGATATTAACATAATAACATCTCAATATATATATATATATATATATATATATATATGATAACATGGTTATTATTTCATCTAAGAATAATATTATTTAAAGTAAGTGGAAGAATAAATAAAATAGAAACACTTAAAATAAACGATACCTCTTCTTTGGTTGATCACCTTTGAAGAACACCTTAACACCTCTAATAAGGATGTTCTACCTAAAATAAGGCATAAAAATGAGGGGGGGGGGACTCTAGGAATGATTTTTGGTAGATCATGGCCAAATGAAATGGTTAGTGAAGAGTGAGTATTAGAGAACAGTGGGTAACTTTTTATAGGAGAGTGGAGGGACAACCTTGGAATCGCTTAAAATATTAAATTAATATATATTAATTTTTTATCCAAATAAAATTAAATTGAGATATGTTTAAGATAGGGTGAGGCTAGTTCGAAATAATCACATTAAATAATTTTTAGACATGTATTTATTTTATTTTAAACCTTATATTTTCGGTTTACCCTTAATTATTCTCTTCTAATTTTTATTGTGGTAACAAAATTTTAAATATTAAGAGGAAATAAATTTTACTTATATGGGGTCAATTTCCAATAATTGGACACTTAATGAACATTTAGAACTTATAATTGTCACTTATTTATTTTAAATTATTGTTGATTTTTTAAATAATTTAATAAATAATTATTTTTTTAAAGTATCAATTATGTCAATTTTCTCAATATTCATTTACTTGAATTTAAATAAAATCCAAAGAGAGAGATAACATCAAACAAAAACATTTAATTGAATTATAACATGTCCTAGTCACATATAAAATTTTTGGATGACATAAATTATATCAAATAATATTTATTTTAATATTTATATTATCATTTATTTGATTCTTTAATTAATAAATCCATTATTGCATCATCATTGTGTCATTATTAAATTTAATTATTTATTTCCTAAAAATTATAAATAAATATTCATGATGTAGGTAATATTTATATATTTCTAAAAACTATTTTTTAGTCCATGATATACTATATATAACTCCATATTAAAATAATTTACTTTTTTAGAAACAAATGTGTTCTAAAAATGACTATGCATTGAATATAATATTATAAATGCATTAAAGTCATCCAAGTGGCTCCAATTGGTCCTAAAATCAACCCAAGGATGATCATGGTTGGGATACACTCATACAATTAAATTAGGGCAAGTGTTAGGGTAGTTTATATTATTATAATATTATTTTTACCTTTAATTACCCGATTTACCCATAACCATAATAATTAAAATTATTTCTAAAGTTACTATTCATTTTTTCCAAAAAATAAAAAGGGCATTTTTACATAATTTGGACCTTATGATTCCAAATATAGAATCTATTTTTCGTAAATCAAAATACATAAGTTGTAGTAATTAATTTAAAATTGACCCCCACTATCAAAATGAGAAAACAATTTTTTTAAAAATAAAAACCATCAAAAGATTAACATGTGTTTCTATCTGATTTCAATGTGAAATTATTTCAAATGACCAAAATAGGATTAAATGATAAAAAAATTATTTAACTGTACTTTAAAACAAATTAAAAGGATAATATATCTATATAATTAAATTAAATGATAAGACAGTTTTGAATTAAAATGCAGTATTTTTTCACTATTTATTAAAAAATGAATTTTATCAGAAAAATACAAAAAATTAAACTAAAGTGAATTTTGATGTCCCTGTTTTAAAGAATAAGTTTATTTTGTTAAATAGAACATATAAAAGTGAAAAAAATTATATTTAAATAGGGTTTTTACATCAAAAGATGGTAATACTACATTTAAAAAATATTTGAGTGTTTTATGCTTAAAATGTAATTTATTCTCATTTTAAGTCTCTAAAATTTATTATAAGAAAATAAAAACTTTTAATAAACACGTGTAAACATAATATAGGTAGTTATATTCATTCCCACTAAAACAATGGCTAGTCATTAACTACCATTTAAAATAATAATATTAATATTGTATTATTTTTCTGTATATCATTGTCTTCTGTATAACTTAAGATTTTGAAGAAACCCATTATTGCATGTTGAGTATGCTATCGAAAAAATCATACCTTTTAAAGTAAAATTAATATCTATTCTATAAATATTAATATATTTCTTATTCTATAAATATTTGTGATGTTATAATTGTAACACTCCAATATTTTATATATATTTTCTTGGAAATAAACATGAAGTTTTTGATAGATTTATTTACATGAAACAACGAGTCTAAATAATCCGTGATATATTAATCATTTATTACTAAGACATTAAATTTATTAGAATAAAAAATAATAAACAAATTATAAAAAATATGCATAAAATTATTTATTAATTAAAATGTATTGAGTAATTTATAATAAATAAGTACTCAATTTTTAGTAAAGTATTTTGTTATTCGAAAGTACATTTTCTTCAAAAATGGGGATTATTGCATTTTTTTCATTAAAAATTAAAATTAATTTATAACATTTTGAGAAATTATATTTCTATAAATTGATATCATTTTTAAATAATCATGTTAACATTATATTATGGTGAATTTATAGGATTTTTTAAAAAATTTATTTTTAATTGAATAGTTTAAAATATCAAATTTTGTAAAAGCTGTCATTTATTTTCAAGTAAAAGTCACATTATATTTTTAAATTTATATTAAATTATCACAAGTATAATATAATTATAAATAATTTAAGTTAATTACATATGTATAATTATTATACTTTCTTTTGGTATAAGTTCATTTTTTGGCTTAACAACACATTTTTATGAGAACTATTTTTATGAGCACAATGTGTTTTTATCAAAATAAATTAGATTTATCCCTTTTTATTAATGGTTTTAATGAAACATAAATATTATATATTCAATAATATATTTCATTATTAATTTTATGGTTTTTACAATGTAAATAATGAAAGTAAATTCCGTTTTATTCTTAAAAATTCATTTTTGTAAAACATGTTTTCATTGTGTTTTGAAAACATATTTAAAATTAAATTATTCCACTTGTAGAAATTTAATATAGTAAAATAGATTCCATATTTTTAATTATTTTAATTAATTTAATTTAATAGGTTCAACTTAATTTTTTTTCATAGTGAATAGTGAAAACAATAAAATGTTTTTACAATGGTTTTGGTTAAAATGGGTTTAAAGGGGGATGAGTGGGGGGGGGGTGTTAAAATAAGAGATAAGTGTATTATTTACATAAAAAAATTTATAGTTATCTTTTTCAAAGGTATTTACACTTAATGTTATCATAACATAGAATTTAAAGCCAGTTAGAGCCACTCTTCCTTTAAATTGACCTTTTATCATTGAAATATTTTAAAAAATTCCATGTGTGTCTCTCCCCTCACTTATAAAATGGAACCATTTATCCCCCCCTTATTAATTTATTTTACCATTATATATTAGAAAATATATACTCAAACAACTTTTTATATTCCTTCCCTTCATCTTAGATCATCTTTTCTTCCCATAATACCAATCCTTCAATGCTTAAGGTGGAAGCCAAAGGAGGCCACTCAACGAAGATGTAAAAATCTAAACCAAGCTATTTAAATTTTATTTATTATTATAATTCCTATAAAGAGTTTGTATCCATCATAACATTATGATTAATGAAACATTAATATAATGTGATTTTATAATTATGATGGAAAAATGATTTACCCCCAATTTTCTATCTAATGGGAGATACAAGTATCGCTCATGCATATATGTAAACTATTGCCTCAAATTAGCTATATGATTCATTTTATACCACCATATTTTTTGATTTAGTATTATAATAGATTTAATTTTTATATATAATATTTATGATATAATAATTTTTTTGGTAAAAGTGAATCTATATTTACCTTTCATTCATTCCATCTATCTAAAAATGGAAAAAATAACTTGTGTGTATATACGGTCTACCATCTCCATGTAGTGATGTAATTCATTTTTCATTACCAAATTATTTGAATAGATATAAATATATATAATTAATATATATTATATTTTTATTATTATTCAAATTATTCATATGTAGGAATCGTGATTAAAGTGTAAGTTTCATAACTATTAAACCAAAAAATACATGAAAAATGAAGCTGTTAACACTCAAAATAGTGATGATAAAGAAAATTGTTAATGAATGGGTGATAAGATATTATAATTAAACCATGTATGGTGTTATATATATTATTATATTTATTATATATAATTATAATTAATTTAAATTTAATACACATGATGTTAGAGAATATACAAAGGAAGAAAAACTTGATGTAAGAATTTTATGTTACAATCTCATTTTTACCGGGAATGTTTGTGCTTAAATTTTATGATTGTGAAATTATTTGATCTTCCTCTCCAAAATATTTTTTATTTTATTATACTATTTTAATTTATTTATATTACATTCTTTAATTTCATTTTACACTCTTTAAGTACTCAAAATAATTAAGGAATATTTTTAAGAAAAACCAAATTCATTTGTCTCTTCGGTCGGGAGTTTTTATTCCATGTCTATATTTTCATTAAAATGATTTCAAGAATTTTTTTACTAATATAAAATGGTTTATTAATTTTTTTTTTTCAAATTATTACTTTCTATAAATGGGTTTTAAAGGAATCTTCTTTTTATTTTTTGAATGAGATACTTTTGAGTTTTTACTGAAAACAAGAAAGAATTTTTTTAACATACACTATATGAACTACTTTCCCCATAATCGTGAATAATATTTTATTTGAAGATTAATTTATAATATTACTTGTTTATTTTAAACAAAAAATATCCTTAGTTGTTTTTTAACTTTTTATATTTTAAATTAGGGATTTCAAAATGAGAAAGTGTATATTCTCAAGAAATATTTTAGTGATATGTTAATTGTATTTTTCATCTATACCAACATTATTTGAGGTTTATTATGATTTAATCAGGATGTGACCTAATGTTACTATGTTTATTATTTCTATAGATAATTTATTATTATTATGATAAAATGTTTATAAAGCTCATATCCCTTCCATTGGTTATGACATAATGACATGATGAATGTTTTATGATGAAATTTAAAAAATATGTATGGTTTTAATTATGTGATGGGTTAGCCTAGTGTTATATATAAATCCATTTAATTAGGTAGATATGGATATCTCATCAGATAATAAGGAATCGTATAGGGGAGTTTACCCTGTTCAGTAAGGAACTTTTTCCAGTAAGATAGTCTTGGGAGTGAACCATGACTAAGGAAATGATGGAATGTGGAATAAACCTAATACAATGTGATATAATTTAATAAGGAAGTTAGTTTATATTATTACGTGTATGATGAAAACTTATTCCTTATTATTATATTATGTTCTCATGATACGTGATTTATTATTGATGATCCCAATTTTTTGTGACTTATGACATCTATTATAAGAAATCCTTATTCCATGATTAATGATTAATGATACTTGAATGATTGGGTACAGATTTTGAGTGTTATAATCATGTTATCACACCCTTGTGTATCCATTATGATAATTTATGATAATCTATTGAAATATCTTATTGTGTGTTATAATCATGTTATCATACCCTTATGTATCCATTATGATAATTTATGATAATTTATTGAAATATCTTATGTTTACACTTACTAAGAATGTGATATCACCCTATCTTATTTACCCTTTCCCAAGGTTAATATGAAAGGTTTTAAGTATGATATGTGTAAGAAAGGTGCTAGATACGATTAACATAATAGTAAATGATGCAGAGATGTTATGTACCCATTTTTTATATAACTATGTTTCCAATGAAACTAAAACTTTAGGTTTATGACATGGATCATATTGTTATATAATGAATATTCTTCTAATAATATGTAACATTAATGTATGAAAATTTTGGGTCACTATAGTTGTTATTAGATAAATTTATAGTTACTTTTAGAAACTTGGATGTGAAAAATTTTGTGAGAACCTTTAGGATAAGCCTAATTAAAAGATAATATCCAAAATTATGGTAAAGAAAACAGTGTGATTTCCAAAGAAAATACATCCCTATATTGATATGGGAAAGTGGATTCAGGCGCTGGAACAATTAAACCTAGTAGTAATAACCTCAAAGAGGGTGTGTTGGGTATTAAATCAATCATGGATTGGTGCATGAAAAATAGTATTAACTGAACAACTAACTAGAAACACTAGGGGGATATGCTTGGGTTAGCTCACACTTTATTTATGAACCATTATAGATTATTTTAATTGAATATAACTAAGGATTCCCTAGGTTAATCCTAATTTATCATTGATTATAAATAAGGTGTCATAATTTATACATCCTATAAATGATTTTCATGATTATATGATTTACCACTATGATTATTGTTTCTCATACTACAATTTTTGGTGTCATTCAATGACTCAAACCAAAAGAAACCATGTTAATGTTCAACGTGATAGAAAATTCAATGATTGTCCTCATGAGGAAATAAATGTTATGGGAACTATAATTTAAAATCTTATTTCTATTCTAATGAAACTTTTTTAAGCTATGAATCATACTAATCTTCTTACTGAGAATTGGAGGGAACACAATATTATTGAGTACTTTATAAGGAAGCATCCACCTTATTGTAGTGTGTTTAACAATCCACCAATTACAAATAAATGCATCAATACCCAAAAATAGTTATTTTCCATTCTTTACTTTTTATAACATGAAAAGGTTATATTTGATATTTATCATTTTTATAGTGAAGCAAATTAATGATAGATACTTATCAATAATACAAAGTAATAAGATAAGATTAACTCTAAAGAGCAGGATGAGATTTAAAGATAACTTTTTAATGAGTAAATTCCCTATATTCTACATGTAAAAATAGGTAATTAATTAATTGATAAAATTTATAATTATGATGAATCCATTTATACCTTTGAGTAAATTTTTTTAAGACTTTCAAGGTAAAATTCAGGTATTATCATGTCACTAGAAAGTAATATTGATCGATTCTTAAGTGACTTAAAACCAAGTCTCTAATGGGTGTTATCTATTAGATACTCTAGTAGCTATTAATAAATAATTTTATGTTCTATCAAGGTAAAAATGGAGATTGAATTCACCCATCAGTCACCTGGTTTTGATAAGAAAATAAATATGGAATTAAAAGATAATTCTATAAAAAAATCTATATAGGGAAGAAGATGAGCTTTCAATTATGATAGAAGTGTGGAAAAAATAACAGATAAAATTTTATTAATGGGACTTATAAATGTTTCTGTTGTGTAAATGAATTACTTTGAGTAAAAGAATACTAAAGTGATTTTAAGAGGCTAATAAATGAAAGGATCGATGAAAATGATCAAAATAATGCACCACCCACACTCCAATGTATCAAATACAAAGATTATGGTCATTATACTAACTAGTGTTTGGATCCAAGGGTTATTGATAATGACCAATGTTAGTAACCTACTAAGCCTATAGAAAAAGGGAAATATTATGCGATCACTATAACTAAAGTGGTATGATAGTGAAGTGGTGAAAGGTATACTTATCATACACTATATAACTTCTAATTTCTTATTTGATTCTAGATCTACCCACTCTTTTATATCTGAAGAATTTTATAAATGGATCATATTATCAACTCAATGATTATATGTTGAAATAATAGTAAAATATCTTAATATTATGATGATCACATATCATGTCTTCTATTTAATCTCAATTAAAGTTTGTGGGAATTAATTATCTGCAAATATTATTATTCTCACTCTATTTGAATTTGATGTAAATTTGTGAATGAATAAAATTCAATATATAAATCCTATATCAATGTATAAGGAAGGGTAGTCACATATTATATTCCAAACCAACCTTTGATTGTCTATCTATGTATGGATAATTATGAACTTCCAATAGAAATTACATCCATTGAATGGGTCTTTATTTCAATTAAAATAAGGTATTTGTCTTAGATTATTTGGGAGAAACTCAAAATTGATGACATGCCTATTTTATAAGATTTTTTGTACGTATTTACAAAATATTTACCTACTATTACTCACAATTATGATGTTTATTTTTTAATAGAACTCATAATTGGTTCTAAAACTAGTTTAAAGAATCTATATATAATGACCTATATTGAGTTATGGAAATTTAAGACTTAACTCCAAGAGAATATTTATAAGGAAATAATTTGGTCAAGTGCACCACAATGGGGTACATCTAGTATTTTTATTAATAATAAAGACAAATTAATGAAACTTTGCATTGATTATCGAGAACTTAACCAAATCAAAACCAATAATAATTATAATTTTCTCAAAATTGATGACTTGTTTGATCAATTATGTAGATATCAATATTTTCCATGATTGATTTTTGATTTGGATGCTATCAGTTTAGGGTAAAAAAGGAATGCATACCTAGACAACCTTTCATTCAAGGTACGAAAACTATGAATTTGTAGTGATGTCATTTGGTTTTACTCATTCCCCAATTATCTTCATGGATTTATTAAAGAGTATTTATATATTACCCTTATTATATTTCAGTAGTCATTATAAATGATACTCTCATATATTTAAATGGAAAATAAGAGCATAAATATCACTTGGGGATTTTACTGAAAACCCTAAGGATAATTTGTAGGAAAAATTTACTGAGTGTGAATTATTTATACATAAATTTTCATTTTTGGTCCATATAATTTCATGAGAGGGTATATCAGTGGATCCATCAATGATGAAAGTTATTGAACATTGAACCAGACCAAAAACTGTGACCGAGATCTATAGTTTTATTGGATTGGAATGATATTATCAATTACTTGGGAATGATTTATCTTATTTATATAATCCAACCAAAAAGTTAACTTATAAGGAAGTAAAGTTCCTCCATACTAATAAATTTGAGGAAAATTTCAAGGAAATAAAGGCATGGTTAGTCAGTGTACCTATTCTCACACTACCCTATTATGGAGAAGTGTTTGTGAATTATATTGAGGTATCAAATTAGGTGATGGGATTTGTTATTATGAAGAATGGTATGGTTATAACTTATTCATCATGAAAATTGAAGGTTCATGAGAAAAATTACCCAACTCATGATTTTAATTAGAAATGGTAATAATTTAATTAAATATCTATAATAATTATCTTTACAAAGAAATGTGTGACATATATACTGATAATTAAATTTTAAAGTATATATTCACCTAGATTGATTTTAATATTAATTAGATAAGGTGGTTATAACGACCCATAATTTACATACATTGTTAATACTTCAAAATTGAAGCATACTTATTACAACATATAACAAAACCACGAAAGGACTGTATAGGTATATTATCTTTAAAAAATGGTAAATATAAACAACTGGTTTATAAAGAGTCTACACTCTCTCCCATTTATTTCATCATATCTATAGTCCCTTTTGGCATATATTACTTAAAAACCTTCTTCCTGACCTGGGGAAAGAAAACATACAAAAGGGTGAGTTCAAATGATTAGTAAGGGTAAACAAAATAAATATCAATGACATCATATTCATAAGAACATAACTTTTGGAAATCTTAACCTGCAAAAGAGATCATAATTTCATAACATGGGATAGATCATGGTAGTGAAATTTAATCCCAATAATCAAAACTTAAAACATTTAACTTTTTGGCATACACACATAATCATAGAGAATCATTTCTTGTTAGTCAAGACTCATTTCTAAGACTATCTTAGTGGATAAAGTCCATTTCTGAACCGAGTTCACTCCTCGTTTCAGTCCTGTTTCACTGAACCGGTATAACCTACCGTTCCATCCATGTCTATCTCATGAGATATAAAATCTTTACCCAATGCATTGGAGGTAGATATAGGTCCCACCCATATCATAATGATACAATTCTTATGTGTGCCACAAAATCATAAACCATACATCATAGCATAACCCATGTAATAAAAATGGTAATCTTAAACATCAGGACATCATATAACAATTCATATAAGATAAATTAATTCATAAAAATAATTCCATCACAACATAATCAAATCAATGTAATAATAGGGATAGAAACAGAACCCTTTATTATCTTAGATGGAAAATAATTTTGATAAAACACTTGAACTCCATTCTTGAGGAAAATATCTTTTCTACTTCAAAAACATTTTCCTTTCTTAACACATATTACAATTTTATACTAAAATAATTTGATTAAAAATAAAATTGAAAACATGTAAAGGAAGCTTCTTGGAAATAATGTTTTAAAAATCCATTCATGCCATATAAGTTAAAAAAACATTCTTCTCGTACTTTTGTCGGAAAAGTAAAAAAGTACCTCGTACGAAAAATGACAAAAGATTCCTTTCATATCCTTTACTAAAAACTCACCGAAGGGTAAAATTGTATTTAAACTATTGTAAGTTGATGGAAACAATATTAAATATTGAGGGAACATGGATGTGGATGATAAAATACACCCCAGTAAATACCAAAGTATAAACAATCTCGGATAAAAATGAGATTGTGATATTTTCCCTTACCTTAGGTCCGTTTTGCTTCGTAAGTGTCCGAACCTCCTGTATAATGATTTAAATAATGTTATTGACTTATTCCATAATCATACTTATTTTTATGATATCATATATGGTCATATTCTTAGCTTCTTATTAGTAATATTTCATTACAACTTGTTATTCAGGTGTTTATTACTTTTTGTTCTTATGTGTGTTTGGTCGAATAAATTCTTATTCTTCTCTTTAGGTTATAGATAACTTATTTCCAGAATGGTATTAGTGTAATATATATCATATTCATTCATTCAATTCATTTATATAATCATTATGAAATGAAGATCATGTAGAACGAGTCGCATCACATCGTGGAGACGGTATTCCGTACGTACGCACGAGTGATGATATCGTTCCTATGATCGTGGAATTGTATTGGAGTGTATGTATACTATTTAAGAATCAGTATCACTTTATAATAGTCATATATATTCATTATTTACACCATTATACTCATACAAGTAAGGTGGTGGTGGAAAATAGATTACACCACAGCGTGGAGACAGTATTCCGTACGTACGCACGCGCGATGATTTCTATTTCCGTAGGATGGATAGATGGTGAAATAGGGTTGTTTCATACTTATAATAACATATCCGTATATGAGTGATACTGATGTTATTACTTCATAATGAAACAACTAAAGAAGAATAAGTGGAAGAAGAAATAAAGATGAAAGAATCGGCAACAGACATTACCTCTTCTTTAAAGTGCTTCTTTGAGACCTTCTTTTAGGGCACTAAAATTGGTCTTTGAAGAAGACCAGGACCTCTAGGATGTATCTGGGAAGTGGAGAGGAGGAATTGTCAGGGGTTGGCCGAGCTTGAAGGCTCAAAGTGGTGTGAGCAAGAGGGGGAGGAGGTTCCCTTTTATAAGGGAGGAGAGGGGCTCTTTTGGAAAAACTAAAAATATTATTTTATTATAAAGTCAAGTTAGGTTTTAAATAGCTCAAAATTGATATATTTCGAAGCTAAGGTGGGGATGGGTCGAAATAACCTCATCCAATATAATTTAGACAAGTTTAGGTTCCTATTTTAACCTTATCATTTAGATTTAACATTAAGTTAAATAAGTTTACTTTTACCGTGTCTTCTTGTGTTCTTATACTATAAGGTTAATAAACTTACTATAAGTAGCCAAAAGAACCCCAAGTTTTTTATTATTAATATATATAACCTTATCTAAGTCATTTAGCCGAACCATATATTTTTAGGAATAAAATAACAATTACTAATATAATATTTGTTTTAAAAACTATTTTATGTCAATTTTGACACTATTTAGTAATTGATTTTTGTGAAAATCATAACATAATTATTAGTTCGAACCAAGTTAATTAAATCAATACTAAAATGTCATATTAACCTATAACATTAGTGTAATTCATAAAAAGTCTCAAATTACATTTATTTTGGTGTTTATAACATTAATTATGTCAATATTTCATTAATAAGATAATTACTGCATCATATTTCTGTCATAAATAAATTAAATTATTTAATGTCTAAAAATTACAAATAAAATACCATTATGTAGGATATCTTTTTATCTTTCTAATGAATATTTATAGTCGAATTTAGCTTATGTATAACCCCATATTAAAAATTATTTACTTATTAAAGTTTGATTTTAACTATTTTAACCCTTCTTTAAATAAATTAAAATTAAATGTCCTAATCTAATCCAAGTGGGCCTAAATGGTCATATTTTATTACTAAGGTTTATTTTGGTCGAATTAAACTTGTCCAATAGAATTAGGACATGTGTTAGGGTAATAATAATATCATTTTTACCCTTAATTACCCTATTTACTTTTAACCGTGGTAAAAAAAGTAAAAAGTTACTATTCACCAAAAAATTATTTTCATCCCATTGAACCACATTTTACTTACTGACATCAACCTTGTCTCTCGGATTTTCAAAATTCCACTCACAGAAGCGGTAAAATTATGTTTTATGAAAAATTCAGTTTTTTAACTACCACTTAGTGGTTTCACTATTCATCAAAAATTGAAAGTTTTCAGAAAAATACCAAAATTTCACCCTAGGCTAATTTCGATATTCCGAATCCAAAAATGAAGTCCATTTTGAAAAATAAAATTTATAAAATTTCAAAAAGTGGTTATTACTATTCATAACAGCTAGTTTTAATAATATTTTAATAGCATATCGTTGTTTAGTGAAACTCGGTATTGCGTACGACGCAAGATATCAAGGAATGTTGCGATTTCGTGTAAAGAAAGCCAAGAAAGTGTTGTGTGTAGAAAAAGATTCCTTTGATGATTTATATAACATAAAAGTCTCGGGTGTTACATTCTACCCCCCTTAAAATGAATTTCGCCCTCGAAATTCGTCACTTTGTAACAAACAGATGAGGATACCTCTCCCTCATCATATCCTCAAGCTCCCATGTAGCTTCTTCTAATTTGTGGTTCCTCCATAAAACTTTCACCAATCGAGTGGTCTTGTTTCGTAGGACTTTTTCGCTACGATCCAGAATCTCTATCGGTTGTTCTTCATAAGAAAGATCTTGCTCCAGCGGTACAACTTCTGAGCTAAGTACATGTGAAGGATCAGGTATGTACTTTCTCAGGAGAGATACATGGAACACATCATGAACTTGAGAGAGATTCAGTGGAAGCGCCAATCGGTAAGCTACCTTCCCAACACGATCCAGTATTTCGAATGGACCGATATATCTAGGGCTCAACTTCCCCTTCTTTCCAAATCTCATGACTCTCTTCCAGGGAGATATTCGTAAGAACACTTTATCACCCACTTCAAACTCTAGGTCTTTTCTTCAGTTTTCGGCATAACTTTTCTGTCGACTCTGAGCTGATCTTATATGTTGTTGAATAAATCTGACCTTTTTTTCCATTTCATCAATGAGATCAGGTCCTAATAGCTTTCTTTCCCCAACTTCATCCCAGCAAGTTGGAGTCCTTCATTTCTTTCCATAGAGAGCTTCATAAGGATCCATCTGAATACTGGAGTGAAAGCTATTATTATAAGAAAATTACACCAAAGGTAGGTGTTGATCCCAACCACCTTTGAAATCTATAGAGCAAGCACTCAACATATCTTCTAGAGTTTGAATTGTTCTCTCAAACTGACCGTCTGTCTAAGGATGATAAGCAGTTCTGAAACTGAACTATGTATCCAGAGTATGCTGAAGACTTCTCCAGAACTTCGAGGTAAATCTCGGATCCCGATCAGATATAATAGAAAGTGTTACTCCATGCAATCTTACCACTTACTTTACATATATCCTGGCAAGATGATCCAGAGATAAATCCTCTCTAATAGCAATTAAGTGTGCAGACTTTATAAGATGATCAACTGTGACCCAGATAGCATTATTGCCTTTGGATGTTTTAGGAAGTCCTGTGACAAAGTCCATAGTGATGTTTTCCCATTTCCATTCGGGTATGGGTAATGGTTATAACATCCCCTTAGACTTCTGTCTCTCAGCTTTAAGTTGTTGACAAACCAAGCATCGAGAGACATATTCAGCAACATCTCTTTTCATGCCATCCCACCAGAAGTACTCTTTTAGGTCCCTATACATCTTCGTGCTTCCGGGATGAATATAGAATGAAGAACTATGAGCCTCATCCAGCAGCTCCTTCTTTAATTCGAGGATGGGAGGAACACAAACCCGATTCCTGAACATTATTATCCCATCACAATCAAGGTTGAATTCAGGAACATTTCTCACCTTCTTTTGTAACTTGACACCTTCTTTCTGTGCCTCTTTAATCTTCACATATATAGATGGTTGAACATTCATTTGAGAAAGATAAGATTTTTCCCCTTCCATTATAATTCCAATATCCATCATTTGTAAATCCATAAATATTGGATCTTTTGTGATCCTCATCATGGATAAACTGGCATGGTTTTGTCGACTTAATGCATCTTCCACCTTGTTTGCTTTCCCAGGGTGGTAATGGATTGAGCAGTCGTAATCCTTAATCAGTTCCAACCATCTTCTTTGACGCATATTCAACTCCTTTTGTGTGAAAATATACTTTAAACTTTTATGATCAGTATAAATGTCACACCTTTCTCCAAAAAGATAATGCCTCCAAATTTTTAATGCAAATATTACCGCAGCTAACTCCAAATCATGTGTTGGGTAATTTTTCTCATGGATTTTCAACTGTCGTGAGGCATAAGCTATCACCATATCATTTTGCATAAGAACACACCCCAATACCTTCTTGGATGCATCACTATAGATCACAAACCTTTCTCCACTACAAGGCAGTGTGAGCACAGGTGCACTGGATAACCTTCTTTTCAACTCCTTGAAATTCTCTTCACATTCCTCCGTCCAGACAAACTTAACTCCTTTCCGAGTCAACTTGGTGAGTGGATTAGATAATCGTGAAAAATCTTTCACAAAACGTCGATAATATCCAGCCAAACCAAGAAAACTTCGGATCTCAGTTACTGTTCTTGGTCTTGACCATCTTTCGATAACCTCTGTTTTTTCTGGATCCACAGATATCCCCTCTTTTGAGATTATGTGACCCAAAAATGCAACTTTTTGAAGCCAAAATTCACACTTGGTAAATTTGGCATAAAGCTTCTCCTTTCTCAGGGTCTTAAATATAATTCTCAAGTGATCTTCATGTTCTTCCTTTCTCTTTGAATAGACAAGAATATCGTCTATAAAGACTAACACAAATTGATCAAGATAGTCTCTAAAGACTCTATTCATTAGATCCATGAAGATAACAGGGGCATTAGTAAGACCAAATGGAATCACTATAAATTCATAGTGTCCATACCTTGTACGGAAAGTCGTCTTTAGTATATCATCCATTTTGACGCTTAATTGATGATACCCTGAACGAAGATCAATCTTGGAAAAGTATTGAGCTCCGCGTAGTTAGTCAAATAAGTCATCAATGCGTGGGAGAGGATATTTGTTCTTGATAGTGATCTTGTTAAGTTCTCAATAATCAATGCAGAGTCTCATTGATACATCTTTCTTCTTAACAAATAGAACAGGTGCTCCCCAAGGTGATGCACTAGGGCGTATGAATCCCTTATCAAGATTCTCTTGGAGTTTCTTCTTCAATTCCTGCAACTCAATTGGGGCCATTCTATAAGGTGTCTTTGAAATAGGCAAAGCACCCGGTGCAAGTTCTATTGAAAACTCAACTTCACGATTTGGTGGAAGACCTTGTAATTCCTCCGGAAAGACATCATCAAACTCCCGTACAATGGGCATATTCTTAATCATGAGTTTCTCACCAACCGTTTGAGATAAATAACCTTCATTTAGTGAAATCAAGACCCATAAGGTAGAAGGAATTTCCACTGGAAGGTTATGTTCATCCTTGCATTGATAGATGATCATAGATTGATCTGGAATATGAAATGTGACTTCCCTTCTTTGGAAATTGATATGAGCTCCATATAAAGAAAGCCAATCCATGCCAAGAATCACATCAAATTCCACTATAGGAAGGATCACAAGATTTGCAGGAAGCAATTTCCCACAAACTTCGATCGGAGAAGAATTATAAACTTTTGATGCAACTGTTGTGCCATTAGGTGTTGTCGCAGCTAACTCAACATCTAATTGTTGAGGTAATACGGTGATACCCTTAGAAAATTCTTCAGAAATAAAAGAGTGGGTGGATCCAGAATCAAATAAAACATTTGCTACTTTAGAGTGGATGGTAAGTGTACCTTTCACCACATCGTTATCGTACTCCACATCGCGGATAGAAATTGCATGTGACTTTCCTTTGTCTTTAGTCTTAAGAGTTTGTTGACGTCTACCATCATCATCAACCCTTGGATTAGGGAATTTATTGGCATAATGCCCCATCTCCTTGCACTTGAAACATTGAAGTGTAGTAGGTTCATTATGTGTATCCCTTCCTTTGTTTGCATCATTAGACATCTTCTTCCCATCATCACGGCATTCAAATTACTGATGACCTTCCTTTCCAAATTTGAAACATTTACTTGTCACTTTAAGAAAACTCCCTCCATGTTTATTTCCACACTTTGAGCATAAGGGAAAGCTCATCTTATTTTCAGTGTGCTCTTTAGATTTTACTTTGAATTCCATTTTCCTCTTCTTATCAAACCCATATGACTGATGGGTTACTCCAATCTCCATCTCAACTTTGAGAGCACATCGAATGATTTCCTCGTAGCTATTGAAGTCCCTTATGGCTAACTCCCTTCGAAGGCTTGGTTTTAAGCCACTAAAGAATCGATCGATCTTACTCTCAGGTTGGATAATAATACCAGAAGCGTACCTTGAAAGTCTTGTAAAATTTTCTTCATAGGTACCAACAGATTCATCATTCTTTTTCTTCAGTTCAAGAAACTGTTTCTCCATCTTTGTTCAGAGAATACGAGGGAAGTACTTATTGAAATATAAGTTCTTGAACTCATCCCATTCCATAGACACAATTTCATCCCTTTTCCTCGTATTCTTAATACGATTCCACCATTGATCAGCATCTCCTTCCAAACGATACACTGCTAGGATGACTTTATCATGCTCAGAACATTGAAGAACTGAAAATATCTTTTCAGTAGTACTAATCCATTGTTCAGCAACTAATGGATCAGTAGACCCGCTGAATGAAGGTGGACGCTGTCACATGAAGAATTCAACAGAATGTTGCTCCTTCCTTTTCTCGTTTGGAAGTCCTGCATGATTCATAGCTTGAGAAAGTTGTGTGATCATGGATACAAGATTTTTCATCCCAGCTCCCATAACGTTTGGTTGTTCATGGGGACAATCATTGCATTGCCCGTCGCATTCCGCATTAACACGGTTCCTTCGGGTTCCAGCCATTGACTAAAACCAAGAAGAATAGTGTGAGAAACACTAATTATAATAGGAAAACCACATAATCAAGAATAAAATTTCACACTTAAGGTCTTATCCTAGGTTATTCATGGCCATTTCTGAAACACTAAGATTGTGTTCTATGCTTATAATTATCCTTAGGGTTCTTACTAAGGCTTTCACATCCTAGTTTCCAATGGTTGACTATACCTTTCCTCTGATACCAACTATAATGGTCTGGAATTACTTCCAGTAGACTATAGTTGATACCTATCAGGGCACTCCATGGGCGGCTACACCCCCTGGGGGGGACACACCACCATCCCCAGTGGCAGCCATTTCCTCATGAAGCCCTTGGGTGGAGAGCCATGCTTCGTCCAATGCTCACATGTGAGAGTTCCCAAGGATCAGATTCATTCCTACCTCCTTTGCCTCTGATACCAACTATAATGAACCATACTTTACATACATTGTTAATACTTCAAAATTTAAGCATACTTATTACAACATATAACAAAACCACGAAAGGACCGTATAGGTATAGTGTCTTTAGAAACTGGGAAACATAAACAACTGGTTCATAAAGCGTCTACACTGTCTCCCATTTATTTCATCATATCTATAGTCACTTTTGGCATATCTTACTTAAAAAAATTCTTCCTGAACTGGGGAAAGAAAACATACAAAAGGGTAATCTCAAATGCTCAATAAGGGTAAACAAAATAAATATCAATAACATCATATTCATAAGAACATAACTTTTGGAAATCTTAACCTGCAAAAGAGATCATAATTTCATAACATGGGATAGATCATGGTAGTGAAATGTAATCCCAATAATCAAAACTTAAAACATTAAACTTTGTGGCATACACACATAATCAAAGAGAATCATTTCTTGTTAGTCAAGACTCATTTCCAAGACTATCTTAGTGGACAAAGTCCATTTCTGAACCGAGTTCACTCCTCGTTTCAGTCCTGTTTCACTGAACCGGTATAACCTACCGTTCCAGCCATGTCTATCTCATGAGATATAAAATATTTACCCAATGCATTGAAGGGAGATATAGGTCCCACCCATCTCATAATGATACCATTCTTATGTGTGCCACAAAATCATAAACCATACATCATAGCATAACCCATGTAATAAAAATGGGAATCTTAAACATCGGGACATCATATAACAATTCATATAAGATAAAGGAATTCATAAAAATAATTCCATCACAAAATAATCAAATCAATGTAATAATAGGGATAGAAACAGAACCCTTTATTATCTTAGATGGAAAATAATTTTGATAAAACACTTGAACTCCATTCTTGAGGAAAATATATTTTCTACTTCAAAAACATTTTCCTTTCTTAACACGTCTTACAATTTTAAACTAAAATAAGTTGATTAAAAATAAACTTGAAAACTTGTAAAGGAAGCTTCTTGGAAATAATTTTTTAAAAATCCATTCATGCCGTATAAGTTAAAAAAAACATTCTTCTCGTACTTTTGTCGGAAAAGTCAAAAAGTACCTCGTACAAAAAACGACAAAAGATTCCATTCATATCCTTTACTAAAAACTCACCGAAGGGTAAAATTGTATTTAAACTATTGTAAGTGGATGGAAACAATATTACATATTGAGGGAACATGGATGTGGATGATAAAATACACCCCATTAAATACCAAAGTATAAACAATCTCGGATAAAAATGAGATTGTGATATTTTCCCTTACCTTAGGTCCGTTTTGCTTCGTAAGTGTCTGAACCTACTATATAATGATTTAAATAATGTTATTGACTTATTCCAGAATCATACTTATTTTTATGATATCATATATGGTCATATTCTTATCTTCTTATTAGTAATATTTCATTACAACTTGTTATTCAGGTGTTTATTACTTTTTGTTCTTATGCGTGTTTGGTCGAATAAATTTTTATTCTTCTCTTTAGGTTATAGATACCTTATTTCCAGAATGGTATTAGTGTAATATATATCATATTCATTCATTCAATTCATTTATATAATCATTATGAAATGATGATCATGTAGAAAGAGTCGCATCACATCGTGGAGACGGTATTCCGTACGTACGGACGAGTGATGATATCGTTTCTATGATCGTGGAATTGTATTGGAGTGTATGTATACTATTTCAGAATCATTATCACTTTATAATAGTCATATATAGTCATTATTTACACCATTATACCCATCCAAGTAAGGTGGTGGTGGAAAATAGAATACACCACGGCGTGGAGACGGTATTCCGTACGTACGCACGCGCGATGATTTCTTTTTCCGTAGGATGGATAGATGGTGAAATAGGGTTGTTTCAGACTTATAATAACATATCCGTATATGAGTGATACTGATGTTATTACTTCATAATGAAACAACTAAATAAGAAGAAGTGGAAGAAGAAATAAAGATGAAAGAATCGGTAACGGACATTACCTCTTCTTTAAAGTGCTTCTTTGAGACCTTCTTTTAGGGAACTAAAATTGGTCTTTGAAGAATACCAAGACCTCTAGGATGTATCTAGGGAAGTGGAGAGGAGGAATTTTCAGGGGTTGGCCGAGCTTGAAGTCTCAAAGTGGTGTGATCAAGAGGGGGAGGAGGTTCCCTTTTATAAGGGAGGAGAGGGGCTCTTTTGGAAAAACTAAAAATATTATTTTATTATAAAGTAAAGTTCGGTTTTAAATAGCTCCAAATTGATATATTTAGAAGCTAAGGTGGGGATGGGTCGAAATACTCTCATAAAATAGAATTTATACAAGTTTAGGTTCCTATTTTAACCTTATCATTTAGATTTAACATTGAGTTAAATAAGTTTACTTTTACCGTGTCTTCTTGTGTTCTTATACTATAAGGTTAATAAACTTACTATAAGCAGCCAAACGAACCCCATGTTGTTTATTATTAATATATATAACCGTATCTAAGTAATTTGGCCGAACATTATATTTTTAGGAATAAAATAACAATTACTAATATATTATTTGTTTTAAAAACTATTTTATGTCAATTTTGACACTATTTAGTAATTGATTTTTGTGAAAATCATAACAGAATTATTAGTTCAAACCAAGTTAATTAAATCAATACTAACATGTCATATTAACCTATAAAATTAGTGGAATTCATAAAAAGTCTCAAATTACATTTATTTTGGTGTTTATAACATTAATTATGTCAATATTTCATTAATAAGATAATTACTACATCATCTTTGTATCATAAATAAATTAAATTATTTAATGTCTAAAAATTAAAAATAAAATACCATTATGTAGGAAATCTTTTTATATTTCTAGTGAATATTTATAGTCGAATTTATCTTATGTATAACCCCATATTAAAAATTATTTACTTATTAAACATTGATTTTAACTATTTTAACCATTCTTTAAATAAATTAATAATAAATGTCCTAATCTAATCCAAGTGGGCCTAAATGGTCATATTTTATTACTAAGGTTGATTTTGGTCGAATTACACTTGTCTAATAGAATTAGGACATGTGTTAGGGTAATAATAATATCATTTTTACCCTTAATTACCCTATTTACTTTTAACCTTGGTAAAAAAAGTAAAAAGTTACTATTCACCAAAAAAATATTTTCGTCTCATTGAACCACATTTTACTTACTGACATCAACCTTGTCTGTTGGATTTTCAAAATTCCACTCACAGAAGCGGTAAAATTAAGTTTTTTGAAAAATTCAGTTTTTTTAACTACCACTTAGTGGTTTCACTATTCATCAAAAATTGAAAGTTTTCCAAAAAATACCAAAATTTCACCATAGGCTAATTTCGATATTCCGAATTCAAAAATGAAGTCCATTTTGAAAAATAAAATTTATAAAATTTTAAAAAGTGGTTATTACTATTCATAACGGCTAATTTTAATAATATTTTAATAGCATATCGTTGTTTAGTGAAACTCGGTATTGCGTACGACACAAGCTATCAAGGAAGGTTGCGATTTTGTGTAAAGAAAGCCAAGAAAGTGTTGTGCGTAGAAAAA
The DNA here is from genome assembly GCA_963277665.1 of Viscum album. Classification (NCBI taxonomy): domain Eukaryota; kingdom Viridiplantae; phylum Streptophyta; class Magnoliopsida; order Santalales; family Viscaceae; genus Viscum; species Viscum album. The sequence continues at coordinate 2,009,838,769 of OY728141.1, read as the reverse complement.
GATTCCTTTGATGATTTATATAACATAAAATTCTCGGGTGTTACAGTGGTTGGAGTTGATTAGTGATTATATTTACTAAAAACATTACCACCCTCAGAAAGTGAACAAGGTGGATGATCATTTGATTTAAAAGGACCATGATTACTTATATATGATGAGGATTATAAAAGAACCAATATTTATGGACTTGAAACAAATATAATGTAAAATATTGTAAGAAGGGGAGAAATATTATCCTTATCAGATGTGTGTTCATCCATCTATCCATGCGAAGATTAAAAAGTCACAAAATATGGATGCAGATCTATAAATGAAAGTGAGAAATATTTTTGAGGTAAACCTTGATTGTGATAGAAGGATAAAGTTTTTTAACTGAGTATTTTTCCTGTCAATACCAGACCTAAAGAAGTAGATATTGGAAGAAGATCTTAGCTTATCATTCACTATTAATCTTGGAAGTAGGATGATGTATAGATATTCGAAAGAGTATTTCTAGTAGGACGACATGAAGATAGATATTTTAGAGTATGTATAAGGACTTGACCTTGAACATTACATAATCTTGAGTTATGTCAAGAATTCACATTGAGGATATTTTCAGGTTTAGAGTTTTAGAGAATTAGGCCATAACTATTACATAACAACTTAAATATTACAAGTAGACACTACTACTCAGTATCCATTTTTTTATAAAATAAAAACTTTTAAAATGAAACATTTCTAGTTCCATGTTTTAGATAGCATGAATTTTCCTTGATACCATCCTTGACCCTATTCATCTTTACGTCCTGTGAAAAATATTTCAAAAACTTTGTATGATCATAAAAATCTCATTAAGGTTTATAAAATAAGGAAAGAAAAACATTAGCCCATCATTAAATACAAATAAATGAAACCATACTTTTAAATCATAACATATCTTAAAAAATAATAAGATTTTTGAATAAAACACACAAATCATAAATCATAAAGGTAACTTATGGAATTCATAACATACTTACATTGTAACTATCATAGCTATATAGGGTGTCACATTTGGAATACCCATCACAGTATATTCCCTAAATTTATTAGGAGAAACATTAACGTTTACCTCCGTCATGTTACCCAATGAATTGGAGAGCTATCTCGAGCTCACCCACCCTAGGTTTATCATAGAACCACCCATATATGTAAACAATTCCCAATAACCATAATGTAATCATAACATATAACACAAGAATAAAGGCAAGATAACATTTCCACATTCCAATCACAATATATCATATCAAGATATTGAAATAAACAATGCTTTATCAAACCATTATCAAAACCATTTAAAACATTTAATAAATATATTTTTGAATCAAAGTGTCCCAAACCACTTTGAAAATTTTAAATAAATTATCATTTTAAAACATTAATGTCCATATAATTAAATCCTTAAAACCATTTTTAAAACATGGAAATTAATGAAAAATATTTAGAAGAATAAATCTTTAAAACATTTAAAACGATATTTTAGTTAAAGAGTTTTTAACAAAATGAGAGACTCTTAAATAAAAATAATTGAGGAATAATATTGAATCAGAAATTTATAATATCATTATAATAAAGAGATTCGTGATAGAATATTCCAAATGACAGTATATACACCTTATAAAAGTGAACTGGTTCATAACGACAATGAAGTCTCAATGGAATGTAAATTGAGAGGAAATCCCATATAAAAATTGTATCCTTAGATCAAGGATAAATAAATTACATAATAATGTGTGAAAAATATAAATACACTCAATATGATTTGATATTCAGTGTAGATCAATCATATAAAATTCACACATTTTATTTTTAAGACAAAACCAATGACTTGAATGTTTAACTCAGTGAATGGAAATTGAGTTGAAATTACTGTTAGCAAGTTCATATCGATGACCTGAGAATTTATCAATGGAGTGATTATGTTTATAAAAAGTATATACACACAAAGGGGAGTGGAAATGACAACATAAATAAATAAATAGTGATTCCACATATAGTCATAGCATGACATAATTAAGAATTATAAGATTAACCCAAGGAATGGAAATTGGGTTAAAAGGTTCCCTTACTGATTTGGTAACTTACGAAACATAAAACCCATGAAAGAGAAATCATTCAATGAATATGTAAATACCCATAAATGAAAGTATATTACACAAAGAGTACAAATCATGGGAAGTACGTACCCCACACAGAGGAAATAATGACAATATAACATGAATCTCACGAGAATAGAAAGTGAGATGAAAACACCTTTCCATATTGTAATCAATCAAGTCGTATGACCAAAAGTTTTTAACCAGAAAATGATTCACAGAATAATTTTAATATAAATATAATCATGATAACATACACCAAATGTAATTACACAATACACCACATTCAATAAATTTTTGGCGAACAATGGAAATCTCACAGAATTAAAAGTGAGATAAGAAACCCCTTACCTTGTGTTCGACTTGACGCATTTATTCCTTGTTCTTCATGAATAATAAAATAAAGTTAATTTACACTTGATTAAGAACCTTTTTAAAGTTTATTATTCCTTTTATATCACTTATTACCATGTTATAAACATTATGTAATCATTTAAGTTAATAAGATTCGTTTTCTCGATATTTGGTACTTGAGTCAAAAATGGACTTCTTATAATTACAAGTTGTTAACATAGTAAAAAGTTCATTATATACAGAACTATATTCATTATTTAGATACCATATATATCATATATATCCATTATATACATGTATTTATAATAGTACATAACATTTGGAGGTAAGAAATGAAATGCACTGTTTATGGAGACAATAAGCCGTACGTACACATGAACGCTACATTCATTTCTATTTCATATTTTAATTGAATGAAAACTTAATGATAAATAGTAATATTATAATTATAATATAATATAATATATAATTTCAATAAATAAATCCTTTATATGTCCCATGTATGGTATGAACGAGTCATATCACTTTGAGGGGGTGGTAGCCCACACTTACTCAAATACAATTATCACATTTACTCACAATGGAAACCATAAAGGTATGATATAAATTAAAAATACATACACATAAAGAAAACATAAATATAATATATATAATATATAAATATAGTTTCATCATAATGGACACCATGAGAGGTGGTAGGAGATAATCGAATAATCATCGTTTCGTGAGGTGTTAGTTTGCCATCCATAGAAACAGTATGTTCTTCACTCATTAGATGGAGGTGTGTGTAAGTGTAGTTAGAATACTTATCATAACAACATCCTAGTATATTTATTATACTGGTGTTGTTATTAAATAAAAGAATAAATATAGTTTAGGTTTTGGAGAAGTAAAATAAATGAAAAGAAGTTAAGAGGAACCATTACCTTTAATTTGGGTAACTCCCTTTCGTTTGAACCAAAATGATTTATTGAAGTGCCCTATTCCTAAGGTAAGAATTATAGTAGGAGGAGAGGGATATTGAGAGATTATTTGGGAAGGGTTTGGATGATCGAAGGGGCTTGAGAGGTGTGAGTAATTGGTTATAAGTGAGGGATTTTTATAAGGGGAGGAGGGGTTTTTTAGGAAAGTGTGAAAATATTATTTTATTATATAATTACATTCGGTTTATAAAGGTCCAAAACTAATGAAAGTCAAAGATAATATGACTAATAATATAAATAAAATCATACAATAATAATTGGATAGGTTTTGGATATTTTTTTAATATTTATAATCTTATTTATTTAAATATTTTATTAATGAGGTAAATACTGCATCATTATTGTGTCATAAATAATTTAATTTATTTGATGTATAAAAATTATAAAACAAATAAAATGATGTAGGAAATAGTTTTAGATTTCCAATTAATATTTATAGTCGAAAAGATTATTTATATAAACCCTTGTAAAAATTTATTTACTAAAAGATATTTGTTTTTGTCATTTTTGCCATTACTTTAATTTAATTAATCTAAAGTGTCATTATCACTCCCAAGTGGCTCAATGGGGGTCCCAAAATCGACCCAAAGATTCCAAATTTCATACATGACTCAACCAATAAGTTTAGGACAAGTTTAAAGGTAATTTTGTATTATTATAATATTATTTTTACCTTAAATTACCCTATTTACCTTTAACCGTGGTAAATAAGAGTCAAAATTACTATTCACCAAAAATTATTTTCATCTTATTGAACCAAATTTTACTTACTAATAACAACCATGTATGTCGGATTTTTGAAATTCAATCCACAGAAGTGGTAAAGCTTCATTTAAATGAAAAATTTTGTTTTTTAACTACGAATTTGTGGATTCACTATCTATCAAAAATTGAAGTTTTTCAGAAAAATACCAAATATTAAGCCTAAAATTTATTTGATATTACAAAATAAAAAATTATATCTATTTTACCAAATTTAAAACATAGAATTTGGATTTATTAATTTAAAATTAATTCCCATTATCAAAACAAATAGCGTGTTTTTAAGAAACAATAACTATCAAAAGATTGATACTTGTTTATGTCCAATTTCAAAGTGAAATTAATTACAATGACTAAGATTGGATTAAATGGTAAAAATGTATTCTAATAAAATGTTAAAACCAATTAAAAAGATAATATAACAATATAAATAAATTATATTAAAAAGCACTTTTAATTTAAAATACAGTATTTTTCACTATTCATTAAAAAATGAACTTTATCAGAAAAATACCAAAAATTTAACCAAATTAAATTTTAATGTCCCAAATCTAAATAATAATTTTAATTTTTCAAATATAACATATAAAAATGATCAAAACTATATTTAAAAAGGGTTTTCCATAAAAAGGCGGTAAATCAACCTTTTATTGAATATTAGAGTATTTATGCATAAAATTAGATTCATTCATATTTTAAGCCCCTAAATTTTATTGAATAAATGTAAAAACATTTAACAAACATGTATAATCATATTGTAGTTAGTTCTATTCATTCCCACCAATACAATGGTTAGGTGTTAACTACCATCTAAAATAATATTATATTATTATTATTTAGTATGACACAACATTGTGTGCAATATAAGATTTGTAAGAAACACATTGTTTTTTATCGGGTACGCCATAGAACATAGAATCCCTTTTAAAGTAAAATTAATAATTACTTTAAAAATATCAATAAATATGAAAATATCATATTCTTTATTTACCTGGGATGTTACAATATGTATCTCGGTGCTTAGTGTGTTAGAAAGATAAGGATGAGAGACAAAATACTAAGGGGATGCTGCAAAAATTACCCATACCAGAATTAAAATGGTATAAAATAACCATGGAATTTGTTTTTGGAATCCCCAAAACATCTAAATTCCATAATTATATTTAGGTTAAAATCGATTTCATTATAAATTTAGAATACTTCATTGTAATTAGGGAAAAATTATCTCTTAATCAACTTTATAGGTTGTATATTAAAGAATTTTTAAGGTGTCATGAAGTACCACATTATATTGTATCTGATCAAGATCCAAGATTTACATTGATGTTTTAGAGAATCCTTCCGCAAGATATAGATATATATATTTTTAGTACTAACTATAATCCTAAAATAGATGTTCAGTCTGAGAGAACCATTCGAACTTTGGGGGATATACTTAGATCCTATTATATATATTTCAAAGGTGGTTTGGATCAACACCTCTATCTAGTCAATTTTTCTTAAGAAAACATCTTTTACTCAATAATTCAGATGGATCTTTATGAAGAACTCTATATAAAGAATTGTAGAAATTTGAAACACTATGATGATGTTGGAGAAAAAAATATATTAGGACCTGGGATAGCAGACTATATGAAATATAAGGTTAGTTCCATTCAGAAGCACATCAAGGTTTCCCAGATTTAATAGAAGAGTTTTGTTGACAATCATTGAAGAGATTTTGAATTCAAAGTCACTGAGAAGGTATTAATAAGAATCTATCCACGTAAGAAGGTTCTGAGATTCATAAATAAGTGAAATATGAGCCACAATTATATTTTTCCCTTCGATATTCTTTATTGGGTTAGGATGGTTGCTTATTTCTTAACACTCCCACCAAGCCTCTCTCATGTACATAATGTGTTAGGTGTATCTCTCTAAAGGAAGTACATAGTTGATCCATCACATGTACTAAAATTAGAGGTTGTAACATTGAAGTAGGATATTTCTTATGAATAATAATTGGTATAAATATTGTATCATAGGGATAAATCTCTACATAATAATACCACTCACTTGGTTAATGTTATTTAGAGGAATCAAAAATTTTAGGAAGCTGCATGGGTACCCAAGGATGCGATGAAGTAGTGATATATAAATTTTTTTGTATCAAAATGATATAATTTCAGGGGAGAAATTCATTTTATAGAGATATAATATAACACCCCAAGATTATATATATATATATATATATATATATATTCTTTGAAATAAACTTAAAGTATTTGATAGCTTCCTTTACGTACAACCCTGATTTCAAATGAATCATGACACATAAATCCCTTAAAAACATGACATTAAATTAGCTGGTATGAATAGTAATAACCAAATTATAAAAAATATGTATAAATTTTTTAAATAATTAAAATACATTGATTAATTCATAATAAATAATTATTCAATTTTTAGTAATGTAATTTTATGATTCAAAAATACCTTTTCTCCAAAAAAGTGTTTTATAGATTTTTTTAAAAAAATTATAATAATCTAGATCATTTTGAGAAATTATTAAGGCAATTAATATCATATTAGACATAAAATTTTCAATATTATATTTGGGTTAATTTTTAGTATTTTTTCTAAAAATATTTATTTTTTATTGAATAATGAAAAATACAGATTTTTGAAAAAAACTATCATTTATTTTCAAGTAAAAGTATCATTAAGTTTTGAATTTTTTTAATGTAAAATAATAATTTAATTATAAATAATAAAATTAATTACATAGGACTCATCATTTTAGTTTATTTTGGTATAATTTAATTTTTGGGCTTGAAAACACATTTTTTGGTAGACAATTTTTTGTGCATAATGTGTTTTTATCTCAATAAATTAAAATAATATGAATTTATTAAGGGATTTAATAAAATTTATAGATTATATATTAAATAATACATTATATTATTCATTTTTCGTTTTTACAAGACATGGAGTGGATGTAAATTTAGTTTTATAGCTAAAAATTCATTTTGCAAAAAACGAGTTTTCTTTACTATTTGCATGCTTATTTAAAATTAAATTCTATAAATTATAGAAAATTAATATAGTAAAATTTATTTAAATTTTTAATAAACATAACTAATGTAATTTAATATCTCTAAATTAATTTTTTATCATACCAAATATTAAAAACAATAATTTTTTTTACCATGGTTAATGGTTAAATGAGTTTATCTAGGTGTGTGTGTGTGTGGGGCGGGGGGACCATTAAATAAGGGTAGGATTTCCACCCAAAAATATATAATTATTAATGTTTAAATATATTTCAAAACTATATAATCATATATTCTAATACTTTCCCATTAAATATAATTTCCTATGAAAGTGACCTTTTATCACTGAAATCTTTTAAGAAAATCCATGTGTATCCCTCACCTCACTAATAAAAGGGTACCTATTCTCCTCCCTTAATCAAAAAATGTGAAGCTTATAGAATGTAAAATAAATTATAAAAACCATTTAATATTCATTAACTTCACCATAGATCTTATTTTCTTCGATTGAGATCAATCCTTTAAGGATTAAGGTGTAAGCCGATGGATGTCACTCAAAGAAGAGGTATAAATATTAACCTAGATCTTTCAATTTTATTTATTCTTGTACTACCTATAAAAAAGTTGAATCTATAATAATATTATGAATATATAATCATAAATATACTGATATTTTATTATTCTTATGTCACAAACATTTACCCCTCTTCTCCATGAAATGAGATATGAAAGTATTACGCATGTATACGTGTTGACTACTACTTCCATAGAGCGATACGATTCATTTCCCAACACCACATTTCATATTTTATTATTATGATATATTTAATTTATATATAAAATATTTATGTATAATAATAATTATATAAATGTGAATTTATTATTTATATTTATTTTAGTCCATCGATCTAAAAATGGAAAACATCACTCTTGTGTACATATAGACTACATCTCTATATAGTGATGTAATCCATTTTTAATAATATATTTATATGAATAGATATAAATATGTATATAAAGAATATATATGATATTTTTATCATGATTAAAATTATATATATGGAATAACCATTATGAAATTCAAGGAGCATAACTTCCTAACCAAAACATATATGAAAACTGAAGCAGTAAAAACCTAAAATGATGATGATAGTAAAATATTGTTAATGAATGGGTGATAAGTTGTTATAAGTAAAATATGATTTATAATATAACTATTATTTTTTTCCTTTTATATAATTATAATATATTTAACTTTATTATATAGGTGGTTAGATTTCTTATGAAGCAAGACAAATGAGTGGTAAGGTTTTTCTGTTACAATCTCATTTTTGTCGGGCTTGTTTATGCTTAAATTTTATAATTATAAAATTATATGATATATCTATAAAAAATATTATTTATTTTAGTCTCCTCTAGTTATTTATGGAGATTAAAACTTTTTATTTCATTTTATCATCTTTATGTACTTAAAATACAAAGAGAATATTTTTAAAGAAAATCTACTTCATTTCTCTCTTCTGTTGAGAATATGTTCTTCCATGTGAATATTTTGATTAAAAAAATTTCAATAATGTTTTTAATATTATACAATTATTTATTAAATTAATTTTTACCCATATTTTACTTTTTATAAATATGTTTCAAATGAATATTATTGTCATTTTCCAAATGAGGTACTTTTGAGTTTTTACAGAAAATGGGAAATGATTTTTTAACATACACCACATGAATATATTTCCATACCACCATGAATAATATTTAATTTTAATATTCACTTATTTTTTTGAATTTCTCTTTCCAAGAAAAATTTTTCCTTGATATTTTCTAAATTTTAATATTTTCAATAATTGATGTCAAAATGAAAATGATATTTTTCTCAAGAAATGATCTAGTGATATTTTAAAGGTATTTTCGCCTATAAAACATCCTTTGATGTTTATTATGATTTAATTGGTATATTATAAAATAATACCATATTTATTCTTTGGGTCATCAATGGCCTTCGAGCCTTAGGGCCTTCGGCCCACAAAGACAATGAAGTGGCCCAATTCACACAGAGTAATCCATAGAAGGGGATCATAGCAACAAGAGTAACAGTCACCAGAAGAATAACTAACAAGATTGAAAGAATGAGAGGGTATAGAAATTGCCATCGGGACTAGGAACCATGCATATTTTTTACGAAGCAATGCTAGCCAATCAACAATGCAAGGTGGGGAGCTAGGCGATCAATGATGCAGAAAATGGGGAGGTGAAGTTCTAGTGGGTTGGTCCTATGGGTTATGTATTGAGCATGGTATGCCTCTGGGCCTTTGGGTCATGTATTGTGGGTCATGTCAGGCCTTGTTCCTTGGGCCTACAGATCATGTATGGGTTTCCCTTCATCCCTTAAGAGGGGTACTATCCATAATAAAATAAAAAGAAGGCCTTCGGGCCATTCGTACTATGGATGTTCTGTGACTATGATTAATAATTTTTTGGAAATATATATCATTTTCATAGTTTATTATATGGTGAATGATTTATGATCTTGTGGCACACACATGTACAATTTTTTATTATGTGATGGGTGGGACCGTAATTATATAACCCACAAATGTATTTGGTAAAGATGGATATCTGATGATATAATATGTACTGTAATGAGAGAGTGAACCCAATTTAGCATGATACTTTTTCCAATAAGATTGACTTGAGAGTGAACCTTGAATAAGGAAATAATGGAATGAGGAGTGTAACAGATCCTCTAGGATATTCTTGGCAGTAATCCTTGACTAAGGAAACTATTTTCTATAATTATGTGTATGAAACACACTTATTTGTTATTATTATGTTATTTTATTATGATACATGATTTATTATTTATGATTCCACACTCTTGGGAATTATGTCTTCTATTATTATAATACCTTATTCCATGATTCATGATCAATGATCCTTGAATGATTAGTTATTACTTTTGTAAGTTATGATCATGTTTTTATACCCTTATGCTTCTATTATTATCATTTTTTATCATCAATTAATATATATTTATTTTATCATTACCAATCATCTCATATCTCCCGTTCATATGTTTCCCTTCCCTAGGTTAAGAATAAATATTTAAAATATGATATGTCTAAGTAGGGCGAGAGTTGTGAATAACTTAATGGATATACATATTTCATGCACCCGTTTTTTATTTATCAAAGTTTCGAAAGTCACTAAAACATTATAGTTCTAGATTGGATTATATTTTTATATAATGAATATTCCTATAATAGGATATAATATTTATGTATGAAAAGTTGGGGTTGCTATATTCATAGTGTTAAAATTGTCATGCCCATATCCCCTATGTTACTAGCCCCATTGATGACAACATTTATGACCATTCTCAAACCTATATCCTTAAGGATGGGGGAAATCACGAGTTTGTAGTTTTCCTACTTCATATCCGCTTTGAGGAACCAAACCCTACTGATCCTGTTGATAGTACAACCTATGGGGAAACTGTCACTAAGGAAGGAATGGGAACTAGCTGCCTGTACCATTTTGTCATCCAAAAATAGTTAAGAACCAAAACTATTAGTGAACAAAACCTCCACTAGTTAATCACATAGATACATAGCTCCCAGTGGATCCATGATAAGTATTATTTAAATAAAAACACATAGAAGACTATTGATGCTGAATCCCAACTAGTTAGAACCTCGACAGACCTGATATATGAGATCCTCTATCTACAACACTACTTCCCAAGAATACTTGATGAATCCCACCATGAGAAGATCCTTGCCATGTATTCATCTTCTTTATCACCTATTCCTTATTCTGATTCTCTAGTTATGTAGGTTATGTATATGGGGTAACCATATGCTAGATAACTAGATGAAATTACCCTTTAAACACTACAATTTGACCTTATCATCTAGGAAATGATTGGGAGAAAGGTGAAGAAAATCAGCATATTTGACCCCGATCGCCCACACGATCAATTTCTTATATTGGAGGAAGGGTAACTTTTTCTTCTTCACAATCATCATCAGAAAAACAATAATTTGAATAGAAATACCTCTAAAAATCATCATATGAAATCTTTATCACCTAAAAATCCCTAAGGAATAATAGCCACCCCTAGAAGGCTACCCCTCTAATCTAAATAATAATAATTAGAACTTGATACTCCACCAAATAATATATCAATCTGAAGGTGATCTCTAGATCCTCTAACCAGTGATCTATCTCCAAATAAGAGACACTCCCCTAATAATTTTCTAAGCATTGATGCTATAATTCATAATGTTTCTTCCTCTAAGAATCCTCCTCCTTAGAAGTTTCAACCCTCCAACAGTTAACCAGATCATCCTCTCAAACCTCACTAAATTTATCTACATGTTGATGACATCCATGATCCATATCTAAAAACAGGAAGTGTGACTCCTATGCTCAAAAACCTTGAATTCATTTAATTTTTTTTTAATTTTTCCAAAGTCACCCCAATTTATACATAATTTCTACCAAGTATGATGCATGTACATTTCATAAGAATCTACCCTATAATCAGCATAACATCCCCTAGGGTTCTCAATAAGCTTAGGTTTCTTTTGTTGAATCATATGGTTCCCCAATTACCTATGTCTTAGATGATATCCCTTGATACATCACACAATTGGTTCAAATAAAACAACTTCCCTACCAATCTTATGCAATCCTCATCAATTCCTAACTCTATTCTCCATCCTGGATCTCATAAATATCTTTGATACCACTTTTTCATGATCCAACCCTACTAGAGACCCCTCGTAGACCTGCAATGAATATGGGAGTGACCCCCAAATCTTACCTCTAATAGACCATGAGTTGGAGACTAACACCAATGTTAAAAATGATACAAATGAGATGAATTACCCTCATAAATTAGACAAATATATGAATAAAACATCCTATAAAAAATATAATATAAAAAGAAAACCAATATCCTATAATTACTATAAATTCATATAAAGTAAATTTTATAAAATAATTAGCAAAAGAAAATTACTAATGTAGAAAATCTAACCACAACACTAAAACACAAACTAGTAATGTCCATATCGATCACCGATTCTCTCATGGAAACCTAAAAAATATATTTATATTTATAGGGGTAATCATACATGTATATTTATTAGGATATTACTCAAGACCTCTCATGTAAATATATAAGAAGAATACAAATGCATTAGTGAAAAAAGACTAAACCAATACAAATCTACATCATGTCAACAATATCCCAATCTCACCAAGTCTCACTCACTCAATATCACTTCTATGTTTAATAACATAATTTCCAATTAATATATCAATAATTCACCCCTAAAAAAATTACCCATTGGTTTGTTACTCTCACACCCCAATGAAAAAAGTCTTATACTTCGATCCCTTTTATATCTACATATCCATATGACCACCATCATACCATAACTATAACCACATTAATATTATAACATTATAATACATCATACCACATAAAACAACAACATATCATAATCACACAATAAATCCTCATAAAATTCTGGAATCATGACGATGATAGAAATAAAACTCATTCCCTCCTCATACCATGCACAACCCCCAATATGTAATGCATCCACTATTACATCATCCTCAATTTATATCATTTTTACTCTAACTTTCAGCCATCACAATATGCATGTAATAAGTTTTGTCCATCACTACCATCACCATATATAAATGGAGAGAGGAGAAGAGGGAATAGTCAACCATAAATTCCCCTACTAACCTATATTTTTAGGGGAAACATCTAGAATAAATAAACATGGATGTTTGTCGGGTTGTCTGACTCTGGTGTGGTGCGTAAGAAATTACTAGGAAAATTAAAGATATATATAACCAAACACATTCCTGGACCAAGGATTTATACCAAACAAAACTACTAATTCCCATAAACAACACCACATAATAATTATTGATCACTAAAAATGATTTCGTTTCTATAACACAATCATCCCAACATTAATACAAAAAATAGCCAAAAAATTATTTACACTTTCCCAATTAAGCATATCATTTAACTATTTTATGATTTACCATTTACAACCCAAAATAAATTCATTATGAAATTCAATTAAATAATTTATTTTAAAGCCTTCATTGTCCATTAACCACATTTATCGTATCCATTACCCATCTATTACAAACATTAACAATTCATTAACAACCAAGATTCTTTAAATTCAATCCCATACCTATTACAATATTATTTAATACTGAACACATTCCTCAAAACCAAGATACTTTAACAAAACCCCCCAAAAACTGACCAACATGCATAACATTCCAATATGAACCAAAAATTACACAAAACCTCTTTTATTCCACATGACCAACTATTCTACATAATACCCCATCCACCTTTTTGAACCACATAATCACTCATCATCACTACCATATCAATATCCACACCCCCATTCCATCCATGGAACCGTCCACAATATCCACTCAAAATTCCATAAAAATATCTAAAAACTAGATATATCAATCGCCATCCAAGGCCACAAAAACCAAAACAAAGGAAACACATCAAATCTTAGTAGAGAAAAACAAGTTTTGTAACATAACACAGTAAGTACTCACCTTTTTATTCAGTCTTTTAATATTAATCATTATGGGTAGTGTAAACATCATTACTACAACTTCATATTTTCCAATAAATCATTTCATCACCATATTTAAATAATTAAGCATTTATTAAATGTGATTACAATGATTTAATCACATCATAACATAACATATCACAATAATAAGAAACTTTTATCAGCAATAACCTCAAATAATCCATCAATCATAAACAATATATAGTTATGAATGATTCTATTTACAAGTTGACCCATAGGTCCGAGTGGGTTTCCGATTGATAGGATGACCCTGAGCGGGTGTGTGTGTTTGGTTAGTAATGCTTACATGTTTTCCATTAGGACCCGATTCAATGAATGATTCAATAGGGATAAAATATTTATGGAGGGTATGATAATTTTGATATACATTTATGTGATTACAGTTGTTTATTGAGGATTTGATTTGGTTTACACTTGTAGGGCTATTGTGATCTGGTTGGGATACCGCATTTTGGAGCCTAGTTTAGTAAAATGGGTTGCCATCATTGAGTGAGATGGAATTGATGATCAACATATATGGTTATAGATTTCTAACATGACACTCCACATATGAGTCTTATAGAGTTGGAAATGATGATCCACATGTATTGATCTATATGTTTGACATGATGTTCCACATCCAAGGTTGATAGAGTTAGTCATGATGTCCCCATTCATGGTTCCTGATGTTTAACAGGACACTCCACATCTATTATTGGGTAGGTTGGGAATGGAACTATACACCCTTGAGTAATGATGTCATACATGACTCTCTATATTAATACCAATACTTTTGGTTATGGTTTGAGTGTTGGAACGATGTTCCAAGCATGTTGGTGGATATTTTTTACTATGGTGGACATGACATTACTCATATGTGTTTGAGATGCCAGAATGAGGCTACAAGCATGGGAAACATACTATATGAATTAGGTTTTAGACTGAATCTCTAGAAAATATTAGTATACTCTATGGTTTATGTCCTAGAATGATGCTCCGGGTAGTGATGTCTTTCCTTATGGAAGAGGATGTAGGAATAATTCTCATCATTTTTGGGTTGGGCCACATTGATTCCATGAGAACCACCAATGTTAATGCATAGATATGTGTAGTATTGATTCTATTATAATGATCATTTATAATACATGGTATAGAGTCAGAACAGATTCTCTAGGTTTTGGTAGTACTTTATCATGGAAAGAGCACCTGAAACTGGTGCTTTAGGTACCAAGTAAGGGATAATGAGTAAGGTCATGAGGTTTTTCTAGGAAATCCTTGGTTGTGTAATCCACATGTTATTTGGGATGAATGGTCATTGAGATGTTCTCAAATATACACAAACATTTTCTGATAAAGGTATGGTTGATTGAGGTCATGGACCAAAGGATTAATAGCAGTTTTATTATCTTTTGTCCTGGGATGAGTATATTACATGATCATGAAGTTATAGTTGGAGGATATAGGTTCACTATTTGCAGTGTCCTACTGAGATTTATTTATCTACTCCCATAAAGGAACCTTGATGTGCGTGTATACCTTATGTATACCTTTATATTGAGAACAATTTCATGATGGATAGGTAAAAGGCTCAGGGTTTCATGATTGAGTGGGTTTATCATGTGTAGTCTGATGATCAGAATGGATCATCTCAACATGGTACTAGAAATTAGGTATGTGATATGGATATGAGTTGGAATTCAAGATTGATGTATTTATTTCCTAGTTTTTTATTTTTTATATGTGATCAGTTTGAGGAGAGATTAGTTTTTTTTTGCTTGGAATGGATATTTGAGGATTTATAATATTTCATTTTATTATAGAATAGTTTTCATTCAGTTTCTTCATTATTTCCATGTAATATGATTTGTATGATGTTTAGTTATTTACCTATAGCTACTGACTCTGATATTGGGGTATAATATCCTCACAATACCACCATGGACCCCTTCTATTAGTCACAAGCCTTTGGAGTATGCGGAGGTATGCCTAAGGTCTTGTGGAGAACTATCTTGGGGTACTAGTTTAGTGGAATATGTACTAGGATGTTACAAAGTTGTAACTGAGAAGTTACTTTCTTATTTTACTCTTCAGGATTTAGTAGAATGGAGATATAGGAATGTGTTCAAGCCTATGGTGGATGTTAGATTGGTGTGTCATGAACACCTATTTCGGTAGTAATTCTAAATTTCCATGGTAAATGATTGATGTTCTTGGTTTCTGATGTTATGGTTGTATATGAATTTCACTGAGAGAGATGTACTTGAAGTTTGTATTTGATGAATTTTGATGGATTTTTGGATCTTGGACCATTGGAAAGAGGGATATCATTTTGTTTCAGCTCATGGTTTTTAGAGGTAAGAGGCATATCTTGAATCCTGTTAGGTATATAGGATTCACATGTTATAGGCATACTAGTGTGTGATTTTTCTAATGATAGAGGCTCAATTGTTTAATGTTTCAACAACTACTTATATGATATTTTCCTGTATAAGTACTTGGTGGAATTATACTCAATTGGCAAAAAAAATTTATGGATCTATTTTTAATGTAATGGTATGTGGATCTATATCGAGACACTCAATAATGAGGATGTTAACATTTTCCTCAGGTATAATAGGTGCAGTGACCTTAGTTGGTTTCCATGGAATGTGTATATAACTATTGGACCCCTGTGGGTGGTTATGTTTGAGGTTGGTTATAAGGCCTGATACTCTGGGGTGATGTCTGATGTGAAAATTATTGAATATACTAGGATCCCTAGTTGTGGTTGGTTGGTTTGGTTTGTGATGTATTTTGGTGTGAGAGCCTAGATATTGGTGTTTTGACATAAATATGTTAAGTAATATTTGGGATATGATTATGTTTGATTCCCTATAAGTTGTGGCCTTTTATGAGTCGGAATAGATCCAATATGATGGACCTAGTGACTTATTGTGATAATTTATCGATGGGGCTTGCTGGGTGATCCTAGTAAACCCCTTGGAATGAATCCAATTTAGAGAGTTCATCCTATTTGACTTTTTAGGGTGACCCATTAGAGGGGTTAGTTGAGTTGTGTGTGCCTTTGGGTGTGTGATGCATGAGTGGAAGTTTTTATAATTTTGAATATGGTGCATGAAAGGTTCAAACTAGTATGGGGTTTAGGTTATCTGGATTCCTTTTTTTGAGAAGGAGAACTTTTATTCTTGTGATTTAGAATTGTGGTTGGTTTTGAGAGGGGTAGGTTCATTTTGGTGCCTATCCTAGGTAATAGATATGAAACTATGTTGTGTATAATGGTTATGAGTTGGATTAGGATCATAGGATGTGGTTTAGGTTTTTTCAATAGAGATTGTGATATGATTTTTCATGAGATACGACTCATTAGAGTCAGAATCTGCTTTTGTGTTTGTATTACAAAAGGGTTGATGGGATTGTTTAGGAATGAATGTGTAGTGACACTCTATGAGGTTTGGATTTTGTATTGAGTAAAATGGAAGCATATTACGATGATGTTTGAATTGATAAGGAAGTTGATATTAGGTTGAGAATCATTTTTTATGTGATGAGAGGCATGTGGGCACAGTGACTCGAGGCCCTTAAGATAGAGTTGTAATGTTGTAAAAATGGATGAGTTTGTAGTGGTACTTGTTAATGAAATATTAGTTTTCTCCCATTCTAGAGATGATCATTTAAAATATCTTGACACCGTGATGAGTATTTTGGGAGATAATTGTTTATATGCTAATCAATTTGAATGCTATTTATGGTTTTAAGAAAGGAATATTTAGTGGTTTCACTTATAGAGAGGTAAATGTGAAGTCCTAGGGGAGGAAGTGCAGCATATACCATGTGTGGGTGAGGTCCTTGTGATGAACTGAATTTCATAGAGTTCCTTGGTTTCTATTCTAGGAATCTAGAAACGTGTGAAAATTGAAGTTTTTTTTTCACTCAAGTGAGAGGATATGGTTATTTCTAATTCTGAAGTTTAATAGTTATTGGATCAAGGGCCTTAAAGTTGATGTTTGGTTGTGAGTTAAAAATATAGATACTATAATGGTGGGGAGTATTAGATAAATTTTGGTTATGTGAACCTTATGTGAGTGGGGATGAGGATGTAGTGGGAACTACATTGAGTGGGTTAGTAGACTACCATGGATGTGTTTTGAGAGGGAACTCTAACGGTTGGAAGTGTCATGGATCAAAATCGGTAGTTGTAGGTTGAGTACAATAGTGGAGAGAACTATAACCCTTATGATGATTTATGGACGACTTCATGATATTTATAAATGTATGATTGCATATAAACAATGTTTTGGAAGTTTTCTAATGAAGGAAAGTAACAACTTTCAATTTGATGGGTTGCACACCTTATCTTTGGAGTTATGAAGAGGAAGTTGGTTTCCATCCTAAAGTAGAATGAAAAATGTTGAGATTGAATTGATGAAAAATTTGGATTAGGAAGTGTGGTTGGAAAACCACCGATTATTCTCTAGTATGAAAAGTCTATTGGTGGAGCAGTTGGAAATACCCAAATTTCCCCAGATTTTGAATTTGAGCAGAAATTTTATTTTTTTCCATTTAGGTTCTCTAAGTGTTAAAATTGGAATTTTACCCTATAATATGATCATGGATATTTTTTGGACCATTATTTTGGTCCTAAAATAGGTTATTTATCCTCAGATAGAGGTTTGGTATAATTTCAAGCTATTTATGTTTTGATAGAATATTTAATATTTATTTAATTAAATATTTAATCATTCACATAGGTTTGGGTGGTGATATATTTTGTACAGATTGTCACATTGAAATTCTAATTCCATGGTTGAGTTCAAAATGGGGTTTTTTCTTAGGTTAGGTATAGACTGACTTTAGGTTCTGGGAATCAAGACATGCGTTAAAAATTCCATTTAGTTAATTAATTAATTTCAAACCCCCCTATTTGGATTACTATGCATAATTGGAAGTGGGTAGTGATTTTCCCTCATGTGATAGTTTAAAAAATAGGATGAGGGGAAGGAGATGATGCCAAACCTTTTCAATAGTGTATACCAAGACCTGATCGAGGTGAAATAGCTTCCAGGAGTGGATTTGAAACTGAAGCTTTGTTGTTTTAACCATAAGGTTTGATGGTTTTTGATATTTATAGCCCAATACCCATAGATTTTGTTTTGTGTTTTAAAACCTTATTATGACTACTAAGGACCCAATGTGGGTTTATCTTTTACTAATAAATAAAAAACTAGTGTTTTAGGCAGTTCGCAAGGGTTTCCCTTTCATAAATCTCAACCACACTGTGTATAGGTCAGTAATGCACACTGTGTGTTCAATCTATTTGGAGAGGATAAAATTTTTGGAGTACATGCCGTGTGATTAGGGTACACACCATTTAGGGGTTCATGGACCTATGGATGAGTACTTGGGAAGAAATGTTTTTGGGACTTTGCATTGTGTAGTTGAGGTTCATGAAATAGAGTGGGATATAGAATTTTAGGTCATAAATCCTTGGTTTATGATGTGAACCATTTGTGTCCAGTTGGTTTTATTCACTTCAAGCCTAAATCCTAATTTATTCTCTATTTATCTTCCTGACCTTGAACCATAGGCTCATCTAGGTGACTTTGGGTACTTCCACTCCTTCCAAATCACTTCATTCATCTCTTGATCTCCGTGGTTGTTGCACTGCATCTCTCCAGGTAAGCGACTATTCTATCTCTTCATTTCCATTGGTTATGACAAAGACATTGAACTGCATTTATAGAATCCATAGATCATGTATTTATTTTTATATGAATCTTCTACTTTTTTTATGAGATCTTCTTCAGGGGTTTAGTCTTTATTCTAGTTGTGGTGCAGTGTGTATAGTGATCTAACCTCTCTGCTGACCATTTATTTTACGTAATTTGATTCTATGATATGGGAATTTATTTAAGGAGATAACTTTTATCATTTATTTTCTTTCAATTTTGGTGTATTTTTTTGTGGGTAATTTTTAGCGCGTGATGTGGTAGGTGGTTCTGACTCTAGCCCTTTTTGAATGAACCATAATTACTCCTATTTCATAAATTATTTTGTAAATGAATTAGCATGCTTGTTTTGTGTGAATATATAGATTTGAAAAAAAAGTTGGGGTTTGCCTTAGTTTTGGCAAAGTAAAATCATTATGAAATGGGTTTTAGATAAGTTTTGGTAAAATAAAAGGGTTGTTTTAAATTTATTGTGAAAAGACCTTTTGAAATAATTTGTGAAATGTAGCCCTTGGAAAACCTCAGATTCTTAGGTGGATGTTTTAGATTAAGGTCGTTATCCATTTTAATATGGGGGGGGGGGTTCACTCATGGGGTGTTCCTATACTCCTAAGTATATTTTTTCTATGGAAATGATATTAACATTGTTGGGGTGGGGGGGGGGTTCACTCATGGGGTGTTTTTGGCTCCATAGGCCTTTTTCAAAGGACTTTAGTGTGTTCTAGTCATTGATTGTGGAACGAGTAGTCCGCTTGCCTTACCATGCATGATATTTGGTGTGATTTAAATATGATTTGGATTTGTATTGATCTAGATTTGATATACTAGATTTTAATTTATAAATGTTTATGGAAACTATGCTTTGAAATGATTTTTTCTACTTTTTTTGGAACTATGGAAAAAGGGAAATATTTACCATGCTTTTGATATAAAATAATGTATCATTTATCATGAAATTATTTCTTTAAATTAATAATAATTGTATTGTTTTTATATCGAATTTACATGGAAAACCTTGGTGGGATTCTACTAATCATGTTTATCTCACACCATCCACATCACATTGGTTGTGTGTAGGCCTAGTTTTTTTCTTTTGATACAGGAGAAGGAAAGGCACCATAGTGAGGAGTTGAGGACTATATTATCTTGGTATGGGTAGATAGTGGTGAGATTATGGGACTTTTACCACATTATCACATGAATTAGTCAATTTCTATTAGTTTCCATTACTATTAGACATGTACTTAGGGTTTGTTTTGACTAATTATATTTGTATCACCTCTATTATCTTCTTTAAATTATGACACATATATATTTTATTTTGGTTTTTAATTTTATATTTATTTTTTCTAAGTATTTATATTCCATGTCATCTATTTTATGTTGGGATAAATTATTCCATATATTTATTGTTGATGCATAGGTTCTAGTCACCAGTCCAAGGGGATTGGGAAAGCCCTTCATGTTTTGCCTCATTTTGGTTTGATTCATGGATGGATAGGTTATCAGGTTTGATATGTGACAATTTTTTATATTATAGAATGGTTATGCCCAAGGTTGTGAAGTTATTAGGCAAGATATATTATTTTCGAGAATTGAGATGTCTTTTACAGTGACTATCTGAACAAATCTTGTCACTATGAGACACAAGTTACCATGGGATGTTGGGATGTGTGTCTCTTGTGTTGAGATATTAATCTTGATATCAATTTAAACTTATGGTGTTTTGGTTTTAATTGAGATTGAACTGATTTCTAATCAGTTATCCTATCATTAGAGTTTAGTGATATTCCTCTAAGACGTCTTCCATGGGTTCCACAGGAGGGTGCAACAGATGCTCCTCAAGAGAATCCACATCTAGATCAAAATATTATTGAGGATATCCTGGGAGTAGTTTTTTATAAAGAGAAAACTTTACCAGAAGTCCAAAATAAAATTGTTGAGATGCATCCAATATATTTAGAAGAAAGGGACCAATCTTGGGAGTTCTTAGGTAAGAAACCACCATCCTTCAAGGGTATGAATGAACCTCAAGAGGTAGAGGATTATATTAATAAGATCAATTAGATCTTCAAATTTTTGGATACAGTTGATAATATAAAATTGAAGCGTGTTATGTTAATACTTGAGTGTCCCAATAAGCGATTGTGGGATTCCATGGTAGAGGTGGATAAACACATGGGTTTGGATTATAATGGTTTAAAGACCCTCTTCTTCCAATAATTATATCCAGAATTTATGATGATGGAAAACTATTTGGATTTCCTATTTTTGCATCAAGGAGAGTTATTTGTGTCAAAATATACCAATTAATTTGTGAATCTAGTTTAGTAGAGGTAAAGAATTATCAGCTGAAGGATCAAAAGTACCTTTAGGGATTGTGATCAGATATCATATCAATTATATTCATGATGAATATTTCTACCTATGCATATATTATAGATAGGTCTATGATGATAGAGACGAACATGGTAGGTAATATTGTCTTCTTCTGCCCTTCTCTTCCATCAAGTGATAGCTTTAGTGGCGCACAAGGAACTAAGTGGAAGTGGAATGAGCATTGTAATATTGGTGGAGGTAGTTCTTTGTAGGATACCTCCTCTGTAACATTAGTTATAACCATTAGTGTGCCCATAGCTTTCTATTTTTCTAGAATGGTTGGGTACATCCAATATTTTTGTTCCGCACCTATGAAGACATGCAATGTTTATGGCCGCTATGACCTTCTATAATGATTTTATCAATCTATTTGTATTCCTTGGTATGTAAAGGAATCATCTGATCTAAAGGCCATTGTAGAGAAATAAAAAGAATAAAATTCTATAGGGATCCAACCATCATCCTCAAGAGTAAATCACCTTCTATAATTGGGTGAGTTTCCATTGGAGGTTGATGCAAGTCTAGATATAATGAGAGGAACTATCATCGTTCCACCCTTTATAGTGATTGCTTTATTTGATACATTTTCCAACCACTCATTTATATATATTGGATTTTTTGATCTGTAAAAACTTCCAATGGAGTTTATTTATTTTTTCATGGAGTTTGTGACACCTTTTGGGAAGAGGATAAAGAAGGGGTTTCAGTATCCATCTTGTTCTCTATCGATAGATGATGTGCAATTAGTCTGAGTTTTTTTCATTCTTGATATGTATTTATTTGAAATCGGCTTTGGGATGGATTAACTTATCACCCATCATGATGAGGTTTATTTTTATTATCAACATGTCATGTTCCTTGCTACTGATGAAGATCTTGGGTGTTTCAGAGAGGGTGGGATCCGAGGTTGGGTTGTGTATGACCTCTTTGACGAGAGATCAAAAAAAAATTCCTTCCATTTTTTTAAGACTGATGAGATTTCCTTTTTTAGTGATATTCCCTCAATTGTCCAAGAATTTCTTGATGCTTTTTCAGACCACATCTTTGGTCTTCCTCTAGAGAGATAGGTAGAGTTTATAATTGATATGGTGTCGTGTATGAAGCCAATATCGATACCCTCCAATCACATGGAACCAGTGTACCTAAAAGAGTCCAAGATTTAGTTAGATGATCCGATAGATAAATGGTTTATTTCCCTAGTTTTTCATTGTGGGATTCCCTAATGATATTTTACAAGAATGATGATAGTTTAATTCGATTGTACATAGAATATTGGAAGTTTAACTAGTAAATAGTTAATAATAAGTATCATTTTCACATTTTGGATGTTTTTTTTGATTAGTTGAAATTGTTTAAGTATTTTTTGAAGACCCATAGTTGGTTGGGATATCATCATCTTAGAGTTTTAGAGTTGGTATACCGAAATAAACAATTAGGAGTAGGTATGGACATTGTGAATATCTTGTGATTCCTTTTAGTCAAACAAATTCTCTTAATGTTTTTATGGATTTAGGGAATTAAATATTCCATTAGTATCTTGACACCTTTTTGGTTGTCTTTATAGTTGATATTTTTGTTTATTCGAGATTTGAGTGTGAGCATGATTGCTATCTGAGTTTGGTTTTGGAAATCCTTAGGATTAACCATTTATATGGAAATATTTTGAAATGAAGTTTTTGGATCCAAGAAGTAAAGTTGTTGGGGCATGTGATTTATGAACATGGCTTATCAGTTGATTCTAAGAAGGTGGAGGTTGTCTTTTTATAATAAGATCCACAAAACAAATATGAGATGTAGAAATTACTTGGACTTTCTGGGTACTATTGGTGGTTCATCAATGATTTCTAAAAATTGGAATCATCTTTGAATACTGTTACCAAGAAAGGGGTAAAATTAATTTTGGATTCAAAGCATTAAAATTATTTCAATGAGATGAAATAACATCAGACATCGACACCTATCTTGATCTTACTAAAGACTGGTAAGTGGTTTATGGAAATGTGTGATTAATATGGTGATAATTTGGGTTTTGTGCATATAAAGGATGATCATGTGGTGGATTATGGTTCCCATCATCTATAGAATAATGGGAAGAACTACCTCACTCATTATTTTTACATTTATATAGTTATTCATGCTCTTAAGTATTGGTGGAATTTTCTTTTTGGGGATAAATTAACAGTTTTTTTTCTGACCATAAGAGTCTAAGATATATCTTTTCTTAGAATTAATTAAATATTAGATAGAGTTAGTGGGTGGAATACCTTCAAAAATTCAATTTCATCATATCATACACCCCAGGGAAGGATAATTATTTTGTGGATGATATCAATAGGAAATTCGCATCACAAGCTACCTTGAAATCGAAGGAAGAGTAAAAACATATGAAACTCTTTACTCAGTTGCATTTGGATGCTTAAGAGGATATTTTAGGAATGGATCTAACTAGAGTTTATTTATCATCATCTCTATTTGATTTTGTTCTATATATTTAGTAGCAGGATGATGATTTTAGAGTAATTATAGGAACCCTTTATGGCGGGAATACTATTTCTATCTAGTCTCTCCCTTTTGATGGTATTATCTGATTTGGGGATCAAATTTTCCTGCCCAAATCTATAAGTATTTTAGTATTTTTTTAGAGTCATATTTATTTTTGGGAAATTCATTTGGATATTATGAAGATGTTTTATGTCATGATACAATATTTATAGTGGTTGGGTATGAATCATGACATTGCAGATTATGTGTCCCGCTATTAACTTACCAATAGATAAAGGCATGGATTTTAAAACCTTATGATTTTATACATCCACTTTTGGAGCTAGTTTTTGAATGGTATTAGATGTATATGAAATTTTTTTTGGTGTTACCATGAAATCCTAAAGGGAATAATTATATCAGGGTTTTTGTTGATCAATTAACGAAACCTTCAAATTTTATTTTGACTTGATACATCACTATAGTTGAAGATCTGGGAATACTTTATGTGTATGAGGTCATGAGGTTTCATAAGGTAACCTATAATATTTTTTTGGATATGAATCATAGGGTTACCTACTTATTTTTTAAGAGTATCCAATAGGATATGGGGACTCTAGTTCAGTTGAGTTCAACTTACCATCCAAAGACAGATAGTCAGAAGAATTATGCTAATCAGATCCTGGAGGATATTATTTGTGCCTATGTTTTGTGTTTCATGGGATAATAGGATATCTATCTAGGACTAGTCGATTTTGGGTATAAAAATAGTTAGTAGTCATCGATCTTAATAACTCCTTTCGAGGCGTTTTGTGGTTACCCATGCATATCAGTTATTTGTTGGGAAGAGGTGGGTGAGGCCTCTATTATGGGATTGAGTATCATTTAGGATATTTAGGTGAGGATTTGGGACATACGTCAGTGTCAAGTTATAATTCAGATTCAGAAAAAATAATATATATATCACTTCCATCCTTTTGAGTTTTTAATAGGTGATTGGGCTTTCTTGAAATTTTCTCCTCAATTGGGTCACCACCATCTTTCAAAATAAGGAAACTTGAATATGATATATGTTGGACCATTTGATGAAACTATGTGCCTTGGGAAGGTTTCATATCAATTAAAACTACCATCTTAGTTGATAGGTATCCGTGATGTTTTCCACATATCTCAGCTCAGGAAGTATCATCTTGATCACTCTCATGTTTTGAGTTGGTAAGGGATTGAGTTAGAGCTAGGAATTTTAGTTATAGAGCGGCCAATGGAGATCATTTTTCTTAGGAAAAAGTATTTCCTGGGAATTATATCCCATTGTATATAGTTCCATGGTAAAAATCATATTTTCATGAGACTAGGGAGCATGAATCATTGGCGAGGGGGTAGTGTCCGCACCTATTTCCAGAGAACCCTTCTTCTACATAAATTCCATAGGACGAAAAGTCTTATGGTGGAGTTATTGTAACATCCTATATTTTAAGATATTATATTTTGATGTTTAAGAGTGTTATTTGGGTTTTGGAGGGAATTATGAATCATTTTGGTAGTTTTTCAGTTGAACCTGGGCTGGTTGCAGCATGCAAGACACATTTATGGCGTAAATGTATAGTTTACGACATAAATGTATCCCTGGGAGGAATCCATGAAATATTTTTCTAGAATAAGTATATTTATTATATAAACCCTTTTTTACATCATAAATATATAGGACATGATTGTTTTGCCTAAGGTGACTGTTTTTTTAGTGTACATGTTTCAAGGGGATTTTTTGTTGTAAATCCATAGTTTATGATGTAAATATTTTGTGCCTAGAATGTTTTATGTTCTATAATCCTAAATCATAATTCATTATCTCTTAATATTTCTTGCCTCAAACCCTAGGCTCTTATAGGAAATTTTGGGTGTCTCTTCTCCTTCAACATCACTTCGTTCAGATCTAGATCTCCATGGTAGTTGTGTTGCGTCTCTTTGGGTAAGATACATTTCTACTTCTTCATTTCTATTGTTCATAGATGATGCATTGAAATATGTTTATATAATAAATTGATCACATTTTTATATTCATGTGGATATTCTAGATCTATTATTTGATCTTCTTATAGGGGTCAATCCTTTATTTGGTTGTGATAAGGCGTGTGTGTTTCTTGAGGTATATAGTGATCTTACATCTCTCATGACCGTTTCTTTTTTATAATTCAATTACTAGATGTAATAATTGATTCTAGGACCTATGTTGTTTTTGTTTTCTTTCCTTTCTATATTGGTGGATCTCTTTATTGGTACTGTTAGACCCTAGTTAAGGTAGGTGGTTTCATCTCTATCTATTGTTTAATGAACCATGATTTCTCATATTTTATATATTATTTTGTAAATAAATTTTCATGATTGTTTTGTTTTCATAATTTTTTTGGAATAAAATATTAAAATTACATCGGTTTTTGAATAAAAATGGGTGTTTTCAATGTATTGAGAAAGGGATTTTCAAAGAAGGTTTGATAAAATAAAATCGTTTCTTGGAATTGATTTCGAAAATAACATTTGAAACAATTTGGGAAATACAACACATGGGAATCCTTGGGTACATAGGTTGAAGGTGTAACATAGGAACATAATCTATTTATTATTTGGGGGTTCACTCATGGGGTGTACCTCTGCTCCCTAGGATTTTTGTTCTAGGTACATGATATTGAAATTTTATGTGGGGATCTCTTTTGGTGTGTTCCTCTACTCCTTAGTCCAATGTTCTAAGGAGTTGAGTGCACTCTAGTCATTAATTTTGGTTTGAGTAGTCTTCTATCCTGAAATATTGTGATCCTTGATGTGATTTACCTATGTTTTTTATTTTTATTATTTTTTATTTGATATAACTTCTTTGACTTTGATAAATGTTTATTAAAATTATGATTTGAAACTTTCTTTACTAACTTGTTTTGGAACTGTTGTAAAAGGGAAATATTTACCATGATTTTGATATGAACTTCATTATCATTTATCATGACATTATTTGTTCAAAATAATAATTTTTTTTTATTTTTTTATAGATACTTGATATAAAAAACCTCACTAGGATTATTCTAAGTCTATTTACATCACACACTTCACACCCCTTCAGTGGTGTGTAGACCTAATTATTTCTTTTGATGTTGAAAAAGGAAAGGCACTGTAGTAAGGAAATGATGTTTCTATCAATTTTTTATTGGTTGATGGTGGTGGGATGTTGGGGAATTTCCCATATTATCACATAGAGTAGTTAGTTTCTGTTAGTTTTCCTTTATATCCTAACTTGTATTATGGGTCTACTTTGACTAATTAGAGTTATATAGCTTTTTATATCCTCTTTAAGTTATGTAATATATACTTTCTTATAGTTTTTATTCCTCTATTTATTAATATTATATATGTATATTCCATGTCATCTATCTTAGGTTGGGTAAACTCTTTTCTTATTATTGTTGTTGTTTTCCTGGTGCTAGTCGCTAGCCCATGGGGATCAAGAATTCCCTTAGGGTGTTTCCACAAATTACTTTAGGGCCTCGATGGAAAATTTATTCATGTTGTGATGTCACATGCCATGTAATCAGTTGACATGTCATGTAATTCTCCCCTTTTTACATTTTTAAGGTTATTGGTGATTTTGTTCTTTGGAGTTGGAATTAAAAAAAAGATTCCATTTTGAGTGTTTTCCCATGTAGAACCTGATGGTGGGTACCTTAGGGAATTTTGAGAGCTTTTGAGAGGAATTTGGGGTGAGTATGTATTATCAAATATTTTATACCCCAGAAAATGCATTTATATTTCTTTTATGAGTGAGACTTGGGATGAGACCCAATACAAGGTAATGAGAGTGATTAGAGGATGCAACAAGTGTTCTCTAGAGACCTCGATTAGTATTTGAATGTGATTTTCCCTAGTTACTAAGGCTATGTTGTGACTTGAGGATAGATAAGTTGGTTTTAAGGGAAAAAATAGCGTGATTTAGAGATATGATGGGTTTGAGGCCATCTCCATTATGATGTTTACTCTCCTTTTAGGCATTTGATTCCATGCGATGCAATAGACTGGGATCTGGTATGCATGATGTCAGAGATATGGGAATTTTTCCATGAGATTGGTTATTACCAAGGGTTTGGATAGGGATGTCTGTAACACCATGAGTTTTTATAGACCATTTTTTTGAATAAATTAAAATTTTAATTTATGTATTGTAATGAACTAAGTCAAACATTCCTTTCACACTAAACCGACTTGTCGTATGTTACAAGAAACACTGAGTTGGCGTATGATACGCGCAACACTGAGTAAATATTTTTTTTCAATGTATAAAAGAACTATGTTTAGATTATGTTATATGTAACACCAAATGAATATTTCTCGATATGAAACACTAACTTGGTTGTGTTATATGTCAGAGAAACTTTCCTCGATAGCTTGCATTGCACGCAATACAGAGTTTCACAAAACAACGATATATTATTAAAATATTATTATTTAAAGGGATATAAACTAGCTGTTATGAATAGTATTAACCAAATTTTGAATTTTATATAAGATTTAAATTCATATTATGTATTTTATAGATATGATATAAGAAAAAATTCAATTTTTTGTAAAAAAAAAGTTTTTTCAAAGAAATACAATTTTACCACTGTTTAATGGAAAAACATTTTTAAATATAGTTTTTGAAAATTTTATAAGTTATATTTGAAATAATAAATTTCTTATTTGGATTTAGGACATAAAAAGTTACCTTGTTTGAAATTTTGGTATTTTCTTAATGAAATTCATATTTTAATAAATAGTGAAAAATACTGCATTTTAATTCAAAACTGCCTTTTATTCTAATTTATTTATGTAGTTAGATTATATTTTTAATTGGTTTTATAGTGTAATTGTATTATGTTTTTATATTTTAACCTAATTATGGTAATTGGATGTAATTTTAATTTTAAATTGGACATAATCACATGTCAATCTTTTGATAGTTTTTACTTCTTAAATACCCACTTTCTGGTTTTGAAAACATAAATTAATTTTAAATTTATTAATACTACTTCTGTGATTTGAATTTTGATATATATATTCCATATTTTCAATTATTGGGTCAAAATTATGTTAATAGGTTACTTTATTTTTTTTGGATATTATGAATAGTTACTACGAAAATTTTTATTTACCACAGTTAAAGGTAAATCAGGTAGATTAGGGTAACAAACAACATCGTAAAGTTAATAAAATTTTCCTGACACCTACCAAAATCCTATTTGATGAATTAAATTATACCAATATCACCTAAGGGTATTAATTGATTCCTGTAATTGACTTTTCTCTATGAAAGTGATGTAATTATAATTAAAACAAAAGAATGTGACAACATGTCACTCTCATATATCTTATAAGTATAATAATTTTAATATAGTGATAAACTTAATAAAACTTTAAAAATAAATAGTATAAAGAAATATAATTAAATTATCTACATCATGTGAATTTATTTATAATTTTCAAAGATTAAATAATTACCATTAATGATGACATAATAGTGATGTAGAAATTATTGTATTAATAGAATTATCAAATAGATGGTTTTAAAAATATTAAAATAAATATATATGAACTAATTAATGTTCTCAACGAATTTTATAGGTTAATATGAAATGTTAAAATCGTAATAAGTATTTTTGTTTGAATTTATTGTCTCTTTGGATTATATTTAAATTCAAATAAAAGAATATTGTCAAAATTAACACTATTGATATTTTATAAAAAAACATATGATTAAATTATTTAAAAATCCAAAAAATATTTAAAAATTACCAAGTGAAAATTATATGGTACAAAATGTCACAGGGTTTCCAATTATAGACAATTTACAACAAATATGTAAATATTTATAACCATTTAATATTTATAATATTATTACCAAAAATAAAATTAAATAGATTAAATAAGAATAAATCAAAATGATAAGGTTTAAAATAAAATTAAAATAGATATAAATTTTATTGGTTTAGGGGATTGCGACTAATAATCATATTAACCTCGAAATAAATGAGTTTGGGATCATTATAAATTGAAAATAAATATATAATAAATTAATATTTCAGGACTTTCCTAAAGTCCCCCTCCACCCTCTTATAAAAGTCCATCACCTATACCCACATACTC
Source organism: Viscum album (assembly GCA_963277665.1). Classification (NCBI taxonomy): domain Eukaryota; kingdom Viridiplantae; phylum Streptophyta; class Magnoliopsida; order Santalales; family Viscaceae; genus Viscum; species Viscum album. The sequence goes on along the minus strand of OY728141.1, from coordinate 2,009,808,129 downwards.
CCACCATTAAATTTGTTTTCTCCTTATACCTATACTAAAATAATCCCCCCAAATCCATCCCTTCCTACTAGAGGCCACAATTTGGGAATAAATATATCCACGGGAGACCTTTTGTACAAATCAAAAGGAGATACTCGAAAAAGAGGTAATTGTTTTATCACCTCTTTCAAAAAAAAATCCACTTCTACTTCCTCTTCTTATGTTTTTTCCATACTAAAGTAATAAATCCAGTATATTATAAATGATTATATGTTATTATAATTAGTGGAAAACCTATCTTTCCTTTTATCTATCCCATGAATAACAATACCACCATGCGTAGGTACATACGACTTACCGTCTCCACGCCATGGTGTAATTGTTATTTAATAATAATTAATTTGTATGGGTATATTGATGAGTATAATAGATGTAAATAATGAATATAACATAATAATTATTCTTTAAAATTCATATACAATCCTATTACATACTATTTAACCATCAAGGAAATGATATCATCGCCCATGCGTACGTACGACTTACCGTCTCCACGACGCAATGAGATTCATTCTCCTCGTTAACCATTCAAGAATGATTATAAGTTATATATAATAAACAATAATGAAATATACAGCATAATATTTCTACTATATTTATTTATATATATATATTTTTCATTACTTTCTTTCATTCAATTCAATAAGGAAATGTAAACAACATTCATGCATACGTACGACCTACAGTCTCCATGAACGGTGTATTACATTTCATTTATCTATCTATTATATATATTTATATAATAAATATATATGATATATAAATCATATTTTACTTTATATAAGTAAGTAAATCACTATCTAATTAATAATACCACGAATAATAAGTCTGAACATGTACGATAAATAAAATGATTATTACCCAAAACATTCTTTAACATGGAATTGATAAATAAATAGGTAATATAAAGTCATAAGTGAATTATATATGATATCATAAATATTATTATGGTCCTGTTACAAGTTAATAATACGTTTAAACCCACTATACAAGAGTTTTAGACAGATATGGAAGAAATCGAACCTAAGGTAAGGTATAATTTTGCAATCTCATTTTTATCCGAGATTGTATATACGTAAGTATTTATTATGGATATATTTATCATCCATGTGCATGTTTTCAAAAAATATTTTTATACAATGTTTACTATTATTCTATGTATGTTTAAATATATTTTTACTCATTTTTTACTTTTAATATATGGTATGGACATAATCTTTATTTTGTTTACCATACGAGGAACTTTTTGACCTTTCTGACAAAAGTACGAGAAGAATGTTTTTTTAACTTATACAAAATGAATGGATTTTTTATAGTTTCATGACACCTCATTTACATGAAGCTTCCTCTATACTATTTAAAGTTTATTTTTATTTAAATAATTTTCTTTTAAAATTGAATGGTATTTTGAGAAAATAAAATGTTTTTGAAGAAGAAAGGATATTTTCCTCAAGAATTAAGTTCTAGTGTTTTATAGAAATTATTTTGCATCTAAGATGATGCTCTTAAATAGGGTAATGTTCCTATACCTATTATTACTATTATTTGATTGTGTTAATTATGGAATGATATTTTATATAGATTATGTTATGATGGAATGATGTTTAAGAAACGCATTTTATTTCTTGGGTTATGAAATGATGAATGATTTATATTTTTGTGGAACATGTAAGAATGGTTTTATTATGAGATGGCTGGGACCTATATCTCCCTCCAATTATTTTGGTGAAAATTATATCACATGAGATAGTCATGACTCGAATGAAAAGTAAATCTGGTTCAGTAATACAGTGATGGAACGTCAAGTAAATCTGATTTAGTAATACATGGATGGAACGTCATGTAAAACTAGTTCAGTAATGGACTTTTTCCACTATGATGGTCTTTGAAACAATTCCTTGGATACTATGAAAATTATTTTTGTGCATATTTTTTTCCACAATTTCATGTTTTATACCAATTCTATTTTATCATGGTTAATATTCCTTTACGATATATTCCTTACATACTACCAAAATTTATTTCATTACTCAAGATTTTGGTATTTATTTTCAAATGTTATGTTCGTGTTTTTACATTCTTAAGTTTATGTTTTGTAAGATATTTTTCATTCTCACCCTTACTGAGCATTTGACCTCACCACTTTTCAGGTTTCTTTTCCCCTAGGATTTGAAGAAGGTTATTAAGTATGATGTGTCAAAACGGGGTTTTAGTTATGAAGGATATAACAAGAGACGATGTAGATGTTTTATGAACCAGTTTTTTAGGTTTTCCAGTTTCCAAAGTCACTAAAATAATACATTCTTTGGGCATCTATTTATGTCAGGTTTTAATTATTCTTCAAAAGTAATTTAATTTACATGTACATAAATCTTGGGTCTTTACAATTGGTATTAGAGCGAAGGTTTAGTTAACCTTTTAAAACTAAGATGAGAAAACTTTAGTGAGATCCCTAGAGATATTTATAAGGATATTTTTAGGGTTGTACTAAGGATAATTGAATTATGGGTTACAATCCTATAGTTTTTTGTGATAATAATGAATAACCTAGGATTAAACCTAAGATTTCATAAATTAAAATATTATAAGTAATTTATATTACTCATGTGTTTTTAATATCTGATATATATTTATCACACTTTAATTTTCGGTAATAGTTATTATCCAGAACTACATAGAACATGATTAACTGTTGAATGTTTCTGATGTGGAAATTTTGGGAATAATGAAGATTGATTTCCTAAGTGGAAATATCATGAATAAAATCATGATGATGCCACAATTATTAGTCATACTACTAAGGGTAAAGAGATTGTAAACAACACGTGAAAGGTATGTCATTTTCTTCAAGTATTTTTTACATTAAACCTAAGAAGTTTGAGGTTTAGAAACCTTAAGACATGATTCATATTTTATGAAAGACGAAGATAATGGATCCTGAGTAATGTTTTAAAAATAAAGTTGGATGATTTAGATGTATATGTTTCAGAATTCAAAGAATATGAATCATAAAATATATAAGTGCTTTCAGTATTAGTTTTCAAGTAAGGATTGGAAATGATTTTTTTATACTTCTAAGGAGATAGAAAAGTTATTTAAGGGTAACGTGATATACTTGGAGAAAACATGATTAAGGGAAAGATAACCCTTAATATGTCACTTATGTTAAGACAATGATGCTTGGATAGATATATGTTTGATCTAAATAAGTAAATTGGATGATGTTAGTTTCTTGATATTTAATTATAGTGTTATTGAAAAGTGGTTTATTATATCTTGGATGAGGTATACAACATTTTGAGACTTAAGGAATATATTCAATATGTTTTGGAATTAGGAAAGATGCATGTTTTCAATAAGGATATATGGCAATTTAGGTTATTACCATGACTTAAGAGAATTCATGATGAAGTCATTCCAATATTTGGAATGTGAAAAAAAAGATATATCTTACGATATATGGGGGATAAATGAAGGTATTCACATGATTGCTATATGACCTTTATTGTAATTGTTTTTTTGTACTATGAGTTTGAACATAATTATTTTTGATAATCATAAAGGTTTGAATTGATTAATTTGGACATCAGATAGTATTGTTTAAGGCTAAAACTTTTTTTTATATTATTTCTAGAATGTTATAATAGTATAGTTTTATAAAAAATGACAATCCACAGGACATGCGACAAACCATCATGTCGGACAAGGCTGTGGGAATCAAACCCCCAAACGAAGTGCGTCAGGACTTTATTATCTACCATTGGGCTATGGGAAGTCCTTGGTTTGTATAAATATTTTTAGTTTATTTAAGAGGTATGATAGATGAACTATAAGTCAATTTTAAGAACCATATATGATTAATATCTACATAGATGAACTTATGTATATTTGATAACTTGTACTGACCTTTTTATGATAATGGAAGATGGAATGACCGATCATTGTATTCATAGAAGACATGATCTAATAATTCTTTAGGAATGAAAAATTCAACTTCAATTATTTGAATAAGATGTGAAGTGTAAATTGTTCAAGGCACGACCAACTGTGAGATTCTACAGAAATCAAGCAAGTATTTCTTCTCATATTCTTCAACTATATGGAAAGGATCTTGAAATCCAAAAAATGTTATCCAAATACCTTCTTATATAATGAATCAAATGGTACCTTTAATCATCATAGATTTATGTTTTTCTAGTTGTTAAATTTCTTCAAACCTTGTTCTCTATCACTATCCATCAGAACTTGAAGGTTAGATTTTTTTTTCCATATCCATGTTTTACCTTCCCACATATGTTATCATATGTGGGAACCTAGTGATGAGTTACTTTGGGTAACCTTTATGTTTCTAACTTTACTTTTTTAAAATGAAGTTTTAGTATTCCTTTTTATGATGTGAGTTTCCATGAAAGAAACATTCAAGTAGAAAACCTTCTATAACCCTGATGAATTTTGAGGGAGAAATTCATTTTTAAGGGGGTATAATGTAACACTGTGAGTTTTTATGGAACATTTTTTCTCATAAATTAAAATTTTCATTTATATCTTGCAATGAAAAAGTCAAACATTCCTTTCACACAAAAACTGAATTGTCGTATGTTACACGCAACACTGAGTTAGCGTACGATACACACAACACTAAGTATAATTTTTTTTTAATGTATAAAAGAACTATGTCTGGATTATTTTATACATAACACCCAAGGAAGATTTCACTATACTCAACACTTACTTGGCTTGTTTTACATGTAGGAGCGACCTTCCACGATAGCTTGGATTGTATGCAATACTGAGTTTCACTAAACAACGTTATATTATTAAAATATTATTATTTAATTGGATATAAACAAGCAATTATAAATATTATTAACCATATTTTGAATTTATATAACATTAATATTCATATCTTTTATTTTCTATACATGATATAATAAAAAATTCAATTTTTTCAGATAAAAAAAGTATTTTTCAAAGAAATACAAATTTACCACCTTTTGATAGCGAGCCCTTTTTAAATATAGTTTTTTACAATTTTTTATATTATATTTGACATAATAAACATATTATTTAGAATAGGGACATAAAAATTTACCTTGGTTGAAATTTTGGTATTTTCATGATGAAAATCATATTTTAATGAATAGTAAAAAATACCCCATTTAATTCAAAATGGACTTTTATTATAATTTATTTATATAGTTAGATTATCTTTTTAATTGGTTTTAATGTGTAATTGGGTTATGTTTTAATCATTTAATCCAATGTTGGTCATTGTATATAATTTCACTTTTAAATTGGAAATAAACACATGCCAATTTTTTTTATAGTTTTTACTTATTAAAAATATGTTTTCTGATTTTGACAATAGGAATTAATTTTAAATTAATTAATGCAACTTCCATGCTTTGAAATTTGAAAAATGGATTTCATATTTGGAATCAGTGGGCTCAAATAATTTTAACAGGTTACTTTTATTTTTTTGGATATTATGAATAGTGACTACGTAAATTTTTATTTACTAGAGTTAAAGGTAAATTAGGTAAATTAGGGTAACAAACAATATGATAAAGATAATAAAATTACCCTAACACTAGAAAAAATCCTATTGGTTGAATTAAATTCGACCAATATCACCTAAGGGTCTGAATTGATTCATCTAATTGACTTTTCTCTATGAAATTTATGTAATTATACTTAAAATAAAATAAAATTACAACATGTCAGTCTCATATGTCTTATAAGTATAATAATTTTAATGTAGTGATAAACTTGATAAAACATAAAAAATAAATTTTTTTCAGAAATAAAATGAAATTATCTACATCATGTGAATTTATTTATAATTTTTATAGATTAAATAATTACCATTAATGATGACACAATAGTGATTTAGAAATTATTTTATTAATATAAATATCAAATAAATGGTTTTAAAAATATTAAAATAAATATTATAAGAACTAATTAATGTGTTATTATAATTTTCTACGTGAATATGATTTGTTAGTAGTGTATTAAATATATTTTTTTGAATTTATCTACCGTTCGGATTTTATGTAAATTCAAATAAATGAATAGTGTCAAAATTAACACTATTGATATTTTATAAAAAGAAGATATGATTAAATTATTTAAAAATAAAAAAAATATTTAAAAATTAAAAAGTGAAAATTATATGGTCTAAAATTTCATAAAGTATCTAATTATAAAAAATTTACATAACATAAGTAGATATTTATAACCATTTAATATTTAGAATATTACTACCACAAATAAAATTAATTACATTAAATAAGGATAAATCAAAATGATAAGGTTTAAAATAAAATCAAAACATATGTAAATTTTATTTTTTTAGATTATTTAGACCCATAATCATCTGAACCTAGAAATAAAATATTTTTGGAGCGTTATATATGGAAAATCAATTTATAATAAATTAATATTTCAAGACTTTCCTAAAGTGCCCTTTCACCCTCTTATAAAAGGAAACCACCTCTACCCACTTACTAAAACCTTTCAATCCCTTTTTCTAATTAAAACTCTACTAAAATAAGCTCTCAAAATACTTCTATTCATCCTAGAGGCCATATTTTAGGCATAAATACATCATAGGGATACCTTTTGTACCAATCAAAAAGAGATACGTGAAAAAAGGTAATTGTTTTGTCACCTTTTTCCAAATTTTTTTCTTCTTCTGCATCATATTCTTATGTTTTTCCCATAATAAAGTAATAAATCAAGTGTCTTATACATTCTAAGATGTTATTATAAATATGGTACAACCTTATACCTCCTTTTATTTATCCTAAAAATAAAAATATCACCATGCGTGCATACGTACAACTTACCATCTCCACAACATGATATAATTGTTATTCAACAGTACTTAATTTGGATTGGTATATTGATGAATATAATTGATTTAAATAATTATTATAACATAATAATTATTTTTTTAAAATTCTTATACCATCCAATTCCATACTATTTAACCATCAATGGAATGATATCATCGCCTGTGCGTACGTACGACTTACCATCTCCACGACGCGATGATATTCATTCTCTTTATTAACCATTCAAGAATGATTATAAATTATATATAATAAATAATAATGTAATATATGACAGAATAATTATTCTCTCTCTGTGTGTGTATATATATATGTCATTCACTTGCTTCCATTCAATTCAATAAGTAAACAGAAACAATGTTCTTGCGTATGTATGACCTACCGTCTCCATGAATGGTGTATTCCATTTCATTTATCTATATATTATATATATTCATATACTCAAAATATATGATATATAAATAATGTTTTACAGTATTAAAGTAAGTAAATCACTATCTATGTAATAATATTAAGAATAATAAGTCAAAACACGTATGATAAATAAAACGATTATTACCCAAAACGTTTCTTTAACATGGAATTGAAAAATACATGGGTAATATAAAGTCATAAGTGAATAATATATGATATAATAAATATTATTATGGTTCTATTACAAGTTAATAATACATTTAAACCAACTATACAAAAGTTTCATACACATATGGAAGAAATCATACCTAAGGTAAGGGATGATTTTTCTATCTCATTTTTATCTTAGATTGTTTAAACGTAAGTTTTTACTGGGTATATGTTTATCATCAATGTCCCTGTTTTCTGAAATTGTTTTCATAAAATTGTTAATATTATTCTATTTATTTTTAAAGACATTTTTACCCATTTTGACTTTTACTACATGGTATGGAAGGAATCTTTCTTTTGTTTACCATATGAGGTACTTTTTGACTTTTTTGAAAAATGTATGAGGAGAATGTTTTTTAACATAATCGACATGAATGGATTTTCTACGGTTTAATGACACCTTATTTAAATGAAGCTTCATATACACTATTTCAATTTTATTTTTAATTAAATTCATTTCTCTTAAAATTTCATAGAATTTCCAGAAAAGAAAATTATTTTGAATAAGAAAGGATATTTTTATAAGGAATTAAGTTCAAATGTTTTATCAAAATTATTTATCATATAAAATCATGCTCTTAAATAGTGTTATGTTTATATCCCTTTAATTACTATGATTTTATTGTGTTATTGATGTAATTCCATTTTATATGGATTATGTTATGATGGAATGATGCTTAAGAAACCCATTTTATTTCTTGGGTTATGATATGATTAATGATTTACATTTTTGTGGAACATGTAAGAATAATTTTACTATGATATGGTTGGGACCTATATCTCCCTCTAATTCATTATGTAATGATTTATATCTCATGAGATATACATTACTAGAATGGTAAGTAAATCTGGTTCAGTAATACAGGGCTGTAAGGAAATGTAAATCTGATTCAGTAATACATGGATGGAACGATATGTAAACCTGATTCAGTAATGGAATTTGTCCAATATTATGGTCTTGGAAACAATTCCTTGGATACTATAGAAATCATATTTTGTGCTTATTGTTTTCCCACAATTTCATGTTTTATGCCAATTCTATTTTATCATTGATAAAGTTACTTTATGATCTATGCCTTACATACTACCAAAATTAATTCCAGGACTCAAGATATTTGGTATGTTTTTTTTGAAATTTATGTTCAAGGTTTTACATTCTTATGTTTAGGTTTTATAAGATATTTTCCATTATTACCCTTATTGAGCATTTGAGATCACCCCTTTCCAGGTTTCTTTTCCCCTAGGATTTGAATAAGGGAATTAAGTAAGATGTGTCAAAAAGGGTTCTAGTTATGAAGGATAAAGCAGAAGAGGATGTCGATGTTTTATAAACCAGTTATTTATGTTTTTTAGTTTCTAAAGGCACTAAACTAATATGGCCTTTGGGTGTCTATTTGTGTCATTTATTACATATTCTGCAAAAGTAATGTATTTTTTATGTATGTCAATCTCGGGTATTTACAATGTATTTGATTATGTTTCAACCCAGAGGATCCAATGCGGGATGCCTCCAAATTTGTGCTAGATTTGAGGATATAGGGATGGATAAAAATACTTTTGTTTTTACCCAGAGGGTCTTGTGGGTGTCCGAATGATATGAAGACCTTGAGAATGTTATTTTGGTTGGGTAGTAATGGTTTTGGATGTTACCTTAGTACCTAAATCGATCAATTATCCAATGGGGATGATAAGTTGATGTAATGAATGAGAATTCATCCATCGCTTGATGTGATTCCTCTTTTTTTTGAGGTTGAGACTTGGTTTATGCCCTTATGGTTTTTGTGATCTGGTTAGGCTTCCCTGTTTTACATCATGGTTTAATGATCTATGTTACCATTGTTGAGATAATTGTACATGATGATACACATATATGGTTCTAGATGTCTATCATGATGCTCTACATTTGAGATTTAGAGAACTTGACATGATGATCCACAATTATGGTTATGGATGTATTAAATGATACACTACATCTGAGGTTGATAGAGTTTGAAATGACATTCCCTATGCATGATTATGGATGTCTGATGTGATGGTCCACATCTATGGTTGGGTTGGTTTGATATAACACTCCACACCCATGAGATATGATATTGGACATGACACTCAGCAATAGTACCAATACTATTTATTATTCTTTGAGTGAGGTAGTGAGGTTCCAAGAACATTTAGGGATATTATTGTGTATAGTGGACATGGAATTCCACATGTGTGTTTGAGATGCTAGATAAAGGCTATAGGCATGGGTAGTACACTAAATTTATTAAGCACCAGATATTGGATATGGACACAGATAGTAAACTCTATGTTTTAAGCTCCAGACTATCGCTCTGGGAAGAAATGATGTTCTATATAGAAGAGGATATTTGAATTATGTTCCTCCTTTTTTGGATAGTTCTGGATTGATGCTCTGGGCACCAATAATGTTGATTCATAGTTAGATATTGGATGGATGGTCATGGAATAATCATTTATGATATGTAGGAAAGAGGTCAAACTGATGACCTTGTTTTTTGTATCACTTTTTCAATGAATGAGTACCTGAGACTAATTCATCTCGGTACCAAGTAAGGGATAATGAGTAAATTCACGAGGTTTGGTTTGGGGGACCATGGTTGTGGTGCCCACTTGTTATTTAGGATTCATAGTCATTGATAAAGTCTTAGAGACACCTTGATGTTGGTCGAAGTAGGTATGGTTGATCGAGGTCATGGACCTAAGGATCAAAATTGGTTATATTTTTATATATTTTAGTTATGTTTTTCATATCTTGGGAATATTTCATGATCATGCACTTATGATAGTAGGTTATAGGTTTACCGTTGGGGGTGGACTATTATGATTTATTTATCACACCCTATACATGTTCCTCAGTTTTTATTTAGACCTTATGTATTTCATCAAGTTGAGTATAGGTTCATTATGGATAAGGTTAAGTCCCATGATTCCCATATTTAGTGGGTTTCCTGTTGGGTGTCTGATGATCAGATTGGATTTTCTTGAAATTTTATTAGAGACTGAGTATATGACATAGCTCAGAGCTGACAATAGAGCTCAATGTATTTATTTTCTTGTTGTTTATTTTAAATATTTTATCATCCTAATGAAATAATAGTGATGTGTGTATCGTATGGAATTTCAGTCTTTTCTACATTTCATTTTATTACTGAATGATTCTATTTTAGTTTATTTATTTTTTTCATCTACTCTGATGGGTATGATGTTTGGTGATTTACTTGTATTTTCACACTCTAATATGGGGTTATATTCTCCACACGATACCACATTATACCCCTATGGTTAGTGGATAGCCTCTAGAGTATGAGGATGCGTGATTGAGGTCTTATGGTGAACCAGATGGGCAAATTGATTTAGCTACATCCAAGACATGATGTAACAATTTACTTTCTCAAAGAATTCATCACCTTTTAATAGATAACATGTTGTCCATTCTTTTGAATTTGTATCAAATGATATTTTCTGATATTAGTATTCATGTCTTGGGGTAAAACTTTGTGATGTCTTTAAAGTACTATCTTCATGGAATGTTTCAATTTTACTAAGTGTGTAACTTCTTTACAAACAGGACTCTTAAAAAATCTATTAATTTTATATCCTAAAAAATATACATATAAAATAAAGTCATTTATCATCCTAAAAAACATGTATCTCAATGAAAACTCTTTAGTTCTATAAGAATCATAAAACATAATGATAGAATCCCACATCAATTTTAGATATATGACCAATAGATCAAAATAAAGATTAATGTAATCCATGGGTTTTTTTGTTATAATATAAGTAGAGACATTATTATGTACTTGCACTTCATACATACCCATGGTGGAATGTTATATTTTACCAATATAACAAAACATGTACTATGAGTGATAATTTATCCACAAAATGGATTTATTCCATCTATAGATAGTGTAAATCATAGTCTTCTCAACTAGTTTCCAAATTCTAGAGACTCAAAATTAATTGTATTCCGCTAAGGAGAGTTTTTTGGGTGATGTAGTTTCCCATCTTATATTTGTGTTCTACATCAATTGCCTTACAATCTATAATGTCCCGATCGATTAACCACTAATATGTTAGCCGAATCGGTGGGTCACATGGGCTCATGCGCACCACCCGGTATGCCAGAGGCTACCGACTAGAATCGAGGGTATCATGAGGTGGTAGTGGGGATACTATTCCCTCATGTTAGAGTAGCACAACAATCTAACAGACGGTAAATATCAAAGAATAGATTAATAAATTAAAGATAGATCAGTGTAATAATAATAATAAAATTTTATAAAAAACCTACAAAATACCAATACACAACAATTCATGCATGTATAGATGCTTATAAAAAAATAAAATAGTATATATAAAATAAACAATAATACTAGATAATACATGAATAAATAAAATAAAGGAAGTTCCCAATGGGGATCTCCATGAGAATCCTAAGCTCTAGCTCCGTCCTATGATCCTAACTCCTAGAAACAAAAAAAACCACAAGCAATGGACCATGGTCCTTTGAACAAAAGGGTCTACTTGGGTACCCCGGTGCAATGGAGGCCTGAGTAGGGTGTGATATATAAGTCCTAGTTGGTTCCCACCCACAATGTCTATAATTGAATGTAGTTTATGTATAAAGTAAATCAGTAAATGTATTAAGAATAACAAATAGTAATGAAATAAATAAACAATATCTTGCTCAGGTTCCTAATGAACACCTGGCAGATCTAGCTACTTTGGATCATGGCCAGAATAACAGTCCGACTAGTGTATATATATATATAGTAATATTTTAATATATATAGATTAGTTATATATTGTATCATATTGTATAAAAAAATTTCATATTGAAACATAATGGACATATAACTATAATTCTAGTTTTTGGCTAGACTGGGTGTAACCCAGACATCCATAACCAGTCTAAGTGATCTTATAAGCTCAAGTAATAGGGTACATGCCCTGCATCCCTATAGAGTGAGATACGCCATGCTACAACACTTGGGATGATGAGTGATCCACCATGGAATCACTTTAATCATGGAATGTGGTACGTAAATCCCATCTCCCATATAGTATCATTGGTGTGATATTCAATCGACAACACCTGATCTAAGGGAGTGTTAATATCCGCAATGCTCAACACCCTTTACCATCGTAAACTGCCTATGTATAATGCATAATCATGTATAACATAAGGCATGAGGAAAAAACTATCAATATGCTTATTTATCAATCCCATATAAATAAATAATCATATTTACAATACAATCCATGAGGCAGTACCTCTCATGCATTTTATTTAAATAACCTGTTATATTCAAGGGCATTAAAATTATAACAATTCATATAAGCTATGAAAATTTACTTATATAAAGAGGCATGGTCATACAACCCCCTATTCAATTTCATTTCAATTAACCCATTTAATTAAATCTATTCATGAATTCCATCATAAATTATTCCATTAAATATAATCAATACATGTCATTTAATTAAAAAAAACATGAAAAATTCAATTATGAAGCTCAAAGAGACACTTATAAGGTGCTTTTTTCAGTTAGGAAAATACCTACACGGGCAATTCCCTTTACAGTTCAGGTTACGTCATACACATAGAAGGTGCACCAGTCTCTTTTAACATTTACATAAGGATGGGGAAACTCATTTTATAAAATCAATAAAGGCCATGTCTCAACATGCCATATACCAAACCAATACATCTAAGAATAAAAGATGAACCAAAGCAATAAAGATAATCATGTTTCAAAACACTAATAATAACATTGTATTTTTGAAGATAGTGCACCGCATCTGAGGGGATTTGTTATAAAAGCATTAATTTTTTTATAAAACAATTCATTGATCATAAATAAACACCCAATTCTAATATCATAACACAATTCATCAAAGAGGAATTCTAGAAAAACTACCCAACATGGAAATTCAATTTATAAAAGTTCAACATGGCACATAAGTGGTTCCATTAACTCTTGGGAAAGTGTCTACAAGGGGATAAAACATTATCAATACAAGATGAATACTTAGAAGGTGTTCTGGGAATTTAAAACATTTAATTATAATGGTAAATTCACACTAGCACACCTAAGGGGTGTCCATAGTTGAGGGCATCATCCTCTAGTTTACTAAACAAGGATTATAAGAGGCTGATCTAGGTACATTGATCAATTTTAAATGAATAAATCAATTTAAAGGTGATGCTAAAAAATGGATGGTTCATGGAATAATGAAACTATTAAAAATTCAACATATATTTAGGAAAAATCCATAGACCACCTACCTTGTACTTAAGGTGACCTACCCATCTAGAATCAAACAATGATTTGATCCTATTTGGAAAAAATATATGAAATGAACATTCTCCTTGAAAATAGGACAAATGATCTCACCCCAAAATAGAACATAAAATAAGAGATTAAATGAATAAATATTCAAAAGGAATTGATAGATTACCAATATAGATCCATAGAGACTGAAGATGATCAAATATGAGTCTTGAAGGAGGAGTTATCACAAATCCTAGGGTAAGCTTGGAAGAGAAGCCAAAATCACCTGGAGGATACTACCCCAATTGGAATGAACCGTTCCAGATAGGCACAAAGTTTGGGTAAACCGTACATAGTTATGCCATATAGTTTCCCTAACCGTGTGCTGGCCGTGTGACTAATAGTGTTAAAACACTACCCAAATTTGTGATAATCATGCAAGATAAGAGTAAAATTTGGGTAAACCATTAATAACACATTCAGGGCATTTATACTCCCATTTTGAAGCCTCAAGATTTCTATTAGAGGCTGCAAGATTTCAGAAAAACCATGCACCTCTGTAAGAGCATCCAAACCTTGAGATTTCTGGTTCCAGATCTTCTAAAAGTTGATAGAGAACATGAGTAACCTTTTGGGCCTTCAACCCTATCTAAAAACAACACATAAAAGTGTTCCACTCTTGCAATTATGTTCTAAATCTTGGTTTAAAAAATAGACTATCCAGTAAATGCCAGAATTTAAATTCCCATGGAATTTTTCCTTGGCTCAAAACATGAGTAATTACAAACCCCCCACCATAGAACTTATCATCACCAAGAATCCTTCTGGAACAAATAAAACATAACCCAACCTAGGAGGTTTGTGAAGCTTCTTTCAAATGGGTGTGTTTCTTTTATAAATGGCCAATGCACCTCTGAGAATTCACTTAAGTATATAAGGCTTAAACCACCAAGACTCAAGCCAATGCTCATTTCTAGATTGAGACACTGAGAGAACACTTACACAATCCCATTTAGATAGAGAAAAGATGATATTTTTTTCTCATTAAAATTTCATCCAAAGGGTCTTCCACCTTAGGACTTCACATTAGAAAAGGCATAATTTTTGATCCATGACATCCCCACCATTGGAATTTCCATACAAGGAACTAAGTGTTCTAGTGATGCTATAAGCATGATTTATTTAACTCGGAGAACCCTATTAATTATGTGGTCATATTAGAGACCTCATCATTAAGAAATTGTCTAATTTTGATCAAAAAAATTTAAATTGGTCATGCAACCTTCCCAGGAAGACACTGCCGACCATTATACAACACCCTCCTTCACCTAGTGCCATTTTAAAATCAGATTATTATGACCATACATAAGAAAAATAAGCATAATAGGTTGATACACCTAGAAGAACTATTCTCAAACACCCAGATCAGATGACTATTATAACAATCGAACTACAACACCCTCCTCCAAGTCATCTAGTGTTTACAATGAGCATGTTCCCCAAAGTCTATACCTAACTTATGGTGATGATCCCTGATCAAAGAACCCACAACACTTTTATACTATCGTTTCTCAGCATGAAAAATAGGGGTAACCCTATTCCATTCCACTGGAACTGTTACCTTTTAAAAAAAATACCTTTGAGATTGAAAACTAGTCTAGGATAACCTTAGAAGCAATGAACTAGAGTCCAGGGAAATAACTCAAAGTATTACACACTACATTTTCACTAGAGAGACATTGGTACAATAAAAAATGTCCAAATATGATAATTGACTGAGCCTAGGGAAGTCTCTTCATGGAGATTGAGTCAAAGATGATAGTTGGTGTCCAAGAGTCTGTCCAAGGCATTCATACACGAGAAGACAAGCATCACTTAGGATTAACCAGACCTATTTAAAACAACCACACATCCATCTTGAAACTTCAATAAATATTAATTATCATTCCTAATGACTTTTAAAATTTTTGTGTTACATAATAACAATACTTCCTCAGTTTATCAAGGATGAATTCAAGATAGGATACATGCTCATCGCTTTCAAGAGTACACTAAGAGGAAACCAAGAAATCCAAAAGAAGAAGATTAAAACCACTACTGGATGAGTTATTGAAAGAATATTGGCTTCACCCATCGACACAATATCAACAACAAATCACCAATCCTTTACCAGTAGAAGTAATTCTATGTTTGTTCATGTCTTACCATCGAAGCTCATCCAAATCAAATGGTGTTTCTCAAAGGTTTATTACACTATCAACCACATCAACGTCATGCTATCGAGAAATCAACCAAATGATTAAACCTTGAAAACATCAAAGGAATTCAAGTAAGAATGACTATTTCTAAATGGACCTCTTCAATTATGTCCCTCCTACCTATAAGGACATGTATTCACAGAACTAACATGAAACTCCCCATCTTAGGAGTGTCTTGGTCATTAGAAGAAGAGACAGACCAACCAATCACAAGTGAGATAGATCACAATCACCTTAAACATACGCGTGTCACTCCTCTGAGTCATAGTTACCACATCACAACATCGGAGAATTTGTCAAGAAATCTAGAACCAACCTGATCAGCGTGTCAAAACATCCAACCCTCTTATGAAGTCATCCCGAGCATTGGGATGAATCTGATTCCCTTATATCACATATGTCACTCTACTACGAAGATGACCCAGAAATATACTTAATATCACAAGGCTCAATGATTTCACCAAACTCAACTAGTTCATTACACCACTTAACTACTCAACAATTCCTACGTATATCAATGCATACTAATTTGATATTTCTTGAAAAAATGGCATATCCTAGATACTACCCATAAGATTATCAACCCTATGAATTTAAGTATCAGATATACCACACAATATATTTAACCCAGAGTTGTATTTCCCAATATTAACATTAACTTGGATGAATACACACCAAGTCTTCCTATATTAAGGAAATAGATAGGGCCAGAAAACCTATAAAGAGAACGACCATTCCCTTGGCTTGTATAACCTTCTAAAACTGAGAATCACTTGATGCTCATGTCTATAACAAGATTGAAAGATATCATGACCACCCATTTGAAAAAATGGTATATTTAGAATCTAAGAGTCCTAAAAAGATTCATAATAGGAACTACTTCAGAAAAGGACACCTAAACGACACCACATGACCGAATACTAACGACATTAACAAGGAATTTATGTTTTAAGGGTGTTACCTACCTCATGATATCCCCTCACAAAGCATAATAATTGACCCTATCACTATGTAATGTCAAATAGGAAGTCACTAGGCTCAAAATACTATTATTTAAGCTTTTTATAAAAATGAGAAAGGCTATGGAAAATTCTCACACTTTTGTTTAAAGGAAATTCAAAATAAAAGCAAAAGTATCCTTACCCGAGCTTTCAAAAAAGGTACACCACATGAGGTTCCATTTTAAATTCATACATTTATTTACATTCAAACTTTAAACACTTTAAAATATTTAAAACTAAGCACCAAGTACCATTTATAAAACTAAAATTCTTGGTACATTATTTAATTTATGTCATAAGGGAAAACTATTGAGCTAGATCAACTTCCTTCTTTTAACATTTAAAAATTTATTAACATCCTCTAATAATTATCCATATTATCATATAAATTTATTTTTAATATATAAGGTATCCAATGGGGTCCCATTTAACCAACTTGGGTTCATCAAGATGAAACCTAATAGAAGTTGTTTAATTTTTAAAATTATAAACACCCAAATAGGTCATCCTATAAGAAACATGCCCCAACTGACCAACTTGTGTTGAGTTGTGAATTTTAGAAAGGAAACCAATTCATTTTAGATCAAAATTAAACAATTATACATTTCAAAAATCTAAAAATATACAATGGTCGTATAAAAAGTTTCGATTACAAGGGCTTCCAATGCCCCGATCTATAAAGCACCCACACAATTTATAGACCAAAGTCCAGATCCCATTTAATCAAGACCAATCCAATTTCATAATATAAAATACCCATATATAATAATTCAATTTTGTGGGTGGCCATAAACCAATCCATAAATTTCTCATAAATTTTAATGTTTGACATTTGGATACCATTAATTTGAGACCAATTAACTTTATCATTTAAAATTTATCAGAATTTCATTTTAACAAAGGTTTATCAAAACGTATAAAGCTCAAAGATGATTCGAGTATATGGGTCACCTTTTCCCACTTATAAGGTTCCCAAACACATTAGAACTGAAAAACGGTTCACATTTCATTTAAAGTAATAAAGTTAACCCATGAAAACAATTACATATTTATGAAAAACATGATTTCATCATAAGAAGTAAACACCGAAAACATGCTACAAACACAAAAGCATGGTATATGAATAGGAAAAAGCATTATAAACAACCTTGAAACATGGTAGATAAGAAAGATAGGATAAAATTATAATACCAAAAAAATCAAAGCATATTATATAATAAAGCATTCTAAAGAGATAAATCCATGACATATCACTCAAGGAACATAATAAAAATCAACAGGCAAGATACAAATGAAACTACATGGCATGGAATATGCATGTCATGTGAATTTATATGTGATTATAATGATGCATTTCATGCTTCATACGTTCTATACCAGGACAACGTAAAAATATAATAATTAAATACATAGAAAAAATTACACCAATAACTCTAGGTGAATTCACAATCAAATATAAAAGAAAACTACATGAATTGATATCTCATCCCTGAACACTTGGAATATTTCTTACGGGTGGGGTGATCAGTCTCAAACATGACTATTTACCAAGTGCTGATTCATTCCTAGTCTCCTGTATACCTGCCCAAAATAGTAAGAAAAAGGAAAAATAGGCTCTAATACCACTTTGTAACATCACAAACCAACTGAACACTATGATGGTCACTGGATAGCTGGGCCACATGGCCTCAAGCGCACCTCCCCCTCTACTAGAGATAGTCGACTAGTAGTGAGGGTCTTATGAGGTGGTAGTGGGAAGACTATACCCTCATGTTAGAGTAGCACATTGGTATACCAAATAGTAAATATATAACAATAGTGGAATTAGTAATAAATGAAAGATAGAGTAACAAAAGAATAATAATAAAGTTGTATACAAAATCTAGGCAACACCAATACATAAAAATTCATTCATGTACAAATTCTTATATAAAACTGAAATAGTATGCATAAAATAAGGAAAAAATACAAGAAAATATAAGAATAAATAAAAGAAAGAAAATCCACAAGGGAGATCTCCATGAAAATCCTGAGATCTAGTGCAGTCATATGATCCTAACTCCTAGATATAGGCAAAATGACACAATCAATAAATTCTGTTCCATTAAATAAAAGGGTCTACTTTGGTATCCCGGTGCAATGGAAGCCATAACAAGGTGTGAGATATAAACCCTAGTATTTTCCCAACCATGGAGTCTAAAACTGAATCTCGTATGAGTATAAGGTAAAGTAGTTTAGGTATTAAGAATATAAATAGTATTGAAATAAATAAAAAATAGCCCATTCAAGTTTCCAAAGGACACATGGTGTCTTTACCTACTTCAGATCATGGTTGAAATAAGATGCCTGACCAGTGAATATATTTATATTGTAACATATATATATATATATATATATATATTAGTAATATATTTCATCCACCTATATAAACCAAGTTCATGCCGACACATAATGACAATATAACTGGAATAATAGTTGCTATCTAGACCGGTCGTAACTCATATATCCATAACTTGTCTAAACGAGCCTATAATCTCAACGAATAGGGTACATACCCTACATCCCTATATAGTGAGAGATTTCATGGTACAACACTCAAGATGGTGAGTGAGCCGCCATGGCATCACTCTAATCATGGAATGTGGTGCGTAAATCACATAGCCCATATAGTATCATCGGTGTGAGATTCCATATTCAACACCTAATGTAAGTAGTGTAATTATTCTCCATGATCAACACCCCTTACCATCATAAATAACCTATGTATAAGGAATAATCATTTATAATATAAGTCAAGAGGAAAAACTTATCATGCAACTTATTTATCAAGCCCACATAAAAGAATCATCATATTTATAATATAATCCATGAGTAAATACCACTCATTATTTTCATTTAAATAACCCATTATAACCAAGGGAATCACAATTATAACAATTCAAATATCCTGATCTTATTTAATTATAGAAATAGGTTTGTTCATACCACCCAATTAAATTCCATTTCAAATAACCAATTAATAAAATAAAGGCATGATATCCATCATGAAGAATTCCATTCAATATAATTAATACATGTAGTTTCATTAAACAAAACATGAAAATTCAATTACTAAGATCAAAGACACACTTAGAAGGTGCTCTTTTCATTTAGGCAAATACCTACATGGGTAATTACCTTTACAGGTCAAGCCTAGTCATACACTTAGAAGGTGCATCGATCCCTTTTAACATTTACATATGGATGAGGAAATTCATTTTATTACTTCAATAAAGGAAATGTCTCAAAAATTTATGTACCAAACCATGACATCAAATCATAAAATAAGAATAAAAGAAATAAGGCCAAGCATGTTTCAAAACACTAATAATTACTTTGTATTTTCTAAGACAATGCACCTCATCTGAGGGTTTTATTATAAAATAATTCATTGAGCATAAATAAACATCGAATTCTAATATCATAACTCAATTCATTAAATATTCATTCATGAAAAAATACCCTACATGGAAATTCAATTAATAAAAGTTCAACATGGCACTTAAGAGGTTACATTATCTTTGAAGAAAGCGTTAACAAGGGGAAAACCCATTATCAATCCAATATGAATTATTAGAAGGTGTTCCAAGCATTTAAAACATTTAATTATAAATGTAAATTCACATCGGCACACCCAAGGGGTGTCTATAACTGAGGGTATCATCCTCTAATATACTAAACAAGGATCTTATGGAGTGTATCTTGGTCCATTGATCAATTTGACATGAAGAACTAAATTAGAAGGAATGATCAATGAAGGACAATTCATGGAATAATGTAACTATTCTAAATTCAACATAAATTTTGGAAAAATCCATAGACCACCTACCTTATACTTAGGATGACCTACTCATCCAATATTAAACTCTAATTTGATCTAATTTAGAAGAAATATATGAAACAAACTTTCACCCTAAAAATATTGAAAATTAACTCACACAAAAATAGCATATAAAATATTAGATTAAATGAATAATGATTCAAAATGACTTGAGATCTTACTGATGTAGATCCACAGGGACTGACGATGATCGATTCTGAGTCTAGACGGAGGAGTTATCGAAAAGTCGAGGGTAGGATTGGAGGAGAATCCAAAGGCACCTGGAGGAAGTATCAAGTGGGAGGAAGAGAAGAAAATAAGACAAGGAAAGATCTTAACCTCATTAAGTGAAAAATATTTATTTTTTCCCTAAAAACCTAGTCATATGGTTCGGCTGAAGGGCTTTGGCAAATCATGTGCCAACCATGCGGCACCCGCTACTATTGAACCCCCCTCGCAAGGTTATGATGCATGGTTTTCCTAACCATACCCCAACCATGTGATGAATAGTGAGATCATACTACCCTAATTGGATCTAACCATTCAAGATAAGATCATAGTTTGGGTAAACATTGTGCAACTTGTGCGCATCATTTCTACTCCCCTTCTAGAGCTACAAGTTTTGCTGTTGGAGGCCTCATAGTTTCAATAAAATTTTGAAGCTCTATTAGACCATCCAAACCTTGATATTTCAGACCCCAATTCTTAAGAAACTCGACATATCACTTGAGGAACGTTTCGAGCCATCCTCCTAAAAAAAACACATTTAAAAGTGTTATAACTCCCGTAATTACGTTCTGAAGCTTCATTTTAAAAACGTCTTGCCTAATAAACACCAAAATTCTAATCTCCTTGTACATTTTCCTTGGATTAAAACACGGTTCATAACACAATATTTGTGCATCCAAAAAGTTATTTAAATATAGAATTATTGTAATTTGTAATAAAAGTTTTGAATGAATTTATTCATCATTGTTTTATGGAGCCACAACAAACTTAGGGTTTTTTTAAAGTTACCCATGCTCAATGTAAAAAATTATATATTTATTTGGATGAGAATATATTCCTTCAAATATAATATCAATTTAATGTGATATTATTTTAGTTTCATGTTTTTGAAAAATAAGGTCATTATATTCTTGTAACATATCATCAAAGAGAGTAACTAGTTGTATAAATATTGTGCCTCTCCAACTATTTCCAATTTTGAAATTATATAGCTTTAGTACAATTGACAATGTTTAATATTTAGAAAAACTTGTAAACATATGAATATTTTCAAATCTATTTCACTTCTCAAAAAACTTTGTAAAATCAAAGAGTTCATCTTTGGTTGTCATTGTTATGTCCTTAATAAAATATTTGTTATCATTTAGAATTGTACTAATGCAAAACCATCCATAAACTATAGTGTTATCCCAGTTACTAGAAACATTATGTTCTTCCCCATTTTTAGCCTAACATTTTTAACATTGATATATTCCTTATTAGATCAATTGTTCTTCCAACTTTTCTGAAAAAATGCATGGCGGATGATAACAACATAAACACATATTAGTGATTTGAGAAGGTTCATTTCTATGTTCTTATAAAAAATTAAAAAACTCTTTATCCCCATACTCATTCTATTTCATCATACAATTGGAACCCATAAATTTTCAATTCATATTCTTTGTATTTGATTCAACACCAATATCATTTAATAATAAATAAACAAATACACATAAGGTATGCGTATAATGTATCATTTTTTTATTGTAAATAATATAATGTATAACTTTTAAAAAATACAATCAAAATTTATAATACATACCTATGTGAGATATTTATTACATTACACAAGATTTAAAAAACCTAAATGCTATTTGAATTCCATGTAATAGGAAATATGAAATTGTAAATATAAGAAGCTATATGGGAGGATTTCTCTCTAGAGAAAGAGTACTTGGATTTGAAGTATGGAAATCAATTTTTGATTCAATAATTCACTATTTTACTTGAATGAACATCTTATAAGGCTAAAGGACCTCTGGTTTAACTTAGATAGGATTTTAGTAATATATCTTACGTCCAAAAAGGATTAATTCTCTAGTTATTTTGAAAATATGGGTGTGTAGTGACTTTGTGCTAAGATTAGTAATGAAGGGTAGTTAAGTATTGAAGTTACTTTGTTTTTAAGGTTAGTTTGTAATGGGATTTTATATTCAAGAATTCTTCTATATATATATTATTTCTTTGATAAACATGATTTTTCTCATTTTGATTGTGGAATTTCTATTTAATATATAAACTCATTACTTGAATTCATTCACATTCATGGAAATAGTTTAAACTTCTATTTTTAAAAATAGTTTTGGAGTACCATATTCTTAAAAGAATAAAATTACTTGATCATGAGAAACAATGAGTTTAAAAGTTAGAGAGAAAACACCATCATAAGTGATTTTTTCAAATGAAATTTTTAAAAAATGACAATCCATTAAATATTTTAGATGCTTCTCTGTCACATGAAATAATATTTACAAATTCTCAGTATATTTTTAACATAAATATTTTATTCAAATTAGTTTTCAATTTATTTCTAGAATTGAAATAATAAATTTTTTTAATTTTGAACAAACAATCCATTCTAAGGATCCTTATCTATGTGGGCCAAATTGAAACATGAGTTTACAGTACTATAAAACACAAAATATACAACATTATCCATTATTAGTGCTAGAAAAAGTGCTCATAAAGGATTCCTTTATCAGCACTAAAGAAAGAACCGATAAGGGTTAATTTTTTTCAATGATAAAAATGTGCTAATAAAAGGTATCCTTTATCAGTACTTGTTTTATCATTGATAAAAGATTAACTTTATCAGTTCTTTTTTTAGCACTGATAAGGGGAACCTTTATTAGTGCTTTGTTTATATTGATGATAAAGGTTCTGATCACATGCATGATTCCTATATCAAAATAGAAGTTTTTCAACCGTTTCTTTATACAAGATTCCACAGTAATCTAATCTCATAAGCCTACTATAGGGATGAGCTCTTACATAAACTCCACACTCCCATGTAGTCCCACAGTCCCGTGCAGGCCTTGGACCATCTATCCTACCTGTGGGCCTTAGCCCACCCGCATACACACCTTTGCTCACCATAGGATTCCCACATGCATGGTTGGGTCCTACATGACCTGGTCCACCTACCCATATGGGCCTTGTCCCATATTTTTCATATATAACCCGTCCTTCATTGCTCCTTTGTCACCTTTATTTTCTAGTAATTTATTTAGGAGAAGGCTCACTTGTCTCCTAAACCATTTTTCTAAATAGTATATATTAAATATAGATATATAAAATAAATAAATTGAGATAATTGAATAAATAAAAATTAAAAATGAGTAATTTGAAAACAAAATATGAAAAATTTCATTAATTAAAAAATTATTAATAAAAATGAAAAAGTTTAATATACATATATATAAATTATTATTATTTATAAATATAATATATTAAGATATAAAAGATGAATAAATTTTAATAATTAAAAAAATATAAAAAATTAATAAATTTGAAATTTATTAAAAAAAATATTGAATCAACAATTGTTAATAAAAATGAATAAATTTAATATATATATATATATATTAATTTTAAATATTAATAAATATTATATATTAAATATAAATATATAAAATGAATAAAATGTAATAACTAAAAACATATTAATGTCTTATTCATTTTTAATGGTCATTATACGTAATATTCATTATTATAAATAATATTTTTAATATAGAAATATACTATTATATATATATATCAATATATATATAACATTTACTAAATTGTTTTTATATAATACAAAATATTTATTCTTATATTAAATAAGTCATATATTTAGTGAAAAATATTTTATAATTAAAAAATAATATTAATTAAGAATATTTATTAATTATATCGAGCAATGGGCATTTAATTGAATTTCATTTTTTATTCTTCAGATTAATGTATATAAAATGTTTGTTATATTGATTTCATAAATACATATATGTAGTTAATGCATTTTAATATGAAACACACACATTTAATATTTCTATAATTTATTAAATTTTTAATATTCATTTTAGAAATATATTTATGAACAAAATATATTTAATAAATATTATGTTTATAATTGGTTAATTTTATCATTTTTTATATTTTTAATCAATATATAATATTTATTAATTTTTAATATTTTTTAAATTTATTCATTTTAAAATTATTTATTCATTAGTAAAATTATTTATTTTTTTAATATTTTTTTAATTTATTCATTTTCATTTTTTCAATTTTCAACATGTTTTAAATTTTATCCACTTTCAGAATTTATTTATACATGTTTATTCATTGACATTTAATTATTTTAATATGGTTGTTTGTATCTATTAGTATATATATAAATATTTATTTTTAATTTTTTAAATTATATATATAATTAATTACCATTATTCATTTTTAAGATTTATTCTTTATTATTATTATTATTTTCATTAATAAACTCTATATATTATATAATTTCATTTTTCAATTTAACATATATCAAACTTGTATATAGACACACACACACACATTAATTTCACCTACACAAATATTAATCTAATTCATGAAATATTATATATAAACACATACATCTAATATTTTTGTTCTTCAAATGGCTCATCCATGGGTTTATGCCCATGACCCTAAATTTATTAATAAAAGAGAATAATACAATAGAAATAAATAAAGGGTGAAACAATAAACCAAATTCCCACACATGAAAACAGGAGATCACTTCTTGTAGGTCCCTCTCTTTCCCATGTTTCTGGGGTATCTACTATTTCCCTTTGGATGTCGACCACTTCACCATGTCATAGAACTTTATGAGGGCTCATATTCCCCAATATATGGTGAACTAGAGGATTAATCCAACATGAAGTAGATTCTAAATTTCCAAGATAACTCTTGAAAGTCCATCTTAGAGTTGGATCAAAATCCATCTTCAATATTAATTGACAATAACTTCTGGACAAGAAGATAATCACAAAATCTGAACAAATATGGTTCCATCATGCAAAAAGTAACTTAAATTAGTGAGAAAAACCATTCAGATGACTCCTTACTAATACCTTCAAGAGGCCTTTCACCCACCTAGTCCTTAGGAAAAATTATAATATAATCGTTATCCTTTGCAATGTCACATTCTTCATCACTTGCCTTTCTAGAAGAAACATGGGACATTTTCATAAGAATACAAAAATTGGATGAGAAGTTCCATTCCACATTTCAAGAATCATCCACATTTTTAGATGGATGTTTCACCTTCAAGGGGATAGAAGATGTCTACACCAGTCTAGATACAGTTAAACATGCTTCATATTTCTGAGAGGCGACCAATTGGAAACACTCTTCATCCAATAATAGTTTATTATTTTTACTATCATGATTATTAATCACATTCATGGGTTCAAGAGTCCACTTCATAGGTTATAAAAACTCCTTATTCATTGCATTATTATCAAATCCACCTCTATTGGGGTTTTGGTTAGAATCCACAGTGGATTCATCAGCATCCTTCTTCGACATTGATTATAGAGATCCAGGGGTAGAAGAAACAACCTTCTTAAAATTATCATCATTAGGTTCAATACATACCTTGGGATGATCCATAATAGTACCACAGATGTAATCAAGTCCAGCTATCACACAGTTTCTTTGCTTTAGTATCAGTACAAATGAATCAGGGACCTTATGCATGTCTTTCTCTAAGAAATTATCCGCAGTTTTTTGCTTCTGAGTGACACTTTGAGACTACATGGGGACCTCCACATTGATTATATATTTTCACTTACATGAACTTAAGTCTATAAACTGTTCCTAGAACAACTAATTATTAGATACCTCTTGTGAAAACACTTCATCAGATGATTGCACTTCAATTACAGTCCCATCTTCAAAAACCGCATCCCATGTCTTTAGAGTATGATGCCCATGAAATCCATATAAAGATACACCAGTAGGGGAAGATCTACACCCATATAATAAATCAGTACGAGCATTAGTATATCCTATAGAAAAAGAAATACTTTCCTCTTGATTTGGAGTTTTCCAACTAACACACTATAAGTAGTAGGATTTACCCCAACAAGGCCATTCCAATTGTCCAATTATATCTCAATTCTATTACTGGGATCATATCCAAGCCCCCTCCATTCAAAGTTAACATGTAATTTCATTTCATCATCCCAATCATTATTATGAAAAATGTTCATATAACTAGAATGTGGTTTATTTTTCGATCTCCTTCTATTCTTAAGACACACATTTTATTTATATCCATAGGTCGTGAAAAAACCACAGATATAAGATCTCTTGAAAGTTGATATTTCATTACCAATAGCTTTACAATCCAAAAAAAGAGGATCATTTTCTTATAAAACCCACAGATTAAATTTATCATCATCTATATTATGCTGCACTCTGTACACATGTGTCGAACACAAATATCTTTAATATGGAACAGGGAATAATAGAAAAACCTTGTTCTGTTGGTTTCCTTGTCCATTTTAATCGATATCCCAATTGAAAATGTAATATCATAAAGGATTTTAAGATTCCATAAGATCCAATTAAAACCATAAACATGAACCCATACCCTTATAGATGAATTTTTTAACTTCATAAGGTTGATGTTTCTATCCTATTCATATATATGAAGAAATCCTAGCTTGAGGGAAATAGAACCAAATCCAGAAGCTTGTGTCTTCATTTACTCTGAAGGAAAGATGATGTGGAATATGCCTCACCCATTTGAAACACATTTCCATCATGTGAAGATTCATATGGTAGAAATATGTTCAACCAACTCCCTGATTATCCATGTCTTGGAACCCCTAGGAAAAATCATGAGAGCAATGATAGAGTGCCTACCAATCTCCAATAATTCAAAGATTTCATCCGAATTTTCCTTAAAAAATCAATGATTCCCTTTTGTCGAAAACCTCCAATAGTATATCCCCCAAAGAGAGATAAATATTGAATATCTGGGAAGCGAACTGTCGGAACATCAACAACATCCATATTTCGAACAATTTTCTGATCCGCTCTATGGCCAACAACTTTTTGCAAGTCGAATCACCCTTAAGTGAAGAAGTTCCTTACCATTGAATTAAGATTTGAATCCTCCATGGAACAACATTCGATATCGCCATCACTGAGTGGAGCAAGAGAGTCCCAAAAACACTACCATCTTGTCTATCACTCACAAAATATTTATGTAGTTTATTTAGATTTTAATATTTATTTTAGAATTTTATTTAGTAACATAACATATTTTATATGTTATGTTTTAATTAATAAATTTTATTTATTTATTTTTAATTTTATTATAGTTAGTATTATTTATTAATTTTTAATATTTTTTTATTTTTGGAATTTAATCATTTCCTAATATTTATTTATTTACATTAATTAACTATGTTTTAATATTTTCAATATGTGTTCATCTTAATTTCGATATATATCCATATTTTTTTAATAATTTTTATAATTAAATAAACGTATCAATTTTTTCAATATTTTTAAAGTTGAATAATTTTTAATTACTCATTTTCTCTCATTTTTGACATTCTTTCATTTAAGATTATATATTCATTAATGATGTTAAAAATATATTTATACATAAATATTTATAAATAAATATATTTATAAATGTACGTTTACTATATTTATATAATTATATATTTATAATTATAAATAAATAAATAAATAAATTCTAAAAGTATTTATATAATTATAAATAAATAATTATATATTTAAATAATTATAAAATTATATTAAATACAATTAAATGATGAATATATTTACTATATATATATATATATTCATATTTATATATATTTATTAAATGTATATATAATTATATAAATATATATAATGATATAAATATATATAATGATATAAATATATTTATAATTATAACATTATAATAAATATATTTAAAATATTTATATTTATATTTATTTATTAAATTTATATAATGAAATAAATAAATAAATATATATATATAATTATAAATAAATAATTATAAATATATTTAAAAATATATTTATTTATAAATATATATAAAAAATATTTATTTATATATATATTTATAAATGTATATTTACTATATTTATAAAAGTATATAATTATAATTATAAATAAATAAATATATTTTTTTAAAAGTGTTTATATAATTATAAATAAATAATTACATATTTAAATAACTATAAAAAATAAAAAATATATTTAAATAATGAATATATTTAATATATTTATATTTGTATTTGTATTTATTTTTTAAATACATATATAATTATATAAATATATATAATGATATAAATGTATTTATAATTATATAAAAATATTTATAAAAATATTTATTTATAATTATGAATATAAATCTTTATCAGCACTTATTAATTTAGTGCTGATAAAACCCCTCTTTTTGAGTGATTTTTTGAAAGCACTGAAAAACCCTCGATCTTTTTAAAAGAACCTTAACCGAACCTATTTCCATCACACTGTTAAATCTCTCATGTATGTTCATTACTGCCATCAGTCCTCCTCGACCTTCTTTCGGAAGAATCAAGCCTCAAATTTAAGGTATGTTATTTTTTCTCCTCCTATCTCATTGATTTCTTGTTTGGGTTTCGTGGTGTGCGTTAGTGTATTTTTTTGGCTCAGTGGTCTCCTGGTTCCACATTTAGGATCATTGTTAGTGAAGTACCATCCATCATTTATCCTCCCTTGATGGTTCATTGTTTGTGGGTCTCTACATTCCTGATTTAACCTACTTCATCTCACATAGGTTTCTTATTTTCCCAGTCTTACTTAAAGTTATAAATTTCAACTACAACTCCTAAAATGGAAAGTTATCCATTTTTATTTATTAATGTGGGAAAACCTTTTGTTTTATGAGATATTTTTTCCTTATAATATTTGAATAAATGTATTCTCTTTTATATCAATCTGATATAAATTTTCATTTGTCCTTCAATATTTTATAAGATAATTTTTGGCCTTTCCGTATATTCTATATCATTACTTATTGAATGTGAATTCTAATACCGATCCACAAAGATGACTTATATTCAGTAAATTATAACGATGTCCCTCAACATAGTGGACTACTATATTACCCAATTCATCTCTAGCTGGCTAGTTCGTTCCAAAACCTTTAATATTTAATGGTATACCATTTTCAATATTTATTGTTCCATTGGAATATCCATTTGAATTTTTTAAAAAATTCATATTACATATCATATAATATGAACACCCAAAATCTAGAATCCATGTTCTAATATTTATTAATTTTCTCAAGGAAATATAAACCAAATTTTATTTTATACTCTTCTTTCATTACTTCCAATATATTCCAAAATTAATTGTGACTTTTGTTGATCTCTAACCATTTTCTACAACATAATAAATTATAATTAATATTTCTTCTTCAAGCCAATAAAAGTAGTTAAAAAAATATTAGATTATCTATTATCCATTTAACTTTGGATTCCACAAAAATTCCCACCTCTTCTCTTCCTGCAATCTAATTCTTTATGAAATTATTTTATCAATTAAAATAATATATATAAAGTGAATTTATTTTTTTACATAAAGGATATTTTTTTTCCTTTGACTCTTTTGGTGACCAATATCTTTATGTCAAAAACATATTTCTTCTTCACCATAATAATACATCATGTACCAAATATATCCACTGAACTAAAACATAATAAGTGAAAGTATTTTATTTCCTTTGTTTGCCAAAATATCTCCTAATTTTTTATAAATCATCAATTATTGATAAATTCCTGATGGTTGAGAATTTTATCCTTTCATATTCTTATCTTTAATTTTATACATTGTATGTCTTTGTTTTTGATCTTTGAGTTTCATATCCGAGAGTAGTTTTACCCACAAAATTGAGTTTTTGAGAATTTAACACTACCTAAATTTATCTTGTACCTTTTCTAGCTCTTTTTTTAAAACTTCATGTGAAAACCTTTTTAATTTTAACTTATTATTTGATCCATAATTTTTATATTCAGACTCAACATTCTTTATCATTGAAAAAACTTATATTTCTTGTGTTATAATCATATTTTCCTATACCTTGAAAAAAACAATATGTCTATTAATGATCTTTATCTAATCCATAATATTCAATTATTAATCCACAACTAATTTATATTTAATATGATTTTCGTCACATCATAATACTAATTTTTCAATATAGTCAAATTCTATTTCAAGTTCATCTATATAACCTAAATAATCCTTAAAAAAACTATAATTTTACAATACATATTTAATTGTAAATCAACCACCATGAGATACCCTTCCAATAACAACTTAAGATCTATAAATATTTATTTCTTAATATCATTCTCAATAATAGGTTATGTTTTTCTAGTGATTATAACATACCATCTTCCACTTCAAAGATAAAATATTTTTCAATATATTCTAAAGAATTTTACATAGATTCCTCTACCTCATCACTCACAAGAACCTTTCTCTGAAACATATATCCACTTGATTTTCTAGAATTGAAATTCTTTTTTGGGGAAAACTTATACTTTTGTTTTTGTGAAAATTTAAACACATCATTCTCCTCATCAAAATTATTTGTAAAACTAGAAACAAATATCAAAATATTTCTAGTTTAAATGTAAGAAAACATTAACATACCCTAAAATATTCCTTTACATATTTTGAACATAATTTTTTAAAAGTGATAAGAAATCATAACTTACCACTTATTCGATTCTAGTCACCCAAACATTTTGGTTCACCATATATATAAATAAAATTTCATTAGATAAATGTTATAAATACATTTTTGGATTCAATCCCTTTTTTATGAAACTAGTTTACTATATAAATCATATAGAGATAATTATACAAGATTCATTTCATTATGTGATGATACCTTCAGATTTTTAGTTGATGTTAATATCTATATGGTCTATTTTACAATATTTGAATCATTAAGCACATGAACAAGTTTATGAACATCTCTAATAAATTTTGTAATGTGATTAAATATTTCATCAAAATTTTCATTTCAATTCATCTTCAATTAATTAAATATTTATTCAAAAACATTCAACTTTTATTTTCTCCCTTTTACACCACCTTCATAGATATTATCAAGGTTTTCCTAGATTTCTTTAGATGTTTTATCATCAATAACCTTTACATTGATCTGATTAGATAAATATTTGGATAATAATTATGATATTTTGTTTCACTATTACACATCATTTTACCTACTTACATCATTGAATGTCGAAAAGGATCACTTACTTGAGTCCCATGAGATCTTAAATGATATATCATCCTCATCTTCCATACCTAAAAATTACACCCATCAAATGAGAGTACTCCCTATACCTATAAGGATAATCATATTCCTACAATATAAAATAAAATTGATAATGTGAAAATAAGAAAACCTAGATATATTTATATAAAATAATCACATTCATGTATTATTGTGGTATGATAATAGTACGCTTTACACTCTAGTAACCTCTCCCATTACCTCAACAAACTTATTACAAAACATATGACTATATTATTATGAGGGGTAATGTTTTTTCATTTATGTTTTTTATGTTTTCAATATTTCATTAAATAATTTTTATGTTGAACTTGTGTTATGTCAAATAAAGACCCAACCCTAGTCAATGATGAAGTAGAGTGATGCAGAATTTTTATTTTACTTGTTTGATTGAAAATTTATATATTTATAACTGAATGTATAGGGAGAATAGTGAAATTACAATACTTATGGATAAAATTTGGATTAATTTACCACAAAACACCCCTTGGTATGTCAAGGGTTTGGAAGAATATTTAGAATATTAAATTTTGAAATGATCATTGGACGGAAGAATAAAATATCCAAGCTCTGATTGTATATTTAAATGATGGTTTAATATAAACAAATTATATGATCATTTTATATTGAAACAGTTTCCTTCTCTATATATATATTGGATTTGGAATGGGGAATCTAATTTTATGTAAGTTCAAAGAAATGAAAATCCTATCAATGAAACAAAAAGTGACTCACCATAAGAAAATTTAATTTCAAATTTTATAAATGATTTATTTGGATTTATAGGATACACTGTACAATATATTAATATATCAGTAGAACTTTCACTTGATCCAAAGAAGGTTAGTATTGCTCAGAACTTCAATGAAGATGAAAATCAATTTTATGAATTAGTTGAAGACGGACAACAATAATTGTATGAAGTGTGTGCCAATTATTGTTTGGTGTCTTTTCTACTTAAATTTTGTCATATCAAGTGTCTCTATGGAATTAATAAAAAAGAAATTTCTAGGATTTTAGAGTTTCTTCATATTCATTTAGTGATTATTAGATCCTTGCATCATTCTCTGAGATTAAAGAAGTCATAAAAAACATGGAATTTATTATAAAAAGATACTTGCATGCCCTAATTATTTCATAGTTTACTGGGGAGAAGATTTTGATAAACAAGAATTCATAGGATTTCATACAAGTATATTGAATTCAATGAAAACAATTAGAGTATAAATCAATGAAACCCCATAAAGAAATAGAAAATGAGATATTCTGAAAAGGTATTGCATTACTTTCCTCTAAAACCACGCCTGCAAAGAATATTCATGTCATCTAGGACTACACAAGGCATGAAGTGGAATTCTCAGTATAGTAATTATTTCTTGATAATGAATCCATAAGATTCATCATCATAGAAGGTATTTGATTCATTATATCATTTTTTTGGATCCTAGAAATATATATTTGGTACAAGATTTTGATGGTTTTAACCCTTTTGGTACATTAGTACTAATTGTAGAATTTGGATAGTAGTTTTGATACTCTATAATTTACCTTCATGGATGTGTAAGAAGAAGACTTCATTCATTATTTCGATGATTATTCATGGAAAGAAAATTCATAGAAATGACATTGATTTATACCTTCAACCTCTAATCAAAGAATTGTGAGGATTATGGGATGTTGGAATGGAAACACATACTACTTCAATTAGAAAACTATTCAAAATATATGTCTCTTTAATTTTAATAATTAGTGACTTTCCTGGACTAGAAACCTTATGTTGTTGAAACACTCATACTGGTTTGGGTTTTCCATTTTGTAATTTTTATTTTTAACCTAAATGATTACCTTATAATATAAAATGGATCTTTATGTTTCATCATAGATTTCTTGATGATTATTATAAATTAAGGTTTTAAAAGACACAATTAAGTGGGGATATTGAATTTAAAAATCCACTAAAGGTGTTATCTGGTTTAGAAATCTTGGGAAAATTAGTGAATGTCACTATAAAATTTGTAAAATATTATCAGTTTAAAGAAGGGGAAAAGGGTATGAGGTATATTATCTGATGCAGTTGGAACACTATAATGGAAGAAAATGATAATATTTTAAAATATTCCTTATTTTATTTTTAATTTGATATGTCATAATCATAACATAATTCATATTGAGTACAAAATATGTGGCAATGTAATTTTTACATTTCTTAACGAGGAAGGTAAATTGATGAATCATATTAATTTTATTTATGAATTAGAATCAATGAACATAAAAAATCATTTGTGTGAAAATGAGAAGGGAAAGTATTATTAAAATATGTTTATAATGAAAGTTAATGATAAAGTCACATTCCTTCAAACATTAAAGAATTTAAAAGTGACAGATTGATATTCAAGTAACTTATCAATGCGCGTTGACATAAAAAATTGAAAGTTACATAGATTGATAAGTCATGAATCACATATTATGATGGACCAGTTGATTCAATTGAGATTTCATAACACATTACTAGAAAAGGTAACTGTGATTATAATTTATATGTGTACATTTTTTAAAGATATTTGTGAAAAAATATATATCAAACTAAACTTGATAAACTTAAAGAAATAATTGTTTTTACATTTTTTCATTTTCATATGTTATTTACCCCTTTATTCTATACAATCTTGATTAATTTGGCTATTCATTTGGTTGAAGAAGGTAAACTTGGTGGACCGATACAGAGTGAATGGATGTATCCAACTGAGAGGTATGTAGATATTATTTTAATTTTTATTAAAGTTTTCAATTTTATTAAATCATTTCATAAAATTTATTAGTATGTTTTTCCATCAGGTACTTGGGTCATTTGAAATCATATGTGATGAATAATTCTCAACTAGAAGGCTCTATTTCTAAATGTTACATAGAAAAAGAGTTCTATACTTTCTGTTCTTGGAATTTGGATGGGATTGAGACTAGATTCAATCATGTTGGATGTGTTGATGACATCTCCAATAATTCCTATTCTAAAAACTAGTAATAAATTTTACTAATTATTGGAGGACTAATTAAAAAGGGGTCAAATTTTACACTAATGAAATTGGATTTTCTACAAGCACATTGATATGTGCTACTCAATAGTATTATTGAATATCCATTTATTAAGGAATTGTGATTGGAAACAAAGAGGAGAATAAAAGGGATAGTTAAAAAGGGGATGTAATTAACAAAATATTTCAATAATGATATTGTTGAATGGTCCTAAAATTGTGCAATTATATACTCATATTCATATAATTGACATGTATTTATTTTTTCTATGTTAAAAGTAACACCTTATAACTTATTGTCTAAGAAATGAATATTGATAATCGAGATAAAATATCAAAAGACTTGAAGTTTTGGGATTGAGGTTCCTTAAGGTAGGCTAATATATTTGATGCCTAAAATATTAATGGAATCATGTATCATACAATTTATCCTGAAGAACACTTGAAAACTCAAAATAGTGGTGTATTCACACTTGTAGAGGAGGGATACTATTGAAATATGATTGATATAATAAAATTAAACCATCATGATCAATTTTTAGTTGTCTTATTAAAATGGATGTGGGTTAGAAAATAGATGTGTGTTAACATTGATAGGGTTATACTGAAATATTCATAAAATTTTACTTCTATTAACTTCTCTCACTTGATCCAAATTGGTGAGCATGTAGAGCCTAATCTATTTATATTGGATTCATAAGAGAAGATGGTTTATTATGTGGATAATGAAATAAACGGAAGTTAGGGTGTTGTTATACACTTAATGTAGAGAGACATATATGATATGAGAGATGGAGATCAATTTGTAGTATGTGACAGTGAACCTCAACAACCACAAAACATTGAACATGTTTTTCCTTGACAATATTGAAAAAATAGAACTAAAATGAGAGGGTAAAAATGAATCCCTCATTGCAAGGGAGGTTGATAAAAATGAATAAAATCAAGATGAAGATATTTTAATTTATAAATTGGTATAGCAACTACATTACAATATCACATTTATAACAATTTCATACATATACAAATTTTTTTACTTTTTTTTTGTTAAATTATTTTAGTTTTGATTTTTTTACATTTAATATATTTAAACCATTTGAATTATAGTAATGTTGAGAACAAAAATAATTCAATAAACTAATAGATCAGCATCTCAAATCACACCACCACTATCATCAGCTTTAGTGGATCTGAGTGATTCTACTGTACCAAATAAATCTAATGAGCCAGCTATTTCCCCAGAATTTGTTGGTATCCCACTATCCAATTCACCTTTAGTGATGGATCAGTTGTTCACCCATTTATATAGGGGTATTGGTGAGTTACCATTACTGGTATGTACATCATTGAACAAAACACAATAAATTTAATTAATTGTCTATTAAATTTTTCAAAAAGATAAATATAACAATAGAAGGGATAAATAGATGAACATAGAAGATGTATGTGACTGGAAGGATCACAAGATTATCATTCTATTTGTTGAGTTCAAGGTTCTTAATTGCGATGACTCTAGAATATATGGATAGATTTTTTTGTATATTTATTGTGAGATAGTGGTTTTATAATAAATTATTAATATTGGAGGCATATTCCCATATCTTGGAAAATGTAGTCTTTATTAATCTCGTAAAGTTAATATTAGTGTAATATTCTTTGAAAACTAATTTGATATTCATGAGTAAAATTTTGTAATATATTTATAATGTGTTATGTTTTTTCCTAGATGTTTTTTCATTTTGATGTCCCCAATTCGGTTTCACATCTATAGGCTCTGCAAAATTTGGGTTAGAAATGGAGAGATTTTAACTGGAGATTATGACACGATTTTAATGACACATCAATGAGCTCACTAAAGATGTATAAGAAAATTTCTGGAGGCATTTATCATGTGAAATGAAATCCATTTGTTGAGAATAATAATGATTCGTCTCACAAGTTAATTGTATATTTTTACATTATTTTAAAAACTTAACAATAATAAAATAATTTTTTTTATTAAAATTTTCTATTTTTTATAAAAATTATCAAAAAAATACCATGAATCATGAGAAACAAGTCATTTCCCATGTTCTGGGTCTCAACATTTTTTGAGAAAAATGTTTTTTTGTTTTTAGTTTATCCATTATTATTTATATAATTTTATTATAAGTAATGTTTTCTTTAAACATGTTTATATATATATATTTTTAAATGATTATGAATTAGATCACTCTGTTGGCCGAACCCAGATGTGGTTTAATGTTCATAGAAAACCCAATGGAAGTTTTGTAAATGGACCTACCAAAGACATTGGAGTATGTACTTTTCATTACTATAAAAATATAATAATGAAAATATTTTTTAACAAAAAACAAGCCTTAAACCCATTTAAATGGGGCCAAGTACATGGATAAGGTGATGTTAATTTGGCATCATTTGATCAATACAA
Organism: Viscum album; assembly: GCA_963277665.1. NCBI lineage: Eukaryota > Viridiplantae > Streptophyta > Magnoliopsida > Santalales > Viscaceae > Viscum > Viscum album. The sequence goes on along the minus strand of OY728141.1, from coordinate 2,009,770,328 downwards.
CTGACCCTAATAATTGAGTTTAAGACTTGATTGTTGTTATAATTTATTTTTCATTATTATGTTTTTATAAAAATGAAATACTAATAAATAGTACTAATAATTTAATTTGTTTATATAATATTTTTATGTTTACATAATTTAAAAAACATTGTTAATATTTTTGAATTAACCTGAGAAAATTCAAGAAGTTTGGGATGTGAACCATTCAAAATTATCATCAGTTTCCTAGAATGATGAAGTTGAAATTGTTTTAGGGAAGGAGTATCCCATATGTGTATGGGGGATAAGTTCTAGGAATACTCCATCAGCTATCTTTGGTAATAAATCATCATCAATTACTATAGCACACAATGGGGTTTTGAGTGGTTCAATTAATCAGGAATCATAAAGAGATATTGCAAGGTTGAAAGAAAAATTACAAGAATAAGTCACTTATAGGAAGAAATAGAATAATTGGTGGTTCTAAATGGAAAATTATTATGTAATTATATAGATGGATCAAACAATAATAAAAGAAAATTTCCATCCTTATAGCTCATTACACTGAGTTAAATTATAAATTACGTAGATTATTTACACATTTGAAAACAACACATGCAATTTCCATAAATAAAACTATAATTACACTTTTATATTGAAAACATGAACTTAGAGTCATACCATCCATATTGTGTAATGGAATTATGTGCGTTTGATTCCTACATATCAAAAATTAATTGTGGATCATTATTCTATTGTTTTAAATCAATTCGAGTTTTTTGATCAGTTTTGACTCAGTAAGCAATTTTTAAAGGAACAGAATCCTGTAAAATTGTGTTGGGGGGGGGGGGGTAAATATTGGAAAATGATGCCGAATTTATATTAAATCAAAGTAAAATTAATATAGATTCATTTTTAAAATCAAGGAATTGACAACACATCACTCGAGTTGCGGTTTTCCCCTAGTACCCATAAACATGTTTTTAGTGTTTTAAAACACTAAAATATGTTTGTAACAAAAAAACCATATAAAACAACCTTATATGGCTGTGAAATCACGTTAAAACCATATTTGTGTTATTATTGACATGTACATGTAGAAAAAATGTCAATCCGACATGCGATGTTATTAGAATAACTTGGTAAACAGTTTGTAATGGTAGCAAAGCCTTTAAAAAATGTGTTTTGGAGGGTCAAAAATAGAAAAAAGATATCATATGGACATGAAATTAGAAGGATAATATAATATATTTATTTTTAAAATTTAGGGACCAACACAATGTCATTAAAAGTTACAATTTTCCCAGGATTCCTGTAAATGTGTTTTTTATGTTTTAAAACACTAAAAGTTCCATATAACGTTCAAAACCATATAAAAGACCTTATATGGATTTGAAATAATGGGAAAACCAGTATTGAGTTATTTTTTATGCGTTCATGTAGAAATCATGTCAATATAACGTTCAGTGTGGTCGGAAAAAACGCATTAAATATATTTTAAAGGTACCAAAGCCTTTATAAACAAGTGTATAAGGGTTAAAAATAGAAAAAATGATGCAGGATGGCCATATTATCATATGAAAATAAACAAATATTAATTTTTTAAATGCAGGAATAGATGAAATTTCATTCCAAGATAAATTTTTTCTTGGATGCTCGTAAACATGTTTTTAGTGTTTTAAAACACTAAAACATGCGTGTGACAGTCAAAACCAAAGAAAAAAAATCCCCATATGGACATGAAATTATGGGGAAAACACTATAAATTTTCTTTTTTACATATATAAATAGAAAAGACATCAATACGATGTGTAGTGTAGTGAGAATGACTCATTAAACTATTTTTAGAGGCATCAAATCCTTTAAAAATGTGTATTGGGGGGGGGGACGACTTGAAAAATAATGTCAGATTGATATGAAATCATATGAAATTGACTATATTTTTTTTGAAATTTAAAAACTAATGGAATGTCATTCTAAGTTAATATTTTCTCTAGATACCGGTAAATTCATTATTAGCATTTTAAAATGAATAAACATGGGTGTAATGGTGAAAGTCAAATAAAATGACTTTATATGGCCATGAATTCTTAGTATATCCAATGTTGAAATTTTCTAATGTGTAAGAATTGAAAAATGTCAATTTTATGTGCGGTGTGTTCATAATAACTCAATAACCAGTTCTTAAAGGAATCAAAGTAGTTAAAAACATGTTTCAGGGGTAAAAACCAAGAAAAAACATCATATGGACGTGAAATAAAAGTAAAATGACCTTATATTTATTTATTGAATATATAAACATGAGACATGTCATTCTAAGTTTCAGTTTTCTAGGGATGAATATAAATGAGTTTTTTGTGTTTTCAAACACTAAAACATGCATGTAACGTTCAAAACCATATTAAACGGCCTTATATGGATGTGAAATCATTATAAAAACACCTTTGAGTTATTTATGATGTGTAAACATAAAAAAATGTCAATATGACATGCGGTTTGGTCGGAATGACTCGATAAAAAAATTTTTAAGGTACCCAAGCCTTTAAAAAGGTGGTTTTAAGAAATAAAATCTAGGAATTTTTTTCAGATGGTCATGAAATCATAAGAAAATAAATATAGATTGATTTTTTAAATGTAGGATCCAACAACACATCATTATAAGTTACAATTTTCCTAGGATTCTCATAAATTCTTTTTGGTGTTTTAGAACACCAAAAAACATGTGAAATGGTAAAAACTATACTAAACAACCTCATATCAATATTAAATCACAGTAAAACCACTTTTGAGTTATTTTTTACTTTTATGAACACAAAACACATCAATAAAACATTTTGTGTGGTCAAAATAACCTGATAAACTGTTTTTTGAAATTTACAAAGCCTTTAAAAGAATGTCTCATGGGGTTAAAACCTGAAAAACGATGTCAAATGGCCATGAAATAAAATAAAATTAACTGTTGATTGATTTTTAAAATGTATGAATAATGAAATTCCATTTAAATTACCCTTTTTCAAGGATAACTATAAACATGTTTTTTGTTTTTTAAAACACTAAAAAAGTGTGTGTGATTATCAAAACCATAGAAAATAACCTTATATAGATATGTAATCATGGGAAAATAATTGTTGAGCCATTATTTATATGTGCATGTACACAACATATTATGTGGTTGGAATGTGTTTGTAAATAGTTTATAAAGGTATCAAGGCCTTTAAAAACATGTATCGGCGGGGGGTGGGGGGTGGGGGTTAAAAAAAAGGAAAACAATATTTAATGGCCATGAAATTATTAGAAAATACCATAGATTTATTTTTGAAATGTATAAATTAATGGAATACCATTTCGAGTTACGATATTCCTTATATACCTATAAACGTGTTTTTAGTGTTTTGAAACACTAAAACATGTGTTTAATGGTCAAAACCATATAAAAAAACTTATATCGACATGAAATTATAGAAAAACTATAGTTGAGTTATTTATGATGTTTATTCATAAAAAATATGTAAATATGACATGTTGTGTGGTCAAATTGACTCAATAAAAATGTTTTAAAGGTACCAAATCCTATAAAAATGTGTATTGGGGGGGGGGTCAAAACCCAGAAAACAATGTTAGATGGATGTAAAATCATAGTACAGTGATTGTATTTTTATTTTTTTTCCCTAGATTCCTATAAATGCATTTTTAGTGTTTTAAAACACTAAAATGTGTGTGTAACAGTCAAAAGCATATAAAAGACCTTATATTGACATTAAATTAGGGGGAAAATAGTTTTGTGTTATTTTTTATATGTATGAAAATTCAATACATCAACTATACTTTCATTTTTCTTGGAATGTCATTGTAAGCAGTTTTTAAAGGTGTCAAAGCCTTTAAAGACACGTGCTGGGGGGGGGGGGGGTCAAAACTAGAAAAATGACATTATATGGACATGAAATCAAAGGAAAACGACTATAGGTTTATTTTTAATATTTATTAATGGACGAAATGTTATTCTAATCTATTTTTTTCTTGGGATACCCAAAAATGTGTTTTAGTGTTTTAGAACACCAAAATGTTCATGTAACAGACATGATAATAGAAAACAACCTCAGATTGATGTGAAACCAATGGAAAAACACCATTAATTTTTTTTCAAATTTAATACATTCTTTCATATTGAAGTCTTAAAATTTTTTATATTAAGTAAATTGAAAGCACACCACACGTCAATTTAAAAATTGATTTGATTGTTATAAACTTACCCCATTTCAGTTTCAAGTTTTTAATCATTTTATAAATTGGCATGTTTTTGTTTTCAAGGTGATATGCATGATACACTATTTGTTTATGTCAAAAAATTTTTTGTTTCATTTACAAAATAACAAATTTTCTTGGCAACATTCTGAATTTTTTCTTGTGTGTTTCCTCTTTCACAATTATTTTCATAAATTTTATGTTTTTTAATATAGGTGAAAGATTCCAAAAATAGGTAGGAGGTTAACCATTAATATCCATGAAATTTTTTAGAAGGTAGTTGTTATGGTTCTTATTTTCTATGGTATGTTTATCTATTTTCAATTATTCTTCTGTAATTCTGATTTATTATGTTCAATTATCATTTATGTCTTCTTTTTTGTTCTTGTTGATGAGATGATGTGGCCAGTTCCAGTTGATGAGATGATGTAGAGAGAGATGGATATAGATGGGGTAATGATATGGATGTATATTGATCACAATTTTTTATTGGTGGATATATTTTTTATGTATATATTTATGACTAAGCTATGCGTTGATTGAGGTATGGGTTGATCGAGGTATGAGTTGATTGATGTATGGATTGACTGAGGTATGGATTGAATGAGATTATATATATATGACTATGGATGTATAATGGTTTATATATGAGTTTATTGTGCATTTATATTTTATTTTTTTTTCTTTTTAGAGGTTTTATATTTATATTTTTTTATTAAATATTTTTTTTTGTAAAATAAAGTTTCCATTAATATATTTAGTGGGGGTTTATAACAACCACTGCTAAATACATGTCTCAAAATTTTATTTAGGGGAGGTTTTGATTGAATGCCATTAAAAATAAGGGCTTATATATATTTTAGTGGAAGTAATATTCATTTAATCAATTTTATTTTGGGATTATTTAAAAAACCACAAACCACTGCTAAATTAGTAGGGAACCACTATTAAATGCAACAAATACGACACATATAAAAACCAATGCTAAATAAGAAGAAGCACTACTAAATTAATTCAGACCATGAAATATGTTGAAATTTTTCTAACCATCACTAAACCATATAGTGTATGATTAAACTATAGAATATATAAAAAATGCAGCTAAGACCACCCTTTTTTCAGTGACATCCAGATACACCTTTTTGGGTACAAACCATGTACTCGAATGTACAAGCTCTGTACTTTTTTCTAGAAAAGTGGTTTTAGGTGTATTTGTGCCCCAGAGTTAGAATTTGACTATCCATTATTCCATTATGAGTGTTTTTGTGCATATATAATAGTGGTGGAATCCTTTTGACATTTATAGTCCATCTAGATGATGTTTTGAAACGATAGAGTTTTATAAGAGGATTCAATTGAAGATGTGGTTATATAATCCTTCATGGGGTTGGGCTGTGATTTGTGTGACCCATGTGAGGATGAATGATTGTTGAAAAAAATGGACCAAGGATTCCTAGAGAGGTTTCTTTGGGTTATTTAGATAGATTCCGAGAGTTGGGATCAAGTGCCTTCTTGGGAAGGATCATTAGTTCCTTAGCTTGAGATCAAGATTCGATCTGTTAGGGTGTGTAATGGTAGGAGCATTTGGGATGGAATGACATTGTGAGATGTTAGGTATGATTAGGTACTATTGTGTAGATTTTGAGATAGGTCTAAGGGACTTTTTATGAGGAATTCCATTTTGAGAGAGGTATTTTTTGATGTTTCCCTTTTGGGTGTGTGTTCTGTTGGCTTGATCTTGGGGACCAACCATAATTCCTTTGAGAAGGTATTTCCCAAGGTTTGGTTTTGTTTGAAGATCCCATTATAGTTTGACCTTTCTGTGTTGTTGTTTTTTTAAGGATACCCTTGTAGAGTTTCCTATTTGTGTTGAGTTTTAGGAACTGTTGTGTCTACCCTATGTTTAGTTTGATTGTGATATTTCTGGTGCTGGTTTTAGTTGTTTTGGTAGGTGGGTGCATGTGTTAGATGACCATAATGCTTTATGTTGTGATTTTTGAGATTGGATGTTGTTCTTATTTAGTACTAGATGAGAGAGGATACCTTTATGATATTATTGAGCTAATAATTGGCCCTGAATTTGATTATATTCCCCCCCTACACTGGTTAGATGGTTTTTGTGAGGTGGTGATAGGGATGTAATGGATGATATAGATAAGTGTGACTGCCTTAGCTCATTTGTTATCCTATAACTAGGGTTAGTGAATTGTGGAGACTATTTCACTCATAGGTCCCAGTTTATAGGTATAGGGATTGATTAGGTACCCTAGTGATGCACTGACAGGTTCAATTTCCATGTTATTTATGTAGGAATTTTGGGAATTTTATTGAACCTTGAGGTTGACAGAGGTCCCTACTACCAGTTCAAATACTACTATTGGAGTCCCAGTTTCTATAGATGCACTTTGGTGTTTAGAAGTCTAGGATGAGATCCTAGGGTCAAAAATTCATGAAGGTCCTTGTGCTGGACTTTGGATCTACTTTTGATTTGGTGGATACACTTGATGTTGTGGCTGTGTGAGCCCTGTTTCAAAATTCCTATGGCTGGGGCCAAAGTGAAGGAAGCATTACATATGGGTGTCAGGATAGAACATGAGGTTTTTATTTTCCATTTTTATTGAATTTTTTTCATCTTCTATTCTTTTTTTATCTTTTATACTGGTTGTCTTGTTTGGCTAGTCTGTACATGAAAGGTGTTTCATGAATATGTTATGATAGTAGATGTTGGGACCGTCATTTGGGGTTTCCTACAAATTTTTTTTTCTCACCCCCCTACATGTTCACCTTGGTGTATATATTGAACTTATGTTTTATTTTAGGTTGATCACAAGATGTGGTGAAATGAGTGGAAGTGCAGTGTTTCATGATTGTGAGGGATGGCTCTTGTAGAGTCCATGGTTCATACTAGAGTTGTTCAGTAGTCCTGGAGACTGAGTTTTGTTGTTTGGATCAATGTAATCAGTAGTTACATATATATTATTCCTTTATTTTTTCTAGTATGTGGTTAGACTAGTGGTAGACAAGTTTCTGAATACTTTTTAATGAGTTTATATGAAAAATTCCATTAATAATTAATTGATATCAATTATTTATTTATTTATACACAATCAAATGTTAATGTATGTGTATATGTTTAGTTTATTTTTTTGTTACTGCACTCTGGTGTGAGGGTATAGTCTCCCAAATTTATCCTTTTAGCCCCTCAAAACTAGTCAGAAGGCTTTGGTGTATGGGGAGGCGTGTTTGAGGCCTTTTTGTGCATTCAATTTAGTGTCAGGTCAGTTTAACTGAGATTGGTTCTTGATAAAGTGGTTTCAGAGAATTATTTTTATTTGTCTTTCAATTTTGGGGTCTGTAGATAGAAAATATAGGAATGTGTCAGTGTTTGTGATGGATATCGAGATCGTGTGTCCTGAACACCTGTTATGATAGGATGTCCAGCTTACCAGGGTTGTGGGATTTCTATTCACGGTTTTTTATGTTATGGTCTATGGTTTTCACCTTGTGTGATGCACTTGTGTTTTTATATTTTATGATTTATTAGTTTTGTATCTTTTCCTGATGGTAATAATCCTATGTTCATGCACTATGATTGGCATGTAGGATCCTTATGACATTTACCTAACTGTATATGTTTTTACTAACAATAGAGGTTTGGTTGTTTAAACTTTCAACAACTTCTTATATATTTTTTTCTCATATAATTAATTGGTTCCAGTCTAGTCAAATGAACCAAATATAACTCTCTTTGAATGACTGGTCATGTGTTTCTCATGGTGTTGTGTTCTATGGTGGTGTAAATGCATTCCCTTTATTGAGGGATTCATAAAAATCATTGTGGGTTGGTTTAGACTTTTGGATTCCATTCCGGCATTTTTGGGGTTGAATCGATGAAGAAAAAGTGGCTTGACAGTCTTTTTGGATCAGGATCAAGTTTCTCTGAGGCTATGATAGCCATGGGAAGTTATTTAGTGAGGATGGGAATGACTAGGGCTTCTGTAGTTAAGTGTTAGGAATTCTATTGGATTCATGGTTGGATTGAGTGGTTATGTTTGGTTGGATTCCAAACCTTTTTGTTTCTAGTTGGGGTTATGGTAGTGTGGTTGGATCATGTTTGGGTGCTCTTGGTTTTGATTCGATTCTCCTATGGAGGGTGGTCCTGTGGTGGAGCTTAGAATAGGTAATATTCCTTTTCTTGAATAGGAGTGTCGACGGTGATTGAGTTTGTTGGAATTGACCGGCATAAGAAGCTTAGTTAGTTAGTTTAGGCACATTATCTTTGGTTATCTAGGTTATGGATAATTTGGTTGTGAGTTTCAGCAAGAGTCCTTTTGTAGGATCGCTCCACCTTAAGGAGGAGTGCGGTGGTTGGAGTGGATTTTGGGAGAATATTTGATAAGTGAAGTCCTCCATGTGCTGGTTAGGTGGATTTCTTATTGGGATGTGTATGGTTCTATTAATAGTTGTTTTAGTCTTGAGTAATACTTATGGTGGGAGGTGACCCATAAGCTTCCATGGGTGGTGGTCCTCATTTTAAGAGGGTTTTTTAGTGTGGGGTTGTTGTTTTTGGTGATCCTAGAAAGATAAACACTTGGTGTTTGGTATTGGCACTCTTGTTTGAATGGTTTTTCCATGTATAACCATCACGTTTGGTAGTGTATGGTGTGGGGTACATGTATTTTGGTTCTTTGTTGTTGGGATATGATAATGATACTCATTTTTAGGGGATCATTGGATTGTTCATGGTTGAATTCCCCTCATGTTGGGGGTGTAGTAAAAACATGTGAGACCTATCAATGCACATTCATGTTTTCTTTTGTAGCACCAGAATTTATGATTGATATTGGTAAGGGACCAACAAGGCTTCATATGGGACATATAAATTTATGTTGGGGAGATTTCCATGAACAACATAGTGATGGATTATGAAAAATTGGGGAAATTTTAATTTTTTTCCTTCTAGGTGGTGTTTGAGGAATAAAATGGTAATTTATCTGATTAGGAGATCCCAAATAATTTTTATTCCCAATTTTTTGGTCCTAGAATAGGGTGTTTACCCTAGGAAAGGAGTTTGGTGGAATTTTAAGACATTCAAATTTTTATGGATTATTAATATTTAACTAATTAATTACTATTTATTCATGCATGTTCGTTCAGTGATATCTTTTATTCATAGAATTGGATTGGGATTCTAACTTTTCCATTGATTCTACTATGGGGGTTTTTCTTAGGTGATACATAACCTCACATTAGGTGTTGGGGTCGATATAGGCCCCATTTTGTTCTTTTACCGCCTTTTCTTTTTTCTTTTTTTCTTTTCTTTCCTTTTCCCTTTTAACCTCAATCGTTTTCCCCCTCCTATGTGTCGAGTATTCATGAGGGTCCTCCATATTTTTAGTATTTGGTTGAGATATAAGAGAGGGATATGGAGAGAGAGAGAGATAGATAGATAGAGAAGGAGGCAGAACCGCAGAGCTCAGGTCATGCCGGACCATCATGTGGCAGCTTTAGACCGTGAATTAGATTAAAGCTTCAGTAGTTTCTTCTAGAGGAAGGAAATTTTTATTATTTCACCATATTTATTAATAGATTAGTTTTTTATGTATAAATCATGTTTTTAGTCTACTGGGGACCCATCTTGGGTTGTTCTGGTAGTTTTTGGGTGAATTGTGGGGTTTCAAGAGGTCCGAATGTTTTTTGATCAGGAACTCCGGATCACATGACATTTGGTTTAATGAAAACATGTAGTGTGTTTTCCCTATTGAATGAAGATTATGTTTTTAGAAGAAAAAATCATGTAGTGGTGCTTTTCCATGTACCTGGGCATGTAGCCATGTACACGGGCTTTCATAGTTTGGGAAGTACACGACATGTACTATGGGTACACCTCATGTAGTGGTGCTTGGACATGTAGAAAATTATATGGGAAGATGGATGTGTTGAGACTACATGTCATGTACTCTTGATTACACACTATTTAGTAGTACTTGGCCATGTGGATGAATACTTGGATAGACACCCCTTGTGAAGGGGCCTGGCCATGTAATAGTACACCAGTAGATTTCAGGCCCATGTTCTAATACTTGGGTAGTATCTAGGTGTTCCCTAGACATGTGGAAGTACATGTCTAGGTGTACATTTTATTATACATGTAATGCACTCAGAAGTAATCACTGTGCACTTTTTCAGGGATAGTGGTTTTGGGTGTATTTGTGATATGATTTTAAAATTGGACTTGTGTATAGTTCATTTTGAGCGTTTTCACACATATATCATAGTGGTGGAATTACTTAGACATTTATAGGCCATATATATTGTGTTTTGGACTGATATAGTTTTTAGGTGGATTTCTTTAAGGATGTTGTCCTATAATCATGTTTGGGGTTGGGTTGTGAGTTGCGAGGCCCATTTGAGGATGTGTGCTTATTGAACTGCTTAGCTTGAGGATTCTAGGTGAGTTTTCTTGAGGTTCTGTCAACAGATACTGGGAGGATATATCAGGTGTCTTATTGGATGAGATCGTTAGTTCAACTGCTTATGGTCTATATCCAGTTACTTCTGGTATAGACCAGTACGAGCCTTTTGGTTGGGATGACATCGTGGGATGTCAGGTACAACTGTGTAACAACCCTATTTTTTTTTTCTTATGTATGGATCATTTTAAATTTGGTTGAATTATTTATTTTGGGCCTAATATGATTTCCTTATGAGGTTATAAAGGTTTTGGGGGTTGCTTGGGGATTTTTCAAGGCTTGGAAACTTAGTCAAGGGAGAGAAACACTAAACCACATGGTTAGTAGGAACTGTGTGACCAAACCTACACGATATCTCATAACCGTGATGGGATAGATATAGGAGAAAGTAAGGTTCAATGTTTTACCTAACCATGTGCCAGGGTCCACACACTATTCCATGATGGTTGTAGTTTTTAACAGAGCTGAATCACACAATTGATGCACTATTTCCCTAATCGTGCATCCTAACCATGAATGCCCCCTCCTTATGTACTGAGCCACACATGTTTGGTGCATGTTTTGGCCAACCGTGTGGCCAAACCATGTGCCTATTTTTTTTGGGTGAAAATATGAAAATTACCTTAATGAAATGCTTAACTCACCCCTTCCTCCATGGATCATTCCGACTGACAATAGCATCTCTCTTCCACCTTTTTGAAATCCCAACACCTCTTTCACAGATTTTTATCCCAAGATCTGATCTAAATTCTGATTAAATCTCCGTTAATCATGTTGGATTCACATTGGTAAGTAATTGATTCCTATTAATCTGTTTATCTTTATTTTTTACCTTGAGGATGCTATTTAGATAGAGGATCATATGCCATATTTTTTTGGGAATTGATATATTCTTCAAATCTATTCTAATCCAGTCCAAAATAAAGGCTTATTCTATATGATAATAGTGATATAGCCTCGAGGTAAATGGTATATTACTCATACCTTATGTTTTTCTATTTTATAAGTTATTGTAGTATTTGCGTGCTGATTTCATTAGTCATGGCCTATTAAATTCAAGTGTTTTTCTTATAATATGCATTCTTGTATTCTAGATCCCTTTCAATATAGTATCATTATATTTTTCAGGGTTGAGACCTCAATGATTTCCAATCGAAGTAGGGTGTTTCTATAAATATGCCTTTAGTGGTCTATTATATTCATCTATTCCACTGTCTAGGGGTTCTATGTCTTGAACCTATTAATTTAAAACCTTACATAAAAAAATAAATTATGAATTGTTATGGTTATACATTGAAAATGATAATTTCACTTGACCCTTATAAGGTAAGTGCTTCAATTAATTTATGAGCATCAATTTTAATTGAAAAGTTTATCTATATATATCAATTAGAAAATTTAAATGTAATTGAATGACTTTTTTTCATATCCATATCACACCTTTCTATGCTTATTTAAGGTAGTGGAGTGAACCTAATTAATTATTTAGTAAGATAAGTACTAAAGGGTTCCATTACTAGTTATGCCTTATCACACTAATTAAAGTAAATGGCATGAATGAAATTAATTATTAAATGGAATGAGTAATAAATAGAATAATTTATTAATGAATCTATAATAAGGTGCCTATTGTGTATGGAGCTGTTCACTATTATAGGAGTGGTCAGATACATTCCATCCTTGAATTCTAGAGTTAATTCCTTGAGAACTTGTGGATTCCATTTTGATTCAAGGATGTTGTTTTCCAAGGATGATACCCACCATGATATTCGATCACTATCTATTAGTTGATTACTAACATGAAACCATAAGACCCATCCATTATCATTATAGGATTACTTGGATACACTCCCTGGATCCAGCATGTTATATACAGACATGGGGTGCCATGGATACACCATTTGGCCTAGTCATTGCTTATCCCATTTTACCATGGATAAATTAATTAGACTTAGTTAGAATAATATTATAGTGGGATGCCTTGGGTGATGACCTGTATATTAAAAGAATAACCCTTATAGAAAATATATAGGTTATTATAGAGTTGGATTGAACCTTTAGGTGAAGGATGGATTGGTTATTATCTTGGATACTCTTCACTATTATCGTCATTACAAGATGACTTTTTATACCATGGATCCTTTTTTACTATTATAATGACATGATTTCAACACTGGTTATACCTCACATGAATTACTATATAAATTGGAACATAATTAATAAATTAAATGGTTACATGCTAAGAAACTAGCTGAGGTTGAAGTAGGTATTGGGAATTTAAATTTGTTTACTGTGTACTTTTATATATTCATGGCTACACACTCATTCAGTTTACATTACAAGGACTTGATTTTGTAGACACCATTGGGGGTGGCCTACTTAGATTTATCTCAAACCCAATTCGGAACTCCATTGGTACTCAAGAAGATTACATGCATGTAGATGTTGAAAAAGGGAAGCATCCCAACTTGAAAACATGATATTACTTTCTTTTATTAGGATGAATCTTGGTAGTATATGACTGATCTAGAGCTCAGAATGATTGGATATTTTTTGGATTCTTTTTTTCTTATTTTATATAGTATGTATTTCTTGATTCCATGCATACATATTTTACAATTTTGTAGACACATGAAAAACATTATCATCAACCATTGTGTATTATTATTAGTTTCTTTAGTTATTTTTTTATTCTTGTCAGCTCCAACTATGATGGGTTATTTGTCCAGTGTTATAGTGCATATTATCTTATATTCCATTTGTTTGTTATATTGATTCTGATATCTACCTATTATTATATATATTTGTTTTTCTTCACTCTGATAATGGGTTCATAGTCTCCCCATGGACACAACCTAGACCCTCACTTCTATTTTGAAGCCTCTGGAATTTTGGGAGATGTTCTTGAGGCAATGTGGATAAGTAGGCTTTGGGAACTTTTGAGTGTCACTCAGGTTTATGACATCACAAAGTTGTATCTTAGGTTTATTTTCATGATTTGATATTTAGAGAAAATAGATATAATATTAGGATTACTTTTGAACTCATTTATAAACTCTTCTTGGGCGTAGCTAACCCATGTCCAGGTTAAATAACAGGTTTTCCAAAATAATATTTTTATTCTATATTTTACTTATTACAGTTTATATCCTTTCACCATTGGGTGATTCACATGTTACATGATTTTTATTATTATTATTATTATCATAATTTAGGATTTCATTTTATCCTTGTCCTGATGACATGAGGTAAATTAGCATTGTTACGTGCATCATTATAGGAACTTAGAATTCACATGCCATGAAAATTCCATGCCATATAGGTTTATTTCACTACTTTATTTTCTTTTTTTTTCAAATTATTATTCAGTGATGATATGGTAGTTATATTATGCCTATTCTTATCTTTGGTTATGATTGAGTAATTTAAAATTTTAATTCACGAGGTGTATGATCCATCATGAGTTGAAATGGATAGGTTACTGATTCAAGTCATCATATATAACCCATTACATTCTGAGACTTAATGGACAATGGATTAACTAGAAACTAAATGGGTATCGATGTTACTGATAAGGTGTATAGTCTTTGATTTACATGGAATTAAAATCCATTTTAACCAAACTTTGATATAATCTTAGAAGAAAATGAAACATTAAAAGTAAAAAATGATTAAAAAATAATTTTTTTACAATAAATAATTATGAAAGGTGTTATTGACCACCTATCTATTATAATCCCTATAATTTAAGCGTAAACAATTACCAATACCTATCCTCCTAAGTTGGTAGTCGAGGTAGAATACCTTAGGTAGAAATCCATTATTTTTTATGTTTTTATTTTTCTAGTGATTCTATCTACTCATAAATATTGATATAAATCATGTATTCGGACATTTTAGACCAATTCCGCAACAAATTCCTCATGTTGTGTTCTAGGAGGGTGGTAGGAACCATGCTCTAGATGTGTTGTGCTCCGATCTTCCAGTCTTACCACCAAGAGTTCCACTTGAGGCACTTCCTGCTATAACCGATTGGGGGAATTTCTTATAAACTTCATGAGAGTTTCCTATATTGAATGTGGTCCATGAAAGATGCTCCACGATGCGCGACTATGATGGATTATATGAAACATGAGTTCCAATAGCAGCATCCTCCCACATTCTCAAAAGATGGATGTCCACATCCAGCTGAGTTTTGGTTGGAGGACACACTATCTATCTTTAATCCATTGGATATGCCTCCAGAGTCTATGGTCAAACTTTCTACCTATATTCTATGTGATTTAGACAAGAACTTGTGGAATGTGATTACCCAGGCTTGTTATCATCAGGGACTGGTATAGGCTAATTTTCAGACTTCTTTATATGGTAACTTCTTTCCCAAGATGCTGAGAGATGATCGATCTATATAGTTTATCCATCTAGAGTAGGGTGTTCTATTAGTCATGGATTATTTTGTGCATTTTAATGAGTTACAATGCTTTGCACCACTTATAGCTAATGACGAGGTTCCATGTGCTAGAATATTTGAGGATGGAATCCAGTATTCCATTTGTACTAAGGTGAATGTTTTTCAACTACCAAATTTCTTTGAGATCATCATTGGTCTCTTATCACCGAGAAAAACCTAAGGTAAGGTGAAAGTTCTAGGAATAGAGGATGAATGCCAAGTCAAACCAATAGTTCTTCTTATAGAGGAAAGTGTTTCTTTAAGGATTAATATCAGAGTATTGGTGGTCAGGGTAACTGTACTAGTAGCTTCAATATATTCCATCAGTGTGGATGACAGTGTAGCTAGAGCATCAGTGTTGAAGAGTGCCGATAAAGTGCTATTCTTGAGGATAAATGGGGAATCTGTAGATATTCTCTCAAACCTTTCCATCTACTTCCATTAGTATAGGATCCAAACCAACTCCACCTTCAAGTGAAGGGTCTTTTACGACGCATCAGGTAGGGAGTTGGAGAAGCACAGGTAGGACTAGTCGATGAGGAGGAAGTCATGGTCATGGCAGCTAGAATCCATATCATCAATGCCAGTAGAGAAGTCATACTAAGGGTAGTTTAGCTGTGGCATAAGGCCATAGACCAGGTTAGTTGGATGATTTACAACCGATACGTAAGGATCAGAGTATAGGACCATATGTAGTATGAGGTACTATTCTAGTTTCCTCTCCTATAAAATATTTCTTATTTGATATAGGTTTTTCAAACACCGTCATCTATTTATCTATCATGGAAATTATTGGGATGGAAATTCAATATTATCACAGTGTAATGATCCTGGATACACCCTTGGGAGTATAGTTAGAGGGAATAAACCAATTCAGGGACTTTCCTCTTTAGGTATGAAGTTACAATTTCTTGTGGGACCTCTATGTTATCGAGATGAAATAATTTAATGTAATTCTTAGGATGAATTGGTTTTTCGCATATCACTCCTTTGTACGCTTATATCACCATAGGGTATCATTTACATCACAAGAGGGAATAAGTTATCTAAAAAATTATGAGTGGGATGTCTAGGATATTAGATCTAGACTAGGGAATCATAGGCTATGTGGAGTGATCACCCATATTACCTATCTCTTCATGGAGGCATTGGGTATACACCTAGATGATTTTCCAACCATATGAGACTGTTTTAGGAGAGTATTTCTTGATGATTTTTCTAGATTAACTCCTGAGAGAGAGGTATATTTTATGATCAAGCTCATTCCTGGAGAATATCTAGCATCCATTCCTCTATATAGGATGTCACCTACTAATATCTAGGATATCAAGAGATATTTGGAGGATCTAGAGGCCAAAAGTTTTATTCAGCCTAACACTTATTCTTGGGGTTCACCTCTACTTTTCACCAGGAAGGTGGATGGGACCCTTCATTTATGAATAGATTACAAAATAGTTTAACTAGATTATGACCAAGAATTTGTATCCACTACCTTGAATAATTGATATCTTTGACCAAATTCTAGGATATATGGTATTCTAAAATATTGAACTAAGATCAGGTTGTCAGTAGGTATGAGTCAGGCCATGGGAAATACCTCAAACATATTTTCATATCATGTATGGTTTGTATGAGAATCTCATTATGTAGTTTAGTATTATTAATGTGCCTACCATTTTCATGGATGTAATGGATTGGGTTTTTTATACCTATATATATTCCTTTTTCAAGTTGTTCCTAGAAAACATCTTAGTGTATTCTCAAACGCATAGATACCATGATAAACGCCTTGAGATTATTATGAATACACTGAGATAAAATCATCTTTATTCTAATATTTCTATGTTTTACTTCTGGATCAAAATATTTTACTTATTGGGCCATATTATCTTAGAATCAGGAATATCAGTTTACTTAGGGAAGGTGAGTGTTGTGGTTTTCTGGGATAATACCATAATTTTTTTGATATACAGAGTTTCTTAGGGATGGATTGATATTACAGACATTTCATATAAGACTTATCATTCCTTTCTTCACCTATTATCGATCCTATAAAGAAGGGTGTTAAGTTCCTATGGTTATAAGCATGAAACAAATCCTTTTAGGATCTGAATGTAAGGCTTGTTTCATCACCTATTATAATTATTTCTAAGAACATAAGAGTCTATATAGTTTTATATAATGCATATTGCATTAGGGTAGGTGCATTGATAACATAGGAGAATAGAGTTGTTGTGTAAGGATCTCCACAATTGAAGATGCATGAGAGAAATTACCTGACACATGACCTTGAGATAGCATTAGTTGTCCACACCATACATTCTTGGAGACATTATCTTTTGGGAGAGTGATTTATGCTACATACAAACAATAAGATCCTCCAATATATATTTACATAGCATGAATTGAATCTCAAACATTGAATATGGGTTGAATATCTTTAGTCCTTCGATTTTTATATTGAATATACATTTAGAAAAGGCAATGAAGTAGCTGATGCACTAAGTCAGAAAAATCATACACAAGACATACTGAAATCCAATGATAAAATGAAAATTGATGGCCCTATTATCTGAGGTGAATCTGGTGTTTCATGATAATCATGAGTAATCTTATCTCTTATCCTTGACAGTTACCACTTCCATAGTTGACTAGGTGAAGAGTAGAAAATTTTTAGATCCTGAAGGCTTGGTTCTCCAAGAGAGTATTACAGTTGATGACACACCTACGAATTGGTCTTTGTATAGAGAAGACATATTGTGTATACATGGATGTGTCTGGGTTCATATAGATATGATAGAGGAACTAATGTGGGATTCCCATGCTTCTCAGAGGGTAGTTCATCCATGAGTCTCCAAGATATATTGAGATATGTGATGCTAGTATCTATGTCCTAGGATGAAATGTTATATAGTAGGTTTTATCACTTGGTGTTCCACATATCAGTTGGTGAATATGGAGATCCAATGACATTTTTGATTGATACATCCACTTCTAGTCCCAAAAAGGAAATTGAAAGATGTTTCCATGGACTTTATAGTTGTCTTACCAAGGTTTCCTTGAGGTAGAGATGTAGTTTGTATAGTCATTGACAAACTGATGAAAGTATCCCACTTATTTCCCATATGGGATACTTTCTCTGTTGGTGAGCTGAGAAGACTGTATGTTTGTGAGATTATACAAGTACATAGGGTCCCTCGTACTATCATTTTAGATAGGGATGATCATTTCACATTGAAGTCATAACTGGGGTTATAAATAGATATGGGTACAAAAGTGCTTCTGATAAGATCATTTCACCCTCAGACTGATGTCCAGTTAGAACAAATGGTACAAGTGTTACAGAACAAGCTCCAAGCAAGCTTTCATGATTTTTGTAGTTCTTGGGAGAATCATATCCCTCTCATCAAGTTTTCATACAATAACATCTTTCATGAAACGATTTAGATGGATCTTTTTGTGGCCTTCTATGGTAGGCTGTGCTGTTCACCCCTGTGTTAGTTAGAGGAAGGTGATATAGTGCTACTAGGTTCTCATATTGTTCCGGAGACTTCAGAGAAGGGTTTGATGATATGAAATATTATGTATACTACTCATTCTATATATAAATCTTATGTAGATCTCCATCGACAAACTCTAGAGTTCATAGTCATGGATTGTCTTTGCTTGCGAGTATAACCCAGGCTTGGTCCAGGAAAGATACAGAGACAAGGGAAACTTCCACCTCATTATGTATGGCTATTTGAGATATTGGTAAGAGTCAGTCCAGTATCATATCAGTTGTTACTATCTCAGAGGTATCATTCAAAGAAAAAAATCCTTCAATGTTTCAATGATTTTCCATTATCATTCTGCCCAGTCTCATACTTTCTATCCCGAGGTGGTTGAGTTAGATGTAGATGCTTTGTTTGAGGAGTATCCTATACGCAATTTTTACTAGATAACAAAGGATCTTTGAGGATATTTTGTTCCTTTTTATAGGTGATATGGAAGCATGGTCATGTACAAGATGATACATTGGATTCGGAGGCCGACACCTAGGCCCAGAGTCCCAAGTTGTTCTCAAACAGTGTTTTTCCATCCTTAGAAGGTGAACTCAAGTAAGAGTTCCTTTAAGGGGGTAAGACTATAAGAACCCAGTTTTTATCTTAGTTATGTATCCTTTTAAATTTTGTCTAATTATTTATTTTGGAACTAATATAGATTCCCTATGAGGTTAGAATGGTGTCATGGGTGTACGAGGATTGTTCGGAGTTTATAAACATGACTAGTGGAGAAAACAACTAGGCAACAATGGTAGTAGGAACCATACGACCCAACCCGCATGGTCTCTCCAAACCATACGGGGCTGGACAATGGAGAAATTAGGGTACATGGTTTTCTCTAAAAATGATCCAGGGGCCACAGATCCTTGTAGGATGTCTACAGTTTTTATAAGAGATGAATCGCATTGGTGGAACACAGTTTCACTAACCATGTGTCCTAACGGTATGGGTACCCTCCTTAAGTAGTGATCCACACACAATTGGCTCACAGTTTGGACAACCATGTAGCCAAACCACACACCTCTATTTTTTGGGTTAAATTATTAAAATTATATTAATGGGATGTTTAACTCACCACCCTTCCTCCTTGGATCATTCAAGTAGAAAATAACATCCCTCTAGTCCATTTTTAATCTACCAAACCCTCTTTCATAGGTTTTTATCCGGATAATCAATCTGAAGTCCGATATGATCCTTATTTATCACGTTGGATGCACAACAGTAAGTAGTAAATTACTCTTGATCTTTTTTTATTCTTCTTTCCCTCGATGATAATATTTTGATGCAGGATCTTATTCCTTATTTTTAGGGAAATGATCCATTGTTCAGATATCTTCTAATTTAGGACAAACTAAAGGTTAATACTGAACAATGATATTTCTATAGCCTCAAGGTTTGTGGTCTATAAATCATCTCTCAAGTTTCACTATTTTATAATTTTTTTTAATGTGTGTATATGCCAATTTAATTGGGAATGGTCTATTAAATTCAAGTTTCTTCTTTATAATCATCATTCTCATATTCCACATCCCTTTACATATAGTATCATCATGCCATTGGAGGTTGATACCTCAACGGTTTCCACCAAAAGTAGTTTTCTTCCATAAATATTCCTTTAGTGGTTCGTTTTGATCATATACCCCACTGCTCGGGCATGCTATGGACTAAAGCTATTAATTATAATCCCTTACCTATTAAAATTAATTATGAATGGTAATGGTTATTCCTTGAATTTGATAATTTCACTTAACCCTTCTAAGATAAGTGTTTCAATTAATTCACAAATATTAATAGTAATTGTAATGTATATCTATATATATCACTTGGAAGATTTAAATGTAAATGAATGACTTAGTTTAACATCTGTAGTACACCTTTCCTTACTTGTTGAAGGAAGTATAGTGAACCTATTTAACGATTAAGCAACTTAAGTACTAAATGGTTTCATTCCTAATTATGCCTTATCACACTAATGAAAGTAAACAACTTGAACCAAATGACTTATTAAATAGAATGAGTAATACATGGGATAATTTATTATTGAATCAATTATAAGGTTCCTATTGCATATAGACCTGATAAATATTATATGATTATTCAGACTTGATACAACCTTGGATTCTCTAGGGAATGCCTTGAGTACTCATGGATGCCATTCTGATTCAAGGATGTCAGTTTACAAGGATGATACCCACCTTGGAACCAGATATTTTTCTACTAGTGAATTCCCAACATGATACCATAAGATCGCTAAATTATCTTTATATGATGACTCAAATACAGTTAGTAGATTCAGCGTGACACCAACAAATATGAGGTACCATCGATACACCTAATGGTCCTAGTAATTTATTATCTTGTTTTACCTTGTATTAATTCCTTGGACTTGGTTAGAATCATATTATAGGGGAATGCCTTGGGAGATGTCCCTTGGATTACATGTAGACCCCTTTAGCCAAGCTACATGTAAGAACCCAGTTTTTCACTCAGGTATGGATTATTTACATTATGGTCTAATTATTTATTTTGAGAATAATATGGATACTTAATGAGTTATAAAAGGTCTTAGGGGTGTATGGGGTTGGTTTGGATCCTGAAACCAATCATTTTGGGAAACTGGCCATATCACACGTTTAGAGAACGATTTTCCAAACCGTGTGGATGGTCTATTTTTGGAAAGAGGTGAGATTGGATTTGAAGCATAACCGTGCAGGTTTCATTTTATTTCAGGTACTTGTGCATGGTTTGCACACATTTTTTTTCAAACCATGCACATGGTATTTTTCTTGGTAAAATGCATATTTTTCCCTTAATGATCTAATTAAGCCACCTATTCTTACCTAATATGATATTCAATGGGATTTACCTCCATGGATCTCATTTTGGATTTTTTTTGAAGGTCAAATATAGGGATTAAAAAGTATCCTTCATCTGAAATCCTATCGAGCTTATGTTTATCACGTTGGATGCACAATAGTAAGTACTTGATTCCATTTAAGCCTTTCTCCTTCTCATTTTCTCTCGACCTAGTTATCATGGTGTGAGAATTTTTCCTCTTTTATTAGATCTAATCTGATCCAAGAAAAATAAAGGGGTGATACCAGAGGAGGTGAGTAATACAAGCCTAAGGTGGGTGGTTTATAACTCATCCCTCAAGTTTAATGATTTCAAAATTGTCTTGTGGGGCCCACCGATTTCATTAGGTGCCTTTTATTGAATTTATATTCCATGATTACCATCATTAGAACCATATGGTTATTCTATTTCTATATATGTGATTAATTTTTCATTTTTATAACCACAAATCCATCCATCCCCTTTAGGATGTCATGCAATAATTGAGTTTTTAGTATTTGACAATTTTGAGCCACTGTTCGGGTGTGACTTGGCTTGAACCTTCTAAGGAAAAGATTTTCTATATTGAATGGATTGATTGATATTGTGAATTGTATAATAGAAATTACCATGTATTCTCACCACTTTTCCTTCCTATGGTAAGTGCTTCAAATTTATAATAAAATGGGAAAGGGAAATTGGAACGTATATAAGTATATGACTTTAACAGAATGAATGTGGATGATTAATAGGTTGCATATCCGTAGAACCCTTTACAACATTAATAAAAGGTAGAGGAATGAACCATAATTATTTAATATGACTTAAATGGTATTAATAAAGGTTTTATTCTACTTGAACTTATCACACTAATGAAATGAAAGGTTTGAACCAAATGAAATATTGGATGACTTCATAATTAAACAGGAATGGCCTAACTCAAGCTTGCCTTGGATTAATATATGAGAATTCCATGAGCACTCAAGAACCCCATTTTGATTCAAGGATACAGATTTCTTAGGTTGATACCCACTTATATCCTGATCCTTGTCTATTATTGGATGCCCTTTATAACAATGTAGGACCCCTCACATAGTTTTAGAGGATTCCTTGGATACACAACATAGATCTAGAATTGAAAAGTTGGTGCCATGGTTACAACCCATAGGGTCCTATCTCTATTCTTCCCCATTTTACCTTGGACGATCACCTTGGATACAATATACATATTATTTTAGAATTCCTTGGAATATGTTCCTTGGATTAAACTCTTACCCTTAGCCAGAAAAAAATTATTACTTAGTTGGAGACCCTTGAGGTTTATGCTACCTTGGTTATTACCTTGGAACTTCATTATTAAATGTCATTACAGGTTGGCTTGTCATAACTTGGAAACTTCACTATTATTAACATGTGACTTATTTATTAACTGGTAATAATCAATTAAGGGACAAGTTATGTTCAGACGCCATCCGAGGGCTGAAGAAGGTACTTGGGTATTTAGTTACATTACACTACTTTACTTTATATATGAATGCTTGAACACTAATACATTGCTATTAAATGGTCTAGATAATATAGATACCATTTGTGGTGTCCCACTGAGATTTATATCACACCCTATCCAGGATTAATTTGGTACTCAGAGTAGATTACATGAATGTTAGTGTTGATAAAGGGAAGCATACAACTTGGAACACTTGATTACTTTCTATTTAGGATGAATATTGATAGCAGATGACCGATATGGAGCTCAAGATTCTTGGGATAGTATTTTTATTTCCTTTATACTTTTTTGGAGCATGTTATTCTTACTGTATTATATCCATGTTTTCTAGTTTTCTAGATACATGACATATCATCATCAGTTATATGCATGTATGTTATTCCAGGGATTTCAGTTATTGTTACTATTGTCTCTATTTTCTTTTGTGACTTATATTTACACGTATTTATTCTACTATTTACCTATGTTTATATTTATTTTCTATTCTAAAATTTGGTAATGAGGGAATAGTCTCTCTATGGGCACACCATAGGCACTCACTACTAGTCGGCAGCCTGTGGGGTTTGGGGAGATTCACATGAGGCCATGTGGACCACTGGGATTAGGGTACATATTTAGTGGAATCCAGGCCCAGGACATCACAAAATTGTATCAGAAGAGTTTCCTTTCTTTATTTACTATTTTTATATATTTGAGATTATAAATAGGAACTAGGTTTTAAGACATGCTTGGGCATCCTGAATCCATGTTCAGGGAAAAATCCAAGTTTCCTAAAGTATAGTTGTTGTTTTTTTCATATTGCAGTTGAAATTATTTCACCATTAGCTAATGCACATGCTATGTGGTGTTGTTGATAATTACTATGTTAAAGGATTTTATTTCATCCTTGGCCTGATGATAATAGGGAAAAGAGTATTGTTACATGCATCATTATAGGCACCTATAATTCTCATGCCATGCTTATTGCCATGCCATATAGGCGCATTTCATATTTTTTCATTTCTTGAAATGCCTATGATTGTTGAGTGATGATGTGATAGTAATATTATGATTGATAGTTATATTATGATTGATTGTTAGATTATGATTATAGTAATATTGGTTTCAATTTAGTGATTTCATACCTCCATTCATGAGCTGTGTGGGCCCTCATGGGTTGGGATGAGTAATTTACTGAGTCAAACCATTATTCTATAAATAAATGTGTTTTTTTTCTATTGATAAGGTGTATGGGTATTGATTCACCAAAAATGGATATACATTATAAAGTGAATCATGACATCTAAAATGATTTGGTTTTACATCCTTATTCCACCTTTTCATGTTTATGAAAGGTAAATGAGTGAACCTAGAAAATTAAATGTAAAATAAAATGAAAATTATACTTGAGAAATTACAAATACCTGACCATCTATGTGAGTAGTTGGGTTAGTATTCCATGGGTAGTGAGTTATCATATTTTCAAATTCTACTTGTGATGCTATCTTTATGCTTAATCTTGTTTCGAGGCATGTTATTGGTATTTCTAGATGAATTCCACCACAACATCCTTGTATCATATATAAGGAGGGTGGTGACAACCATGCTCCAGAAATGGTGGGACTTGAGCATCCACTCTTACCTCCAGGAGTGCCACTTGAGGAACCACCGGTTGTACTTGATCTGGGAACTAATTCCCATGTTTGTGATAGTTTTATATGTCTATTGTAGTCCATGCATGGTGCTCCATAGCTTGCACCTATAATGGATGATCTGAATCATGAGTTCTAGCAGCACCATCCTCCTACCTTTTTAGGGTATGGTGGTCCACTGACTACTAAGACTTGGATAAAATCCACCCTATCAATCTTTGAGCATTTGAAGACACCTCCAGATTGGAGGGTCAGAATTTCCACATAAATTCACCTGGATTCATCCATGTGCTGGTGGGATGGTATTACCCAAGATGGTTGTCATCAGGGCATATTATGGGTTGATTTAATGACTATCTTCTTTGATTAGTTCTTTTCTTATATTTTGAGAGTTGGAATATCTAAAGATCTCATGCATCTCAATCAGGGTTCCATGTTAGTTATGGAGTATTCAACACGTTTCACAAAGTTACATCATTCTTCACCACTTTTAGTTAGTGATGAGATTTCACATACTAGATGTTTTGAGGATGGGCTCTAGTATGCCATCCATACATAGGTGAATTCATTTTTTCTACCTACCTTTTATACAATCATCAATAAAGATATTATCACTGAGTGTAACCTGAGAGAGGGAAATAATTGTGGTAATAGATGACCTATTCTACATCAGGACAGTAGTTCTTCCAGTGGAAGGAATAATTCTCATGAGGTTTATCATAAGGGGAGTGACAACCAGAGTGCCCATTTTGATAGCTCCAAAGTGTTTCATTAGTGTATATGATGGGGGAACCTAAAGCATTATTGTGGTAGAGACCCAATGAAGTTCCAAGATTTTGGCCCAATGAGGCATCTCTTGTGTTTTTACCAGGCCTTTCCACCAAATTCGAGTGGAATAGGATATGCACCAGCTCCACCTTCATGAGTGGGTTCTTTCACACCATGTTAGGCGGGGAGTTAAAATAGAACCAGTATGACTGGATGAGGAGAAGGTTATGGCCATGGAAGCTAGACCCCTGATCACCTGTAGAACCAATAGAGAAGTTATGATCGTGGTAGTCCATCTATTGAACATGGCTGTGGATTAGGTCAGTTGCATGCACTATAGCAAATAACTGAGGATCAGGATGCAGTACCATAAACACTATGATGCACTATTCATATGGAATCTACTATAGTATCATCTTTATGTGATATAGCTTCTTCAAACTCTTTTTTCTATAAATCTATTGTGGAAAGTCTCATATTAGATATATAGTATTACTATGGTGTAATGACCATAGATACTCCATTAGGGGTATCAACAGAGGACATACACTAATGTACTAACTACCCCTTGAGGTTTGAAGTTACCCTTTCTTATGTAACCTCTTCATTCTCGAGATGACAGGCTTCTATGTCATTGGGATGGATTTTTTGGTTCTTTATATTGCTATTATATACTTCTATCACCATAAGGTATTGTTTACATCACCACAAGGAATAAGTTATATTTATAAGGGTGAGTGGGATTTCTAGGCTAGTAGAGATGGACCAGAGCATCATGAGCTAGGTGGAGTGACCACCCAGATTGAAAATATCTTCCTGAAGGATTAGGGTTTAAGAGAAGTTCATTTCCCTCTAGTAGTGGATCATTTCAGGGATGTCTTTACAAATGATTTTTCTGTATTAGCTCCTGAGAGAGAGGTGGAGTTTATAATCGATCTTATTTTGATACCATCTCTAGTATCCATTCCACTATACAAGATGACACCAATAGATCTTCAATATCTCATGTGGTAGTTGAGGATTTAGAGGAAAAAGGGTTTATACAGCGATATACATCCTATTCGGGTTTTCCGGTGCTTTTTTTCAATAAGGAAAATGGAACCTTATGTATATTCAAGGAATATAGAATATTGAGCCAAATTATGGTTGAGAATAAATATCCACTGCCTCGAATATATGATCTCTTTGACTAGATCTAAGGAGCTAGGGTATTCTCTAAGATTTACCTACGATCAAGTTATCATCAGGTGTGAGATATACCATCAAACATACCATAAATAGATTTTCAGAGCAGGTATATTCTGTATGAGTACATTGGTATGTCGTTCTGTCTTATGAACATTCCTACTGTTTTCATAGATATGATTAATAGGGTGTTCCACCCTTATTTTGATTATTTTTTCATGGTATTTATGGACAACAACTTAGTTTATTGTTATACTCGTAATGACCACGCTAAACATCTTGATATCAATCCAAGTACATAGAGATAGCATCATCTT
Source organism: Viscum album (assembly GCA_963277665.1). Taxonomy (NCBI): domain Eukaryota; kingdom Viridiplantae; phylum Streptophyta; class Magnoliopsida; order Santalales; family Viscaceae; genus Viscum; species Viscum album. The sequence goes on along the minus strand of OY728141.1, from coordinate 2,009,743,396 downwards.
TATGCCAAGCATTCTAAGTGCCACTTTTGGATCCATAAATTTCAATTCTTGGGTGATATAATATCGGTATCATAAGTATATGTTTACCCTGAAAAGGTTTTTGATGTAGTTTTCTGAGAGCATCCCTAGAAGGTGTTTGATATACAGAGTTTCATGGGGATGGATGGGTATTACAAGAATTTCATACAACATTTATTATGCCTTGCTTCACCTCTTACTAGCCTTAGGTGTTAAGTTCCTTTGGCCAGAATCATGTAAGAAATCCTTTTAGGAACTAAAGGGGAGGCTTATCTCAACACCTATTCTAATTCTTCTTGAGCCAGGTGTAGGTTATACCGTCTTACATGACACATCAGACATCAAACTAGGAGTAGTTATAATGTAATAAGATAGAGTTGTAGTGTATGGATCTTGGTAGTTGAGGCCCCATGAGAGAATTTACATAATGCATGACCTTGAGAGGGTAGTATTTTCTATGCCTTATGTCACTAGAGACACTATCGTTTGGGTGAGAAATTTGTGGTGTAAATGGACTATAAGAGCCTCAAATATTTCTTTAATCATCATGGATTGAACCACAGATAATGGATATGGGTCAAATATCTACAATCCTTTAATTTTGAGCTTGCCTATAATCTTGGGAAGGGAAATGTGGTTTTAGATGAATTGAGTTTGAAAACTCTATCACAAGAAGTACGGGAAGACAATGATAAATGGATGTTAATGGATCTCTTCTCTGATCCTCACCTAGAGTTTCATGGTATTCATGAAAATTCTTATCTCTCGTCTTTGATAGTTACCTCTTCTCTTTTTGAGAAGGTGAAGGGTAGAAAATTTTCAGATCCTAATATCTTGGAACACTGTGAGAGTATATGAGGAGATAACCCACCTATGAATTGGTTTGTAGATAGAGAAAACATAATAAAAATTCATGGACATGTCTGGGTCCCTACATATATGAGATTGGAGTCGATGAATGATTCCCATGTATCTCAATGGGAAGTTCATATAGGAATATTGAAGATGTACCGAGACATGTGATGCCAGTATCGGTGGCGTAGGATGAGACGTCAGATAGAAGGCTTTATCACTAGGTGTTCCACCTGAAAATAGGTGAAGTTGGTGCACTAGAGACATTAAGTCTTGTTAGAGCCACTTCGAGCCCTGGAATGGAAATGGGAAGATGTTTTTATATACTTTGTATTTGTTTTACCTAGGTTTCCCAGAGGCAGTGATGTTGTATGGGTTGTCATTGACAGACTAACGAAAGTATACCACTTCATTTATACTTGTAAGACTTTCTCAATTAATGAGATAGTAATATTGTATGTCTATGAGATCATACTACTTCGTGGGGTCCATCGTACTATCATTTTAGATAGGAATGTTTGTTTCACGTCACGATTTTGGAAGGGATTTCAAAAAGCTAATGGAACACATGTTCTTCTATGAATAGATTTTCACCCTCATACTGTTGGAAAATAATAATGGACAATACATGTTCTAAAGGATATTATTCAAGATTGTGTCTTTGATTTCAGTGGTTCTTTGAAAAATAAAATCCCTCTCATTGAGTTTTTCGATAATAATATATTTCAGGTGATAATTTAGATGTCTCCTTTTGAGGCCTTATATTTTATAACATGAAGTTCACCTATGTACTAGATAGAGGAATATGTGGCAACCCTACTAGGTCCTCATCTCATTCAAGAGACTTTAGAGCAGGTTCAACTGATCAGAAATCAAATGACTACTGCCAGTCAAGACAAAAATATTTTTCTGATTGCCATCGATGAACTCTATATTTCGAGGTTTGGGATTGTGTTTTCCTTTAGGTATCGCTCATGCGAGGGCATAGATGGTTATGAAATCAGGTTAAGTTGTCTCCTCATTACATAGGTCCATTTGATATCCAATAAAGAATTGGACTGGTATCCTATTAGTTTCTATTACCTCAAATGTATTATGCCATGCACAACATCTTTCATGTTTCATAACTTTTCTAGTATCCTACCAACCCATATCATACCATTGATCCAAAGGAAGTTGAGTTATATGTTGATTCTATCTTTGAGGAGTATCCAATATGCCTCATTGACTGGAGAATGAAGTTTCTCTGAGGAATGCCTGTCCATCTAGTATGAGTGCTATATAAGCATGGCCATGTGAAGGAAAATACATGGGAGTGGGAGGACAACATACATGCTCAGTGCCCATAATTTTTCTTAGATAGTGTTTCAGCACCTTTGAATGGTGAACGCGAGGATTAATTCTTTTAAGTGGGAATGATTGTAAGAACCTGGTTTTTCACTCATGTATGGATAATTTTAATTTCACTCTAATTCTTTATTTTGGGCCTAATATGGATGCCTAATGCGTAATCAAAGGTCTTAGGGGCGTTTGAGGCTTGTTCAGATCCTAAAACCAATATTTTTGAGAAATTGTCCATATTGAATGGTTTACTTAACCATACAGATAGTCTTTTTTCAAGAAAAACTATATCACATGGTTGGTTCATAGTCGTGTGACCTAACTGTATAGGCTTCCTTTCTTTCTAGGTAACCATGTGTGGTTTGTGAATAGTTTTTCAAATCGTGTGGACAAACCGTTCACATACTATTTTTCTTGGTAAAATGTCTATTTTTCCCTTAATGGTCTAATTAAGACACCACTTATAGTGACCCGACCTTTTCTTACATTACTATTACATAATTTCAAAGATAAAAAACATAATAGTATTACACATAGAGTATATAATGGTTTAGTGAATTGGGAAAACTAGGACCACACACAATAAATACACCATCAAGAATAAATATTTATTTAATTTATTCTTCTCTAGATTCTTATTGGCACTTGTCCTCTCCTTAGTACATGTAGACACTTGAGGATATACATCAAAAGGGGTTAGATAGAAGCTCAGTAAGAGGATATATAAGAACAACATATCATGGGGTGAGCATAATCATAACATAGGCAAAAGATCATGAACATCAAAGCAGCATAAATAAAAGACTTGAAATGTGGCAATGCATAAAAATGAAACATCATGTCTTAGTGGTTAACTACCACACAAACTTGTGAACCAAGATAGAATCTTTTTCACACATCATTTAACATTTACTCATGAGATTCATCACTTTACCCAATGCATTGGAGCGCTGTATAATTTCGGGCGCACCATCACATTGAAACATTCATATTGTGCTATATAATTCCGGGCACACCCGTCACATCATAACATTATCATCATCATGCTTTCCACATAGAACACATATAAAAAATTTACATAACTAACCCAAGGAATGTAATGGGTTTCATCTCATAATAACAAATTCATAATCTTTGGGTTCCCAAAAGAAAGAGGGAATAACATACATGTTACAAGAACCGTCCACTTTGAGTGAGAAGTAAAAGGGGTGTTCTTAGAAGAGGAGTTCTTTTGAAAAACATTTTTTTTGACATAAAAACCAGTGAGAAAAATGTATGTCCCATAAAAGTAAATAAAATGATGAAAAAATGATCTTTAAGGAGTAACCATATCAAAAATGGAGTGAAAGAGGGAGAACCCGAAGGAAGAAAATTGGGTTCGATATTTCCCCTTACCTTGTACCCAAAAGCTTCCTTCTCTTTAATGTACTATATAATGACATTATATTCATTAATTATAAATAAAGAAAAATGTGTACATTAATAGGGTTCATTATGGTTTAATGATGTCATATTATGTTCCTTTGGATGACTTATAGAGTTTAAAAACATTTTTCGGTGATGTTTGTTTTTATGGTTTTTCTTGGGTGGTTCACTTGTATTCTTAAATTGAAGTTTGGGTAGAACATGAGTAAACATAAAGAAATGATATTACATGTCATTAATTATATTACATGAGTTTGAATTATCTTATAATGAATTATATTAGATCCATGTGGATGAATCATTAGATAATAATTAAATAAAGGTTATTTGGGTCATTTTGGGCGGTTTTTGAATCACAACGAACTTGTTTTAACTTATCAGTTAGTAATATGGCCATAGGTTATTTACAAAACATTAAATAGAAAATAATACATATAACATATTCTGGTTCAACCATAAAAATGGTTTCATGACCAGATCTGAAGGTAGAAATGGAAGAAGAAAGCATGTCGTTCTTGAAGGTGATAAATTAACACCTCACGAACAACTTTCTCTTTAATAAAATAAAAGGAAGAGGGAAAGGGGGTTGGATGATATAATATCCCATTAGAATCATACAATTACACTATACATATAATAATAGAGTTAAATTACAATTTAGATGAATATAGGTGGAGATAGATCAAGAAATGAACATGAACTTAAAAGGAAATTAAAGGAGAAGAGGGAGGGAAATTACCTCCAGAATCCTCCTCTTTAGAACCTATTTAAGGGCCTAAGCTTGGTATTATTGTAACACCCCAGGTAAATAAAGAATATGAAATTTTCATATTTATCCATATTTGTGAATAAAATATTAATATTAATTTGAAGGGTACGCTATGCTCGATGGCCTACCCAATACGCAACAACGAGTTTCTTGGGAATCTTATGTTGCACTCTAATAATAAAATAATACTATTTTAAATGGCAGTTTACGCCTAGCCGTTGTAATGGCGGGAATGAATGGAAATAACTACAAAATGATTATATATGTTTTTCAAATATTTTTACTTTTATCCAATCAATGTTGAAGGCTTAAAATGCGAATGAATCCAATTTTAAGCGTAAATATTCTAATATTTGTTAAAAGGTTGATTATCCACCTTTTGATGGTGAACGCTTTTTAAATACACTTTTTAAAAATTTCATATGTTATATTGGACCAAATAAAATTATTCTTTAGAATCGGGACATCAAAATTTACATTGTGTAAATTTTTGGTATTTTTCCGATAAAGTTCATTTTTTAATGAATAGTGAAAAATGTTGTATTTTAATTCAAAACCTATTTTTAATCTAATTTATTTATATGATTAGATTAACTTTTGAATTGGTTTTAAAGCCCAATTATAATATATTTTTACCATTTAATCCAATAGTGTTCATTAGAATTAATTTCACTTTGAAATTGAACTTAAACTAGTGTTAATCTTTTAATAGATATTATTTCTTAAAAACACGCTATTTGTTTTGACGGTGGGAATTGATTATTAAATTAATTAATGCAACTTATATGTTTTTAATTTTTTAAAATTGACATCATTTTTTAATTTGGAATATCAAATAGAGCTTAGGGTGATTTTTTGGTAATTTTCTGAATAATCTCAATTTTTGATGAATAGTAAAATCACTAAGTGGAAGTTAAAGAAACTAATTTTTCGTTTAAATGAAACTTTACCACTTCTGTGATTTGAATTTCAAAAATCCGATATACATGGTTGTCATTAATAAGTAAAATGAGGTTCAATGGGATTAAAATAATTTTTTGGTGAATAGTAACTTTTAAGTTTATTAATCGCGATTAGAGGTAATTAGTGTAGTTTAAGGTAAAAATAATGTTTTAATGATATGAAATGACCTAGACACATGTCCTACCCTTATTGGATGTGTCATGGACGACCAAGACAATCCATGGGTCAACTTGGGGACCCCATGGAGCCAATCTGGTAGGAAAATGACATTAATAACTTTTTATTTAATGTTAAAATAAAAATGTCACAAACATGAGATGTTTTACTAAAACAATTTTTAAATGGGGTTATACAAGTCATAATTTTGACTAAAAATATTCATTGGAAAGATAAAACGATTTCCTACATCATGAGATTTTTTTTATAATTTTTAGACATTAAATAAATTAAATTATTTATGACACAATGATGATGCAGCGATTACCTCATTATTTAACGATTTAAATAAAATGAAACAATAATGTAGAATCTAAGACCTAAACTTTTCAAAAACCTATTGGATGGGAGGATTTATAACTTTTATCACTTTATCCTCTATATTTATAATTGTGGGACCTTTTTTATCCGAAAATCATTTTATAATAAAGTATCTTTTCTTAACTTTCCAAGAGTGCCCCTCCTTTTCTCTTATAAAAGGCCCCCACCTCTACCACCTTACCAACACCTCTCAAGCCTTTGGCTCGGACAAACCCTACCCATTTCGTCTTTCCAAATCCCTATATTCATCATTGAAGCCTCACCTTTTGTCAGAATATTTCCCAAGGAAGCCTTTGAGCTCAAATCAAGAAGAGTTACCCGATTTTAAGGTAATGTTTTCACTTGTGTTCTTTTGTTTTATTTTTCTTCTCCAACCCTCTAAAATATTTTTATTACATTATTTTTTAACAAAATCAGTATCTTAAATATACTCAGATGTTTTTGTGTGAAGTATTCGAGTTACACTTACACACACCTTCGTCTAATGGTTAAAGAACATACTGTTTCTGTGGTTGGCGAATTTCTGCCTCGCGAAACGATGATTGTCCAATCTTCTTTTAACACCTTTAATGGTATCCATTATGATATAAATATATTTTATATATTATATATATGGTATTTATGTTTTATATATGATTCTGAATTTCATATTTAAAACATGCCTTTATGCTTTTCATGTTGTGCAAATGCGATAATTTCATACGAGGAAGTGTGGACTACCGCCCCCTCAAGTGATGTGACCCGTTCATGCAATACATGGAATGTATAAAGAATGAAATTAATGAACATATTTGACCTATATAACATATATATTATACTGGAATTATAATATATATATATATATCTCAATTATTTTTAATTCTATTAAAATGACAAAGAAATGAAAGTAGCGTTCATGCGTACGTACGGCCTACCGTCTCCATGAACGGTGAATTTCATTTATTTTTATCTCAAACTGTTATGGAGTAGTATAAAATGAAAATTTACTGGATATATATCATATTTAAATCATTAATACTATTCTGGAGATGATTTACTTACAACTACATGGACAATCATTTTCAAACAAGTTCATTTTTGACTCATGTACCAAACATCGACAAAAACGTTTGATATGAACTCACATTATTAAACAATTATTATAACATTATAATATATGATATAAACTGAATAATAACTTTAAAATATGTCCTTAAGAAATTATAAATTGAAAAAAAATTTATTATTCAGGAATATAAAGAAACGAACAAGACAAGTCAGACTTGAGGTAAGGGATCCTACTCCTCTATTTCTTTTTAAGTACACTCTTTTATGTCTTTCCTTTTAAGCTCATCTTTCTTATGATTAGGATGTTCTTTTATATAACTCCTACTGTAAATTTTATGTTCATTTGGTGATAGACCCTATATTCTCTCATCAATCCATTTTGGAAGTTTTGAGTGGCGCCGTTAGGCTGCCGAATTTTCTTAAGAGATCTAACCTCTCTCTTTCTTTTTAAGTACTCTCCTTTTTGTAACTTATTTTAATCTCTTATTTGTTATTAATATTGATGTAAATTTTATTGTAATATGATGAGAGACTATATTTGATATCATCAACCCATTTTTTTGGAAGTTTTAAGTGGCGCCGTTAGGCTGCCGAGTTTTCATAAGGGATTGTTCATATCACTTTTAGTCCTATGAGATTTATGCTACATTTTACACCATTTCCTTTGAGTGGTGTATTTACTTCCAATTATTATACTCTTTGTGTAATATAATTTCATTTATGGGTACTTATATATTCATTTTATGACCCTTCTTTAATGGGGTGTACGTTTCAAAAGTTACCCAAGTCGGTAAGGGAACCTTTCACCCTCCCCCTTTTAAAAGACTTCTTTTGTTATGTCTTTTAATTCACATACTATTATGTTGGGATATGTTATTCTATATCCTTATTGATGTAAATTTTATGTCCAAGTGATGAGATACCCTTTTTATCTCTCATCAACTCATTTTCTGAATTTTGATGTGGCGCCGTTAGGCTGTCGAATTTCTGTAAGGGAACTTCTTAACCCACTTTCAATTCTTTGGGTTAAACCTCTACTTATTGATTTTATTATGCCAAGATTATGTGTGGAATCTCTATGTTTTAGTTTCCAAAAACCTTTGTGTGGATATACTATTTCTACAAATAATCATATCATTGGTAAATTATTATGTCATTTAGACGGACTTGTATCAGAAATCATAACTCAATATCATTTCATTGAGTTAAATATCTATGTCATTGGGTTTGTTTTTCCATGATTATGTGTGAATGAACTCTGATTGTTTTACACTTAATATCCACTTATATTTTGTGTATTAATATTTTTCACACATAATCATGTAATTGATTTATCCTTAATCTAAGGATACCGACTTTGTAAGGGACTTCGTCTCAATCTCCTTTCATTGAGGCATATTTGGTTTTACACACAACTTTCTTTTATACAATGTATAAACCCCTTTGACTTTTAATTTTATTCAAAAGGAATCTTTTTATACAAAGTTTTTTACTAAATGATAAAAAGGAATGTTTCTTTTAACGTACGCGGTGACAACGACCTTTTCCGCCGCCACGAGTATTATTTGGCCTTTGGCTTCCTCAACAAGCCGTAATGTTTTTAAAATGAAATAAATACCATATACTCTTTTATGTATGTTGGTATTGAAAATGGTTTTTATAAAGGATTTGTTATGTCGATATATTTTGTAACGCCCCGACCCCAGTTACCCAGAGTCAGTGCATTATTACATAACATTGTCATGATCACGAGAAAGATCAAATCTCGAATAACCAATTGGTTTAGTAGCCTTGGAAACACTAGATATATTCATAAATTTTTACATTACATCAATAAGTGAAAAGCTACAACAATATATTGTCCCCATATTCCACACTCATATCCCCACATACTATCCCTACAGGTCATTCATAAATTACTTTTTCACATCCTGGGAAAAATAAAACATAGAAAAGGGGTGAGCTCAAATGCCCAGTAAGGATAACAATAAAGCAGAACCTTTCATAAATAAGAATAAATATTTAAGGCAATGTATAACTAAAACAAAAGCCTTTTAAACTTGAACTTCAACATAGTATGGAAAAAGTAAAATGAAATAATGCCATTTACTTATTCACATGGATATTCAACTAATAGAATAATCACATGAAATATCAATAACCACTTTCATAATGATGGAATTCATAATTACATACTATCATAACCACATAGCCAAGGCCTCGTGCCAAGACTACAAATAAGATTTTGCCAAGGCCTTGTGCCAAGACAATAGTTTGTCTAATGAGACCTACCGATGCATCAAGGAGCTATAGCTGGCTCCACCCGTCACATATTAAGTCCAATGAATTCCCATATGAAAAGGTTTAAACATAACATAAACATTTGTATTAAAACTAGCATACAGAATTTTAATATTTTCACCATAAACCATGAATGGTATAAAAATAGCACATCCACAGTCAAACCTATCACAAAACCTTCAATATAATATAGAAGTTTTGTATCATAATAAATAAACTTCAAATAATCTTAAAATCCATCAAAGTATTTTGACATAGATTAAATCAAAACTATTTGAGAGAAATATCTCTTTTCTCTAAATCATTGAAAAGTCACACATTTATAAAGGAAGTAATTTAAAAGAGATTTTTGAATCAAAGTGTCCCATACCACTTTGATACTTTTAAAAAGAAATATAATTTCAAAACCTTCATGTACATATAAATAAATCCTTAAAATCATTTTGAAAACATGGACATTAATTAAAAATATTTAGAAAGATAAATCTTTAAAACATTAAAAATTATGATCTTGATACAGAGTACCTTTCAAAAATTCTTAAAATATTCATTTTTAAATCATTTAAAAGTCACATAATTATAAAATAAAACATTTACTTTGAAAATATTCTTATAATATTGTAAGTTAAGATTTGACGATTTTATAACGGTGGTAAATAGCCGCACCCGCCGTATAAGTTAAAAAAACATTCTTACCTTAAATTTGTCGAAAGGTAAAAAGTGCCTTGTTTGGAAAACGACAGAAATATTCCTTTAAAAACAAATAAGGGTATAAATGACTTTAACCCATATTATTTTTAAATATTAAAAATGTTTTGAAATACATTTCGAAGAAACTTGGATGTGGATGACAAAGAGATCCCAGTAGATAATTGCATATAAACAACCTCAGATAATAAAGAGATTGTGAAATAAACCCTTACCTTGTACTTTTCCTTGGTTGAGGGTAGGTTAAACTCCTGTATAATGGTGAAATAATTGTTATTAAATTATACAAAAATCATATATATTAATATGATATCATATATGATCTTTTAACATTTCTTTTTTTAATAATATCTTAGTATTATCATCATTTTGGGTGTTAACTTACTCGTTTTCTTTTATATGTTTTGTTACGTAAGCCATGTTTGTCATGGATAGGTTGTATCTTATTCATATACAGAATGATATCAAGTCCTTAAACATTATTTTTAAATAATCAAATGATAATTATACTTGAATGGATATGACGGAGAATGAATCTCATCACGTTCGTGGAGACGGTAGTCCGTACGTAAGCACGAGCGACAATATCATTCTTTTGATATTAAAATAATATATAATTGGATATTATATAATATTAACAGAATCATTATCATGTTATATTTATTATTTACATGAGTTAAACATCATTATTATACCCATCCAAATAATAATATATTGAATAACAATTACACCACGACGTGGAGACGGTAAGCCGTACGTACGCACGTATGGTGACATGTTATTCAAAGGGTGGATAGAATACTGAATATGGTTGTACCATATTTATAATAACATCACAGTATATATAAGATACTAGAGTTATTATTTTATAATGGTAATAATAAAGAAATAAGAAGTGGAAGAAGAAATGAATTTGAAAAAGGGTGGTAAAAACATTACCTCTTATTCGGGTTATTCCTATTGATTTGATCAAAAGGGATCCTTAAGTTGGCTTTATGACCAAAATAATGCCTCTAGGTTGTAGTGAGGGAAGTTGAGAGAGTATTTGGGCAGAGTTTTTCCGAACCAAAAGGCTTTTAAGGTGTGAAGTAATGAGAAGGGGGAGTGCCCTTTTATAAGAGGGGTGAGGGGCACCTTTGGAAAAGCTAGAAATATTAGTTTATAATAAATTCATATTCGGTTTCTGATGGCTCCAAAGTTGATTATTCAAAGGTTAAGGTGGGGATAGGTCGCAAAAAATTCAATTAATAGAATTTAGATATGTTTGGGTTAATATATTAACCTTATCTTTTAGTTTTAACTCTTAGATAATTAGTTTGACATTTACCATGTCACTTTGTATTTTTATATTATATAGTTAATAATCATACTATATACATCCAAGAGACCCCAAAGTGGTCCATTAATGATAAACCTATCATGATATAAGTATATTGGCCGAACCTTAGATTTTTAAGAATTTAATATCAATTAATAATATAATATTTTTTTTAAAAACTCTTTTATGTCAATTTTAACACTATTCAATAGTTGATTTTTGTGAAACTCATAAAAGAATTATTACTTCTAAAAAAGTAAATTAAATAAATACTAATATGTCATATTATCCTATAAAATTAGTGTAATTCATTAAAAGTCTGAAATTATATTTATTTGGGTATTTATAATATCAATTATTTTAATTTTTCACTATTATGGTAATTACTGCATCATCATTGTGTCATAAATAAATTAAATTATTTAATGTCTAAAAATTATAAATAAAATATAATTAGGTATTTAATCTTATTATATTTCTAATGAATATTTACAATCTAATTTAGCTTTTGTATAACCCTATATTAAAAATGTTTTAGTAAATAAACTTTGATTTTAACACTTTTAACTCTTCTTTGAATTAAATAATAATAAATGTCCTAATCTAATCCATGTGGACCTAAATGATAATATTTTATTCCTAAGGTTGTTTTTGGTCGAGATAAACTTTTCCAATAGAATTAGGACATGTTTTAGGGTAATATTAATATCATTTTTACCCTTAATTACCCTATTTACTTTTAACCGTGGTAAATAAAAGTAAAAAGTTACTATTCACCAAAGATTATTTTCATCTCATTGAACAAAATTTTACTTCTTGATATTAACCATGTATCTTGGATTTTTGAAATTCCATTCACAGAAGCGGTAAAATTATGTTTTATGAAAAATTCATTTTTTTAACTACCACTTAGTAGTTTCACTATTCATCAAAAATTGAAGTTTTTCAGAACAATGCCAAAATTTCACCCTAATCTATAATTGATATTACAAATTCAAAAATGATGTTTATTTTACAAAATTACAAACATATAAGTTGAATTAATTAATTTTTATAATTAATTCCCTCTGTCACAACAAATAGCGTGTTTTTAAGAAACAATATATATCAAAAGATTGACAATTGTTTAGGTCCAATTTCAAAGTGAAATTAATTATAATGAACACCATTGGATAAAATGGTAAAAATATATTATAATTATACTTTAAAACCACTCAAATTCATAATTTATCACTATTAATTATTTTGATTAAAAAAGTTGTTTTTAATTAAAATTTAGTAATTTTCACTATTCATCAAAATATTAAAGTTATCCGAAAAGTACCAAAATTTCACCCTTGGCTAATTTTGATATTACGAATCCAAAAATGAAGTCCATTTTTAGAGATAGAATTTATCAAATTTTAAAAATTAGGTATTACTATTCATAACGGCTAGTTTGGTAAGTCATGGTGCGCTTTAACTCGGTGTTGCGTGTAGTGAAAGTTGTTGAATTATTTTGAAAAAATAAAACACTATGAAATCTTGGGGTGTTACATTCCTCCTCCTTCAATAAATTGCATCCTCTCAATTTGAAATTGTTCTTCGAAAATAAAAGGTTGAAAATAAAAAATATCTTTGAAGGAAAACCCACATCGGAAATTGGGTTACTAAAATTTAGTCTTAATATGAGGAAAAGAGAAATGAAAGGGTCACCAAAAAATTATGATCTCGATTAGGAGAACATTGGTGGAAATTAGAGACATATAATTGGAGAAAAAACTTAAATATTTATAGGTAGTGATTGAGGTCATCAATCAAAAACAAGTTTAAAATTGAGGTCCTTAAATTCATCAATCTATGATGATTTGAAATACCATCTGTTTAACAAAACATAGGGTATTAGGATAACACATTTTTGGTTTTAGGATTCCTTAAATAAAGTATAAGAATTAATTTCTTTACAGAATAAGAGAAGAAAAAAAAATATATTCTTGACAAGTAGAGTTCCATCCTTTAACTAATTTCTACCACAGACTCATCTTTCACTCTAAAAGATAATAGAAATTAAAAATAATATTCTATTTATCTTGTTCATATAGGTTTAAAAAATGAATTTATAATTCATCTAGCAGAACCATGAAAAAAATGACATTATTCAATCCAGGACATCACGTGGGTCAGTGGTAGGTGATACACCCTTGTCGCCCTTTGGTTGTGGGTTCAAGTCTCGTGGCCTTGCCGGATGCGACGGGTTGCCGCCTGACCTCCGGGTTGTCCTTTTATGGAAATCCAAAATAATCCAAACTAGAACTATCCAAAATACTTCAGTCCAAAATTTATAAGGAAGGTAAACACAATAAAGATCCTTTTTTCCGCGTAATAACATGTGAACACCTTCATCATGTATTCTTTTAAAACTCTGCAACATCCTGAATTACCATAAAACCTTATTGATTACATTCATGATCCCTTATTCCTTAAAAAAAATAGATATACTCCTTCAATCCAAAAATGTTTTAAACCCAAACAATGATGGAATATACAAATCATTAATCAGTTTCAAGGTAGTCAATAATATCCAATATAATTTTGTTGGGTTCGGTACTGCGCAGCGGAAGCCAATAGGCCGGGATTTTTAAATTTTTCTGCATCATCGGAGTGACATAACCCTGTCGACTCCGGTGATCTCGTCCCAGCTTGGTCCGAGGATCTCGCAAGGTTCATAAGGAGCACAAAATAAAATTGAACGTTTACCTTTGTTCAGAATTGACGTGTAAGGCACCGGCGATCGTTGCTCGAAGACTCCGATGTCGAAGCCCTCTAGATCGTCCACACACGCCTTGCAAATCTGCACGCGCGCCGTTCGTCAAGATCCGGGTGCTAGCGCGGATCTACGACGCACACTTCAGCGCAGCGATGATCACCGCAAGGGAGGATGCTTCGATCCGGGATGGATAAGCTTGAAGATCCTCCTTGCTTGAGAGACTCTCTCTCTAAATTCCAGGAGGAGAGAGATGCTCTCAAAAATGACACATGAATAGTACTGGTGGGAGAGCATCTCTCTCACTTATATAGGGAGTATTAAAACACGCGGTGTAGGTTTCCGACCCCCGTGTATTAGGCGTCCGCTATATAAGTGATGTAAATAATTATTTATGGAAAATAAAATTATGCCATAAATAAAATTTACAATTTATCACTTGCTTGTAATATATAAATATATTACGTGATAAATTTGAGTCTTTAACTCGACTCATACCTCCTACTAATATTAAACGAACCTAGGATATTTAAATCCAGTCGAATAATATTAATACGTGTATTTACCATACAACTTGTAAATACTTGTTATAAATAAATTCAACTAATTATTCTAAACTCGAATAATTAATGAACTTATTTATTATTTGGTGATCCATAGAACTTGGATAGTACTCGGACCCTTTGGCGGGGCCCACAGAGTTCTAAATTCCTACTCTCAGAATAGGGCAGATTTTTCAAGGCGCTATCGTGTGTGACCCTCTAGGCCCTTATCTCAATAGCAGTGAATAATATCACAGACCTAGAGCGGGGTCTAGCAACCCATCGAGGCCCCTATAGAGATAAGGCAAAGTCAAAGCAACGACTGCCTTCCTATGAACATGGTCCGTGTAATATAATCTCTTCGTCAAACGATATCTCAATAAAGCAGAATGCATACTAGTGTCATCATTCTTTATTTGCTTTATCTTTGTTTGTCGATTTGTCCGGACGGTCTTACCTTCGTCTACCATGGCCATGGATTTAATGAAGGTGCAACCATCCTAATCAACCAGGCCCGAGATATCTCTTCCTAAACTTGGAAGCGACAAATCCTTTCTCGATCATTCAATCAATGCCATGCCATTAATGACGTACCCAATACAAACTACCTCGCCACGACTTTGTCGCCATGGTTTTCGCCTTATATCAAATGTACGTAATTAAATGACATTCATTGATAATGATCTCAAGTCAGGAGACCATTACACATGCCCATAGATAGGAACGACCAATGACACCAGAAACATGTGGTGTTCCTATTAAGCGGGTCTGTCCTCATGATCTCGTTAGCTAGAGATCATCAAGTGCGAACTTCATGAGATGAAGTCTCAATGCTTATGAGCCCCCAGCACCTGATGGTCACACATCATCTGTGTCCTTTCAGAATGATGTAACTGGACCATAGGACGTTACTTTAAGATTACTGTCATGGCATCTCAGGGTTCTCATTATAGCCTGGGAACTGCTATAACCATTTGATGCGACAGGTAATCCTAGGACATTGCCATTGATGAAGTGGATGCAGAAGTATCTATACTATCATGGCAAGATAAACACATGCATAAAACCATACTGAATACATGTAACAGTAATCAAAGTACAAGACAAGTTGGGTCTAGAGCACCCACTTTCAACACTCCCACTTGCACTAGAGCCAACTGCTAACAGGTTTCAATCCGCTAGCTCTCACATGTGAATCATGCTTCTGCTGAGAAATGGCTTTAGTTAGGGGGTCTGCCACGTTGTCCTCTGTGGCTACTCTGCTAACTGTTACTTCACCTCTCTGAGTAAAATCCCTCAAGAGATGGAACTTCCGAAGAATATGCTTTGTCCTCTGGTGAGACCTGGGCTCCTTGGCAAGCACCACTGCAGCAGTATTGTCACAATATACTGGAACAGGGTCTGCACTGCTAGGTATAACACCAATGTCTGAGATAAAGCTACGTATCCAGACTGCTTCCTTTGCTGCATCGGAAGCTGCAATATATTCGGACTCTGCTGTAGAATCAGCAACCACAGCTTGTTTTGAGCTTCTCCAGCTCACTGCACCACCATTCAGGCAAAAGATGTAGCCTGACTGCGATTTCATATCATCATGATCTGTCTGGAAACTAGCATCAGTGTATCCCCTCACAACTAGTTCCTCATCTCCTCCATACACCAGGAACATATCCTTAGTACGCCTCAAGTACTTAAGGATAGTTTTAACAGCTGACCAGTGCAGCTCTCCTGGATTAGCTTGATATCTACCCACCATGCTTAAAGCAAAGGCAACATCAAACCTAGTACATAGCATGGCATACATGATAGAACCCACTGCTGAAGCATAAGGGACTCTACTCATTCTGTCAATCTCCTCCTGTGTTTGTGGACACATTTTCTTGGAGAGATTAATACCATGTGACATAGGTAACAATCCTCTCTTGGATTGTTCCATATTGTACCTTTTGAGTACCTTGTCAATATATGTACTTTGACTTAGGCCAAGCATCCTTTGAGATCTATCTCGATAGATCTTGATCCCTAGAATGTAGGCGGCTTCACCTAAGTCTTTCATGGAGAAGCATTCATTTAACCAAGTCTTAACTGACTGTAAGACTTGCACCTCGTTTCCCATGATTAATATGTCATCAACATATAAAACTAGGAAAACAATAGCATTCCCTTCAACCTTTTTATAGACACAAGGCTCGCTTTCATTTTTGACAAAACCGAAATCTCTTATGGCCTCATCAAAACGTACATTCCATGATCTTGATGCCTGCTTCAATCCATAAATGGATCTCTGCAACTTGCATACTTTATTGACACTCTTTGACTTTACAAACCCTTCGGGTTGTGTCATATAGACGTCTTCAACCAACTTCCCATTTAGAAAAGCAGTTTTGACATCCATTTGCCAAATTTCATAATCATGAAAGGCTGCTATTGCAAGCAATATTCTGATGGATTTAAGCATTGCCACTGGTGAGAAGGTTTCATCATAGTCAATGCCTTGACGTTGTCTGAAACCCTTTGCAACCAGCCTTGCTTTAAAGGTATTAACCTTACCATCCATGTCCAGCTTCTTCTTGAATACCCATTTACAACCAATGGGTTTCGCATCAGCTGGAGGGTCTACCAAAATCCAAACTTGATTTTGGTACATGGACTCCATCTCAGAATTCATGGCTTCTTGCCATGTAGCAGCTTCTTTGCCTTCTACTGCTTCCTTGTAGGTCAGAGGTTCATCATCCTCAAGGATTAGTGTGTCACCTGACTCGGTGACAAGAAAACCATAACGTTCCGGTTCTCTAACCTCTCGCGTAGACCTACGCAGTATCTGTGTCTGAGGAACAATTTCTTCTTCCACTTGTTCTTGTAGAGATTGTTCCTCTACCAACTCTTGTGCATCTGGAGCATTGACTTCATCAAAGTCAATCTTGCTCCCACTATTTCCAGTAGAAATGTGATCCCTTTCTAGAAATGTGGCGTATCTTGCCACAATGACTTTTCTATCTAAAGGGTTATATAGGTTGTATCCTCTAGTTTCCTTAGGATAACCTACAAAGATGCACTTAGTGCTTCTGGATGCTAATTTGTCACTTGGTAAAGTCTTGACAAATGCCTCGCACCCCCACACACGCATGTGTGTCAGATTGGGTTTCTTTCCAAACCATAACTGATATGGAATCCCATCTGTGGCTTTAGTTGGTACTCGGTTAATGGTATATGCTGCTGTCTGTAAGGCGTATCCCCAAAAGGATAATGGAAGAGTTGTATGACTCATCATTGATCTGACCATGTCAAGCAAGGTCCTATTCCTCCTTTCACTAACACCATTCCATTGTGGTGTATAAGGAGGAGTGAGTTGAGATACTATTCCAAACTCCTTCAAATGATCAATGAAAGCTTGGTTAAGATATTCTCCGCCTCGGTCTGAGCGAAGTGCTTTTATCTTCTTACCAAGTTGGTTTTCTACTTCACTTTGATATTCCTTAAAGAAACGAAAGGAATATGACTTATGCCGCATTAAGTAGATATAGCCATACCTACTATAATCATCGGTAAAAGTGATGAAGTATAGAAAACCACCCCTTGCCTCTACTGGAAATGGACCACATACATCGGTATGTATCAATTCCAGTACTGCATTGGCCCTTTCTCCCTTTCCTGAGAAAGGTGCTTTGGTCATCTTTCCTTGTAAACAAGCTTGACATACATCTAAGGGTTCTAACTGTACCGAGTCTAGATACCCTTCTTGATGTAATTTTTGTAATCGCTTCTCGTTTACATGACCAAGCCTAAAGTGCCATAGGCGGGTGTTATTTGAGTCATGTTGGTTATTTTTGTCATTGATGGCCATTACTGAGTTTTCTAGTTCTAGTATATATAAACCATTGTTAAGATGTGCCATACCATAACATATGTTATCCCTATAAAAGAGACAACTTTTATTTCCAAACTTGAAATAAAAACCCATAGTGTCTAAACATGACACAGAGATGATGTTTCTGGTAACAGACGGTACATAATAGCAATTGTTTAAAACAAGAACCAAACCAGTTGGTAAAGTCAAGTGGTAGTCTCCCACTGCCAAGGCCGCCAGACTTGCACCATTTGCAGCTCGGAGATCCACTTGACCTTTTGCAATCTTCTTGAACCTACTTGGTTCCTGTATATGAATACAAATGTGTGAGCCACATGCCGTATCCAATACCCAACTTGTAGATAATGATAGATTGCATTCAATGACAAAAATACCTGAAGCAGAAGCGTCAGCTTGCTTCTTCTTCCCAGCTCTGCAATTCTTTTTCCAGTGGCCTTTCTTGCCACATCCAAAACAGACAGCTTCCTGCTCATTACTCTGCCTCTGAATCTTTGGCTTCTTGGCAGGACGATGCATTGGTGTCTTTGGCCTTGACTTGGCCTTAGACGCCTTTGCCTTGCCCTTGTTTTTCTTGTTCACCATAAGGACAGATGTATTGGTGTTTTTCATGTCCTTATCAGCTTGGCGAACTAAAGCCAAAAGATCTGGGAGCGACTTTGTCATATCATTCATATTATAATTGACAATGAAAGTCGAGAAGCTTGACGGTAAAGAGGCAAGAATGAGATCCACTGCTAGTTCTTGGTTCAGTTTGAACCCAAGGGCTTCAAGCCTCTCAATATACCCAATCATCTTGAGTACGTGAGGACCGGCTTGGTGCCCTTCTGCTAGCCTGCACTTATAAAGTGCACTTGAGATCTCATACCTTTCTTGCCTAGCCCTCTCCTCATACAGTTCTTGGAGGTGTGAAAGCATCTTGTAGGCATCCTCTTCCTCATGCATTTTTTGCAATTGGCTGGACATGGATGACAACATGATGCATTGTACATCAAGTGCATCATCTACATGCTTTTTCCACTTATCTTTTTCCGTCTTGCTTGCTCCCTGAGGAGGCTCAGCAGGAATTGGGGATTCCAGCACATATAACTTCCTTTCTTGGCGTAGTACTATGCGCAAGCGCCTGTACCACTCCTGGAAGTTATTGCCGGTCAGGATATTTTCTTTATCCAAGATTGATCGCAGTGATAAAGTACTAGTGGTGTTGGTGATTGCCATTTTATATCTACATCAGATAAACATTTAGCAGTTAGTACTTTGTCTTGATTACCTTTTGACATTTTATGATTAATAAATTATTATATCATTTAATGTCTCCCACTATTTTAACGAACCTTAATGGCCCTCACCATTAGATTCGGAATACTCTATCGCTTGAGCATTCTAGTGGCAAGGATCCTCGAAACCTCCCTCGTAGTCTACAAGCTAGGGCTACGACACTACTTGAAGGGTTTCAAGGTAGGCGCTATGCTGGCCAACCACCTGTTCTTGTGGTTCCTTGTGTGGTTGAGTAAAGTCCCAGCTTTTTGGAATCTATACTTAATTCCCTCAACCTCTTGCCTCTAAAGTGATAATAAGTTAGCTAAGGCTAAACCTTGATTACTCACTTTAGTTAAGTCGACCCATTCCTCACATGGAAACGCCCCGGTAGTAAGAGGTACTCTCAACTGAGGCTGATGAGCACCCAAACAGCCGGTTTTGTTTAGATATGAGAAATGGAAGGCACTATGACTTAATATATCTTTGAGGGATTTTTAAATTATTAATTGACGAATATAATCCCTTTTCTATTTATTATGTTCAAACTAGGTTGTCTCGCTCACAACTGAACATTCAAAAGAGTATTTATTCGTCATAACTTTATGCATTTTTCTCTTGTTTACTATCCTATGTGATCATGCAATAATCATGCAGTCGCATAAAAATAATAAACAATGCATAAAGTAAATCAAGCATTCCGACTGGTCTTGAGCATTCTATAATGATTGATCATTAACTGATCAATCATTACCTAGGGGCACACGTACCTGAGTAAACACAAGGCTCGTGTCGCTGCTGGCCCCAGTGCAAAGCCCAACTCATGTCTGGACTACCGCCTCATCTTGGCGGGGTCTGCCTCTTGGATCGTCACGAAATATTACAAATATACTCGCACGCAGGCGAGGGGGTCTGGGGTACAATATACATATAGTGCAATGGACGCGCAGGCCCTTATACATATTTGAATTAAAAGACGATTCGCAGACCGTCATTTATCTAATTAATTATTACAAACATCGCACGCATTGAATAAATAATTAAATAAATACATACATCCCAAACATGCAAAGGTCGGTCAAAAGCTCAAGACCAGTCGGGGTAAAAGTGCAATAAAATTAAACTGCAATAAATTTAAATTATGCGAGGGTGTTTTAATAAATTAAATGAATTTGATAAAATTCAAATAATTTATTTTTATCGGTTCCATTTGTTTAATTTAATTTTAATTCTAAAATTAAATTAAACCATTAATTTAATTCTAAACTTAAATTAAATTAATATTCTTGGATTAAAATAATCTAAACCCCTAAATTAATTTTAATTAATTTAATTTAAAATAAATTAATTAAAATTAATTCAGTGCAGGTTACCTCTAACCGGAGAGAAGTCCGACGGGTCCGCGTACCGCTGCGGGATGTTGTCCTGAACCGCGGTGTGACCGCGGCGTGACCGCGGCGTGACCGCGGCGTGACCGCGGCGTGACCGCGGCGTGACCGCGGCGTGACCGCGGCGTGACCGCGGCGTGACCGCGGCGTGACCGCTTCCCGCAACGGTTGCATCTCCCGGCAGCCCGCAACTCCGGCGATGGTTCGGGGCGGCCGGTCGGAGCTGGTCCGACGCGGACCGAGGTCGGCAGGGGTGGTCCGGCGGGGTTTCGCGTCCGGCGAGGGCGGCGTCCGGCGAGGCAGGCCGCGTCCGGCGAGGGCCGGAGGCCGGAGTGGCCGGCGGCTGCCGGCAGGGGCCGGTCCGGCGAGGGCGGGTCGCGTCCGGCGAGCCAAGCCACGTCCGGCGAGGGGAGGCCGCGTCCGGCGACGGCGTGGGGTGGAGCCCGGGGAGGTCCGGCGCGGCCGAGGCGAGGGCTGGACCGCCGGAGAAGGGGAGGCCGGCGCGAGGAGGGGACGGCGCGGGAGGTCCGGCGCGCCGCGAAGGAGGAGGGCCGGTCCGGGAGGAGGCCGTGGCGCGGCGTGGTGCTGGACCGCCGAAGGAGGAAGGCCGGTCCGGCGAGGGGGTGGCGGTCCGGGAGGAAGCTGCGGCCGGCAACCCTAGGGTTTGCCGGCCCCTTGGCTGCGCGAGGGAGAAGACCCTACGGGTCTTCTTCCCCTTTTTTTTTTTTTTTTTCTCTTTGCCGCAAAAGGCCAGCCACCCCTTTTTTTTGTTTTTTTGTTTTTAAAGGAAGACCCCATCTTGGGTCTTTGATTCCTCCCCCTTTTTTTTTTTAAATAAAAAGGAGGAAGACCCCAAGTCTTGGTCTCCTCCAATTATTTTAAATTTTATTATTATAATATAATTTATTATAAGATATAATAAAATATTTATTATAAATTATAATAAAATATATATTTTTGATGTTTATCTCAATTTGAGAAATAACATCAAACGATCAAAAACTTGCGACGTCGATCCGATTAAATATTTCAAATGATCGTATCTTGATCATTTGAAATCGAAACGACGCGCGGTCGAATCCGTATGAACCGTCTTAACACCCCGCAATTAAATTTAATGCAATTTAATATTTTTGACTCAGAAGGAACCTTGCGCTCCCTCTGATACCACTGTTGGGTTCGGTACTGCGCAGCGGAAGCCAATAGGCCGGGATTTTTAAATTTTTCTGCATCATCGGAGTGACATAACCCTGTCGACTCCGGTGATCTCGTCCCAGCTTGGTCCGAGGATCTCGCAAGGTTCATAAGGAGCACAAAATAAAATTGAACGTTTACCTTTGTTCAGAATTGACGTGTAAGGCACCGGCGATCGTTGCTCGAAGACTCCGATGTCGAAGCCCTCTAGATCGTCCACACACGCCTTGCAAATCTGCACGCGCGCCGTTCGTCAAGATCCGGGTGCTAGCGCGGATCTACGACGCACACTTCAGCGCAGCGATGATCACCGCAAGGGAGGATGCTTCGATCCGGGATGGATAAGCTTGAAGATCCTCCTTGCTTGAGAGACTCTCTCTCTAAATTCCAGGAGGAGAGAGATGCTCTCAAAAATGACACATGAATAGTACTGGTGGGAGAGCATCTCTCTCACTTATATAGGGAGTATTAAAACACGCGGTGTAGGTTTCCGGCCCCCGTGTATTAGGCGTCCGCTATATAAGTGATGTAAATAATTATTTATGGAAAATAAAATTATGCCATAAATAAAATTTACAATTTATCACTTGCTTGTAATATATAAATATATTACGTGATAAATTTGAGTCTTTAACTCGACTCATACCTCCTACTAATATTAAACGAACCTAGGATATTTAAATCCAGTCGAATAATATTAATACGTGTATTTACCATACAACTTGTAAATACTTGTTATAAATAAATTCAACTAATTATTCTAAACTCGAATAATTAATGAACTTATTTATTATTTGGTGATCCATAGAACTTGGATAGTACTCGGACCCTTTGGCGGGGCCCACCAAGTTCTAAATTCCTACTCTCAGAATAGGGCAGATTTTTCAAGGCGCTATCGTGTGTGACCCTCTAGGCCCTTATCTCAATAGCAGTGAATAATATCACAGACCTAGAGCGGGGTCTAGCAACCCATCGAGGCCCCTATAGAGATAAGGCAAAGTCAAAGCAACGACTGCCTTCCTATGAACATGGTCCGTGTAATATAATCTCTTCGTCAAACGATATCTCAATAAAGCAGAATGCATACTAGTGTCATCATTCTTTATTTGCTTTATCTTTGTTTGTCGATTTGTCCGGACGGTCTTACCTTCGTCTACCATGGCCATGGATTTAATGAAGGTGCAACCATCCTAATCAACCAGGCCCGAGATATCTCTTCCTAAACTTGGAAGCGACAAATCCTTTCTCGATCATTCAATCAATGCCATGCCATTAATGACGTACCCAATACAAACTACCTCGCCACGACTTTGTCGCCATGGTTTTCGCCTTATATCAAATGTACGTAATTAAATGACATTCATTGATAATGATCTCAAGTCAGGAGACCATTACACATGCCCATAGATAGGAACGACCAATGACACCAGAAACATGTGGTGTTCCTATTAAGCGGGTCTGTCCTCATGATCTCGTTAGCTAGAGATCATCAAGTGCGAACTTCATGAGATGAAGTCTCAATGCTTATGAGCCCCCAGCACCTGATGGTCACACATCATCTGTGTCCTTTCAGAATGATGTAACTGGACCATAGGACGTTACTTTAAGATTACTGTCATGGCATCTCAGGGTTCTCATTATAGCCTGGGAACTGCTATAACCATTTGATGCGACAGGTAATCCTAGGACATTGCCATTGATGAAGTGGATGCAGAAGTATCTATACTATCATGGCAAGATAAACACATGCATAAAACCATACTGAATACATGTAACAGTAATCAAAGTACAAGACAAGTTGGGTCTAGAGCACCCACTTTCAACAAATTTATCCAAATCAATAATGTATTATTCCAAAATCACTACCTCGGTATCAGAACTATATTATGGTTTATCATTCTCTCAACCATATATTTTCCAAAAATTTATCCTACTATTGAGTCACTTTTCTTTGTTCCACACAATCTCAAGTCCGTAATGAAATAGTACTGCAGTACAATCCTTATATACTCCATAATTATTATAACAAGTACATTGTTGATACAACACTTAATTGACATAATCAACATAAGAAATATAATCATTCCTCTTCATCTGTGGTAGTATCATAACTTGATTATTATCCAATAGCATCATTTGCGGCATAGTCTGATGACTGGGACATAGGTTCACGTAGTGTCCAAACTCCATGCAAATGAAGCATTGTACATTTGAAATCATTTTCTTACCCTTGCAGTCACGTACTTTGTGCCCTTTTCCTCCACACTTATAACAAACTCCCATTCCTTTCAGGCAAGTTCCAGGGTGTTTCTTCCCATAATTATCACATATGGGAAAATTTTTCTTTTCCCTCTTCCCTTTATCCATCTTTCTCTCTTCCATCATTTTCTTCTCTTTCTTCCCTTTAAAGCCATAGGACTCAGTAAACTCTTTACTTATCTTGTCAACACATGATATTATTTCTTCATATGATGATAATACATGGGAGACTATTTATCTTATAAATTCTGGATTAAGACCATGAAAGATATGATCCTTCTTTCTCTTTGGATCATGAGCATTGCTGGAGTTATCATTCCTTCTAATGGGATCCATTTCTAAACAATGGCATACACTAGATTAGTTTATGAATAACAATACCTAGTCCCAAACTTGTAAAACACATAACATAAATTAAATAGTTTATGGATATAATCCATAATCATAAAAATGTATCCTTTGAGGAAGTATATACTCATAAACCCTTAATAATGGTTTATAAAGAAAATGAGAATTATCCTAAGCATATCCCCCGAGAGTGTTGTAACCAAGAGTGCAGCAAGGCCCATTTTCGTGCACCAGTTCCCGTTCGAGTCTAGCTCAAAGCGGTGTTTTCGGGTTTTACCCCTAGGTACATCTGGGCCAGAGCCGCCTCTACCTGCTCATATCCAGAGAGGGATGTATTGCTCGGAAAACTCACAAAATCTCTACAATACCAAAATTCTATGAAGTTATTCTATGCTAATCATCAAGGTCCGTCTTAGGTCTATGTGATCTAATCAGGGTTTATCTAAATCTAGCTTCCATGGTTTGTACTAAACTTCCTCTGATACCAATTGTAACACCCCGACCCCAGTTACCCAGAGTCAGTGCATTATTACATAACATTGGCATGATCACGATAAAGATCAAATCTCGAAAGACCGATTGGTTTAGTAGCCTTGGAAACACTAGATATATTCATAATGTTTTACATTACATCAATATGTGAAAAGCTACAACAATATATTGTCTCCATATTCCACACTCATATACCCACATACTATCCCTGCAGGTCATTCAAAAATTACTTCTTCACATCCTGGGAAAAATAAAACATAGAAAAGGGGTGAGCTCAAATTCTCGGTAAGGATAAAAATAAAGCGGAACCTTTCATAAATAAGAATAAAAATTTAAGGTAATGTATAACTAAAACAAAAGCCTTTTAAACTTGAACTTCAACATAGTATGGAAAAATTAAAATGAAATAATGCCATTTACTTATTCACATGGATATTCTACTAATCGAATAATCACATGAAATATCAATAACCACTTTTATAATGATGGAATGCATAATTCCAGACTATCATAACCACATAGCCAAGGCCTCGTGCCAAGACTACAAATAAGATTTTTCCAAGGCCTTGTGCCAAGACACTAGTTTTTCTCATGAGACCTACTGATGCATCTAGGAGCTATAGCGGGCTCCACCCGTCACATATTAAGTCCAATGCATTCCCATATGAAAAGGTTTAAACATAACATAAACATTTGTATTAAAACTAGCATACGAAATGTCAATATTTTCCCCATAAACCATGAATGGTAAAAAATAGCACATCAATATTCAAACATATCACAAAACCTTAATTATAATATAGAAGTTTTGTATCATAATAAATAAACTTCAAATAAACTTAAAATCCATCAAAGGATGTTGACATAGATGAAATCAAAACTATTTGAGAGAAATATCTCTTTTCTCAAAATCATTGAAAAGTCACACATTTATAAAGGAAGTAATTTAAAATAGATTTTTGAATCAAAGTGTCCCATACCACTTTGAAACTTTTGAAAAGAAATATCATTTCAAAACCTTCATGTCCATATAAATAAATCCTTAAAATCATTTTGAAAACATGGACATCAATTAAAAATATTTAGAAAGATAAATATTTAAAACATTTAAAATTATGATCTTGATACAGAGTACCTTTCAAAAATTCTTAAAATATTAATTTTGATATCATTTAAAAGTCACAAAATTATAAAATAAAACATTTACTTTGAAAATATTCTTATAAGATTTTAAGGGAAGCTTTGACGATTTTATAACGACGGTAAATAGCCGCACCCGCCGTAAAAGTAAAAAAAAACATTCTTACCTTAAATTTGTTGAAAGGTAAAAAGTTCGTTGTTTGGAAAATGAAGGAAAGATTCCTTTAAAAAAAATAAGGGTATAAATGAATTTAACCCATATTCTTTGTAAATAGTAAAAATGTTTTGAAATACATTTCGAAGAAACATGGATGTGGATGATAAAGAGATCACATTAGATAATTGCATGTAAACAACCCCAGATAATGAAGAGATTGTGAAATAAACCCTTACCTTTTACTTTTCCTTGGTTGAGGGTAGGTTAACCTCCTGTATAATGGTGAAATAATTATTATTAAATTATACAAGAATCATATATATTAATATGATATCATATATGTTCTTTTAACATTGCTTTGTTAATAAT
The DNA here is from genome assembly GCA_963277665.1 of Viscum album. Classification (NCBI taxonomy): domain Eukaryota; kingdom Viridiplantae; phylum Streptophyta; class Magnoliopsida; order Santalales; family Viscaceae; genus Viscum; species Viscum album. The sequence continues at coordinate 2,009,716,363 of OY728141.1, read as the reverse complement.
ATCTTAGTATTATCGTCGTTTCAGGTGTTAACTTACTCATTTTCTTTTATATGTTTTTTACCTAAGCCTTGTTTGTCATGGATAGGTTGTATCTTATTCATATACATAATGATATCAAGTCCTTAAACATTATTTTTAAATCATCAAATGATAATTATACTTGAATGGATATGATGGAGAATGAATCTCATCGCATTCGTGGAGACGGTAGTCCGTACGTACGCACGAGCGACAATATCATTCTTTTGATATTAAAATAATATATAATTGGATATTATATCATATATAAAGAATCATTATCATGTTATATTTATTATTTACATGAGTTAAACATCATTATTATACCCATCCAAATAATAATATATTGAATAACAATTACACCACGACGTGGAGACGGTAAGCCGTACGTACGCACGTATGGTGACATGTTATTCAAAGGGTGGATAGAATAATGAATATGGTTGTACCATATTTATAATAACATCACAGTATATATAATATACTGGAGTTATTATTTTATAATGGTAATAAAAAATAAAGAAGAAGTGGAAGAAGAAATGAATTTGAAAAAGGGTGGTGAAAACATTACCTCTTCTTCGGGTTCTTCCTTTTGATTTGATCAAAAGGGCTCCTTAAGTTGACTTTCTGATCAAACTAAGGCCTCTATGTTGTAGTGAGGGAATTTGAGAGAGTATTTGGGTAGAGTTTGTCCGAACCAAAAGGCTTTTAAGGTGTGAAGTAATGAGAAGGGGGAGTGCCCTTTTATAAGAGGGGTGAGGGGAACCTTTGGAAAAGCTAGAAATATTAATTTATAATAAATTTATATTCGGTTTTTTATGGCTCCAAAATTTATTATTAAAATTTTAAGGTGGGGATAGGTCTAAAAAAATTCAACCAATATAATTTAGAGAGGTTTGGGTTACTATATTAACCTTATCTTTTAGTTTTAACTCTTAGTTAATTAGTTTGACATTTACCACGTCACTTTGTATTTTTATATTATATAGTTAATAATCTTACTATATACATCCAAGAGACCCCCAAGTGGTCCATTAATGATACACATATCATGATATAAGTCTCTTGGCCGAACCTTAGATTTTTATGAATTTAATATCAATTAATAATATAATGTTTTTTTTAAACTCTTTTATGTCAATTTTGACACTATTCAATAGTTGATTTTTTTGAAACTCATAAAAGAATTATTACTTAGAAAAAAGTCAATTAAATAAATACTAATATGTCATATTATCCTATAAAATTAGTTTAATTCATTAAAAGTCTCAAAATATATTTATTTTGGTATTTATAATATCAATTATTTTAATTTTTCACTATTATGGTATATACTGCATCATCATTGTGTCATAAATAAATTAAATTATTTAATGTCTAAAAATTATAAATAAAATATAATTATGTAGGTAATCGTATTATCTTTCTAATTAATATTTACAATAGAATTTATCTTATGTATAACACTATATTAAAAATGTTTTAGTAAATAAACTTTGATTTTAACACTTTTAACTCTTCTTTGAATTAAATAATAATAAATGTCCTAATCTAATCCAAGTGGACCTAAATGATAATATTTTATTCCTAAGGTTGTTTGTGGTCGAGATACACTTGTCCAATAGAATTAGGACATGTTTTAGGGTAATATAATATCATTTTTACCCTTAATTACCCTATTTATTTTTAACTGTGGTAAATAAAAGTAAAAAAGTTACTATTCACCAAAGATTATTTTCATCTCATTGAACCACATTTTACTTATTGATATTAACCATGTCTCTCGGATTTTCAAAATTCCATTCACAGAAGCGGTAAATTTATGTTTTATGAAAAATTCAGTTTTTTAACTACCACTTAGTAGTTTCACTATTCATCAAAAATTGAAGTTTTTCAGAACAATGCCAAAATTTCAACCTAAGCTATAATTTATATTCCGAATTCAAAAATGATGTTTATTTTAAAAAATTACAAACATATAAGTTTCATTAATTAATTTTATAATTAATTTCTGTTGTCACAACAAATAGCGTGTCTTTAAGAAACAATATATATCAAAAGATTGACAATTGTTTAGGTCCAATTTCAAAGTGAAATTAATTATAATGAACACCATTGGATAAAATGGTAAAAATATATTCTAATTATACTTTAAAACCGCTCAAATTCATAATTTATCACTATTAATTATTTTTATTAAAAAATTGTTTTTAGTTAAAATTTAGTAATTTTCACTATTCATAAAAATATTAAAGTTATCTGAAAAGTACCAAAATTTCACCCTAGGCTAATTTTGATATTACGAATCCGGAAATGAAGTCCATTTTGAGAGATAGAATTTATAAAATTTCAAAAAGTGGGTATTACTATTCATAACGGCTAGTTTGGTAAGTCATGGTGCGCTTTAACTTGGTGTTTTGTGTAGTGCAAGTTATTGAATTATTTTGAAAAAATAACACACTATGAAATCTTGGGGTGTTACATATTTAAGTGATATATTGTGATCGAAATGTGGAAATTTTTTCTTTCCATTATATTTGTTTAATGTCTTATGATTTTATAATGGTACTTGGACATTATGACGGGTGGTGCAATGAATATCAGGACGGGTGGTTACGTTATAACCTCCAATGCATTGGGTATGGAAGTCGTCCGTATGGATATTCCATTAAGTATGTGTGGAAGTCGACCGTATGGTTATTCCATTTAAGTATGTTTATGTCCCAAGGCACCTTTATATGTTATGTGTTCTTTATATGGGTTTTATTGTAATATTTTGGTTACAAAAGGGTAAGTAAGGATCTTTTATTCAGTGAAGAGTTTTTTTACTACTTCATAAAGGTGAAAAGTATTACTTTGATAAAGTATACATGGTTTACTTGTTTTTTTGAAAAACTAATAGTTTTCATTCTTTGTGTATCCCTTACTGAGATTTTTTTGCTCACCCCATGTTTTTTCAAAATGTTTTTCATAGGACTTAATGTGGAATAGGGTGAAGGATGAGATCAAGGGAAATTCATGCTATCTAAAACATGGAACTAGGCATGTTTCTTTTGAAGAGTTTTTATTTTATAGAAACTTAGTATAAGTGTCTACTTTGTAATCTTTTGAGATGTAATAGTTATGTACTAATTCTATAAAACTTTAAACCATGAAAATATCCTCAATGTGAATTATTCATTTAATTCAATATTAAGTAAGGTTTAAGGCTGGGGCCTTATAGTTTGTATCAAAGGTCAGTTTAGACAACTTTAGGGATTAAGAGTTTTTGTTAGACACATGGTTAGTCCCTATATCTATTATTTCAGTTAAATCCTTGTTTTATAACTTTTTTCAGGGCAAGTAAAGTCAGTTACGAATGGAAGGAGAAGGATCTCAAACGACATTCCTTTCTCTTCCTGATGACATGCTTGAAATAATTATTGCAAAGTCATGTTCGGATGATTGTGAAACTTTTTCTAGCATACAACTCACTTGCAAGCAGTTGTTTGAGATATCAAACACCTCCACTATACCTCGTTATCATCGTGTATCATGAGTTGTATTTAGACAAATACTATTTTCACAATATTCTCATATTTTCAAGAAAGGTAAATATTATCAAGGTATTTTGAAATATTTTACCTTATCACAAGAATTTGAAGCATATTATGATTTTAAAAATGGTGCTGAGGAAGGAGACCCTTGCGCAACCTATTTATATTTTCTTTTAAAATATAGTCTCTCAACACATACTTATGGTATTCTAAAAGGACCAATAATATAAAGTTTCAACTCAAATTCTGTCCGACTATTTTATAGAAATCATGTTTTATCAGATGTTTTGGAATTATATGGCATACATGATTATTTTCCAAAACTGTTTTTCTGTGAACACCCATATGACCCATGTTGTACAAGGTGTATTTGGATGGAGGAAGAAAATGATTTTTAAGGATCTCTAAATCATTGTTGTAATGCATGGGACTTCTACCTACGTGAACAAGATGACGATGAAACCGAGTGGATGCCATGATCAAGGTATGGTGTTATTCATTTTGGGAATCATTTTATTTTATCTTATGGTGGTGAAATAAGACATCAAGAATTAAGATGTTGAGATCGTAATGAATTTGGATGAAAATGAGAGTTATAAAGAAACTATTGAGGTTAAAACATGTTAGGGTTATTTTTGGAGTTTTATAAAAAGGACAACACGCAGACCGTGTGGCAACCCATCGCGTCGGACAAAGCTGTGGGAATCGAACCAACAACCAAAGTGTGACTGGTATTTATCGCCTACCACTTGACTATGTGAAGTCCCTGTTTAGTTTGACTAATTCTTTCTAGTTAGATGATTTTATGAATTAAGAGTAAGTTGATTTTGGGTTATCTATGGAAATTATTAACCTATCATGGAGGATATATGATTAGGTTAATTACTTTTCAATATGAGACTTTAAGAGCAACTGATGTTATTTGGAAGTAAGTGTTATTTTGTACCTTGGAAGACTATGTGATTAAATCCTTCAAATATTTGGGTTTCAATCTTAGTTTGGTTTAATTTGAATAATTTTATGGACAAATTGTTTATCTAATGGTCTTTGTTGAACTTTGGGTTTTTTTGGACAAATTTTGGAGATTAAGAATAGATTTCCTTTTTATAAATGGTTATCCTTTTCTGGATTATCTGATCTTGTACTAAACATTTTTGTTTTTGTTTTGGTTAAAGTATAAAGACATGGGAAGTATATAGTTCTCTTTTGTGGATTAGGTGATTCCTTAGAAGTTGATTATAGCTCTCTTAATGTAAACAATTCATCCTAAATACTCATCTTTTGGAGAAAATATGAGTTCATGTAAGAAATCTTGTAAAAGTTTAAAGTCAACATGACGAGTTAGTATGTTTCCTTATGTTTTAGTTAAGCTCAAAAATAAATTCCTCAATGAAAAGTAACTAAAAAAATGTTTTCTGTTAACTTTTCCTACTGGGGAATCCAATACTGTTTAACCCATCACAAGTTTGTGATTTTCTGGTGGTTAACTTTCTCCTAAACATGTTTTCTATCACACTCCATCAGAACATGACCATTTTTTTTCTTCCATATCCATGTTTTCATACATGGAATCCAAGTATGGGTTAACTCGGGTGACCTTTGTACTTCCCTTTATTTCTTTTAAAGTGATAGTTTAATTCACTCCTTTTTCGATGTAGTGCTTTCAATGAAGTTTCTGAGCCTAATATTAAAATTGCGAGGACGCAATTCCCAAAAGGGGGGAAGGATGTAACACCCCAGGTAAATAAAGAATATGAAATTTTCATATTTATCCATATTTGTGAATAAAATATTAATATTAATTTAAAGGGGATGCTATGCTCGATGGTGTACCCAATATGCAACAACAAGTTTCTTGGGAATATTACGTTGCACTCTAATAATAAAATAATATTATTTTAAATGGCAGTTCACGTCTAGCCGTTGTAATGGCGGGAATGAATGGAACTAACTAAAAAATGATTATATATATTTGTCAAATATTTTTACTCTTATCCAATCAATGTTAGAGACTTAAAATGTGAATGAATCCAATTTTAGGCGTAAATATTCTAATATTCTTTAAAAGGTCGATTAACTACCTTTTGAGGGCGAATGATTTTTAAATCCACTTTTTGAAAATTTCATATTTTATATTGGACCAAATAAAATTATTCTTTAGAATCGGGACATCAAAAATTACATTGCATAGATTTTTGGTATTTTTCCGATAAAGTTCATTTTTAATGAATAGTGAAAAGTGTTGCATTTTAATTCAAAACCTCTTTTTAATATAATTTATTTATATGATTAGATTTTATTTTGAATTGGTTTTAAAGTAAAATTATATTATATTTTTACCATTTAATCCAATAGTGGTCATTATAATTAATTTCACTTTGAAATTGAACTTAAACTATTGTCAATCTTCTAATAGATATTGTTTCTTAAAAACACGCTATTTGTTTTGACGGCGGGAATTGATTATTAAATTTATTAATGCAACGTATATGTTTTGAATTTTGTAAAATTGACATCATTTTTGAATTCGTAATATCAAATATAGCTTAGGGTGATTTTTTGGTAATTTTCTGAAAAAACATCAATTTTTGATGAATAGTGAAACCACTAAGTGGTAGTTAAAGAAATAATTTTTCGTTTAAATGAAACTTTACCACTTTGTTATTTGAATTTCAAAAATCTGACATACATGGTTTTCAATAAGAAGTAAAATTTGGTTCAATGGGATTAAAATATTTTTATGGTGAATAGTAACTTTTAAGTTTATTAATCGCGATTAGAGGTAATTAGTGTAGATTAAGGTAAAAATAATGTTTTAATGATATGAAATGATCTAGACACATGTCCTACCCTTATTGGATGTTTCATGGCCGACCAAGACAATCCATTGGTCAACTTGGGGACCCCATGGAGCCACTTTGGTAGGAAAATGACATTAATAACTTTTTATTTAATGTTAAAATAAAAATGTCACAAACATGAGATGTTTTACTAAAACAATTTTTAAATGGGGTTATACAAGTCATAATTTTGACTATAAATATTCATTGGAAATATAAAACGATTTCATACATCATGATATTTTTTGTATAATTTTTAGACATTAAATAAATTAAATTATTTATGACACCATGATGATGCAGGAATTACCTCATTATTTAACAATTTAAATAAAATGAAACAATAATGTACAATCTAAGACCTAAACTTGTCAAAAACCTATTGGATGGGTGGATTTAGAACCCTTATCACATTATCCTATATATTTAAAATTGGGGGACCTTTTTTATCCGAAAACATTTTATAATAAAGCATCTTTTCTTAACTTTCCAAGAGTGCCCCTCCTTTTCTCTTATAAAAGGCCCCCACCTCTACCACCTTACCCACACATCTCAAGCCTTTGTCTCGGCCAAACCCTGACCATTTCATCTCTCCACATCCCTCTATTCATCATTTAAGCCTCACCTTTGGGCATAATCCTTACCAAGGAAGCCTTTGAGCTCAAATCAAGAAGAGTTACCCGATTTTAAGGCAATGTTTTCACTTGTGTTCTTTTGTTTTATTTTGCTTCTCCAACCCTCTAAACTGTTTTTATTCCTTTATTTTGTAACAAAACAATTATCTTAAATATACTAGGATGTTGTTATGTTAAGGATTTGAGCTAAAATTACACACACCTTTGTCTAAAGGTTAAAGAACATACTGTTTCTGTGGTTGGCGAATTTCTGCCTCACGAAACGATGATTGTTCAATCTTCTTTTAACACCTTTAATGGTGTCCATTATGATGTCAATATATTTTATATATGATATATATGGTATTTATTTTTTATATATTCTTCTGAATTTTATATTTAAAACATTCCTTTATGCCTTTCAGGTTGTGCAAATGCGATAATTTCATACGAGGAAGTGTGGACTACCGCCCCCTCAAGTGATGTGACTCATTCATGCAATACATGGAATGTATAAAGAATGAAATTAATGAAAATATGGGACAAATATAACATATATATTATACTGGAATTATAATATATATATATATATATCTCAATTATTTTTAATTCCCTTAATATGACAAAGAAATGAATGTAGCGTTCATGCGTACGTACGGCCTACCGTCTCCATGAATGGTGCATTTCATTTTTTTATCTCCAAATGTTATGGATTAGTATAAAATGAAAATTTACTAGATATATATGATATTTAAATCATTAATACTATTATGGAGATGATTTACTTATAACTACATGGACAATCATTTTCAAACAAGTTCATTTTTGACTCATGTACCAAACATCGAAAAAAAACATCTGATATGAAATCACATTATTAACAAATTATTAACCAATTATAATATATGATATAAACCGAATAATAATATTTAAAATAGGTCCTTAAGAAATTATAAATTTACCAAATTTTATTATTCAGGAATATAAAGAAACAAACAAGACAAGTCAGACTTGAGGTAAGGGATCCTACTCCTCTTTTTTTTTAAGTACACTCTTTTTTGTCATTTCTTTTAAGCTAATCTTTATTATGATTAGGATGTTAATTTATATTAAACCTACTGTAATTTTTATGTTAATATGGTTAGAGACCCTATTTTCTCTCATCAATCTATTTTGTATGTTTTGAGTGGCACCGTTAGGCTGCCGAATTTTCTTAAGAGATCTAACCTCTCTCTTTCTTTTTAAGTACTCTCCTTTATGTCACTTATTTTAAGCTCATATTTGTTATTCCTATTTCTTTAAATTTTATTTTAATTTTATTAGAGACTATATTTGATCTCATCAATCCATTTTTTGGATGTTTTAAGTGGCGCCGTTAGGCTGCCGAGTTTTCGAAAGGGATTGTTCATCTCACTTTTAGTCCTGTGAGATTTATGCTACATTTTCCACCATTTACTTTGAGTGGTGTATGTAATTCCCATTATTATACTCTTTTTGTAATATAATTTCATTTATGGGTAATTACATATTCATTTTATGACCCTTCTTCAATGGGGTGTACGTTTCGAAAGTTACCCAAGTCGGTAAGGGAACCTTTCACCCTCCTCTTTTTAAAAGACTTCTTTTGTTATTTTTTTTAATTCACATACTATTATGTTGGTATATGTTCTTATATATTATTATTGATGTAAATTTTATGTCCAAGTGATGATATACCATTTTTATCTCTCATCAACTCATTTTCTGAATTTTGAAGTGACGTCGTTAGGCTGTCGAATTTCTGTAAGGGAACTTCTTAACCCACTTTCAATTCTTTGGGTTAAACCTCTACTTCTTGATTTTATTATGCCAAGAATATGTGTGGAATATCTATGTTGTAGTTTCCACAAAACTTTGTGTGGATATACTATTTATACACATAATCATCTCATTGATAAATTCTTATGTCATTTAGACGGACTTGTATCAGAAATCATAACTCAATCTCATTTCATTGAGTTAAATATCTATGTCATTGGATTTGTTTTTCCATGATTATGTGTGAATGAACTCTGATTGTTTTACACTTAATATCCCCCTATATTTTGTGTATTCATATTTTTCACACATAATCATTTAATTGATTTATCCTTAATCTAAGGATACCGACTTTGTAAGGGACTTCATCTCAATCTCCTTTCATTGAGGCATATTTGGTTTTACACACAACTTTCTTTTATATGGTGTATATACCCCTTTGAATTTAAATTTTATTCAAAAGGAATCTTTTTATATGAAGCGTTTTACTAAACTAAAAAAAGGAATGTTTCTTTTAACGTACGTGGTGACAACAACCTTTTCCGCCGCCGAGAGTATTATTTGGTCTTTGGCTTCCTCAACAAGCCATAATGTTTTTAAAATGAAATAAATACCATATACTCTTTTATGTATGTTGGTATTGAAAATGGTTTTTATAAAGGATTTGTTATGTTGATATATTTAAGTGATATATTGTGATCTAAATTTGGAAATGTTTTCTTTCCATTATATTTGTTTAATGTATTATGGTTTTATAATGGTACTTGGACATTATGAAGGGTGGTTCCATGAATACCAGGACGGGTGGTTACGTTATAAACTCCAATGCATTGGGTATGGAAGTTGGATGTAAGGATATTCCATTAAGTATGTGTGGAAGTCAACCGTATGGTTATTCCATTTAAGTATGTTTATGTCCCAACTTACCTTTATATGTTATGTGTTCTTTATATGGGTTTTATGGTAATCTTTTGGTTACAAAAGGGTAAGTAATGATATTTTATTCAGTGAAGAGTTTTTTTACTAATTCATAAAGGTGAAAAGTATTACTTTGATAAAGTATACAAGTTTTACTTGTTGTTTTGAAAAACTAACAGTTTTCATTCTTTGTGTATCTCTTTCTCAGTTTTTATGCTCACCCTATGTTTTTTTGAAATGTTTTTCACAGGACTTAATGTGGAATAGGGTCAAGGATGGGATAAAGGGAAAGTCATGCTATCTAAAACATGGAAGTAGACATGTTTCATTTTAAGAGTTTTTATTTTATGTAAACTTAATAGAAGTGTCTACTTTGTAATCTTTTGAGATGTAATAGTTATGTCCTAATTCTCTAAAACTCTAAACCATGAAAAGTTCCTCAATTTGAATTATTCATTTAATTCAATATTAAGTAAGGTTTAAGGCTGGGGCCTTATAATTATGATGATACCAGAAGCTCTTGGACGTGGGGGAGGGGCTAGGGAAGGTGTTTGGGAAGAGTTTAGATAAGTCTTGGAGCTTTAGAGGTGTGAGGAAATGAGGGTGTGAAGGGTGGCTTTTATAGTGGAGGGGAGAGAGTTTTTCTTAATATAACATTCATTAGTTTATTAATTTTCCCTAAGACAAGGAATAGTGAGTATTGAATGAACAAGAATTGTAATTTTATCATGTGATCCAAACCAAGTGGGCTTACATCAGAAGAGAATCATTGATGACTCAATTAATCCATTATTTGGCATTTATTGTAAATTATCGGATTCTACTATTCATAAAGAATTCAAGTATCTCAGAAAAATCCCAATACTTTACCCCAACCATTTTTCAACGTGCATAGTCCAAAAATGAAGTCCATTTTTAAAAAATAATTTTATAAATATTATTAATTTAATATTTAATTAAAATCATAATTTACTTAAAAACATTTTTTAAGATTAAAACTAATTTTATATTGGTTTCAAAAATTACGTAGGGTCTTATAAAATTATCTAAAAACTATAATACATTGATTAAATAATTTATGAATACATTTTAGGGAAATAAATATTCTTTTAAATTAATTAATTAATTATAAATAATTATTTATGACTTATAAAATACCAAAATGTTTACTAAGATCAAATTGTCACTTTCTAAGATGTTGAAATTTTATTTAATTTTTCATAGGTAATGTTACTCTTATGTTGGATGATTTACTATTCATAAGGGTCATATTACTTTTCATAAGGGTATCTTACTATTCATAAGGGTGTGTCACTATTCACCAAAAAATATTTTTGTTTCATTAGACTCCAAAAATCATCTTGAACACAACTGTGTATGTCAGATTTTTAAAATTCCAAACACAGAAGTGAGAAACTTATGTTTAAAGGTCACTTATCACTTATTAGTTCATTATGTTGTGATTTAATGTTATTTTATGACATAAATATTAGAAGGAAATTTCCATTGAAAAACTTCGTGTCATTACATTCTTCCCCCCTTAAGAAATTTTGCCCCCGAAATTTCACTTTTCACAAAGAGGTGAGGGTGTTTCTCCTTCATTGCCTCTTCTCATTCCCAAGTTGCTTCCTCAAACTAATGGTTCCTCTAAAACACTTTGACAAGATGAGTTGTATTGTTCCGTAGAACCTCATCTTTCCGATCCAGAATCTTTACTGGCTGCTCCTCATAGGAGAGATCATCTTCCAGTTGCACCAACTCTAAGTTTAGTACATGTGAGGGGTCTGGTATGTATATCCTCAATAGTGATACATGAAACACATCATGAACTTGAGCCATATTTGGTGGAAGGGAAAGATGATAGGCCAAAACTCCTATGCGGTCAAGGATCTCAAAGGGGCCAATATACCTTGGTCTTAGCTTCCCATTCTTCCCGAATCTCATGACTCTCTTCCATGTAGATATTTGAAGGAAGACTTTATCTCCAATGTCGAACTCCAAGTCCCTTCGACGGTTGTCAGCATAGCTCTTTTTCTAACTTTGAGCAGCTTTGATGTGTTTCTGGATGACTTGAATCTTCTCTTTCATCTCTTGAACAAGATCGGGCCCAAGTAGCTTTCTTTCTCCAACTTCATCCCAACAGGTTGGAGTTCTACATCACTTCCCATAAAGAGCTTCATATGGAGCCATCTGAATACTTGAGTGGAAGCTATTGTAGTATGAGAACTCAACCAATGCAATATGCTGATCCCAACCACCTTTGAATTCAAGAGAGCAGGCTCTTAGCATATCTTCAAGAATCTGAATAGTTCTTTCAGACTAGCCATCAGTTTGGGGGTGATAGGCCATGCTGAAATTTAATTCAGTAATCAAAGAAAGTTGAAGGCTCCTCCAGAACTTAGATGTGAACATTGGATCACGGTCAAATACAATTGAGAGTGGAACACCGTGAAATCTCACCACTTCCCTCACATATATCTTTTCAAGTTGATCAAGCAAGAGATCTTCCCGAATAGTGATAAAATGGGCAGTCTTGGTGAGTCAGTCAAACACAACCCATATTTCATTATTTACCTTTGACGTCTTCGGGAGACCCGTGACAAAGTCCATAGTAACGTTTTCCCATTTCCACATGGGTATAGGCAATGGCGTCATCATAACCTTGGACATTTATCGCTTAGCTTAAAATTGCTGACATACCAAGCACCTTGATATATATTCTGCAATCTCCTTCTTCATGTTATCCCACCAGAAGTGTTCTCGGAGATCATAGTACATATTGGTACTCCCAAGATGGATATAGAAAGTTGAGATATGTGCGTTGTCTAATAGCTCCTTCTTTATCTTGGGTGATGAAGGCACACAAAGCCACATTCCAAAACGAATCACACCATCATCGTCGACATGAAACTCTTGCAGCTTCCCTTCCTTTACTACATTCACCCTCTTTTGTATCTCCACATCATCCCTTTGTGCTTCACTAATATTTTCTTGGATGGATGGTTGCACAATAATTTGGGAAAGGTAGGATGTATCCCCTGCCCTTATGAATTCCTAATCCAATCTTTGCATATCCAAGAAGATAGAGTCCTTCTCAATCCGAAACATGGATAGAGTAGCAGGTTCTTTTCTACTTAGAGAATCAACTACCTTTTTTGCATTTCCAGCATGATAGTGAATAGAGCAATCATAATCCTTGATTATCTCTAACCATCTCCTTTGATGCATGTTGAGCTCCTTTTGTGTGAATATATACTTTAGGCTCTTGTGGTTGGTGTATATGTCACACTTTTCACCATGAAGGTAGTGCCGCCATATTTCAAGGAAAAAATCACGGCTTCCAGCTCTAGATCATGCGTCGGGTAGTTCTACTCATGGATCTTCAACTGTCGTGAGGCGTAGGCTATCACATTATCATTTTTCATGAGTACACTACCCAATCCTTTCTTTGAATCATCACTTTATATCACAAAACGTTCTCCACTTTTTGGTAGTGTGAGTACATGTGCGGTGATCAGCCTTCACTTTAGCTCCTTGAAGCTTCCCTCACATTCTTCCGTCCGGACATACTTTACCCATTTCCTTGTTAACTTAGTTAGCAGGCCTGACAATCATGAGAAGTTTTTCAAAAAACTTCAGTAGTACCCAGCTAATCCAAGAAAACTACAGATTTCTATGACACTAGAGGGCCTCGGCCATTCCTCAATCCACTTTGTCTTTTAAGGATCTACAAAAATTCCCTCACTTATGATCATATGTCCCAAGAACGTGACTTGATTTATCCAAAAGTCACACTTGCTGAACTTGGCATACAACTTCTCCTTTTTTAATGTCTCCAACACAAGTCTTAGATGTTCTTCATGTTCCTCCTTGCTCCTGGAGTATATGAGAATATCATTGATAAACACTACCAAAAATTTGTCGAGGTAATGTATAAAGACTCTATTAATCAAATCGATAAAGATTGTAGGGGAATTAGTAAGTCTGAAGGGCATCACAAAAAACTCATAGTGCCTATACCTTGTTTGGAAGGAAGTCTTCTGAATATCTTCCTTCTTCACCTTTACCTGATGATATCCAGAACAAAGATCCAACTTTGAGAAGTATTGAGATCCTCTTAATTAGTCCAACAAGTCATCAATCCTTGGGAGAGGATACTTGTTCTTTATGGGGTTCTTGTTGTGTTCCCGATAATCGATACACAGCCGCATTGTTCCGTCCTTCTTCTTTACAAAGAGCACCGGTGCACCCCAAGGTGATGCACTTGGGCGTACGAACCCTTTGTCTAGATGCTCTTGAAAATACTTCTTTAACTCCTCTAGTTCGATAGGAGCCATCCTATAGGGGCACTTATAGATAGGAGTAGCTCCGGGTATGAGTTCAATTGAGAACTCTACCTCACGATCTGGGGGAATTCCGGGTAACTCTTAGGGAAATACATCACCATATTCCCTCATGATGGGAATTTAATTAAGGTTGGATCTTTTCTTTGAATCAAGCATTTGGGAGAGGTATGCTTCTTCATAGGGAATCAACACCCACACCATTGAAGGATTTTTCAAAGAGATTCATGATCTTCCTTGCATTTGTAGAGGAGCATGGGATAGTTCGGAATATGAAAAGATATTTCCTTTTCCCAACAGTTGATATGCACTCTATATAACGAGAGCCAGTCCATTCCCATTATAGTGTCGAATTCCACCAAGGGAAGTATTACGAGATTTTCTGGAAGAATCTTCCCACATACGCCAACAAGAGAATAGTCAAACACTTGGGTTGTAATGATTTCACCACTTGGTGTTTTTACAGATATATCTACTTCAAGGTTTCGGGGCTTCGATTCTATTGTTCTAGAAAACTTTCAAGATATAAAGGAATTCATAGAACCAGAATCAAATAAGACTTTCTCCATTATTGAGTGAATAGAAAGTGTACCTTGTACGACTTCATTATCATGCTCTACCTCCGCAGTAGTGATGGCATAAGCCTTCCCTTGTTCCTTTGGATTTGGTCGCTGCTGACGCTGATTACCCTCAAGAACTCTAGGTTTAGTGCAGTGGTTTTCATAGTTCCCTAGCTCCCTATAGTCATAGCATTGAACCATGAGTGGTTCTCTCCTTTCATCAGCTACATTCTCCTTCCTTTTCGTGTCTTTTCGAAACTCTAGAGCATGGTGTCCTTCTTTCCCACACTTGAAGCATTTCCCCGTCCCTTTGAGGTAGTTCCCATTGTGCAACTTCCCACATTTTTGGCATGTGGGTCGTTTATTTTTCATCCCACCATTATCATTAGATCCACCAGCTTGAAACTCCATATTTCTTTTGTTATCACTATAGCCATGGGACTATTCTCCAAACTCCTTCTCTACTTTGATAGCACACCGAACAACTTCTTCATAACTCCCAAAGTCTCAAATTTCAAGAGCCTTTCAAAGGTGTGGTTTTAATCCATTAAAGAATCTATCAATTTTTCTATCATTGTTGATAACAAAACCTGAATCATACCTTGCGAGCCTTGTGAAATTCGCTTCATAGGTTGTGACAGATTCTCCTTCTTTTTTCTTGAGCTCTATGAATTCTCTCTCCATCTTCATGTAAAGAGTACGTGGGAAATACTTTTTAAGAATCATTATCTTAAAGTCTTCCCATTCCATCTCTTAAATTTCCTACCTTGGCTTGGTGTTCTTAATCAAAGCCCACCATTGATCAGCTTCTCCATCTAGACGATAAACAGCTAGAGTCACCTTCTCCATCTCAGAACACTGAAGCACAAAAAATATCTTATCCATGGAGTTGACCCACTGTTCCACAACTAGTGGATCTAAAGATCCACAAAACGTCGGTAGTCATTACTGTATAAAACATTTGATAGCCAGTTGCTCCCTCTTTGGTGAAGGAATACGTTCCCCATTATTATCGTTATTATTCATAACCTCAGATAATTGGGTAAGCATCGCCATGAAGTTCTGAACTCCACCTCCCAAATCATTTGGGATGTCATTCGGGAAATCGTTGCATTGGCCCTCGCATGATTTGTTGGCTTGATTTCTCCTAGTTCCCACCATTTTCTAAAATAGAAAAGGTTAGAACAAAACACAAGTAAAAAATTCATGAATAACTTATTAATTTGAACAATTAATACCAAAAAAATAACATATGGGATCCCTAGGTAAATATTCTCGTGTGCATATTTGTACTTAGTCTCATGGTGTAGGTTTTCCCTAGGGTTCACTAATCCTAATTCCCAAATTAACTAAACCTTGCCTCCTATACCAACTATAGCGACCCGAAGATTTCTTACATTAATATTACATCATTTCAAATATCAACAAAATAATAGTATTATACATAAAGGATCTAATGGTTTAGTGTCTTGAGAAAACTAGGACCACACATAACAAATACAACATCAAGCATAAATATTTATTTAATTTCTTCTTCTCTAGCTTCTTATTTTAACTTGTTGTCTACTTAGTACATGTATCCACCTAAGGATATACATCAAAATGGGTGATCTAGAAGCCCAGTAAGAGGATAGATAAGAACAATATATCATGGGGTGAGCATAATCATAACATAGGCAAAAGATCATGAATATGAGAGGAGCATAAATAAAAGACTTGAAATGTGGCAATGCATAAAAATGAAACATCATGTCTTAGTGGTTAAATACCACACATACTTGTGAACCAAGCTAGAATCTTGTTCACACATCATTTCACATTTACTAATTATATTAATCACTTTACCCAATGCATTATAGTGCTATATAATTCTGGGTGCACCCGTCACATTGGAGCATTCATATTGCGGTATATAATTCTGGGCGCACCCGTCACATCATAACATTATCATCATCATGCTTTCCACATAGAACACATATAAAAAATGTACCTAACTAACACATGGATTGGAATGGGTTTCATCTCATAATAACACATTCATAAGCTTTGGTTCCCAAAATAAATATGGAATAACATACATGTTACAAGAACCGTCCACTTTGAGTGAGAAGTAAAAGGGGTGTTCTTAAAAGAGGAGTTCTTTTGAAAAACATTTTGTTTGACATAAAAAACAGTGAGAAACAAGTATATACAATAAAATTAAATACAATGATGAACAAATGATCTTTAAGGAGTAACCATATCAAAAATGGAGTGAAAGATTGAGAACCCAAAGGAAGAAAATTGGGTTCAAGATTTCCCCTTACCTTGTACCAGAAAGCTTCCTTCTCTTTAATGTCCTGTATAATGACATTATATTCATTAATTAGAAATCCAAAACCATTTTTACATTAATAGGTTTCATTCTGGTTTAATTATTTCATATTATGTTCCTTTGGATGAATTATAGATTTTAAAAACATTGTTCGGGGATGTTTGTTTTTATGGTTTTTCTTAGGTGGTTCACTTGTATTCTTAAATTGAAGATTAGGTAGAACATGAGTAAACATCCAAAAATGATATTAAATGTCATTAATTATATTACAGGAGTTTTAATTATCTTATAATGAATTATATTATATCCATGTGGATGAATCATTAGATAATAATTAAATGATGGTTATTTGGGTCAATTTGGGCGGTTTTTGGATCACAATGAACTTGTTTTTACTTACCACTTAGTAATATGGAAATAATTTGTTTCCAGAACTTTAAATAGATCATAATAAATAATACATATTCTGGTTCAACCATAAAAATGGTTTCATGACCAGATCGGAAGGTAGAAATAGAATAAGAAAGCATGTCGTTCTTGAAGGTGATAAATTAACACCTCACGAACAACGTTCTCTTTAATAAAATAAAAGGAAGAGGGAAAGGGGGTTGGATGATATAATATCCCATTAGAATCATAAAATTACAGTATATGTATAATAATAGAGTTAAAATACAATTTTGATGAAGATAGGTGGGTAGAGATCAAGAAATGAACTTGAACTTAAAAGGAAATTAAAGGAGAAGAGGGAGGGAAATTACCTCTAGAATCCTCCTCTTGAGAACCTCCTTAAGGGCCTAAGCTTGGTCTTCTAATTAGACCAGAATCTCTTGGACGCGGGGGAGATGCTAGGGAAGGTGTTTGGTCACAGTTTAGAGAAGTCTTAGAGCTTGATATGTGAGAGGAAATGAGGGTGTGAAGGGTGGATTTTATAGTGGTGGGGAGAGGGGTTTCCTTAATATAAAATTCATTAGTTTATTAATTTACCCTAAGACAAGGAATAGCGAGTCTTGAATAAAAAATAATAGTAATATTATCATTTTATCTGAAAAAAGTGGTCTTACATCAGCATAGCATCATCTATTACTCAATTAATCCATTATTTAGCATTTATTGTAAATTATCAGATTCTACTATTCATCAAAAATTCAATTATCTCAGAAAAATCCCAAAAATTTACTCCAACCATTTTTCAACAAGTAGAATCCAAAACTGAAGTACATTTTTCAAAAATTATTTTCTAAATATTATTAATTTAATATTTCATTAAAACCATAATTTACATAAAAAACAATTTTTAAGATTAAAACTGATTTTACAGTGCTTTCAAAAATTACGTAGAGTCTTATAAAATTATATAAAAACTATAATAAATTGATTCAATAATTTATGAATAAATTTTAGGGAAAGAAATATTATTTTAAATTAATTAATTAATTATAATTAATTATTTATGACTTATAAAATACCCAAATGTTTACTAAGATCAAATTTTCACTTTCTAAGATGTCTAAATTTTATTTAATTATTCATAGGTAATGTTACTCTTATGTTGGATGATTTAATATTCATAAGGTTCGTATGACTATTCATAAGGGTATGTTACTATTCATAAGGGTAGGTCACTATTCACCAAAAATTATTTTTGTTTCATTAGACTCCAAAAAATCATCTTGAACCCAACCGTGTATGTCGGACTTTTAAAATCCCAAACATATAAGTGAAAAAATTATGTTTAAAGGTCACTTATCACTTAGTAGTTCATTATGTTGTGATTTCATATTATTTTATGACATAAATATATGAAGGTAATTTCCGTTGAAAAACTTGGGGTCGTTACACCACTTCTTCCCTAATATGATTTTCTACGGGATTTACCTGTGTGGATCTCATTTTGGATATTTTTGAAGGTAAAATAAAAGGATTGAAATATCTCCTTCATCTAAGATCTGATCGAGCTTCCGCTCATCATGTTGGATTCACAATGACAAGTACTTGACTCTATTGAAGCCTTTCTCCTTCTCTTTTGATCTCGACTTTGTTATCATAGTGTGATAATTATTTCTATTTTCTTATATATACTTCGATCCAATCCAAATAAAGGTCTGATACCAAAGTATGGGAGTTATAAAATACTAATGTGAGTGGTCTGCAACTCATCCCTCAAGTTCATTGATTTTGAAATTGTCGTGTGGGCCCCACCGATTTCATTAGGTGATACTTATTGAATTTATATTCCATACTTATAATCATTAGAACCTTATGGTTATTATCTTTCTATATATGTGATTAATTGTCTACGATTATTATCACAAATCCATCCATCACATGTAGGATGTTATTCCATAATTGGTTTTTAGTATTTTAAATGTTTCAGACACCGTTTAAGTGTGACTTAGCTTGACCCTTTTAAGGGTAAGATTTTCTATATTAAATGGACTCATTTATATTATGAATTGTGTAATGGGAAGTACCATGTATTCTCACCACTTGAACAACCTAAGTTAAGTGCTTAAAATTTATAATTAAATGTAAAATGGAAATTGGAAATTATATTAAGTATATGACTTGACTGGATTAAATGTGAATGATTAATTGGTTTCATGTCCATATCACTCCTTAACACATTAATGGAAGGTAGAGGAATGAACCTTAATTATTGAATCTTCCTTAAATGGAATTAATAAAGGTTTCATGTTACTTGACCCTACCACACTAATTAAAGGAAAGGATTTAACCAAATGAAATATTTCACGACTTCATAATTAAATAGGAATATCCTGACTCAAGATCACCTTAGATTCTTATCAAGGAATTCCATGAGCACTCGAGAACCCCATTCTGATTCAAGGATATGGCGTGCTTAGGTTGAGACCCAACTAGATCCCAATCTTTGTCTATTCTTAGATGACCAGTATGACATCATAGGATCCTTCACATAGTATTAAAGGTTGAATTGGATATTATCCTTGGATCCAACATTGACAATTAGGTTCCGTTGTTACAACCCATAAGACCCTATCCCTGTTTAGCCCTGTTTTACATTAGATGACCAACTTGGATTCAGTGGTCATCATATTTGGGAATGAATTTGAATATTCTCCTTGGATTACAATCTTAACCATAGCCAGATTACAATTATTACTGAGTTGGAGACCCTTTAGGACTATGTTTCCTTGTTTATTACCTTGTAACTTCATTATTTAATGTCATTACATGTTTCCTTATCATTACTTGGAACCTTCACTATTATTAACATGCAACATATTTATAAACTAGTAATAATAAATTAATAGACTAGTTATGTTCACACACCAGCCAAGGGTTGAAGTAGGTACTTGGATATTTAGTTATATTGCACTTATTTACTTTATATATGCATGCTTTCACAAAGGTACATTTTCATTAAACATGATGGATTTTATAGAAACTGTTGGTGGTGGCCCACTGAGATTTATCTCATACCCTCTTTGAGAGCTGTTTGGTACCCGAAGTAGATTACAAGAATGAAGGTGATGATAAAGGGAAGCATACAACTTCAAACACTTGATTGATTGCTGTTTAGGATGGATCTTGGTAGCAGATGACCGATCTAGAGATCATGATGCTTGGAATAGTATTTTGATTTCCTTTATACTTTTTTGGAACATGTTATTCTTACTATATTATATCCATGTTTTCCAGTTCTCTAGATACATAACATATCATCATCATTTGTATGCATTTATGTTATTCCAGTTTTTTCAGTTATTTTTTTCATCTATATTTTCCATTGTGCCTTCAGTTTACTTGTATTGCTTCTACTATTTACCTCTTTTTATATTTATCTATTGTTCTAAACTATGGAAATGGGGGAATTGTCTCCCCACAGACACCCTAGGCCCTCTATACTAGTGATTATCATCTTGCGTTTTTGGATATACAATTGAGTCCATGTGTCCCACTAGGATCATGGCACCTATTAAGTGGAATTAAGGTTTGTGATGTCACACTAAAGGTTATTACTAAGTTGGATAGACCCCTAAGGTCAAGGATTCCTTGGTTATTAACTTGGATCCACTTAATTATTATCATCATTAGAGGATTACTTTTTATACCTTGGATCCATTATTATTATTATTATTATTATTATTATCATGAAATGATGTTAGTGATAGTTATACCTCACATTACTTACTATATAAAATGGAACATAATTAAAAAATTAAATGGTTACATGTTCATGCACTAGATGAGGATGAATCAGGTAATGGGTATTTACATTTATGTACTACTTTACTTTTATATATTCATTCTACACACCATTTCAGTATATATTACATGGAATGGATGTTATAGACATCATTGGTTATGGCCTATTGATATTCATTTCACACCTTATCTAGACCGCCATTGATACCTGGTAAGATTACATGTATGTAGGTATTTACAAAGAGAAGAATACAACCTTGTAAACCTGATGTTTATTTCTCGCATTAGGAAAGATATTTGTAGTAGATGACTGAGTTGGAGCTTGAGATTCTTCGATATCTTTTAACTTATTTTTTATTCTTTTGTATAACATATCTTTTCTTCTTCCATATATACATATTTTACTATTTTTTGGACACATGAAATACATTATCATCATCTTTTGAATATTATTATCAGTTTATTCAGTTATATATTATTCCTGTTTTCTTCCACTATGACAGAATACAGGTCAAGTGTTATAATATATGTTATATGTGGTTCTATATGTTTGTTATAATTATTTATCTATTCACATATTATTATATATATTGGAAATGATCCACTCTAGTAATGAGGGAATAGTCTCCCCATAAACACACCCTATTACCTCATTGCTAGTTGAAAGCCTTTGGCTATCAGGGAGATGCACTTGAGGCCATGTGGCCATTTGTGATCAGTGAACCTTTGAGTGGAACCTATGTTTGGGATGTCGTAGGTTGGGTGTCATTGAGTAGAGTTTGAGATAGTGATTAAACATCTATCTTGAGTAGTTAATTTCTAGGTGATGTGTTTCTTGAGGTTTCTCTTCTGGATGGATGTTCTATGGGATTGATTTGGGGGACCAACTACATTTCCTTTGAGCAGGCATGGATCAAGGTTTGATTTTTCTAGAGGACATCCTTATAGGTTTTCCTACTTAAGTTATGGTTTGTTATCAGAATCCCTTGTAGGGTGTCTGTTTTGTGATGATGGTTGGGAACTTTGGTGGTTTCCCAGTGTTTGGTCGGCATGTGATATGGATAGTGCTAATTTTAGTGGGTTTGGATGGTTGGTTTTGGTGTTAGCCGACCCTAGTTCTTGAGATTGTTGGTTTGGAGGTTTGAATTTTTTATTTATTAGAACATGATGAGAGAGGATAAATTAGGGATATTATTGGACTTGGAATCATCCTTGAGTTTGATTATGTTTCTCTCCTCTACTGGTCAGATAGTTTCCATGAGGCAGTTCTAGGGAGCTAATAGTCAATCCAGATGAGTGAAACTGCCTTATCTTGTCTATTCTCCCATTTATAGGGTTAGTTGTACATGGAGTCTATTTATCTCTCAGGGTTTGGTTTATTGGTTTGGGTCCTAATAATGTATCATCATGATGCGATGAAAAGTTCATTTCCCTTTTTAGTTATGCATTCCTTTTGGGCCTAGTATTGTACCCCATGGTTACTAGGGAGTCTGTACCACTAGTTTAGATCGTACTATTGGAGTCCTAGTGCCCAATTGATGTAATTAAATGTTTTGATGACTAAGATGAGATCCTAGGTTCTGGAATAAATTCCTATCCTTGTGTCGGACTTTGGAGCTCCGTTTGATCGGGAATACATGCTTGATGTTGTGGCTGTGTGAGCAATTTTTTGTAATTCCTCTAGCTGGTGCCAGAGCGAGGTTATCTTTTCCTGTGGGTGTCAGGATAGAACTCAAGGTTTTCCCCTTTTTTAATCCTTTTTTTCTTTTTATATTCTTTTTTTATCTTTTGAACTTGTAGTCCCATTTATATTGGTTGGGCATGAATGGTTTTCCATGAACATATTACGACATCAGATGTTAGGACCACCGTTGGAGGTGACCTACTAAGATTCATTTCTCACCAACCTGAATGTGCACTTTTTTGTACATGTAGACTGTATGTTTGATTTCATATTGATCATAGGATGTCATTGATTAGGTGGACGCCCAATGTTTCATGATTGAGAAAGATGGATCTTATGGATTTTGAGGTAAATATTGTAGCTATTCTGTAGTCACAGAGACTAGGTACATGGTTCGACTTGGTTTATCAATAAATCCTTTTGTATTTTGTTTCCTTTATTTTATCATGTATGTGGCCAGCCTAGTGAGAAACCTTCTTTGGTATGCTTTTCTTTGAGTTTTTATGAATCATTTCATTCATTGTTTGTTGTTTTTATTTATTTACTTATTTATGTGCAATCCGATGTTCATGGATGTGTCAATGTTTAGTTTATTTACACTATTTCTACACTCTGATATGATGTAATAGTCTCCCCACTGTATCATTTTAGGCCCTCACCGCTAGTCAGCAACCTCTGGTGTATGAGGAGACACACTTGAGGCATTGTTGTGGGCTAAATCAGGTGATGGGTCGGGTCGGCCCAAGCTAGTTCGTGGTATTGAAAATGTATTTAACTATATAAAAGTGTAGAATTATATTTATAAATATTAACAACTATATTCTAATTTATAGAGGTCTGATTTCAATATATTAATAATTAAAATTAAATTTACAATAAAATATATTTGAAATAATACTAAATTATTATTATTTCAAGAATATTTATATACTATATATATAATATTATAATTATTTTTATCTTATACATGAATAATATAAATGTATAATTATTTTTTAAAATATGTAATTAATTAAAACTATAAAATTAAAATTAAGAATTTAAATAATTATATTTAAATATATTTATGGTTGACAATATATAGACATATTATTATTATTACTTATAGATGTATGTACTATATTTATTTTATAAAAATAATAAATAATAATAAATTATATTTAAAAATATTCTTATTTATAAATATAACAATTTTTTTTTAAAAATATATTATTAATTACAGAAATATATTATATATATTTGGTTATTGGGGGTACAATTACATTCAAACACAGACACACACCACACAGAGAGGTCAGAAAGTAAGGACCTATCCCCACCAAGGATGTAGGCCACCCATCAAGCCTTATTTATTTTAGTACATGGTCCGTTGGCCCTATGGATTTGAATCCCATTACATGGAATGAAATCCCTGTGCAACATCATGTCTATATCATCGTTCCTACATCACCAAGCCCGCATCATGTCTGCATCACTGCCTGTGAGCATCATCGTCTACATCACTGCTTACAAAGTACTGTAATAGTTTTTACACTTAGTAGGGCTTGATCATAGGTTCTCTTGGATTCCAAACATTAGCCTTTACCACTCAGGTACAAGTTCCTTCAAAAATATTGTTAAATAAAAATATGTATACATATAAAAATATATAAAATACTCATTACTAAATACGTAAATATAAATATTAATTAAGAATTTTTTTATTATAATAATAATATTATTTTTTATTTTAAATTTTATAAAATTACAAATTTAAGTTCATTTTAAAAATTCATTTAATGATTTGAAGTTGTATTTTTTCAATTACTGATTTACATATATGACTCTGTGTATTTATTCACATTTAAATCCATGTGTGTGTGCATATACGCATGCTTGAAGAAACCAAGGACATGTGTGTGTCTGTTTATAATAGGTGAACCTAATACATACATGTGTATATTGAAGTATGTACAACACATATTATATTTATTTTATTACAATTTCTATATAAAATGAACTAAAATCAATTAATTTATATATGGTAAATTTATATAATAATATTACTAATAGATAAAAATTACTATATGAAAATTTCTAAAATTTTAGAAGTTTAATTAATTAATTTATTTAAACATTAATTTTACAAATCCTTCTTTACAATCAAAATATACAAATATTTTACCTTAAATAAATATTTTTTTTATTATTGTTATTACTATCATTAATAATGTTTCATTTATTAATGATATATAAAACACTAAAACATGTACAATGTTTACAAGTTATAAAGTAATCATTAGTAAATTAAACTTTTATTAATTATTTATTTTAGTGATGATAAAATTATTTATTATAAAATTTTATAAAAGACTCAGACAAAGGTTAACAACTTTTTTACATATTTATATAGTAGTAATATATGTGTGTGAGTGTGTATATATATTTAAAAAACAAATAAAATATAAGAAAACTTAAAATAATAAAGTGACTAATATTTTGATTTATTATAATCATCAAAACTTTCCAATTAGAAATGGATGCCTCCTCTAAGAAATTTGCGAACTTCATATGTGTAGCCTCATTTTATGTTTCCATGGATTATAATAAAAATTATTCACACTGATTATATCCTATAAAATGAAGGATTCTTGATCATTTTTGCTATTTAAAAACTGGAAATATCTCCAAAAAAATAGTCTAGTATCATTTTGAATGGAATTATGGTAATTGGTGATCACTACTCTTGAAAGTTATATTGAATCTTCTAGGTATATTTTCTTTTGAGATCCATACACCAACAAGTAGGGCTATATCAAATCATTTTAGACTACATACATCATTTACAAATCAAGGTTTCCTCACCTCATTCATCTTCATTTTTAAATTACATTCTATATTTGATTTCTTTTAGAAAATGAAAGATTATTAATTTATTAACATTCCAAGGAATTATCACGAGATTTATTATTTGTAGATTTTATTTCAAATAAGTTGAAATAATTTAAAATAATTTAATTTTTAAAAATTACATTTAATTTAGAGACCTATGATACCATTTATTAATAATCACTTTAATGAGGAATTTTGCAACTATTATAACAAAAAATTTCCTTCATCTATTCATTTATAAAAAAACCTTACTAGATAATTGAAACATTTATAAATGGAAATTTATGATGGTCCTCAAGACATCCACAACTTGGTTTAATCCTAAAATGGATTTTTAAGATTTTTTATTTCAACCCTTCAATAGTAATACTTGTAAAATGGATATAACCATGAATTTATCTTATTAGAACCTCTAAATTAAGCTTTAAAAATAAGATTTTCAGGTAATCACTAAATAATAATGATATTTGAACCAATCCTATATATAAATACTTTCAAGTCACCTTTAAATATATGATATTTGGGTTACTCTATGACGTTAAGGGAATTTGGGCCGTATAAAAGTTTCCAGGTGATGATTTTTTATAGAATAGAACTTTTATTTTAGAGTTTTTATATATAAATAATTTTATGTAAAGTAATAATATATCTATTTCATGTTAATTTTTTTCTAACCTTTATAGTCCAAAAGTCAAAGATGAAATTTTGTGGAAAATAATTTTTTAATAAATTTATATATATAATAATCATTAGATTAAAATTGATATAACAAATGAAATTTTGAAAATTAAGATGAAAATACAATTTATTTTATTTATGTTGTAAATAATTGTTAGTTAAAAGAGTTCACTTTTTATGACGAAAGTGTCAAGGAGTGAAATAATAAATTTCATTTAATTATTTTTCTATTCCATCACAATTTATTAATAATATGTTTGATTATTAATCCAAAATTAGACTTATATGTATGTAATATTTTATTTTAATATGAAAAAAGGGTATGTCCAATTTAAATTGATATTTTATGTTTTGGGTAATTTTGGGTTTTAATTCATCTAAGTAGATATGAGTCTCTAATTTGAGAAAATTATATAGTGATTTTCTATTTATAAGATGGATAAAAAACAATTTTTTCTAAAAAGATAATAAGGATGATTATATATATAATGGTTATGGTACCTAGATCATATATATAATAATTATTTTATTCTACCATTACATCATCACCATAGAGAGGTATAAAAGAAAAATCAACGAATTCTCTACATTTATATATATATATATATATATATATATGTTGATATAGATGGTTAGGTTCTTGTATTTAATCAACATTTGACTTATTTGGATTCATTTAAATATCATTAGGCATGTTTTTACACCCATAGATTCAAGCATAATTTTTATTTAATATATAATTACTTAATGGTCTAACTTGAATATTTACATGGTTGATTTGGGTGATGTATTTTAGCAAAGGAAAAAATTTAAATCTAATAACTATTATCAAATCTTTATTAATGATGAATCATATATAATAAATCTTGGGTTCTAAATTTGGTTATCAATCCATACAGACGAGGGAGTCGTAACCTCCAATCCATGAGGTTTTAAGAAAGATAAGAAGCTATTGTTAGTTGCCAAAAAATTTTATTAAAAAATATGAAAATAATACCTATTCCTTTGTTTGGGTTAGAAACAGATTCCTAAAAATATAGGCAATACATTAAGGTATAGTTCTCATATGGTTTCCTGGTAAAATTTTGGGGGTGTTGACTGAATTTCAACCTAATAACTATTGGTTATGAAGTAAAGCCTATGAATTTTACTTTAAAATTCAATTATATCATAATGTATGACATATATATGATTCATATCATTGATAATGATATAACATAGTATTATAAGGCACGTGGTTCATGTGTTTCATCATACAATATGCATGTGGTTTACAATATAAAATATCACCTTACATGGATTAATGTCATATTATCCAAATGGTTTATCATAAGTAATAATTAATTGAAATGGATTATTTATATCTTATTAATTATTATTATTCTTGTTGTAACATTCAAAAATAAAAAACCCCCAACAATTATATGTTATGAGTAACATGTGGGGGATTCCATACATATGCAGAAAACACCAACATCCTCCATTTGATTAAAGTGGGGCTATATAATTGCAATAGTCATTACTAATTCGAGTGTGGTGAATTATCTAGATAATATGAACCTCAATTCCACCATTATTATCGACTATTATTTAAAGATATGGTGTCATTACACCTTTGGAGTTCAATGGGTCTTCACATTGCATACACAGATTCTAGTGGTTGATGCACTAGAAATAGAGGAAAGCGCCTAACTATTGTTACTTATTGATCTTCCTCAAGTATACTATATCAAGATTATGTATTCAAAACATGTGGTATACATGTTATATTTATGTTATTCATTTACATATTGATTATTTGGTGATAGATCATGGTAATTGTTTATTCCACCACTTATAAGCTTGAGATGCTTTAATAAACCCAATAATTGGTATCAAATCCAACTTCATCGTGGAATCAATATGTTTTCATAATAATTGTATGGATAGAATATATAATGTAAGGTGTTAATGGTGCTATTTTAAAGTATGATACAATGTTTCTAAGTGTTATCCATTGGATTACGATGCCTTTTTTATGATATGAGTTATTGTATAGTGAAATTCAATGTTGTTATTATTTGTAGGGAATGAATGGATGAGTCGTAATGTAAAATTAATCAAATACCTTGATTTTACACCATTCCATAAGCTATGAAAAGTGTTATCATAGGATTCAATTGATAGTATGCATTTCACGAAACAGTTTTTAATATCATAATGATGATATTGGGGATATCACCGATTATAATAACGTTCATGTGATGAACTACACTATATGATTGTGCATATCATTAAAAATGATAGAATAGAAAAATAGAACCTTTTTTATATCAGATTGAATATATATATAACACCGATATTATTAATTATAAAGTAAAATATTGGAAAAAATCTGAAAAAATATATATTTTATGAAACAATACTTATAAGTAATATAAGATAAATGTTAATAATTATAGATGGAATATTTTTATTCCTAAATTAAAATGAAATGTTTATACTAATATCTCATTTTTTTAAACATAAATAAAATGTTTATTTTTTTCTTTATTCCTATTTAAATATTCATGTGTATAAAATGTTTATATGATGTGAACATTGTGTATGATTTAATCAAGGTGATAAATAAAATATTATAATATTCTCATAAAATTCATTACATTCTATGTACAATAGAAAAAGATTTAATTTTTTTATACCTTGAAATATATTTTTTATGAAGTTATGAGCTTTGATTTAGATGTTATGTATAGTTTAAACATAATAGATATTATATTTATGATGGAATTGAATCCTATCTTGAGTAAATCACCATGGGTACATGGACTTTGGGTTGGACTTATGACTGTTCTTAAAGCTTATGACTTGTATGGAAGGGAGAGGGTAGGATAACTATCATTAAATTATTAATATTATGAGCATTATTGGTTCCATATACTAATCCTATACTTGAAGGAGTTTTTTAAACCTTATTCAAGGGATTCATTTTGGTATGTGTAAAGTTATTTTTAAATTTTTTTTTCTTATTAACATATGATATGAGTTATATAAAAAATTACTCATTATTATGTTTTAAAATTTTATTTTTTTATGGAATATTAATTTTAAATTATAAATAAGTATATTCATGCATAAAAATAGAAATGAAACATGATATGAAAAAAAATTCATGAGACGAAATAGTTATGGATTTTATATTCATGTGATGTATAATAAATTAGTAAGACCAAGAAAACCCCTCAAATAATAATTGGGAGATTAATTACAAAGAAAACAAATATTAAGACCTAAATCATCCAACTTGGTAGTTTCAAGATAAAGCTAAGTTTTCATGTATTGTGTTGTGAAAGGTATGGTGGAAAATGCCTTTCCCTAAAAGTTTGTAAATCAAATAATTGTTTTTTATTTAGATTAAATTTATTTTGTAACCCGGATGAGATAATATACTAGATTAATATAGCTGAGTTTTTTCTATTTGATGGATTTAGAAAATGGGTTTCCCACTCAACTATCCATTAATAATATGTGAAATTATTTGTATAATTTAGTATATAAATAGACATGTTTTGAGAAGAAAACCAAAGTGGAGTCATTAGTTTGTGAATTATATATTTTTTTCCTACTAAAGGTAATGATGTATGTGGTCATCATTATAGTGGGAGTACTTTGATTAAAATTCATTTTATTGAATGATAACATATGACTTTCACACACACACACACACACACACATATATATGTCTTTTTTATATATTATTAAGTGCACTATGATTATCAATATGATAAATCCTATAGTTATAACAAATAAAGTAATTATAGTTTTGTATATATGGTTGAGATGTTTACTCAAATATAATATTTTTAAACATTTAGATGTGAATTTTTTTGAAATAAGCTTCTCTAATTCCATCTAATGGGTACTAGATACCAGGTGTACATCACACATTAATTATAAAAGACCCAAAATCAATAATATGAGAGGATTTAATGAATGAAAATTATATCTACATGTATATAATGGGGTAATATTTGTTTCATTTGATTTGACAACTTATGATCTAAGACTATCTAGTGTATTACTCTTAGAATTGAAAAAACATTATTATGTTTTTTACCTTGATAGAAACTTTATTTTAGTATCTTGATTAAATAAGGAATTTTTTTCTATTATTAATAAGAGCATATGTTATTATATTTATATGTATATTAATTAATTTTTTTATAAAATTTGGAATAAGGTTAATGGTCTATAAAATCTAAACATGGATAATCCATTTTATAAAAATTGATATAAGAAGTTCAATGTTGATTCAAACACCACTTCTATTTGGAAATGTTTCATTGGACATATAAATGAGAAAAATATCTCAATAAATTAGTGAGATAGATTATTATACTCATTCAATAGTGAATCATTTGATAATTGTTAATCTTGTTTATTAAAAAAATGACCAAAGATTTTTTTAGGGGAAAATGTGAGAGGGCTAGTGGAATATTGGATTTTATACACAGTGATTTATGTGGACCAATGAATACACAAGAAAGTGGTGGGTATAGTTACATTGCAGCATTTAATGATGATTTCTGTCTATATGGCTATCATTTTTATTATGAGGCACAAGTATAGAACATTTGAAAATTTCATAGATTTGTAGAATGAAGTAAAAAATCAATTGAGAAAAGAATTAATATTTTATGATCAGGTAAGGGTGGTGAATACTTGGGCCTGAAATTTTATGATCATCTGAGATATTATAGAATTATTTTTAGCTCAATCCTCATAGAAAATCACAATGTAATGGGATATGTAAGAGGAGGAATCATACCATATTGAACATGGTTTGATCAATGATGAGTCAGTGTGATATTCTTATATAATTTGGTGGATATGCTCTAAAAACAACTACATTACTATTTATCTTTGTTCCATTTAAATAATTCATAAAGATACCTTATTATATATAGATTGGGAAACATCCAAAAATTTATTTTTTATATATTTGGGGTTTTTAATCCTACACATAATATTTGGATCTTGAAAAATTTGACCCTAAATTAGATAAATTCTTATTTTTTGGTTATCCCATGGAAACACTAGAATATTATTTATAAAAACCTATTGAACAAAAAGTTTTTGTTCCTCAATATTTTATTTTCCGTGATAAAAAACACACGAATCATGGAATAAGTCATAGAAAAGGTTAACATAGAGATGTTAAAGACCAAAAAATAAGATTTTTTTGCTATAATGGAAGTTGAGTTTATTGAATAAATATTTTTGGAAGAGGAATCGAATCAAGTTACACAAGAAAATTGATTGAATGGTAGGATTCACTAGAATACCAAGTGATATTTATTCATTTGGGTGAAAGATAATGAAGTGATGTTAATAGATAAAGAACCCACTACTTATTGAGAGGTTTCTAATAGTTTAGATTCTAATAAATGGTTAAAATCCATGAAATATAAAATGGACTTTATGTATACTAAATAAGATTGGAACTTAGTAGATTCACATAAAGTTATGAGACCAATAGGGTGTAAGTGTGTTTTTATAAAGAAAATTGGCATGGATGATAGGGTGTCTACCTATAAAGCTCATATAGTAACAAAACGTTATAAAAAAAATCATGTTATTGAATATTCTGGGAAATTTTCTCCAGTAACATTGATAAAAATCCATTCATATGTTTCTATCAATATCAGGTCATTATAATTATATGATATATCAAATGGGTGTCAAAACTAATTTCCTTAACTTGACTTTTTTCTTGGACTTATATATTAAACAAATAAAAATGTTTTTATGATATAAATAATACCATTATAGTTTTCAAAGTTGGAAAAATCTATTTGTGACTCAAAGGAATATTATCAGAATTGGAATGTCTAATTAGATGACACAAAGATTTTAGTTTAATAAAAAATACAAGAGATTCTTGTGTATACAAGCGGGTTAGTGGGAGCGTTGTGACATTTTTGGTATTTTTTTTGGATTACATAAAACTTATCAAAAATGATATTGTAACTTTGTATTCTATAGAGATGTGGTTTGAAAAATTCTTCTTGATGATAAGAATGAATAATGTAACCTAAAAACTGGGTATTAAGATCTATATAAATAAATTAAATAGGTTTCTTATATTGAGTCAAAACACATACATTGGAAAAATGATAAATTGTTTTAGTATAGTTAAATCTAAAAGGGGTTATCATGAGTATTTCATGGTATAAATATTTGGGAGATTCAAGATAATTATAAATATATACAGAGTTTAGATTAAATTACTCATTCATTCTTTATAGGATATATCATGTATGCCATGTTTTTAAAAGACCCGATGATAATTACAAGTATATACCAGTCTAATCTTGGTAAAAGTAACTGGGTTTAGATGAGGAACATCCTTATGTACTTAAGAATATTTAAAGATATATTATTAGTCTTTAGATCCAAGTATGAGCACATTATAAGGGGTTACATTGATGGAATTTTCTTATATAAAATGATGATATGTGATCTCAATATGGTTTCAAATTTTATTGTATTGGTAGTGTTATCAATTGGAAAAGTTTTAGACATGCCATTATGGAGGAATCAACAATAGAAAAGAAGTATATTTTTAAATCACATGTTTTGAAGGAAACAATTTGGTTCAAGAAGTTCATCAATTAAATTAGGGTGGTTACTAGTATAGAATGAGAAATTGAGTCTAATTTGATAATAATGGGTCTATTTGTTAGGCCACATAAACTTGGTCACACTAAAAAACCAAACACATCCATTGAAAATACCAAATTATATGATTGATCACTTAAAGGGAAAATAAAAAGATCAATTTAGTGTATTTATATAAGAATGTAGTAGAACATGAGGGTCATGATAGATCTCAAGGGTTTTGATATATTCAAGAATGTGTGTAATGGTTTTGAAATGCATCATAATTTAATGAAATGGGAAATAATTTTTTATAATTCACTCATGTATGATGTAGTTTTTATAAATGATTAGTAGAATGGTAAAAAACCTTCAAAATAAGAATTTTATTTATTCCTAATCAAATATCACATAGATTATAATGGGTTGTGTTGGTATTAAAATATTATCATGAGTATAAATTTCAAATAAGATATATAGTAGTTCCATGAGATAATAAGTCATGACTTATTATCTGGATTGACCTGTGAATGTATATCACATGGATTTTCATACAGTGATCGATATACTTAAGGATGAATTCTTATGATCAAATCCTTATTATTTGAGTTTAGTAGTATTATTAGCATGTGAACAATCATACTTTGATACTGACATGATTTGACCCATCCAGACCCCTCTTGGGTGGATTCAAGTTAAGTGTTCCACCAACATACTATCTTTAATTGGCCAGGGTTAGGTGACTAGCATTGAGTCTCCAAAAACACATGTTGGCATGTCTTATCATAATGCAAATTTAAACAAAAAACACCATTACAAAGTATATAAAAATGTATAATAAACAAATAAATACAACTACAATATATTATTCATGTAGAAAATGAAAATTTACACAAGGTGAAATCAATAAAAAACTCAAAATAGAAAAGCTGCAAGATACATACCAAAAAAATAATAAGAAAAACCAACCTAAAAAATTTTGGTAAAGGGAAACTGTAATGAGGTATCTTCATACATGAATTTTACCTTCTACTGTAACTTTACGGTGCAACTTATCTAAACTAACATAGTGTTCACCAAGGTCACCAATGCACTATCATTAATGTTCATAAGACATGAAATACATAGAAGATGATTCCCATACAAAAGTGATTATATACATAACCAGAGGATACCTGGAGACCATGAAGGAATAATAAGAAGACCCCTATGCTCAAACCATAAAGTAAAGGAGGAAATAAAAAATCATAATAAAATATTAGATGTTCTCTAAAGGAGGGAATCAAAAACACAAGAGGGAGATTCTCATTCTTTATAACCTAGAAATAGGAAAATAAAAAAAACCCTAGTAATTTGAACTACCCAAATCAAGAAATCAACATCACCTCTATGAAACTATAGTGGATAAACTGTTCCTTTCCTAGGGCTAAATATTTATTGAAGGGGTAATCGATCCAAGTGGAGGGACCATGTTATATTTGATCATGTAGATGCGGAATTATCACCACCATAGATAGAAGACCCACACCCTTCATATGTGGGGGATTTTAAAACCATATATGCGATATTTGGGACCAGTTCCATAGTATATAAATGCTTCCACGAAATTAACTACCCCATGAAAACTCTGATTTCCATGCCCAATCCATATTGTTGGACCTTCAAAAAAAATGAGACTGAACTGCATGTATCTTATCATTTCTCATCTCATATACCTAAGAGAACTAAAATATTTAATTTCATATGGAAAATGAAACACTGTCACTTTGAAATGTTATAAATACATCATCTTTTTGTAACCATGTTGGTCTTTTAGTGATTTCCCAACTTGAAGATGACCTCATGGAATGATTAATTCCCATACCACCTGTGAGCATCCCTACTTCTGGAACACCATTCAATGGTACCCTCAACCACACTGTGGAAACTCAACCTTCAGATCAACCTTAGTTCCATGGTATAATCCACCATACTCTAACCATACTTAATTATAAATCCATACACACGATTAAACTTAAATATGATATGATACCTAGTCATTTTGTCTACTCAATATTATTAGGCCTTGGTGCCGTTCTTCCCTTACCTAAATCACATATCTAACCTTCAATCCATTTTATCCTCTTCCATGGAATTATCTAGGATCATCCACCTCACCATGTTATGACCCATTGTATCACAACATGGAAGAAACATGCAATATAATTCCATCAATCAACTTACCATCGCTATCATTGACCCGAATTAGGCCAGAAGCACCATTGAAATCCCACCAATCACTATCAAACCTCTATCAATTTATTTTTGATGACTCATATTTAGAAAAATAGTTTAAAATATGTTTTCACATAGCCTTAATTACTTATATTTCTCTACACTTTGAGGAAACTAATCCCCCTTCCTTCTTGTGATATTCCAACACCCACCATTGACACCACATGCACTAATCACTGCTTATGTGTCCAAATATACTAGCCACCAGATGTGAATCTCAATTGATTTTAAATATGGGTTTAATTCATTGAAAATCCAACCATGGAGATAGATGGTGGTAAAAATGTGAATAAGGGGGGTGGAGGACAATAAATAACAATCTCTGATATGATATAAGGTGGGAGGTTCCAGTATTAGGCCACTGTTCATTGAGAATGGAATCATTAGTGAAAAATAATAGAAAAGAAAGAAGTGCCTAAGGAAGGGTTCCATATAATAATTTGAAAGTAGATAAAACATAGGTCCAATAAATTTAGCAACTATCCAAATAAAGAAATTAGTTACACAAAATATAATGAATGATGTCACATAAAAATAAAAAATCCCTCCCTCATTCATGGATATATCACTGATGATGTCCATATTGATTTTATAGGTTTGATATCAATCCTCATTGTAGTATGCATTCGATGAATCCCAGATCTCCAAATACTCTCTACTACTTTCCTATACAATCAAGCTTTATGTCCAACACTAATTATAAGAAATAAAGACAATTAAATTCCAGGGGATTATGGTTAGTTGATATAACATTAATTAATTTAATTTAATTAATCAATTCAATTAATAAAACCACAGAAGGGTAGTATCATGGAAAATCCCCTCTCCCAGGGCTTCACATCATGAAATATTTTTCCATTCCATGATGAAAACTTTCCATACTATGAATAACACCCTTCATTCCATGATCTGACTTCCTCCTTGAAATAGTGAGACTCCAAACACTCCTGACCTACTCCCCATGCAGTGACATAATGACCACACCATGGCCTTACCCTTGATATCACAACACTAAAGTTCACAGCATGACATTAATTTCCATTCCCTGACATCAATCACTACACTATCACACCAACTTTTATTTAATATATAATATATTCGATATATATAAATATATTATTTTTTATTCCCAGTGACACAAGCAACAATGAAACAACTGTATAACCAACATCATAAATATAATTTAAAATATTCTAAAGGTTTAAATAAATAAATAGGTTCAATAAATCCTCCCCACCATTAAGATTTTTTTGGATAAAAAATCACAAATTACTTGAAAAGGTAAGGGTATTGGGATCGAATCTAGTTATCATGTTCCTATAAGATCTCTTGAAGGTTCCCATGCTTCCAAAGGATGTGTGAAAAAAAATATTCATTGAGGAAGAGTGCTATGTTGTTTCACCCTAATTGTTACTAGGTACTGTGAGAAATTAGAAACATACTCAATGATCTAATCAACCTAGTCAATAATATATGGTTGGTCACTCACATATTTCCTCAAATAAAACATGTATAATATATTTCGAACCCATCCCAACTACAAGGTAAATGATCAATAGTAAGAAACCTATCACACCATGAGGAAGATCTATAACGGACTAAGGAATCTCAATGTTAACTTACCCTCAAACATAATCTCCACAACCCATATTATGGAGAGAACTTCATGAATTCATAATCTCCATCCTCTAACTCCAAATTATTTTATTATTACTCTATATAGAACTTATAATGGATGTGACCAGTCCTCATCTACTCCTAGATCACGAAAAACTTATTTTTACTCACCAATAATAACTTAGGATCCATTAAAGATGACTCTTATAACTCTATCCAGTACATGGGTGACCTAAAAGTTCTCCAATAAAGGTTCTCAAAGGGTACCATTCCAATGTTGACGTGGTGGCTATTATTATATAATAACTCTAATAAAGACAAAAAAGCCTCCTAAATCAGGATAAAATTCAATATTCTATCCTTCATCATATACTAATGAACCTTAATGGTATTCTATGTTTGACCATCACTCTGGGGCGGAACACTATACATAACCACAACTGATTCATGAACTCCTACTATAATCTCTTCCATAATTGAGATGTTCATGAATAATCTTGGTCTAATATGATAATTTAGTGTATCACATATATCCAAATTACCACCCTAATGTACAAGCATCCCAAGATCTCCATAAAACTCATCACTTGAATTGGAAGGAAGTAGGTCGATTTGGTTAGTCATTTTATAATCACCCTGATAACATCATGAACTATTACTAATTATGGGATTCCTATCATGAAATCAATTATTATTCCATACCAATTACACTCTAGAAACTAAACGTTCCAGGCCGAACCTACTAAGATTTGGTGATCCAAATTCACCCATTGAAAGGTGAGACATAACAAGTTAATCTTGAAGATAATTTAAATTATATATTCTCATATTAAATAATGGTAGAGGTCCTGGTATATATTCTTGACCCCTAGATGTGCCACTAAATGTGAAGTATGAAACTCCTTCTAAACCTCTCATATAACACGAATAGAAACACCATCTTTCCCCATAAGAGGATGATGTGCAACCTTACATTAGAATATCCATATGGTGAATCACGTGAGGATATCAGTTCATGAAAAACCTTGAGGTCAATCCCAATTGTTCACATTCACATGATAAAGAAGATAAGGGGACACCTATATTGATTGAGGACAACAAAATTCCTCCTCGTATACTAAGGAAAATATTAGCATAGAAAACTACTCATATATATCCCTATAAAAATAAGAATGACAATTCCTAGTAAGAGAATTAGCCTCTAAATTTCCCATATCTATAGTATATATAATATCTAATTCATAGTCCTACATAAAATTTGACCAATTCATTTCTATTAGTTTAATATATCTCTACATAATGATGTAATTGAGACTCATATGTCCAATAAATACTATGAAATGAACTTTTAGAAGTTAGTGCCTCAAATTATTTAAGGATAATATTATTAATTCCAACTCTAGATCCCAAGTTTTATAGTTCTATACATGATTTATTGACTATCCATACTCATAATAAATCACCACCTACCGCTTAATTAACATATAGCCAAGCCCAACTCCCAAAGAATAATGTAACACCAAATAATAAAATCCATACCATGAAAACCTTGGGATAAGTTCACTCATATAACATTTCTTTATTAGCACAAAAGATCTGTACAATTACTAAGAAAACAAATATCTCCACCATTTGAGTAAGGGAAGTCTTGTGGCCAAAAAACATGGATAATTATACCATAAATATCCTATAATACCCCTCCGACCAAAGAAATTTATGCACCTAAAACGTGTAGTTGGGTGGATAACAAGCTATAACTACTTGGATATTCATTAGGTCAATAGATACTCTACCCTCTACGATGACATGAATTTGGAAGTGGTCTTATTAGATATAGAACTGATACGTTTAGAGCATTCCATATAGTTTTTTTCTATGTAGTATGTCAAAATAAATCCCTATATTCTCATCATGCTCTTATTATGATGCTAAATAGATGAGGATGTCATCGATGAAGACAAAAAAGAACCTATCAATGAATACCTAAATGATATGGTTCAAAAATACCATGAATATTACCGAGGTGTTCATCATGTCAAACGAAATCACTAGAAACTCACAACGGAAATAGAGGCATTGAAATTAAATATTAAGAATATCCTTGATTTATACCTAAAGTATGTGGTTGCCAAACCTATGATCAATCATTGAGAACCACTTTACTCCCTTTAATTGGTTGAAGAGTTTGTTGATTCTTGGTAGAAGGTAACTATACTTGACTACCACATAATTCAATTAGTTATTTTCAATAAAGAGACTCAATATCCCATTATATTTCTTGGATAACTATACTATAGCTTGCTAGGGGGGAATATGGGTTTGATCAAAACGTACTCCTTTAGGTCCCCCCAATTTCCCCTTCAGCTCTCTAAGCTCAATTGATTCCATCTGATAAGCTACCAAATATATTGGAGTTTTCTTGAGGTACATATTGATACAAAATTAAACTAATTGATTAGGGAAACATATTGGAACATACTCATGAAACATGTCCCTATAATCTTCCAAAAATATTATAAGATCATACCTGGTTTTTACCACAAAATATAAAAACTCACCAACAAATGAGTTATTAGATGTAACTTCATGTTCATAGATTGTACTCATCTCAACTAAAGGTCCCACTCACTTATGGAAGAGAATATCAATCCCTCAAATCAATATCACATCATTATCCAATAGTAGTAGTTTATTTGGACATGAATTGAGGACAACTAGTCCACACCAAGGAAGGAATTGTATGGATTTTTCATATCCAATATGAGGTACCGTGAAAAACCCTCTCCATTATACTTAATTTAGATTAATTAGAAGATGTGTGTGAACTTTTTATTTTCCATGGTATAATTCTCTAGTTTCATTGGTAAGTCTAGGGGATCTATCAAAATATCAATCTCTTGAACTATGGATGTTGCAGTAAATAATATCTTGTTCTAGTGTTTATGATTATGGGTTCCAAAGTAGAGTAAACATAGATCATACCAAAGATAATGATGGATGCTTCACAGTCATAACCCTCCTCCTCCATTTGGCCACATCCTTGACTACCAACCCTCTTAGTCTCGCATGAACCAACAAGATATTGTGGTGGTGGGAGAATTACATATCTAATTCTTCTTCCTACACCTCAAATTGGTTCACCTCCAACTCATTTATCAATGTTTCATACTATAGGACCGACTTGTACACCCTTTAGAGGTTCCTGACCACATCACCACCTTTGATACAGTGGCCCATTGACTTCCTGACTATCCCTAGATGGACAATGGGTCCAGAAGTCATACACTATATGAACTATTCTTACACAAGCATAGAAAATATTATCCTATAGCATATTATATATCCTCTATGAAACCTAAACCACTGATCATTGATTTTGAGATGGTGTATGGGAATTTATTCTATGTTGTAATCTTAATGCCTAACATCAATCATATACAATAGATGACCCTACTCTTGGATATCCTTATCCAACACCTGATACCTACTATCAATCTTCCAAGAATATCTCTAAAATCAAAGATCACCATAAAACATTGTATTATGTGAAGATACTAAATGGAATAATGATAGATGAAATTTTTATATGGAGGTCACAATAAAACTTGTATGCTTAGAAGAATACTACACAAATCATGTGATGGGAGTAAATAATTACTTTAGTGAATCTTAACATATAAAAATTAATTTAAATTCCTCAATCTGTGACTCTAATATCTATTGGATGTTAATATACCTTAATGCTGCTGGGTAATACTTTTTGGAGAAAAAGAACTCAAACTCTATCCATGGAAGAGTCACCTCATTGTGATTCTAGTTGATCAACATCAACTAATAAATCACCAAACTTTATGGATTCATAGATAATACCAATAAAATATAATCGTTAGGAATCAATACAAGGAGAAATAGTTGAACCACCATTTCAATCCAGTCCTTGATCGCCTAAGGGTCTTGCTTTCCAGGGAACAAAAGTGTTCATTATCATTAAAACTCATGAATCATACTCACCCTATGAATATCCTCATCATGTCCTATAGTAATAATTAGTTACTAAGTAGGTGAGCAATTTCATCTTGTATTATATATGGCATTTCATTCAGTAAGAAATGGGAAGAGGTACAACTCCTCTTATGGCTAGTGGAATCTCCTCATGATCTAGTCCCTTGATAGAATAATCATCGATTATATATTTGACATCATAAGGCTCAATCCTTAGAAACAAAATTCCACATCCTTACCTTAGGATAATGGATGGCTATCTATGTGGTATAATATGAACATTTAAAATGTTTTATAATGATAATTAAATAATATATGGGGATCTAACATAAAAATAACATGTAAATAAATGAACCTTTTCTATATGATTCATATAATTGTTTTGGTTCCCTGTGACCAGTTTTGTATTATATCAATTCAATAATAAGATTATTAGAGTCCTGGTGAATGGATACATTATCCATTGCATAATAATTGGGTTACCTATCCTGTAATTCAAATAGAAGACCCTTAAAATTTAATTCCCAAAATTTACTAACCAATACTTGTAATACATCGAAGTTCAAACTCCATACTTAATACATACACACTTTGACACCACTTTGACAAGAACAAAACCACTAAAACCTCTCTTGGGCAGTGGTATGCTAAGTGTGACACCCTAAGACCACCTCTAATAAGCTAAGGGCTGGTGACTAGCACTGATAAGTCATATCACGCATGATGGGAGGACATATCTTAAAGTACCTATATACAACATATACCTTCAAAAAGGATATAATAATAATAATAATAATAAAGATAAATTCAATATATAATGTATATGACAAAGATTAAGATCGATAAAGATAAATTAGTACATGATCCACAATTGAAAAGTGGAAAATTACATGCTTAATAACCTCATAAAAATACAAACCTAATAAATTGAGTATAAGAGGTCCCTATAATGATCATTCTCTAAAAAAATGTCACCCACTACTATCATCTCTTGGTAACACTAAGATCCACCAAAATAATGTCTTCCAATATCACCCTTAAACTATCTATTGTCTATATATTCCAGAACATAATTGGGTGAAAGCACATATAGAGGAGTAAGTATATAGATACCCAATAATACTCCCTAAAAACCAAAATGGAATAGTAAGAATACCCATCATATCAAATCGCTCAGGAATGGAATAAAGAATAAATCATAATAAAATACAAAATTTTACTAAAGAAGATAAATCAATACATATAAGAGAGGATTCCACTCTTTATAGCCCATCAATATGAATATTAACAACCAATCCAAAAAAAATGAACCACCAAAACCAAGAAACCCATGTCACCTCTCTAGAACTATAGT
The DNA here is from genome assembly GCA_963277665.1 of Viscum album. Classification (NCBI taxonomy): domain Eukaryota; kingdom Viridiplantae; phylum Streptophyta; class Magnoliopsida; order Santalales; family Viscaceae; genus Viscum; species Viscum album. Next base: position 2,009,674,113 of record OY728141.1, on the reverse strand, counting down.
GGGGAACCCAAACCTTGTCAAAGGATAAGTATCAACCAAGGGATAAATGAACCTCATTGGTTTCCTTTCACCCACTATGATCATGTATATAGGGTAGTATAAATTATATATATAGAGGATTCACTCCTCGAGTATGTGAGAGAGTATTGAATATAATATGAGATACATGGGAAACACTTCGGACATAAACACACTTCTAGGGGAGCATCTATCCCATGAACTCTATGATTTCCATGATTGATTCCCACTGTTATCCCTACTGGTCTGAAGAGAATAAAAAACACGTATCACCCTGTGTTATAACTCGTATGATGAAGAGAAGTGAATCATCATGTTCCAAGATGGAAAATAAATTTCATCACATCGACCCACTGGAAATACACAGTTTCTACATGACAACATTGGTCACACCATGATGACCTGTCCTTAAGGGGGCATATAGTGTGACACCTTTCCCTTCTTCTTATGTTCCTTCATACTCTTGAGAAATCACTTTGTGTCACTCTCTTCCAAGTTTTTTCCACATGGACCATGTTCTAGTAGGATCCACGACATGTGCGGTGTAGATTTCTCCACCTAACACAAACGGATGGCCGCGTCCCTCTGCCAGCTGTCGGCCTACTGCCGGTGGCTCTTTCCGCCGGCCTGGTGATGGCGGCTCTTTCTGCACTGGCGAGGACAAAGCTGGCTGTGGTGTCTACCATGGTGCGCCACCCCTTCCCACGACTGTCGGTGTGGGCCACCACCGGTGGCCTCTTCCATGGACCACCAGGTCTGCTCTGGTGGTCTGTTCTTCGTGATGTATGCACCTTCAACCTCCATGGGGTGCCGCCTTCCATACCAAGGCCTCAAAATCTTATTTCCACCATTTTGAAGTTTCATCCATGAATAATGTACAAGGAGTAGGGGATCATGCCTTATTTGTGTCAGCCCACACCCTTCACAGTAGAGTTTAAACATGGGGTGGTTTAGGATTGAATTTCTATGAACCAAATAAATTTATTCCTGATACAAAACCCCAAGAAAAGGGACCCTCCCATAAGAACAAGTTATCTGCAGATCAACCTATTCATGGGTTGATTCACATTAGTTGTTTTAGAATGAAGAATAGAAAAAATGAATTCAAATTAAGCAACCCCTAACTAGAGGAGGTTCATTTTTGGAGCGATCCATTAATGGGGATTCCATTGGTGTTCGTCGCTCTCCGGTCCCGTTCTTCAGGGTGCATCGATGTTGTTGGATATTCTCTGGAAATATTTATTCATTTTTAGAGAGGATTATTATCATATATTCATTAGAAAAGTTCCATGTTTTAATTCCCATTTATCCAATAGGTTAATCCATTAAAATAGAAATGTGTCGCAATATTATTGTTACATTATGGCATTGCGTCATTACACTAGTTTATTTATGAAATAGTGTATCAATTACACTTCATTTAATGAGTCATTATACTAAAATTTAACCATCCATTAAATGAATACATTTAACGAGACTAATCATCACCTCATCGCTGCGCTGTAGTGTGGATGTGTCACCGCTCAATGGCGAAGGAAACAAAAAAATAACTTTTGAAGTTATTTTTATTTTTCTCTTGAAAAGTCCGAAAACTAACTTTTACGATCGACCCTCGCCAGTCAAAGTTAAATCCATTATTAGGAGATTTCATCATTTTGGATGCAATGGTGCGATCATATCTTCAATTCGGGCACCCATTTAGTAGTTTCCAAAACCACACATGTGCACCATTTTAATTCGCTTAAAAAAAGTTCAAAAACTATCTTTCACCCTCGACCTGTGCCAGTCATGGTTAAGCTCGTCCTAAGAGTAAAACACCCTCACGAGCTCAAAATTACTCTCATATTTCCAATACAAGTTACCATTTAGGAGTTATAAAGATTTAAAAATAAAATAATTGTTACTCAATTATTTTATTCACGGAAAAAACTAACTTCCACTATTGGACCACGCCAACCAATGTTAGGCTCTGTATAATGAAAGAATACCCTAACAATCTCAATGGTGGTCTCAAATTTTCAATCCGATTAACTGTTCATGAGTTATAGGATGTTTAAAAATAAAGTAATTTTATTTAATTATTTTATTTATAGTTATGCCATTTTTGGGTTTTCTCACTGAAGGTCTACACTGACAAAAATTAAGTCATGCCTAGGGAAAACCCGCCATCCTAAATGTAACAGTTCCCTCAGATTTATGATCTAGGCACCCATTTAAGGGTTATTCCACCTTTTTAGGAAACTCTCTCATGTTCACTATTTAAAACAGAACATTTTTCGATGGGAAATTCCGAGAACTCCGAGTTTCAGAATCACACGCCGTCTTACTGCCTGGTCTCAAAATAATTCCATATAATTAAATTTAAAAAAATACATGGAATTTCCAGGACATTAAATTAACCCAACCTTTAGGTATTTATGTCCCTATAATCCAAAACAAGGCCAAACAAACAAATGTGGGCACTAAGAATGAATATGAGGCTCCCACTCCCATGTTCTATCCTAGAGATTACTGTGATGCCTCTGAATGTACACCAGAATAATTTACCATCCATGAAGGTGATGCTCTTGTAAATCCTCTATCTCTACTGGGAACTCCACAAACATCACCCCATCATCAATGTCAAGCTCTCCCTGGTTGATGACATGCGAGGGATCATGCACATACCTCCTCTGCTACGAAACATAGAAAACATCATGGAACTAGTACATTTGTGTGTTTGTGTGTGGGGGAGCTAGGTAGTACACCACCTCAACAACTCTTCTTAGAATTTGAATAGTTCTGATGAACCTCATAGATTACTTTCCTCCCTAGACAAATCTCTACAATCCTCATCGGGGTGAGACCCAAAGGAACACATGGTCTCCCTTCTTGAACTCTAAGGGACTGTATCTCTTGTCAGTATAGGACTTATATCAGCTTTGTATAGTCTTCATCCTCTCTCGAATGACCTAAACCTTCTCAGTGGTAGCCTATACCAATTCTAGACCCATGAGTACTGACTCCTCAGGGTCTGTCCAACAGAGAGGTTATTTGCAAGGCTGCCCATACAAATCCTTGAATAGTGCCATGCCAATGGTGGATTAGTATCTGTTGTTGTACACAAACTCCACCAGTGGTTGGTGGTCCTCCCAACTGTGAACAAAATCAATAACCCAAGCATGAATCATGTCCTCCAAGGTCTATTTGGTCCGCTCCCTCTAACCATCCATCTATGGGTGAAAGGATGTTCTCAAGCACAGCTGAGCCCCAAACACCTCCTGTAATCACTTACAGAACCGGGATGTTAAGTGTGCATCATGATATGAGACTATCAAAAATGGGACTCCATGGAGTCAAACTATCTCCTTCATGTAGAGGTATCCCAAACTCTCTACTAAACTCTATTCTTGAATGGGTATTAAATGAGCTGACTTAGTGAGTCTGTCTAGGATCACCTAGATTGTATCATTCCCCTGGATGTACTTGGTAATACCATCATTATTTTCCATTGATATTCCATCCCAATTCTAACTAGGTACATCTAGAGGTTGAGTCAAACCTGCTAGAACCTAGTGCTCAGCCTTCACTTGTTGAAAAGTGAGGCATCTTGAGACAAACTCTTCCATAACCTTCTTCATACCTAGCCACCAGTACTAACGCTGGAGGTCCTGGTATATCTTCTCTACACCTATATGTACCACCAAAGGCTATGTATGGAACTCCCTCAACACTTCCTCCCATAAATCCATTGGTACTATAGTGCGTCCTCTGAAAAGGATGATGTGCTTCCAACCTTTCGAATATCCATCAGGTGAATGCCCTATAGACATCTGGGCACATGTGGTCTTGTAGTTGGCATCATCGAGTTGCGCCTCCCTTATTCACTATAAGAGTGGAGGGGAAAACACTATCGAATAAATATAATCTTCCTCATCTATATTCAAAATGTATATCTGAAGCGAGGCCAACTGCTCTAAGGCATCATTGAGTAGATGTGAACTCAATCTTTTGCTGAGAGCATCTACCACCAAGTTTCCCTTCCCATGAGTATAGACTATTTCAAATTCACAATCTTAGAGTAACACTAGCCAAAATCACTATATAATATTGAGATAATTTTTGACAAAAGATATACTTGATACTTTTGTGGTTAGAGTAGATGATTAATTTTTCTTCCATAAGGTATTTTCTCCACATCTTCAGTGAGAATACTCCCACTGCCGACTCTATGTCATGAGTTGCATAGTTCTATTCATCCAGTCTCAATTTTCAAAAGCCATAGAAAATAACTACTTTCCCCTATATCTAGACACATCCAAGACCAGTTCCTGATGCATTACATAACACCAAGTAGTTGGTGACCTCCTCTAGTGGCTTCATCATAGGAGCACTCGTCAAGCTCTGCCTCAGCTAATAAAATCTATGTTGGCATATTTTTGTCCACATGAAGGGGTTTCCCTTCTACGTTAATCCTGTCATGGGTGCTGCTACTCTGGTGAAGTTGGGTTAAAATATCCGATAGTAACCATCCAACTCAAGGAAACTCTGCACCTCGGTAATGCTCTTGGGTGGATCCCAAGAAATAACTACCTCTATTTTTTTGGATCCACCGTAACTCTATCTTCTGAGATGACATTTCCTAGGAAGTGGAACTTTCGTATCTAGAACACACACCTTGAGTGATTACCATATATCTAGTACTCTTGGAGTGTTTCGAGAATCATCCTTAGGTGTATCACATGCTCCTCCTCTTAATGTTGAATACACTAAGATGTTATCAATGAAGACCACTACAAACCAGTCTAGGTATGTCTGGAAGATCCTGTTCATGAGTCCCCCGAACACAGCTGGGGAGTTCATCATGCCAAACTACATCACTATGTACACGTAGTGGCCATAGAGACTTCTGAAATCCATCTTCGAGATGTCCTCATCTCGCAATTGAAGTTGGTGATAGCCTGATCTCATGTTCATCTTTGAGAACCATACCTCCCCCTTAAGATGATCGAAGATGTTATCAATCCTTGGTAGAGGATACTTGTTCATCACAGTCACCTGGTTCAGGTGCTTAAAGTCCACGTATAGCCTCAAGCTTCCGTCTGCCTTCTTGCAAACACCACTAGGGCTACCCATGGTGAAATGTTATTCCTTACAAATGTCTTCCTCTGCAAGTCCTGTAATTGTACACTCATCTGCCATTGCTATGTGAGATCCATCCAATATATTGGTGTAGATATCTATGCCTTCTTAGAGTACATATCAAAGCATAAATCTACCTCTCTATAAGGACATAGTATTGGGACATCCTCTAGAAAGACATCCTCGTACTCATCCAAGTCTCGAAGACTAACATAAGTTTCCTACCTTCTCACTGCTGACATCGACTGGAATTATCTATTCAGCCAAAGAACGTTCAACCACAATGGGTATCTCTAGAAACCTAGCATAAGTAGGAATGTACAGAGGAATAGTACCATATCAAATGTCCTTAAACACATCTCTCTAAGTGGTCTGAGCCCTGAAGCACTGATCGTATCATATTCATCAAATACCTAGAAAAGGTCTGTTCGCCTAGATGAATACTCAGATACCGACATGTCATCCTGACGAAGCTAAAGAAGCTCTTGGGAACACATAAATCTTATCTTTTATGGAAAGAGACTGTTCTTGGAGAGAGGTTCTCAAGATCTATCCACAAAAACATAACCTCATCATAAGATCAGGTGATCTGACCACCGTCATCACCCTATTGAGCATTATAGAAGGCTCACAGCTAGGACTACCTTCTGATCCAATGGTGCCCTGACTAGAAAGAAAACTCAATCACCACCTCAATCCAGTCCTTAACTGCATATGAGTTGGGCTTGCATTGGAACCTGATGGGTCTCTGTCACTGGAACACGTGTAAGGATCTAATCCTACAAGCATCTTCTACAGGTAGAACCGGTAGTAACTTCTGACCAATTAGTGGTGATATCGCTGTGACATTTTCCAAAGGTACCATCTTAGAATATGATCCCTGAACCAAAGCCTAATAACTCTATATAAAATCCTCATGGTCACGCACGGGAATCCTAGATGGTTGTTTGTGTGGTGGCATCATGAAAGAGAATAAAGATGAATCACAATCAATTTATTAAACATGGTGAGAAGACTTTGACTCAAAAAGATCATGGGAAAACACTCAAAGACACAGGAAACCGGTGTCTTCATGTACCAGGTCCAAAAAATAGAATTCAGGGTCCTGGTGTATGGATATTTCAGCCTCCGCACCAAAACTAAACTCCCTAGCCTTGAAGCTAAACTCGAAATACTTAACACTATTTCCCCATAAAAATTTACAGACTCCTAGTTCTTCTGGTTGAACTAACAACCTCTGATACCATCTTTTCACGACCTGCCCCCAGGGCCTGTGCTGTGACTAACCCCAAGTCCTCCTTCCATAGGATAGGGGCTAGAAACTAGAATGGATAAGGAATATCCCAAAAAGGGAATGAATTTGCCTTTAAACCATTATGCACACACAGAATGTAAACTAAAAGTACAAAGGGGACATAATAAAATCCCAAAACCATGACGAAAAGTACAAAGGGGCCAAAATACACGACCAAAACCACAAAAGAAAGTTCAACTCCCTTGGTATGTCTTCTCGAGACCCTTCTTGAATGGTAGGTGAAGGGTATCTGCATATAGCCGTAGTAGTACTCTCATCCGTTCTGTCTCACTGAGAAGCACCTGGCCTCAGACCACCAAGTTCTCCATCGAAGCATCCACCCATACCATCTCACTAAGAACCACCTGGTCCTGGACTACCAAGGTCTCTGTCGAAGTGTCGATCACCTACATGGGACATGAAATCTACGGGTGAAGACTGTGCAGGGGTGAGTAACACAATACTCAGTAGGGATCCCAAACCAAAAAGGAAATACCAAAAATGACAATATGAACAAGGTACTGTCAGTACGAAACTAATGAGAGTACACCAAGTTCACCAAGTACACCACCGAGGAGAGTCCTCCAAGTACACTACGTACACAAATGAGGTGAGTACCCCAAGTATACTAAGTACACTACTGAGGTAAGTACACTAAGTAAACAAAGTACATCACTGAGGACAGTATGCCATGTACACTAAGAGTCAGCTCACACATGTATAATATAAAGTATAGAAAGAAGGACAATCAGTAGCAGCACTGGACACCATGGGCTGTTGGGGTACTCCTCCCTGATTAGTAATGTGGGTATGCCGGGTCTCACCGAGCCGCTCCCCACCATGGGCATGCCGAGTAATATAGTATTTCCTCCCACTAGCCTTGGACTGTTGTGTTACTCATACCTGATGAGTACCATGGGTATGCTGGGTCACACAAAGCTGCTCTAATTGTGGTTTTACTGAGTCACATAAAGTCGCTTCCCACTTTGGTCATCGTACTGAGGTACTTCTTCCTAATGAGTACCGTGGGTCTTCCAGGTCACATGGAGACGCTCCCCACTATAGGATTTCCAGGTCGCATAGAGCTGATTCCCACTAGGCCATCATAGCTGATATACATATGGTCGCCTGTAAGTCGTCTTCGGGTCTCAGTCAGTTGTAGGATCGCCACACATTGTTCTGTTGATTGTAGGAGAAATCTCTCCTCAATACATTCACTATGTTTCAAATTTCCTGAAAGCCTAATTAGATTATTCCAAAAGATCTGCCTTTCCATGAGGGTTACAACACTGCAAATGAATCATCAATCAGATGCCCGATTTGAGAGATACCAGCATTTTGGTAAACAGGGCCCGGTTGCGTGTAGGCCTGGTCTGACCCGGTCGAACCGACCTGAACAACCTGGACTGTTGGTCCCGCATGACCCTACCCAGTTCAACTGACTCGACCAGACCTGGTTTGGGTTTGTTCCATCCCGGTTTGTCATGGCTGCTGGGCTAGGCCCATTGGGCCTTGATGGACCCGAATTGGTTTATCTAGGGGTCTAGCCTACCGGGCCACCCGGCGACCATGTCCCATCTGTTCTAGCCCGTAATCAATTGGCCGATTTGTTCCCAACCCTGGCTGCTCAGTGGCTGGGTGTGTGCGACCAAGTCTGGACCACATGGTGAGCCGAACATTTCCAGCCCGAATGCCCAGCAGAGCGTCTGGTTCCAGCGCACCACAACCAGCTATGCCGACTGCATTTGACCCCCAATGCATGTGGTTGCTGTACCGCGTGCCCATAAGAGAATCGGCCCACGATGCACATGCCGCTCAACCTAATGTGGTTGGATGGTCGCGTCCCTCTGTCAGCCACCATCCCACGGTCGACAGCTCATGCCGCACCGATATGGCCCGAGAAAGCCACAAAATTTCCCCTAGCGCGCCGCCACCTGCCAGCGACCTCTACCACAGGCCACTTCTAGCGGTCGACGATGTTGTCAGCCTCTTCCACGGACCACCAGGTCTGCTCCGATGGTCTGTTCATCAATTTTTCTATGCCTTCGATCTCCAAGGGGTGCTTCCTTCTCTACTAAGTCCTCAAAATCTTATTTCCTTCATTTTGATGGTTTTTCCATGAAGAACTCACAAGGAGAAGGGGCTTGGGCCTTGTTAATGTCAGCCCACACCCTCCAAATTAGAGTTTAAACATGGCGTGATTTGTTATTGAAGTTATATAAACCAAATAAATTTAATTCCAATACAAAACCCCAAGAAAAGGTAGCCTCCCGCAAGAATAAGCGATCCACTGATCAAACTATTCGTGGGTTGATCCACAATCGTTGTTTTAGAATGAATTACGGGAAAATGAATTCAAATCAAAGAAATCCATACCTAGAAGAGGTTCATTATTGGAGTAATCGATTCATGGGGATTTCATTGGCATTCATCACTCTCCTGTCCTATTCTTTGGGGTGCATCGATGTCACTGGAAATTCGCTGACATTCATTTTTCATCATTGGAGAATATTCTCATCGTGTATTCATCATAGGAGATCCATGTTTTGATCCCCATTTATTCAACGTATTAATCCATTAAAAGAGGAATGCGTCACAACAATTCTATTACCATGCACAATCGTATCGTTACATTGTTTTATTTATGAAATAGCATATCAGTTATGCTTCATTTAAGGAGTTGTTACTCTTTACGTTAATGAGCCATTAAAGGGATTCATTTAATGAGACTTTTAATCCCCTCATTTCCGTGCTGTAGTGTGGATGTGTCACTTCTCAACGGTGAAGGAAACAAATAAAATAACTTTTTAATTTATTTTTAATTTTGTTCTAAAAAGTCTGAAAACTAACTTTTTAGGTCAACCCTTTCTAGTTAAATTCAAGTCCCTTATTAGGAAATGTCTTCCTTTTAGATTCAACTATTCCCTCATATTTTAAATCTGGGTACCCATTTAAATGATTCCAAAATAGTGCACACGCACCATTTTAATTCACTTAAATTTTTCAAAAACTATCTTTCACCGTTGACCCGCACCGATCGATTTTAAGCTCCGCATAAGGGTAACATCCCCTCAAAAGATCAAAGGTATTCTCAGATTTCCAATATGAGTTACCTTTTAGGAGTTATAAGAATTTGAAAAAAAAATTGTTACTTAATTATTTTATTTACAGCCTAAAACTAACTTCCACTAGTTTCCCACGCCGGCCAATGTTAGGCTCTTCCTAATGAAAATATACCCGCACGAGATCAATGGTGATCTCAAATTCTCAATACGAGTCACCATTCATGAGTTATAAGCATTCGAAAAATAAAATAATTTTATTTAATAATTTTATTTATGGTTATGCCATTTTCATGTTTTCTCATTGGAGGCCCACACTGAATAAACTTAAGTTGTGCCTATGGTAAACCTACCATATTGAACATAATTATGCCCTCATATTTCTGAACCAAGTATCCATTTAATAGTTATTCCACTTTTTCAGGAAAACTGCTCATGTGCGCTATTTAAAACTTAACATTTGTCGATGGATCATTTTGGGCACTCCGGGCCTTGAAATCGCACACCGTCTCAGCTCTTGGTCTCTAAATAATTACATTAAATTAAATTAAAAATAATTACAAGTAATCTATGGGAAATTACTTAGGGTATTAGGGTTATCTGATATAAAATCAATTAAATTTATTAATTAATTAGTTCAATTAATGTTATAATGGAAGGGAAGTAATATAGAAACACTCCTCACCTAGGGCATCAAGTCATATCAGTTCTGGCCATTCCATGATAGAAACCCCACACTCTGACTAACATCCCTCACACCAATTCTAGAATTCCACATTGAAATAGTGTGACATGAAGATCTCAGTTCTTATGTCCCATGACACAGTATAAGGACCATGTCCCAGCCCAACCCTTCATGCTGCGACCCAAATGGACTCATTGTGAAACCAATGGTCATTCTATAGTATAAATGGCCACATCGTAACATCAATGGAAACCCATTAACATCAATGACCACACCATGAAATCTATTTTGCTTCTATTTATACTATATATATAGATTTTTTTTCAAAGTAACAATATACCAAAAATGGATAAATGAATCTATAACCATCCTAAAAAATATTATTTAAAATATCCTAAAAATTTAAATTTAAAAAATTAGGGTTTATATAAATACATTTCTTATATCATTCCCGAGACCAAGATAATTACAGAATGGTTGGATATGTTTCTGACCATTTCATTTGTTGAGTTCGACCAATATGATTTTTTTCCACTCACATGAAAAGAAGAGACATATGGTGCACCAATTTATTAATTGAAAAAAATACTTGGAAATGATTATATTAGTGACATGTAGTATTATTATGTATTGGATTGTTTTAAATGTGATGTAATCATTATATATGATCAATCTACATGTAGAAACATAAATGAATGAGTTTATCTAAACATGATTGACATGTGCATTGTCTAGTGGAGACTTTATTTAATTGAAAATGATATTATATAAATATATATACAATGTATATAATACATATTATAGTAGGTATGTTCATATTGATATATGAGTGTGTTTGATCAAAATCATGAAAAAACCCTTTATAGCTTCAGTAGTAATGATATTTTTCAAGTGGCTAATGTTTGATTACTTTTATGAGTTCAAGAATTTATTTTTTGTTAATGGTATGAAGGCCCATAGGGTTCAATAGTAATGATTTAGAACAAGGGTTGAATTTTAGACAATAAATTTTTTACAAAATGAAGAGAGTTTGATAAATCATATCCAAAAGAGTATGGATGGACTCATTAATAGTTTTGAGGTTTTGAATAAAGTTCACAAGGTATGGAAGTGGGTGGTTGTTATTTATGAAATAAAACCCATGAATAATATTACATGAATCAAGTATATTATAATCTATGATATGAATGTGATAGATTTCATATATAATGAAATAAAAAATATAATTAGGTATGTGATGCATGTGTCACTTCATATGACATGAATGTGGTTTATGATATACGATATTCAATTGTGTGAATTACTATCATGTATTTAAAATTATTTATCATCAATTAAAATTCACTAATGTTCATTATTAAGGGATTAGTAATTATAATTATTAGTTTTGATTCATTAAAAATCAGAAGCACCTAATGGGAATATATTATGAGTAATGTACAAAAGATGCCAAGGGTTGACAGATGACACCCCGTATGTTTCATTGATTTAAGGTAGGATATATAAAGTGTGTGATTCTACATATAGGGAATGTGGTGTATTATGAAGTGAAGACAAAGATCACTTCCTCCCTATTTTAAATTTTTATTCAGAGAGATGGTTCTAGCACACTTTTGGATTATGATATATTATAACATGTCATACATAGATTCTAGTGGTAATTGTAACATATATAGAAGAGGTATCATAATTTTTGTTTTTTATTGATATTCTTGATGCAAACTCTATTTAGATAAAACACATTGGAATTGAAGTGTTCATATTTTTTATATTCACATGAGGATTCTATGACTATTTATTTGGATAAAAAATTTGTTTCTTACACTATTTATGACCATGAAACGTTGTGAAATACCCATCAATAACATGGAGGTACAAATGTGTAGGTTTACTCATACAAAATTTGAGACTCAAGTTGGTATTTTTCTTGTGGGATTTGACACACAATAAGTAAAAAAATTGTGATTTTTTTTTCAGATTTATTAGCTGTTTTGATTCATTTTTAAATTCAAACATTGAAAGTTGTTTTTTTAGATAAATTTTGGGACAAAATCAATGACTATTTAAACAAAATTTCAATTTAAAAAAAATATTTTCAATTTTTTCTGAAATATTATTTTAGATAACATCTGTGATTATTTCATTGCAATTTATAATTCAGAAAATATTACTATTTTTTTGGATTAACTTTTAGTATTATTGTCTTGGTTAAAATTAATGACAATTTTGGTGCACTTTTTAATTTTACAATATTTGAATTTATTGGATTGATTTTAGTGATAATTTTGCAGTAACTTTCAATAATTATTTGGATAATTTTTTTATTTTATTGCTTTTACTTTTTAATACATATATTTTGGTGAAATTAATTCAAAAAATATGTCACCAAAGTTTCATATCATATGGAATTTAATTTAATTTTTAAAAATTGTTTTGTGCATATTTTTTTTGAATATTTATCATCCCAAAATGATCATTAATATTTATCAATATTTATTGCACACCACTATTTATTAATATGTCATAATTATTATTTTTACATTTAAATAATTAATTTTAAAAATGGAAAATTAATTATTAGATATGTTGTTATTATAATTATATAATTACTATACTATGATATCAATTACAAGTAATAATTTTTATTTTATTTTTCAAGATAAAACATTAATGTAGAATTTGGAATATTCAGAAGAGATTTTATATTATTTGATTTTTTTATTTTGATACTTATTTTTTTTCTCATTTTAGTTATGACACCTATCAATATTACTAATAAAATAGACTATATTTTTATTTTTATTGAATCTTACATAAAATAATAGAAGGAGAAGATTTCAATATTTATCTGATTTATGTATATAGAACTTCCCTTAAGGGATGATTCTAATACACCACTCATGGATAAAAATACCACCCATGAGAAGAGGGATATATAAAGGTTTAAGAAATAAAATAATGTGTATTCCAATAACAAGGAATGTCATTTAAGAATAATTTTAAAGAACAATGGTTAAAAGTATTAAAAAATACAATGTTTTTTTGTTGAGGATATTGAAATTTAATATATCAAGAATTTAAAGAAAAGGATAGGCATACTAATGAAAAGTAAAATTTCCATGAGATATGATTTTAAATACAATATCAAGGAGTAAATATTTTGGATGTTTTATCATTCATCAAAATTTAAATCTCATAAAAAATAACTCTATAAGGAATGGTTAGTTAAACTGGTTTTTGTATCCATTCCAACAACGTTTTGATTATGTTGGTAAAAATACTTCAAGATGTCTCTCAGAATGTTTTGTGTGTGATTTTGTTTGTTGAAAAAGCCAGATGACCACAAATGAGTATACTTGGTGTTTTCTGAAAATGTGTTTTTAAGGTGGCGTAGTTTCCTAGTGTTTTCCAAATTTTATGGCCTCAAAATCGGGAGTTTGATGTTAGAAAATGAAATATTTCTTCATAGGAGTGAGTGGCATGAATAACTTTGAAGAAAGGTGGAAAATAATGATAACCTCATACCATAATGAATGGAATATATACCATGTTCCGGGAATGGTATGAAGAGTAGCATAAACGGTACGCCGAAGTAGTTTGTAGAACCAAAAACGGTTCACGGCTGAGCAGTAATGTGGTACGTGGATGGGATGAAGTCGGCGGAGGAAATTGACTATGTAGGAGAAAAGGCGGTATGAGGAGTGCATAAGAAAATGGTTTTTGGATGGCTTGTGGTTCGTAGTGCCTGAAGAATCGGTAAGAAGTGGAGGCGGTATTGAAAATTCTATAAATCTTGATTCAATGGATTAAGTGGGTATCTTTGACTATATAAGAAAAGCTAATCCAACCGATTACTTGGGATATTTAACATTATTAGAGAATAAATTTTTCTCTATGAATTTGGAAAATTCTGAAAGATGTTCACGTTGAAGGTGTTTTTGGGGATTTTTAACCCGCAAAGTAATTTCGGTACGTAGAGGAGGAAGTATGGTACGCGGATGGAGTTGTAACGGTACGCGGAAGAGGAATATACGGTACACGAGAGGGAGAATTATACAAGTGGTACACATAGGGGGAGCTCTGGTATGCAGAAGAGAAGGTAGTCTGTGAACAGAGAACAGTTCGGGGACCAGAGGGGTTTCCCAGAAGGGGTTTGCAGAATTAGTATGTCGCAGCGGTATACAATTGCAAAGGCGGAGGTAGTCCGTGGATGAAGGGCGGTTTACGACAGTATCAGTGGTACATGAAGAAGGTGTCCCACATACCAAACCTGGTACTCAGTACGCGGGAGGATCACGTGGTTCTTGATTTTTATAAAGAAGCTTTCCAAAGCTTCAAATCACATTGCGAAAGTATTTTTCAGTACCTAGTAGTTCCCGGGAAGGTGGAATTCATCTTTGGGTGAAAAAGGAACTTCAACGAAGCATCTACCTATAGTTGTGAATGCAATAATTCATGAAAAATAAAGGACCTACGTGTCCATAAACTATGTTTGCCCCATAAGTCCAAAAATTGTGAGTGGATTCCTTTCCAAGAGCAGTGAGTGAAGGAAGAGGAAGACGGTGACCCTTTCAACCAGCAATGATCCAGAGAAACTGGCATAGGGAGTGACCATTGGGAATGCAGTAAGTAGACCCTAAACCTTGTAAAGGCAGTGAGCCTGGGCATAAAATATCTAGCCCAAACATTGTACTCATTATTTTTTGTGATACATAGTGAATTTGGTACAACAACACATTGTCGTTGTACACTACTTGGATGTAGCCCAGTGAGGGTGAACCAAGTAAAAATTCTTGTGTCCTGTGCATGATTTCATATCAATCTGTATATTTCTGTGGGAGGAATAGAGAATTGAGTTTTTTCTAACAACAAAACAAGATCCAAAAGGGAGAAAGTTTTAATCTACCATACCATGGTTCACCCCCCTCTCAGGGTATTCGATCTAGTGGACCTTATAGATTATTTATGAAGAGTTACAACTATTAGAAAGAAAATGGGTCCATGAATGAGTTCATATACAATTGTGTTTAAAAATGGAAATAATTAATCCAAATAAAGTAGAGATTTATTTCCAGGCTTCAACCTTTAAGGTAAAGAAAAAGAAAAAGAATAAGGAAAAAGAGGCATTAGATATGACCCCTCAAATTAAATAACAATAAAAACCTAATGAATTAACATGGAATTTTTTTATTTTATATGAACCAAAAGTTAACGGGGCTAAGAAATGAACAAATTATCACACATGGATTTATAAAAAAGATATTCTTATCAATTTTTTTTGTTTTGGATTAAGTGTAACTTTTTCATTAATAAATACATTGTGAATAGAGTATGGTGAAACCACACAAATTGGTGTATCTGTTCAGGGTTGTATGAGTAATTAAAACCAAGTGAATCTAATCATACATGATTTTTAGGATTATAGTGATACGTAAAACACAACAAAATTATTAATAAAACTCAACAAAAATCATAACAAGTAAATGAAAACATAATAAATCTATAAAATAAAAATTAATTTTACAAAGGTGAAAAATATTTCTATTAAAATTGAATTTCCCAATCCAGACATCTTTCAATATCTAACGATAATGCTATTTTACAATCCTTAGTGAGATACTATTCCTATATAAGTGATATTAGTCACTTGAATGGAAAATAATGGATATAGTGAATACAAAACACAGGGGAATCTGGCACATGTTGAAAATTTTGGAAATCTATGAACTACATTTTCTTTATCAAAGTAAAATTAATACTGCACCCACCCTCCTTGATATTTATAGTATGAGATATATTACATAGTCCCTAAAGAATATGGAGTTATAAAACACATTAGGAGGTATAATAAAGATCCTTAAATGGTCATTTATTGTATTATAAAGCCTCTAAAAGAGGATAATTTGATAAACCACCTTGAGAATTATATTAATGATACTCTCTTTGGCCTATATAGAGGAAGAGTTTCTTAAATGAAACTTTAAATTTCTCCAATAAAATTATCTCATATTAACGGGCCTTAAAATTCCATTACATCAAGCTTAAGTGCAAACAACATTAGGGATTTTTTATTTCCTCATATTTATGAGTAAATAATATAAATAAATATTTATTATATTATATTTCCACATTAATTATTTAATTAATAAAATCAATTAATTAAATATCCACAATACCCAAAATAAAAATCTTATTCGTGTTTTTGATAAAAATTTAAATTTTAATACATGAACCAATTACATTATCCCAAATAATCCAAATTTGAATTATCTTATGAATAACCCTAGAGATACTTTATAAAGTTGGAAATAATTATGAATCACATTTAGAATAAGAAGCTATAAATTGTATTAAGCACAAAACATGGACAATGTCAACCCCATATAAATTATAAGTATTTCTTAATTCATGTTATTACTCAAACATATATAATTAAATCACATTTAATTATCTTTTCATGGTTATGTAGTTAATCAGAACTAATTTTAGGACTATGTTGTCATAAACCCATCAAATGAGTTGAAACATCAGGTATTTGTCAATAAAATCCTCCTACATGATTAGTTAGATAACCAATTAACTTATATTAATTAAAATTATTAAATGATTTTTGATAGGTATCGAAGTAAATAACCTCACAATAAGGGAACAGTTTTTCAACCTCATTATGAAAGATCCATGACCTAGGCCAACTCAATAAACACCATTGGCAAATATATTAAAAATATGTTGTGTGATTTATGTAAGAAAGTATGAATTCAAGATAAATAACCAATATCCTATGAATGATCAATTATATCTACATAAAAGTAATCCTACCCATAATAATCTTAAAATATTATTACAAACTAACATGATGATCCTTAATTATGGAAAACCAAGTAATAATTTTTTAGGGGATTATTATCATATAATCTCCCATGTTTTATGGAATAAAAATAAATAAATTATAATATATTACAATTAATATATTCACAAGATATATAATGTCCCTATGAAAACAAAATATGACTATATTATTGGTAGAAGCACTAATAATCTCTCACAGACACTATAACTCCTGAACCATGTATCAAATACCCATGGAGCTTGTATGTAGTCCATGTTTTTATTATGTAAGGGTATTTTTAGGGGATACACTATATTATCCTCTGTTGGAACTCAATTCATCTAAATATCACCTCTGTTTATAATATCTCGAATGAGATGATATATTGAACTTTTACTTTAGAATAAAAAATATACCAATTTATTGAAAATTTTATCGCTTATGGTTAAACTATTCTAGAAAAATAAAAAACACGATAAAGATTAATATAGATATTTTTTTGTTTTAAAGTTATCATTGGTAAAACAATTTACAACGAGGACTTCCTCACCCCGAAAGACTAAAAAACATCCTTATTTTTTCTTATGTACTTAAGGATATTCCATAACTACCTAGTGAGGTTTTATAGGATTTTATTAGTATCTAATCCTCATAAATAATGCATAAAATACATTACTATTATTAAAAAAAATTAAATACAACATTTAACCAATAACCCTAACATATGGAATCAGATTCATGTGTTCACGTCCTTCAACTAGTGAAGAAAATCATGTCCTTCAAAAACACATTCCATGAAACATTAACAAAACCATATTTATAATATTCCATGATAATCCTTTATAATAATTTACCAATATATTTTTTTTGTAACTAGCCCTAAAATTTGTTATATCTATTATATATATATATATATATATATTTAGTAACACATAGTAGTATGATGTTAACCAATATTATTTAATGATAATAAATATCCCAACCAAATTTTTATTGATTTTAATGTTAGGATACAATTTTAGATGAGAAGTATGTCACACACATACAACTACAAAAATAATAATATTATCCAACCAAACAATTTTTATACAAAAATTTCATTTTTATTTTTGTTAATGTAATAATATTTGATAGCTTCTTCAAGTTGAATATTCCAATGATTAGAATCTTATTTCATCCCATAAATGTATCAATGTAGTTAGAAAATCTGAGCATCATTTCATAAATATTTTAAACCATCCTGATGTGTCATATATATACCCTAATATAAATTCCCATAAATGAATATAGTTTGGAAATTCATTAAATATATCTCATTATCAAAATAGGCTACTATGGGTAAAAAAATTATGAATGGATTCATCGATATCTTCTAGTAAAATGGTTTATTCATAGTGATTTTTTTTTTGAAAAAGCATAAAATACCAGTGATATTTATATATGTACAATTAAATATACATTTTATCCTTCTTATAAATTCCCCACTTTCAATAAATGGATTTCACCACATTTGGTTGATATACTTAAGTCTAAACATGAATAGTATACATGGATTCATTTTAGACTCCCTTTCAATAACCATTTTTAGAGATAATAATTATTATGTACTCTTGGTAAGATATTAGATCAGATTCTATGATCATTATATCACCCTAATTAGTTTTAATATATCCAAATTTCTTGGGTACTTGAAAAAGTCCACTAGTCCTTCATATTTCTTATGTGTATTGATTTAGTTCATTTTTTAAAACCCATTTTTCCAACTCAATAATCTCAAAAATAATATATTCTTTTTGTAATTATTATTTAACAAGTAGAAATTTTATCCCACTAATTATTTTATAAATATATTAACTTTATTGAAACTTAATATGTTAAGAAAAAAATAATTTTTTCTCTGAAAGATAATAAAAAACTTTCTATTTAGGAAAATCAATAAATAAATAGTAATCTGATTTGGGTAAATGTTTACTCAAGGTAATTAATTTTAAATATGTCTCATAATTTCATATATTAATGATGGAAATATTTGGATGCTAACAATTCTGGATCCCATCTTGGTCATTTTAAAGAAAATTTAATGGAACACAGTTTAGTGTAAATCAATCAATCTCTATAGAATAACCACAAAAACAAATTAAAAGGTCTACGTGAATAATCTTAGAAAGAACCATTTATAAAAAAATTATTTTCTTCTTTTATATAGAATATTAAATTATGGGGATATGGGTGCAATGAGTTGTAATACTATAACACAATAGATTGTTATAAAATTATTACCTAAAATATTACCCTCCTCAATTAAATCAATGTAAATTATTACTGTTTTAATGTTTATTTGGAACATAATTTTTAAACAAATTGAACATTTCAAAGGATTCATTCCATTGTTTCATAATGAAAATTGAACCATACCAAATGAAGTCATTAATAAAGATAGTAAATTTTTAAAATCCATTGAAAGAAACTTTTCTTATTAGGAAACATAGATTAGTATCTATGGGCTCAAATAAATCATAATTTTTTTTTCTGTACCCTTAAATGTTGATTTTCTAATTTACCTGATAAAAAATATTCACATACACAAAAAGATAAATATTCATTAAAATCCAATAATATATATATATCATTGAATGGGTACCCCATAACTCGGTGCTCGAATCATGATACCACAAGGCATCAAGCCTCCTTCTATTTATAAGAGGTATGTAACTAGTCCTAAGGGATAAAATAAAAAATTTTGGGGAACAATTTTCCATTTAAGTTATAAATCCAAAAATTGAAAAAGATGAATAATATGTAACTTATTTATTTAAAACTATTGAAGGTCTAAGAAAATATTTTTTATAAAATATAGAAAAAAAGGAATAAATATAAATATATAAATGTAGATAAGTAACTAAATCTTAAGAAAAATCCATTAACTTATCCTACCATTTCATTAATGTGGATATATGAATCACTATTAATGAAGTAAGAAATCAATACTTTCCTTGAATCATGACCAATAATGTCTATATTTCAGAAAAAGTATATATATATATATATGTGTGTGAGTTTAAATATTTTAGTATTACCCTAATAAATTTGGTAAATATATATGTATGATAAAATAAAACATATACTATACTAGTAAACAATAAAAAATTAAAAAAATTATCCAAAAACATTGATTTTCAAAAAAATCCAAAATAGTACATTTTTACAAAGATATCAAACAATTATAATCCATGTTCTAAAAAACAATAATTTTTTAGAAAACAGAACTAAAAATTATGGTTTTGAAATCAATTTATAAAAACCATATAGACTAGAACGTGTCATTTTTTAAACATTTTTTCCTAAGATCCATTGGAATCATCATGATTTCCAAAAATCCATTGAGAAATACATATTTCATCAAATCCATCAGGATACCCATAATTTATTGAAAACTATTGGAAACTCGCAATTTCTTAAAAATACACTCATGATAATCCATATATGGATAATTGTAGAATATATCTACAAAATTATAGATATATACCCATCATGATCCGTCACATACTCAAATAAAATAGAATAATCATTCATGTGGTCCCAATGTATAATCCAAGTCATCAACCATTTACACAAACCTCAAAACATACACTTTACAATGGATTGAATAAAGGATTCTTTTTTCCTATTCATTCCAACCATTTCTCACATTAACACACGGTATCTTAGTATGAAATTTAAAATGGATAAAACTAAGGGTTTTCATAATTTATTCTCATAAAATAACCTTTTCACTTATGCACACAAACTGTGTAAAAATTCTAAATAAACCACATCAAATTTTATATTATAATATAACCATTCACAAGGTAATTTTCACATAAATTAGTTTTCAATAAGTATACATTAAAAAAATTTAATTCTTATAAAACCAAATATCAAATAATTTAACAAATCATAATAAATAAATAAATATATACCATTATAACTAATACCATAAAAAGTAACCAAAGCACACACCATGTTTTTTCCCACAAATATCTACAAATTCACAAATTTATGATCGTTTAAATGAAAATGGGCGAGTCTTACCACCAATGCTCTCAATAAATTATGATCTATAACCAAAGAATTTAACCATCCATTTAAATATATTTAACATGATTTATATATATTATACATGTTCCCATGAAATTATAGATTTATCCTAATTTTAAATATCTATACAAGATTTCATGACCTCTAGTGAGTGAAACAATCCCCATTAAACTTAGAACTTCCCACATATTACTCAATATTTTTAAACTATAAAATAATAAGAGTTGGTGATAAAATTTATAGAAAGTGGCATAAACCCTGTGCTATTATAATGAATCTATGTAAAATGTTTTAAAAATTATATTAAATGCCACACAATATATGGTATAAAAAAATATTTTTTTTTGGAATTTTAACCTCATTATAGACTCTGAATAATTATTATAATATATATATATAATAAAATATTTTATATAATTTAATAATCAAACCCTAATCCAAATTTTGATTACCTTCAACCCAAATATTCATCTAAGTACACCACCACTGAAAGGACAGGATTTATATCAAAAGAATATTAATAAATAAATTTTTCTTCTTATTTATAAACCTCATTCTCTAATTCCATCATAAAACCTACTTGAAATATTTCCACTTAATGAGTCAATAATTTAATCCACTCTCCTCAGTCAAATTTCATTTATTTATCCCCCAAAATTTCATGCTTCAGTCTCTATATAAATTATTATTTCCATTATATTAAATTATAAGGTAGATAATTACTAGAAAAATCTCTTTACTCCTTAAATTCAACATAATTTGACATAATAAATTCCATTAAAATAATTAAATCCCAGAATATCCAAAATGATCTCAAAAAATTTGTTTATATGTGTCATTAATATCCATAATTACCTAGATGTCATTTAAAAATAAGTAATATCTTCTCATAAGAAAATTTAAGCACATTTTGGTAACACCCCTATAATTAAAATTTTATATTTTCCTCCAAAACGTAATGTGTTCAATATCTTACTTCACAAACATGAACAAACCAAAAAGAACAATGATATGTTATATAATAATTAAAACATGTTTATATAATTTTTAGGTTAAAGAATATATAACCAAATTATTAAATATATGTAGAAATAAAAATAGAACATTATTAATACTAAGGAATTAATAAAATTTAATTAGTACATCGGAGAAACTAATAAGAATTATTTAGGCTTTAAAAATTTATTTTTTCAATAATTGAATTACTATAGGATTTATTTTAATAACATGTAAATATTATAGATAAAATATATTGTATATATGTATTATATATTTACCCAAATATAATTAGTAGTTTATAAGAAATATGAATAAGAACAGTTAAAATTTTAAAAATTTATTTTCCTATGAAAAATATTTTCGATATTTTTTTATATAAAATTTAAATTCAAAAATTTTATAGTTTTAATTTTATGAAAAATAAAATATTTTTTTTAGAGTAATAATATTATATTAATATTTTTTCCTTATTTTTCTGAAATAGTTTTTTTAATTGAATAATAAAAAAATACTTTTTCCCAAAACCATAAAATTTATGTCTTAATGAGAAAGACCAAGAAGTGTATAAAACTTTTTAATAAGATAACAATTTATTTTATAATTAAACTTATAAATTTTAAAAATACTATGTTGGATTTAGGAAACCAATGATTAAAATATTATGGACTTATGTAACATTTTCCAATAAAAACTATTTTTGGTCTTTTCTTTTAATTACATATTATTTTGGTGTAATTTGGTATTGGATTAATATGAAATGAAATGAAATTTAATTTTTTTTAATAATATTATTTTTATCATTAAAATAAATAGTATTGGGGACTTTACTCAACACATAAATTTTAATCTTAAAAATTCATTTTTTTAAAACATGGTTTTATGTGTTACATCAAATAATGTTAAAATTTATTTTTTATTACAAGGAGAAATATTGTACAATAAAATTGATTCAATATTTGGAATCATTGTGTACAAATTATGTAATAAGGAAAATTTTATTTTTACACATATAATAAGATTTACTTAGGTAAAAACCAGTTACCTCAGTCAAACTGAGAATAGAAAAAGTTATAAATATAGGGGTAATGGGATTGAAAAATGGTTGTAATTGATTAGTTGAGATATTATCTACTTATCTTATACTAAACTATATTTTTGTAGATTTTTTTATCCACTTGAAATGTTAAACATGTTCTCTCTTTATATGATGTGGTCATATTTACAAAAATGGTCATTCACATCATCAAACTTACAATTTTTCTTATTAAAGATAGAGGGAAATATATTGTTCAAGGGTGACTAAAGTAATGAAACCTAATAGTGTATCATTTAACAAGATAAAAAAAATTGGGGGAATAGATCTAATAATAGTAAAGGATATGAGGCTACACTCTTGCATATCCCTCGAAGCAAGAAAATTAGGCACTTGACTCCCTTCACACAATGTGTGGAGTAGTTCCACCTGATTATTGATTAAGGTCTTGTATCTTTGAATTTATTTTTAATTGGACCAAGTGGTGGTGATATTACCTTATAGGTATATGGTTTTGATTTAATATTCTGTTTCAACTAAGGCCAACACAATACTTTTGATTGACATTGCTTAAGCCGATTGAGCATGGTCTAAGCCTCTATTAGGAGAGAGTATCTGTGCTCCTAGAAATCATAGAAAGGAATACAAACTGATCCAATATTGTTAAAAAAAATCAACCACCACATAAAACCACTATTTCAGGACTTTTCAATGCCCATATTAATACTACTATTCTGAGGGATGCAATAAAATACTCAGTCTCATGGAATTGGTCTCTAAATGGATGGGGATGAGCTTCTTCCATCAATGATCTTCATCAAAATGGGTTACTTATCCCACCATTTTAGAATAAAATCTTGTTATTACACTAAAATTATGATCCTATCATCCAAAATAATCCTCATTAGAGGGGATCCTTCATGACAGGCCTTGTTCCTCACCTCTTAAATGCACTAACACACAAAAACTAAGAGGATCTCCCTCATTTTTTTGATAAAAGGGATCAATAAATACCCCTTATATTCCACTATAAAAATTAGGTTTAATATTTAAAATATAACTTTATTCCATACCTAATAATCATATTCCTTTTTATAGATCCTATGGTTATAGTATATTTTCATAATACCTATATTTCCAAGGATTATTCCAAGGGAATTCCAAAGTCATCAACGTGAGTACTGTTCTTTCCTAACTTATTTTGTTTTCATTATTAATTTACCAAATATAATTTTATAATTACCATATAATTAAATAATTATTTTTTTGTAATAAATTCTATTATTATAAGGAAATAATTATTAACCACCTTTCCCCATTTCAATTAAGGAAAATGAAACTGTCATTCATGTGTTGTGCAGATTACCACCTCCATGAAGAGTTGAATTTCGTTTTTCACCACCACCTAAATTCTGTCCTTATAAGGATGTAATTGAATAATAAATGTTTCATATATAATATAATTATTATTATGATGATAAAATATATAATCCACCTTCATTCCATCTAATTCATTGAGAAATGTAAATTTTAACCATGAATTGTGCATATTATCGCCTCTATGAAGTAACATATCTCGTTTTTTCATTTAGTTTAATTATTATTTATTAAAGTATATTAATATATAATTAAACACCATATAATTATGTAAATAATATCATTACTCTTCTATAATATTGATATTTATCAAATAAAACTACTTTCCGAAATCTTAATCATCCGTTAATTATGGTGTGTTCATGTTTGGGTCAGTCTAATAACTTACTTGAACTATGATATATAATAATATCATTTATGAATATGAAAAATAAATTACATAAAATATATAATTTAAATATAAAAATAGTTATTTTATTTTGATTTTAATGGTTACATTAATTTTACAATGATTATTTAAGATACCAACACTCGTTCGTGAAAAAATCACTAAAACATGTTTATCACTGACTTTATCTTTAGAGATATTAACAAAAACTCTCATAGAATGAGAATATAAAATTATAAATAACTATGAAACATCAATTAAAGTACCTTTTATGATATATTAATAATGAAATTTGGGATAAGAATTCAGAAGAACAACACTATAATGAAACTAGTTCAAAATGATCAAAATTACTCACACCCGATATTGAAAATAGATGATAATGAACTATAAAACATATAGAAAATAATTATAAATAAATTTTATAAATGTTTATAGATATAAATAAGGTAATAAAATATTATTTTAATTTAATTATGTTTTTCATTGGAGTTTATTGTGAATTCCGCTAAACGGGGATATAAAGAAAGGGTTTGTGCTAGTCCGATTTTATTCCATTGAGTTACAAACTTCCTTATTTAAATATTTTATTACAAGTTTAATTTGTTCTACAAAATGAACAATTTTTATGATATTTAATACTTATTTTATAGGGTTCTATAATTCTTCTTTATGAACACGTTATCAAATATTTCTTACCTCAAAGATCACTTTACATGGAATAGGTATCTTGTCTCAATTTTCACCTCCTTGAGAAATATTTCATATTATTTACCACGTTTCATTTTATATTTTTCATCTACTAGAACTTTAATATTTTTTTATCACTATACTCTCAATATTAATGGTATTTAAGTTTTAATTTGAAATTATACTCTTCAAGTGGGTTTAATTTGAATGTTTATAAAGCCATACGTGTTATTTGTATCTATTTTCATTTATAGGAGACACGTTTGATAATTTTCACCATATTTTCATTTACATGGAACATTTTCTATTATATTTAATTAATTTATAATAATTATATTTAATTTTATTATATTTAAGTTTTATTGACTCCCCCACATGTTCTTTTAAATCTTACATTACCATTATCGTAAGGGTATTTGCATCTCAATTTTGTTTCACTGAGATATGATTTATATTCAACACTTATTTCCATTTTTTAATTTATATATTGGCTGTGGAATAATTTATATATCCTATCATAATATTTTACTTGGTGGGATTATACTTGAATAAATACACAAACTCCTTTTTTCCTTCTATATCATCCTCTCTTATAAGCATGATTATTGTTTTGATTCCATTCCTCTGTGAATACACTATTTTTCATTACACTGTTTGAAAGGAATTCACTTTGATTTATATAAATAAATTGATTGGGGAAATTATTTAATTAACCATACAACATTGATCCATATGGTGTTATTTTTGGGGAATCATATATAGAAATATATAACATTTATTTATTGGATAAATATTTATAATCCGTATAATTTTTATTTTAATACTAATGTTTAATGATTACTAAAGATTATTGGTTATGTATGGTATAGTTTATTAATTACATCATATAATGAATGAATTAAACTTTAATAAGTGATGTTTTGGGTTAAATATAGATTATCTACTGATGCATTGACTGGTCTCATAGGAAAACTAGCTTGTGTATTTTGGTGCACACTTTCCCAAAACAAGATATTTCCTTGGAATAAGGCATTGATAGTAAGATCCTGATGTCTAAGATCATGATATTTTGTCTCTAGTCATGTAATTAACTATTTTAAAAGATAAATTTGATCAGTAAGGAATCAATTATTGTAATCTATGAATTTATTTATTGATTTTTCAAACATGAATATATTATCCTCATAGTTTCTTTTGATTTTAAAATTATTTTTGTTATATATTCTTGACATATTATTTATTATCACTTATGATATTTTATTGTTATTTCTTCTATTTACCCTTAGTGAGAATTTAAGATCACCATTTATTTTATTTCCATTTCCCTATGTTATGAAGAAATTTATTACACATGATATGTCAAACATAATATCCTATGTGGATAATTTTTGGGAGATGTTGAAGACTTATTATGAATTAAGAAATTTATTATCTTATGGAAAACTGTCCATTAGAAGAGAAAGAAACGAAATTTATTATTTTAAAATTCTTCACAATTTTATAATTCTCTAAAACTAAAAGGTTTTTTCAATTTATGTAATTTAGCATTTATTTTAAATTATATATTTTTTTTATTTTTAAGGTTGGGTCCAAAGCCTCAATTTATTATTAAATCAAAGACCTCTTTAGATAGGGTAGAGTGAGACCCATTACATAGCCCGAAGGTCCATGTCTAAGTGGCTTGAAAACAAGGCTTCAAAGACCATTTTTTGGCCCAAAGGCCCCCTTTGTGAACAGTACTGCTACATTATCTGCACTGCTGCAGTACTGCTACAGTGCCACCACCATTACAATCTCACACATTCCCTCCGCCGCTATAGTGCTACCGCTGCTACAGTTCCACCGCTGCTACAGTACTGCTACAACCCCTGCTATAGTACCCGAAAATTCTCTCCTACCCCAGATTTGATCCTGGGTATTTTGGATGCCAAGCAGGAGCTTGTACCACTAGGGTACAAGCACATTGGTATATTTATGTCATTTATAATATTTTTGGTATCAATGCTAGTATGAAATGCATCTGTTTTCACCTCGGATCTGGGAGTGTGGGTTTGAGGTGACACAATTTGAATCAGAGTAAGGTTTAGATAACTTCAGATGTAAGGTTATTAGTTAAGGATGATTTAAGATTTGATATGTTAAGGTTGGTCATAGTTTTAAAGTTATAAATAATCCTTGAAGTTATTTAAAGTAGTATTGAATATTTTATATTTTTTAGGGATTAATGTTAGTTAACTTTAGTGAAAACTCTAAGGATAAGATAATGAATAATTCTAAGTATAGGATACCATCCCGAAGTTTTCTTAAAGTATATATTGTGTGGTTATCCTTGAAATTACAACACTTTATAGATAATATAAGTGAATGTAGGCTCAGGAACATATGTTTATAGGGTTAATAACCCTAAAAAGGGTGTATTGGGTATTTACTCAATCACCACTCATTGCACGACAAAGAGGCCTAACTGTATTCCTAGTTTGACACTCCCTATGGATATTATATTATTAATAACATTCCATTTATGAGTAATTCTGAAAAATTTGTTATGTTAATGATTTAGGTAAATGATTATGAGATAAAACATCTTAATTTAACCTAGTTTAAACATAGTGTTACTTATGTTAAACTAAAAGCTACCGTGATATTTTTGAAGAGTAAAACAGTTCGAGGAAGAGTTTTTTATGAGATAATTTATGATTATTATCTTATGATGTTAGTTTTTCATTAATCAGATTAAATATTTCTTTTTTTATAAATTGATGAATCCTAAAGGAACCAATTTAACAACGGATTCCATGGATAATTTAGTGGTTGTCCCAATGAGAAACCCATTAGAATAAGAACCAAATTGAGAAGTCATGTGATTATTCTATACATTTTACTAATAATTATTATTAACAATGTGAACATAGTTTAATTCCAAATAATTTCAAAGAAGATAATGAGTAAGTCTCATGGAAGTTATGGTTACATAGTTGATGAAAGAAAGATGATTCAACTTATTACATGTCAAAAATGTTGTAAGAAACACAGAAGGGAATATCTCATTGGAACTTGAAGATTTTTCATTTATGGAAAATAAGGGGAAAGTGAATCATTATGTGGAAAAAAATTATGTTATTTGTTATGTTAATAAGTAAAAAATAAGATTTTTCAAGTTTCACCTAAGATATTAAGGTACACACCTCATTTAAAAATATATCAATAGATTTCATCACACACAAAACAAAATAGAAACATACTGTGGAACATTATAAAACCATTAAAATATATCCATAGAATTGGAAAGTTAGATGCAGCTAAATTTTTTAAAATATGTATAAATGAAATTAATGGTCATTATTAATAAAAATTAATTGATAAAATTCAATCAATATAACTAACTAACTAATATGATAGATTTATGGTTTAAAAATATAATTTTTTTAAAACAATATTTTTATGTGATTTATTTTAAGAAAAAAACTATATTATAGACAAAATACATTTTTTATATGAATAATGTATTAAACCAAATTTAATTAGTAATTGATGAAAAATAAGAATATGAACAATTGAAATTTTAACATTTTATTTTCCTTTACAAATAGTTTTCTATACATTTTTATTTAAATATTAAATTCTACAATTTTAGAATTTTAATTTGAAGAAAATAACTTTATTTTTTATTTAAAATAACAAAATTATCTTAAGATTTTTTTTTTATTTTTTTGAAACTATTTGAATTTTAGGATAATAACGATTTTTTTACCCAATCTGTGAATTTTATGACTTTATAAGAATGAACTAGAAGTTCATAAAATATTTTAGTTGGAAAAATATGTTTTTAGTATGTAAAAATAAAATTTTAAAAATAATAATTTGAATTTAGAAAACCAATGTTTAACACTCTAAAGTCCTAAGTAATATTTGCAAATAGAAAACTGTTTTCTATCTTTTATTTTAATTAAATATTAATTTGGAAATTTTTTGTTTTGAATTTATTTTAATACCAAATAAATATAGTTTTTATAATAATCAAATTTATATCATGAAAATAAAATTCATTGATAATTTTAACCTATATATTAATTTTATGCTTAAAAATAAAATTTTTCCCCTAAAAAATGTTTTTACATTTAGATTACCTACTATTAAAATTTATTTTTCTGACACATGTATATTTTATCATTTAAAATTTTTATAAGATTTTTATTTATTTGTTCCAAATTTTGTAATAATTACCATTTAATTTTGTGTCATAAATGTTTTTTACTAAGTTAAAAACTAGTTACTAAGGTAAAACTAAAAATTGTAAAAGTAATATATCTAGGGGTAAAGGTCATAAAACATGATAAAATGATGATTATAATTGAGTTATTAGGATATTATAGACATTAAATAATCATATAATATATTATTAACTATTTTGTTTTCACTCAACATTTAAAACATGTAGTCTCTTTATATAATGTTTTTATATTTACAAAAATTCCAGTCTTACTAAAAGGGTCCTCTCAACACCTCTTCAAGAACACTAAATAAATTATATTTACTATTTAAAATATTCCCTTATTCCTTACCATAGAATCCTATTAATATTAATTGAGACTATAGTCACCTGATAATTTCCTTATACATTCATTTCAAAGGAGTCTTCTAAGAGAAATCCCAAGACCTTAACATGAGCACTCAATTTTTCCCAAATTATTTTCTTTTCATTATTAATTGCCAAATTATAATTTTATAATTAATTTATAATTACATAAATATTTTTTAATACTAAATGTTAATATTCTATGGTATTACCTATTAAACACATTTTCTATTTTCTATTATGAATAATGAAACCACCCTTCGTGAATTGTGTTGAATACCGCCTCCACGAAGAGACAACATCAATTTTTCACCACCATCTATTATTTCAAGTTATAAGGGTGGAATTTAAGAATATATGTGAGATATATAGTAAAATTATTATTATTAATATGATATAATTTATAATATACCTTCATTATATCTCATTGTTTTATGAAATTAAAATTTTAACCGTGTGTTGTGTGAACTAACGCCTCCATGAAGCAACGTATCTCATTTTCCATCTTATTTCTTTATTATATATTAAAATATCTTAAATTATAATTAACCAATTTAAAATTATCTAAATTATATAATTATTCTCTATAATAATGATATTATTCCAAAATAATTCACTTTCATAATCTTAATGGTCTGTTAATTATAATATGTTTTTGTTTGGGTCAGTATAACAACATACTCAAACAATGCTTTAAAATAATATCATATACGACTGTGAGAAATTAATCACTGACAATATATGATATAAATAATGAAATTATGATTTTATTTTGGTTTTTTAAAGGTACCTTTAATCTTTAACTGATTAATTATGATACCAATATTTGTTCGTGAAAAATCACCGAAATAGGAACATTGCTTATTTTATCTATAAGGATCATAAAAAATTACCATAGAATGAAATTATAAAATTATAAATAACAATATTTTTGTTTACCTTTTATGATTATTTAATGATTAAATTTGGTATAATAATTAAGAACAACACCAATATTCTGAAAAAAAGTTCAAAATGATCAAGATTACTCACAACTAATATTGAAAATAGATAACAATTAACTAAAATTAATGTTGATAATTATTATAAATGAAGTTTATAAAGGTTTATAGATATGTATAAGGTTATTAAATATATTATTAAGATAGTTATTTTTGTTTTATATGACTTTAGAGCACATCTGACTAATTGGGTAAGTAAAGTAAGGGTTTGTGGTAAATAAATTTTATTTCATTGAGTTATAAGTTTTCTTATTGAAATATTTTGTTCCAAGTATAATTTTTCATAATAAATTTATAATCTTAATAGTATTTAATCCTTAATTTAAATTCTTATAAAATTATTCATTTTAACCTTAATATTAAATTTTTTTACCTCAAATATTATGTTACTTGAATGGGGCGTATTTTCTAACTTTTAATCATATTGAGACATATTTCTTACTATACACCATGTTTTCTTTTGTATGGTGTATGAAATTACCATTTACTATTTTTTATCGTGGTCTGCTCATTATTCATGTTATTTAATGTTTCATTTAAAATTATATCCTTCAAGGGGTTTTTATTTGAAGTTTTTAAATCTGTAAGTGTTATTTTTCGTTATTTTCAATTCCACAAGTCATGTTTGATATTACGCAAAATATTTTCTTTTTTTATGGTGTATTAACTTCCCTATAAATTTAAATTATAATTAATATCTTTCATTTTATTATATTTTAATTTCATTGTATCCCTCCTATGTTCTTTTTATTCAAGTGTTTCCATTATCACATGGGTGTTTTAATATCTATTGTTTCATTGAGATTCGATTCATCTTCATGATTTATTTAATTTTTTGGTTTTATATTTGTTCTATGGATTATTTTCAAAATCATATCATACTAAATTTCTACGGTGGATTAGAATTTCACAAATAAATCACTTCCTTTGTCTTTCCAAATCATCCTCTCTTATGAACATGAATTTTCTACCAATTAATTTCCTTTATGAATACCCAATTTTCATTAAATTATTTAAGGTTAATTTTTCATTATATACAAAAATAAATTGATTTGGTAAATTTTTATATTATCACTATACAATTATTATCTATGATTTTTTTGGTATGCTTAAATTTAAATATATTCCATTTATTGATTGAGAAATTATTTACAGCCTGTATACTTGTTATTTCAAAATGTATGCTTATGGATTACTATGGAATTTTGGTTATATATTGTTTATTTTATCCATTACTTCATATAAGACATGCATTAGAAATAAATAATTGATGTATGCGGCCCAATATAAATACCTCTATATGCATTGATAGGTCTCATGAGATAAATTAAATTTTGTATTTTCATATATTCCTTCCCAAAAGAAAATATTATCTAGAGATAATCCCTTGGTGAAAATATCATTATGGGTAAGATCCTGAGGTCATGTCTTAGGATATAGAATTATCTATTTGAAAAAATGAATTTTGTTTTTAAGGAATCATTTATTGTCATCCATTCACTTATTTATTGATATGTCAACCATAGATAAATTACCCGCACAATTTATTTTTATAATAGAATTGTTTTTGATTATCTATTACTTATATAGTATTTAATCTCATCTAATTCTTACTTATTATATTTTATTTTTATCTGTTTTTTTTACCCTTACCGGGCATTTTAGCTCACCACTTCTTAAGTTTCTATTTTTTTTAAGTTATGAAGAAATGTATTACAGATAGTATAACTAATTGAATACAATTTTTAGAGAATTTTTGGGTGATATTGAAGGCTAATTATGGATTTATTAGTTTCTTATACTGTGGAAAAATATACCTTAGTTTATAATGGAAGTGGATTTTTTAGTTTATGATTTTTCCTAATTCTCTAATTATCTAAACCTTAATGTTAATGGGAATGTATGAAATACAATATTTTTTTTAATTCATGTAATTATCAGATAGTTATATATAAAAATATATAAATGGTATCAAGGATATTATGTAAAGCATGTGTTTTTGGAACTATATCCTGGAGTGTGGGTCTAGAGCATTATTTCCTTCTTAACTATACTTAAATAAATAGCTAAATTCATTATCCACATCATTAAATAATATTAAATACACACATGTTTTAAATCCCTCATCACCATATGAATTGCTATCACTAAAAAATTATAGAGTAACTTCAACTATCAAAATATATGACCATTTCAACTATATATGGGAATATCTCTATGAGGTTTCCTTTTAAATTATCCCATGCTTCTATAAAACTACCACGAAATGAATACTTCAGCCCTAAATAATAATTTCTCTCCAATACATTTTTCAAAATGGTGTTTTTATAAATGAGACATTAAGTTCTAAATAAATGTTTTCCTAACTCAAAACATGGGTGTTGTGTAATAAATAATTCAAAAATTTGAAAATGATAAAATGATTGAAAAATAAACTATAAAATTTTAGTTATTCTAATTGGTAATCTATTTCACCAATATATTCCAAGATCACAAAAAGGATAATGCACCATGGAACCTATTTTTATTTTCTCACAACCCTTTATAGTCCCAAATATAATGAAACCTCAAAAAATAAATGATCCCCATGTAAAAAATCTTAAGGTTCATCATAAATTATCTATATAAAACATTGAATGATTTTGAGATAAAACCATACATTTTGAAATCAATTTAACTTAGTAAATTATCTCTTAGTCAAATATTGATTAGATAAAAGTTATTTTTACCAATATCAATCCCATATAATGTTGATTGACAATTTAAACCATAAATAATTTCAAATTTATCCATACAGGTTGATGATTGAAAATTGTTGTTATAAAAAATGCCCACCAATTATAAATGGTCTTTCTGTGAAATCCTAAATTCAGGCACACGTGCTCTGAGAAATGTTTTTTTATTTCAATAAACCATTTCTTCTATGTATATGTATAATGATGGAAAGCTATAATCATCCTCTAAATTTTCCCAAAATATTTTTTAGTACCTTACAAGATCTATATGTAAATCATGGATCTCTGTGTGGGCTGTTTTAATTCATAAATACATGAAGTCTTACAAAAACCATTCACATAATTCTTATCCAGGTTATTTATTGAAAATGTTTCTTGGTAGGAATGAAATGTGTTTACTTAAATGGTTGATCCACCACTACCGAAAAATTATCATGGTTATGTTCGGATCTAGTAAACCCAATAAACAAATAATGTGAAATATATGTTCACTTACTTATTATAATTGGTAATGACTGGAATAACCAAACCAGTCATCAATGCACAACCATTAGTTGAAAAAGTAAATGTATATAAGTAAATTACATAATGTATTTATTCCTTATTTACCACCAAAATTAGAGTTACATGTCATGATATATCATGATAAACCTATGATACACTCCCTAAACTCGAATGGTGTAAAATTATCAAAAAATAATTATTATATTCCATAAGGATAAAATACATCCTCTAAAAAATCATTGAATCCAGTGAAATTATCCAGTGACCTGTTGTCTTCCAACCATATATAGAATAAATCATTATTATGAATTCATCATTAAATAAACATATTTATTTTATATAGTCTACTAATATAGATATTACATTAAAACTCGTGACGAATACACCATATATTATTTCCTTTACTTCTATGTAAAAGTCATCCAATAACCCTATTAATTTCCACTACTCATTAAATCACTACACCTCTTATGTTTGATATTTTATATTAAAACCATACACTACCACATTATTTTCCTAGTTTATCAATTATATAAAAAGAAAAGGTTTCAAGATACTATAACCATCAATATTTTATTGGATAAAATCATGTACTGATAGGATATACTTCAAACTCTTATTATTTGTATAGATGATATATCTACACATAAAAGGTAATGATTTAATCTATTCAAATCATGATGATTAAAAAAAATTCACATCACACATAGATTAATTATTATCATATAGTCTCTTATATTTACACCCATATGACACAAAATTGACTTTTTGAATCATAACACATCCTATTATCATTTCAGACATGTTATAGTGCTCCTCATAACCAACTTCAGATTTGGGATGAATCAAAACTATGTATGGTTTGTGTCTCTTCCTTAATTCATCAAATGATTCTTGAAAATTCCCACTCTAATAAAAATTCAATAAACTTTTATTCAAGGTATTCAAGGAATAATCTAGTTTAGAAAAAGTCTTGTACAAATCTTTAGAATATCCAATCAAACCCTCAAAACACCACACTTTAGGTAAAATCCTAGGTCTTTCGCCCTGAAACACCGTTTTTTATAACTTAGGATCAATAATAATTCCAATAATATAAAAAAATTCCCTATAAATTTTAATTCATGAACCAAATAGTCGAATCATTATAACTTATTCTATAAATTTAATTTATATTAAATATTTCAATCATTATTTCTGTTCTTCTCATGATCTAAATTATTTTTGAATAAATTAAGATATTATCTATAAATAATAATAAAAAGTATCTATATATTTGTGTAACATATATTTCATTAATTCTATAAATACTATAGGGGTTCTAATAGATTAAGAATTATTGATAAAAAAAATCTTAGTTTCCATATCAATATTGAAATGTTATTTATATAAAAACATCTTCCTTTAATATTTGTTGATGATATCTTTAATAATGATTTTTATTGGAAAACCAATGGAATATTTTTATGTTTTCAAATAATTTATTAATTAGGGTAATGATATACCTACATGTAGTTTAATTTTTATGGTTAATAAATAAATGAAAACACCCATCATATTCCTTAAAAAAGATAAATGGTGATTACCAAGGAGAAACACTTGAAAAAATGAACATAGTTTGTTCAAGATCATATATATACACCATCAGATGCTTTAATTACATAGTTTTTTTTATAATAATAAGATATATAAATAAGGCTTGTTATAGGTATGAGGTCAACATAAAATTTGATATCCACTCTTGGTGGTAATCAAAGAAAATAATTTGAAGAAACATAAGGCTACCAATCCACAACCACTAGTAGTAGATATTGATCCTTCCCTTCCATCATATTGAGTAATAATCCGATAAATTGACAAGATATTTATCGAACATCACATTTCATTAGACATTATCAAATTTCATGAATTTCCAACTCCCTGTGAAAAGTATTGAATGTCCTAGTCGGTCTTAGGAAGAGAATTATTTGAGTAGAAAAATTATTTTTATCCTAAAGGTTTCTCAAATAATCCATCCTGATAATTATTTAATAGGTTTATACCTGGATAATTAATAAGTCTCATGATATTTTCATGTTATAAAATATGATAAACTAGGATGGTAAATTAAAGTCTTTCCCACTCATTTTACCAAGTGAAGTATTAATATTTATAGAATACAAAACAATTTCTTATCTCAAAACCAATTGATCAACCAATATTATAGTGATAAATGAATGGGATTCTACAATATCAAAAAATAAAAAAATTATTATAGAAGTAATAAAAATGGTACCCTGAACCTTGAAGGCATTGTATCAGTCTTTTCTTACTCTAATTCTAACCCATAAATATAGAGATTTCCCCGTTTAATATGATTAAAAAAAATATCCTATTAAAAAATAATAATTTGTAACATCCCACTTATTTCTCATTGGATTGAGAAGGTGGAAGGAAATTACTTGTCCTTGAAATCCCCCAGATACCAAAGTCTAGGTATAAATTCTAAGGGATTCATTAACAGTTGTGGGATGATTTTCCATTTGAAAATATAACCACCATCCAAACATTACATAACCAAATTAACCACTACATAATGAATGATATTAATGAATGAAAAGTTAACATTTATTTTATATCAAAACTAAGTGCAAAGAGTACCACATTAGAAGACTAAAAAACAACAAAGTATATAGTAGAAGAACACAAAACCAATATACCTCAATGAAAACCATGAATCCAAAGCTCCAACCTGCTTCATTCTCCACTACAAAAAAATATCCTTAGTATCACTAAGAACCACTAGAGAAGTGTGATATTTTACTATTCCCTGTGTCATGATAAACAATATCTTCAAATGAACTAAATTGGAAATGTAGGGGTGAGTAATGAATCTCAACAGGTTTTCAAAAAATGAATTAACTACTCGTGACAATAGGATATAAAATGTTAGCACATTTATATAAAACAATTTATATAAAACACTTTCTTGTACAGTTTATATCAAAATATTAAAAAATTCCATAATAAAATAGTTTTCCCAAAAAAATGGTAGGTTACAAGGAAAACAGCCAAACCATGATCTAGAACCATTTAACAAATTCCATTTATTCATAGAACATTCATTTCAACATAACAAGACATCCAACAAGGCATGAAACATGTAACTCCCTATACTCGTGAGTGATGAGTCATCCTTTAACTAATACATCACGTAGTGAACCATTTTGAATGGGGGAATGAACTAACCCTTATTCATCTAACAAATGATTGGGGGGAATTATTACCCTTATCTATCCTAAATGCATATGAACATACAAAACCATTATGCTGGATGGGGGAAATCCCTTACCCTTTTCCATCCCACTTATGATCGGGGAGACTTCTTACCATTATCCACCCTGAATGCACATGAACACACACAACCATTATGATTGATGGGGGGAAACCCATGACCCTTATCCACCCCACTAATGATGGGGGAGACTTGTTACCCTAATCCATACTAAATTCATATGAATAAAAGCAACCATTAAGCTAGAAACCAAATCCAAAACAACCATTTCAAAAAAAAAATGCAATTTTATTGAAAACATTCAAAAAAACCATTTCAATAAAACCAAACTTTTATTTAAATCTATTTTTGATGCAATAAAACCAAAAAATCATTTAAATATCATTATCTTAAAATAAATTTAGCAATTTCACTTTCCACTATAATGACCAATTTCCACAATTCTATAAATTGTTACTAAATAGGGTTTTCAACAAGCAATTCATATCAATTTCACAACCAATTTTTTTTTAAAAAATAATTTTTTAATTAAAGCCTTGAAGTTATAGATAATAGAGTTGAGAGTAAAGCCACCTACATTGGAAAACATGGTGAAAATGAATAAAACATGAAAATGTCCCTGAAAATGGGTCAAAACTCCAAATATCGACCTTATATCCCTTCCCATAACATCAAAAAAGCCAAATATAATCATATTTGGAATCAAATAACTTATAAATCCTCATTAAACATAGATCTTAGAAACCAAGTGAGAGGGAGAACTAGATCTAATAAAAACAAAGGGGAACTACTGAAAATGATGACATACCATGATAATCAGGATTCAACACACCAAGAGAATCCATTAGATTACATCTGGATTAATGAGAGAAGACTCCATAGCCTTAAAGAGTAAAAAATACATAGTTAGGTTCAGTTTGGGGTACAAAAATGGGGTTAACACAAAACAAATTACCTAGATCCACTTTTTTATGGATCTTTATTTTAAAACATGAATGGTTAGTCACACAGTTAGACAAGACATGCACTAACCATGTGCCAAATACTACCTCAAGGGGGAGAATCAGATTGTTTCCTCACACTGTTTCAAAACTATGCACCAACCATGTCGAATCCCACTATCCATATTTCCATAGTTTCTGCTAGATGTCCACATGGTTTGTCCATCCCATGATCCTTAACGATGATCCTACTTAGATCCCTCTATCTCATTGTTCATAATTTCTTTGTAAAACTTCATAGTTTCCACTAACCATGAACAAACCGATCACCTTTAGAAAATCCCTGAAAAATTTCCAAAAGGTCTTAAAAACCTCACAAACATCACCAAACAACTATATTCAATTAAAATACATAAAATAAGGGTTACATTCTTGAATATTGGGGTGATACATTATCATAACCATTGGACTTTCCATACAAAAAATTATAAAATCATCCTCATTCTGAAAGAGTTCTTACAATTTCTCATTCAACTCCTTCTACAATTCCAAATTATCTCCCTGAATCGGACCATGTTTCTATAAAACCCATACTAGACCAATTATGTTTCCACACAAGACTTTATCTTGCCTATCCACAATCTTCTCTAGCATGTACACCAAAAAATTATCCAGATCTAGGTCAACATGATCTCATCTGGTCACATTGTTAGGATCAGGATGATACTTTTTCAACTAAAATACATGGAACCCATTTTTCACAACACTGAACTATTGAGGAAATTCTAACCTACATTTCACCCCACATACCCATTCCAGTATCTCAAAAGGGTCTTTTTATCTAGTATATAAATTTACATACATCTTAAAATGTTGTTGTCCATGCTTTAGAGAGATCCTAAAAAACACATCATCACTCACCTCGAATGACAAAGACCATCAATGATGATAAACATGATTTATGGTGACTTTGAGCTATATTTATCCAATTTCTGATCAATTTAATCTTTTACATTGTCTCTTGGACTAGTATTAGCCCAACTAGTGTTTTCTAACTGATTTCAACCCATCAAAGTGGAGAACAACCAGGATGACCATATAATTCTATAAAAGGATCCATTTTTAACTAGTCTTGATAGCTATTTTCATATGAGAACTCCAAAAATGGTATGTGATCTTCCCATGAGATACAAAAATCCATTACAGAATCCCAGAACATATATTTCAATTTATATATCATCATTTTATATTAGATTTTCATCGGAGGATGACACACCATACTCATAGTCAATAGAGACCCAAGGGATTTTGTATGGATTTTCAAAAATGAGACAAAAACCCTAGATCTCTATCTAATATGATTGAAATAGGTATATAATGCCTCTTTACCACTTATCACATGTATATTTTTGAAAAGTTGTCCACCATTTGGGATTTAATAATGGGGATGAAATGAGCCGAATTTGTGAGTCGATCCACTATCACCTATATGTAAGTGTGTCTCCAAACCATTCTTGGGAGACTTGTTACAAAATCCATAGTTATCTACTCCCATTTACAAAAAGTGATAGGTAAGGACTATAACATACCTTCTGGTAACTGATGATCTTATTTAACTTTCTAACATGTTAAGAATATTGAAAAAAACTCAACGACCTTCTTTTTAAAACCAACCCAAAAAATTGTAATTTCAACACCTTATACATATGTTGTATTTCAAGATGAAATCCCCATATGGAATAGAGGTAAGAATGGTGGAGTTGTTCTTGAAAGGACATAGGTGAAATAATTTGATTTCTAAACCAAAAAACTAAACTCCCATCCAACATCTATCTCTCAATATTCTCCCGACTAACGAGTATTGTCCTCACATCCACACATTCCGTATTGTTTTTTTGGGCCTCTTTAACCACATTTACCAAATTAAGAATGAAAAAAACTAGAAATAAGGCCACAAATTCACCTTGGTGTTCAAATTCAAATTGCATATTTTTAGGACCGACATCAACTGCCACCCATCAATATCTTCTTATTTTAACTGATCAAATAAATTTCTTATAAATTTTTCTACCACCATATTTCCTTTACCTGGAGTATACATCAAGTCAATGTCAAAAATTTGGAGATTCTATATATATATATATATATTAATTTTCTTAGATTTAAGTACCTTTGTGATAAAATATGTTTCACACTCTTATGATCTACAAAAACAATGAATTTATCATTAAATAGGTAATGATTCCAAGTCATCAAAGCATGGACTTCGACAGCCAACTCCAATGTGAGTGTTGGGTAATTATTATCATAAAACAGTAACTGACTTGAGCCATAAGAAACCTCATGGTCTCCCTACATGAGAACACATCCCAACCTTGATCCCAAAGCATTACAATACACCACATAGCCTTGTCCTGGTTCTAGAATAATCAAGATTGGTACTAATGTAAGGATAACTTTAAGCTCTTAAAAATAATCTAAAATTTATCATTCCATTGGACTGAAACATTATCCCTTGTCAAATATGTCATTTCTAAAGATAGTTGTGATAAATAACAAATGAATCATCAATAAAACCCAACTAGACCAAGTAAATTTTTTTTTCTTAAAGAAATTATTTGGAGGTTTCCAAGAGATAATAGCCTCTATCTATTCTGGATCCATAGAAAAATATCTTTCAGAAATTACATGGACAAGGTAACTTACCTCTTGTATCCAAAAATCACACTTTGACATTTTTCATTCAACCGATGATCCCTTAAGACTATCAACATTGTCTCCAAGTGTTTCTCATGATTATCAATTATCCTTGAATACACTAATATGTCATCCAAAAACACCACCATGAAATAACTTATATATCTTTGAAATATCTGATTCATCAATTCCATAAAGACTTATGGTGAATTCATACGGCCAAAATACATTAACAGATATTAATAATGGAAATATATACTTTTGAAAGTTGTTTTTGAAATATCTTTCTTCCAAACTGACAATTGGTGATATGATGGTTGCAATTAAATTTTAAAAAACCACTGAGCTCCCCTAAATTGATCAAATAGATCATCAATACGTGGATGTGGATAACAATTATTTATCATCACTTGGTTAAGCTTAAAATAATCCGCACACAACCAAAGAGTTCCATCAACCTTTGTTGACAAACAAGACCAGTGCTGGCCATAGAGATGTACTCGACTAAATGAAGCATTTTCTTTCTAGCTCCTCTAATTACACTTTTAATTTACTTAATTATATTAGTCCCATCAGATAATATGGAAGGGAAATTATAATGATCCCTAGGAGGAGATCCATAGTATACTCTACTTCCCTTATATGTGGTCCCCTTTAGAAATTCTTGGAAAAAACATCAGAAAAATGATCAAACCCTACTGGGAAACTCTTATTCTTGATCGCTTCTATCGATGTGAAAGTCAAAACCACCATCTATTATGAGATCATTCCAACTACTAGTTCCAATAATCCCATTGAACCTACCTTCATATTCTATTATCCATTAAATAGATTCTTGGTTCCATATTTAGTTGTAAAACTAACTCTTCGTGTATAATAGTCAATGTGAGCCTTTAACAAAGATAACCTATAATGGTCCAGTCCATCCCGTTGTTACACAACCAGTCCATACCTTAGATTATATCATTAATATACATCTCAATAAAATAGAAATCGTTTATCATCTTGGCTCCATCAATAGTTATAGAACATGTTCTACATACAAAGGCTCGAAATTCTCTTTGAACAATAGGAGTATTATGTTTTAACACATAAGGAATCATCTCAATTTTATACTCAAAAAATCAACATCATAAGTATAAATAATGTAATGGGATTTACCAGTATCAAACAAATATTTCATAAGGGTATAATTCAAAAAAATCATAATTCCCAAGGTTAATGGTCCATAATGACATTATACAACAAATTTATTAGCTCTATATAACTACTTTCTCGCTGCACTCTGGTCTTTTTTTCTCTGTTGAGATTACCCTTGTTGAGAGGTCATAATATTCCTAGAATAACCATGGATAGATATTTTCTACTGATGAGGATTTTTATGCTCCCCTCATTCCATCGAATTATACGACGTCTGTGAAACATGAGTAGTGTCCTGAACACCAAACCTTAGTGCACTACAAAAATATAACAAAAGATTCCCCCATCATGTTGAAATTATGGCATGGTCTCGGTGGTACAATACAATTTTTCTTGTTGTGACTTAGTTAACCTCACTAAAAACATAAAGGAATTTTCTTGGGTTTTAGAGTATTCTTAAGTTATCTGGTGGTGTTATTCCAATTTGTTCCACCTCTGTGATAAAATGTGTCCCTTTTCTTCAAGCCCTTATTGTTAGAGTTCCCACCTCCTCCCATAAGGACACCCACACTTCCTCCACTTGGATTTTCAGCAGTAAAAAATATCTTAAAAATTTTTCTATGGTTTTAGTCCTAACTCAATGGTTTGTAAAGCCTGAGTGATGATTTGGACCAATTTTTGGTTCACCTATGGCTCTGGTGCAACCACATTCTCAACATCCCCTTCCGACTGGTTCTTATGACACCTACCAGGTTCCATTTTATATAAACAAAACACACACCATAAGTCTCACTCTCTCTCAATTGAATTTTTAATATTTAAAATTTTATCACATCATACTATCATGAGAGTGCTTTCCAAAATCAGATTTTCCCATGTTCAACCATTTTTTATAAATTTTAAATTGATTTTGAAGATCAAACCACTTAAAAAATACCACAACCATTATTTTTTCAAAATAATTCATTACAAACTAATTTTAACATTTTTCAAAAATAAAAAAATTAGACCAAGTCATATGTCATTAATCAAAATGGAATATAGACTACTAATGGGAAGTCATTTTTCTATAATTAATGTTATGCCTATCTCATTGGCTAAACCCATGACAATGGGATTTCCATTCCTATAAGTATCTCCAAAATGATTATGTACCCAACTCCATGGTAACTGTAAGTTCGACATAAAAAAATTTTCTAAATATTTTTATTCTCTTAATTTCAAGTCCCAATTATCCTACTCCTTTCTACCGACCCAACTTATGGAACAAATTAGAATGAATATCAACTGCACGATTGAGATAACTGAAGGCCACTTGTTAGAAAAGGAACAAACAAGCTAATTCAACTTGTAACATCCCTCTTATTCCTCATTGGACTGAGAAGGTTGAAGGTTGTTACTTGTCCTTAATCGATATCCCCAAGACGCCAAAGGATAGCAATAAATTCTAAGGGATTTATTAAATGTTGGGGGATGATTTTACCTTTGAAAATAAAACAACCATATAGACATTCCATTAGAAAATAAACCACTACATGATGTATGATATCAATGAAATAAAATACAAAATTTAATTTATAATGAATCCATCTACAAAGAGTATCATGGAGGAAGAATAATAAACCAACAAGTACATGGTGGAAGACAAAAAAACCAATACAACTCAATGAAAACAACGAATCCAAAGATCCAACCTTCTCCATGATTCACTCTACAAAACAACCCAATTATCACTAAGCACCACTAGATAAGTGTGATAGTTTACCTTTACATGTGTCCAGATAAATAATATCTACAAAATAACCATATTATTAGATTTTTGGTGAGTAATGAAACCCATTATGATTTCCCCAAATGACTTCACTACTCATTCCAGTAGTATAGAACATTTTAGTACATTTGTATAAATTAGTTTATATAAAACAATTTGTAAAATAGTTTATATGAAAATATAAAAAAATTCTATAACAAAATAGTTTTCACAAAACAATGTTATGTCTCAAGGAAAACAACCAAACCATGATCTAGAACCATTTCAAAAATTAAATTTTGGAAAAGTCCATTTCTTTCCATATAACCACACATCCAACCATGCATGAAACCTAGACCTCCGTATACTCATGAGTGGTGAGTCATCCTTTCACTAAGCCATCACTTAGTGAACAATTTTGAAGATAGAAATACCTAAACCTTATACACCCCACTAATTATGTGGGAGACTTATTACCCTTATCTATCCAAAATTCACATGAACACACAAAACCATTATGTTTGATGGGGGAAGTCCATAACTCTTATCTATCCCAGTAATGATGGGAGAGACTTCTTACCCTTATTAGCCCCAAATACGCATGAATAC
Source organism: Viscum album (assembly GCA_963277665.1). Classification (NCBI taxonomy): domain Eukaryota; kingdom Viridiplantae; phylum Streptophyta; class Magnoliopsida; order Santalales; family Viscaceae; genus Viscum; species Viscum album. Next base: position 2,009,629,313 of record OY728141.1, on the reverse strand, counting down.
ACACAACTATTATGCTTAATAGTGGAAATAACTAACACTTATCGATTCCACTAATGATGTGAGAGGATTCTTACTCTATTCCATCATGAATTCACATGAACAAACACAACCATTATGCCAAAAACCAATTCCAAAAAACAACCATCTCAATGACTTCAATAAAGCCATATATTTATTGAAAATATTTTTAACAAAACATTTCAATAAAAACAAAATTTTATTAAAAACACTTTTCCATGAAACAAAACTAAAAAATCATTTTAAAATCATCATTTTAAAATTTAGTTACCAATTTTACTTTATAGAAAGATTCCCAATTTAAAAAAATTTGTAAACTTTCCCTAATGAAGGTTTTCGACAGGAAATTTATATAAATTTCACAACCAATTTCAAGAAAAAAATAAATTTTAAATCAATCATATAAGTTATTAATTTAGGAGTTAATAGTGAATCCAAAAACATTGAAAAACGTGGAGAAAATGTAAAACAACATGAAAAAATTCATGGAAATTGGTTGAAACTACAAAAGACCCACCTTGTAACCCTTACCCTAAGACCATAAATGCAAAATGTAATCATATTTGGCATAAAATACCTTATATATATCCGTAGTAGACATAGATATTAGAAACTGAGAGATAGGGAGAAGTAGATCTAATGAAAACCAAGGGAATCTACCAAGAATGATGACATACCCTAAGAATATGGCTTTAAAAAACCAAGATAAGCCTCAAAATCACCCCCAAATTGATGAGAGAACACTCTTTATCCTTATAGAGGAAGAAATACCAAGTTATGGTTTTATTGGGGCATTAAAAAGAGGTTAAAACATAAATATGACCAAGATCCGCCTTTTGTTGATCTTTTTTTAAATCATGCCTAATTAGTCACATAGTTAGAGAAACTATGCACTAAACATGCTCCAGCTACTTCCTCGTGGGAGATCATTTCATGGTTGGACCACATAGTCTCCAAAATGTGCAAAAAACATGCAAAATACCACTATCCAGCTTTGCACAAATTTTAATGGGTGGCTGTATAGTTTTCCCAAACCATGCTTCTTAACTGTGCACCTAGCTAAATCCCACTATCTCATTATGTATAGTTTCCTAGGATGTTTCAAGGTTTCCACTAACCATGAACCAACCTTCCACCTTTATAAAATCCAAAAACAAATTACAAAAGGTCTCCAAACCCTCTAAAACATCACCCAAACAATTTATATAAAAAAATACATAAAATATTGTTTACTTTAAATCAGGGATGCTACATCCTAAATCTTATGTTAGTCTCAGAATCAATCAACCATAGTTCATTAAATTTTATACTTCATCCATAAAAGTTTTTACATTCCCCACAAAAAACTCCCATAATAATAAAAAATAATAATTTTTCTGATGACTGCCCTTCATAAATTATATGAATACAAAAATTGGATCTATTTAGTTTGGATTTACTTTTAATGCTCCAAAATTTTAGAAAAAATCCAGTATAACCCTCCCCAAAGTTAAGTGAGAAGATGAATCCATATAATTTCCTTTAAAGTCCATTCAATATTACTAGAATCCACTAAATTAAATTCTTCCCCTATATAACTGACTAAGAAAGGTACTCACACATCACATGTCCCATATGTTTACCTTTTTCATAAATAGAATACAAACTAACTTTGTTTATGTCAATAATATTAGTAAGATAATCCATGACTATATCACTATATATAATATAATCTTGAACCATATTTCCTTGAGGTTATTATATTTCTTGAACTAGAATGCCCATCAACATCGTTATCTTAGACTAGAAAATTTAGTTTATAATTTCATAAACTGCTTGATCCTTCACTAACTATGAACATATAAAGTATCTTAGTTTGAGGAATTTCTTCAAGGAGGTATGGTGTGCATTTATATTTTATGAATTACAATGTTAACTCAATTATAGTACTAATATTTAGGTTAATATGAATTGAAACAAAAGTTATTCATATGGAATAAATATATTAAAACATGGATGGAAGATCAATTTAAAATAATTATTTAAGAAGATATTAGATTTCTTAGTCATGGATTAATCAAGTTTATTGGTTTTAAATTCATTCTAATGTCACCAAATTCTTATAGACAAGTTCACTAATTCTATCTAAATATGTAAAAATCCTTTACATTGATAAATTAACTAATCTGGATGCATTATGTTTGAAATTTAATGTACAGAAAAATATAATCTACTTTTTATATCCCAATTTTTTCAATTGATTTGTGGTTCCTCCCTCCTCAAATTTCCTAATAAGTTCTATATAAAAAATGATATTTAATTAATTTGTAGAGTAATTCCTAATCAAAATAAAATTCCCTAAAATATATTAGTAATAGATTAATGTAATAATACTTTTACTTTTGTTCCCTAATCACTTTAGAGAACTAACCACACATAAATTAAGAGAAACTCATGACAAGTGAAAAAATTCATCCTTAGAAACAATCTAAGAAAAATCATAACTGATGTAAGAAAACAAAAAATGAATGGAAAATAAACATAGTCAAATTAATGATTGAAATTACAAAAAATAGAGTAGTATAAATGATTTAATGTAAAGTAAATCAAGTGATAACATGAGATACTTTATAATACCTCTATAGAATCCACATTCCCCTTCATTTATAGAAAATACCATGTCATGACCCAATATTAGGTGATATGGAGAATTCCATTTGGGTAAAAAATATTCCTCATTTATTACATCCTTAAAACATTTCATGGCATGGTTCATACCTTTATGTTTTGAACAATATATCTTTACATTCATATCTTCAAATTCTTCTGATAATGACATCCTGAGATTCTTGTGAGTTCAGTAGGGATATTTTCATTAATATTTTATTTTATATTTTATAAGATAGTGGAACTTGGTCAAAAATATGATTTCTAAACTCTCCAATAACTCAACTGGATCCTCTATCACACAACGAGATTGTATTTAGATGTGACATGATATCTTGTAGTCTTCCTCCAAGACTTCCACCTACTCAAGACACAACATGAATCCATTATTTATATAGTGACTTGAATTTTTTTCTAAAATAGATAATTATAATGTATTATATTCCAAGCAGGCATCCCAATAGAGTCTTATGATTTTCAATAACATATCTTATGCATGAATTCCACATGGGGTACTTAGTTGAATTCTTGACTCTATGTTCAGAGTGTGACTAATGTAGTCATGGTGTGAAAGACTCTTATGAACTTCAATATGACTATTACAAACATTCAGATGAATTTTATGATTAAGTTTAAGGATACATATAAATTTATAAATACTTTTACAATATTCAAATTCTATGTCTACACTATGAACATACCTACAACAACATGAAATGTTTGTATTTTCTAAAAAGTTTCCCAAAGGTTCCAAAAATTATTTTGATCATCGATCCTTTAATATATTATCAAATTATCACATGATTATCTAACATTAATTCAAAATTTACTTGAAATAATTATGAAAATATAAAAATATAAAACATTTTCCAAAATCCTCTATAAATGAAAAATTGATTATCCTTAATAAAAAAGAATCACAACATGAATTCCAAAGGACAATAGTCATCAAATAGATAAAAAACATTCCATCATTTCAATAGAATGATGGATTAAAAGAAAATCTTTAAAGTTCAAAAAATCATCCCCCTTAGTTATCTAATCCGATTTTATCATTAAAACATCACTATAATTATAGTTTGCATATATCACTATTTTTTTAATTTTCATTAAACATACATGTCCATGTTGTGACTCATCACTCAAAATATATGTAAAATTGAGTTTTTATCAATCTAAATAACATTAAACCTATCCATAGTCTTTTATAACATATCAATATCCAATTTTCAGATTTCAAACCACACCAATCAAGAGGTCATTTCAACTGGGTTCTAATGATTTTAGTGATGAAGGTGTGTGGTCCATGATGAAATCATAAAAATTCATGTGAGAAAATATGGATCAACTCTTTAATAACACTACATGTTATTATATTAAAAAAGAATTAAAAACTCACTACTACTCCTTCAAATTTAATCACCCCCAACAATATCCTATTTCTTAATGATTCTAATCTTAGACATGAAAGGTAAAAAGAAGAAATTTGTTTTCACTTCACCTTTCTTTTATTATTTTCATTGTTTAATTCATTCTGTATTTCTTCTTTATTTTTACAATTAAAATTTAATTAGATAAAATCTTATAATCATCACACTAATTTTAATAGTTGTCACAAGATCACAGATTGACCATGGGGGTCATAACTTGGTCTAGTATACAACGAGGTGCTGTAATTGTTTCCAAAAAATTAAGATAAATAATAAAATTAAAGTGAAAAACAACTTTGAATAAAATACTCAATTCCCAATTGTAACCTCACATCTGACTCTATATGGAATCATCACCCACCAACTCCATGTCTCAATAATCTACCTCTAGTAGTTTAATAAAAAAAATAATGAAATTAAACTAAAATAGTTAGGGTAACAGAGATATCTCTACTTATAGTGTGGATTCAAGTTAAGGATATTCCTAGATTCCAGAATCTTAAAAATAAGGTCATACATAACATAGTTCTGAAGTTAAAGTAATTAGAAAAATTAACTCAATCAAATCAATGTGGTTTAAAAAATCTTCATTCTTTAACAAGATAATATCACAAGTTTTAGAAGTGATTCATATCCCAAGTTATTTTAAAAAAGAGGTTATATTATAGAATATGAAAAAAAATTACAATATATCTCGAGAATTTGATCACAAAATTATTTATTATTACTCAAGGTATGAGTTCTAATTAATAAATGAATAAAAGATAATTTTTGAAATTTAAAATCCAATAAAAAAATTGAATTGAGCAATTATTCAAGATTTCAACCTAAAAGTAAACAAGAAATTTATTTTAAATGAATCCCATCTAATTTATTTAATTATATTTCCATCATGGTTATAAAATTATCTAGTAAAATGAAATTATGAAATTGAAATTTTATCCTAGAAGAATTCAATACAAAATTCTAGTGGGTTCCCAGAATATCCCCAACATCTAAAATTAAATTGTGACCACATGGTTTTAATTAATGGGGAAAAAATAAGAAATAAAAATTCTCATGAAATAAAATAAAAAACTAATAATGCGTAATATAAAATTTGAAGACCTTTCTAGTGAAAATAGTTCCCTTATCAAATCCTGGTTTGGATGAATCTAAAAAATCTATTTAGTTTGGAAATTTTGATGGTTTTTGAAATAAAATATATTCAATATAGACTAGTTATCCTGAATAAAACACACAACAATCTCCATAAATAAGTGAAAGAAAAAAATATTATTCTATGTATTCTTCTAAATATTTAAGCACATAAAGATATTAATCTCAAAATAATAAAGAAAACTTGGCACACACCATAATTTAAAGTAAGGTAAGTAAATCTAAAAAATAAAAAATATGTGGTAAAGGGGAAAAATCATCAGTTTGTAGGTTAACATACTCTGGATCCCTTATAATCTCCACCTCATGAAGAATATTATTATTCTGGATGGATGTTCCAGTTACCTCAATGGTAACTAAACCTATAGTGGCGGAACCCAAGGAATCTATTTGCAAATGATTAGTGGATCACTGGCTTGTGATAGAAGTAGTGGTTATAGAGGCTTTTTGTGGTAACTATAAGGAAGTTAAGGTTGAATCTATATGTTTTGGACCGGATGTATCTCTAATAGAAAGTGAATATTATTTCCTAGTTGTTATATCAACAAAATATAACCTCATCCTCAATCATAGAAGAGGGGACCTTTCCTTTATGATGATAATTAAATATATATACATATGAAAAGACTCTAGATCAATAATGATGTCTAGGACCTAAAAAAATTGTTGTTATGTAGTCTCAGGAAGATCTCTTTTAGTGGAATGGAATAAAACTGAATATGTCTTCCCATGTTTTTGTGGTACTAAGAATTTTTGAGGAGTCTATGTTTAATGGTTCATTGGGGGATGAAGAAATTAATGCCCCATATATTTAAAAAGAATCTACTCATTCACCCTGAGAAACTAGAGGTAATCTATAAATTAATTAAAACACTCCTCCTAAGTAGTGGAGGGTGGGAATGGAAAATATGGTTATATGGAAACCCTCTCTCAGGACTACACATGGGACAACCAGGACTCATAGGGAACTAGTAAGTGGATTCCTATTAAAACAACCTCACTAAAAAAATCTCTATACTCATCTAAAAACTCATAATTATTTCTGTCCTTATTATAAAGTCCCATATTAATGATTATATAAAAATTAATCATCTACAAGATCTCTAAGTATTATAGAATCAATGTAGGTGCACAAAAAATTAATCATTTGGCCAAATGATTAATAAAATTTCCCCTATGAATGTGCCCTTAGACTTCTTCATGTGGACCTCAAAATATAGTGAAAACTATAAGTCCATGTTAATAGACACCCATGATGAATTGTTTTATATCAATAACACCTCCAACTGGATGAATTACCTTAATTAAAATCCCCTCTCCAAACAATCATATTCCACTACTTTATAGATAATATAAAAGAGTGGACCCCTAGGTTGAAAAATCTTTATGGCCTTTGGGTTATTCGTACTCATTGTTTCAGTAGATATTATGGCCCACCTAAGTGGACAAGAATCTTATTTATCTCATGAATAATCTCATTTTGATCGTAGTATAGAAAAAAATCATTACCTTTGATTTGTATCACTACTCGAATCTTTGTCAATGATAAACTCCACTACTATGAACTATGCTATAAATGAACCACCACCAATTTCTACTCATGTATAGATTGAATCTCAAACAATATATCATTGAATTCCTCCTCCATTACCAATAAAATTTGCTTCTAGATTACATCCTAGAGAGCCTTCTGGAACTCCTCCACCATAATTATCTTCCTAATGACTCATATGTTCACTATCTTATGGGCGTATATATCCTTGATCTATATCTTAGTTAACAATGCTTGATGTTTCAGATTTTTTATGTTAAAAAATGGGTGGATATGATACTATGATTCATCCCCCTTGGGAATAATGGAAGGTGGAGGCCAAGGATGGATATGGGAGATGAGAAGTTTAAGGGGATGGTGTGGGAAGTGCAGTCCCTTATCACTAGTAATATCTTTCAGGGACCATGGTAGGTTTTTGGGATGTGTGTTTAGACTATGGTTTGGATAGTGGTTTTCATAAAATGGTGTATGAGAAATGTAATAAAGTGAAGGAATTGGGTAATATGGGGTGTTAAATGTATTGAAAGTATGATATTGAAAAGGGAATCTGTTCTGGTTAGTTGGGAGAAATAAATTCTTAGGAAGAGGAAATGATCGGGGTTCTTTGAAAATGGGGTTTATTCAAATACATCAATATTAAGGCTTGATTAAATGTTAATTTGTTCCATGTGTATTGTGGATACTTGTGGGGGAGTCTATATCATTTTTCATGAGAGATCTATTTGAGGGGAGAGAAGAGATATGACATGATTTATGGCTAGGACCATAAATTTTTATACTTCTTGAATGTGTTGAGGAATGTTTTCTACCTTTATAGAATAAAAAATCATATTAAAATCCAAAAAATTCATAGGTTCAAGCTATAGGGCTCACCATGCCATGAGCACAACCTTTACAGTATAAATACTTGTGAACTTACAAAAAGGGCCACTAGTTTTCCCAATAAATGTGTTGAAAAACAAGAGAAACTATCATGTCATAAACTACTGTTACACTTTTATAGGTGATAATTTTATCCACCCATCATGGTATAGTTTTTATATTTAATTCATGAGATTAAATCTCTTGGTATGTGTCACATTGTGTCTATATGATCACTCTATGAGATTCACTTATCACTTAGAATTATTCTTTAGGGATGATGTACTACTCTTGAGGTTCTAGTAGGGGAATAAGTGGGAGTTCAAAAAGTCTCTATAGAGACCCAATACTAAAAAATATTTTATTTTTGAATTTATAAGATAATTTACCAAAATTTCAAGCCATGGATATAGAGTTCTATTGCATTGGAATGATTTTAGATACAAATACATCAACATAAACATAAAAACACCGTATTTATTTAAAAAATTACATAGTGATCATAATATCTGTAGATACTATAACACTATATCAGATATCAAGGAATAAATACATTATGAAAAGGGTTTTCTATAAATCTCAATAAGGTAATAGACATGGTAGTAAATCATACCATGATAGTTAAGAGGCATAACATGATATCATAAAGAGAATTATCATATTCCTGAAAATATGGAATAAGAAAATGGAAACATAAGATCATGGATTAGTAAAATATGTGGAAAAAATAATACATGACTTCATAAATGTATGTCAAGGGTTAATCCAAAGACCAATCATTATAAGGTGGATAAATTCCATTGCTGGATTGGATTCACTCCCCATTCACATAAATAATAGATGAAGACCCTTGGTGGATTGTGTCCACTCCCCATTTTCATAAACATAGTGTAAAATGTCCCATAAGGGATTAGGTTAACTCCCTACTACCTTACATAACATCTCATGAGATATAAATATTAATCCAATGCATTGGATGGCTATATAATTTCCGGTGAACATATCACAAAACATAGTGTGCTTAGGCTAATCGTCCCTAAATCATACATGGTATATCCTGAGAAGAAACATTACCCAATTAATAAGAGGGACATATTAATAAAATACCACTATTTACATAATTAAAATCATTAATATTCATTGCACATGTGGAAAATAAAATATACATAAATCATGAGCATGATCAAACACATGAGAAGTAATCAAGTTTCACAATTCATATTTCATGGCATAATCAAGGGATAAATCAAAATTATTCCTTACAGAAGATGGAATTAAATAATTTTGAAAATTAATAATTTAAAAATTAACATAGGTATTGAACATGAAGTTCTAATATAGATACTTTATTATAATTATAGAGTTAATAATGAATGAAATTGAACCACATGGGAGAATCTTTATGAAATAAGTAAAGGATATTTTTTAAATAAGGATATAGAATATCATTTTCCATAAATATATAATTAAACCAAGAGTGTTCTCAATAAAATAATTTTTTATAAGATATTAATGGTTTAAAAATATTTTATAATGGTGATTATCAACAAGATTCAAGAAATAGGAAATTTCTATTAAATCGTTTTTACATAAAAGTGGGAATCTCAATGGCAACTAAAACCATGTATAACCAAAATAATGAAAGATATGTTTTAAAAGGCATATATATAAGAGAAATAAAAAAGTTAGTTGAAATTATTATTTTATAAAATAGAGAAAAGTGAAGATAACCTATAAGTAATAAGTCACGAAGAAGGTATGGAATATCCCTTATGAATTGAGTAATATTTAGATCAAAACTCTTGAAAGAGAGTGTGACCTTGAAATCAGACATTAATTATCATGAATACGGTAAATTAAGGATATTATACATCTAATTAGAAGTATATATAGTATTATAAAAAATTAGGTGAATAAAAGAAGACGTGTCTCAAAGAAGGAAAATTTGAGAAGAATCCCTTATGTCTTTAGTAATTTTTGAATCAAGATTTATTTGAAGCTTAAAAATAATATGGCAATGAAAATAAAATGCATAAAATCATGGAGTATTAAATTCATTCTTGGTAAGTATATAAATCATAAAAATAATAAATTGGTGCGGGAAATATGCCATGTCTCAATAAAGATAAATTGATACAAAAACTCTTACATGTGTCTCACGACGTTCCGTACTTTCACTTAAATTCATTAGAGACTTAATATTTCCTTGGAAGAATACTTACAATTAAAGGTATTAGGCTAAAATATTGTGACCATGAGGTTAATAATGTAAGTGGGACTTATAAGAGAGGATATTAGGGAATATTTTCAAGGAAATTTAAAGTGGTAGAGGAATGTTTTGGAGGGATTAAGTGACTCTATTTTGTAAGAGAGAAAAAGAGAACTTTTGGAAAAACCCTTTATATTTTAATAATATCATGATACTATTCCAAGGTCAATGAATCAAGAGTTTTTTAATAATTGATTTAGGGGTTTATTTGGTTTAATCAATACTCAAACATGTCTTTACACACATGTTTTAAAATGTTATAAGGTTTTTACCATTAATTTTCACATTTTACTCTTTTAATTTTAAACTATATAACTAGTTTTTAACTAAGTGATTTTATATATTATTATAAATATAACACAAATAATATAACTAAATTTCTATATTTTATAACTAAACTAAACCTCTATTTAATCCAATTATGTTTATAAATATTAAAAATTTAATTTTTAAAATTTAATTAAGTAATGTATAGAAAAATATTTCTAATTGAAAAATAACATATCAACCATTATTGATTCTTAATTTTATTTATCATTGATTACCAGTTAAATGAGAGTTAATATATTTATTTATGTGTTTATAAATCATATACATTTCATTATTTATTGTTTTTTATTTTAATTTATTTGATAAAATTCTATGATATTTAAAAAATAATAATTTTAAAATTGTAACATCCCGAACCCAGATGCCACTCAATATTGATCCAAACTCGGTTATACACATGGTCTCAAGTGCATATCCACAAACACCAGAGGATTCTGACTAGTATGCACGGTCTAGGTGTGATAGTGGGGAGACTATTACCTCGTTATTTTAGTATAACACAATGGAAACAAAAACAGTTCAATAACAGAAGTAGTAATACCATCCAACCAAATTAAACACTGGAGGACTGATAATATAAATAACTAGAAGTAATATCATAAAAAATATTATGATTCATGTTCCATGTTCTAGAAAATATCCAAAACAGGTTGCATTGCAGTCATATAAAAAACAACTTCCAAAGGTATAAAAAGTCCAAAAAGAATCAAAATATATTCTTAAGACTTGGAATGGTCCCATGCTCCCCTACTCCTAAGCATCATATCGATTACCTATAAGAGGGTGATTTTCATTATTATTACCTGTAATAATACAATCTATTTGGGCCCAAAACATGACCCAAATAGGATGTGAGATTAAATCCAAGTATGAAACTGCCCAAGGTATATTCCAATCAGTCAGTGAATATACATAGAAAGTGGTGTGCAATAAGAAAATAGTATGAAAGGGGGAAATCAAAAGTAAACACCCTCTATGAACTAGTTACCAATTATTTACATCCCTTATCCATTTAATAATTCAATTACATTGAATTTTCAAGTCTTAGGATACAACCCAAGCCTAACATCCCTCATATAACTGGTAGCACAACAGATGCCTCAGAAGGCCATCTAAGAAAGCATAAGTGAAGACTGAATCAATGATTATTCTTTGTCGTGGAAGATTCATCCTAATACATTCCATTTAAATATTCAATTATAACCAAATATCTTCCTTTATATTCCTAATATAGAATTCAAGTACCACTCTAGGTGAAAGTTCCACCAACACCCTATAAGCCCATCCCAATGGACCTCTCTGGAACCCGATATCACTATAGGTGTGGTATAAATCCATGTCAAATGATCCCATTGTTGGAAGTCCTATAGTGACTCCCAAGTATCACTCATGACATATAATTAAAATTCCTCTCAAGACCATCCATAAAGGTCCTATAGGGATCCATGATTCACTCAACATTTAAGTACAACCTCTTTGAGCCCATCCATGGAATCCCTCAATGGATTAATTGTTCACACCTGGATTAAAAATAAATAACCATTTAAGCCCATCCATGGACTTCTAAACTGAATCCATGGTTCATTAAAGTTATAATAGCACAATATTCACATGATCTTGTCCATGGAATTCTAAAATAAATCCATGATTCACTGAAGTTTATTTATTTTATAATAATTTAAAATAATTTAAATATCTCATTAGGCATGCCATGGTCAAAACTAAGAGTAACTAAAATAAATCACCTCACAAGGGAGACTCAACCAAGGACCAAACTCATAAGGATTGGCCATGAATTTACTCACATGGTCATATTTATCATAATAAGCAACAAATGTAAATTAAACTATTACAAGGATTAAAATTTTTTCAACTCATGTGGGTAGATCAATAGAATAAGAAATTCAATCCAAGCATGCTTAACAATAAATGGAATACTATGGTCAAGGGAATTTCAACCATCCCATACCCTTAACCAATTCAAATTCCATGTAAAAACATGGAAAATCCATTAATAAAAAAAATTCTTTTTTAACAACCCTTGGATGGGAATCAATGGAATTCTTCATATGTATCCTAGGACAAACAAAAATAAACGGTCATCTTAGGAAACTCACCCAGGGGGTGGCCTTTGTTCCAGGTATAAAACCTATAACATAAATCAAACCAAATATTCAATTACCAAAAAAACAATAGGAAATAATAGGGTTCAATTATAATACAAGGAGAAACACCAAAAATGGGTGAGCGACACTTTAACAGATATAAATATCTTGAAAAATAGCGAAAGGCACGATACCACCCACCTTAGGCTCATGCAAAATAGCTCATCCAGTATCAAGCTCTGATTCATCCTGGTTTGGTAGAAATAGGAAGAAAAAATTATGAAATTGATATTAGGGTATATAATCCAAAATAAAAACAGCACAATTGATAACCAAAATAATCAATAAAGGATAAAAAGGAATCTAGGCCTTACTGATATTGATTCAATGAAATAGACGATAGTTGAATTGGATGTTGGACAATGTGGGAATCTAAAAAGGAGAATAGGATCAAGAAGGATATATACCATGGTTCCCCTTCTATGCAACATGATAAGGAGAGAATAATTTTAAGTTATAAATATTTCAGCGGAAGAATGGAAAATTTACCCAAAACAACAGTTTGTAGGATTTATGTGCATGGTTTTTCAAACAATGTGCCAAGCCACATGGTCTATTATAGGATAAAGGGGCTCTCGCATGTGTTAAATACCATGAAAAAACCATGAAAGGAACCTCTATCAAAATATATTGAAATTGAAGACCATGTCACATGGGCGTGATCCTCCTCCTTCATGGTTTCATCAAACCATGTGGCCATTAGGAACCCACTTTCCGGCCTCGCACAATTCATTCAAGATGTGTGGCCTATTACACACATTTTTCACTAACCATGACCCAATCATAAAACAACCAAAATCTGTCTTCTGGGATCTGAACTAGCCTTAGAAACATCCAAGCCTTCCGTGACCCCAACATGCACTAACATTCATCCTGAATCAAGAATTTAAACTGAGAATTGAAAAAAAACAAGATTTGTACCTCAAAGAAGAACCAAGATCTTAAGAACTTCCCCCTTAAATCAATTTATCCCCAAATTTCTGTTCCTTGGGTAGTGAAGAAATATTAGAGAAAAGCTCTAGCCACTACGATGTTACATTGCTCTCCATCTCCCAGGTCTCATCCTACACTCGGTCGTGCTTCTATAGAACATGTATTAAAGGAATAAACAGAACTCAGTGAACCTTTGGGCTACGATCCACAATTCATATATGATTATCCTCAAAGGATGTATATACATATAACTTAACATCCTTTTGATGAAAAGAATGAGATGAGTCTAAATACCATCTTTAAAGCTGATAAAAATGGAAGTTGTATTGTATATATTAGTACCTATGAGGTAACTACAACTGATAGGTATTATCCAAAATCCCTCTATAATCTCAAATGGCTCAACATATCCTGGTGAAATATTTCACTGAATCATGATCCTCTTGTGTCCCAGCCTTGGTGAGACATATAAGAAAACCATATCCCCTACCTTGAACTCTATAGTTCATCTACAGAAACCGGCGTAAGATTTATGATGAGACTACGAAGTATCCATCCACTTATGAATCAACTGAACTTTTTTTATGCTCTCCTGGACAAGATGATGTCATATTATAGTTGCATCTTCTACCTCTAGCCAACACATGGGTGATCGGAATGGACTACTATATAAATACTTATAAGGCACCATCTATATAGTATCCTGAAATACATTATTGTTGGAAAACATAACCAGGGGTATAAGACTCTCCCAAGAGACCCCGAATTCTAGGAACCATGTCCGCAACATGTCCCTAAGAACGTAAATTTTACGCTATGACTACCCATCTATCTAGGGGTGGTATGCAATGCTCAGAAGCACCTGTGTGACCAGCACTGTCTGTATCCCTTTCTAAAAATGAGAAGTAAACACAGTTTCTCTATCTGAAAAAATATAATGTGGGACCCATGTTGTCTTACAATCTCATTGGTGTACAACCACTCAATCTCTTCAACACTAAAGGTTTCCTTGATCGACAGAAAAATTTAATCAATCTTGAGACTATGAACAACAACCCATATGATATCATTACCATGAGGATAACTTGGTAAAACCATCATGAAATTCATCAAGATGTCATTTAATTTCCAGACGGGAATGGGTTGTTATAATAAAAGTACGACTAGTCGTTGGTGTCCCACCTTCACCTACTTATAGGTGAAACACCTCATGAAAAAATAGCTACATCACTTTTCATACCTATCCACCAATACTGATGATGTAAATATTGATACAACTTTGTGACATAAGGATGAACTACCCATACAGAGGCATGAAAGACTCACATTAACTCCTTGTGAATGTCTGTAGAAACTCACACGTGACCATTTAAATGCAAAAATTAATCCTCACCTATAGTCCAACCAGGAGCAGGTTATTCACCTACCACACTCTCCCATAGAATTAGGACATAATAATTTGATATCTTCCTCATCCTCACTCTATCCAGTAGAGTATAGTTAATAATTAAGGATGATAGAAATGTCTACCCTTGATTGTCATGCATCTCCAAGTGCATCTCAGAGAATAATGCCATAATCTACCACTCACTACTAGCATGCTGCATTGCCTCTATCTAAGTCCTCTTGTTCATCACATTATTCACTAAATTTCCTTTACCAATCTTGCAGGAAAGCTAAAAGTTAAAATACTGAAGGTATTCCACCCACCTTCATTGCCTCAGATTAAGATAACACTATGTAAATGTGTACATGATGATTTTTTGGTATGTTTACACCACATAATGATCTCTTAGTTGATAATGTCTCCAACTATGCAATGCGTGAACAAAAACAAACTAACTAGATATAACGCATCGAGTAATTAATCTCATGTGGCCTCAGCTACTAAGACCTATACACAATGATTTAATCCCCATACAAAAGAACTACTCCTATCCTGATACTTGATGTTTTGCAGTACACAATGTAACTCTTGTCTGGATATAGAAAAATTCGAATCAATGTTGAAGTCAATATCCCTTTCATATCCTTAAAGGACATCTCATAGAAAACTGTCCATTCATACATCACACCCTTTTTAGTCAAGCCTGTCAACGGTGCTGCTAAATGTGAGAAGTCCTGTATGAATTGTCTGTAGTAACTAGCCAGCCCTAAGAAGCTACATAGCTCAAATAAGTTCTTGGTATTATCCTAGAATACTAATACTATCACCTTCTCTAGGTCCACTAATAATCATAAATCTGAGATTATGTTAACTTGGAAGTAAATCTTATCCATCCAGAAGTGGAACTTTGATATCTTAGTAGGTAAAAAATTCTCCCTTAGTGTATTCAAAATAATATCAAGATGGTTGTCATGGTGAGGTCGATTGTGAGAATACACCAAAAAATAATCCACAAAAACCACAACAAAAAGGTCCTAATAGAGATGTAATACTCTATTAATCAGTTCCATAAAGAATGCAGGTGTGTTCATGATACCTAATGACATGACCAAATAATGATACAAACTATAACTGTGCCTTAAATCTATGAATAGTATGTCTGATGGCCTAACACACACCTGACGATAACCAGATCTCAAATCAATCATTTAGATGACCCTAGATCCATAGATCTAGTTGAATATTTCATCTATTCATTGAAAAGGGTACCGATTCCTAACCATAAAATTGTTTTGCTTCCCATAATCCACACATAGTGTAAGGGTACCAACCACCTTTTTCTCAAAAAGGACCAGTAAACCCCACAGAGAAGTACTGTTTCATATGAAAGCCTTTATATATAATTCCTCTTTCTTCCTCTTGATGTCTTATAACTCCGTTGTAGTAATTCTTTAAGGAGGAATGGATATCGGTGCAACTCCTTGAATTAGGTCGATAGATAACTCTAGCTCTATCACCGAAGGTAAACCTAAAAATTCATTTGAGAAAACACCTATTAAATGATCAAATACTGGAGGGAAATAAAATTGACATGTTTTCTAGTCATCCAGATACAAACCCACAATATGGGTTGTCATCCCATGTAACCCAAAATGATCGGGTCCATTTTGACTTGCCTAGACATCTCATTCAACTTTTTGAATAAAATCTTCACCCTATGATGACATGAAACTCACCCTGTAGTGATATAAATAAACAAAGGCTTGAAAGGGAACCAACTAGTTCATCCTGAGAATTATATCAAAGCTTATCATCTTGAGGATGTAGAGGTTCCATACGAACTGACACCCACCAACATAAAGGGGGAGCTCCCTGCATTGACACACACCTTCTATCCCGATACCCAAAAGAGTGTATAGCATCATTATTTCATCAGAATTTTAAACACAGATCCCAAGGCTCTCCATAATGGGCACAAATCTAAAATAATGTGAAGCTACTGTATCAAAAACTAAAGAATCTAAAAAGGAGGATACTAGAATAGCACCTATGACAATAGATGGACCAAGATCTTACTTCTACTAGGTCTATGTCACTACATATTATAGGCCTATACTATATCCCTATGACACTGCCTAGCTACCCTGAGCTGATCCAACTTGCCATCACTATGAACATGAGGTCTATATTTCATGAGCATGTCCACCAACTTGGCCTAAATTCCCCGATGCACTCCAGATCCACATATTGTGAGAATTTTTAGACCCCACTCCTAATCATGGAGTTAGTGAAGACCCTATATCACTGGTTTCTGGTGAGAACATTCTTCAAAATCTCTATAGATGGCCCATCTTGCTGAAATATCGGCACCCGATTAGGTCTAGTGGACATTGTGGCCTCGTATTCCCCGACCTGATGCACTGGTAGTACCTCACTTGGTTATCTAAAGATACATTATCCTAGATAATATCACCATGAGGAAGCTCCAGATGATTCTTCCTTTTTCTAGTCGAGATAGTACCAGATCTAGGTACTAAACTTCCTTGGCTCAAACCTTTAGATTCCCTATGGTTATGCTATGTTACCAGAACCTAATTCACTATAGAAGACAAAATAGTAAACCTGAACTGAGACCATCATCAAATATCCTAGCATTCAATACATCGTTACCCATTAGAACAGGTGAAAAACACTTATTCACAGTGAAATGGGTTGAGTAGTCCATAAGAAATAGTGCTCCTTGATCCATATCCATAAACTCTCGATCTCTATCATCCCTCAGTGTCTCATGATAGAAGTAAGCATAGAAGACTGTCTAAAAATATCTCCATTCCATATCCAAATGACACTCCATCTATGTGATAACATCCCACCACCTATTTGTGGAATCACCCTAAATATATTTTTTGAGCATTACCCTCCTCTCAGGAGGCACATCTATGTGCTTGAAGATAGAAAACATGGAATCTAGCTATGAATAAACATCCTATAGTCCACCATACCCTGAAAATGTGGGCATATGGTAGTACTAGAATAGTTGAATTAAATCTACCATTGATTTGGTAGGTTGTGGTTCTCCCTAAAATATTTTCATGAACCTCATAAAGCCTTCATAGAATTGTGCATTTTCACCTACATATGGTATAATAGCTGGTGCCTCAATCGGAACACATGGAGGGCCCACTAATAGCCCATGGCCTACCACCTTCAGAGTGTGATCAACACCACCCTCTAAGCATACAACTATAGGTCGTCTTGGTGGAATGACTCTATAATTCCAAACACAAGCCTCAGTCTAATAACAACACCAAGGTTCAAATCTCAAAATCATATATACCAAAACATGATAGGTGAAAACATTCACTTATAAGAACTAACCCCTCTTCCTACCCCATGGGTTAGGTCTGGGTGTTAAAAAACAAGATACACATCCAAAATCATACTTCTAAGGTTGGGTCTGGTAAATCTCTCTAGCAAAATAAATTTCAGTTTAACTTTATTTCCATATTCATTACATAATTATCACAACCCCTTTCATAAGGGTAAACCAATGGAATTCCAAATTACAATCTGTGGGGGTCCATACACCTCACAAATCAAATCATGGAATCAACCTATAACACATCAAAACACAATTCTTCTTATGGACGAAACACGATCTCCCAAAATTTGATCAAATAGGGCCCATACTCCTCAGGGACCAAAGCTTGGAATCCATATAATCTGAGCCATATTATATACCAATATACCTATCAACATAGCATACATATCTATCACGACATCTATCACAATAGCATGCAATTAGTAATGCTATATAAATAGAATAACAATTATGAATGAAATGTGAATTATATTAATTGGATATAGGAGTCGTGAGATGGAATACCCTCATCTCATCGAATTTCAATGCAATATTACACACAATAATATCAATAATCATAGTACAACACAAGTGAATCACCCAATTATAAAATTTAATCAACTTTAATAACTCAAAATCCAAAAATTCAGCAATCCAATTTGAGAAAATTGGGATTTTCCATATACAGGTAGCTACTTCTGAGCACAAATTATTACAAAATTCTATTTCCATCCTATCCCAATATATTTTTACCAAATAGTAAAGCAAACCAGAAAATAGAAATCCTATGATACCACTTTCTAAATCCACGAACCTGGATACCACTTAACAGTGCTCCAAACACAGTTGGATACATTGCCTCAAGTGCATATCCCCAAATTCCATAGGATACTGACTAGAATTAAGGGCCTAGGTGTGATAGTTGGGAGATTAATCTCCCATTAGTAGAGTGTAACATAAAAAAACAATAACAGTTTAATATTGGAAGTAGTAATTCCATGCAACAGAATCAAACATCATAAGAACGATAATATAAATAATCAGAAGTCATATCATACAAAAGAAGATGATACATGTTACATGTTCTAGAAATTATCGAAAACATGTTACACTGTAGTCATATACAATACAACTTCCAATAGTACAAAAGGAAAAAAAATAATCCAAGTAGCATCATAGGCCTCAGCTTGGTCCCATGATCCCCTACCCCTAATCGGTATATCAAGTAACTGCAGGAGGGTGATTTCCTTTATCATTATGTTCAATAATATGATCTATTTGGGCCCAAAACATGACCAAAATAGGGTGCGAGACTAAATACCATTATGTAACCACCCAAGGTCTATTCCAATCAGTCAGTGAATATATATAGCATGATGTGTGCAATAGGAAAATAACAAGCAAGGGATAACTCCAAAGTAAAAAACCTCTAAGAAATGGTTTATGATTATTTACATTAATTATCTATTTAATAATTAAATTACATTAAATTTTTAAGTCTCAAAATCTAGATCAACTCTAGCATCTTCTGTATAACTGGTAGCACAACAGATTCCTCAAAAGGCCATCTAAGAAAGAATAAGTGAAGACTGAATCCAAGCTTATGCTTTGTCTTGGTATACACATCATAAACCACTCTATTTCAACATTAAATTATAACCCAATCCCCTTATTGACATTCCTAAGCTTGAATTCAAGTATCACTCAAAGTGTAATTTCCACCAACACCCTACAAGATGATCCCAGCGAACCTCTCAGGAACTCAGTATCACTCTAGGTGTGGAACAAATCCAAGTCTACTGAGCCCATCCTTAGCGGTCCTATAAGGATCCATGATTCACTATGCATTTAATTATAACCTCTATGAGAATATCCATTGAATACCTCAATGTATCCATGGTTCACTCATGCCAGTAACATAATTAAAACATTTACCCCATCTATAAAATTCTAAACTGAATCCAAGGTTCACTCAAGGTACAAATGCACAACAGTCATATGAGCCCATCCATTCCATTTTAAATTGAATCAATGATTCACTCAATTCTATTTATGTTTTAATCATTTAAAATCATTTAAATATTTCATTATTAATGCTAAGGTAAAAAACTAAGAGCATATTATATGACTTACCTAAAATGGGTGACTCAAGCAAGGACCAACCTCATAAGGACTGGCCTTCCATTTTCTCACATGGGAATATTTCTGTTAACAATAATCAAATGTTAATTAAACTTTTTTATTGATTACACATTATTCAACTCATGTGCGTAGATCAAAAGAATAAGAAATTAAATACATATATGATTAACAAGTAATGGAATAGTTGAGTTATGGGAAAGTCAACCATCACATACCCTTAACCTATTCAAATTCCATCTAAGAACATAGAAAATTCATTGATAAAAAATAAAATTTTAAAAATCAATAAAGGGGAATCAAATACATCATAGGTCAAACAGACATAAGGGGTTATCAAAGTAAAGTCACCCATTGGGTGGACTTTATTTTATGTATAAAACCTATAACATGCATTAAAACACCCACCTAAACAATAATAGACAATAACTTGGTTCAATTATAATTCAAGGCAACACCCCAAAAATCAACGTGCGACATTGTAGCATATATAAACAGGATAAAAATAATGAAAGGTAAAAAACCACCCACCTTAGGCTCATGCTAGATATATAGAAACCTGAAATTTTCATACATTACTATTACATCATTTCAATGATAAAAAAAATAATAGTAGTACATATAAAGGCTCTGAAGGTTTAATGTCTTGGGAAAACTAGGACAACACAAAACAAATACAACATCTAGCATAACAATTTATTTAATTTCTTCTTCTCTAGATTCTTATTGGGACTTGTACTCTCCTTAGTACATGTAGCCACCTAAGGATATACATCAAAAGTGGTGATCTAGAAGCCCATTAAGAGGATATATAAGAACAATTTATCATGGGGTGAGCATAATCATAACACAGGCAATAGATCATGAACATGAGAGGAGCATAAATAAAAGACTTGAAATGTGGCAATGCATAAAAATGAAACATCATGTCTTAGTGGTTAACTACCACACATACTTGTGAACCAGGATAGAATCTTTTTCACACATAATTTTACATTTACTCATGAGATTCATCACTTTACCCAATGCATTGGAGCGCTTTATAATTCCAGGCACACCCGTCACATTGAAACATTCATATTGCGCTATATAATTCTGGGCGCACCCGTAACATCATAACATTATCATCATCATGCTTTCCACATAGAAAAAATATAAGAAATTTACATAACTAACCCATGGAATGGAATGGGTTTCATCTCATAATAACACATTCATAAGATTTGGGTTCCCAAAAGAAAGAGGGAATAATATACATGTTACAAGAACCATCCACTTTGAGTGAGAAGTAAAAGGGGTGTTCTTAAAAGAGGAGTTCTTTTAGAAAACATTTGGTTTGACATAAAAACCAGTGACAAACATGTATATCCCAGAAAATTAAAGACAATGATTAACAGATTATCTTTAAGGAGTAACCATTACAAAAATGGAGTGAAAGAGGGAGAACCCGAAGGAAGAAAATTGGGTTCGAGATTTCCCCTTACCTTGTACCCGAATGATTACTTCTCTTTAATATCATATATAATGAAATTATATTCATTAATTAGAAATCCAGAACCATTTTTACATTAATAGGGTTCATTATGGATTCATTATGTCATATTATGTTCCTTTGGATGACTTATTGAGTTTAAAAACATTGTTCAGGGATGTTCATTTTTATGTTTTTTCTTGGGTGATTCACTTGTATTCTTAAATTGAAGTTTGGGTAGAACATGAGTAAACATAAAGAAATGATATTACATATAATTAATTATATTACAGGAGTTTGAATGATCTTATAATTAATTATATTAGATCCATGTGGATGAATCAATAGATAAGAATTAAATGATGGTTATTTGGGTAAATTTGGGAGGTTTTTGGATCACAACGAACTTGTTTTAACTTATCACTTAGTAATATGGCCATAGGTCATTTCAAGAACTTTAAATAGAAAATAATACATAATAAATATTCTTTTTCAACCATAAAAATTGGTTCATGACCAGATCTTAATGTATAAATGGAAGAAGAAAGCATGTCGTTCTTGAAGGTGATAAATTAACACATCACGAACAACATTCTCTTTAATAAAATAAAAGGAAGAGGGAAAGGGGTTTGGAAGATATAATATCCCATTATAATCATAAAATTACATTATATGTATAATAATTTATTTACAATACAATTTGGATGAAGATAGGTGGGGAGAGATCAAGAAATGAACTTGAACTCGAAAGGAAATTAATGGCGAAGAGGGAGGGAAATTACCTCTAGAATCCTCCTCTTGAGAACCTCCTTAAGGGCCTAAGATTGGTCTTCTGATGAGACCAGAAGCTCTTGGACGTGGGGGAGGGGATAGGGAAGGTGTTTGGGAAGATTTTAGAAAAGTATTGGAGCTTGAGATGTGTGAGGAAATGAGGGTGTGAAGGGTGGCTTTTATAGTGGAGGGGAGAGGGGTTTCCTTAATATAAAATTCATTAGTCTATTAATTTCCCCTACGACAAGGAATAGTGAATCTTGAATGACCAATAATAGTAATTTTATCATGTGATCCCGAACCAAGTGGTCTTACATCAGTAGAGGATCATCGATGACTCAATTAATCTATTATTTAGCATTTATTGTAAATTATCGGATTCTACTATTCATAAAAAATTCAAGTATCTCAGAAAAATACCAAAAATTTACCCCAAACATTTTTCGACCTGTAGAATCCAAAAATAAATTCCATTTTTCAAAAATAATTTTCGAATTATTATTAATTTAATATTTAATTAAAATCATAATTTACTTAAAAAACAGTTTTTAAGATTAAAACTGATTTTATAGTGCTTTTAAAAATTACGTAGGGTCTTATAAAATTAACTAAAAACTATAAGTCATTGATTAAATAATTTATGAATACATTTTAGGGAAATTAAAATTCTTTTAAATTAATTAATTAATTATAATTAATTATTTATGACTTACAAAATACCAAAACGTTTACTAAGGTCAAATTGCCACTTTTTAAGATGGCTAAATTTTATTTAATTATTCATAGGTAATGTTACTGTTATGTTGGATGATTTATAATTCATAAGGGTCATATTACTATTCATAAGGTTATATAACTATTCATAAGTGTGGGTCACTATTCACCAAAAAATTATTTGTGTTTCATTGGACTCCAAAAATCATCTTGAACACAACCGTGGATGTCAGATTTTTAAAATTCCAAACACAGAAGTGACAAACTTATGTTTAAAGGTCACTTATCACTTAGTAGTTCATTAGGTAGTGATTTCATGTTATTTTATGACATAAATATAAGAAGGAAATTTCCATTGAAAAACTTTCGGTCGTTACATTCTTCCCCACTTAAGAAATTTTGCCCCCGAAATTTCACTTTACACAAAATGTGAGGGTGTTTCTTCTTCATTGCCTCTTCTGGTTCCCAAGTTGCTTCCTCAAACTTATGGTTCCTACACAACACTTTTACAAGATGAGTTGTTTTGTTGCATAGAACCATATCTCTCTGATCCAAAATCTTTACTGGCTGCTCCTCATAGGAGAGATCATCTTCCAACTGCACCACATCTGAGTTTAGTACATGTGAGGGGTCTGGTATGTACTTCCTTAGTAGTGATACATGTAAAACATCATGAAATTGAGCCATATTCGGTGGAAGTGAAAGACTATAGGCCTCGACTCCTATGCGGTCAAGGATCTCAAAGGGGACAATATACCTTGGTCTTAACTTCCCTTTCTTCCTGAATCGCATGACTCTCTTCCATGGAGATATTCAAAGGAAGACTTTATCTCCAACGTCGAACTCCAAGTCCCTTCGACGGTTGTCAGCATAGCTCTTTTTCTGACTATAAGCAGCTTTTATGTGTTTTTGGATGACTTGAACCTTCTCTGTCATCTCTTGAACAAGATCGGGCCCATGTAGCATTCTTTCTCCAACTTCATCCCAACAGGTTGGAGTTCTACATCGCTTCCCATAAAGAGCTTCATACATATCCATCTAAATACTCAAGTGGAAGCTATTGTTGTATGAGAACCCAACCAATGGGAGATGCTGATCCCAACCACCTTTGAATTCAAGAGAACATTCTCTTAGCATATCTTCAAGAGTCTGAATAGTCCTTTCATAATGGCCATCAGTTTGGGGGTGATAGGCCATGCTGAAATTTAATTCAGTAATCAAATCATGTTGAAGGCTCCTCTAGAACTTTGATGTGAACCTCAAATCATGGTCAGAGAAAATTGAGAGTGAAAAAATGTGAAATCTCACCACTTCCTTCACATATAACATTGAAAGTCGATCAAGCAAGAGATCTTCCCGGATAGCGATAAAATGGGTAGTCTTGGTGAGTCAGTCAACCACAAACCATATCGCATTATTTCCCTTTGACGTCTTCGGGAGACCTGTGACAAAGTCCATAGTAACGTTTTCTCATTTCCACATGGGTATAGGAAATGGCTGCATCATACCCTTGGACTTTTTTTGCTCAGATTTAACTTAGTGATATACCAAGCACCTTGATATATATTCCGCAATCTCCATCATTATGTTATCCAACTAGAAGTGTTCTCGAAGATCATGGTACATCTTGGTACTCCCAGGATGGATAGAGAAATTTGAGCTTTGTTCATTTTCCAATAGCTCCTTCTTTATCACGGGTGATGAAGGCACACAAATCCGTGTTCCAAACCAAATCACACCATCATCGTCAATATGGAACTCTTGCAGCTTCCCTTCATTTTATTCATTCAACCTCTTTTGTATCTCCACATCATCCCTTTGTGCTTCCTTAATATTCTCTTGGATGGATGGTTGTGCAATCATTTGGGCAAGGTAGGATGTATCCTCTTCCCTTATGATTTCCAAATCCATTCTTTGCATATCCAAGAAGATAAGTTCTTTCTCAATCAGCAACATGGATAGAGTAACAGGTTCTTTCCTACTTAGAGCATCAGCTACATTGTTCTCCTTTTCAGGATGATAGTGAATAGAAAAATCGTAATCCTTGATTAGATCTAACCATCTCATTTGACGCATGTTGAGCTCCGTTTGTGTGAATATATACTTTAGGCTCTTGTGGTCGGTGTATATGTCACACTTCACGCCATAAAGGTAGTGCCGCCAGATTTTCAAGGCAAAAATAACGGCTTCCAGCTCTAGATCATGTGTCAGGTAGTTCTGCTCAAGGA
Organism: Viscum album; assembly: GCA_963277665.1. Classification (NCBI taxonomy): domain Eukaryota; kingdom Viridiplantae; phylum Streptophyta; class Magnoliopsida; order Santalales; family Viscaceae; genus Viscum; species Viscum album. The sequence continues at coordinate 2,009,603,880 of OY728141.1, read as the reverse complement.
TCTTCAACATTCGTGAGGCATAAGCTATCACATTATCATTTTGTATGAGTACACAACCTAATCCTTTCTTTTAATAATCACTGTATATCACAAAACTTTCTTCACTTTTCGGTAGTGTGTGTATAGGTGAAGTGATCATCCTTCTCTTTATCTCCTTGAATCTTTCCTCACATTCTTCTATCCAAACATACTTTACCCCTTTCTATGTCAACTTAGTTAGCAGGATTGACAATCATTATAAGATTCCCACAAAATGTCGGTAGTACCCAACTAATACAAGAAAACTACGGATTTCTGTGACACTAGAGGGCCTGGGACATTCCTCAATCACCTTTGTCTTTGAAGGATCCACCAAAATTCCCTCACTTGTGATCACATGTCCTAAGAACGTGAATTGATTCATCCAAAAGTCACACTTTATGAACTTGGCGTACAACTTCTCCTTTCTTAATATCACCAACACAAGTCTTAGATGTTCTTCATGTTCCTCCTTTCTCTTGGCGTAGATGAGAATATCATTGATAAAAACTACCAGAAATTTGTCGAGGTAATGTCTAAAGACTCTATTCATTAAATCCATGAAGATTGTAGGGGCATTAGTAAGTCCAAAGGGAATCACTAATTACTCAGAGTTCCAATACCTTGTTCGAAAGGCAGTCTTCTGAATATCTTTCTTCTTCACCTTTACCTGATGATATCCAGAACTAAGATCCACCTTTGTGAAGTATTGAGCTCCTCTTAATAGTTCGAACAAGTCATCAATCATTGGGAGAGGATACTTGTTCTTTATAGTGATCTTGTTGAGTTCCTAGTAATCGATACACAACTGAATTGTTCCATCCTTCTTCTTCATAAAGAGCACTGGTGCACCCCAAGGAGATGCAGTAGGGTGTATGAACCCTTTGTACAGATGCTCTTGTAGATAATTATTTAACTCCTCCAGTTCTATAGGATCCATCCTATATGGGAACATAAAGATAAGAGTAGCTCCCTGTATGAGTTCAATTGAGAACTCTACCTCATGATCTGGGGGAATTCTGGGTAACTCTTTAGGAAATACATCTCCATATTCCCTCACGATGGGAATTTCCTTAAGGTTGGAACTTTCCTTCGACTCAACCATTTGGGGGAGGTATGCTTCTTCATAGGGAATCAACACCCACACCATTGAATGATTTTTCAAAGGAGATTCATGATCTTCCATGCATTTGTAGAGGAGCATGGGATGGTTCGGAATATGAAAAGATATTTACGTTTCTCAACAGTTGATATGCGCTCTATACAACGAGAGCCAGTCCATTCCCATTATAGTGTCGAATTCCACCAAGGAAATTATTATGAGATTTTCCGAAAGAATATTCCCACCTATGCCAATAGGAGAAGAGTCAAACACTTGGCTTGCAATGATTGCACCACTTGGTGTTTTTACAGATATCTCTACTTCAAGGTTTCGAGGCTTCGATTCTATAGTTCTAGAAAACCTGCATGATATAAAGGAATGCATAGAACCAGAATCAAATAAGACTTTTTCCATTCTTGAGTGAATAGGATGTGTACCTTGTACTAATTCATTATCATGATCCACCTCTTCAATAGTGATGGCATAAGCCTTCCCTTGTTCCTTTGGCTTTGGTGGCTGTTGATGCTGATTACCCTTGAGAACTCGAGGTTTAGTACACTGGTTTACATAGTTCCCTAGATCCCTACAGTTGTGGCATTGAACCATGAGTGGTTCTCCCCTTTCATTGGCTACATTATCCTTCCTTTTCATGTCTTTTCGACACTCTTGAGCATGGTTTCCTTCTTTCCCTCACTTGAAGCATTTCCCTATCCCTTTGAGGCAGTTCCCATTGTGCACTTCCCACATTTTTGGCACGTGGGTCGTTTATTTTTCTTCCCACCATTATCATTAGATCTACCATCTTGAAACTCCACCATTCTTTTCTTATCACCATAGCCATGGGACCATTCTACAAACTCCATATATACTTTGAGATCACATCAAAAAACCTTTTCATAACTCCTAAAGTCTCTAATTTCAAGAGCCTTTTGAAGGTGTGGTTTTAATCCAATAAATAATCTATCAATTTTTCAATCATTGCTAATAACAAAACCCGAAGCATACCTTGTGAGCCTTGTGAAATTTGCTTCATTGTTTGTGACATATTATCATTCTTTTTTCTTGAGCTCTATGAATTCTCTCTCCATCTTCGTGCGAAGAGTACGTGGGAAATACTTATTAAGAAACATTATCTTAATGTCTTCCCATTCCATTTCTTCAATTTACTCCCTTGGCTTGGTGTTCTTAATCAAAGCCCACCATTGATCAGCTTCTCCAACTAGACAATAAACGGCTAGAGTCACCTTCTCCGTCTTAGAACAGTGAATCACAGAAAAGATCTTCTCCATGGAGTTGATCGACTATTCTACAACTAGTGGATCAGAAGATCCAAAAAATTTTGTTGGTCATTGCCGCATAAAACATTCGATAGTCACTTTCTCCCTCTTTGGTGAAGGAGGACGTTCCCCATTATTATGTTTATTATTCATAACTTGAGATAATTGGGTAAGCATCGCCATGATGTTTTGAACTCCACCTCCAAAATCATTTGGGATGTCATTCGAGAAATCGTTGCATTGGCCCTCGCATGAGTTGTTGGCCTGATTTCTCCTTGTTCCCACCATTTTCTAAAATAGAAAATGTTAGAACAAAACATAAGTAAACAATTCATGAATAACTTATTAATTTAAAAAATTTATAAAAAAACATAACATATGGGATCCCTAGGTAAATATTCTTGTGTGCATATTTGTACTTAGTCTCATGCTGTAGATTTTCTCTAGTGTTCACTAATCCTAATTCCCAAATTAACTAAACCTTGCATCTGATACCAACTACAACAACCCTACCTTTTCATACATTACTATTACATCATTTAAAAGATAGAAAAATAATAGTAGTACATATATATGATCCAAAGGTTTAGTGTCTTGGGAAAACTAGGACCACACATAACAAATACAACATCTAGCATAAACCTTTATTTAATTTCTTCTTCTCTAGCTTCTTATCGGTACTTGTCCTCTCCTTAGTACATGTAGCCACCTGAGGATATACATCAAAAGGGGTGAAAAAGAAGCCCAGTAAGAGGATAGATAAGTACAATATATCATGGGGTGAGCATAATCATAACATAGGCAAAAGATCATGAACATGAGAGGAGCATAAATAAAAGACTTGAAATGTGAAAATGCATAAAAATGAAACATCATATATTAGAGATTAACAACCACACATACTTGTGAACAAAATAGCATCTTGTTTACACATAATTTCACATTTAATCATGAGATTCATCACTTTACCTAATGCATTTGAGCTCTGTATAATTCCAGGCGCACCCATCACATTGAAACATTAATATTGCGCTATATAATTCTGGGCGCACCCGTCACATCATAACATAATCATCCACATGCTTGACACATAGAACACATATAAAAAATGTACATAACTAACCCATGTAATGGAATGGGTTTCATCTCATAATAACAGATTCATAAGCTTTGGGTTCCCAAAATAAAGAGGGAATAACATACATGTTACAAGAACCGTCCACTTTGAGTGAGAAGTAAAAGGGGTGTTCTTAAAAGAGGAGTTCTTTTAGAAAAAATTTGGTTTGAAATAAAAACTAGTGAAAAACATGTATATCAAAGAAAAGTAAAGACAATTATGAACAAATTATCTTTAAGGATTGACCATATCAAAAATGGAGTGAAAGAGGGAGAACCCGAAGGATGAAAATTGGTTTCGAGATTTCCCCTTACCTTGTACCCGAATGCTTCCTTCTCTTTAATGTCATGTATAATGACATTATATTCATTAATTAAAAATATAGAACCATGCTTATATTAATATGGTTCATTATGGTTTCATTATGTCATATTATATTCCTTTTGATGACTTATAGAGTTTAAAAACATTGTTCAGGGATGTTCGTTTTTATGTTTTTTCTTGGGTGATTCACTTGTATTCTTAAATTGATGTTTGGGTAGAACATGAGTAAACATCCAGAAATGATATTAAATGTCATTAATGATATTACAGGAGTTTTAATGATCTGATAATTAATTATATTTTATCCATGTGGATGAATCATTAGATACGAATTAAATGATGGTAATTTGGGTAAATTTGGGCGGTTTTTGGATCCCAACGAACTTATTTTAACTTATCACTTAGTAATATGGCCATAAGTTATTTCCAGAACTTCAAATAGATCATAATACATATAAAATATTCAGGTTCAACAAAAAAAATGGTTTCATGACCAGATATGAAGGTAGAAATGGAAGAAGAAAGCATGTCGTTCTTGAAGGTGATAAATTAACACCTCACGAACAACATTCTCTTTAATAAAATAAAAGGAAGAGGGAGAGGGGGTTGGAAGATATAATATCCCATTAGAATCATAAAATTACATTATATGTATAATAATCTAGTTACAATACAATTTGGATGAATATAGGTGGAGAGAGATCAGGAAATGAACTTGAACTTGAAAGGAAATTAAAGGAGAAGAGGGAGGGAAATTACATCTAGAATCCTACTCTTGAGAACCTCCTTAAGGGCCTAAGCATGGTCTTCTGATGATAACAGAAGATCTTGGACGTGGGGGAGGGGCTAGGGAAGGTGTTTTTTCAGAGTTTAGAGAAGTCTTGGAGCTTGAGAGGTGTGACGAAATGAGGGTGTGAAGGGTGGCTTTTATAGTGGAGGGGAGAGGGGTTTCCTTAATATAAAATTCATTAGTTTATTAATTTCCCCTAAGACAAGGAATAGTGAATATTGAATTAAAAAGAATAGTAATTTTATCATGTTATACCTAACCATGTGGTATTACATCATTAGAGCATCATCGATGACTCAATTAATCTATTATTTAGCATTTATTGTAAATTATCGGATTTTACTATTCATCAAAAATTCAAGTATCTCAGAAAAATCCCAAAAATTTACCCCAACCATTTTTCGACGTGTAGAATCCAAAAATGAGTTCTATTTTTCAAAAATAATTTTCTAGATATTATTAATTTAATATTTAATTAAAATCATAATTTACTTAAAAAAACAGTTTTTAAGATTAAAACTGATTTTATAATGCTTTCAAAAATTACGCAGGGTCTTATAAAATTAACTAAAAACTATAAGACATTGATTAAATAATTTATGAATACATTTTAGGGAAATAAATATTCTTTTAAATTAATTAATTAATTATAATTAATTATTTATGACTTAAAAAATACCAAAACGTTTACTAAGGTCAAATTATCACTTTCTAAGATGTCTAAATTTTATTTAATTATTCATAGGTAATGTTACTCTTATTTTGGATGATTTACTATTCATAAGGTTCATATTAATATTCATAAGAATATTTTACTATTCATAAGGGTAGGTCACTATTCACCAAAAATTATTTTTGTTTCATTAGACTCTAAAAATCATCTTGAACACAACCGTGTATGTTGGATTTTTTAAATTCAAAACACAGAAGTGAAAAACTTATGTTTAAAAGTCACTTATCACTTAGTAGTTCATTATGTTGTGATTACATGTTATTTTATGACATAAATATAAGAATGGAATTTCCATTGAAAAAATTTGGGTCGTTACAAGATAGATCATCTAGTATCAATCTATAATTTATCCCAATTTGGGATAAATCTATAGAACAGATGAAGAATGAGATATTAGGGCACATGATCCTAAATACAAATAGTGAAATCGATAACTAGAATAATTGAGAAAGGTTAAAAAGGAATTGAGGCCTTATCGATATGGATCTGATGAGATAGATGACACTATAATCAGAGGTATAATGGAGTTGGGATCTAAAAAGGGAGAATAGGGTCAATAGAGATCTCTCCCACTGTTTTCCTACAATGTAATGTGATAAGGATAAATACTTTTAAGTTATAAGCCTTTCAGGGGGAAAATTGAAACTTTTCCCAAAACAACTATGTCACATAGTTTAGGTGCATGATTTTTCAAACCATAGACCAAGTCACATAGTATACTTAATGATAATGGGGCACTTTCATGATTTACCTTCACAGTTTACAAACCTCACACAAAAAATGTGAAAAGACTGTCAAAATATATAGAAATTATAGACCATGACGCATGAGCATGCACCTCCTCCCACACAATTTCATAAATTATGTGGCATGTAGGCCCTCACCATTCCACATCTCATGTTTTATTCAAGTCATACGGCCTACCTTAGACAGTTTTCACTAACTGTGCACCAAGCATAAAACAAACAAACTCTAGGTTTCAGGCTCTAAACAAGCCCTGAGCACCTATAATCATTCTGTGAACCAAACATGCACTCATGTTAGGACTCATTTAAGAATTTAACCTAATAATTGATAAAACAAAACAAGATATATACCTCAATGAATAATCATGTTCTTTCAAAAATAATAATTTGAAAATAATTGTATGACCATGATCGTAGTAATTAGAATCAATCATAATAATATAAATTTTACACCTAAATACTAAATTGGGAATATTAAATAATTTGAAAATTAATATATCAAATATAAGGATCATTTTTTCATTATAAAATTCAATGATATGGGACAATAATATTAACATTAATGTATGTAACACGTAATAACGCATTTTTAATAAATGTTTTTTAAGCATACTGTTCATGCATAGGAAAAAATATCAATGTTACTGATTATAATGATATCGAAAATATTATTATTGATAAAATAATGTTTTCATGGTGAAATAAATTTGTTAACTAATTTTCCATATGTTCTATAGTTTTCAATTTTTACTTTTAAATAACATCTTAAAATATAATGAAAGACACATTTTATAGGAAAATATTTTTTTTAAATACAAGTAGTTATAATTCATAATTTATAGAAAACAATAATAAATTTATAATTAATAAATCAATATTATATTTTATTTAAACCATATTTAAGGAGTAATATAATTAGTTTTATTTAATAAATGTAAAAAAAATTAAATGATAGAATCTTAAACCAAAAAATTTTTAAATTTTTATAAAATAACCTTTATAAATATATAAATTAATATATTTTGTAATCTGGTTACCCCTATTTATGATTACTAGTTCAATGGATTGGTTTTAGTGATATAAACATATCATGGTTTAATTTTTTTTTAGTATTGTCTGTGGAAAATTCTTTCAAACATATTTTACATAATTAGAGGAATACATATATCAAAATATAAGTTCTTACATTCTCCCCCTTAAATAAATGTCTTCCTTGAAATATTAGACATTAATTAATTACGATTTTAGTTATGGGTATATATTGGATAAATAAGACTTAAGGTAAAATATCTAGAGAGACATCAACCTTAAAACTAGGAAACATATCTTTCTTCTCAAAATAGGCTTAACCCAAATATTGAGTTTTTTCCCAAGAACTTGTGCCAAGTTTCCATCGTTATTTGATATCAGGACCAACATTATATAATTTGTCTATAGAGGCTGATTATTTTTATCCTTTCATAGAATACCATAGGATGACATGAAATGTGATCTTGTCATTAAAAATAATTCTTTGTTGATGTGGAGTGAACTTATCTATTTCCAAAATCACATTACAATTATTTAAAAGATGAATAATAATATTTTTATAGATTTTTTAGAAAACCATTAATTGGGATACATTATTCATATAACTAGAAGATTTCTTTGATATTAAAATAATTAGGGGTAATTAAATATTCTTAAAAAAAATCCCAGGATTTCTATCTTAGTAAGAATAAATTTTAAGACAAACACATTGAAATTAGAGGGTGATTTACCTTTTACCCACTACTTTCTTGATCTACTATCAATAGTCGGGTTTTTATCAAGCTTGATGAGGTCATTGATTCCTATTACCCTTAGTAGTCTAGATTTAAGGAATTAATTTTTATAATTCCCAAAATCCATTTATTTGAAACATTAAAGGGTTAGTGGAGAATTAATAGATAAATTCTTCTCTTATATTGTAATTTATTACATCTTTTTATCATTTTTGAGCTTGATTGATAGGTTTAGAAAAGTGAAAAAATAACATAGTGTATTAACTTCACTACCTAAGCCCTTGCATAACGCCACATGAGATATAAATATTTATATAATGCATTAAAGAGATATATAATTCCGATCCCACTTAATACATAACATAGTGTAATTAGACTAACTGGTCATGCACCACACATGGAATATCATGAAGTGAAAACATTTCCCACTTAATTAGAGGGATATATAATTCCATTCATCCCCATAAAATTATGAAAATCATAAATATTCATGAAAAATGAAGATAACAACCATACATAAATCAAAATAATGAACAAACCCTTGAGAAGGAAGCAAGTTTCACAATTTTGATTTCAAGGCCTAATCAAAGGACAAATCATAAGTAGTCCCAATAGAAGAAAGGTTTAAATCATTTTGAAAATTTATAATTAAAAAAGTAACATAGTTCTTAAACACAGAGTTCCAATTCAGATAATTTATTATAAATATGTAGAAAACAATGAATGGAAGTGATCCACATGGGAGGAACTTTTTGAAATAAGTAAATTATATTTAAAAAAAAAGTAATTTTCATAACTTTTTCCCTAAATGTTTTTTTGTGTATAAGATTTTCTATTAAATAATAATTATTTTTAGAATATATTCATTAATTAAAATTATTTTATCAGGATGATTATTGGAAAGAGTCAATAAATAGGAAATATCCCAAAAACAGAGTTTACTTAAAAGTGGTAATTTTATAGGGAACTAAAACCATTTATAACTGGAATAATTAAAGGAGTATTTAACTAAGTATATATATAAGAGAAATATATAAAAAAAATAAGCAATGAATGAGAGTAATATTTCATAAAAGGAAGAAAAAGAAATATAACTTGTAACTGAAAACTTGTGTAGTATATATAGAAAATCCATTACAACTTTAGTAATATAGAGATAAAAACACTCAAAAGAGTGAGATATTAAAATGAAACAGAAAATAAAATGAATAATGATAATTTATGATATTATAATTTTATTTTTATGTATTTAAAACATTTAAAATAAATAAATTCCATAAAAGATGATGTGTCTTAATGAATTATATTTTTTTTATGAAGCCCCTTAATACATTAGTAATTTTTCAACCAGGATTCATTGGAGGCTTGAAAATAATATAGTTTAGTAAATACTATGCATAAAATCCTGGAGCATTAAAAAATAAATTAATGGTTATTATATAAATAACAGAAACATGAAATATTTGAATAAAAATAATCATCTATAAATGAAGATAACTTTAGATGAAAAACCTTACCCGTGTTTGAAAGCATTTTTCATTTTCACTTATCTTTATGGGAGACTTGATCATTCATGGGAAAACTTCTTATAATTGAATGTTTTAGGCTAAATTAGTGTGACCAAGATATTAATAAAATATGATTGAATTATAGGAGAGAATATTTGGTTAGAATTTTATGTAAAATTGTAATGGTAAATTCTTGTATAAAAGGGTGTAAGTGATTCACATTAACAATTGAGGAGAATGAAAATTTTGGAAACATCGTATACATTTTAATAATGACATGACAATATTATAAGGGTAATGGATCCAAATATTTGAAATAATGGATTATGGGGTGTATTTGGGTTGATAAAAAGTAAAAAAAATGTTCCTAAAAATGAATTAAACATGTTATAAGGTTTTTACCAATGTGTTTTTTTACCTTCTTATATTAAAACCAGATAACTAATTTTTTACTAAGTGATTTTATGTTTTACTGAAAATATAAAATATAACATATAAAAAAACTCAGGTTTTATAGAGATTAATTTAACCTATATTTAATTAATTTCAATTACTAAATATTATAAAATAATTTTTTTAATTAGAACACGTAATGTGTAGAAAAACTGTTTTAGTAGAAAGATGAAATTTTGGCCTTTATAGAAGTTTAATATTATTTATCATTTATATCCAATTAAATGGATGTTAATATATTATTTCATGTGTGTACGAATCATATAAGATCTATTATTTATTTGATTTTATTTTAATTGAATCAATATAATTTCCATTATTTTTACAAAACAATAGTTTTAATATAATTATTTCACCATTACTGTGGTAATTTACATTAATCCGAATAATTTAAATTTTAAACATGAAAAGTTCGTATTAAATTATTTTAAAATTAGTTTACAAAATATAAGAATAATTTTATAATATTAACTATTTATATTTAGGGAAATTAGTTTTAACATTAGCATATGCAGTGCGTAAAATCCATTTTATAAGAAAGTAATATTTTAAAGAACTATGTTTTTACTTGGAGGACTAAAATTATTTTTAATACCAAAACCTAACTTATATCCCCTAACACTGACTGGGTGTTCATATATTGATAATGTTTTGTCCATAAAATTTGTACACACCTTTAGTGTAAAATTAACTGATGTCATATTCTCCTAACGAGTGTCCAGATATGATATATAAAAAAGTTCTATTAGTGAATATAATATATAAATAAAATATTCAAGGAATAATAAAAATATATATTTTTAATTTTATCATGTACGTCTCATGATGGATCCATAAGAAACTTTTTCTTTTTTCCTTTAATATTTATCCTCATCTTTGTTTCATAGTGAGTGGTAGGATACAGAGGGTGAACTGGGCCACTTTAGAGCCACTGTGAGATTTATCTCTTAATGTGTCCACCTTTTCATCAATATTTTCTAATCTTGTAAAAGATAACCTCCAGGTGATAAATTATGAGGGTATACATTCATTGACTGGATCTCTCAATGAGATCCCTTGGGGGAACCATACATAAGAATAAACAAACATGTTATCACGAAAAAAATATATAATTTTAAAAATTCATTTTATATATAATAATTATAATACTAGAAAGGTTTCTTCCAAACAACTATAGAATTTATTATTTGATGTTATTATCCAAAAACCAATACTTATGGATTAATTTTTCATTATGACCCTAACTACAACATAATTTTTTTTTCAATTTTGTTTTCAAAACTATCTATCAAACTACTAAAAAATAACCACATCATCTTAATCTCTTTCCATTTTTAATGATGAATGTGATTATTTTATAATAAAATTTGAAGTATATAATACATTAATAATTGGATAAAAATATATATCTGCATTCATATATAACTGTTAAAAACTTCCACAACAAATATTTCACCAACTTATAGATCCTTATCCAATTAGGATATAAAATGGTTTTCATATATTGGATTTACAAGTATATGTCACTCCTAAAATACTTTTCAAAATTTATATTTGGGTTATTATTATCCAAAAATACAATTTTTATCATCTACTCCCCAAGAGCATGAAAAAATTTATAAAATATGGAATCACACATATACCAACTCTAGGTATCACTTTCTTTAGAGAGAAAGAAATAGATTCATCCCCATAAGTCACACCATTAGTGGTGAAAAACAATATATATAAAAACATAATTACCTTAAATATTTTTAATTTTTAATCCTATATTAATATAAAAACATACACCTACCTCGTTAAAAGTTCCTTTGTCTTAGTGTTAATCATTTCAGTGGATGAATATAATGAAACTCTAAATACATGTATATAATTAGATTCATAGTATTTTTGGAATTAATTTTTTTTGAAGGAAAATTATATATATTATGTTACATAACATAGTTAATTAAAAATGAAAATAAAAAAAAACTGAATATAAAAATATCCATGTAAAAGAATAGTGTATTTACATTTTCATTTTTTATAATAAAATAATAATGTCAAGCTGGTTTCAGAAAACATGTTTAACCAAATTGATAAAAAATATTAATTTAAATGTTCTTGACATGGTTAGAATATATAGATTTAAATCTCCAATATTAAAAGGTTTTTTGAAATTTAAAATTTCAAAAAAAAAACTTTATCTGGATTTTTCATATAAAATTATTTTATTTAAAGTTCATAAATATTAAATATAGTAAAAATATAGAATTGATTAATATATATATATTTAAAAATAGATGTCATAAATATAATGTTTATCCATATCTATGTTTCAATAAATTTAAATTTAAAAATTTTCCAGAGTAATTAGAGGTGTTTTTCCCAGATCCCTTCAAACTAATGATTCCAAAAAGTATGGAGTATATCCACATCAAAATCATTGGTATCATCTTGTAATAAAGTAATATATAAGGATGAATCACCCTAGTACATAGAATCACTAACATCCTCATAACCCATATTATTTTTAACTATAAAATGATGGAATGCAGATCATTCATTTAGTCAATAATATAAAATATATTCTTTGTATGCATCATAAAAATTAATGGATCCTTTTTGGAGTTAAATATTCTCAATTAAATGATTGTAAATAAATAATAATCATGTTTCACACCACATTTAATATCAAACTAGTCATAAATAAACACTAGTACTTCAAATTCAAGGTAACCAATCTCCCACATATCATCTACAACTCCAAAAGATGTTAGTGATAAAGAAATTTATTTTTTTATCATTTTTATTAAAAAAAATTAAATTTTTCAGAAATGAACATTAATATAAGATAATTAATTGTACTCTTATCATTCTTTTTATTGAATAAATTGTGTAACAATTAATATCAAAACCAGACCATGTGATCTCATTAATAAAATGTCCCCTGCTATCCATTTCAATGACTTTTATTTTGATAAACTGGGGTTGATATTGGTACTAATCCATGAAACAAATGTATTTTAAAGTCCATTCATCAACCACAATTCATTTATTCTTAGTCATTGTACATTCAGTCCATCAATATTTGATTATATACATTTTTGAACATCATATATGTTGATGAAAATGTATAAATGTTCCTACATCAATTTATCACATGGAATCAATTTTAACTTTAAGTGTCAAAAACCATTATATTCACTATAAAATTTTAAATATTGAAATATAGGGTGACCAACATGATACAAAACTTGTAAATAATTAGTAAAAAAATTAATCATCTCTTCTAATATAGGTTTTTGAACAATTGTGGCCTCTAGTTGACATGGTTTTGTAATATATCCCATTAACATTATTATGTGTCATTCTAAACGATACATCCAACATAAATAAATAGGTCTTCATATTCTGTTCACTCTCACCAAATTAATATCTAGATGACTCATTATATTAAAAAATTATTATTTAAAATATATTTCATAGTGTAAACTGTTAGTAAATATTTATTCTCTCAAACATATAAGAAATTTTGATCCAAAAAATTGTTGAAAATGTATTTTAAAAGGTAACACAACCTAAGGAATGATTTAATGACATGTATTAACTATATTCCACACTATAAAACTGGTAAAAGTTATTATATCAACACACCACTATCATGAGATTTCATACACATTAACTTCAAATACTTTAATGAAACCAACATTTTCACATTTCATGTATAACCAATGGGTACATTGATACCATGTATACATTTATAAAAAACTACCATATTACTCTTTCAATGTGTGACAAGTTGGAGGAAAATATTTTATAGTTCTTTTCCTGGTGAGATATTTCACCAAACATATTCTCATGGATATTATGTCTAATATATCATGAAATATTTCTTTTATCTTTCATTTTATGTCAACTAATTCTCCAATTAATCTTCCACCTATTTTTTTAACGCCATAGAAAACATCATTCTTATGTTCTACCTCAAAAAATTAAAAAAAAGGTATATTAAAGAAGATGGATCACTTCATTAATGTATTTATTTATGAAAAAAATTTATTTCGCTCCAAATGTGACATTGATATTATTCATGTTACAATAATATTCTTAATTTGAACATTTTCATAGGGAAAATAATAATATTTTCACTGTTAAATGACACTTGAAAAATTCAGTAAGCCTGACCCATTCATGAAAAATATTTGACATCCAATGTACAATTGTTTATTAAATTCAAGAATTGATGATATTAAGTCTATTATTTTTAAATTGGATAAATTTGATATCAATTAACACTATTTTCAAATAACATTTCATATGTATGAAAGCTGTTATTATGAACATTTTCATAATAGAAAAAATAAAACATTTTTTTTTGTTTAAAAAAACTATAATTTCCATATCTCATAAAAATTTTATATCATTAATAAAATGTGGTGGAAAAATATGAATATCATTTCCAAGAAGTTATGATCTTGAAATCATGAATCTCATCATGAAAAATTTTATCTTCAAACATATCTATGCAAAGAAGATATAAATTACCAACACAGAATATCATGAACTATGTTAGATATTGACGCACTACTATGGATTCATTCCATATATGAATGGTCTCATTCTTATATTTCTAAAAATATTTCAAAATTATGGAATTATTTTTATCAAATCTCTTCACCTTTGGTGAATCATCATGGTGACAATAGTTTTTATCATAAATATAATTATCATTATTCCATCATAACAGATGTCATTATTTAAATTTTCAAAGTGATTGTTAATAAATAAAATTATTGGGAGATACTAATTTCTATGGTAAGAATCTTGGTGAATTATCATGATAATCAATAATTTTTAGACTTTTCATCCATTTTATATCATGATGTCTACATCTAAGATATTCTGTTGGGATTTTATATTCATTCATATATAGAACATGGTCATTGAAGAGAGCATGTATCTTTTTTATCTAATTATCCCATTATAAATATTATTGTTTTTCCATATGATTATAATTTGGAAGTATACATTCTCTATGATGTACCCCTTTTAAATGTTAGCAAAATTCTGAAAAACATTTATTTCTTTCACGTTAAATGATCCCATCACTATTGAAACCCTATAAATTTACTACAACCTGGGAAAATTGGTTTCCTAGTGACGCTATATAATAATTAAATACTTATTTTTAATGTATTTAACACCTAAATCATGAATAAATTATTCAAGATGATCCTTTATATCGTACTAAAAATTTACTCATCATTAAATCTTGAAGTTATTATCATTACACAATACTAGATCCAGTATATTTAATTATTTACAAAACTATAAAAATTCCAATGGTTATTTATTTTTCAAGAGATTAATTTTAATATGCTAAAACACTACACAATTGAAAATAAAATAAAATATTTACATTCAATATTTGTTTTATAAAATTAATGGATATTGTTAACCCTTTTATCATATTCAGTTCTAGTTGTTCATGAATTTATCTAATCAAAATATTATAATTATCTAAAGTCAAAGAATAATAGTTAAATATTTTAATAAATTTTTACACATTAAAATATTTATAAGAATTTATATTTTAAAAATGGAATATTTAAATATATAAAAACTAAAAAAATTATATGAAATGATTTAGGACAAAAAAAAAATTATTTGGAAAATAATTTTCAACCAAAAAAATTATAACAAAAAAATCTATAACATAAAAACAATTTATAACTAGAAAAATATATAATAAAAAATATTAACCACAAAAAATTATAACAAAAAATAATTAATGAATAAAAGTAATTATAAATACAAAAAACCTACAACCGTAGAGTAATTATACAAATAATTTATAATTATAAAAAAATAATCCGGAAAATTTATAAAAACAAAGTAATTATAACTAAAAAATTATACATTTCAAGCATTGGTATATACAAATATAATTTAATTATTTCAATATATATGTAAAAAATACTTAATAAATTGTTTAAATAAAAAAATAAAAAAATAACATTTAAAATATGTTGATTTTCGTAGATCATTAATGACAAATTGATAAAACAATATGATTGTGGACTTAAAATTGTTTAAAATTAAAGAAAACTGTGACTAAAAATAAATATTGAAGGTTATAGATTGTGGAACATGAATGAGGCATGTGGAATAAAACATCAATGGGATGAATTTAGTCAAAAACTGTTAAAGAATGGTGAATAATAAAAGTGAGAAGGAAATAATGTAAAAAATAATTATAAAATTGATAAAATAAAGAATATGGAGCACAGTCAAGATTAAATATTATTATGGTCTTAAGAAAGTGTACATATACAAAGTGAAAAATACTGTGTATTTTTTTAGGATTTTAGTAACAGTTATTGAGTAATTGAAGATCAAAGTCAATCTAAAACACTTTTAACATTGGTTATAGTATAACTGATTTTAAATATGGGCATTTAATATCCATTTTAGAATAACTGATATTTAATTCCTTCCCATATTGATATTAACATTGATTTGAAATTAATAAACATTAAAATAATGGTTACAAAACAAAATTTTCCTTCCAATAGTGTATTCAAGGGTTGACATGAGTCACTAATCATATTGGAGGGACCCTCTTTACAATGACACTATCCTAGTATATAATGGAATCAAATCAAATATAAGAAATTGATGTTGGGGATAAATGGAAGAAGAATAAATTTTTTTTGAAGAATTTTCATTATGCAATGATCTATCATATATTTCCTCCAATACATTCCAATGTCAATATATAATTTTCTCAGCATTTCAAAATGCATAAGTAAATATTTGATAGTAAATAAATTAAACACATGAATACATCCCTAAACTAAAAATAATTTCATTCAATCAAACATTATTATTAAATTATAACCCTTTTTCAAGACCTAATAAATAATAATTCTTATTATTTATCTACTTGATCAATCATGGGTGTAACCAAGTCCTATAATATGACTATCTCAAGTGACAGTAATATGATAAAAAATATCATATAAAATTTCATTCCTTAGTTTTCATGAAGGTTAAACATTATAAAATAATTATATCATATATTATAATATATAAAAAACCATCTTATTGTTTATATTACATTAATAAAATATCTCATTTACTTATTCTTTGACTAGTAAATAAGAATCATATTATTTCACAGAAAGTGGTTCTGATTGTGAAAAAATATGGTTTTCTTAGTCTATAATATTTGTATCATTTTTTTGATAGGTATATAGAATTCACATTAATTATTTTTAACCTATCTTTATGTTTTATTTCTTGTTTTCACTCCAAATTAAAAATCCTAGAAGGCTTGTTATTAAACCTAATAAATATATCCAAGTAAGAAGATAAGTTTTAAAAAATCATTCAAGTTTGTCACTTCTTTTACATCCTAAAAATATATTATAAACATACTAACATAATGAAACAATTATTTTTTCATTAATTAAATTTTTTTATGTTGATAAAACAACTATTTTCCACCTCCTTTATATCATATGAATAATGAAGACATTGCTTAGCATATGTGTACAATATTGCCTCTAGGAACTGATGTGCTTTATTTTTAATAACGACCACACCGATCTTCTTTTAAATATGGAATAAATGTATATATATGAAATATTTTACATAATTATGATTTTCTAAAAATATAATTGTATATACCCTTTTACCCTCACATTCAATGGAAAATTGAAACAATGCTCATATGTATGTCCACACAACCACCTCAACAGTGTGATGCATTTTATTTTTCATTATAGTCTTACATGGATGGTCATATGGATGGATTTAATTATTAAATATGATATTTATAATTTTATTGTAATTTTTTATAGGGAAATATTTATAAAATTTATTTTCTTTTCATCCACTAGAAAAATTAAAACATTGATCATGTGTACATGTATTCTACCACTTACCTAAAATGATTTATTTCATTATACATAAATACCATACATAGATAATTCCAAATTGTTTTTTATTTTATTAAAAATTAATTATTAATTATTCTTTATTTTTGAGATTATAGAACCATGACCTATTTGAATTTGTCAACCTACCTATGATATTTTAATGGTTAAGAACTGTATGACCACACAATGTGTGGTGTGTAATTAACATATTTATTTAATAAATAAAACATGATAATAAATTTAATAAAAAATAATAATGATAAACGAATAAACACTAAAAATTATCTCAATCAAGGAAATAGATAGGATCATTTTATTATCCAATAAATGTAATGGTGTAAATGGTGCGTTGAGACTCATGGTAAGATATTTATCATTTAAATATTTATTCTTAATTTTTTTTAAAAAATTCCTCTGGTATATGTTCATTTTGGATTTCATGAATGTTCTAATTTATATATCATTTTTTATTGACCATTTTCATTTGCATTATAATTTCATTAAAATGGTTTAAAGTGTATTATTTTCAATGTTTATCATATATGTAATTGTTATATATCATTAAAAAGTGAAAAATAAATGTTTGTTAACTTTATTTTATACTATTTCCTTTTAATAACTTCATAAATGGTATTAATTGTAAATTTTATCTAAATTATTCAATAGTTTTTAAAATACGATCCTTTCCATTTTTTCTAAGAACTTTTTTGCTTAATTTGTTTTCAAAAGAAAGTGATATTTCTAATAATTATATGAGATAATTTAAAGTTTCTGTTTTATATGGTATGAAATGGAAGTATTTTCTTTAATGGAAATGAAATATTATTCATTTTTAGTCATTTTATGGTTCTAAGGCATTGTTTATGATGATGTGTAAAATCATGTTTTCATCCCTTAAGTACTTACTAACCCATATTTTGATCCCCTTGTTTTTGAGAATTACCTTGGTTTTCTATGGGTGAATTTGAGAAAATTATGGAGATTTTTGGTGTTGTAAACTATCGTCACATAGATAGAGTATATAATGTTGTTTAGACCAGGGAACTATGCAGAAAGGTTTGACCTACAGGAAAGAGGAACATGTTTTTCCAAACCATGAATCCACCACTCCAAACTGGTCGACTTTTGGATAGTGGGGGATTTCCTTGTTGTAACATGATTAAGAAAACCTTTAATTTAAACCACAACCCCCATCATGAATCCCACTATAGTATTATTGTTAGAGTGTAGAGTTAATAGTAACTTTGTTCCCCCAACGAAGAAATTGTTCCTGTGATTTTTAATTACTCTAAATTTTTAATAATCAATACACCAACTGTCGTTTTAACTACTAATCAAACCCATTAGACCATAATATGATTACTCTATATTTAAAGACCATTAAGATGTGTTTTTTACTCATACAACCTCTTCAATTTATTGATCAATTCCCCAATGATGTTATTAGATCATTATCTGGTAAATAAATTCCCTATCATTGAGGCTCTAACAATTACCTCTTCTATCACCCTTATAGAGTGAGAGACCATCATGTTATTTGTGTATATAAAATATTATTTAAGGGATACAAATTATAGTATTAATTTCTTGATATATGTTTCCTTTATTCTTTGTTGTTGTTTCCTATTTTGGGTGATTATTTAATCATGAGATTAAAGGTAGGTTGTTCCTTATTGTTTTACCCTAAAATTAAAACCCTAATTTGTTGATTTTTTTCAAAGAATTTTGTAATTTTTTTAAAACCTGGATTGTTTATGATTTGGTAAATTATTTGGAAATAAGAGGTTAATTGTGAAAACCCATCAATATTAATCGAAATGGAATTATTTGGTGGATGTCGAGAGAAATGATTGCCTGAATTGAAAGATGATTTTTTGAAATGATTTGTTGAATTATTCTTGATAAATATTGGCTTAAAATATGATGATGATTTGAAAGAAATGAATTTTATAAAAACCCATGATTTGACTTTGAAAATGAAGAGAAATATTGAACATTAATTTGGGCATTTAAATTGAGAATAATGGTTTGGTTTGATGAGAATTATTTTTCAAATATGGATTGATTAATTGATTTACTAAAGAACATGTGAGCCTCAGTAGATTGATGGTGATTAGTTCAAGTAGGATAGTTTATGAACACCCTAGTAATATGTTGATAATGAAAACACTAAATAAACCATTTTTAGTATGATATCTCAGGATGGGTCCCCTAATGAAGTATTGATTTATTGTTCATATGGATTGAGACCTAGGTAGTGTGAATATAGATGTGAGAAGTGGAGATAATTGAGAAGTGTGGGGATCTTATAGCCATAAAATAAATTACCTCATAGATTATGACCATGTTTATTAAATTTATTCCACTTGAATATTGATTCAATTTTTATAGAAATGTTTTATTCATGCTAGCTATTTTATATAAATGTGTTATATAGAATTTTTATTTTCTATTATTTTGAAATATCTTCCATATTTTGAATTTAAAGAATGTTTTGGTTTAAATTTTTTGAATGAATTTCCTTGAATTTTTTTATTTAAATTGAAAACATAAATGGGTTAATTTTTTTTCAATTGATTATGGAACGCATGGTAAGACCATACTAGCCTTTTTAGCTCACGCTATACCTTTTTATTTGGGAATTTGTTGATCGTATTGTACTAGGTCCCAAAAAACGTAAATCTGTACTCAGAGGTCATGGATGTACTTGATTCATGGGACCTAGAGTGATAGAGGTGATCCGTGGATATATAATAAACATGTTATTTGGGTTTCCCAATACATTCATTGATAGATATTGTTTCTTTTGATGAAGTACTATTTGGGTATTGTTTTATATATTTGTTTCTACTATTTTTTCATTGTTATGTTTTTGGAATAAATAATTTATATTATAATTAACATATGTTATTTGACGTTCTTTGTGGAAAACCCACTCCATTTTATCATTAATAATATTATAGGTTCTAGTCTCCGTCCTATAAGAATCAAGAGTTCCATTTGGGCTATATCAGGACCAGAATTAGTTTCAGTCTACCTGGGTATCTGGGTTGGTTCATCTCAAATATGTGTTAAAAGGAATATAATCATATATCGTTGATATTGGTAGGTAGTTTGGGATGTCCTAATAGTCATGATTTAAGATTTTTGGGTCCCAAGTTGTTTTTTGAGTGAGTGCGTTACATGGTCACAATATAGAGAAACTTAAGTCACCATGGGTGTTTGATAAAAGTGTCAATGAATAATGTTTTTATCTTTTTCTAATCTTTTCCATAAAATTAATCTAATTATATTGAAATTCAATATGTTTTAACTCTATTTGATGGAATTGATATTATCTTATCTTTTTATTTACACGATGATCATTGTATCCTTGTTGAAGTTTTCATGTTTCCTAATGATATTGTGTAGCATCATGCCTTTCAGGTTTTTATTTATAGGCTAGAGGAGGAAAATACTTATCAACCATAAAAACTAAATGCTTATGTTGACCAGAATATCATTGAGTTGATAGTGCTTGAATTCCAAGACCAAGGACTGATAGATAGACTATTACCCATCTATAATCTCACAGTGGAACCTCAAAGAGATGAAGTAAGAAATATTTTACAAGAGTTTATTCAATATATACCACATTAATTCAAGGGAAACAATGATCCTCATGATCCCAAGAATTTATTGAAAATATTTACGGGAATTTTGAGTTCATGGAAACCCTTGATTCTATTAATATGAAATATGTTATCCTAATGATTAAGGGTCCAAAAAGTAGAATGTGGGATTTGATTTTAACAATTATAAAACATAGGGGATTGGAGTGTAGTGAAAATAAATCCCTTTTTACATAAAAATTTTATGTTGAATATATATTCTAACCATTGTCTATTTATTTTCTCAATCTCCAAAAGGGTTACATGACTTTGAATCAGTGTGAGAACCATTTTTATAAACTTTTTATGTTTCCTCCTAAGGTATTGATGAATGAGAAATATAAGGATATAATATTTTATATGGGTATTTGATTATATAATTTGATTAATTTTTTCATGTCAAATATCACTTATTATGTAGACATGTTGGATATAGTGTTGATTGATGAGATTGACATGGCTGGTAACTTACTTCTGAATTGAGTAATTCTTAATTATATAATAATTTTTGTTAGTTCCATTAAATTAAAGAGGAATAATGGATATTATCATGTATTTTAACCAATTTATACTTATTCTAAACTTTTTACAGTTTCTAGCTGATAAAATGTGACTTTCATATAGTGTGTCAAGGTTGGGAATTCTAGGAGGACTTTCATTAAGGCACCCATGATTTGTAGTACGTCTAGTTATTCATTACACTTTTAAAAGTTTTATATTGAATATTATACCCTTACTTTTTCAATATTATCATCAGATAAAAAATAATTTTCTATGCAATCAAATGTTTCAATAAGGGCTTCCAACCACATTCATTTGGAATGAATATTTTTTAAATAGTGGAAGAGTCTCCAGAGGAAGCTGATGTGGGTCCTGTAATAATGAGAGGTACTATTACTATTTACATATCCATAGTGACTAATTTATTTGATACCGGTGCATCTAAATAGTTTATATCGACTCACAATGTGAATTTTCTAAACCTTCATATGGAGATTCTATTTAATGTGATGGATATTAATATTCCAGACAGAATAATAGAGAGGATGGCCTCTGACTAACCACATTATTTTTATGTCTATTAGTGATTAATATCATTTTAAATTTTCTGTTTCTGAATATGACACCTCTTAACATCATTATCATGATTTATTTTCTAATTTATAATAATCCCAATATTGACTAATATCTTTTGTGGGTCTCGTTTAATTCACCAGAGAGTGTGTACATGTATTCAGAGGATAATGAGACTCAATATTGATTAGAGATGGACCTCATTTTTTATGGTTGGGTGGGGTGATATTAATGTTTTATTTCTATCTAGTGAGGGAATCATTGTGTATTTATCTACATACTATTTTTGTTGAGTTTCCCATTAAGTTTCCTTCTAAATTTTCTGACATTCCACTAGTGAGGTAATGAATGTTCTCTACTGACGTTGTATATGATACTCAATCAGGGTCAATTCCTTCTAATACTATTGAAGTAACCGAATTGAACTTTTTTTAATACTAAATTGGATTATTATTTATAGAATGGACTTATATTCCAGAGTTTTACCCCTAGGTATTAGCCAATTATTTTTTTAAATAATGTTGATAGAACACTTCATCTACATGTTTATTATTGAAAATTCAATCGATCTGCATTAAATAAAAATTATATGTTGATATATATTGATGAACTATTTTACTATTCAATAATCGATAAGTTGTTCTCGATGAATTTTCTCAATTTGGTTATGAAAACATAAAAATTAAATAATCTAACATCCTAAAGAAAAACATTAGTAGTTGTTATGACCATTATGTTTAACTTTTTATATCTTTTTATCTGACCAATTCTTCTACAGTTTTTATGGAACTAAAGAATAATATATTACATGAGTATATCAACTAACTCAAGATTATTATTGTGGATTAAATTTTGGATTACACTAAGACCAAGGATAATCATGGTTTCCATTTGAGAGATGTTCTAGAAATACATAGAAATCACTGACATTATTATAACACTGAAAATTTAATTTTTGGATTCAGGAAGTGATATTTTTGGGAGACATGGTCTTGGAATATATAATTTTAGTTGACCCTAAGAAGGTGTAAGAAGTTATGACAATGGAGAAATAACATGATTTTTCTCATATTCAAAGATTCATGGGTTTTTTCAAAGAATTACAACAAGGTATTTAGTAATTTCTTTAAGATGGATTATCAAGTAAATTTCCTCAATCAAAAGGTATTGAAATTCATTTTGGATTCAAAATATCAAAAAAAATCCCTGAGATTAAGTGTATGTAAAAATCTATGAATGTTTTGACACTTCCACGGACTATATAGGGATATGTGGTTTTTAATAATGAATTAGTTTTAGGTAGGGGTTTTTTCTTATGTATGGTGATAACATTGTGGTATATGGTTCCTAGTATCTTTGAAAACATGAGAATAATAATCCAACCCATGACCTCAAACAAATTTTTAGGATACATACTCTTATGGGTTGGAAACATTTCCTTTTTGGAGAATGTTTTTCCATATATTATGATCACACAAGTGTGAGTTATATATTCTCTAAAAAAATATTGTAATTTCCATTAGAGATGTTTTTAGGTGAACTTACAGTGTTTTGATTTCAAAATTTCCTACACCCTTGATAAGGGGAATGTCACCACTGATGCTTTGGGTAGGAAATATATAATGCAGGCTGTGAAAGAATCATCAGAAGGGTGGAATATGATAGCTCTTATTTTCTAGTTGAATTTGGGAGTCTTGTAGTTTGTAAATGATTTCATCATGACACAATTTTAGTTGAAATCTTCTCTTATCAAGATTATTATTCAGGAGAAGCATACTAATGATCAATTCTGTGGCACTAGGGGGTCCCATTAGGATAGGGAGACCATTAGTAAATGGTTGTTCTACACTGGCAGTGTTCTATGATTCTGGAATTGGTATGATGTGACATTAATAGTGAGGGTTGATGTGATGTGGTATTTCCATAATTCAATGTGGCTAATTCATAATAGTTCCACAGATATATTCTATGATATGCAGTGGAAATTTTGGTTTCTATATTTTATATAAGACCTCACTAAATTTTTTCTCACTATTATAATTTCTAAAATGACAATGTATAGAACTAGAAACATTTTGGATTTCATCAAACTCTTTTAGTACTAACTTGGAAGTTGGTTTAAATTTCTATATATTTTATGGTTGGGATGTATCATA
Organism: Viscum album; assembly: GCA_963277665.1. NCBI lineage: Eukaryota > Viridiplantae > Streptophyta > Magnoliopsida > Santalales > Viscaceae > Viscum > Viscum album. Next base: position 2,009,579,244 of record OY728141.1, on the reverse strand, counting down.
CCTTTAAGAAGAGTAATTTTATATGGGTATTCATCGATCAGCTGGCCAAATCAATTCACTTTGTAACAATTCCTGACACAACCAAAGATATGGATTTGGGAAGTATCTATGAAAAATACATGGTTAGATTCAATGGAGTTCCATATTTTACAGTTTCTGATAAGGAACCTCAATTCAATTCTCCTTTTTTAGGGACCTATCATTGGGATCCCATGATAGATTAAGATTTATGTATAATTAATTAAAAAATTTCTAGATAGAATTAATAGTATATATCCTGTAAGACATTATTCATACTTCCATTCTAGAATTAGGTGTAGTTTGGGATAAATATTTGACACTATTTGAATTTTCCTTAAAAAACTACCAATCATCAATTAGGATTACTGTTTTTAAGGCCTTGTATGGTAAGAATTATAGATCTTCTCTCTTTCGGATGGATATTGGTGAATCTTTCTTGGATATATCAAGTTTAGTCAAATAGAAGATGTCAGACAATAAGTTGATTCATCTAAGAATACTGATGGGATATAGCTTGTATAAATACTAATATTATCATTCATATAGGCCATTGGAGTTTTTTGTTAGTGTCTATGTGTTTTTTTAAGTTTCACCTCAGATGGGTCCCTGACATCTTGGGAAATAAGGAAACCCTACACTGAGTTTTATGGGTCCTTTTAACATTGTTGAGTGGATAAGAAATGGATAACACATTTTATCCTTTACACTATTGTTGATATAAATCCACAATGTGTTTCATGTATAATAGATTAGGAAGTATCTATAAAACCGTTATCATTTACTAACCTAGGAGGATCTTGTCATTGAAACTGATTCCACCCTGACTCAGCATCCTAATTGACTTGTAAACTCTGAGACAAAGGTTCTTCCTGGGAGGAATAAATTTTTTTTTGTACTATGGTATCATGATTCTAATTCTCATGAGATCTGGGAGAAAGAGGCACTGATGAGAAAGAAATGACCTCATCTCATTGATATTAAATCATCCTGACATGATTTATGTATATACAAATAGTTTATGGAGGGAAGGTTATAACTTCTATTTACCTTACTTCAGTTACTTCATGACCCCTATTTTGATCCCCTTGTGTTTAGGGATTTTCTTAGGTTTTATTGGGTGAATTTTGGATAAACAATTAGTGTATTGGGGATGTTCCCAATTAATGCATGTTTAGGAAAAACAATGTGGTTTGGCAGAGGAAACTGTGAGACCAATTTTAAGCTACTAGAAGGAGTCAAATAGTTTTTCCAAACCATATATCTAAGCCTCCAAACCATTCAACCACATGTTGTGGTGTTTTTAATGTTTGTGGAATGGTTAAAAAATTGTGTGGCCAAACCTTGCATCCCATCCAAAATCCCAGTATGTGAATACAATTTGGTTTGATGGTAACTATTAAAATGCATCCAAACCTTGAAACTATGCATGTAGGTTTTAACTCCCTTAAATTTTTTAATTAAAATACTAGATTTTGGGTGGGACCACTAATCACACCCATTCAACCATAATACGGTTCGTTATTCTTTAGAGGATCCCAAGAGGAGATATTATCTTCTCTTACATCTTCTCTTTGAATATAGAAAAACCAATGATATTAGTGGATCATCCTCCACAATGTTATTATCTTATCATTTGGTCTCTTCTGATATCCAATTCTACCCTCCTTATAGAATCATAAATCATATGGTTATTGATGGATCTAATATGTGATTTCATCGATCTTTATTCAAGGTTTGATTTCATGATCATTATTTCTATCATTATACATTGGTGTTTCGTAATATGGGTGTGGATTTGATCATGTGATTGAAGTTTGGTGGTCATTTAATGATTTTAAATAAAATCTATAGAATAAATTATTGATTTTTTTTAAATGATTTTTTCATTTTATTTAATAACACATATTATAGAAGATTTTATGTATGATTCGAATAGAAATTGGGAATACTGGAAATCCTGAAACATCAATTATAATTAAACAAGATGTTCAATTTTGAGAAAAACAATCATTTTAATTCAAAGATTTTTTGATGAAATTATTTAGTGTATGATCCTTGATATAAAGTGTTTTAAAATTTAAAGATGATTTTGAAGGAATCAATTTTAAGCAAACCCATGAATTAGGTTTCAAAATAAAAAGGCATGTTGTACTTGAATTTGGACATTTGATCTATGAATAAAGATTTTATTTGAAATTATTTATTGTTCACAATATTGATTGATCAATTGATTAAATAATTCACATGTGAGACTAAGTAGTTAGTGGGTGATTGGAACTACCGCACTATAATAATGACTTCCTAGAATTGGATTGATGATGAAAACACTAACTAGACAAATTTTGGTATGATTCCACATGATGGGTCCCCTAGTGGGGTGTTGAATTATTATCATGATAGATTCAACCACATAAAGTATCAATTTATATTTTCTCCATAATGAGTAGTGAGAAGTGTAAGGATGCTATAGATAGAAACTTACATACCTAAGGGCTTGTAACCTTGTTGCTTGGTTTTGACTGACTTGAGTATACATGCCATTTTTTATAACAGTACATTATTAACTCCATCTGGATTATATAATTTTTTGTGTGTAAAATTTTCATATAAGCATAACTTGATATATGTTTCATATTTGTCTTGATATACTTCTTTGGTTTAAAAAATTTAAATTAATTTCTCTACCTTTTTTATTTAAATTGAAATCATAAAAGTTATAATTGTTGAAGAATTTATTATGGAACACCTGGTGAGACCCTAAAAGACTATTTAGCTCATACCCAACCTTTTACATTAGAAATTTTATGTCTTGTTATGGAAGGTCCATGAAAATGGAATGAACAATTTGGTGGTGACATGTGTTCTTGATTTGTGGGACCTAGAGTGATAGATGTGAATGATAGAGATGTAATCCATGTGTTATTTGGGTTCTCTAGGACATTATTTGATCAATGTTTTGTATTTTGATGATATAAAATATGGGTATTATTTTAATTATTTTTATTGGTACTTTCTAATTTTTTAGTGTTCAGAATAAACACTTTGTATTATCTTTATATTACACTTTTTATCATTCATTTTTGGAAAAAATTCTCGCTTTTGATATATGATATGATGTTAGGTTCTAGCCGTTGACCCATGGTTATTGAGAATTACCTTAGGCATATGTCTAGACTGACTCAGTTGTCTATTTACCAGGTTATTCATGATAGATCATAAAATTATTGTTGGGTCTGATATATCCCCCCAATTCATTGTTTAACGACAGTTCTCCCAAATCATATATAGTGAAATTTACTGTGAATATGATTCTTTCATATAGGTGATTATATGAGAGATATAAAGAATATGTCTCAAGGTATCAAAATGTTTTTTTAGAAATAAGAATTTATCTAAATATTTATATTTCATATGCTATGTAATTTATCTTATAATTTTTAGAGAATGTTAGGATCTTCTAAATTAAAAGTTTAGTTTTAAAGGACATGTTTTATGTTTTTTAGTAAATCCTCATGAATTTTGTTTTTTCCCTTATATATGCAACAAAATATTTTACAAAACCATTTGGGAAATAAAGTTTGGTTCATGAGTGGGTGAATTATTATTTTATCTAAATTTTTTTTAAATATGACATCATCATTAGGTATTCTAATTTTGTGGAAATAGAGATTAATGAGTTTCAATTATTTTTATATACCATAATGAGCACTTTTTTATCATAAAACATTTTTAAATTTTATTTCTTGATTTAATGATTAATTTTAACTATATAAATTTCATCCTATCCTCAATGATGAATCATCTTAAAGAAGGAAGAGTGTCTTGAATGATTTTTTTTTCAAAATTTAATTCCTTTTTTTGAAAAAATGAACCCTATGTGATAGTGTTACCTATGTAAATGTATTTGATTTCTTAATTAATTGAAATTGTATATATAAAAGTTCCATGATAGGTAATAATTTATATTCTTTATATTAAAATTATAATTCCTTGTTTAATAAGGCATTGTGTGTTATAGTTTTCATACAAGTTGTGTAGTTTGTGGGAATAACTAGAAGTATATTCCATTTATATACAGGCATGTTGCGTGGTTAAACATGTCAAGTAGAATAAATAGCCTATTGCATAGAATAACACATTTTTCTTTTTGTTACAAACCATGTAGTTATAACATTTTATTAATTCCACTTTACATGATAGGGAAGATACATAGTTTTAGTTTTATGTCATGTCTTGGGATGGTACACACTATGTAATAGTGAAACACCAAAAAAAAATGATTAAATAGAACTGGAATGGTACACCCAATGTTTACTCTAGTTCATTCCTTTCACTTATTAATTTTTAATTATTGTTAATATATATTTACTTTGAAATTATAGTGAATGATAATCTAAAATACTATTTACAATATTAATTTAGATAAATTAATTAATTATTTAATTGGATACCTAATTTATTAATTTAATAAATTTATTTTAATAAAGTGTGAATTAAAATGAATTTATGATTATTTAAATGTGTGTTTTTTTTCATTTTTGGATGATCATGATATTGAACGTGTTTGTACATGGTAGGTTTCTATTGAATTGAATTATTTATTTAATATTATTTTTTGATCAATTTATCATTAAATAAAATATTATTATTTTTGTAACATATCTTCTTCCTTTTTATGTTTAGGCCTACATTTATATCATTTTATTTATATAACCCCACCCCCTAGTTCCACTCACCAAAGAGTGAGTAACCATATGCAAATAAAGGAGCTCTAGATGGGAAGAAACTATTCCAAACCATGGTTACTTGAAACAAACCAAGTAAAAACACATTTCAATAATGAAATGTTGAAACTCATGCTATGCCCACCTCAAGAAGTTATTACCATATGATCAAGGGTTGTATTCTCATCTTCTAAATAAAACAACCATTAGTGAAATCCCATGGTCACACTAAATGGTAATTTTATCTTTTCTAGTGCATGGTTAATTATATATTTATGTGATGTAATTTTTATTTGATATTAGAATATGATAGAATAATGTAAATGAAATAATTATAATGATAATATTTAATATAATAAATGTATTATGAATGTATTTAATGATAATATTTGGTTAAGTAATTATTTAGAATCTCAAAAATGTTAACAGGATTAAAAACTTATAAAATAAAGAATATTAATTCATAACATAAAAAACACTCAATGAAATATTACGATAGAAAATAATTCCAACATATGAGTTAAGATGCATTTATAGTTAATGTGTGGGTTATGAGAAATTTGAGTACAATTTTAATTAATGTGGATTATTAAAAAATATAATGGATTGAATTAACAAATTGGTATTAAATTTTACATTCAAAGTTTACATAATACAATTTGGAGGAATGTGTTGAAGAAATTCATGTTATGACATAAGGTTTGGGGAATCCACTCAAAAAATTAATGAAATTATAGTCAATATAGTTTCAAACCATACCTAACTAAATAAGTGTGAGTATATTTCTTGTCCAATGGGACATCTCTTCCTTACTGATTAGCTTGGTTAGGACCAATATTCTACTGGACATAGGTGAGATCCCCTGGAAAAAAAATATTATAACCTTCCTCTTTATTGCACATTAATTCATGATTTATTAGATAAAATTACACATAATAGAACTTGGAAAATTGATAAATCTAGTAAATTATGGAATTAAGAACATTAAATAATAATTAAAATTATGAAAAACAACACTTTAATTGAAAATTTCCTCAAAATTATCACACACAAAACTGTATGGGATAACTTGGGGACATATATAAGAAAGAGGTGACGTATAAATACCATTATGGTAATAAACATAGAATCAGGTAATAAATTGTGGAGAATATGCATATAAATTTGGAATGAAATGTGTGACAATCATAAACACGAACAATGAGTGATGATATGACAAGATAATAAAAATGGAAACATGGTAAATGTATAAAAAACATAAAACACAACATCATAAACATAAGTCAAGAATAAATGCCCAATAATCATGATGTATAATGTCCCTTAAAGGAATCAGGTTAAATCCATATCCCAACATGACCTCTCATGAGACAAAAACATTTCCCAGTACATTGGAGAGTTATATAATCTTCAGTGCACCCATAACATTAATTTAATTCTCATCTATAAGTGTCCCACATAGATTATACAAAACGGATTCAATCATCATCATATTTTATACCATTATCTTGGAGTGTGTAATATATAAATTTATGTCCCATAAACAATATGTATAAGTGTATAAATTTTAACACCCTTGATCAGAAATTGGAATGGTATTCACTACATATTTGTTTTGAAACAAAAAATAGATCTGAAATTTTGGAAGCATAACAGTGTCACATAAAATATCATAAAATGGGTTTATGAGAGATAAATGGGAATAACATAATTTTGACATCAAATGGAAGGTAATAGGGACATGAAATGACATATTCAAACCTTATAAATTGTAAATAGAAGGAATTTTATAATAATAAAATTTTAATAATGGAGAGATGGTGGGGATCCCATAATTGAGTGTGTGACATGAAATTATTGGGAGTTGCTTATTCAGATCATAGGGGATCCTTGGGAGGACTCCAGATAAAGGAGGAAAGATTAAGTACATTCTACAAGTATTTTTAGTAAAGCTAAATGGGATATTGGGTGGGTTTATATAGGAAATGTTTTTGCAAAATCTTTATCTTTTCTCAAACATAGGTTTTGAAATCTAAATAAAAAAATAGAAATCCTTCCCATGGTTTTCCCATGGCTTCTATCAAAAGGTAGTGGGTTCCATAATTTTATAAGTATAAATGGATAAAATTAAAAAAATAATACTCTTTCTTACGTGGAAGTGAGTCATACTCTTAAAATTGATTTTGAAACCATAAAATATATTAATTGTTTCAGAGGATTCACATAGGATTTATAAAATAAATGAAATAAATATAATATCACATTATTTCACAGGTAAGACGTATATTTGGTAGTGTATAACTTTATTGTACTTTTTATATCACTCTTTGATCATTATAATGTGATAATACACACCGTATATTTTTTATGTATTAAATTTTTATTCAAAAATTCAACTATCTCGAAAAATAATGTAAAATTATTCATTTGAAAATTTCAATAATGTAATTAAAAATATAATTTTCATTTTATAAAATTAATTTACAAAATATGTTCATTTTCACATTAAAAATTACAATCGACATTTATTGAGAAATGCTTTATTTTTTTGACAATAACATTTTTGGAACCCTTAAAAATATAACATATGTTATCATTAAAAAATATAACCATTTATATTTAATAAAAATTATTAATAAATAAACTTTTATTAAAATATAATTTATTTCATAAATCTATTATTTCATCAAAAATAAATTCCTTAGTTGAATTTGAATATTAACCAAAAATACTATTTGGGTTTAATTGTTCCAAAATAAAAATAATTATAATATAAAGATAAAAGTATAAAAATATATTCGTTATTATATAAAAAATAATGTATATACTCATATTACTATGTTCTTGATATGTATCCCTTTAATACACTAGAAATATCTTGAAGAGTAAGGTGCGTGATAGTCAGACGTTAATCAGTTGGTTTGGCATACATGGTTTGTGTTGTGATCTCGGTGATCTTGAACTTCTCCCACAAATAATTTTATTCATGACTATGTTTTTAGATCTAATCTTGGGCTTTGTCGATGAAAAATTTAGTGATGCTAACTCCCTCATAATATCTAATACTTGGGATACATAAGGTACAATCCTAGTGGTTGAAGCCATCACATCCTTTTTATATGTCAATTGGATTTCTTAAGACCCTATATTTATACTAATCATGTGATCAACGTTCAATGGATATAATATCAATGGTAATTATTCTTAATATTCTTTCAAATATGATTGAATATACTAAAATAAAATAAGTTCATGTTTTTTATAAAATCATATTACATAATACAATATTTAATTAAATAAAAAGGGGAGTTTTATTTATAGTTGTTTCGGTCATTATAGTATTCCCCCCTTAATAAATTTTACACTCTAAATTTTCAATTTCCACACTAAAATAGATGAGGGTAAATCTATTTCATCCCCTCCTCTAGTACCCACATTTCTTATTCACACTTTTGGTTTCTCCACAATACTTTGACAATATGAATTGTCTTATTTCATATAACTATGTATCTATAATATAAGATCTTCACTGATTGCTCCTCGTATAATATTTCTTTCTCCAATGGTACCACATATGGATTAAGTACAAGTGTGGGGTATGGTATATACATTCTCAATAAGGATAAATGGAATACATTATGTAATTGAGATAGGTTAGGTGGGAGTGGAAGTCGGTATGCCACCACTCCTTTGCGATCAAGGATCTAAAAGGGGTTGATATATCTTTAACTAAGATTTTCCATTCATCCCAAATATCATGACTTTATCACATGGATATATGTGAAGGAATACCATGTCTCCATCATCAAACTCTATAAATCATTGACAAATGATAACATAGCTCTTCTATCGACTCTAAGCATCCTTTATGTGATATTTAATTATATTAGACTTTTCCATGAGTTAATCAACCATTCAAGGGCCTAGAAATTTTAATCCCCTAAATTCATATTAACAAGTAGGTGTTCTGAACCTCTTCATATAAAGGGAATTATGTTGATCCATTTGGATTCTAGAGTGGAAACTATTATTGTACAAGAACTCAACTAGATGAGGATGTTGATCCCATCCCTCTTTGAAGTAAAATGTCAATGATCTCAACATTTACTCCTTTTATGGATAGTCTACTTAGGTTAGCCATCATATTGTGTTTGATAGGTCATTATAAATTTTTTACTTAGGGTTTTGATCATGTTGACTAATTTTCTATAACTTGGAGTTGAATCATGGATCTCTACAAGATACCATTGATAGTGGAAATCTAGGAAGCCTCACCACTTCTCTATTGTACATGAATGCAAGTTGATCTAGTGACACACCCTCTAGAATCACAATAAAGTGAGTTTTATTTGTTAGAATATCCACAATGACCCATAAAAAATTGTTTCCCTTGAATGTATTCGGAAACCTAGTGATAAAGTGAATGGTGACATTTCCCCATTTCCATGTTGGTATGAGTAATGGTTGCATCATCCCCTTAGACTAGTTCCTTAAATCCTTCACTTTATATCATACAAGACATATTGATGTATTTTTTTCAATATTTCATATTTTCTCATCAATTGTGTTCTCAGAGATCTTGAAACATCTTTTTGATTCTAGGATTGATAGAGAAGGTTGAGCTATATGCATCATGAAAAATCTCTATTAGCTAATGATTTGATATTGCACATAGTATTGAACCAAGTCACACAAAACCTTATTTATTAATGATGATCTCTAAGGGATTCCATTTTATTATAGTTTCCAAATTTTTCTTAATTCCCACATCATCACATTGAGTATCGTTTATCTTCTCTATAAGGTATGGTTGAGAAATCATTTGTGAATGGATTTATGATAATCTTTCCTTTAGGATTTTCATGCCCATCCTTTACAATTTTTGGAAGATCAAATCCCCTTCAATTATTATTTGAGACATAATTAATAGATAATTTCTACTTAGAGAGTCTTTCACTTTATTTTATTTCTTAGTATGGTAGTTAATTGAGTATCAATAGTCCTTGATCATATCTAACCATCTTAATTGGTGCATATTCAGATCTTTCTTTGTGAATATATACTTGAGGATTTTGTGATCCATATATATTTTACACGTCTCCCTAAAAAGATAATGCTATAATATTTTCAGAGTGAATATCATTACAGCGAACTTAGAATCATGTGTTGGGTAGTTCTGTTTGTGAATGTTCAATATCCTTGAAGCACATTTTTTGATTTTTTAATCTACATTAACACATAGGCCAATCCCTTATACTAAGAATCACCGAATACTATGAAAAGTTCTCCAAATTTGTGTACTATGGGAACATCGGTCAGGATAATCCTCCTTTTCAACTCCCTGAATTTATCTTCACATTCATCATTCTATGAAAACTTGATTACATTACTATTTTTCTTAGTTATATTATTTTCCAATTATCGGAAATTTATCACAACTCAACAATAGTACTTAGACAATACAAGGAAACTATTGATATCAATCACATATGTTAGCCTCATCCATCATTAAATTTCATCTCTTTTGGAAGGGTCCAATGATATCCCATTTCCTATGATGATACAAAACTATAATGATATTTCATTCAACCAGAAATGAAATTTTATATACATTTCATAGAGATTTTCCTTTCACGTGGTATTTTGAATAGTACCTAAATGGTTTTCATGATAATCATTTATTTTGAAGTATATTATAATATCATTTATAAAGATTATAAAAAACATTTCGAGGTTGTATCTAAAGACTCAATTCATCAAGTCCATAAAGACTGATGAAGAATCAGTGAGTTTCAAATAAATTACTATGAACAAATAGTGCCCATACCTAATAAAATTTTTTTTATTTAGTTTAACATCCTTATTCACCCTAATTTGGTAATATCCCAAAAACATATGAACCTTCTAGAAGTATTGTTCTCAATATAGTTGACTGAAAAAATCATCAATCTATGGAAAAAAAATGTTCTTTATCATGATATTTTTAGCTCACGATAATCAATATAAAAGAGAATTGACCTATCCTTACTCTTGATTAATAAGATCGTTCACCTTATAGTGCAACACTTGGGAATATAATTTTTTATCAAAATTATCCCATAGTTGTTTATTTGTCTCCTAAAGTTCCATAATATCCATTCTAGATGGAGTATTAGATTATTGAAATTTCTAATATATAAACATGATTTAAAATTCAACGTCTCAGTTGGGAGAAAGGATAAGAAATTCCTCAAGAAATACATCAGTGAATTCCCTCACAATGTGAATGTATTCATGGAATATACCTTTCACAAACACAATAATTTGAGTTAGATATAATTTCTTAAAGGAAAATAATATCCATCATTGAGATTTTGGTGAAAAATAAGACTCATCCTCTTCCTTTAACATAAACAGAATCATAGATCAATTCTCTATATGGAGAGTGATTTTCTTCTCACACAAATTTATGTTGGATCTATACATGGAAAGCCCTTCCATGTCTATAATTGCATCAAACTACACAAACTACTATTTGGAAAGAATCACTTGGATGTTCATCCCTAAAATTTTGACAGGGGAGGAGATATATATTTGGGATGCAATAATCTCTCCATTTTCCATTTTCAACAACGACTCCACTTGCATGATTTTTGGTGGTGTTTAAATTTTTATAATAAACATAAATGATATGAAGCAATGTGTATAACTAGAATGAAAAATTATATTCACTATTATTAAATTAATAACTAGTGTATTATCACTACTTCGTTGTTGGGATCCACCTTGGTGGTTGTTAAGGGAAAAACTATTTATTTCTACCTTGGAGGTTGTTTGTTGTCTTTAAAAACCCTCGACATAGTGAATTGGTTATCAAAGTTATGTGGTTCCTTATATTTCATTTAATTAATAATTTTCTGATTCTTGACTATCAAATTATCCTCTAAAAAAGGATTAGTGGATTTCTCCTATCGTTAATCCCTGGCTAATTTCTTTTTCTTCCCACACCTAAAACATTTACTTGCCACCCATTTGAAATTTCTAGGGTGCCTATTTCTGCAACATTAAAAAGTGGGATGTTGAAATTGTATGGAACCATTTGAATTCTCCATCAGACCGCTAAAATTAAAATCAACTTTCCTATTATTATCCCCAACATAAAATTTATATTATACAATCTCTATTTAAAAATTGAGTGTACACTGGTCAATTTATTAAAAACTATCAAAGTCACAGATCTCAAGGGACATTCTTAGACTTGATTTTAGACAATCTAAGAAGAATATAACTGATAATTTATGGGTAATGACAAATTTGAAGGCATATTGTGGATGTCTAGTGAATTTTACCTCATATGCCCTAATATATTTTTAATCTTTTTGTATGAGGGAGTATAAATAAATTTCCATTTTAAGTCATAGAGTGTATGGAAAATATTGTTTTAAAAACATTTTCTGAAATTCCTTTCACCTCATCAATTTGATATCATCCCAAGCATTAATATTTTTGATCAATTTCAACCACTAATCAGCTTATCTCTATATATAATAAATAGACAGTATAACATTCTCTTGCTCAGAACATTTAAGGATGGGGAAGATATTCTCCATGAAGATGATCCATTGTTTTGTGATTAAGCAATAAGATGATCCATTGAACATCAGAGGCACTTGTCGTATAAAGGTCTCAATCAAAACTTGTTCTCTCTTAGGTGGATTTAAATGATCTTCCTAATCCATGTTTCTATTAAGAAATAAAGTCATCTGATAGAGTATCAACATAAATTTCACAATTCCTAATCCCATTGGGTTGGGTATCTCATTGGGGCAGTCATCACATCGCCCTTCACATTGGGTTTTTACCCAATTCCTTCTATTTCTGACCATTGGTTAGAACAAAACGAATATTATGGATAATTATTTTTAATCTATTAAACACATAAAGGGAGAATCTAATTAAATTAGTGGGTTAAATTATAATTCACAATTTTTTAACATATGAATTTCCAGGCTTCAATATATTTTCTCCATGATCTATTCCATCAAATATACGCTTATAAGAATATTTTAATTCCATTAATAGTGGTTCATAATGAGCCTATGATTTTACCAAATCATATCCCTCGAAAGTGTCAAAACAACTGTGCAATAGGGCCCTTTGTGTTGTAACAGTTCCTGGTTGAATCTAGATCATCACATTTTTTTTGGTTTTACCACTTGGTACATATATTCTAGAGATATATCCACTTTTATAATCCATACATGGATTCATCTTCTTGATAAAACAATTACAAAATACTTAAAAAAATTATGTATTTTTTATACTTTTTCTTTTACCTAAGTCTTTCTCTAGAGTTTTCTAATCATAATCATAAAAATAATTAGAATTTTCTTTTGATAAAAACATTAATAACATTTCACATTATTAAAAATTAATTTATGATTTACTACATAAACAGACACATAATACCACCCAGAAGATCGAAAATTATAGTGAATTTTGGAGTTAGGAACATTATTTAATAATTCAAAATAGGAAAAAAATTTCATTATTGATAACAATCGTAATATGCTCTCACTTAAAACTGCTTGGGCTAACTTGGGTATATACAAACGAAAGGGATGAGATATAATTCCCTATAAGGTAATTAATATAGAATAAGGTGATACACATTAGACAATAGGAATATAAATGTGTAATAGTATGAGTGATAATAAAAAACATGATAAATGAGATATGATATGGAAACATAATCATAAATGCACCATGGGAAATGTGTCGACAACATAAAAGACGACATCATAAACATAGGTTAAGCTAAATGCCAAGAAATAATTATAGAAAAATTCCTATAAAGTAATTGGGTTAAATACGAAACCCATCATGACATATTGTGAGACTAAATATTACCAAATTCATTGGAGGGATATATAATTTGGGGTGCACCTGTCACTATCATTTCATTGTCATGCATAAGTTTTCTGCATTGATAATACAATATGGATTCCTCCCCCATCATGTTTTTTCTATGATCTTTAAATGTGAAATATATATATGTGAGCCAAAAGTTAAATAATTATATGTTTATAAAGGTGAATTCCCTTGATATAAAATGGGTATGGTATTCACTACATAATTGTTTTGGCATGGAAAATCACGGTGAAATTTCAGATGCATAACGATGTCACATAAAAGTTAATAAAATGGGTTAATGAGATAGAAATGGATATCTCATCATTTAAACAAAAAATGAGAATTAGTTGGGACATTTATAAAAATATACAAACATGAGTAATTATAAATTGAAGGAATAAAATAATAATGAAACTTGAATAAATAATAGAAAGTTGTGATCCCCTACATGATGGTGTGACCCCAAATGCTTGGGAGAAGCTTCTTTAGAGCTTCGACGCACCATGGGAGGATTCTAATGAGGGGAGGTAAGAGTAAAGACATGATCAATGTATTTTTGTTTAATATAAATGGGATCTTTGGTGGGTTTATTTAATAAATGAGTGGGTAATTCTTTATCACTTATCAAACACAGGTTTTGGAATCTAGATAATAAAAAAAACCAAAATCTGAAACCTTCCAATGTTTTTCCAATGGTTTCTTCAATATGGAAGTTTTTTTAATTTTTTATAATTATAATGGACAAAAATAATAAAATAAAATAACATTTATTATGTGGAATGGAGTCATACTTTTAAATAAATGATTTTAAAACCATAAAATATATTAATTTTTTTTGGAGGATTCACAAAGTGTTTGTAAAATCAAGAAAATAAATATAAAATCAAATTATTTAAGCTGGAAAACGTATATTTGGTCATAGATACAATTTATAGTATTTATTACATCACATTTAGATCATTTTCATGTCATAATACTCATAGTATATTTATAATGTATTTATTTTTTACCTGAAAATTCAACTATCTCAGAAAATTATTAAGAATTCAACATTACATAATTTTGATGTCATGATTCCAAATATAATATTCATTCTATATAAATAATTTCTAAATATATATTAATTTTCTATTTTTATATAAAATTGACATTTTTTAAGAAATTTTGGGTTTTTTGACAATAACACTTTTTATACAGTTAGAAAAAATTAATTTAACTTCATAAAAATAATATCATAATTTATATTTAATAAAATTATTTAATAATAAAATATTATGTTTTTTCCAAAATCCATTTCTTAATAAAAACAATATCTTTAATCAAATTGTAATATTACCTTAAAATACTATTTGTGTATTATTGTATCAATATAAAAATTAATATAATGTCACAATAATAGGATGAAAATATATTCATTATTATATAAAAAATGTACATACTCATATCATTAGGTTCGTGATACATATCCCTTTAATACACCGTCAAATTCCCTAAGAGTATGGTGTGAGATTATGATACATTAATGGGGTGGTTTTGAGTACATGGTTTTGGATGGGATAATTGTTCAATGTCTATATTATCTATGGTAATAATTCTTAATAGTATTTTAAATATGATATAATATAAAGAAATAGAATAAGTGAATGTGTTTTCTCATATCATATTATATAATAATACATTTAATTAAATCCCAATGATAGTTTTATTTATAATAGTCTGGGTCATTACACCAATGGAAAATAATAAATATGAAGGGAATATTAAATCATGGGGTAATATTTTTCTTTATATTATAATATATAATCAAAAATATATAATATTCATAGCATAACATAAATAAACATGATGTATAATATAAAATCAAATTTAGACTGATGAAATTAAAATAGAATCATAATTAGAGTCTTAATGGTATAACAACACAATGCATAAGAATGGAAGAACTAAAGATAATAAGAAAAGATTTATAGGGTGGCACTACACAAACCACCAACATACGAACAACTCTATACTCCATCCACCAACAACCACAGAATTATAAATCTCCAATAAAAAATATAATGTATTACCCTTACATGTATCATGATAAACATTTTCTACATATGAAATGATGCAAATATGAATGAGGTGAATATATCATATCAGTAGGAAATATCATAGTGGTATCCCATACATGCAACTTAGAAAATACCATGCTATAAAAAGTTTAATATAAAATATAATTGAATAAATACAAAACATTCTTTCTAGATATCCATTTATGAATTCAATGAAAATAACTCACACTATTATGGCCACCTATTAGATGAATGTACACACCCATTAAAGTAACACACCCAATTCATGTTTTGTTAAAATAATCCAGTTTAATAACCCATAATCTCAATTAGTTATCATCCTCTCAAACCCAATCTGTTTCATGGTCATAAAATCCATTAAGATCAAAATTCACCACTCAATCAAGTATAACCTAACGAGGTCCTTTAACTATTTACCATATACACATGAAAATACTTCCTTAAAAAACTCTCAAACCAGATTTTTTTTGAAAAAGACAAAAAATTCATGAAGTTCATCAAATAGATTGTGGGTGATGTACATAACCTTTATTTTCAAATCCATAAAATAATGGGATTACCTAGAATAAGTTTTCCCAAAAATAAATTTTACAAAAAAAAAAATAATTTCATTAAATTAAATAATTATTCTTCTTGTGGAAGAGGATTGAAATATAATTCACCCACCCCATGTTTAATCGCACCATAAAAACTTAAATGGAACAGATTAGAATGAATTTAGATTCATCAGAATTCTTAAGGGGACCTCCTAGTTAACATTCCCTAATAGTCGTGGGAGTCCACCATAGTGTACGTATTACCCCATGGATGTTTTTCAAGGAAATAATATTCCACCATAGTGTGTTGAAGTCATGATACCAATTTAAAACTCACCCTCCCAACATTCCATTCACTCATGGGTTTCAAGACTAGTCTCTTTCACAAACACCCCTATGACCATGGTGTTGTTCCAATATACAAAAAACAAACTTCTAACACACCATTCCCATGACCATTCTCATAGAACCTTTTATTTCCCTCCCTACTTATAATAACTTAGACGCTATTATAGTAGGTAAACACCATATCATGAACTATCAGATAGTGCACCAATTAAAAATCTTGTATTGATGAAATTATATAATATATAAATTTAACTATTTTAAATTGATTAAATAATTTTTTTTTTCATCATATCCAAATTATCTTAGAATTAATTTTAATCCTTTTTTTCTGTAAATGAATTTTTTAGTCAAAATATACGATTTTCAGAATACATCTAATTGGTATGAGTATATCATTACATTAGAATGAAATAGAAGTTTATAAAAGTCATAAACTAATATAATATGAATTTTGTTATAAAAAATATTTATTTTATAATAATCATTGAATTTATAAATCCAATGTCCAATATTTTTAGAAATAATTGAATTGCTACTATAATAAAAAGCATAATTTATTATTTTACATAAATAAAGTTATTATTGAGTAAGAATCATTTTTATATTGCCTTTTATGCCTTATTAACTTTATTTTTTTTATAATAAAAAAATTCATTTTTTTCTAATAAATATCCATGATATATTTATCTTATTTATAAATTTATATCTTTGTAATGTTATTTCTCTAAAAACTATTTTTATGTGGTTAAGTGTAATTATTTCGGAATTAATGTTTCATATAAATATAAATTTTATTTCATAAAATAACTTCATTATTTGGGATTATATTTATCAAATTATAATATAAGTGAATTTTAATTTATTTATTGAAAATGAATTATTGTGGTTGATAATTAATTGTCATGGAAAATGTAAAATGGGGTAAATTGATTTTAACATAGTATTATGATTGTAAAACTATTACAAAATGTGATTTAAATTTAATTTTATAGATTTTGATAGACCAATACCTATGTATCCTATACTTTTTTAAACTCATAATCCTTCGGACATTGAAAGGTACAATAAATTATTAACTATGTAAAGGTATTTTTAAATGTTTTATAACCTTAAAATATAAAAACATACCACCCACACAATAATAAGATACACATAAAATTAAAAAAATCATTGAAAATATTTCACATCACTGTATATATAACCCTCTCCCATGAACATAAGCTCTTGGTTACTCAAAGTAATCATAATCCCCTCAATTTCAAGGATAATTTAAAGAAAAAATCTAGTCCCCAATGTGAGTGTTATCAAATACAAATATTTTTATAATTATTGTCGATCAAATTTATTATATACATATTAATATAATGATTATATTTATATTTATAGGAATTAATGTAACATTATTAATGGTATTATAATTATTTATTCCTATACCACATATATTATGAAAAAGAAAACAATTTTTTCTGTGTTGGGCATACTATCACCTCAATGAAATAACATGTTCAATTTTTCTTCACTACTTTACAAGGTAATATATAAGTATGGAATTAAAGGATAAATTTTATTTTTATTATATAATTTAGTTTTTGGTATGAGAAATTATATAACCTATTAAATATATGATAAAAAATGATCATCATTCAATTAATAAATTAAAACATGTGCACTAAGAAGATAATTTTTTATTCAAATCATTTAAGATATCCATATACATAATTCTTATAATTCATTACAACACTGTGAAATAAAACTAAAAAAAATAAATAAAATCATTATTCCTTTTTTATAATGATATTATAAAAACACCTCATAATGATTAATTAAATATGGTTATATTCATGTTTTGGTATGTTAAGCCCCCAAACTGAACAATACTATGAATTTATATCGTGAAATAAAATGGGAACATAATAATTTGTATAATGTATTATAAGTGTGTAAATAATGATTTTTTATTGAGATATTATATCCATATCTAACCCATCAATTATGGAAACACCCTATATTCATTAAAAATCATGAAAACATGCATATTATCAAATTCAACTTCAAGGAAAAGGTCTAAAACACTCATGAAAAGAATTTTAAATATAATTAATTATTATAAATAATACATAATAGTAATATTTATTATGAAAACCAATATATCAATACACTTTTATTTATTATGTATTAAATAAATATATACTTAATATTACCCTATAATACTTAGAGGCCTAGTGTCTTTGGGTAATGAGGTGCACATCATAAAAAAAGTGTAAAATAAATATAGCGACATCATTTAAAAACTCAATAACATCTTCTTATATTCCATGATTCTACTTAAAAACATTGGAAACCCCAAGGGTGTATTTAAGAAGGGAGTGGGATGTAAATCCAAATAAGGGAATATACCAAGACTAACATAAGGTAAAGAAGTGCATGTGATAAAAAGGAATATCATGGTAACATAAGAGGGGTTAGAATTATAATCATGAATAATGAATCATGACATAACATTATAATATAAATTCAACATAGTAATGTATAATCAAGCGAAAACATGACATCATATATCGAAATTATGTCTATCTTCAAAGAAAATATAAAATTGTGTACTTATTATAACATCCTATGAACCATAGATGAAATATTATGAGTAAAAAATATTACCCAATATATTAGAGGGATAAATAATTCTAGGAAAACCCATAACATTAATACCATGAATGTACATAAGTGTGTCACATTGATTATAAAACATAAGTATGTCATTTATTATACTCAACCCCGTGATTAAGGAGTCCAGGTTACATATATGTAAATCCAAAAACAATGAAGGATTAGTATAACTAGGTGAATAGCCATGAGTGGAAATGGGTATGTTTATTTGTTACACAATTGTTTGTCATCAAAAAGTGTATGATAATTTTGGAAGCATAATGGTCATGCATAAATAGTTTATTTAAGTGTTCAATGAGAGAGAAATAGATCTTTAATTACTTTTGAATCATATACATAGTAATATGGATGTGTAAAAACATATACTATATTGGTAAATTTTATTAAAAAAATGGCATGACACAAAGAACATTCTTGAATAAATAGGATGAGAGGATCCCTTACAATGATAGGGTGCTTTTAAACCATCAAAAATAGATTATTGAGAGTTTGGTGGGACCATGGAAGGTATATATACATGTAAGGGTAGAGTAAAATCATTTATTAATGATTTTTAGTGAATATATATGGGTGGTTTGTAGGATTATATAGAAAAAGAGTAGATAATTTTTTTATTAGTTTCCAAAAAATGGTTTTCGACTTTATTTGATAAAGTATTCAAAACAACAAACCCTACCTTTTTTTACCATTTTTTATACTAATAAGAGGTGGTTTCAATTATTTATATGTCCGATAACAAAAAACATTAAAATAATTCCCTTGGTGATGTGGAAGTGAGTCATGTTTATGAAGAATTCATTTTAAAACCTTTAAATATAATATCAGTTTTAGAGGATTCATTAAGTGTTTAAAAAATTACTAAATTAACTTAAAAGCACATAATTATGAAGGGGAAACATAATTCTCTCCAATTATAGATTTTATGGAATATATTAAATCACTTTTATATCATAATATATATTGTATTTATTTCTTATGAAAAAAATCAACAATCTCAGAAAAATATGAAAAATTTACAATTATATTCTTTGGAATGATGATTTCAAAAAAAAAATATATTTATTTTTTAAAAATAATATCTAAATTTTATAATTTAAAATTTTATATCAAAATCCTTATTGATTGGGAAATACTGGTGTTTTGACCATCATAAAATTTTTGAAGCTTCCAAAAATTTCATTTGACTTTGAAAAATTACATTATCTTTTTTATTTAATAAATATTATTTAATTTTAATATTTTGATTAAAATAATATTTATTTAAAAAAAAAATTATTTCATTAAAAATAGTGTCCTGATTAAAAGATTATATTTCAAAAAAATAAAACTTTCATTAATGTATCAAAATCTAATTTTATTCAATCCCATTGTTCAATTATATAAAAATTAATTTTAAAAAGATATAAATGTAATCATATTTTAATTAAAAAGAATATATACATATATTCATACCGTTTGGGTATATATATATACTGTTATTAAACTAGTGAATTAATTAAGGGTATGGTGTGATATAGAGAGATTTTCATGGGGTGGTTTTGTGAACATTATGTAGGATATGATCTTGATGAGAATAAAATTATCCCATTAAATCTATCATACATTATTTTTTGGAATATTATCTTCAACATGGCCAAGGGAAAAGCCTCGTGATGTTATCTCCCTCAGAATCTTTGATAAATGGGCTTCATTGGGTATGATCATACTAGTTGAGGTTATCACTTCCTTTTTCTGTATTAAATGGAATTTATCATAAACCATAATATATAATAATTATATGATCCCTATTTAATTAATATACAATCAACAATTATTAGGCCTAACAATATTTTAAATTCAACGCGATATACCTTTTAATAGAAAAAAATAACCAAATTTGGGCATATGTTTTTCAGAACTCTAATTATCATTAAGAAATTTACTCATTTAAAACGAGAATTTAATTTATAAAAGATTATGTTGTTATAATATTCCACAATTTATAGTTTCTCCCTTGATTTTTTAAATTCAGACGGTATAATAGACATGGGTACTTCTATTTCATCTCATTTTCTGTCTCCAATGTTACTTCCTCGAACTTGGGGTTCTACAACACCACTTAGACTTAGTGCTTTTTATTATTTCATATAACATTACCTTTATGATCTATTATATTATTCGAATTATCCTTATATTAATGATCATTATCTAATGGTAGAACCTATTGATTTAGTACATGTGAGGGGTCTAATCATTTCTTACTTAAGAGGAATATATAGAAGATATCATACCCTTGAGATAGGTTTAGTGAGAGATCTAGGCAATAGGAAAAATATTTTATGTGATCAATAATATAAATGGGGAAAATATATCTATGACTAATATTTCCATTATTCTCCAACATCATGAATTTCATTCATGGTGATATATAAATGAAATCATTATCCCCAAACTCAAACTCTAGGACTCATCGATGATTGTATGTATAGATTTTCTGTCGAATTTTTTCCAAATTTCATATGACCATAAATGGTTTGATCCTTCATTGTCGTATCATTGATAAGATCAGGCACCATCATCCTATTTTCTATAAATTTATCCAAGAAGGTCAGCGTTTGACACATTTTCTTAGACATAACATCATAAGGATGCATTTGAATGAAATAAATTTTTATTATTTATATGAGAAATCCACTAGGGGAAGGTGTTGTTACCAATATCCATGGATATCAATTGAAAAATATTAAAGAATATACTCCATATATATAATGATACTTTAAGATTGACATTCCATATGAGGGTTATTAGTTGTTTTTATGCTCAATTTGGTATCAAATGCTTAATGAATACTTCTTAATACCCTTGAGGTAACCATTATATTTCGATTTGATACAATAGAGAGTACAAAATCATTCATTCTGACACCTTATCATATAAATATATATATATTAACAATTTTTTCAAGGTAGGAATAATCCTTGATAGTAATGAAATATGTTGACAAGGTAAGGTGATCAACAACCTCCCCAATGGAATTATTTCCTTTAGTATTCCTAGGGACTCCTATGATTAAATCCCCAGTTATTATTTCCCATTTACATAGGGATATGGGAAATTTTTTCATGATTTCATTATAGCCATTTAATTATATATTGAATTTCTTTAATACTCAGAATCAAGATTCAAACTCTACAATATCCCACTTCATATTATCCTAGAGGATGTTTTGATAAAAATATCAATACATATTAATTATTCCAAGATCAATAGATATAGTTGAGATATTAACATCATATAGAATTATCCTATTTGGATATGGTCTTTATGAGATACCTATCTAGGTTAAAAACCTTATAACTCCATATTTGGCAAATCCATATTCCAAAATATACACTTCAATTTTATATTGCACCTCATCATGTTTCAGGGCTTCCTTGATCCTCTCATGAATGGATGGTTGAGTAGTTATATGGTAAATATATGATATTTAACTTTTTTTATTCTCATATACATCCTATTAATTTCTAATAATATTGGATGACATGCAATCCTCATAACGAAAAGGGTTTCAAGATCATTTAATTTTAGATAATTTTCCACTATGTTCGTCTTCCCAAGATGGTAATGGATATTAAAATCATAATCCTAGATCATCTCTAACAACATTCATTGGAATATTTTGAGCTCTTTTTTTGTTAATAAATAATTTAGGATTTTATAATATATATTTATGTATCAATTTTCTCTGTATAGAAAATGACACCAAATATTCAATGTGATGATCACTTCAACCAATTCCAGATCACGTGTTCGGTATTTATTCTGATGGATATTTAATTGGAAGATGGTATAAGATATAAAATTTTATTCTTCAATGATTAAAAAACCAATGAAATTTTTATTCAAAACAATATAGATCATAAACCCTTCCCTACTGGTTCAAAATGTGATCATAGGTATAGTGGGGAGCTTCTTCTTTATCCCGTTAAACATTTCTTGATATTCATCATTTTAGATAAAATTTTCTCTCTTCCATGTAATCTTGGTTGGTTTGATTGAAAATCATTAAGAGTTTCTCACAAATAAATTATTGTACCCAACTCATCTAAGGACTCTATGGATTTCTATCACAAAATTTGGTTTGTTCCCTCTATCAATTTTCACTATTTTTATGGATCAATAAATATCACTTTATTGGTGATAACATTCCCCAATAAAGTTACATTATCCAACCAAGACTCATATTTAGAGTACATTTGAAATACATTTTCCTTCTATTATTTCATAAATAAAACATTTAAATACCTATAATTCTCTTCTTTTATTTTAGTGTAGATAATAATATCATATATTAAGGCTACCAAAAAAAATCATTGGTAAACCCTAAAGATAATATTCATTACATCCCTATAGATTCTGGATCATTAGTGAGTCTTAATGGAATCACTATGTTCTTGTACTACCTGTTCCTTATATGAAAAATATTGTTGAAGATATCCAACTTCTTCACCTTAACATGATAATATCTTGACCAAAGATCCACCGTAGAGAAGTATTGGGATCCACGTAGCTGGTAAATAAAGTCTTTAATTCATGGTGGAATATACATTTTCCTTATTATTATCTTGTTGATATCATGATAATCAATGTATATGAGTATTGATCCATCCTTTTTCTAGAAAAATAAGACCAAGTCACCCCATAGTGAAACACATGGGAATATAAACCCTTTATCTATATTCTCTTGTAATTGTTTCTTTATCTCCTTATGGTAATAACAACCATTGAATATTTAGTCTTGGATATCATCAATTATTTATCGATGAGATTGATTAATAACTCAACCTCATGGTTATGAGGAATACCATAAAATTATTTGGGAAGCACATATGAGAATTCCTTTATAATGGGAATTCCATTAAAGACGATCTTTTCTTTATTCTCAATCATTTTAGCTTGATACAATTTCCCATAGGGAAATAATATCCATGATTTGGATGATGATTCCAAAGGGGATTTGACCTCTTACTTGTATTCATATAGAATTAGATGACTATTCATGATACAAAGTGTGATTTTATTCTATCAGAAATTTATGACGACTCTATATAATTAAATCCCATCCACACCTTGAAAAACAAGAATTAACACTAAATTGTGTATCACAAGGTTCCTAGGGAAATTAAGACCATAAATTTGGATAGATTATGAGTTATATACATGTAATGTAATAATTCCCCCATTTTCATTTTTACTGATCACTTGACTTCTATGTTTTAAGATGGTTATGGAATTGTTCTTCTAAAAATTCATTATATAAAAGAATACATAGAAATAGAATCATAAAGTATATTATCTATTCCTGAATCAATAAATATAAAACATATCACCATTTCATTGTCCAGATCCACCTCATTAGATGTGATGGGATATGATCTCCATTTTTCTCTAGGAATTAGAGGTTGTTATAGCCTGTTATCATTAAAAACTTGTGGTTTAGGTAATTAATTCTCATAGTGACCATATTCATTATAGTTGAAACATTTGATGATATGATGAGTGTTTACTAGATAACTCATTTTCCTGTAATATTTCTGGCTTTCACCTTTTGAAAATCACAAGCTGGGTTCCCTTCCTTCTCACGACTAATGAATTTCCTTCTCCATATTAGGAAATTTTCAGATGATTCTTCCCATACATTTGACAAGTGGGATGATAAAATTTCTTTCCCCCATGAAATTGTTCCATCACACCAACAAAATCAAAATCCATTCTCCACTTCTTCTCATGCGTCTTAAGAGACATTTGATATTAAATGATCTCAGTCTTTATATTTAAGGCACATTGGGAACCTTGTTTGTATATTTCAAACACTGGAATCACTAAATCCTTTTATACAATCATATTTTTTAAACTAAAATAGTTTTCAACATTATATTCTAGGGAGATGAAATAGCCAGTGTTGTATCACAAAAGTATTGTTTTGGTTTTCTCATATTTCCTAATGGATTCAGCTTCTATTTTATTAAGGCTAAAGAAAATCCCCTATATTTTATATTTAATATTGTGAGTAAAATATTTGTTGGAAAACATTTTTGGGAATTCCTTCCACTCCAATGCTTCTATATCCACATATAGCTTCAATTGTTTTTACCAATGTCCACCATCGATTAGCTTCCCTATCCATATGATAAACAGTGACATGAAATACTCTTTCTTAGATCACTGAAGGATTGAAAACATAATTTCCATGGATTTGATTAATTACCCATTAATAAAAGGATATAAAGATCTATATAAAGTTAGAGGCCTTTTTCGTATAAAGGTATCAATTGAAACCTTCTCTTTCTTTGGGGGATTCATGAATTACTCTTATTTCATGCTTCTGTTCAATACATGTGATAACTGAGAAAATATTATCCCAATGTTTTTGATTCATTCTCCCATCATATTAAGAATCTCATTTGGGCTATCCTAAAAAACCCACTCATAATGTTTTTAGATCTATTTAACCTATTTCCATTTGTTGACTAAAAATAAAGAGAAGATTAATGATGAGGTTTTTAATACCAAAAACACTTAAAAAGGAAACCATCAAACTTAAATGGGTAACTCATAAATTAAATATATTCATTACCATAAGGATTTAGAGGTTTAAATCTATGTTATCCATGAGCGATTTCTAAAAACATATTATGGATGCATTTGTTCCCATAAAAATGGTTCATAATGAGCTTTTGAGTTTACTACAGTATATCACCCGGGACATTCAAACAAATTATGAATCAATGACCACTTTCATGCACCATGTGATGATGATTTCATCCCTATGCACCCTTTATGGAGTTATTACCTCTAGTAATGTAATGAACCAACATAGTTCAACCCAGAACTGGTCACCCAAGTCTGCATGTGATGAGTCTCATAGGGTGTTCTTGATCCCCATGGGCTAGCAACTAGTACAAGACACCAAAGAAAAATAGTTGGGAATGATTTTGGCCAATAATGAAAATATAAATGAATAAATATAAAATGAATAAAATAAAAAAACACTAGATGAAGAAAATGAAATGGAACTAGGTGGCTTAACATACCTCCAATGACCTCATTGGTCACCACTAAACATGTAAACACACTCACTACAAGAGAGATCTAAAACTAGAACCCAAAACTGAAAAGATAAATTTTTCATGAGTATAGAGATAATTAGTAAGAATTCCAATGTTAAATAACTCCCTACGCCCTTTCCTTTTAAAAGGAATCCAATCTGGTTAGTTTGAAAATAATATATAATAAAGTAATTTTTTTCATTATTTTAAAATTCAAGTCACAAGTTTACATTTTTATGTAAAATGATTCTATTCCACTATATTTTCAAAATAGATTCCAAGAATGAATTAACATTCCAAAACAAAAGGAAAATATTTTAAATTAGAAACATTGATTTTACAAAGAAGGAAACAATCTTTATGTAACTAAAATGAAAATAATTTCTCAAACACTATGTCATAAGTGAGCACCAGGGTCAATCCCTATATGTAGATAGAAGAAATGGGGTCCTAGGAACCTCATACCTCAGGGAAATATGGCATAGAAACCACGACCATCAGCGTTCTCATGCATGAGCCACTAGTAGGGACCCCCCTATAACATAGTGGTCTCAAATCATCATAACCATTTATTAAGTGTTATAATCATCAATACCACTAGAAAAAAAAATGAACCACTTATAACTCATTTAGCATAATAATTCTAGTCTTCCCACCAAGGTAACTAGGGTTTACCCATATACTCTATTCCAAATGGTGGAGAGATTTTATCAAGAAGACATATTGGAACACATCACTTTCTTTATCCAAAATACCATTCAACCTCCCACAAATGATATCCCTCCTTAAGTGAATCCCCCATTTTATATCACATAACAATGCACAATTCATAATAATAGGCACAAATCTCTAATCATATATTAACAATTGCATTACATTTCTCAAACTAGGGGGAATGCTGCAAGAGGGTTTTTTTACCTTTTGAAAACCATTCAAAAAGTGTCAAACATGCCTCATTACCTTAAAATGAATTTTATCATTTTATAAAACACTATTTCTAAGCACCTTTAAGTTCAAAAACTCATTTACAATCACACATTCACAACCAAGGATCCACACATTTAAAAGAAATATAATAAACATTTTTAAATATAGGAAACCGATTTTAAATACCCATTACACTCTAAAACAATTAATAAAACCACTTT
Source organism: Viscum album (assembly GCA_963277665.1). Taxonomy (NCBI): domain Eukaryota; kingdom Viridiplantae; phylum Streptophyta; class Magnoliopsida; order Santalales; family Viscaceae; genus Viscum; species Viscum album. The sequence continues at coordinate 2,009,551,745 of OY728141.1, read as the reverse complement.
TGAAGATTTAACATTAAATATAAATTGAACATTAGAAATACACAACTATTACCAATAATGTCAAAATGATATTTCAATATGAAAAACTTACACTGGAGCTTAGATAAATTATGTGAAAATAAATAAATAACTATTTCTAACAATCGACCACATAACTTGAAAATACTGTATAAATATAAAACATATTTTTGAAAAAATCAATAAATCATAGATTTAAAATTAAATTTCTATGCATAGGGATCCAACCTCAAACATGTCACTCCTTGTTTATTACCACTGGAACTGACCCTTCTCACTTACACGCACATGCATTTATACATATATATAAAACCCCTAGATTTATTGTACATATTCCCTACTCCCGGAGGGAGTATATACCAAGAGGGAATATATATATATATATATTCTTCACCTATGCATGTACATATAGGAGTTCTTGATACCCAATGTCCAAAACAATATCAGCGGGACCCAACACACTCTACAAAAATTTAACAACAACTCAAAACAGAACTGAAAATACCCCAGTATAACCCAAAACTATTTTCAAGACATGCATTCCTTCTTTTAAAAAAATTTAAAATTCATATATAAAGATGAAAAATAGTCCATAATCACCAAATAATTTCATTTTCATTTGGAAACTTTCATCCAAACTCATCTTCCCCACAAGTGTCTTTAAAAACAATAATCACACCTCTAAAACAACCCCAAAAACCATTTTTAAAAAGGAATACATTAAAACACACACAAAACATAGTTATTTTATTAATTAAAACCCATTTACATCATATAAACACACCATCCACATCAAAAACGTCATTATCACCACATAATTAAACCAAAGAACACATTTATAAATCCAAAAAAGCATAATAAATTCATCTAAAATTGTCATGGCATGGAACCACAAACCACATATAAGTAAATTGATGGAAAATTTTGTGAAACTACAACTGAGCCTCAATTGAATCTTGTTCCAAGCCCTATTAAATCATGATTAGACCAAATAAATCAATATTAGAATCTAACAAAAGATATATAACCCTAAAGAAACTAAAGGAAAAGCTTACCTTGAGAGGAGGCCGTCAGAAGGGGCAGTTGAGGATGCCCGAATCACACGCAGGAGGTGGGGGAGTTCCCTTGGGAGGCGCCGATAAGAAGGGATTTGGGTCATTTGGGTCACAGTCACTAGAGGAGAGGGTGCCAACAAGGGGGTCGGGCCGAAGAAGAGTCTCTCTAGTAAGGGGTCGCACTAGAGAAGATTCGAGCAGAGGCAAGTGGTCACTCCGGAGAATAGCAGGTACTGGGGGTGGTTTTTCAGTAGGAGACTAGCCATCTAGGGGGTGTGTGTCAAGGTATTGGTGGGAGGATGGAATGGAGCGACAGGAGAGGGGTAAGGAGAGGTGAGTTGTGATGGGGGATAGGTGAGGGAGGTGGGGAACCCTAACACCAAAAAAATAATATATATATTTAAATAATAATAATAATAATAATATTTACAAATAAAAACATAATAATGTTATTATTAATATTCATAATAATAAGATTATCATTATTATTATTTTTAAATCATTTTACTTTTATTTTATTTTACTTTATTTTGTTTTTTAATTTAATCAACATTAATTTTTAAAAAAATGCCTAAAATATAAATAAACTAACCACAAACGTAATGTTCTAGGTTAGGGTGAGACAATTATACCCACTATTAACGCCTTCTGCTCCCAGAAAGCCATTCCACGTTTTAACACAAATGTATAAAACCAGCTCTTCTTCACAGCTTAAGGAGATTCTCAATGAACATCAAATGAGAAGAATATTAGAACACTAATAATTATAAAAATAGACATATAAATTGAATTGGGAGTCCAAAATGGACTCCCCACTATGTTCCACCCACTCCTAAAAGATTAAACACTTCCAGTTGATCGATCAATGGAAAAGAACACTCACATTACATAATCCTACAACTTAAATCAAAACACCTTGGACTTTATCAATAAAACCCTCACCATTAGATTGAAATGAGAAAACAAGGTAACCCATTACCTTGTCAACATCAGAAACACAAATGGATTACCACCACAGGATGCCTGAATTGACTCCCAACCATAAGATATAGGCTAACAACAATACACTCTAGAGGAATTCCAATGAGACCTATATTGGATCTCCCAACCATAAAACTAACCTACCCACCCAACATGTGTCGGAATGTAGGGGATCCCAACATGGACCTACTTGAGAACTACCCACACCAACCAACACACACTAACAATAACACACAAAACATATTAAACTCCCCACCCATGAGGTCTGATGAAAATAAATCTAAAACAAATGAAAAACACCACATGATTTACTACTCTCACGGGGGATCACCATCCTTGGATGAGCCCAAATCAAAAATAAAGGTTTTTCTATAAGGATTTCAATTCATGGATCACCAAATAGATGTTCAAATCCATAATGGTATAAGTACTGAGTTTCAAGATAAGGAGACAACCATGCCTTTATATAATCAAGGAGGAACTCTTTCACCCATGTGGAATAAAATGAAGAAATAGGGTCTGAAAGTCTCTTTTCACTAAACAGGGCCACTCAGAATGTGATAGTTACACAGGACGTTTAAACTTTCTTCATTTCCCATATTGAAGAAGGAAACTAGAACAAGGTCCTTTACACACTCTAGAGGTTCTTGAATATGTGGAAACTTCACTCTAGGGCCTATGGATGGAGCCTGGATGTTTGAAGAAACTCCTGACTCACAGTTAGGGTGTGAACACTCTTGAATAGAAAATCTCCTTATTGTGCCACACACAAGAAAACCACAATCATATAGAACCAACAGAAAACACACATCTCAATACTCACTTGGTTTCAACATGATATTTCACCACGACGAGATCTTAAAGGATCACCTCTTTTCTCCGAGAACAAGAAACAAAGAAAGAGGGGTCATTTGGAAGGAACCTTCATTTAGAAAAGAGAATTTTAGGCATGCCCGGAAGAGGAACAATATTATTTTAAAATATAATCTCTCAAATGGTTCCAGAACATTCAAATTTACATTTAAAAGAGAACATATCTCTTCAAGTTGACACTAGGAATTACCCTTCCAACTGATAGAAAGATTAAAAAGAGAGGGACCTTAACCAAGTCCAAAGTAGAACACAATTCAAGCATATAGTCAGAACAACCTCTTACGAACAAACTTTCCACACTAATGGCCAAGAATGAACCCTTTCTTAGAAGAACACAGTGAATGATCCAAACATCATTCAAGATGATGTACAGTACAAACAACCCCCTATTGTTTCTACCTTTACTCACTAGAATTCCCTTCACCGCTTTTAGGGAGGACATTCAGACATAATAGTGTCAAAATTCATACCCGATGTCTCAGAAAACTCAAGTAAACCAAAGTTTATTTCAAATCCTCTCGCATCTGTTATCCCACTATGAGGGGACGCAATTAAAAAAAATAGAAGGGAAGAAGGATCATTTTCTAAAATTCAAGGAGAGAGTCCTTACTTTGAACAATTTGAGGGTCGGCCTATAGTAGATCACACATGGTCTCAGATTAAAAATGAATTAATTATTTATGGGGGCATACACTTGCCAACAAAAGAAATAGAGGGTCCAAGAAAAATAACCCAATGGTAAATAAAAGCTACAATAGACTCCAAACATGCAAAGGGAGTCATGGCTATGGTTTCCCGAAACACTTCCCAAAAGAAAAATTTAACTATTATCCGAAAACTAACTTACCATGAAGAACTCAAACATGAAACACAAGTCGAGAAAGATGAATTTTCAGTCTTGAAATACCTCACATACAATATTTATAAAATTCTTACACACCACACTATCACTGATTATCAAAATATTACATTTTTCTTGAAAAATATCATTTGAAAATAAAACATGATCAGTGGGTTCCACATTCACCAATGGTATCCCATAGATCCTCTCACATTCATTTTTCTCATACCAAGATAGAAACCCATTCACTTCTCGCATATTTCTTATGCATGTGAGGACTCATGGAAATCATAAAGGTTAATGGAAAACTTTTCCACATTCAGAAATAAACATTTAACTCACTTTTACATTTATTAAATTCACTAAAGCCTACTTTCATGAACTACTGGGCCTGAAATTTAAACTCATTTTCAAATTTTACAATTTAATTATATAACATATCATCATATTCCAAAATCGTATTCAAATACCAAACCATCATCCACTAAAATATTACAATGATTCACAAAATTCACTAATGATCAAATAGAAATCCATTTCAAATAAAACATATTTCAAAACTCCACACATCAATTTCAAACTTCCCCCACTTCAAAACACTTCCAATTACACAAAAAACTCCACTTCATCAATCACCATAACATTAAGAACTCAACTATTCTCATTTTAAAAAATGTTTCCAAAAACTTTTTGAAAATAATTTTTCTTTTTCTCGAAGAACCAATATTTTATTTTATTTAAATAAACCACAATTATTTTTTATAAAAATCTACCCTTGATAAAATCAAAACATTTACTCAATTTTATTTTACCAAATTCCTCATTTCCAAAATTTTCATTTGATAAATTCAAAAAATTCATCTCCCACCTTCCCAAAACCAAATCATTTTCACCTTAAAACAATGTTTCTAGGATTCTAAAATAAGGGGTTTCAAAGATGATTTTTCCAAGACAAATGAGGCACAAGATGATATAAGTGGAAACTAGTGCTGATGGGGGACCCAGATATATGGTTGGTGGCTATAAACATGTCACAACACCATCATAGATAGTGTTCTAGGACCATGTCCTCAGCTCCACATGACTTTCTAGGACCTACGAGCTCACATAGACTATTGGTCCAACTCACATTTAATTTTCCACAAAACAAACAAACACAATGATCAAAAAACTCAGGTAAACCCCAAATTCCCCTGGTGAGTTGGGTCCCTTCATGAGTTGTTCCGGTTAGGCACTGCACTCATAACTGAATTGTCATGTCTATATTATCCTGACTACAGTATACCCTGACTCTACCCCATAAAATGAGACTGAAAAGAGAATTTTATGCTCTGATACCGTTTTGTTGTAAACAAACCTGGGTTAACCATGAACTGGTAACCCTATTCATCATGTGACAAGGAACAAAGGGAATTCTTGACCCCCCAGGCTAAAAACTGGTAAATGGAACAAAATTAAAATAGTTTTGAATGATTTTGGACCATAAATAAAAGAATAATTAATAAATAAAAACTGAACAAAATAATAAAATACTAGCAGTGAAAAAAATAAATAGTCCTTGGTTGCTAAATATACCACCAAGTGACCTCAAGGGTCACAAAAAAACATGGAAACACACTAGATGCATGATCGATCCAAAACTAAAACCTATAACTGAAAATATAGAGTATGTGTGAGCATCAATATATTTAGTCGGAATTCTAATGTACAACAACAACCTAGTCCCTTCCCATTAAAATGAAATAAAATAATTCTAGTTTGAAAATATGATATAATAAATTAATGTCTTTCATTCATTTAAAATTCATGTAACATGATTAAATTTTTAAGGAATGCATTTGTATTCAAATATATTTTTATATTAGATTACAAGCATGCATTGACATTCCAAAATGAAAGGAAAATAGTTTAAATTAAAAAATGGATTTTAAAAAGTTGGAAACAAGATCCAAGTAACTAAAATGGAAATAATATCAAAGACACCATGACATACCTGATTACCATGTCGAATCCCTATTGATAAATGGATTGAATGTGGACCTAAGAACCTCATACCTTAGTGAAACATGGATTAGAAACCATGAACATTTGTATTCTCATTCATGAGACACTAGTAAGGGACTCCCCATATCCTAGTGTTCTCCAATGACCATAATCATTATCTTAGTGTTGTAATAATCCATACTACTAGAAGAAACTAGGAGGAACCACTTCTGAATCATCTAGTATACTAGTCATAGTCTTCTGACTTTGGTACCTGAGGTTTACCCATGTGATCTATTCCAAATGTTGGTGAGATTTTATCAAGAATTCATATATAAACACATCAATTTCATTTTCTAACAACCCATTCAACCTGCCACCAGAATCTCCATCCTTAAGTGAATTCACAATTTTACATCATGAAATAATACACAAGCCATAACACTAAACACATAACACTAATCAGAAATTAACACTTTCATCACATTTCTCAAATTAGGGGGAATGACTCAAGAGGGGTTTCCACTTTTGAAAAACATTTTAAAATTTCCAAACGGACCTCCTTGATATATAAATAACTTTACCATTTTATAAAACACTATTACTCATTTCCATTATGTTTTAAAAATCATTTAAAGAACACTTGCACATCTAAGGCTCCACACATTTAAAATCATTCTAGAAAACATGATTAAATCTAAGAAACCCCATTTGAAATAATAATTACACATTAAAAACATTAAAGAAACAAATTTCAATTATTTAACATTAAAGATAAATTGATCATTAGAAACACACCATATTTTCCAACTAAGTTAAAAATATGTATCAATACGAAAAAATTACACTAGAGTATAGAAAATTTATGTAAAAAAATATATAAATTTTTCAAAAAAACTAACACATAACATGAAATTATATGTAAATATAAAACATATTTTAAATAATAATGATCTCATATATTTCAAATTAAAGCTCTATATTTAGGGATCCTACCTCCAACATGTCACTCCTTGATGAAAACTACCCGAACCAACCCATCCCACTTACATGCACATGAATTTATACATACATACTTATATATATATACCCCTAGATTCATTGCACATATTCCCCTCTCCATAAGGGAATATGTAAAAACAATGCATATATATATGTCTTACATAAGCATGTACATCTAAGTGTTCTTGATTCTTACATCATGAACCCAAATCAACGAAACCCAATGCACTCTGGAAAAATTTACCAATAATTCAAAAAGCCATGGAAAAGACCACCATATAACCCAAATATATTTTCAAAAAAATCATTTCATCTTTTAAAAAAATTTACAATTCATATATAAGGATGGACTATAATCCAAACTTTCAAAATAATTTTATTTCCTTTTGAAAACATTCAACCAAACTCATCTGACACAAAATTGTCTTTAAAAACATGACTCACAACACTAAATAACCCAAAAATATTTTTTTAGAATAAATACATTATAATTATCAAACACAACATAGTCATTTCATTATTAAAACTCATTTCCAACATATAAACATGCCAACCACATAAAAACATTAATTCACACCACATAATTAAACCAATTAAAAACATTTATAAATTCAAAAAAACATAATAAATGCATAAAAAATTGTCATGTGATGGAAACACCTACATTATACGATGAAATTTCTTGAAAAAGTTCTGAAACCGAAACCGCACCTCGAACAAGCCCTAATAAGGCATTATTCTACCGAATACAAAAATATTAGAATATAAAAAAAGAGATATAACCCTAATGAAATTGAAGGAGAAGCTTACATAGAGGGGAGACTACCAGAGGGAGGAGTTAATGCCACCGGAATCATGCACCGTATGAGGTGGTGGACACCACGGATGTACCAGTAGGAAGGGAGAGGGTGTCGGTGAGGGGGTCATGCTGGAGAAGAGCCTCACCATAGGTTTTGACGCTAGAGTAGAGCAAGGCACCGGTAGGGGGTGCATTGGAGAAGAGATGTCTATCAGGGTGGTTCACTGGAAGGAGGCTGGCTAGCCCAGGGGAAGGGAGACATGACTTATGTGGGGGGATGGGAGGGCCTGCAGGGAGAGGATGGAAGGTGAGGTGTGGCGTGATGGGGGAGAGGTGAGGGTGGGGGGAAACCCTAATACATAAATAATAATAATGATAATAATAATAATAATAAACATTTTAAATATATATATATAATAATATTATTATTAGTATTCATAATAATAATAATTATATTATTATTATTTTTAAATCATTTTTTCTTATGTTTTCTTTCATTTTTATTTTTAATTTAATCAATTTCAAACTAAAAAAAGAATCAAATATAAATAAACATACCACGAGTGTAAAGAGACGAGTCGGGGTGTGACAAGGTACATCTGTTCCAGATCTAGATCCACTTATTGTATCCACAAGGATTTATTTACTTGGAAAACACATACTGTATACAATAACAATAATTTTGGATGTTTTACTATGATTATTTGTATCCCAAAGGCTTTTACTAGAGTTTTCTAATCTAAATTCCCCAAAATAACAATCCAATCCTTTGATACTGATTATGGAAACCAATATTTTAATGCACTTCAATTCATGATTTATACCTATATATAGAATTAATACTGACAAATAATAATTTGATTCCTACTTTCTTTGGGTAATTAGGTACACATCAAAATAATTTTCAAAATAAATACATCTTCATCATTTAAAAAATTCATAATAAGTATATATATTACATGGATCTACTATACTGCATGGGACATATTATGGATGAAAATAAGAGAGGGGTGAGCTACAAAGACCATTAATGTGAAAAAAAGAATTTCATTCGGTAAAATAGAACATGTAGAACAAGATTCAAATCAATGTAACATATGACATGTGAGATTCATAATATTGAATGATGAGGCATGATATATTATGATAACATAAAAGAAACATGTGAATATGAAAATAACATAAAAAATGACATCATAAATATAGTTCAACGATAAAAACTATGGAAAAATAACATAGTGTGCTTAGGATAACGTCTCATTCATCATACATGGAATATAATGGTATAAAATCATTACTCAATGTACTGTGAGGATATATAATTCCATACCCACCTATCACATCCATATCAAGTACATTCACATGTGTACCACATAGATCATACAAAATAATGATGTTTTTCATCAATTTTAACCTAATTATTAGGGGGTGTGGGATATATACATATAAATACCCAATACAAGAAATATATGTAAAACTAGGTGGATACATTTAAGTCGAAATTGAGACACATATTCACTACAAAAATATTTGGCAAGGAAAATCCCATGATAATTTATGCAGCAAAATTATTTTACATAAAGGATTATAAATGTGGATAATGAGAGCGAAAGGGATCTTTAATTAATTTGTAATTATAATGGTAGTAATTTGTATTTTTAAGAACATATCCCATCTTGAGAAATTATAAATAAAATTGCATGACATAAATGAGGTTCTTCAATAAAAAAGAGAATTATGGGATCCCTAACCTTGAGAGGGATATTTTAATAGATAGATAGAACTATATTGAGAACATTAGGGAACCTTGGTAGAGATATGTATAGGTAAAAACATAGTAAGTTCATGATACAATATTTTTTAATGAATAGAAATGGGACGTTGGGTTGGTTTATAAAGTAAAATAGAGTATAATTCTTTATTAATTTTGAAGTATAAGTTTCAGACAATATATGATAAATTAATCGAAACCATATATCATCCAATTATTTTTTAAAATATTTTCTCTTGAAGAGGACTGGTTTAAATTATTCTTAAAATCTAGGTACCAAACACATTAAAATAATTCCCTTACTGATATGGAATGAGTAATGTTTATATTGAATTTATTTCCGTAAAATAAAATATAATATAGGTTTTTGGAAGATTTACTTAGTGTTTATAAAATTAATACATAACTTAATAAATGAAATATTTTTAATGGTAATAATTATTTTTTTCATTGATGCAGTTTATGGAATATATTACACCACTTATGGGTAATTATGAAGTTATAATTCACAATGTAAATATTTTTTAGGAAAAAAATTAGTCATCTCAGAAAAATTACGAAAAAATAACCATTGGATAATTTCAATATAATGATTCAAGATAAAAAAATTATTTCTTACAAACAAATTTCTATATATGATAATTTACAAATTTAAATCAAAATCCAAAATTATATAAAAAATACTTTTTTTTACAATAACAATGTTTTTGACCCTTAAAAAATTTGATTTGACTTCATAATATTATTTTTTTCATTTATATTTAATAAATATTATCTAATAATAATATTTTATTAAATTATCATATATCTCAAAATATATTAGATTAAACAAATAGAATTCCTTGATTTAAATAATATATTTTTAAAAAATAAAATTCATGTTTCATCATATAAATATCTAATTTTTATCTATATTATAATTTTATCATTAAAAATGTAATATTGAAGTGGGAGATATATAATCATTGTTTTATGAAAAATAATATATAAAAATTCATACCCTTAAGGTCTATATACATATTCCTTTACTACATTATCATATTTCCCAATGTAATGTTGTGAGATGGTTATATTTTTATTGGGCAGTTCAATGAACTTGGTTTCAGTTGCGATCTTGATGAGACTGAAATTCACCGATAAATAGTTTCATTCATGCATTAATTTTGGAGTAATGGCTTCAGTTTAGTCAATGGAAAAGCCCTGTGATTTAATCTTCCTTAGAAGTACTACTAAATGGGAATTATAGGGTATGATCCTACAAGTTGAGGAAATTGATTAATTTTTTTATATAAATTTAAATTTATCATAACCATTAATATGTACTAATCATTTTTTAGAGTCTGATCTTATTAAGAATCCAGAGAGGGGGGTTGCATTGAATCATCTATTTTTTTCATTACAAAGAAAACCAACCCTCTTTAGTTTATGACTAAATTATTATATGTTTTTAACAAGGAATGTAGTTGAAATAAAATTATTAAAATTAGAATCAAATTTTTTTTGTATAGTTGGTTGGGGAAAGGATTTCTGATACTCTACTCCACTTCCACTATTATCCATGAGTGTGATGATATTCACTATGCCACCCCATTTTCATGGGACTACTGTTATTTTTTCTAAGGACTTCATGACTGAGTGAAAGAATTTGACACTTTCGAAATTCCTCAAAGATTTCAACTAGGATACATAAATAAATTAAAAGAAATATCATTTAAAGGTTGTTTTACTAGGAACCATTAAAATGAATTATAAATAACATGATGTTCTATATAGTTTTCATATAACAGCTGTAAGATACATCTGATAAAATGAATGATCTCTGCAAGAGAATATGTGAATGATAATGAGATCAAGGATAATCATTAGAATTCTGAAATATTCATCAGTAATAATAGACTATGGAATTCAATTTCTTCTTCGTATTTGAATAAAATATAGAGCATCACTATATAGAATTTTTTGAATGAGTTATATGAATTTTATTTTTCACTTCAATTTATATGAAAATAATCACCCCTTCATTTTGAAATGTAATCTCTACTTCTTATTTAAACTCATATAACATGATATATAGAATTAGGGATTATTTAATTTTCATATTTCATTGATATTACTAAAAAACAATAGATAAAAATAAAATATCCAAGTCCTTATATTCAATCATTGTACTTGGAAGTTATTATAATTTCTTTTTCCATAATGTGGTAATTGGAAATTTAATGATTATAAAATATTATTAAAATATTATATGTGTAATTTAATGGTAATAAATAGCTACTTACAACATGATGTAATCAATTTTTAGATCTAAACCTATATAGATGATTTTACTTAATGTATACAAATTAAATCACATATATTTTTTCCTCATATAATTGAAACTGACATAGCTGATTGAAACGATATAGAATGTTTTTCTATGTAGGAGATTCACATAACCGATTACTCCATGTAACCATTTTAAATATCCAATTTATCATGTATGTGTTTTCTCTCATATGCAATTCACCTAACAAATTACTCCACATAACTGTTTTAAGTAGACGATTGATCAAGTAGGCAATTATTAACACATGAGATTTAGAGAACTGATTACTCCATGTAACTATTTTTTGTAACTAATATATCATGTAGATGACTTTGTGACATTTCCAATTTGTGTAGGTAGTTGACGTAGCTGATATATCCACATATTTGTTTTCACTAGGAAACCAAAAACATCACATATCCAATTTTACAAACATAGAAATATTTCATTCAAAAGCATCTAGAATACATACATAATGAAATTACCATTTTAATAAATAAATATAAAAAAACATGATAAACCCACATAAAAAATATGGTCATCACATTATTAAAGATAATCAAGATCATCTAAACATAAAGTACATGGGATATTTTGGTTTGACATTAAGAGTTCAACCGTCTCCACCATTTTGATGATCAGAGAACCCGTTAGGTATTCTTGTAAATATCAAACATGAAATTGTAAAAAGGATCAATATGTAGAGAATATTTATTTTAAAATGTATTGTTTCTCCATCATAGTTAGCTAATTTTTACCCTTTTATAAGTACACACTTCTCCCTTATATATAATGTAGAAAAGAAATTAAAGTATAAAATTTATCCCCATTTTTATCTCATTAAAAAGGTAGTGGAAGAGCTATAAATCATAGTTTAATGTAACCTTCTATAGTAATTAACTATTATAATTTTGTGAGAAAATAGAAAATAGAATTATGGAATGATTGATTTTGGTTAAAATAAAATAAATTGAATAAAATATAAAAAGACAACAGTCACTATGAAACATGATATATGTATTAAAAAATGAATTATTTCATTAATTTCCTTGATTTAAAAATATATATACACTCAAACCAAATATAATATTTTAGTTAGAGAAATCAGAAGTTAAAATGAAGTAAAATAATGATTTTTTTATTGGGAGGAGGTTTTTTGAAGGTAGGCATAGTTTTAGAGGTAGATGGTGTGTGAGGTGATGGGGTTAAAGGATCATGAAAACCTTATATATTATTATGTATATTCTAAGAAGTACTAGTGGGATCAAGACCAATATATATTTTTCTTCTCAATTGAAATGGGTCTTTAGATAACATGTTGATCCTAAAAAAACAATAGACTTTAAAAACATGTGATTCAAAAGAGATACATTCTTATGATTTTGAGCTATTGATGCTAATAAATTTTTGATTAACATACTATGATATTCTACTTTTCCAGGAGAAAATCACGAAGACTCTCTAATGATATATGGATTAGAAAATGGAAAATTTCAATAGTATATATACTAGAAATCATAACAATTAAAATCTTCTTCATAATTAGATTCACAGAAGTCTACATGTCTCCTAGCCTTCTAGTAAATGAATGCACCATTTGATCTATTTTTTTTAACTTTATTTATATAAAATTAAAAAATTTATGTTTCTTCATTGAGAGAATACTTAGAAAGTTGAGAAAAAACACTAGGATTGGGTTGAACTTGACCTGAAACCACATGAAAGGTATAAAATGGTTCCATCTAAGGAATTGTCTATGGTGGTTTGAAAAAAACCAAATTGATTCTTGTAACTTGAAAAATCGATTCTAAAGATTATTATTATTTAGAACATTGTTCTATAATTATATATTTATCCATAACAAATGAAAATATTTCCATCAATTATTGGAAATAATTTGATTGTTTTTGTCGATAGGTTGAATGAAACATGAAATTATTTCTTTTACTTGATTTGAAACACTCAAATTTTCTTTTACTATATATCAAATAGATTTCTCAAGATGACCTACATGGTCATTAATTTACATATATATCCCAATACTAAGATTTTGAATATCTTCCTAGGTATCCTGAAACTAACCAAAAATACACTTTTCCGTCTCATCCAATATCACTTGATAAATCATATCATTTCGGAGACATTGGATCTGGGAAAAAATAGAACATAACTCTTACATCATCTGGTGAACATAATTCTATAATTTTGGAATAACATGATATTATTAAGGATAAAAATATGAGGGTTAGTTTTTTTATATAATGTTAAAGTGACTTAACACAACACTTATTAGAGTGCGCATAGTCTCTTTCACTTTAGATCAAAATGCTCTGATCTCATCAAGAACTTATTTTAATTAACCTGATTACATTAATAGAAGGTTATGAAACATATAACATTTTTATGAAACCAATTTACCAATATAAATAAACTCATCCATTTTAGGGAAAACATATTTCAATATAATAACCTAGTATTTCATTTATAAATATTTCCTAGATCTTATATGACAACTAAATTATTTCATAGTTGGATTTCTATAAGGACTAATAATCATATGTTTTTGGGAATCCACTATTCTAACTAACTTGATGTTGTATGTATTTTAGAGAGAGAAATATTTAAGTTCTCTAATCTAATCTTTGCATCAAACTAGATCAACTTTTAAATCAATGAAATATACTCTTATATTTTAATGAAACATAATTAATTCATTAGAATCCACTAACTTTAACTGATTTATAAAATCTTTCATACTTCTAGAGACACTACATGAGAAGATGAAGGTTTAGATGTTATTGATGGTGTATGTGTATGCATTTAATATTCCCTAACCACATTTTCATAATTTATTTTATCAATAGGTGATCCAAGAATAATTGATCATCTTCTTCACATTCTTCTAATAATAATAGAAAACTGTACATTTTAGAATCCATAGGCCCTGTATTAGATATAATATATATATAAAAGAAATATCTGTCTCAATATATGTCTCCCCAAGTTGATATTCCTTAGAAAACAAAACAACTTCACCAGCATCGTGGTTCTAAGCAGCCACTCCCTCAAAAATCTGGAATGGATCCCTAACTACATGACCGATAACTGGAAATGAAGGCTTGTATTGTATAGATTTTTATTGCTATAATCCCCTAGAAGATATAGTATCTACATGTGTTTTATTAATAGTTATTATGTTTGGCGTTGTCTCCCCCAGATTCATACTCTCCTCACAAACTTCCTTCAAAGAACTTAAAGAATTATCCTAGGAGTATACAATCGTCTTAAAGAGAACGGATGATAGGGTATTACATTTATGAAATTTGAATACATTACCTTTATTTAAATATTATTTCTTAATAAAAAATAATGAAATTAATATTCCATTTGGATAGTGTTTTAATTTCCATTTCCATCAGAATAATGAAGCATGAACGTCATCATGTATCTTGGAAAACTCATCATTAGATTATTGATCAAGACACACATCAAATAAATATCTTGAAAAATATGTTTATCCGTATCTCAATCCCTTTGTGATATTCCAAACTACACAGACTTACATAAAACATTCCATTCAGTAGGAATCTTTTTTTAGGTATCTTATAAAAAAGAGATGTTACAAATAATATATGAAAATTTCCCTTAGACCCACTGAGCATGTCTAATTAGACATATGACTAATAGAAACCATGCCCCCTTTTATATAAAATTAAAGATATCATCCATTTAAACATTATATACTAACAATATCAGTCCTTTAACATTTGAAAATATTACATCCCCTATTGGATTAAAATAAAATATTCTATTCATTATGAAATCACTAATTCCTTCCTAAAATATAAAACATGGCTTCTTCCCATCAAACAAAAAATCCCATCCATGAAACACAAGCACTTTATTTAAAAAAATTAGGTTGTAATCTACCATTCCATATCAATTTACTTTCCTATAATATTTCTTCTTTCAATTTATTTGGACTTCTTAGAGGAATATAATCTTTCATCATTTTCACATTTAGACTTTCCAATTTAGAAAAGGCCAGTTAAATGTGTAATAGAGAATGAGAGGTTTGAGAGGATTATACCTCTTCAAACAGAGGTTTTATATATAAAAGGAAAATGTATTCTAAGCCGATTTTATATTTGTCCATGTAACAAGATCCCAATTATCTTACATACCCTAGTTTGGTTTAGGGTTACTCTTTAGTGATCAATAAATAATAGTAAAACTAAATATTAGAATTCAATTTCTATTTTCAAAATTTAAATAAACAAACAATAAAAATGAGATTAATTTTAAAATAAAATTAAACTAAATAATATAATATAACACTCAATTTATAATTTCACTGTCAATATACAAAATTAATTCATTTAAATATAAATAAATAAAACCCAATAAATTTATCTAAAAAAAGTTTAAACCAATTTCATTTTAATAAATAAAACATCTTATATGTAAGTGGTTTAGTAAAAATATATTCTAACTAGTTCTATATAGATACAATGTATAGAGTAAAATCACCTTTTTCATTGTGATCTCTTAGATAATGATTCATGAAGTCTTTATTCTTTGTTCTTGAATAATTTATCAGATTATAAGAAATTTTTATTACAGTAGTTTTATAACATTTAATTGATACATTATTATAAGAGAATATATAGATCATTAAGGTGTTTTTCATCTACAACACTAGTTCACAACAACTAAAAACATAGATATATTCTTCTTCAGAAGTGGAAAATGCAACAGATTTTTTCTTCCTTACTAGGAAAGGATATTTGGGATTTACCTAGAAAATGGTATGTTACAAACCAAGCTAGGTCTCCATATGACCCGATGCCCAAACCAGTATATGGAAAGGCCCGAAGGTCTTTCCCAATCACCATGGGCTGACACAAGTGCTCAGGTATCAATAAAATCAAGTGTGAATGATTTACCTTATTATTACAACATAAAAAATAAACAATATAAGATAAACCAAATATGGAAAAATAATACCAAAGAAGTCCCTACAATGTTTTAGATTTAAGAATAAAATTTTAAACAAAATTCAAAGGGATATACAATAAAAAGGTAACCAAAAAAACATCTCCAAAAAACCCCAAAAACAATGGGAAGCATCTCCCTCGAGCCATTTCTGCAACACCATCCAAAAGGATGACTAGCATCCTGAACTGCCACCACCAAAATATTTACCCTTACTTGTATCAAACATGAACATGTCTGCTTACACCCAAAGTTGAAATCTAGGTTTGAACTATTTACTAGAATAATTCCACCCAAAAAGGATTCTATACTCTAAATGTTAAATTAAAAATAAACTTGCATGATTAAAAATTTCAAGGAAGTGGTAGACAAATTTTAAAAAAAATAGGTTTTTAATAATTTTTTTAAGGAATAAAATTTTAGATGAAAACACTTTTACCATTGAAGTTACCCAAAATTCCACATTGTATGTCGATAGTGGGGGAAACGTTGTCAAAGAGAACCAGTCATGGGAGAGGCTATATGGGTACTAGCTAGTAATAGACCCTAGAAAACCACACCTTGATGTAAAGTGGTATATAAGCCACATCCGTCTACATTCTCTTCCATGATCCACTATAGAGGAGAAGAATCCAAAATTGTAGTGGCCCCTGATCATCATAAATATATTTAGTTTGTGTTGTCCTCCTCAATCCCGCTGAGTGACACTTGGCTAAATACACTTCTTAATCACTAGCACATTTGTCCTAGTCCACCCTCCTTGATACCCCGGATCTGCCTAGTGCTCAATCAATTTTGGTATTCCACAAGATTAACCTCATTCACACACACAATCCAAACAAGTCATTATATACACCAAGAGCCCCCATCTTCACACCCAAAACCCCTTTCAAAAATCAAATCGCCCAAAAAACCATTCCAACCATGATTTTAATTTCAAACACAACTTAATAAATCATTTTTTCCATTAATAAAACATTTCAAAAGAACTCATTAAGGTCTTACATCAATAATATTCCATTTTTTTGTGTAAATTCCATTTAAAATCAATTTTATATCAAATAACTTGAAAAACTACATTCACACCATAATTATAACTCATTAAACATTCTAAAGGCCAAAATAAATCCTAATAAATTCATCAAGAAACATTAAATTATTAAATCACCTAACTTAGATATAAAAATCCCCAGAATCCAGTGCAAAAATCCCACCACACCTAAATATCACCACACTAAAGAACGATTAAGCCCTAAACAACATGATCAAGCCCAAATCATTAAAATTCAACCCCAAAAAAGGATCCCTGGGGGTGTAGAAGAGGAAACACCCAAATACATAGAGGAAACACTATAATAGAGAAGGAATCAAGGAGAGGAGGCACTTACTTCGTAAACCAGGGAGGAATATCACTAAACCTGACACAAAATTGAAGCTTCAAGGGAGGTGGAATGAGGAGGAGGCTCTCCTAGGGAAAATAATCCTAAAGGAGGGAAGAATTATAGTGTGTTAGGGCTTAAACCCGAGAGGTGAGAGAAAATTTAATGACCTAGATGTCGCACAAGGTTAGTACGCAGTGTTTGGTAAACCATGTTTTAACCGTGTAAGGAATTTTGTCTGAGGGAAGAACTAGGCACAATTACCAGGGCTGAGGCACACAACCATGTAGAGGCCATGCAGTAGGTTTTTTCTTCTACTATACGGTTAGCAAGGCTTGGTGCATGGTTATCACTAACCATGCGCCAACTGTGCGCAGTGGCCTGCCCTCCCAAAATCCACCATTTTCGCTAAAATTAAATTGGAACCCAAGTAAAAAGATAGGAAAAAAGTAGAGAAATACCTGAAAATGAGATCATGGATGTGACAATTCTCCCCACCATTAAAGCTTTCTGCCTTCGGAATGTCAACCCAAAACCTGATCAAAAAACTGATATCGGTACTCTTGATCAGCCTAAGAAATTTACTCCCAAGCCTCAAGTGTATAATTCCTATGATGGAAAAGGACACATATCAATGGAATATGATTCCCACAAAGCACACTCTGTTGGTAATCCACTATAATAATTGCTCGTTCAAGCACTGAAAATTCTTTCTATATCTCTAACTCTTCCTAATTCAACCCATGAGACGGCTCTGGATTATACATCATCAGTAGGGAAATAAGAACAACATCATGAATTGATGTTAGTTAAAAATGAAAGGCCTTCCAGTTTTCCACCATTCCAATATAATCTTTAATTTCAATAGGTCTGATATAACTCAACGTTATCTTTCCCTTCTTCCCCATGCGACGATGACCCAAACGGGGTTTCCCTCTCATGAACACCAGATCACCCATGGATAACTCAATATCTCATCATATTTGGTTAGAAAAAGATTTCTGATTTCTCTGAGCTATCAATAATCGTTGGCTAATCTACTTGACTTCCTCAGACATCTCCTACACAAGGCTCTTTCCCAAAATTTTGGTCTCACCAACCTCATCCCAAGATAGAGGAGATCGAAAAGGATGAACATAGAGAACCTCAAAAGGATCTATTCTAATGGAAGATTGTTAACTACTATTATAATTAAATTCAACCAATCCCAAATGGATATCCCACGAACCTGCCAGATCCAAAACACATGGATGGAGCATGTCTTCCAGAATCTAATTTTCCTACTACATCAAACCATCTGGTTGAGGGTGGTATGCTATGCTCAATTTGATCTGTGACTTGAATTATTTTTTAATTCCTTCCCATAACCAACATGTGAAATAGGGGTCTCTATTAAAAATAATCGTTGGTGACACACCATGAAGCCTCAACACTTCCTGAACATACTATTGTCCCAGCTAATCCAACTTAGCGGAATCATTGACCAGGATGAAGCAGACTGATATGGTCAATTGTTCAATCACTACCCAAATAGATTTTCTTCTTTTAATTGTACTTGGTAAGCCAATAATTAAGTCCATGGTGACCTATTCCCATATCCAGATAGGAATGGGTAACAACTAAAGCAAACCAGAGGGTCTTTGATACTCTACTTTTGTTGGCTAACATGTATAGCATCTCAATACAATTCCATTTATGTTCCAAATCTTACCTGGATACTAGATTGATAAAATAAAATCATAATACATGTTAGTACCATCAGGATGGATGATCTACTAAGATTAGGGTCTATCCTGCATCACCACCTTCCTCAGGGATAACGACACCACAAAATATCCCTTGTAGCACCGGATTCCCTCGAGAGAGAATGAACAATCATAGGATGTCTACCCAATATAAAGAAACTACATAGACCCTTGAAACAACTCAGAATTGAGATGCTTCCACTGAAAAATCTCTAGATGAGATGGATCCAACTGTTCACTCAACAGGAATGAAGTTCCACTGTGCTTCACGGTCTCTAAGTGCATCTGGGAAAAGATCTCCATCAAAGCCCACTCATCAATAAAATTCCTCAATGCCTACATTTCTATTCTCATACTTAATGTGATAGCCACCAAATTACCCTTTCCTGGTGTATAGATTATTTCATAGTCAAACCCCTGTAGATATTCGATTTAACAGTGCTCCCCCAGATTGACATCCTTCTGTGAGAATATATAGGGTAAGATCTTTAGATTAGAGTAGACCACAAAATTCTCCCCAAATAGGTAGTTATTCCATGAAATTAAATCATGCACCACTACTACCAACTCCATGTCATGGTCTACGTAATTCTTCACATGTGTTCGGAGTTGGTGAGAACCATACGCCACCACGTGATCATCCTACATAAGCACACACCTGATACCCAAACCTGAAGCATCGTAAGAAAACATATAGCCCTTTACAAAATCTAGGAATATAAACATAGGTGTAGTATTCAACCACTACATTAGCTCATCAATAGATTCCTGGATCTCTGGTCCCCATTAAAACATTTCCTTTTTCTGGGTGTGTGAGGTCATCAAGGATGCAATCCGCAAGAAATACCAAATTCACCACATATAATAAGCTCCTAGTATGAGAAAACCTCTAATCTTGAAAACATTCACTGGCTGTTTCCACAACATAACGATGCCAATATTCTTGGGTTCCAATGAAACCCCTTGCTCTGAGATGACATGGCCCATAAACATCACTTCCCTAATCCAAAAAGTGCACTATGAGGACTTTGCATAAAGATGGTGATTCCAAAAATTTCCCTTCACAGTCCATAGATGATGATCATGCTCTTTATAAGATACAGAGTATACTATTATATAATTCAAAAATATCACAATGAAGGAGTCAAGATATTTGTGGAACAACTTATTCATGAGTTCCATAAAGATTGTTGGAGCAATTTTCTATCCGAAAGGCATGACCAAATACTCAAAGTGGTTGTACCTTCTTAAAAAATTTGTTTTCGGGATATTCGCCTCTTCTACCCTGACTTGGTGGTAACCCGAATGAAAATAGATATTTTAAAACCACTTTGACCCTTTAATCTACGAAAAAAATCATCTATACATGGAAAAGGGTATTTATTCTTGATGGTCACCTTATTAGGTTTCCAGTAGTCGATAAGAAACCTTAGAGATCTTTCAGCCTTCTTCATGAACAAAATAGGAGAGGCCCATAGAGAGACTCTCCGGTGAATAAACCATTTGGATTCCAAATCATCCAACTATATATTTAATTACCTCAATTATGTGGGCTCATATGATATTTGGGAAGAGATATCAATAGTGTTACTAGTTCTAATTCAATCGATAAATTCACATCCCAATGTAAGGGTAAACCTAAAAAATCACCAATAAATAGCTATAGGAACTCATTCACCACATGAGTTAATCCTCCCTCAAGAGTACCACCATATTCTTCCAACATGAGTGATGATAATTTAAATTCATGTTTTCCCAAATATGGGAGTGGGGTCTAGATCAACCTAACCGAGGATCCCATTCTCCGAGATACACATGAGAACTCCCATCTAGTTCAATGAAACTAACTCACCTCTAGTAACATTTAATGTGTGACTGGAAACAAACCATGAATTCCATGCCAAGGATAACACAAACAAGTCCATATCTTGGACTAAGAAATCTTATCCCATTTCATCCCTTGACACAAAAATTGCACACTACCGGAACCAGTGGACCTTATCCTTCTACTTTCCCAAAGGCGTTACCAAATCCATCACAAAATATAATTGATCGGTTGGAAAATTCAATTGGTTCACAAGATGAGATGATATAAAATACAAAGATACACTATTATCCCATAGAATAGTAGATAAAGAAGAAGAAATCATAATGGTACCTCGAACCGTTGAGGGCCCTTCATCTTTTCCCACTAGTGTCTTCTCTATAACATGAAAGTGCCTGGTATCTTCCTTAGCCTGAACACGACTACTGTCATGAGACTATAATCTAAGATAAATCTAACTAGAAGAATATCATGTCCTACCATCTTGACCACCAAACCAAGATCCCACCATCGTGGATGGTTCTTACTGAGCTGCCATTCCCCTAGAATCCATTGATCTTTCACCTCCCTAATAGGAACATGTATCTCTAAAAAATATCTTATGATACTCCAATGCTTCACACTGATGATAGTATTTGGGAGGATATATACAATAATGCCAAGTGTGTCCCACCTTGCTGCACCAGTGACATACAATGGACCCTGAATAAGAATCCATTATAAAATAATTCTTGGAAGGTTGGCCTAATCTTCCACCTCCCTTATTCCCTTGTTCATCATGCTTCCTCTTAATTTCTGATAAACTATCATTTCCCATAACTGGTATGGCTCTAAGGGCATTAAACATTCCCTTTTAGTCAATCTCCACCATACAATCCCAGTCAACCACTTCATCATAAGTCTTTAGCTTTAACAAGAATCCCTAAGAATATATCTATGACTGCAAACCTTTCCCAAACCTCTGGTCCTTCATCTACTTATTAGAGACTATTTTGGGGGAATAACAAACCATATCTGAAAAATGGTTGGAATAATTTATCCCTGATTAGTCTCCCTGAACAAGATCCATGAAATACTATGATCTAGCATACTCCAAGGCCTCCGAGAAGTATTTGTCATTGAAGACTTCCTTTAAGTCTTTTTAACTCAGCTTTTCATGCTTTACAACTTTAATCATTGAGTCCCACCACCTTCAACTAGGACCTTCTTTCATAAACATTGTTCACTTCACCATAACCTCCTCAGAAGTGTCAACGAACTTGAACATTATATATTTCTTATCGATCCACTCCTATACTTCATGAGGTTATAAGATACCAATAAAAGGAGGAGGTTTATTCTTTTAGAATTATTGGGCTTTATCCTTCCGCGTGCTAGGCTCAGATTCCCTGACTGGGGAAGGAATATGACCCACACCCTATCACTGTTCATGAGCTTCACAAACCACAACATCTACAATACTCTAATTAAGTAGTGATAGAGAAATCTCTATAGATTCTTCTTTCAGTTGTAGGGGAAGATTCTATAGAGGAATGTTGCTACCAGAAGCCGACATCACAAATAATCATCATTAACACACCAGATCTGAAAAATTTCATCAATATACACAAAACCAATAAATAAAACATAATTAATACAATGACCATACCACTTGACCCCCACCCAGTGTCCATGTACAATCTGTATCCTGGACATTCTGACCTGGAGGAGAAGCTAAACAAATATCCCAACATCCTATGGAAACTTGAGATCTATCATGAGGTGTTCTTGACCGATACCATACTCTCAACCAGAAATAAGAGCCCCGATAGTCCTATCTTCTTCTTGTCTAGACTCATCCTAAATAACATGACCCAAAGAGAAAAACAAAATCCTAGATCTGATACCATTTTTTCACAAACCAAGTCGGGACGCCACCCAACCTGGTGCCCAACTCGGTCTGTAGTAAGGCCTAAAGGATGTTCCTGATCCCCACGGGATGACACATGTTCCCAAGTATCAATATAAGAAAGTGGTAATGATTTAGCCAAAAATACCAATATAAAAAAATAATATAAAATAAACCAAATCTAAAAATACCAAACCAAGATATCCTTTACGTTGTTTCATATTTATTTCTACATGTTTAAACAAAACTGATAGGGAGATAATACAAAAATAGAACCAAAAACCCATATCCAAAAACTAGCAAAAGGAAAGAGGAGCATATCCCTCAACCCATAACCATAAAACTTCCCAATAACATCACTAGCATCCTGAACCTCCATAACCAAAATCTTTACCCTTACCTATATCAAACATGACCAAGTCTGTATACACAAAAAGGTGTAAGCAAGGTTTGAGATGTTTCCTAGTAGGATGCCACCCAAAAAGCAATCAATGCTTTAAACATTAAATAGAAAATAAAAATTCATTTTGATTAAAGGAAGGTAAATATTAGAGTGATTTTCAAGGAATCAGTTTTTAATAAAAAAACTATTGAAGGAATGAAATTTTAGTAGAAATCTCTTTTTTTTCTTTTATGTAACCCCAAATTATACATTGTATGTTAACGGAGGTTGAAACATAGTTAAAGAGAACCAATCATGGTAGAGGCCATATGGGTACTTTCTAGTAATGGGATCCTTGAACCTCGTATCTTGGTGTAAAGTGGTATAGGAAACTCATTCATCCACATTCATGTACACAATACACTAGAGAGAAGAATCATTCCAAATTCTAGTTGTCTCTGATCATCATCAATATATTTAATTAGTGCTTAAATCATCAATATAGATGTAGGATACCGAGATGATTCCTATTCTAAATCAATAGAACAGTAGTTCTAGTCTTCCCTCATTATAACCTAGGCTTCCCTTATGGTCAATAAATTTTGAAATTCCACAAGGTGCAGCAATTTCACACACAAATTCCAAACAAGGAATTACATACACCAAAAGCCACCATCTTCACACCCAAAACCCCATTCAAAAATCAACTCACACCAAAAACCTTGCCAACCATTATTTAAATTTCAATCAAAACTTAATAAATCATTTATTAAATTAATAAAAAAATTTAAAGAACACATCTAGGGATTTTATCAAGAATACACCGTTTTCACATGTAAATTCCATTTAAAAATCAAGTGGATATCAAATTTCTTGAAAAAGTATTTATGAACAATACTTATAACTGATTAACCATGATAAAGAACACCATAAAGGCAAATAAATTCATCAAGAAATTTCTAAGCATTAAATCACCTACCTTCGATGTAGAAATCCCCAAAATTCAGTGTGAAACTCCCACCACACCTCAATCACAATAAAATGAAGCAAGACAGATCCCTAAACCACAAGATTTATCCCTAAGGATTAATATTCAATTATAAAATTAGAAACCTAGGGATAGAGAAGAGGAATCCAACAAAAGAAGAGACAAAACCAAATAATAGAGAAGGAATCAAGTAGAGAGGAAACTTCCTTAAAGAACTGGGGATGAATCACACCAAATACAGCACAAAATCGAAGCTACAAGTGACGTGGAAGGAGGGAGAGAAACACCTACAGTGAGGAATCCCAAATGAGAGGATAAATGAGGTGGTTTAAGGGATAAACTTGATAGGAGAGAGAAATTTTAATGACCTGGATGTTGATCATGGTTAGTCGGCATGTTTTGGTTAACCGTACGGTAACTGTGGGAGGCATTCTATCCAAGGGATTAACTATGCATGGTTACTTGGGACATGGTGTACGGACATGCAGAGTCTATGTAGTAGGTTTTTTCTCCTACCACACTGTTAGATGGTATGGGTGCACAGTTACTACTAACTGTGTTCTGACCATGTGCAGGGGCCTCCCCTCCCAAAATCCTCTATTTTCCTCTAAAATTCAAAGGGAAACCAAGGGAATGATTGGAAAAAAATAAAGTAGAAAAAAACCAGAAAACAATATCACATATGTGACATTCTATAACCACCAAATTCATCATTTGAGTTTGATATTAACTTAAATAATGTTTAAAAAAAATAAAGGTTAGAGGAGTTGTTCATTATAAATATCATAAAATTCACCTTGTAACTTCTAAATGATGTTATTTAAGATTAACTTGAGACTATGATCAAATACATACTAAAAACATAATATCTAGTATACATGTAGTAAATGAAATAAAATTCGAATTATTCCTCTATAAGTGTTTTTGTCAACATGTTTCAGAGATTCATCCATGTTAAACTTTTCATTATAACTCATAAGGCCAGTACGTACATTACTGATTTTAAGTACAATCCTTTGATGAAATTATTTTATTTATTTTAATTGATTTACCACAATCCAAAAGAATATTTGATAAATTTTATAACCTTGAAATTAATTTAAATCAACCATCATTATTATTTTATGTTCTTTGTTCCTAAGTTTTGATATTTCATTACACAATTTTGTAATTGTAGAACCAAAAATTACAACATAAACATTTTTCTTACATATAAAAATATATGAAGATGATGTTTTCTTGAATAAGGTGGGATCTAAATTTCATACTAAAAAACATTTTGAAAATGAAATGAATATAAATTCTCAGTCCAAGGTTTTGGATAATGTATAAATCCATAAATATATTTGATATGTATAAAAACTGAATTTAAAAAAAGAGGATTTTCATAAAAAAGAGGTATCTAATCACGACAACCAATTTTTTTTTTAAAATAATTTTTTTTATTGGGAAAGATTGTGTTATGTTATATTACACAAAAAAAATATATTTAATAATGATAAGGACATTAGTTATCTAATATACCAATTAAAAAGCCAAAGGTTAAGACTATAAAAAAATATAAATTAGAAAATCGATATTGGGAAAATAAGGATTGCTAAAATTAGTTATAATCATCTTCCCTTGACAAACACTACACAAATAAAAAAATATTATTAAACCAATCAACACGTTATAAAATTATTTTTAGTGAATATTGAATGAACTAATGAAGTGGTATTTATAACGTATAAAGGAAATGTGATCATTGGGATTTGACTTCTTTAGTCCCATTTCTAAAATATAACCATTATATTATATAATCATAGTAAAATTTTATTTTTTGGGACTATACCCATTTTTAATGATTTTATCATTATAATTAACGTTTAAATGTTGTAATGAAAAAGTATACTTAATGAAGAAAGGAGAAGTGAAAGCCTCAACCTGTTGAGTCATACTATATATTTCCCATTTTTCAAAACATAGAAGTAAGATAACATCACTGGGGTTCACCCTTTACCAAGAAAAATCTAAGAATCAACAAGTGAAACATGAACAAAATCACCTATGAGAGAAGTTATAGTTATCATAAATTACCACTCGGACGATGTTAGTCAAGCTATCCAATGAATTGATCACCATCACACACCTTGCCCATAGGTTATACATGGGTGATATAAAGGGTTACATGTCTAGAACATATCCAACATAATGTGTAATTAATTTTTATAAATAAAATTTATATTCCATCAATTCCATTTTAATTTTTTTTGCATAATAAAATATTGGTTTAATTGATTGAAAATTTAATAAATTGATTTTTTGAAACAAAAATCCTAATTTTTAGAAACAATATAATTTATTATAATAAACTATGTCATTTCGAATAGTAATTATTATATTGACATATTATTTTTGATAAAATATAATTTATATATAAATGACAAGATGAATTTATTATTTATTAGCAATTTTTTAAGTGTCAGAAATTTGACAATCTTTACAACCCAATATTTTTTTAATAAATACGAATTTTTATTGTCAAATGAAAAAAATTCAAAGTTTGAGAATAATTATAGAAAATAATTTTTCAAATCACCACATCAAGTTTTTTTTATGGTGAATTTATGAGAATTCTCTATAATAATTTATTTTTCCAATATAATAAAAACAGAAATTTTAATTTTATGTAGGTTTAATGGATTCATAATTTTTTCATAATGATGTAATATCTAATTAAACAAAATACGCAACCTAAAATATGTTAATTTATTAATATAATTTCTTTTAATGGATTCTAATCAATTTCAATAACTATAAATGGAATTCCAAAGTCTAAAATGGAAAATTTTATTTTAAAAACATTACATAGTGGAATCTTTAATGCTATAATAAGTTACATTAAATGATTATTGGTTATTTTGGGTTTAAAAAAGTTTAATTTTTTCCAAATATCCAATACCATGTATAAAAAAATGGTTAATCTAGTGGTTTTTCATTATCCACATACCTATATTTCAAAGGCCTATATTTTGAAATTATTAAACAAATCCGATACCTTTGCTACAAATAACCACCCATTTCTACATTTAATTTCACTAAAAATCTATAGTATATGATTTTATTATATTTTTTCCTCCCATGTTGTCCCAGCAAGGTGTCTTAAATCCCCCAGGGTTTGATTCCTCATGATTTAGGAGTATCCGTTTAAGGTATGGGAATTGTCCCTTATTTATCACCAATTCAAGATCCTTTTTTATATGTAATCCAAATTTTATGGTTATACTCTTTTATTTACTTTTTTTATCATAACCTTTATTCCAAATTTTATTTTATCAATTTTATACCCATTTCCCCACTTATTTTACCCTTTTCTAAAACCATATCTTATACCCATCATGCTCTTAAATTTACTAATAAAAATTTATATCACTACTTAAGAAATTATATCATATTATCTTCTTTTGAATACCCAAGCCACATTATTTTATAGGTGTATTCATATAGATTTAAAAATGATTTATTTTATTTGGGTATTAATATATCTAAAACCTTCATTCCCTATTCTTGGGTTAAGAATGACATAATGATCATATCTTTATAAACTTTTTAAATTCCATGATATTGATTAAAAAACCCTATTCTTTATTCTAAATGGAATATTTATGAAATTATCTACAATGATATATTTGTCTCAAATTAAATAACACATACTATGGGTATGTTCAGATATCACTCCAATGCATTGGGTAATAAATTTAATATCTATAGATGACTTATTTTATAATATCATATTGGATAACCTTATTAATGTTCCTTTATGACACCTTGGTAATAAAAGTTGGTTATATTCATATAAATGAATCTTTTAAATGTTGTAGCCTAATTTCCATGTGATGATTCATGTAAATTTTATTATTATTTTCTTTATATTCTTTTTCTCATTCCTTAATTACCTTCATCATGTTTTTATTGACATTCCTCATGATCACAAGTAAAATGTTTCCCTTACTTATTCCCTTAATAGGAACCATGGTCTCGTCTTTTCTTTGGTGTCTATCCCTAAAATAAGAGATGTAGTAAATGTACTTAATATGAACCCATGAAGAAGCCTTTTAGGTTGATTTGAATAATGAATAATGATTTGTGTTTTCATGTTTTATATTAATTATTTCCAAGAAACTAAATGTTAAAATATCCTCAATTGTGTACCATGTAATAAAAATATTATGTATTAAAATTGTGGGGTTCCATAGTTGGTATCAAATGACGGTTTAGTAATTTATCAAAATTAAGAATTTAAATCATTAGTATGAAAAATATAGAAATATTTAAATATAAGATAACATCCTTTAATTTAGGTGAAGTATTATGTAAGTGGTTTTTGAGAAAAGAAATTTAGTCTGGAGATGAACAAGTGGACGTGTCTCCATCATAGATGTATCTAGGGGTTACACCCAAAAACACTAAATTGATCTAGACTCAATCAGGAATTAATGCTTTAAAATGGGTCATATGGAACTCTTGGATTGACTCTCCCAGGGGATAGAATTGGTTATCATAGGATTTTTATAAACCATTATA
This sequence comes from Viscum album, assembly GCA_963277665.1. Lineage (NCBI taxonomy): Eukaryota > Viridiplantae > Streptophyta > Magnoliopsida > Santalales > Viscaceae > Viscum > Viscum album. The sequence continues at coordinate 2,009,522,346 of OY728141.1, read as the reverse complement.
AAGGATATATATATAATATAATTATTTTTAATGAATAACATATTTAAGAATGTTGTTTTAGAAAATAATAATCCTTTATAAATAGAATATTCTTTCAAGAAACACATTTATAATTAATTTTTTATTCTTTTAGAGAATTTTTGAAATTATGAAGAAATGTGTAATTGATGAGAACAATGTAAAATGAATTGACACCCCTCTAATGGAATATGTAAGGGAAAACATTGTGGAGATGAAGAACCAGCTCTCATGATTTGTGAATAATAACCTGAATCATGGTGAGAATCCAGATTCACCTTCAATGGAACAACTTGTTCTTAAGTCATTCATCTATCAACCAACACCTTATTTTAGTGGATATATTTTCCCATTGATTGAATAAAATGGATAATATGAACAAAAAATATATCTTTTAATCCATAATTTAGAATAACAGAAAGTCACACTGGAGGTACACCATTTAGAAGGAAAAACTGATTTGTGGTGGACATAGATTATAAACATGAATCCAAGTAGAGAGATTTATGCTATGGAGTGGGAAGAGATCATGGGAATATTTTTCAATAAATTTTTCTCCATTAAATGAAAATTAAAATGGTGAGGGAATTCCAAGAACAGAAGGAGAAGGAAAATGAATATGTTGGAAGCTATGATATGAACTTTACAATACATGATCATTACACCTATACCTTATTTATGTACCTTATACGAAATTATGATAAATTTTTTAGTGGACTAAGACCCCATAAGAGGATGAATCTAGAAAATGATGACTATGAATGATATGAAGAGATTGTGAAGAGTTATATAAATGTTTAAATGGAGTATATAAAAATGAATTTGTCATATAATTCGAATAAAAATAAGAGATATATGGATATAAACTCATGGAGGATCTATGATCATAGATGTGGAGGAAAGAAATTGAAACTTTCCACATGTATCAAATGTAGGAAAAATAATTTGGGGAACTACTTGTTCAAGAGTGGAAAATGTTACAAGTGAAAAAAATATGGCTATATAGCTTGAAATTACCATTGTGTGGTATAGAATCAACTTCCCAAAACTTTAAACAATGGAAAGATGATGTAGGCCTATCATAAATGTAAAATGCTTCAAACATGAATAGCTTGTGATATTTTCCAATAACTGTCCAAATCAGAAGATAATGCTTGTAAAACACTATCAACCTTAACCTAGGCCAAGGGGGAATGTTCCAGAATTTTTTATCACAACAGCTAATGTAGAGGTCCCAAGTGATTTGGTGGAAGTTCCTCTCATAGTTCTCACAAATATAGAAATATGTTGTTTGATTATGATTTTACACATTCTTTTATTTCCTCCATGTTTATAATGAATATAGAATCAATCCTAAAGCTTTTATAAGTAGAGTTTATTAATCAAGACTCTTGGAGGGACTATCCAAGAATTAAAATTGTATAGAAACTCTAGTACTAACTTTTTCAAGCACTATCTCAGGGAAAATCTTATAGTCATTCCCATGGAAGAATTTGACACTATGCTAGTGATGGACTAGGGCTCAAAGTATCATGCTAATATCAACTAAATATGGAATAAAATATCAATAGTATTAAATGTAAAACATATAGTTATTTTCAAAGGATAGATATCCATATCTGAGAAATGTATATAATAACCTCATTTAGCCTTATTTATAGAGATGATTGGTGAATAAAAATAATTAAGTTAATTTTTATTAATAGAAAATTTCCCCATCGTTCAAGAATACATTGACATATTTTAGGAAGAGTTACATAGAACTCCCTTAGAAAGAGAGGTATAGTTATCTACAGAACTCATACCTGGATCCGCTATGATATCAATGAGCCAATTTATAATGGAAAATATAGAGCTAGAGTAATAAAAGATAAAAATTGATGATCTTTTAGGGAAGGTATTTATCTGAACAAGTGTGATTCCTTGAAGAGAACTTATTCTATTTTTTATGATGGATGGATCAATGTGGTTATGCATTGAATATAGTGAACTTAACAGGATGACAGTTAAGAACATGTATCATCTCTCAATGAATTATTATTTATTTGAATGGATTCATGGGGATCAATTCTTCTCAAAGATTTATCCTTGGTCTGGTTATCTTTAATTTAGTGTGAAGAATGGAGATATTCCCAATACTTCCTTCCAATCATGATATAAGAATTATGAGTTTTTTATGCCCTTAGACTTGACTAATTCCCCTATTATATTTATGGATTTTATTAACATAGTCTTTATGGACTACCTTGATTTTTTTTGGTTTTTTATGTTGATTATGTTTTGATATTTCAGAATAGTTTTGAGGATCATGGGGATCATATAAGGGTTATATTGAAAATCTTAGGAAGGAATAACTATTTAGAACATTCAAAAAAAAATTATTACAAAAAGTTTCTTTCATGGTAAATATTGTAACTAATTATAGAATCTGAGTTTATACTATCAAGAAAAAGAATATAGAGGAGTGGCCTCATCCTATAATAGTAACTGAGATTCATAGTTTTTTTGTGTTATTCTCCCCTAGTTTTAATTATGACAATTCATAATCCTTCAAGATTTTTTTTTATATTTAATCATGTCTAAATATAATATTAATATGTTATATTTTTATTTTACATAATAATATAGTTTATTAAAATATAAAAATGGTTGATTCACCATTAAGGTTGGCTCACCGTTGGACATCTCACTGATGGTAAAAAATCATCTATGTATGAGTTAACATTAAGGTAGATTAACTATTAAGATGTCTTACTTTCAAGTGTATCATAGTCAACAGATATTCTGAATTATGAAAAATAAAGAGACATCGTTATCCAACCCACAATCACCAGCTTCTAAGAATTTTCATATAGTATGAGTCACTATTGTTGCAGACAACCATCAGAATCAATTCAATTTTTTTGCAAAGTATGAGTAACCATTGGAATGAGTCACTATTATGTTCAACTACAGTCAAATAGAAGTCACCATCATTTAGACCTAGCACCGGTGCGACTTATCACTAATTGAATCTCCATTCATGATTCACCTCTCCAAATAGAGTTTCAAGCTAAGTCTAATACACAATTCTAAGTCACCGTTCAGAGACACCATTCCATGTCACCATCCCAAGAAACCATTCTAAGAAAGTATTCCAAGACACCATTCTAAGAAACTATTCCTATTCATTTTTTAGAGACACCTTCAATTATTAATTTGTCATTTAAATTAAAATTTCATTTTAATGGTCATATTTTTGAATTTTATTGAAACTGATTAAATTTATGACCTTTTACAGAAAACATTAAAAATCACTATAAGAAATTATTACGAGTTAGAAGGTACAAAGATATGATCGAGATCATTATTCTTGTCAGATTTAGTGTATAAACAAATAGCTGATCAAAAAGGAAATGGTTTTTTCATGAAGTTATGTGCCCAAAAAACCTGAAAACTACTAGTTGTGGATACAAGAAGATAATGTTGAGAAATCAAAGTGAAGAAAACCTTACAGTAAGAAAACTAAGAGAGGATAAGAACTCATCAGGAAAATTTAAACCTCACTAGAAATAGATGACATAATCTATCATGATTATATTTTTTGTTATATGTTTCTAAAACTTGACTCAAGATGCATTTCAATATAAGTTTAGGAGTTTAAAGTTGCATTGTCTCTCACATGGAGCCCTGTAACTCTTTTGTAATTAATTTTGTCTACCTATTTACTATTTTTACATTACAAGTAGTGTGTTTCATTCTATATTCTATGAACACACCCTGAAACCTATGAAAAATAGAAGATACATATATATCTTAAAAATCTATCTTTAACACCTAAAAATCCCATGAATAAGAGTAGAATAGGTATGTGTGTGGAATGTTGGTATTTTCACATTCATGAAAACTATGGAATAGGTCTTGTTGACATGGAATACTATGCATGTTATTATTTACCCCAGTCTAGGGTGTAGATAAAACTAATTTATATATACAACGTGGGATGAAGTGATTTCCAATTATAGAGACCTGAGTCTCAGATTGAGACCAGACCTCTTGTTCAAAATATACTTTTCTCTTTTGTGTTTAGTTAGCTCTAATTATTTTTTTCATAAAACATCGATTTTCATTGCTAGTTAATCTTAGATTTTTACATATACGAATTTTCTTTAGTAGATCAATTTAAAAAATCTAATGTAATAATTAATATTGTTTTAATTAAGAACTAATAACTCTTTGAGAAATAATTTGAATAATCAAATATTTTATAAACTGATCCTTTGGTTGATGAAGAAATTTATATTTCAAATTGGGGAATTTTTATCTAAATCTATAAACAGAAATATTTATACGAACTTAATTCCCCCCACTCTGGAATTTCCTACTCCAACCAACATTTGGTTTCGTAGGTTCTAACTTTTTATTTTTAAAAAGTTTTTTAATGTTTTCAAATATTTTGAAATGTGATTTTAGTTGTGTTTTGAAGATCTCAAAAAACAATTATTTTAAATATTCATAGTTATGTGAAACTTTTTTTTATTCATTAACATGGATTATATGCATGAATCTTATTCTACCAACATACCTACCTATTTCAATGTTACAACTTATGCTTAGTGAAAAATAGAAATGAAAATGTATTTATAAATCATGGGTTTTGAAATTTGGTCTTCAATTTTATATGAATATAAGAAGCCTACTCTAGCAAGAATTACATTGTAAGACCATATTGAGGCATCACATAATAATATTTCAAATTAAGGAATTCCTTATATTGTGATCTAGGAGATGATAAATTCAAAAGGATTTCTGCATGTAAAAGATCTTTTGATATTTGGGATACATTAGCTGTTTCACATGAAGGAACCAGTAATGTTTTGGAAATGAGGCTTAACACATATACTATTAAATATTATAACTTCAAAATGAAGCATGATGATCCTATCTCTGACATGTATCTCAGGTTTAATGTGATTGTGAGTACAATTATCTCACTGGGAAAGATAGTCACTGCAAAAATAATAGATCATGAAAATCATTAGATATCTTCTAGAAAGATGGAGAGAGAAATCAGTATCAATTAGATAATCTTATGACATTGATGCACTACCTATAAAATAATTTATATGATAGTTGATGATTTATGGGGAAGATATAAAGGTTAATCGAGAAGAACATGTTGATCATATGACAAAGGTAGTGGCTTTTAAAACCACTTTATCCAAAACAAAAGATTAAATTCAAGTTCATAATTAATGTTAATGTAATAAATAATTATAAACTAATAGAGATGGGGTAATGGAACATCTAGCTAGGAGATTAAATAAATACTACAAAAAGAAAATTTTCAATAGAAATCCTATCTATAGAGGGAAATGTGATAATAAAGGAAATTGAAAAAACTATCAGAAAAGAAGTGAGAATAAGAATGAGATAAAACAATATGAATTAAAAATAAAAGGACATGTAAAAGATTACTTTCCAAAACTATATTACCTGAACTAATAGGTGGAAAATGATAGAAAATACAAGAAGTCTATGAAGGCTGCCTGGAGTGCTTCTAGGGACAACTCCAGTGAATTTGAATCATCTCATCATGAAAAGGTTGAAAAATCCTAGATTTGGTTTATGACCAATGGATATGAGGTAACTTTAGTATCTCTTGCAAAAAATTATTACTTTTCAGTAGATGAATCTAAATCTGATACTTCTAAAAATATGACAAATAATTATATTTTTTAATTCTGTAAAATTCTTGAGGATACATGAAATGACAGAAAATATAAATATAAATATCTCAAGAAACTACATGCTCTTTCTAATACTATTAAATATGAACTCGCTATATAAAAAGATTACAATGCTGAACTTCTCAATGATAATACTAAACATAAACATTGTAGTGAAAAATTAAATAGGGATCTAGAGAAGCTTACAAATGGTGAAAATATCATAATTCATATTTTTGGAAAAAGTTTTATCTTATGTATACTACAAGCATTGGTTATCAACATGGGAACCAAAATTTTGTTAAAAACAATTTTATATCCAAATCTGGAAAATTTATTTTTATGCCCAGATCTGAAAAAATTTCCTTATGTTCTAATTATGGAAATTATTTTATATCATCAAATTATTTTAGACCAAAAAAACATTATTTTTATAAATGTCTAAATACATTCTATAAGAAACCCATGAAGCAAATTTGGTTTCTAATTCCTTAATTAATATTATTACTGGACCCAATAAAATCTGGGTACCAAATTATTTTCTCATTTAAAATTTTTTTATTGGAAACTTTTTTGGAGAGTTCTTGTAAGAAAATATGGTACATTGACGTAGGGGTCTCTAGACAATTGACATGGGTCTAATCTAGCTTCAAGAACTACCGAAAAAATAATAGTGTAAATGTCACATTTGGTGAAAATGAAAAATGGAAAATTATTGGCCTCCTCAAAATTTGTAATAATGATTCAGTTTTAATTTCTGATATTATTTTTAATGATGCTCTAGAGTAAAATCTTCTTTTAGTTAAGGATCTACCTAAACTAGAGTTTCTAAATGATAAATTCCAGGATCCTTATCAAAAAAGGAAAAAACAAAAAATATCTTTTACACCAATTAAATATGATTTAATTTCTCAAAAACTTGAGTAGGGTCCCATGAATTTTGTTGGATCCTCTTGAGTTTCAAGGGTAAATATGAAGAATTATTTTTATGTTCTAGTACATGAATTTTATAGGTATACTTTGACCATCTTTTTAGATCAAAAAAATGAGGCTTATTCTTATTTTACCAAGTATGCTAGATCAGTAGTAAACAGAAGTGGAACTAGAATAATTACATTAAGAAGTGACCATGCCTGTGTGTTTGAAAATAAAGAATTTGAATCTTTTTTCTCACGAAATAGCTATATTCATTACTTTTCTACTCATAGGAAACCTCAGAAGAAAGGAGTTGTAGAAGAGAGAAATAAAACCTTACAATAGATATCACAGACTATTCATATTGAATGTGATCTACCGATTTATTTTTGGGAGAATATATCAATAAAACATTCTATATAATCAATAAATTCTAAATTATACCTATTCTAAATAAAACCCCCTATAAGTTATGGAATAAATGGAAACCCTGGGTTAATTACTTCAAATTTTTTAATTTTAATGTATTTATTCTTAATATAAAAGGTAATCATGAAAATATTTTCCTCTAAGAGTTATGAAGGAATTATCCTAGGTTATTAATTCTATAGTAATGCCTATAGAGTCTTTAATAAGAGACCAAATTTTTTGGAATAATTTTTTAACCTCAAATTTTATAAAACAGATCCACATGAATCCAAAACCTCTTTAGATTTTATTGATGATAATCTATAGAATCTGCACATTAATTATAAATCATAAGATTCTATTTTTAATGAAGAATAAAAATCATCTAGTTATGGAAACTTTCCGAATTATGAACAAAAGGTACATGCACCTATAGTTGACCATGGAGTGACCATCCCATCTTGTTTCTAGATCTATTAAAACTCTTAAAAACCATCCATTAGATTTTTTAGTTGGATACTTAAACAATGGAATGCATACTAGAGCATCTCTAAGAAATTAGGTTGACCATAAATCATTTTTGTCACATGTTGATCATAAATACCTCAATCATAAAATCAATGATGAAATTTTTATGATCGCTATTCATGAAGAATTATATCATTTTGAAAGAAAAATGTATGAAAACTTATTGATATACCCAATGACACCATGATCGTAGGCACTAAATTGGTGTTTAGATACTAATTGGATGAATCTAGAACTGTTGTATGAAATAATGAAATACTAGTTTCAAAAGGTTAGATATGAAGAAACCTTTTCACTAATGTCCTAGTTTGAATCCATTAGAATACTACTAGATTATATAGAACATCTAAATTTCAAACATTATCAAATGGTAGTCAAAACTGAATTCTTGAATGTTTATATAGTTGAGATTGTTTTTGTTCAACAACCCCCTGGTTTTATAAATCCCACTTTTCCAAATCATGTTGTCATGTTAAAAAAATCCTTTTATGGTTTAAAACAATCTCTAGGAGCTTGGTATGATTGGATCATCACTCTTATTTTTTCGAACAGTTTTTCTAAAGGTATTGTGGACCCTAATCATTTCATAAAATGAATCTCTAATGATGTTTTAGTTGTTCACATATATGTTGATTGTATTATTTTTGGATCCTCAGAAAATTTTGTATGTATTGGCTTCTCAAAAAATGATGCATAATGAATTTGAAATGAGTTTAATGGGTGAAATCAATATCTTTTTGGATTTCAAAATTTTCTAAATAAGGTATTTTTATTTTAAATTAATATAAATATACTAATGATATTTTAGTTATTTTTGGATTGGATAGCACTAAATGTAGTGATACTCTTATGAGTACCACCTATAAATTCGATCTTGATGAAGATAGAAAATAAGTGGATCAAACAAATAATAGTGGTATGATTGGAAGACTTCTCTACTTAACTACTATCCGACCAGATCTTATGTTTAGTGTATGTATGTGAGCTCATTTTGAATAAACTCTTAATGAGTCGCACCTTAATATGGTCAAAATAATTTTAAAATTCATCAAATATACTTCCAACATAGGCCTATTCAACCAAAGAGGACAATCACTTGACATAGTTAGTTATTATGATGCTGATTTTATTGGTTGAAAGTTATATATAAACTGAACCTATAGAACATGTCACTTTTTAGGCATGTTTCTAGTTTCAAGGTGTAGTAAGAAACCAAATTTTGTTGCATTGTCTATTAGTGAAGCTCAAAACAAAGATACTAGTAGTTTTTTTGGTCAATTGTTTTGGATGAAACACACCTTACTAGACTACAAATATCATATTTGGAATGTCCCTATAAACTATAATAAAAAAAGTTCTATTAACATTTCTAATAACCCATTTACTCAATTGATAACAATTAATATTGATTTAATAAATAAATTATTTAGATATAATTATCAAAAGGGGAATATAACTCTTGAATTTATTGGAAATGAACATCATCTTGTGGATATTTTTAGTAAGAAATTAAATTATGAGTGAATGAGTTGCATTAAAAATTATTTTGGGATGATAAATAGTGAGTGGCTCTCTATTGGGACCCACAGTTGATGAGTCACTATTGGCACTCACTATTGATGAATCACCGTTACGAGTCACCATTGTGTCTTATATTTCTTTTCTTTTTTAGAAATAAAATCAATATTTTATTTATTTCTCTTTATTTTATTTTTTATTTTGTATTTATCATTTTTAAATCCTTATATTAAAAAAATAAATCAATCTACATCACTTTTCACTTACACACCCCAGCAGTATTCTCCCCAAACCAAACCCTTCCCTCTCAAAACTCTACTTCCTTATTCCTTCCAACCATGCCGCATGAATATTTCAAAACGGATCATGTAATGAGTTTATCTAAGCCTTATATGGATGAGATTCATCATTAAAAGAAGAAAAAAAGGAAAATTTAGTGAACCTAAATCCAAACCTATTAACAATGAACACACAAAACCAAATAGTCATTCTAGAAAAGGAAGTGCTTACTGATTGGCTCTTAACAAGTAAGTCTCTTGTTCTTAAAATTTTTCAAGAATAAGGTTTTTTTGAATTGTTCTCGAAAATTTTTCCTTTATATCCAAGGCTAGTTCATGATTTTTATTAGTATATGGATTTTATTCTCACGGGAATAGATGAATATTGGATAATGTCTAGAATAAGTAGACAAATGATTTCTTTTTCTTCTAGGAAATGGGATGATTTTTTGAAAGTACCTCATGATTGAATATATGAATATCACCAAGGTAGTGTTACACCTTCCATTTATATATTTCATTATGAATAAGCCTTACCAGAGCTAATCAGAGAAGTAATTACCAGAAGACCCATAGCCACTGAACATGATGGAGAATACAGACTGTTGTTTAAAATGTTTAGTATCAACTTTATCCAAGGAAAGGTTAATTTTCCTCTTTAAAATATTAGGATGTTTATTTACTATATCATATGAAACAAGGATACAAATCCAACCTATGCATATAACTTGTGGTTCATATATGTGATACAATAAATTCAAAAACAAAGTAAAACTCCCTTTCCTATATAAAGATTATTTCTTCCATGTTGAAAGATAAAAGACTAGTGAATGAATAGGAGGAAATTGTCTTAGATTGTGTAGGATTTTTCATTACCAAGGAAATATGAAAAATAATGAATATAATATGAAAAACGTGGATGAAATAGTTGATAGAAGGAAATGAAAAAATATATTAATCTAGTTTAAAAACCCCAAAGAACAAAGGATGTAGTTGATCCTGTTTTCAAACCAGATGAGGTTTTAAAATATTTGGATGTAGAGGAAAAGAAGAAAAGGAAGATGTAGAAAAATAATATTCTATTGATGACAGATGTGATCTTGGCAATTCAAGATGTTATGAAAGAATTATATATGGACCTCCTATCCCTCCAAAAAATATTCCAACAAGAGAATCTATCTTAGATGATTTTGATGATGACACAAAAATTATGAATATGTTTAATGTTATAGTGTAAGTAGAATCCATGAAGAAAACTAGAATGATTAAGAAGAAGAGAATAATGAAGAATAAGAATATGATGATGAAGAAGGGTAGGATGAATAAAATGGTGAAACTGATAGTGGCTTAGATCATCCTGATAGTGATTATGGTCACGATGAAGAACTTGAAAATCATACTGAAACCTGTAATTTGCAATAGAAACCACTCTTGGAATCTCAAAAGGCTCTAGACTGAGTTTTAGTTGATGATAATGTTTCAAATTTTCAATTACAAGATCAAGTTTTTGTTCCCAATGATGAACACATTGAGGTGGAGCAACAGTCATTAGAGTTAATATTGATTATCATAATCTTTTTGATTAGTATATAGTGGAATCATGGGAAATATATCCAGGATATGTCAGGCTAGGCTTGGACTATCCAGACTCTGATGTTGAATATGTTGATCCTAAGGGATCCATGGATGAATAATTGGATCTTTCTTAGAGTTGTCAAGTTGGAACAGATATAGTAGTGACTCCTTAGTCTTCTGTTGCACATTTTTCTGCTAATTATTATTTTTTAAATTATTTCAATGCTTTTGAAAAATGAATTGTGATCACCTGTCAAAACTATACTTATAACTCAAGCAGCACCAATGTCATGTCTTTGCAAAAGAGATATTTCTATGAATTCATATAATTTTATCACACCGCTTCAACATAAAATTGTTTCTGATCATTACAAAATAAAAATGGAGAATAAGAGGTTGAGTGATGAACTGAATTCTCTCATTCCTATAGTTAAAGTCATGACATATGACTATATATAATCTTTATAAAATGCTGTAAAAAGTGTTGGAGATACCACTTCTCGGTCTTCTCAGGATGCTACACCTCATCATCTAGTATATGACTTGGATATTTTAAGACCAGTTATCAAATATTAATTAAAAAAGTTAATAAAACTCACAACCTCCCCTTATGAGACTCTTGACCTTGATATGATCATATCAGTGGTACATGGATAGATTTTGTCCTTGTTAGGTGGTGTTTATCAATACATATTTAGTAAAATCAAATAGAAATGTGATAATGTTCTTGACATGGTAAGACTTTACATAAAAGAACCCAGAGAAGATTAGGAGGCGATCATGAAAAAAGGATAATTATAACTTCCCCAGGATTTTTAGGAATCATTAGTTCAATTCGAATTTTAAATACTTGGTTAAGAATTGAAATTTTCCTCTGATCATCCAAGATTCCAAGGAATATGTTAGGCAGATCAAGGATCATACCCCTTCCCTTCAAACATTCATAGAAAATAAGGATGAATTTAGTAAGGTAATGGATAAAGGTGGAAATATCATCATGGATTTTATCAACCTCTTGATGAACTATTTCCATGTTCGGAGTACTGTCATTGAAGCTCTAGAGGCCTTCATTCGACCTATCACTAAGTCTATGTCTTCAAGTTCCATCTACTGATCTGTTAACTCTCAATCACCATGAAGTCAACCAACCACTAGAGTGAATTACCCCTACTTAACTCACCTTTCTTGAGTAACCACTCTAAATAGAGTTACAATATATGTCCAAGATACCTTTCCACGTCACCATCCAGAGACACCATTCCAAGTCACTATTCCCAGACAACATTCTAAGACATCGTTCCACAAAAATTTTTTGAGACACCATTCCAAGACACTGTTAAGAGACACAATTATTTCATACATTACCATTTATGTTCAAATTTATCTCTAACGGTCATATTTTTGAAATTTAATGCAACCAATTAAATTTATAAACTTTAGCAGAAAACATTTAAATTGATTTTAGAATGAAGTTTGAGGTACGAGGTACCGATAAATGATTAAGATAATAATCCTTGGCAGGTTTTGTGTATAAATAAAAAAATGATAAAAAAAAGTTTATGTCATGAATTCTTGCACATGAAAAAACATGAAAACTATTAGTTGTGGATACAAGAATATATTGCTGAGAAATCAAACTGAAGAACATTTTATAGTATGAAACTAATAGAGGAGAAGAACACATTGATAAATTTTATACCTCACCAGAAACAGAAGACATAAGATCTCATGATTCTTTATTTTTATTCATTTTTCTAAAATTTGACTCTTGTTGTACTTCAAGATAACTTCCAAAAGACGCAAGTTGCATTTCATATCACACATAAATTTCTAACACTTTCCTTTTTACTTTACTCTTCATGTATATTATTTTTAGATTATGAGAAGTGTGTTTCAATCACTATTCTATGAACACACACTATATTCTGTGAAAAACCAGAAGATACATATATATCTTCACAATATATATTTTACACCTTACAATCCCATGGATAACTGTGGAAGAGGTCACTCTGTGGCCTGTTTGTTTTTTCACTCCAACAAAAAATGTGGAAGAGGTCTTGTTGACCTGGAATGCTATGTATGTTATTTTTTACCTCAATCCAATGTGTGGATCAATGTTTATTTACATAGATATCATGGTATCAGGTGACTTCCAAGAGGGGAGGATTATGTATCCACTTGAGACTGAACCTCTTATTTAACTTTCATTGTGTTCTTTCAGGTTTAAATTCCTTATTTATGTTTATCAGAAAAATTCACATTTCATTTATAGTTAATCTTAGATTGTGTTCATATTTGAATCTTCCATAGTTGATCTATTTCAATATTTAAAGTAAAATTTCATATTTTTTTAACTGAGAAATATTTATTTTTGATAAAACCTTTGAATAGATAAATAATTTATAAACTACTCCATTAGATTACTATACCATTTTTTTTTCTAATTGTGGGATTTTTAACTAAATATTTTAGATATAAAATATTATAGGAACTCAATCCACCCACTATTGAGTGTACTAATTTTACCAACATAATCTTTTAGTAGGATATTATATGAGTTCTTTGAAAAATAATTCCATCCTTTATAATATACATACCAATTTAACTCAAAAAGGGTATAAGATCATTTAGAAAAAAGGAGTGTGAAGATTTTTTTTCTTAGAACTAAAGAGGTGATCAGTTACTACACATGTGTTAACTCTACCCTCTATTTAGGGATGATTTCTTATTTTTAGTGATGTATCTCTAAAATGGGATGTATGTGTCCTCATGGAAAATGAAAAGGTGATTGCTTATGCATATCGATTGTTAAAGCGTCATGAGCAGAATTATCCTATGCATGAGCTATATATAGGTGTGGATTTTTTTTGAACAAATATAGAGGCAGTATCCCTATCAAAATAAATGTGATATATACATAGATCAATAATTATATATATATATATATATATATATATATATATCTTCGTTAAAAATGAATTGAAAATGAGATAAAGGAGGTGGTTGGAACTTTTTAAAGACTAGGACTATTAAATTTATTATCACCCCATAAGATAAAAAATTCTCTAAGGCATTATGTAGGAAAGACCCTATTGTTCTAGAAATGATGAGGATTCAAGAAGATCCATTAATAAAGGACCTAGTATGGTTGGTAATGGGAATTATGAAGGAAAATAAATCATCTATCCTATCTCAAATGATTTCTCAATGATCATTAATAATGAATATCAAGAAATATCAATAATAAAATCATTTTTTACAAATGAAGATAGGGGATGTGAGGAAGGGAATGTTTGAGTTCACTACTGATCATGAAAGTGTTCTAAAATTTATTACAAGGTTATGTGTTTCATCTAATCCATTATTAAATAATGAGATGATGGATGAGTCTCAGAGCTCTACATTCTTTATGCATATTGGATGAACTAAATTATATAGATACTTTGATGATCTTTTTGGGTGGGGCAATATGAAAAGGGAAATTTTTTAAGACACTGTAAGGTTCTTGGTATGTCAGAAAGTAAAGGCAGATCAGCATCTACCAAAATGGGTACTGCAACCACTAACCATACCAACATGGATGTGGGAAAATATCATTATGGAATTTGTCACTGGTCTCCTAAGAAAATCCAATTGAAACAATTTGATATGGGTTATAGTAGACCGACTCACCTGGACAACCCCTTTTATCACTATTCATGAAGATTTCTATCTTGAAAAACATTCTATGATATATATAATAGAAGTGGTGATGTTTCATGGGGAGCCACATTATATCATTTCTAATCATGATAAAAGGTTAATGCCTAAATTATGGATAATTACTCATCATTATATGAATACTTAATTGAATTTCAGTATGGCCTATCACCCCTAAACTGATGGACAATATGAAACGACTATTCAGAAACTCGATGTTATTTTGCGAACATGATCAATGGAATTTAAAGGTTTATGGGATCAATACCTTCTATTATTTGAGATCTCATACAATAATAGATTACACTCAAATATTCAAATTTATCCCTATAAATCTCTATATGGGAAGAGATATTGGGATGAATTCGTTGAGGGAAAGGTTGTTGGGTCGGATCCTGCTCAAGAGACGAGAGGAAATGTTCATGTAATAAAAAAACACATGAAATCTTCCCAGATTCAATATAATATATATACTAACAACAATAAAAGGTAATTCTAGTTTCACGCTGGAAAAAAATGTATTCCTTTGAATTTCACTATGGAAGACATTCATGTTGTTTGGGAAGAAAGGGAAGTTCAGCCCCAGATAAATTGACCACTATGAAATCCTTGATTTCATAGGTGTAGTTTCCTATAAACTAGAAATTACCCAAAATATAGCTCATGTTCATGATGTATTACACTTATCTCTCTTGAGGAAGTACAAACTTGATCTATCACATGTATTCAATCTGGCGGTGGTATAACTAGAACATGACCTCTCTTATGAGGAGTAGACGGTGGAGATATGAGACCGTAGGGAAAAGGTTATACGCAAAAAGACTAAACTCCTTGTCAAACTATTGTGGAGGAACCAGAATTCGAAAGAGGATACATGGGAACCCATGGAAACAATGAAGCATAATTACCCTCCAGTATTCTCAACTGTGAGAATTAGTTGAAATTTTGGTGATGAAATGTCTTAAGGGGAGATAATGTAATGTCCAATTTTTTTAAAAGATATTTATTTATTGAGAAACTATGTGTTATATTATATTAAACACAACAAAACCATATCTCTTTAAATATTACTAGTACATAAGTTAGCTAAGAAACCAATTATAATTCTAAAAATTACAACTAAGAAAATAAAAAAATTAGAAAAGAAAAAATAAGAAAATTTTGTTCACTCCAATTTTCTATAATAATTTCCCCTTGGACAAAAATACTTAAACGAAATATAATATTAGAAAAAAAAAATAAACATCTTAGAAAATTATTGTACTAAATAATGAATAAAAAAATGATGTGGTATTTACAAATTATAAGGTGATATGTGACCGTAAGGATTTGACCCCATTAGGAAAATTGGTTAAATATGATTATTGGCCTATATAAACATTTTAAAATATTATAGTCGGTAACTATAACTATTGGTAATAAATTTTTATGTTATAATTACTGTTTTTATACAGTAATGAAAAGGGATAATTAATGAAAAAAGGATAAGTGATGGCCTTAACCAGTAAAGTCATATCGTATAAATCCCATTTGTTAGAACATGGCAGGGAGATGGAATTTCTATGGTTTATCCTTGACCATTACCAAGCTGAGCTTCAACAAGTGAAGCTACAACAAAATCACCTATTTGAGAAGTTCATGTAAGTGTAAATTACCACTCATTTGATGTCATTTGATCGGCCCCAAGAATCTATCATCATCAAACACCTTACCCTTAGGTCATACAAGGGTGTTAGAAGTGGTTAAATGTCTTGGAGTTATTTACATAAAGTATAATTCCTTTTTATAAATAAAATTTTTATTCCATCAATTAAATATTAATAATTTGTTTCCTTAATAAAATATAGTTTCAATTAAAATGAAATTTGACAAATTGATTTTTGATAAACAAATCATACTTTGAAGAAAAGCTATGATTTTTTATAATAAACTCAGTCATTATGAATAATATTTATTTTAATTAAATAGTATGTTAAGAAAATTGTTTTTAAATAATAATAATAATAATAATTTTATTATGTCCTATGCCAAGTTTAAGTGCCCAAAATTTGACTATGACTTACAACCCACTATTTTTATTTTTAAGTTACGATTTTTATATTTAAATTTCAATATTCTCATATTTATATAATTTTTATTAAAAATATACATTTTTTTAAAATCATCACCTAAAAATTTGTTTAGTGTTTATTTATGAGAGTTTTCTAAAATACATTATTTTTTTGATGAATAGTAAAAATAATGTTATAATTTTTTTGTATATTTAATGACTTCAGAATTATGTCCTAATTATTTATTAACTAATTAAATACAATCCAATACATAAAATATGTTAATTTATAAATATTGTTTTTTATGCATTTTAATCAATTTACAAAGCTATAAATGACTTTATAACGTCTAAAATTGAATCATTGTTTTAAATAAATTACATTGTTGAAACATTAATGCCAAAATTAGTAATATAAAATGATCCCCGATTATTTTGGGTTAAAATAACATAAAATGTGACCCAGATTTCCAAATCCATGGTCAAAAGAATGGTTAAGTTAATGGTGTTTCATTATCGAGAACCTATATTTGCAAGGCCTATATTTGGAACGTATAAAAACAATCCTCCACCTTTTCTATAAATACACACACATTTATTCATTTACATTCTCTCCCAATCCATAAACCATGAATTTATTGTATTTATTCCTCCCAATGACTCAGAAAAATTGTTCCTCAGTCCCCAATGGTTCCGCTCCTCATTATTTAAGAGTAACACTTCATGGTAAAGGAATTTTCCTAATTTTCACACAATTCAAGAACCCTTTTTAATATGACTTCTAATTGTTATGTTTACTCTATTTTATTACCATTTGTGATTAGAACCATTATTATAGATTATTTTTTATCAATTGAATACTATTTTCTTACTTATTTTATCCTTTTCTTAAACCAAATTTTATACACGTCATGCTGTAAAATTTAGTCCTCAATGTTTCCCTATCTACTTAAGAAATTCTTTTTTAATTTGTTTTTGAAAACCCAAACCACTTTATTTTATGGGGGTATTATCCTATATGTAAAAAAGTATTATTTTTATATGGTTATTAACATACATTAAACCCGCATTCCAATTTTGGGTGTTAAAAATTACATAGTTCTCATTTATTTTAGAACTTTTGAAACACCATGATTTTGATTTGAAACCCATTATTTACTTTCCAATGGTTATTTTTTGGGTATAATATATGTGGATTACATTAATAAATAAATATGAAGGGTGAAACTTATTATCACTCCAATTCAATAGGTAATAAATTGAATATCTAGAGATGAAATGTTTTATAATACCTTGGTGAATAAACTTAGTAATTTTTATTTACAACACATTGGTGATAAAACTAGGTGATATTCTTATGAATTACTCATTTAATTGTTGTAGCCACATTTACATGTTCTTGTTCACTTTATTTTTTATGATATGCCTGAATTTCTATTTCTCATTTAATTATTATATTCCTCATGATTTTATTGATATTCATTATGACCACATGTAAAATTGTTCACTTTCTTATTCACTTATTCGGTCTCATGATCACCCCTTTCCTTTGATGTATTTCCCCATGATATGAGATGTATTAAATGTACATAATATGACCCATAAAAAAATTATTCTAGGTGGACTAGAATAATCTTTTATGTTTTCATGTATTATGTTCAATATTTCAAAGAAACTAAACATTAAAATATCCACTATTTTGTACCGTATAATACAATAATTATGTAAAAAATACATGATAATATGAGCATAAACATCCTCTAATATAAAATAATTTAGAATAAAATATTTTAGATATATTTATTATAATTTTAAATTAATATATGATACATTTTATAGAATGATTCTAATGGATTATAGTATAGAAACTGAGGAAATGGTGTCCTTATATACTATACCTTCTTCCTGGTTATACCCTTTAGCTACTAGTCCAACCTTATTCTTAGTTATCACACCCAGATTATTCCTATTATTCCAAAAAACCTATTTCTTCCAATAATAGTATAGTCACATGGTCTATCAACTAATTCTCATACCTTGTTCCTCTTAAGATGGTTTAATTCCCTTTTCATAACTATGACCCAAATTTTATTTAGTAATTCTTCTTCAATGGACACAGTTTCCAACTAATATAAAAAGGTATAAAATACTATATGGTTTAAAATAATCCTATTTATAATTCATTAATCTATAATTATTTAAATAGTTTCTAAATGATGGTTCATATGGGTTATAATCTTATTTGGAGTAACACTTTCAGGTTCACTAGCATCTAACCTTTTAATAGTCTATTATGGAAAATTGAGTTCCAATTCCTCATCCTTTTTTCAATAAAAAATTTGTTGAGATATCTTGTTTTTAGAATGTTCAATTAGTTCATCAATTTAAAAAAAATAGATTTAAAGGGTCTCTGTCATCAAATTTCACATTACATAATTCTACCATAATATTTAATTATTTATTAAAAACTGTATATTCTAATTAAGATTTAGAATAGCATAAGGGGATTACTTTATCAATATTTAGATCAAACATAAAATGATTATACCTTGTGTTTAAAATATAAACCTCTCATCTAATAACCTTATAGTTTTAACCATTTTGAATTTTATAATTTCAAACCTCATACAGTGTTTTCTCTAAAATTTGTTTAATTATAACACTCTTTATAACTTAACAAGCTATATCCATAGCTTCATCCCAAAAAATGAGTGGTAATTTTATGTCCACATAATTTTATTCAATTAATTACTTTAAAACTATTATTACTCTTTTCAATAACATCGTTCTATTGAGGTGTCCCAGAGGAAGTAAAGGCATATTTGATACTATTTCTTAAATAATTGACATTGTCCTCAAGGTTTTAAAATTTCATTACTTGGTAGCATTTTATATTCTTCTTCTTGAATCAGTGTGAAAAACATTATAAAAATAGATCCTAAATCACTTTTGACTCATTAAAATATAAAATATGGTAAATGATATTAAATCATTAACTAAAACATATACAATGGATTTCCATCTTACATTTAAAACTCTATATGAAAAAAATGACATATTAATAAGATTTGGGTATATTGAAGTAGAAAAATCTGTTATTGGTCTGAAATATGACTTGTATTGCTTTCCAATTTGGCATGCATCAGATAGTTTCTTTTTATTCAATTTATGTTGTGGTAAATTTGAAACTAAATTCCATTAGAAAAATATATCAATGAATAAACATTTCAATGTCCCAATATTCTCTTATATATCCATGACCCATTTTTTCAATATTTTAATAGTTCGACTTTTTCTCTACTCAATTAATTAATATCAAGATTATAAAAGTTACCTTTTCATGGGGACCTAAATTTATGAATTTTATCATTAAAAATATAAAACATATTTTTTGAAAAGTTTGGAAAATAAAGTTCATCAAAGAATTTAGAGATTATTATCAAATTATTCATTAATCCTTCCATATTTTAAAATTTGTTTACAAGGATATAATTTATATTTTTAATAGATCCAACTCATTTAATTTTTCATTTAACATTTTCAATAAAATTGACCTGATCTCCATCTATCATTTTTATGGAGTGAAAATTGGAAAAATCATCATACATATTCCTTGATAATCCGCTATCCATATACTATTTTTATTTTTTCTCATGGACCATTTTACCTACAAATAAAAATTAAATTATAAATTTTTTTACAGCCCATAATTTCTTGGGTTGAGCATGTTTAACAACTAATGATTTACAAACCCAAATATAATTGTGCTACCCAAAATTTTTGTCACTAATCTTTGAAAAAAATTATTGAAAAGGTATTTTTTAACTCTAAAAACAATGGGGTTATCAAAATAAAATTAATCTCATAGTTTTTTAGATCACCATAAAAAAATATGTATCTTTGGAAATATTGATATTAATGAAACTATATAAAAAATAGTTCTTAAAAAAATTTCATCTCTCACATTGAATTATTATTTCAAATTTATTTTTAGGAGTTTTTTTATGAATTTTATTTAATTTATTTTAACCTATTATAAACACTATAGAACCATATATAAAATCTTAAAAATATTTTTTTAAATTTTTTATTTTATTTTCTTTCTCAACACATGATGAAACAAAGTTTTAAATTTGATTTTTAAAATTGGAATTTTTTTAGTCAAGCACTCTTTATCATTAAAAATCAGTTAATAAAACTATTTGAGTGTTTTATTTTTCTTTTTAAAATATATATATTTATTTTATTTCGTGAAAAAATATTCATTAATTTCCTAAAACGAGAAATTTAAATTTTCTAATTCAGTTTCAATATTAGAATAATTGTATGAATTTACCCCAAAATTATGATCTATAAAACACATGATATATTTTTTTATTTTAATTCTTATATTTTCATTCTAAGGATGTAACATAGCAATAATCATGTAAATCACTCCATGTTTCTTTATGGGTTTTGTCAAATTATTTTTGTAACCAACTTTGAGGAAGTTTTTCTTTTATATCTTTCTGTCATTTTGATGTTGTGGAAAATAAATATTGATGTCTCCAAGATTCTTACAATCATAACAACTTATTTCCTTATAATTTTCATATCAATAATTGAATTTGTTGAAATGTTTCTTAAAACCTCTTATATGTTTATACATCTTACTGAATTTTATTTAAAAGTTAGCTAGACCATTGTCTCAAGTACATTTAAAATATGAATTTTCATCAGATTACTCAACTATCTAAACATCACTACACTTCTTATCATCCTTTTGTGTTGATAATTTTAAATAAGAATTATACATCTCAAGTAAATTTTGTTTTCTAGATTTATCTTCATTATATTACTAATACATCATCATAATTTTGATAATATATTAAATTTTTAATCTTTTGAGTTTTTTGGTTTCCTAATAAATGTTGAAATACCACCCTACCTTGTTGGTAGAATTTAGATAACTTTTATAGCCTGATCTAGTATAGTAATAGGTTTCCCTAATGTAGAAACATTATTTTCAATTTATGTTCTTATTACATTCAAAAATGTGATACTCTCACAGTCCATCATTCAAGGAGATTAAAACTTTAGTTTGGAAGTATTATATTTGGTAGACCACATTTTATTGTCGTGATTTCAATTTATCTCCTTCATTAATTGAAACAAACTATATAGTGATATATAACTCCATACAAGGCAAGGAAAATACCCCTTGGACTATTGATTACTATATCTGAAGGTGTATCCAATATAATACTAATGGTATAGATTTGCCACATACATGGACTAAGGGAAATAAAGTGGAAGATTTATTAGCCTCTTGGTGTAATCAAAATGAACCTAGATGTATCTTCTCTAATATTGGAGTCTTCCTCCTAAATGTGTTGATCTTATACGAGTAGATGCTCTTGGTTTTTATATTTTATACGTCCCTGATTACCTTGTTTTTGGATTCTTTTTGTATATTTCTTATGTGACCTTTCTATATACTTTTTAATAAAATAATTTTTTTGTAGACCCCATAGGTAATAAACTCCATTTTAATCACATTAAATTTTAATCTAAATTTAATGATCACTTTAATATTGAGAAAAACTTTTGATCGCATTTGGACCTTATCCATAGATTATAGAATTCATATCATTATATTTAATATCATATCTTAGTCTAATTTCATCATCCTATGTTTCTAGTTCTATATTTTTAATATCAAGGCTTCATATCATTGAAATAAACCTTCATACCTAGGTTATTTAGATATATGATCACTCATTCCTTCCAACATGTGTAATTTTCACCATTGAAATAGGGTTCTCTGACCATATACATCCCTTATATATTTTCACTCTTAGAGGCTATTGTTGAAGAGATCATTATATTTCAACTATTACAACTCTAAACTTAGGAATCAGAACTTCTGATAACACTTTTTGTAGGAGACTAAACTTATTAATACTCAGGAGTGTGGTAAATTGAGTTCATTAAAATTTTCTTCACATATAAAAACCATCCTCTTTAGTCTATTAATGACTTTTGACCCATTATTCAGCAATCCATGAATTGTAAATAAAATCATAATGAATAGAAACTGTCAAAAATATTTAATTTGATTCTGGGAAAAGAAATCCTATGGTATACTTTACCACCACTCTTCTCCATATGTGTGATGATTTTTAGTAGACCAGTCCATTTACAAGGGACTCTGATTCTTCTAGATGGGGACTGCATGAATTATTTCAGTAATGTGACACTTAGTACAAGCACATGAGCATTCAACCATTCTCCAAAAAGTTTTAAAAACAACAACCCTAAATATTTATTTTACTAGAAAACTTTACAATGATTGATACTAGATAAACAGTTTTTACTATTTTCACCTTATAGATCTCAGATAAAAATATAAAAAATGAAAGATCTCCAAGAGAGATGATATAATGGATAAGTATTTGAAGGAGAGTTTTTTTAATTATGACAGAATCTTTAATAAGCACTTATGATGAACTCATATTTTTTCATAATTTTTTTCTAAATAATGGAGCTTTATTTTTTAGAGATTTTTATAAAGACATTATTGTATTTTGTTGTGAGGATCACAATTTATACAAAAATTCCTCCCTAATCATTTGAAATGCATGCACTATATCTTATTAAAATAAAAAATACATTATCCATAAAATATGGGATCAGTGACATGTATCTTTTCTCTTAAATTCATTAGGGAAATTAGAGATAAATAAAATTTTACTATCCTTGTATTATTTCTCGATACATGGATCTTAATTAAAATATACATTTTCATGAAAGAGGTAATTGTGTATTTAAAGATTGTACAACAAAATTAAAATCTAACTCGATTTCTTCATTGAAAAAAAATAAAAAAAAATTTTGTAACACATATTCGATCTTTAGAATTGAATCCACATAGCTGATTTTGTTTTACACAACCTAATTGAATCATGTATAATTTTTACTCAAATAGCCGAAACAAATACAGAAGATTAAAATTATGTAGATGAATTCACCATGTATGTGAACAACATAATTTATTACACCACAAAACTATTTTACATAGATTATTAATCATGTTGGTGATTTCTCATGTGGGTGATTCATTTAATCAATTACTCCACTAAACTTTTTTACACTGCTTATTGATCACATAGGTTATTTCACATATAGGTGATGCACATAACCAATTATTCCATGTAACCATTTTACATGGCTAATTAATCATGTGGGTGAAATTACAATGTATTTGATTTATATAGGTGGTTGAAATTGTTGATTGATTGATGTGTTTGTTTACACTATATAGCCAAAATTTTACCACAACCGATTTTCAAGATTTTGGATGATTTCATACAAAATTGACGATAATGAATACATAATATAATTAACCACTAAATATATAAAAATAAGATAAAACCTAATAAAAAAATATTGAAATAAATATCATCAAAAAAGTTTGATGCTAATTTGAGACAATCAAAACCTAAATTAAATTGGATATATTGGATCAACATTAGTAGTCCAACACTATAAACACTCAATATAGATAATCAAGAGAATATTTTTAGATAGTGACTATTTATGAAGTGCATTAATGAAAATGGACATGAGTAGTTTTTTCAATTCAATAATTAATATGGATATGTTTGTGATACATGAGGATAATTTAGATTCATGTAATTATGAAAAAGGTATAAGGGATTTTATATAAAAATACTATTATTGGGACATGTTTTTTATTTTGATCCTAATTTTCATTATGTAGTTTATATATAATATATATATAAGATGTTATTTCATGAAATTTATATATTTTTGTTATTTTAAGATCATGTTTAATCCCTCAATTTTGATATATTATTATCAAAATTCTATACAATCATAATGTGGGTTTCCCATATAATTTGTCATTCATTGAGACTCATGTTATATTCACCACATTTTTTTTTCATGGGGCCTACATTGAAATGTAATAAATTTTACCATATTAATCATTATATTTATGGTTTTTGTATGTCAATATTTGTATCCCTACCTTAGGTTCTTTTGATTCAAGAGATACTAAATTTTTTTTAAAACTCAATACTTCCATAGTGGAAATAACGTCCTATTTTTTGGTAATGAAAATATATGTGAAGCTTCCTAGAAAATACATCCCTACCAGGATACTAGAATGTGGATGTAGTTATAGAACACATGAACCAAGGGGTAATGAACTAAAAAATGGTATTTTTAACATTGAATCATTACTCACTCTAATTCTTGATGAATGGGCCTAAGATTGCATAACTATCTAAAAAAATCAAGGGGATATTCTTTAGAACATTCAGATCCAATTTATGGACCATGATGAAGGATTTTACATAGAATTTTCAATGTATCCTACCAATATAACATATTTAATCAAATTAAATTTTTTAATACATAACCCAACACAATTTAAGTACCATCTCTACTAAATTTATTTGATATGTGTAATTTTTTTCACTTCTATGACTCCCCACCATTTTATTGATTATTAAGGGAGATTATTGTAGACATCGACATTATTCAATTGAATAGGGAGGAATTTTATTTTGGAGTATCTCATTATATTCATATTCGGGTTTAATTACATAATAAATTTATTAAAGAATGATATGAAAGGTATTTATTACATTTACAGTAAATTTATTGTACATAATTTGATAATGGGTCGGACCATATATTTTATCCCCCCTTGATGCATCGACATGTCTCATGAGAATAAATAGATTGGGTTTTTTGTACACCTCTTACAATAAGAGGAAAGTGTCTTTGAATAGGGTATTTAATTCTACTTTTTGTTTCTGACATTATGCATTCCATCAATATGGGTCAATGATTATTTTTATGCACATTTTTATTTATTGTCCAATATTTAAAATATCATCACTTCGGTTTATTATTCCTTATGGTTGTTCAGTTATCCTTACAATATCACTTATTCATTATTTATAAGACGTAATATTATACTATATATTACCCCTACAAAATTAATTACTGGATTGGTCAAAAATCAATGAGTTATTCTATGAAAATAATTTTCTCTTGAGAAAATAGGATAAATGGAAAAACAATTCCTTAATTATAGACCAACTGAGGAGGAAAAGTTTGATGAATATGATTATAAATTTATAAGGCTATATAAGAAGGATGTGGAATATATAAAAAACTGTAAATAAAGAGTTATATTTTCATTGATGATTTAAAATCATGCCTTTAAGGGAATTGTTCTCTCAAACCATTTCATAATTTGAAGATATAGTCTTAAACACAAAAAGTACATAAAATTTGATATATATGTTATAAATTTTCAAAGGAAATTAGTAGAATAATAGTTTGACTAAGAATCATGGGATGAAAATTAAGTCTAGAAGTAATAATGGAAGGATTGTATTTACCACATGTGATAATAGTGGGAAGAAACACCATGGGGATTACATGAAGGTAACAATACTTTGTTACAAGTGTGGAGAAAAATTCCATCAATATCACCAATTCATGGGAATGGAGGGTTTATTTGATGATAAATGCTTCAAATATATTTATATGGGATGTATGTGAACCAATGAATAAAATTTTAATAGAATTTACCTCATAAAAGTATAAGCCAACAATACTATGCTTATGTGATTATAATTTCAAATGTTAAAGTTCTTAAACAAATGGTGGAACGTACTTTGATCATTTCCTCAATTCAAGATAATGTTTTATTTTATTTTTTGAACATAATAATATTTTGTATCTTCCATTATTTTTAAAAACATTAGATAATTCATTAAAATCCTAGAAAGGAAGTAATTAAATAATAAACCATATGGGTGTAATATGATAACAATAATTTGTTATGAAGTTTCAATTATGGTTCATTTTCATATAATATTTCCAAAATTGGTTATTATACCTATTTTTGACATTTATATAATCCTTGTTATGGATTGGATGTCAAATAATAATGAAAAAATATAGTTACAAGAGATGGATATTATGATCTATGATAGTGAGGTGGAACTTCATTCTTTTAGAGGGGAAACAGTATGATCAAATAATTTCCAGATCCTCCCCTAATAGCTCCCATTAATGATTTTTTTGTAAATTGGAGGATTAATTGTTATCTATGGTTGAGAAAGGTATCCCAATAAAATAGTATGTTCCCATGATATATAATAACATTGATTTTTCCTAGAATAATCACATACTCATCCACTAGAGAGTTAAGTTGAGTACTCAATTGAACTCATTAATAAAATAAGGGTGATATCTAAAACACCTTATATAAAGACACAGTTGGAGTTGGTGGAGTTGAAGAAAAATATTTGTAATTTTAGTGAAAAGGTATTTATACACTCTAGTGTATAAATGTTGGTAGCCCCAATTTTATTTAAAAAAAGAAGGCTGAGTCCATGATATTTTTCATCTATTATATAGAGTTTAGTGGGATTATTATAAAGAATAATTTTACTTTAAATTATATTAAGGACTTATTTTTTTACATCAAGGAGGCCAATTAATTTTAATGATTGAACTTTTATCATGTTATCATGAGTTAAGGGTAAATAAGGATGATATTCCAAAGGTGGAATTTCAAACAATGTATAAACATAATGTGTTTATAGTATTTCCTTTTGGATTGACAAATTTTCCTTATGTATTATTATATGTGATGAATAGTGTGTTTATGGTGCATATTGATAAATTTTTGGTTGTATACATTGAATGTATATTAATATATTTTATGATATATGAAGTGTGTGAGAGTTATATGAAACTAATTATAGAAACCATTAGAAAATGTAAAATATATGGGAAGTATAGTATGAATGAATTTTTGATCAATGGGGTTTATTTTAATGGGAATATTGTATTCATATACGGAGTATCTATTCACCCTAATAAAGATATTCAAATAATTTCCTACAACAAAGAATATAATTGATATCCAATGTTTACTAGGACTTTCTTGTTACTATTGGCAGTTTGTTCTGGATTTTTCCAAGATAGAAAACATGTTCTCAAAGTTAACATTAAATGGGGTTAAAATTACACCATTTAATGATTGTGAGGAGATATTTTAAGATCTAAAGAAGAGAGTTATTAATGAAATTATATTGACTCCACTATCAAGAAAATAAGGGATTTGTAAAATATAATGATGGATCAAATAAAGGACTATGTTATGTTATTACGTAGAATGATAAGGTGATTTAAAATCCAAGAACAGAACTACCTATCCCCTAAACATGAGCTATAAATCTTATTTTTTTCTTTTAAAATATCAAGACACTACCTTTTTGGTGAATGATGCACGATATATATAGAAAAAAATAATTTAATTTATATATTCTCTCAAAAAGATATCAACATGAGTAAAATAGAGTGGTTATAATGACTCAAGGTATAGGATTTCTTGAAACACTACCTCCCGAGAAAGGAAATAAATGTGTTTGAGGAATTGAGTGGGAGGGACCATGGAGTTTCAATCATAAATAGGATTAAAAATGATCCAATATATAGATATCTAGTAAATAAAGAGACAATGATTTCTAGTAAAGTGGATCTATCACTCATTTCCTATGAAATTGAAAAAAGATCCATTTTTGAAATAGTATTGAAAATACAATAGGAAGAAGAGAATATTAAAAGGAAGATTAAATTAGTAAATTATTTGAAATTGATAACCTTCATCTATAATGATAAAATGTTGATGTTTGGGAAAAGGTTTTGGATTTCATCCATGCAAGAGTTGAATTGGGAACTACTAAAAGAAGTAAATAGCTATAATTTATTTATAAACCATTATAGCTTAAAAATGAAAAAAACATTAACTGAAAATTTCTTATGGGATGTTAAGAAGTGAAATTTTTTTAGCTAAGTTTACCAATACATTGTACGATAGTTGGTAAAGTTTTAATGACAATTACTTTAGAAAATCACAAGAACACTATTTGTATATATGTATGTGGGACAATGTTATAATGAATTTTTTCACAGGATTCCCGAAGACTACAAGGAATAATATTGTTATATAAGCCATTACGGATTAAAATATTAAGAATGCTTATTTCTAAGGGATAATAGTTTATCTACCCCTTGAACAAATTTCCCGACACTATATTAATGAAATCACAAGGATTCATGGGGAAGCCTCTATCAATTATATAGGAACATGATCTTCAGTTCATATACAAATTATAGAATAATATTTAAGGGGGTATCAGTAGTGAGATACATTTAAGAACAACCTGTCATCCCCAAACCGATGGTATGTTAGAAAGGAAAATCCATTGTTTGAGAGAAAAATTGATATCATTTTCTCTTGACGTCCAAGGTATGTGGGTTCAGTATTTAACTTTGGTTGAATTTTCATATAATAATAACATCTTTTCATGTATCCAGATTCCGCCACATGAAGCATTATATAAGAAGAGGTGTTATACTCTAAACTGTTGGGAAGAAGTTGGAGAAAGAATTTTGGTTATACAATATCTTATAAAGGACATGATTACTAAATTATAAACAATTGATGATAAAATTAATGTATCTTGAAGAAAAAAAGAGTTCTTCCAATAATAAAAGTATTGAATTCGAATTAAAAGATTGGTATCATGTGTTCTTGAAGGGTTCACCATGGAAGGGAGATTTAAGGTTATGTAAAAACGGGATGTTAAGACCCAGGTACAATGGTACTTTTTAAATATTAAAATGAATTTATGTTGTAGCTTACATATTGGATGAGATGCATGACCTTTCGAAAGTGAATGAAATATTCAAAGTTTAATTATTGAGAAAATAAATGAATGATAAAACACATGTTCCGAAATTTGATTAAATATAGTTGGATCCTGAATGATTTTTATAATGGATAGCATATCCAAATTCTTGACATCAGAGAGAAAGTATGTCAGAATAATAAAACTTGGTTTGTGAGAGTCCTTTAGAGAAATAAAAAAACTATAATAGGAAACATGGGAGGTTTAAGATTCTCTAATTAAGTAATATTCACAATTGTTCAATAGCTGACTTATACCCAAATTATTAAGATGAGATTATTTAAGGGGTGATAATGTAATACCTGATACCCAAATATATTAGGTAAAGACCATATCCTGAACTGTCAAAAAAATATTCGATTAAAATATCATTTTTTAATGAATTTAATTAATATATGAATTTAATAATTTTAAATCGACACGTAAAATATCTTTTTTTAAGTCATCATATAGAAATTATCCTAGTATAATATTTTAAATATTTTCCTAAAAGATTAGTTTTTATTGGAAAAATAAAATTTTACAAAAGCCTATAATTTTTTGGACTTTATCATTATATAATATTTTACTATACTTTTAGGAAACAATTTATATAATAAAATATTTATTTAATTAAGAATAATTTTTTAAAAATATTCTTTGAATTTACAAATAATATGTCCAATATTTTTAGAACTATATAAAATGTAACTTTAATAAGAAAAATACTTTCTAATTTTTTATAAATCGTGCATTTTAAGAGAGATTCAGTTTTTTATTACCATGAGAAACTAAAACCATTTATTTTTTATAATAATTCAATTTATGTCATTAATATAAATATCAAATATAATTTTTTCTTATATATAAATTTAAAACATAAAAACAATATTTCTCTAAAAGTATTTTTTATGCATTTAAGTGTAATTATTTGAAAATTTTCATTTCTCAAATTAATAAATTTTATTTGATAAAAAAAATTTCAAAATTTCAAAATATAATTTTCAAATTTTTTAAGTGGTTAATCGTAATTTTTTCATCAAAATTAAGTTATAGGGTTAAAAATTAATTATTGTGATAAAAGTAATAAAGGTGTATATTTAGTTTACCCTAGTGTAAATGTGCTAAAATATTTTAAAAAGTGAATTGAATTTAATATTTTAGCATTTCATTTACCAATAAATTTTTCCACTATACGTTTTTTCCATTTTTATCCTTGGGACCTTGAAAATGAAATTCCATTAGTAAAAAATGTAAAGAAGTTTACCAAATTTCACTCACATTGACTTATACAAACATACCACCTCCACCCCTATAAAGAAAAACATAACCTTCTAATTCAACCTAAAAAATCTACCATTTTATTATCCCTATAAATCTGTTATATAAATAAAATCTCATGGTCACTTGTAGTTATCCGAGCCCCTTAAATTTCAAGGAGACATAGAAGGAAAATTCAAGTCCCCAACATTAGTATAATAAAAAACTTAGTTTTCATATTTTTTATATTCATTTTAATTTATTCTATCCAAACTAATATAATTATATTTTTATAATTTATATACATTAATGCTACTATATTAATGTTATTATTATTATTTATTCATATAAACAATCCTTTAAGAGAAATGAAATTATTGTTCATTCATTGTGTGGACTACTACCACCATGACATAACATGTTTCAATTTCCTGCATTATATTAAAGGGATAGATATAATGATTCTATTAAAAGATAGTTTTTATTTTTATTATGTCATTAAGGTTATGGTATGAAAAATTAAAGAAGACAATCAATCATTCAAATAGTTAAAGATTTCCATATCCATTTTTTATTAATATAATAAATTACAATTCATATATATCACTATAAAAAGTAATAAATAATATCATTATGCCTCTGGTATAATGATTTACAATAAATCCATCTACTATCCATTTATTAAATTTGGGTACCATCTTGTTTCGGTTGGTTTATCCGACTAATTCAACAATACTGTGAATTTATATCATTGATGGTTGTGAAAACTTATTAACTAGTATAAAATAATATAAATTTTTAAATTATTATTTTTGTTCTAATTATTTAAATATTTTAGAAATATGTTATTCATCAGTTAAGGAAACACTCTCGGTTCGTTAAAAATAACCAAACCATGAATATTATCATCATCATCTTCCTGGATAAGTTTAAGAAAAACATGAATGGAATTTGAAACATTATAAATGATTATAAATAAAAAAATTAAGGTAACTTTTAAATCCTTTAAATAATTATCTCGTTAATAATAATGAATACGAACACTATTGTTATTAAAATAGTACAATAGATCAAAGTCTATAAACAATCAAACACATGAGGCTCATCCTAGTTGGTGAGGTCTCTCTAAGTGCATCCACGAGACCCATGTTCAAAACTAGGGAGAGGAATAATTTCAGGTACTATTGTAGGTACTACAACATGTACTATAGAAGGTATTGTAGAAGGCACTATTGAAGGTACTATAGCAGGTACTGTATAAGGTACTATAGTAGGTACTATAGTAGTCAGAACTATTCACCTTGG
Organism: Viscum album; assembly: GCA_963277665.1. NCBI lineage: Eukaryota > Viridiplantae > Streptophyta > Magnoliopsida > Santalales > Viscaceae > Viscum > Viscum album. The sequence continues at coordinate 2,009,490,314 of OY728141.1, read as the reverse complement.
GCCACCAATTTGGGCTTGGAGTCATTAAAGCTTTCATGATGCCCATGCCATTAGGCCAGAAAGGCCTTCGGGCCACCTCAAGGCCTTGGGACCAAGTGGATTAGTGCAGTTTCCTTAGACAGACTCTACAAAAAAGAAGTAGCCAGAGAGGAGGATTCATAGAAGGTGCACTCACCATAGTAGAACAAATGGATTTGGAATAATGAGAGGGTATGGATACGCCATCAGGACCAACCTGTGCTTGCACGGGAAGCTTATCCATACGACCATGCGAAGGTGAAGACCTACCATCACGATGCAGATGTTGGGGAGGGGTAGTTCCTTATAGTTATAGTCTGGTTTAATTCCCTAAGTCCTTCAGGTCATGTAATGTCTCTTAGCCTAAGAGCCTTGTAATCTCTAAGCCTACAGGCCTTGTAAGGGTTCCCCTCATCCCTTGAAAGGGAGGTTATTAACAATCAATAAAAATGAAGGCCTTTGGGAAATTCATGTATAAACAATATATGTTTAAAAATTAGAAATATTATTTTGTATAATTATTATTTAAGAAGAGTATGAATTAAAATGGATATGATTATGGTTATGAATTAAGTGAATTTGTTAGATATGTTTGAGATACAAGAGGTTAAAGTATATCTGTGGATATCAAGATAATTGGTAAGGGTTTTCTATTAAAAATTCCACTCATTGAGACATGTTTTTCTATATGTTAATAAATTCCTTTATGTGATGTATATAAAATAACTATGTAACATGTTATATCATGAAATTATTTTATTCATATATTTTTATGTTAAATTTGTATTCCCATTTTTCTTTAGGTAATGAATGAATTTAAACTAAATATATATTTGGGTTTTTCGGCATCAATTTTCATTCATTGGAACTCAGGTTAAATACACCAACAATTTACCTTTTTTGTTCAGAAATTTCTATCGAATAATTTTTACCATATTATTCTGGAAATTTAATGTATTTAAAAGTCTATATTTTTTCCCTCTGTCATGTAATAATTTTTTCAAAAGTAAAAAACTATTTTAAAACTCAATCATTTCAATGGTGGATAGACCATTGTAAGTTATTATAAAGTACATCAAGCTTCCTAGAAAATGCATGTTTGTTTGGATAATGGATAGTACATATGGTTGTGGAAGAGATGAACCTAGGGGAAATCACCTAAAAATATGTTACTTTATTATTAGCTCAACCATCACATTGAAACATGATGAATGAGCCTATTATTTCACACCAAGATAGACACTCTAAGGGATATGATTCAGAATATTCAAAATATATAATTGAAAAATAACAAATTATTTTTCCTACCACCGACTTTCTCTCATACTAATGAAATATATTGAATCTAATTAATATATTTCATGGATAACCCAACACATTCTAAATAACCTTAGTAGTATTTTTCATGATAGTGTTACTTCATGTCACATTGAAGATACCTCATATTTTTAAAGCTTATTTGGTGAAAATGTACTAAAAATATATATTATTCTCTTGAATGAGGAATTATTTTATTTTATATTATACATATATTTATGTTTTAATACAAGGGAACTATAACATCCTAGGTAAATAAAGAACATGACATTTTTCATATTTATTAATATTTTTGAATTAAATATAAATTATACTTTAAAGGGGGTTCTATGTTCAATGGTGTACCCGATACACAACAATGGGTTTCTTTGAAATCTTACGTTGCACACTGATTATATAATATTACAATTTTAAATGGTAGTTATTGCCTAGACCTTGTATTGGTGGGAATGAACATAACTAACTAAAATATTATTATACATTTTTATTAATTTTTTTTACATTTATCCAATAAAATTTAGAGGCTTAAAATAAGAAAAGAATTCAATTTCAAGCATGAATACAGTAATATTCACTAAAAGGTCAATTTACTACCTTTTGATGGTGAACCCATAATAAATATATTTTTGGTTACTTTTATATTTTCAATTTGACAAAATAAAATTCTTATTTAGAATCAGGACATCAAAATTTACTTTGGGTAAAATTTTCATATTTTTCCAATAAAATTCATTTTTTTTATGAATAGTGAAAAATAATGTATTTTAATTCAAAACTGCCTTTTAATATCATTTATTTATATGGTTAAATTTTATTTTTAATTGGTTTCAATGTTTAATTAGATTATATTTTTACCATTTAATCCATTTGTGGTCATTGAAATTAATTTTACATTGAAATTGGACATAAACAAGGGTCAATCTTTTGATAGTTATTGTTTCTTAAAAACACGCTATTTGTTTTGACAAAAGGAATTAATTTTAAACTAATTAATGAAACTTATATGTATTAAATTTGGTAAAATAGACATAATTTTTAAATTCATAATATCTAATATATCTTAGGCTTATGTTTTGATATTTTTCTGAAAAACTTCAATTTTTGATGAATAGTGAAACCACTTAGTATTAGTTCAATAAATGAATTTTTCATTTAAAAGAAATTATACTGCTTATGTGAATTGAATTTCGAAAATCAGGCATACATGGTTATTATTAGTAAGTAAAATTTGGTTCAATAAGATGAATTTTTTTTTTTGAATAGTAACCTTTGACTTTTATTTGTCGCGGTTAAAGGTAAATAGGGTAATTCAAGGTAAACAATATCCTAAAAATACCAAATTAAATTAACATTTGTACTAACCTTATTGGATGAGTAATGGACGAACATGGGCATCCTTGTATTGATTTTGGTACCCCATGGAGCCACTTATGAATGCTAATGACACTTTATTTTAATTAACTTAAAGTAAAGGCAAAAATGACATAAAAAAATATATTTTAATAAATTAATTTTTACACGGGGTTATATAAATCATGTTGATGACTATAAATATTAATTGGAAATACAAAAATATTTAATACATCATGTTATTTTTATTATAATTTCTAGAGATCAAATAAATAAAATTATTTATGACATAATAATGACGTATTTTTTACGTCAATAATAAATGATTTAATCAAATAAGACTATAAAGACTAAAATAATATCCAAAACCCGTACAATTCATATTTGATGATTTTATTTAGAATAGAAGTTATCTTATATTATAATTTAAGGTGTTTTAGACCTTTTTAACCTGAAGACAAGTTTATAATAAAATAATGTTTTCACACATTCCTATAGAGCCCCTAGTCTCCCTTATAATAAGATATCACTTCTAACCAATTCCTCAAACCTCTCAGGATTTTGTCTCATCCAACCTCAGCTCAATTAATCTCCATAAATCCCTATCCTCCTCCCAGAATCCTTACCTTAGGTATAAGGCACTTCAAAATTACTTTTGGTTAAAACCAAAGGAAGTTACCCAAATTAAAGGTAACAGTTTCTCTTAAATTGTTTTCTTTTATTTTACTTATACAACCCCCTAAAATCTTTTTATTCATTACTTTTATAGAAAAAATATTATAATAAATATACTATAATGTTTTTATGAGAATTATTTGAACTACACTTACCCACACCTCCATATAATGGGTGAAGAACATAATGTTTTTATGGATGGAAAATTAATAGCTCACGAAACGACGGTTGTTCAATTACCTCCTACTGCCACTCATGGTGGCCATTATGATGGAACTATATTTATATATGATATATATTATGTTTATATTTTTTTTATTCTTCTATATTTTCCATTTTTATCATACCTTTATGGTTTCCATTATGGGTAAACGTGATAATTTCATTTGAGAAAGTGCGGACTACCGCCCCCTAAAAGTGATATGACTTGTTAATACCTTATGTGGGACATATAAAAGATGGATTTAATGATATTATATATGATATTATACCTTAATTTTAATATATCTATTTATCATTATGTTTTAATTCCACTGAAATAATAAATATAAATGAAAGTAGCGTTCATGCATACGTACAGCTTACCATCTCCATGAATAGTGCATTTCATTTCTTCCCTCCAAATGATATGAAATGTTATAAATATATATAAATATATATATATATATACTGGATATATATTATATATATGATATATAAATAATTAATATCATTCTGTATATAATGGACTATTGACCACATGGACAACTTGTAAATATAAGGTGTTCATTTTTTACTCAAGTACCAACTATCGACAGAACGACCGTTATTAACTTAAATGATTACATAATGTTTATAACAGGGTTATAACAGATAAAAGAGGACTAATAAACTTAAAAAAAGTTCTTAATAAATTATAAATTATCTTTATTTTATTATTCAGGAGATTAATGAATAAATGAGTCAAGTCGGACACGAGGTATGAGATTTCTTATCTCACTTTTAATTCTGTGATATTTCCATTGTTCACCACTTATTTATTTCATGTGGTGTATTATGTACTGACATTTGATATATATTATCATGATTATCTTTATATTCATGGTATTCAGTGATTCATTTGATGGTTAATAACTTTTGGGTCATACGACTCGATTGATTAGAACAAAGTAAGGGTTTTTCATCTCACTTTTTATTCCCGTGAGATTCATGCTATATTTTACACCATTTACTTTTGTGTAGTGTATGTAATACCAGTGATTGTACTATTTGTGTAATATTATTTTATTTATGGGTATTTACATCTTAATTTTATGATCCTTTTTTCATGTGGCGTATGTCTCTTAACATACCAAATCGGTAAGGGAACCTTTCAACCTTTTTTTAAGAATTATTTTTGTTATGTCTTTTAATTTACATCTTATTATGTTGGGATATGTTATTATATATCCATATTGATGTAAATTTTATTTCCATGTTATGAGATAACAATTTCTATCTCATCAAATCATTTTCTTAATTTTTATGTAATGATGTTAGGCTGTTGAATTTTTACAGGGGAACTTCTTAACCCAATTTAAATTATTTGGGATAAACTTGTACTTCTTGAATATGTCTTCCTATGAATATGTTTGAATAAACTCTGATTGTTTTACACTTAATATCCACTTATATTGGCTGTATTATTATTTTTCACACATAATTATGTAATCTATTTATCCTTAATCAAAGGATACCGTCATTATAAGGGATTTCATCTCAATTTACATTCCATTGAGACTTCATTGTCGTTATGTGAAAATTCACATTTATATGGTGTATATGATGTCCTTTGTAATATTATATCATGATTACCTTTGTTCTCATAATATTATAAACTTATGATTAAATGTTATTCCTCAATTATAGGTATTCAGGATTCTCTCATTTTGTTAAAATCTCTTTAAACAAAATATCATTTTAAATGTTTTAAAGATTTATTCTTCAAAATATTTATCATTAATGTCCATGTATTCAAAATATTTTTTATAAATTATATGGAAATTAATGTTTTAAAATGTTAATACCATTAAAAGCTTCAAAGTGGTATGGGACACTTTGATTCAAAAATATCTCTTTAAATGTTTTTTGAAAATGAATTGATTAATTCAATATCTTGAAATTATTTCTTATGATTGAAAATGAAATATTATTAATGAAATGTTTATATTCGCAAAATTTTATTTGTAATAATGGTACATGGACATTTTATTGGTGGTAACATGATAATCCAAATGATGGGTGGTGCGGTGATAAACCAGGACGGGTGGTTACGTTATAACCTCCAATTCATTGGGTATGGAAGTCAGCCAAATGGCTATTTCATTTAGTGATATGTGTGGAGGTCGACCATATGGTTATTTTGTTTAAGTATGTTTATGTCCAAATTTACCTTTATATGTTATGTGTTCTTTATATGGGGTTTATGGTAATAATTTTGTTACAAATTTGTAAGTATTGATCTTTTATTCAATGAAGAGTATTTACTAATTCATAATTGTGAAAAGTATTACTTATGATGAAGTATTCATGCTTTAATTGTTGTTTTGAAAAACTAATAGTTTTCCTTCTTTGTGTATCCCTTACTGAGATTTTTATGCTCATCCCATGTTTTTTTGAAATGTTTTTCACAGGATATAAAGTGGAATAGGGTCAAGGATGGGATAAAAGAAAGTTCATGATATCTAAAACATGGAACTAGACAGGTCTCTTTTTCTTCAAGAGTTTTTATTTTATGAAAAAAAGGAAACTAAGTATAAGTGTCTAATTTGTAATTTTTGAGAATAATATAATAGTAATGACCTAACACTCTAAAACTCTAAACCTAAAAATACCCTCAATGTGAATTATTCTTTTAATTCAAGATTATGCAATGTTTAAGTTCGGGTCCTTATATTTGGTATCAGAGGTCGGTTTGGATAACTTTAGAGGTTAGGTTGTTCTTTAATCATAAGTGACACTACCATAATGGTTAGGATTTTAGAAAGATTCATAGTTACTTAGATAAAGTGAATGACTTTAGAATAGCGTGAATAAGTATATCTTGTTATTTACCCTTCTCTTAAGATATTATATGATGATTTTACTGATATAATCACTCTGAGATTTTTGGTTTTAGTAAATGGATGGATCTAGAAGGAACCAAATAAATAGTGGATGTAAAGAAAATTGTGACGGTTTTCTGAATGAGAAACTGAATGAAATGGGAGCTACAATGAGGACACTTTTGGTTCTTCTCAACCAACTATCTGGAGTCGTGATTGAAAACCTAAAACTTGGTGATTTTTATAAGGCATTGTATATGCAAGAAACATATCTCTAAGGATGCTAAGGTAATAATCATAAAGGTATGTATGTTTAAAAAAACTATGTGTCAAGGATGTGGAAAGAAACACCTAGGAAAATGATTTAAAGGGATCAGAAGATTCTAAATATGTGGGAATGAAGGTCATAAAGCAAGAAGCTTCCATAGGAAAAGAAAGCATCTAGTTAGCTCTAGGAAAGGGAAAGAAGTTATTTTGAAGGGATCAATTGAATGTTCTAAATGTGGTGTGCATGGTCATTATACAAACAGATGCCCTATGAAGAATTTTTGAGAATGGGATCATCAGGATCATATAAATATATGTTTACCAATACCTAGTGTCATTCCAATTAAGGATGAAGAAACTGACAATGACCAATGAAAGGTATGGATTATTTCTTAACATATGTTTTGAAATTATTGAATCTTAGGATAAGATTCATGATTTTGTTTGTAGGAAATAAGTTTTTCAAAATAAGTTGGAAAGGAATGGTTAATGGATCATGAAGAATGTTGAATGGGTAAGAAGTCAACATATAAGGTATTCAAGTGTTTTGCTAGATTTTAAGATGATGAAATACTTAAAATTATTAAGGATCTTTTGATTATGGGATTATATTGGAAGAATTTTTATAGTATGTGTAACCCTCAAGTTTGATATATGAAAATTTTATTCAAGGAATAATTATCTTTTCTTATGATGAGTAATGGTGGAATTTTATTTTTGGAGAATATATGTTTTTATTATGGACATATGGTGATTTGGGATTTTTATGGAAATGATTAATCTATCATAGAGAAGATGTGATTTGGTTAATTACACTTCAATATGGTACTTTTAGAGTAGTCGATTTTTATTTGGAGATAAATGTTATGATTTATAGTGGAAGAATATGTGACTAAAAACTTTTGAGTGTTGGGTTACAATCTTAGTTTGGGTTATTTTGAATAATTTTAAGGAAAATGGTATATTTAATGGTCTTTTTTGAACTTTGGGTACTTTTTGTTGAATTTTGGAGATTAAGAGTAGTATTAATTTTTATAAAGGATTATCCTTTTTGGGGATTATATGATATCGTACTAACCATTATTGTTTTTTTAAATGTCTTAAGATAGGGGAAATATATAGTTTTTTTGGATTATGTGATTCTCTAGAAGTTGATTCTTGTGCTTTTGATGTGACCAAGTCAGTTTGAATACTCATCATTTGGATAAAAGATGCATTTGTGGTAGAAATTTAGTAAAGGATGAAAGTCTACATGAAATGTAAGTATGTTTCCTTATGTTATTAGTTATGCTCATAAATAAATTCCTTAACTTTATGAAAAGTAACTTAAAACAAAAAATTTGTCTGTTAACTTTTATTTCTGGGAAATCAAAGACTAATTTTCCCATCACATGTTTGTGATTCTCTGGTTGTTAACTTTCTCCTAATCATGTTTTCTATCACTCTCCATCAAAACTTGACCGTTTGTTCTTTCTTCCATATCCATGTTTTCCTACAAGGAATCCTAGTATTTCTTATCTAGGGTGACATTGGTACTTCTCTTTATTTCTTTTAAAGTTATAGTTTTACTAACTCTTTTTTAATGTGGGAATTTCAATGAAGTTTCCAAGCCCATTTTTAAAATTGCGAGGATGCAATTCCCAAAAGTGGAGAAGGATGTAACATCCCAGGTAAATAAAGAACATGAAATTTTTAATATTTATTAATATTTTTGAATTAAACATTATTTATACTTTAAAGGGGATTCCATGTTCAATGGTGTACCTGATACACACCAATGGGTTTCTTTGAAATCTTACGTTGCACACTAACAATATAATATTATTATTTTAAATGGTAGTTAATTCGTAGACATTGTATTGGTGATACTAAACTTAAATTACTAAAATATGATTATACATGTTTATGAAATGTTTTTATATTTATCCAATAAAATTTAGAGGCTTAAAATAAGAAATTTTTTTGATTTTAAGCATGAATACTCAAATATTCACTAAAAGGTCGATTTACTGCCTTTTGATGGAGAAACCTAAATAAATCTAGTTTTCGTCACTTTTATATTTTCCGTTTGTCAAAACAAAATTTTTCTTTAGAACCAGGACATCAAAATATAATTTGGGTAAAATTTTCATATTTTTCTAATAAAATTCATTTTTTGATGAATAGTGAAAAATACTATATTTTAATTCAAAACTTTCTTTTATTATAATTTATTTATATAGTTAGATTATATTTTGAATTTTTCTAGAAGTGTAATTATATTATATTTTTACCATTTAATAGAATGGTGGTTATTGGAATTAATTTCACTTTGAATTTGGACATAAACAAGTGACAATCTTTTGATAGTTATTTTTCTTAAAAACACTATTTGTTTTTGCAACGAGAATTAATTTTAAATTAATTAATGTAACTTTTAAGTCTTTAATTTGGTAATATAGACATAATTTTAGAATTCAGAATATCCAATATAGATTAGGCTGAATTTTAGGTATTTTTCTGAAAAACTTCAATTTTTGATGTATAGTTAAACCACTTAGTAGTAGTTCAAAAACCGACTTTTTCATTTAAATGAAATGTTACTGCTTCTTTGAATTGAATTTAAAAAATCCGACACACATGGTTATTATTAGTAATTAAAATGTTGTTCAATATGATGAAAATAATTTTTGATAAATAGTAACTTTTGACATTTTTACCGCAGATAAAGGTAAATAATGTAATTCAAGGTAAAAAAATATCATAATAATACCAAATTACCTTAACACTTGTCCTAAACTTATCGAATGAGTAATGGCCGACCGTGGGCATCCTTGGCTCTATTTAGGGACACCATGGAGCCACTTATGAATGATAAAGACACTTTATTTTAATTAACTTAAAGTAAAGGCAAAAATGACATAAGCAAATATATTTTAATAAATCAATTTTTACGTGAGGTTATATAAGTCATATTTTTTACTATGAATATTCATTATAAATATAAAACAATTTAATACATCATGGTATTTTTATTATAATTTTTAGACGTCAAATAAATAAAATTATATATGGCACAATAATGATGCAGTTTTTACCTCATTAATAGATGATTTAACAAAATAAGATTATAAAGACTAAAATATTATCCAAAACCTGTCCAATTCATATTTGATGATTTTATTTAGAATATTAGTCATCTTATATTCTACTTTAATGTGTTTTTTACCATTTGAAACCATAGATCTGTTTATAGTAAAATAATTTTTTCACACTTTCCTAAAGAGCCCCTTCTCTCCATTATAAAAGGATACCACTTCTATCCAATTCCTCACACCTCTCAAGACTTTTTTCACATTCAAACTCTTCCCAATTAAGCTTTAAAAATATCTCTCCTACTCATAGAATCATTAACTTAGGAATAATTAACTTCAAGAATTCCTTTTGGTTCAAACCAAAGGAAGTTTCCCAAATTAAAGGTAATAGTTTCTCTTAAATTGTTTTCTTTTATTTTACTTCTCCAACCCCCTAATCTCTTTTTATTCCTTTCTTTTATATCAAAAAACATATCCTCCATATACTAGGATGTTTTTATGATAATTATTTTAATTAAACTTATACACACCTCCATCTAATGGGTGAAGAACATATTGTTTCTGTGGATGGAAAACTAACACCTCACGAAATGATGATTGTTCAATTACCTCCTACCGCCTCTCATGGTGGACATTATGATGGAACTATATTTATATATGAAATATATTATGTTTATTTTTCCTTTATTTCTTTGTATTTTCCATTTATATCATCATTTATGGTTTCCATTATGGGTAAATGCGATAATTTTATTTGAGGAAGTGCAGACTACCACCCCCTCAAAGTGATATAACTCTTTAATGACTTATGTGGGACGTATAAAGGATGGAGTTAATGATATTATATATGATATTATACTAAAATTATAATATAAATATGTATCATTAGGTTTTAATTCTATTAAAATAAGAAATATAAATGAAAGTAGCGTTCATGCGAACGTATGACTTACTGTCTCCATTAACGGTGCATTTCATTTCTTACCACCAAATGATATGCACAATTATATATATATATATATATAATGGATATATATTATATATATGATATCTAAATAATTAATATCATTCTGGATATAATGGACTATTGACCACATGGACAACTTGTAAATATAAGGTGTTCATTTTTTACTCAAGTACCAAATATCAACAAAACGACCATTATTAATTAAAATGATTACATAATTTTTGTAACATGGTAATAATTGATATAAAAGGACTAAAAACATTAAAAATGTTCTTAAGCAATTATAAATCAACTTTATTTTATAATTCAAGATATTAAAGAACGAACGGGTTAAGTTGGACATGAGGTAAGGGTTTTCTTATCTCACTTTTAATTCGGTGAGATTTCTATTGCTCGCCAGTTATTTATTGCATGTGGTGTATTATGTACTGCCATTTGATATATATTATCATGATTATATTTATATTCATGGTAATATGTGATTCATTTTATGTTCATTAACCTTTGGGTCATATGACTCGATTGATTAGAACGAAGTAAGGGTTTTCCATCTAACTTTTTATTCCCGTGAGATTCATGCTATATTTTCCACTATTTCATTATGTGTAGTGTATTTACTGCACATGATTTTAATATTTGTGTAATATACTTTCTTTTATGGGTATTTCCATCTTAATTTTATGATCCTTTTTTCATGTTGTGTATGTCTCGTAAGTTACCCAATCGGTACGAGAACCTTTCAACCTCTTTTTTTTTAAATACTTCTTTTTGTTATGTCTTTTAATTTACATATTATTATGTTGGGATACGTTCTTCTATATATTTATTGATGTAAATTTTATGTCTAATTGATGAGATACCATTTTCTCTCTCATCAACTCATTTTCTGAATTTTAATGTAATGTTGTTAGGCTGTTGAATTTTTTCAAGGGAACTTCTTAACCCAATTTCAATTCTTTGGGTTAAACTTGTACTTATTAAATATGTCGTCCTATGAATATGTGTGAATGACCTATGATTGTTTTACACTAAATATCCAATTATATAGGGCGTATTCTTATTTCTCACACATAATTATGTAATCGACTTGTCTTTAATCAAATGATACCGTCTTTATAAGGGATTTTGTGTCAATCTACATTCCATTGAGACTTCATTGTTGTTATGTTCCAATTCACCTTAATATGGTGTATACTCTGTCCTTTGGCATATTAAATCATGAATACCTTTATTCTCAGAATATTATAAAGTTGTGATTTAATTTTATTCCATGATTATTGTTATTCAAACTTCTCTCATTTTGTTAAAAACTCTTTAACTAAAATAGCGTTTTAAATATTTTAAATATTTACACTTCTAAATATTTATCATGAATGTCCATGTATTAAAAATGTTTTATAGGGTTTATATAGAAATTAATTTTTTAAAAAGTTGACACCATTAAAATCTTCAAAGTGGTATGAGACACTTTCTTTCAAAAAACTCTTTTTAAATGGTTTTTGAAAATGAATTGATTTTTTCAATATCTTGAAATTATTTCTTATGAATGAAAATGAAATTTTATTAGTGAAATGTTTATATTTGAAAAATTTTATGTGTAATGATAGTACTTGGACATTTGACAGGTGGTTACATGATAAACCAAATGACGGGTGGTGCCTTCATAAACCAGGATGGGTGGTTACGTTATAACCTCCAATGCATTGGGTATGGAAGTCGGCCGTATGGCTATTACATTGAGTGATATGTGTGGAAGTCGACCCTATTGTTATTCCATTTAAGTATGTTTATGTCCCAAGTTACCTTTATAAGTTATGTGTTCTCTATATGGGTTCTATGGTAATATTTTGGTTACAAATTGGTAAGTATTGATCTTTTATTCAATGAAAAGTATTTACTACTTCATAGTGGTGAAAAGTATTACTTATGATAAAGTATTCATGGTTTACTTGTTGTTTTTAAAAACTAATAGTTTTCCTTCATTGTGTATCCCTTACTGCTCTTTTTTATGCTCATCCCATTTTTTTTTAAATGTTTTCATAGGACATAAAGTAGAATAGGATCAAGGATGGGATCAAGGAAAATTCATGCTATCTAAAACATAAAACTAGACATGTCTCTTTTTCTTTAAGAGTTTTTATTTTATGAAAAAATGGAAACTAAGTAGAAGTGTCTAATTTACAATTTTTGAGATGAATGTAATAGTAATGACCTAACTCTCTAAAAATATAAACCTGAAAAAATCCTCAATGACAATTATTCTTTTAATTCAAGATTATGAAATTTTTAATATTGGGTCCTTATAGGAATTCTACAAAAAAATCATGAGGACAGTTATGGTTAAGTCATTGAAATTAATTTGTTGATGGGTGGGGTACAAAATTATGTGGCCCCTCGATGCATTGATAGGTCTCATAATATAAAACACGAGGGGTTTTGTTGTATATCTCTTCCCGTGATAGAAATATGTCTTGGGATGAGGACACGATAACAAGTTTTGATGATTGACATTATTTTTTACATCATTTTGAGATCAATGATTATTGTTATCCATGTTTTATTTTTTTTATCATGGATATGGAATTCCATGAATTTCATATGATTTTGTATTCTTGTTGTTTATTTATTCTATATATATGACATCCTACACTTTATGTTTTGTAATATTCCATTGTATCTTAATCATTACTGTTAATATTTTTTCACCATTATTTGTATTCATTTCCTTAGGAAACCTAGAAAAAGAATATTTTTAATTTTAAGGGATATTAAAGAGGGTCGAATCATGTTCTTGCAATACGTTCATGTTGTATCTTATCTTTTCAAAATTATTTTTGTTTGTGTTTTGTCATCCATAAATACTATTATATTGGACCCTTAAGGAACCCTTGTATTATATACCAATAATTTAGCATAACTATCAAATAATGGTTTTTTTAGTCATAGATATTATCCCACTACCCACCAAGAACACTAAAACCCAATTCAACACCAATAAAACAACACAGTTAACCCAAAATTAGTGTTATGAACTCTAACTACCATTAAATGGTGATGAAATTTTTTACTTAACATCAATTCCAACCACACACCAATCCAATAGTCCCAAAAGAAGATCAGTTAAACAAAATAACTAAGATATTACTAGTAAATCCCATTACTCCACAATCTATGGGTGCTAAATTATACCCTTATTTGGATTTATTTCCTTGTAATTTTGGAAGTGGTTCATTAGAACCATCATAGAACATTGATATAGAAAAAAACTATCTCAACATTCAACCTAGAAATGGTATTATAGCTGATATACTTAAGGTACATGTCAACCTGACATGAGGCTATATTTCATTTCTTAGGATATGGATGATGGTAAAACCTGACTTGAATAATCTAATCAATAGAAACATGAGAAAAAACAATATGTAATGCGATATCAAATCACACTATGATAATGAAAAGATAAGGCAATGATCGGTACTATTTAGAATAAGGACTAAAATTCTACCTAATAAAAATCACACTAATACAGTTAAGAAACTCAAATGGTCCCCTACACGAAATAATTATTTTTCATCACTTACCTTGGTGATAAATATTTATCCCCAGGATATGAAAAAAAACATGATCATTTAAAAAAAATAGATCAAAAGAAAAAACCAAACTTTAAAACTAGAAATAGATGTAGATGATGGCATGATTCTATCAATTGCACTATATGAATGATATATAGATAACTAGCAAGACTTGTATTCTCTGTTAAAGGAAGAATATCCTTCCCTAAAATACTAATTTTTATCACACACTACATCCTAGAATAAACATTTCATCAACTGCCACTTTTATTAAAGGTGGTCTCATATATCCATATCCACCATAGATACTAAAGTAGATTCATTATTCACTGACATATAATGGAAATTATATCTGACTTAAAGATAGTGATTAGAAAATTTTGTAAAGGCAAGTCTTTCAAAAAATCCCCACCACATAATCTTAACAAATTTCCACCCCTAAATAGGGATGAAAAATATTTACTCATTATGTCAGAAGATGAACTCCGTGAGGAAATTAGGATTTAAATGCAAAATATTTCTAAAACATATGAGGATATAATCCAAAAATTCTAAATAGGCTGGTAATAGTCTATTAATACCCATTAGTCAATGTTAAACATTCATTACCTTTTTTATGATTCACAAAGTATGAATGGATAATCTAGTTGAGATCTCCTGAAACAAGGAAGGATTAATAATTTCATCCTGATACAGATTTGATAATTTTCAAAAACAAATCACCCCTTTAATAATCTAAAAAATTCCGGTTTAGCATAATATTAAGAGAACGAAGAGTCAACCACTGAACTTCCTTGGACTTGTTTACAAAAATTCAAAATATAAACTATCTAATAGAGTACCATGACATAATCTTGGTCTATGTGACTAATGTTTATGCCCACAATTGATCCCATATATTATTCATGATATATGATCGTACTAACCAGACACCTATAGAATTATTATTTAATAGTTTAACTAACCATTAATCATGAATTTTGATACCCAGGTAGATCAATGAATAGTGATACCAGACATAAAAAAGATCCTAGAATAAACCACTAAGAACATAGGTTGAGACTCATTAACATATATAAGAGAAAACATCACTAGTATTTAAAACCAAGGATAATAATATGCAGTTAATATCACCCTATAAAATATTATATGATGTTACCCATCTTTAACTACTACCAAAAAAATCAATCCTAACCCAGATACTCGACCAAGATCAGTTGGAATTATTATAAAAATTGATTTTTGACCTCTCTCAGCAATAAATACGTTGTTTATGTGTTAAATCCATTGAATAGTTGGGAATATCTTAAGGAAGATGCAATATTTGATTTCTCAATCATCATAATCATTATGAAATTGAATTATTAGGACCACTATCCTCCTAAATTATAGAGAATTCACTTTGAAGACAAATAATTTCATCCAGTTGAGGGAAAGTCAATGGTAATAGAGAATGGTGACCAATATAGATCAAAAAATATACCACTACCAATAAGATGTATTGAAGTTCATACTAAGATACCACATTCTTAGAAAATTATATATCGCTTCCATTAATTGAATATATTAAATAGAAATAAGAATAACTCAAAAAAAAATTATGGACATGCATGCATAACAAAACAAAAAGAAGAAGAATAATGGAATAAAAATATTTAAAAAAATAACATACTGTAAAAATGTATAAAACCACAAGAAATGTTACAAGATTCTTAATAATACCCAAAAAATAAGCGCATTAAAACCCACAATTCCACCAAGGGATCATCTAACAATATATTTCTTTATAAACCATACTTCCATACTTCCCATTCTAGAATCAGCCAAATAGTTTCCATTAAACCATTTACCATGTTCCAAATTCCCTAGAAACCAGTTAAAGAAAATATATAAATCCTTTCTATAATTTTGACATGATTAAAAACCATTTTAATTACTTTAATCAATGTACTTTCAAAACATGAATCCCAAAATTCATCTTCAAATCAACTCATGATAAAAATAGAAATATTCTATTTCAAAAAATGGAAGGATTTCATTGAGACTGTATTTTCTTGGAAATTAAATATAAAAACTCTTTTTAATGAAGTTTCTAAATGATTATTTATCAATTTAAAAATAGATATAAATTTTCATCAAACAATCTATAAAATCCTCTTGAAAAACACTTTTAAAATAATTAATTCATTTCTCAAAAAAGATTTTCCAATACTATTGCATTGAAATATGGTTTTTTAATTATAACAAGGATAATTAAATAAATTCACATAAACACATGAAACTAGATCATGAAACCCCCAAGAATATACATTAGTGAAATATATATTTTCCATTTCATATACATGAAAAGGATTCTAAATTTTTTATGAAATAATAATCGATAAACAATTTTAAGAACAACACATGTTACTTCATGTACCAAAAATAATAACCATGTGAATCTATTTCCAACCCAGAAGAAAATAAGACAATGAAATACATATTATTTTTACATATTTCATCCCATTATAATGAATGTTTAAATATTTTAGTGATAAAATCCTTTTACTCAATAGTCATTCTCAACTTATGCCTACATTAAAAAATCAAAATTGATATATCTAAATTTTATTCATTATTTAAAGACTAATAACCAAAAATTATAAGAATAAAAATTTAGAATAAAAATTACATCAACATAACCCTTTTATATGTTTATAATTTTATATGTTATTTTACTCTTTATACTAAACATTCTTTATTAACTAAATACATGAAATATGATAAAAATCCTATTATTTTTAACATAGCATGTAATGAACCTGAAAAATAATAAATCAATGTTATTGTATGATAATTATCTAAAAATAGTTAATATATACCAAGTATCATGCCATTAAATTAAAATAATCACATAGCAAGTCATTGTGATATTAAAATTTTAGGCATCTAAAAAATACTCAAATATGGGTAAATTTCTTTCTATATCATATACATGTCAACAATCACTGAGCCGAAAAAACATTAAATATGTAATTATCCATCATGTACTAATTCTTCAATTTTTACCGTTCTATTAAAATAGAATATTGTATAATTAAAATTAGTTCAATTATTTCTATGAAACATCATATGAATGATTCAATACTAATTGGAAGTAACTTCAGTGATTCATTATATAAAACTATCAAAGGCTCAACCCATGACGGTGAGGTGGATTCAAACATAAAATTATTGAACAACACATTGTATACTCGAAAAAGACTAGTAACAACAAATTTTTAATAAAAACGATTTTTAGGCCTTGTATACTCTACATTTTTTGTTCTAACATGTCTTATCACCAAACCTACCTTTCCAACTAATTAACTGAACAATCTAATTCTATTTGTATCATCACATCCCATAACATTGGATTATATAAGACTATAGTTAGACCAGCCTTAGGTGATTTCCTTTTGACCCCAATGGTTGGAAATAACTTCCCTAGAATTATTAATTCATGTGGGATGATTTTCCATTAATTATACAGGATTAATCCTATATTACAAAATATACATAACATAACATAAATTAACATGGTTCATGATACAAAAACAAAGTTAAACTACTGGACTGAAACTAGAATCTTTGTTAGAGTTAGAAAAATATAAAAACCCAATGTAGATATCTAGAAAACCTAATGAAAATAATACTTGAGTACCAAGGTGGTGCTATACTAGACACAAACCAATGAACAAATCTATGATTCATCTAGAAATGACCACAACTACATAAATATCCACTTAATATTTTTTATGTATTCCCCTTAGTTGTATCATGATAAATAGTGTCTATATATACACTATGGTGAATGTAATAGTAATGAGTATATCGAATCAATTAGAAATATTCCAGATTCCTTCCACATAAGCCACTAAGATGATAACATGTTAGATAACATTTGATATAAAAAATGAAAGAATAAATACATAATAGGAGTGTCGAATATCTATATAAAAAGGAAATGAAAAAATCACATCATGAAGGTCAACCATGAAATGTATGTACACACCCATGAAACTCACCAACTTAATGAAATTCTTATTAGAAACCTGACTAAATAACTTTAACTTGTGTCCCTCCAAACCTAAGTTTTTTCTTGGTGAAAAAAATTCCATAATTCCCAAATTTACGTCTTGTCTAAGTCTAACACTATAAGGCCCTTTAAATATTAATCATCAACTCACAATAATAATTCCATGAAAAACTATCACACCTATGTATTTATTTGGAAATAAATCATCATTCCAGCAACTCGTTGATTTCATAGTGGTTGATGATCCAAATATTTTTTGTCAAATCTATAACCAAAAAAGTTATTTTAAAATACATAAAACAAGTATGGTTTCATAATACCAATTTTCCTAAAATAAAATTTATTAAACTACATTTTGTCTTTATAAAAAACAAATTATTCATGCATTGGATAGATTATTGTGAGAAATAATCCACCTTCATTGACTCTGATCAAATCATATAAACCAAATGTTAGTCATTATAATGAATAGAGAATCCCTAGAATCACCACGCAGTCCTCCAATTTCATAATCCCTAATCAAAATTGGGAGGAATGAGAAATAATAATAAATATTATTGAAGTTAATAGATGTCACGACCCATCCTCGGGGCCCGTGCCGTGACTACCCCAAGCCCGCCTTCCATAGGCCAGGGGCTGGCGACTAGCACCAAGGCGTAAATCCCGATAAAAATGGAAGGCATTGCCTTTGTAAGTAAACAAGCACCACAAAGTAAGCAAGCGGAAAAGAAAACACTAAGTAAAAACATTGTACAACTGTAAGAGAGGAAAGTAAGTGGACCAGTATACAAACCCAAATTGAAAGTAAAGTACAAATCGAAAGGAAAAACAACAACTGAAAAGTAAAAGCCACTACGCCGAGCTGTCCACTAAAAATCCCACCTGAAGGGTGGGTACTGATAGATCCACTGCTCTTCGGGTCCCGTCGTCTGCTCCGAGTACGTCCATCCCAGTGGTCCACCTCCAGGTACCGTCCTGCTCTGCAAGTCTCAACCACGATCAACGTTGTCCGTCGTCTGCAACCAAAACAAAGTAGTTCGGGCATAGCCCGTGCAGGTGTGAGTATAAGCTACTCAGTAGGGACGCCGACACCCCCGAAGGTCTCCCAAAATCCACAAAGGATAAACCACAAAGGAAAGATACAATCACGAAGTAACAACTGACACTGCTTAGGTATATTCCCATACATATACCTAAGTCATCAATTCTCATTCGGCTCCAACATCCGAGCCCAAGTACAACCCAGTCCACATAGGAAAGTATACGTATTCCACACAGGAAAGTAAAACGTAATCCACACAGGATAGCACAACACAATCCACACAGGAAAGCAAAAATGATTTCAGCTCACACAGGTATACTTCTTCGTAAAGTAAGAGAGATGATCAGATGTAATCACTGATTCATCTTCTAGGACCCACATAGGATTCAATCACTGTAGTCATCGTTGTCGAACCCACAGAGGATTCCAAAACAATTCTCTTCATCGTCGAACCCACATAGGATTCCAGTACGACAGCCTTCATCGTCGAACCCACATAGGATTCCAGTACGACAGTCTTCATCGTCAAACCCACATAGGATTCCAGTACGACAGTCTTCATCATCGAACCCACATAGGATTCCAATACGACAGTCTTCATCGTCGAACCCACATAGGATTCCAGTATGACATTCTTCATCGTCGAACCCACATAGGATTCCAGTACGACAATCTTCATCACAATAGCAGTTGCAGCCAACTCTAGGGTTCCCGCACACGGAAAGCTCGTTCAGGAGGGTCCGCTCCACGAGCCGAGAGGATGATACATCAACTGACACATAGTCCAGAGTTGATGTATCCAAAAGTTCTGTATCGTCAACAGGAACTCAACGTCGCAGACGGCGTGTCAATCGGACGCCCGGTCTGAGAGTTATTGGCTTTTTCGTCCGAGGGGCCCGGTTGGTTTTTAAGGCAAAACCAGCCCGACCGTACTCCACCTACGTCCAATCCTCATGCGGAGTATTCCAAAAGATCCATCTCACTAAGAGGAAACCAAAAAAGCTGACGGCACGTCAATCGGACGTCCGTAGCTCAAGATATGAGTGTTTCCCCTCCGAGGGCCCGGTTGGTTTCGTGTACGAACCAACCCGGCCGAACTCAATGTTTTGTGAAACCTTGAGTGCGATATACCGAAACGACCGTCTCGATCCAAGGATTGCATCTCCGCTGACGACGCGTCGTTCGGAGGCCCGTATCTCATGTTACGGGTAAAAGACCGAAAAAGGTCCGAAGACGGGGGTTTCGGGCCCGGACCGACCCGACCCGAGACCCCCCCCCCCCCAGTCGGCCCAAACCGGGTCGACCCGCCCCGGTCCGGGTCGGCCTGGCCCGGCGCGGCCCGGCCTGGCGGACTGACTGGGCACAGCGCGCCCAGTGCGCTGCCGGCTCGGCCACTGGCCGAGCCGTTTCGGCAAAGGGAGGCCGCCTGCCCCCCTGTGTAATCGCGCCCCCCCCCCATTTATGGGGGGCCGTTTTGTGCCAGCTGGCCGGGGGTTTGAACCCCCGGCTGCACACCTGTCCGGCCGGCCCGCCCTGGCCATCTGGTCCTGCCTCCACGGGACCGGTGACGACCGGTCCCCTTCTTCGCCGACACCGGCGGCCCAGAACCCGCCGCCGGTCACCTAGCTCCTCCACAGCCCGATACCGGCCGTGTCTTGGTTCGTCTAGCGTGGCGCGATGATGCCGCGCCCCTCCGCTGCGGCCCCTGAACCGGCCGCTGTATTTCGGTGTCTCCGACGCGGCGCGAAGGCGGCGCGTCCTTGGATTAATTCGCGGTGCGGCGCGACGACGTCGCGTCCTTGGTCTTATTTCCATGGAACGACATGATGGCACCACACATTTTCCTTTCTATTGATTCTGTGTGGTGCGACGGCACCACGCCTTCTCGTACCAAACCACAAAGGAAATAATCATGAAATAGGGAGGAGGGTCGGCTGTGTTTGTGCGGTCCGGCGCCCTCGCGTTATTCGATAAGAATTGGTTTTAATCCACGAAGATCGTCAAGTTGGTATTCACGAACAAAATAAATAAATAAAACCTCTACCTCGGTTTCAAGAACGGTGCACGTCAACGAGCCGCGGAAGACGAGCGTCACAGAGATTGGGCGTTGCGGAAAATGAACATCGACGTCGCGAAGAGAGGATTCAAAGTCGTTGACGGAGTTTTCGTCGTGGAGAACCGTCGCGGAAGAGACGAAGCGGAATAAGAACGTCGATTCCGTTGTCGTCGAGGTGCGTACGAAGAGGAAACATCATTGGAGAAGTTCATCGTGGAAGAAGACGTCGTGGAAGAAGTTCTACGTGTTCTTCGGCGGAGATGTTCTTCGTTGAAGAATGGTGTTCTTCGTCGGAGTCCGAGGTGTTCTTCACGTTCTTCGTCGAAGAAGAAGGTGTTCTTCCCAAAACCTCTCAACGAAAAAACTCTAACAACCAAAATAAAATAAGCTCCTTTCTTATTTTACTGACACAACAACCCTTTTGAATTTCAAGAGTTTGAAATTCAATTAACCACCCATAACTCACCTCATTAAACTTATTACATTTAAGTCATAAGTTATAACTTATGTTAACAAAATTAAAGTGGGAGTTGAGAGGGGTTAGAGGATATGAAGGGGTGGGGTTCGTGTGGGCCCCACCACCCTCATAACCTCCCAAAGGAGGTTGGGTGGTTACCCAAATTCCATCAAGAACTAAAGAATTAGAGTAAAAATAATAAAAATTGTAGAATAATTATAAAATAAACATCCAAAATTTTTATCATCAACTCTCGTGAAGACGCAACTCCGGAACAGGTGTTCCTAAGAAAATACCGACGTTGCGGTTCCATCGGTGCCCTTGGAATTTGATTCCGGGAACTGGTTCAAAAGTTAGAAATTCCCACTCGTTCGTTCTCTGAACGTACCCGAGCTACACTTCAGATAGAAATTCCGGGCACACCGGGCCTCAGAATCAGGTGCCGTCTGATACTGCGTTTTTGTAAAATTCCAAAGAAAATTAAGAAAAAATTTCCCTTCAATTTTACGGGTCTTTACATTACTCCCACCTCAGGGAATTACGCCCCCGTAAAGATACATTGAAAACTAAGGAAACAAAAGTGGGTACTGATTACGCATTTGAGCCTCCCACTCCCAAGTGCTCTCCTGGAGGTTCTCGTGCTGCCATCTGATGCGCACTAGAGGAATCGACCGTCCACGTAGGACCCGCTCCTGTCGATCCTCGATCTCCACCGGGACCTCCGCAAAATTCACCCCATCATCAACGTCGAGCTCCCCATGGTCAATGATGTGTGTTGGGTCGTCCACGTATCTCCTCAGCTGAGATACGTGGAAGACGTCGTGCACTCGGTGCAACTGAGGTGGTAGAGCCAGGCGATAAGACACTTTGTCAATCCTGCTGAGGACCAGGAAGGTTCCGATGAAGCCTGGAGACAACTTGCCGCCTCAGCCAAATCTCCGTAATCCACGTTGAGGTGAGACACACAAGAAGATGTGGTCGCCATCCTCGAACTATGGTGGCCTCCGCCTCCTGTTAGCATAAGACTTCTACCGGATCTGAGCTGTCCTCATCCGCTCCTAGATGACTTGGACCTTTCTGGTCCTACAAGAGCTGCTGTGATTTCTCCTTTTCCGATAAGAGAAATCTGGTCTCATCCCATGGATGAACCACTTTCTTTGCCTAATACAGTCAATCCCGACATGGATGATACTAACGCACACCAAGGATGACGTCGTAAGGCCTCGACGCTACTACCAAGAGATGCAACTGTTACTCTCGCCTCCAAGGGTTGAGTCACACTGTCGGCATCAGTGTGTGGTAACTGGGTCTCCTCCAGTAGGTATCTCTCAAGTGAGGGTCAACTCAATAGTCTAAACAGGAACCTCTTAGTAACAACACAAGAGAGGACAGGAAAGTAAATGCCACAAAAAAGGTGTCTTTTATTACTGCAGCTCAAGTATAAAGACACAAAGCATTTACAAACATACAACAACAAAACTAAAAGCAACATGAACAAAAGTCTCCTGGTCTGGAGCTAGTCCCGCTCTTGTCCACCCGCTTCCGGATCTCTATGATCATAGGCCTCAGCTGCCTGAAGCTGAGCTCTCTCATGTCCTCCTGTCCCCTGCGGTTGGGGTGGACCTCCTGGTGGTGGTGGTGGTGGCAACACCCCGAAGCGTCTTCCACCTCCAGCTGCACAGCCAGCTCCTCTGCCTCGCCCGCATGCTCCCTGTGGACCATCATGGTCGAACCTATGCCTGGGAGGTCCCTCTTCTGCCTGTTGTTCATCAGCAGGACGAGTCGGGCAGTCTCGAGCTATGTGACCTTGCTCGCCGCATGCGTAGCATTGCCTGCTCCTCGAGTAGCTGGCTCTCCTTCGTGTGCCCCGCACAACCGAATCATCACCCTGAGATTTCCCAACTAAAGGTCTGGCCCGCTTGGACCTCTGCGTCACCTGTCGACTGCCAGCTGCAGAAGACTCCGCTATGGGTCATCCTACGGAGGGTCCTGCCGCTGGTGCCTGCTCGGCGAGGAAACTCTCTAATAAAATGGCTCTCTCCAACACCTCTGCCTATGTCGGAATGTTGAGGGAGATCATAGAGGCCCTGATCTCATGCCTCAGTCCCTTCTCGATGTTCCGAGCCCTGAAGAACAGATCTCGTACCATATCGGTGGAGTAGCGAGAGAGATCAGTGAATCTCGCCGAGTACTGGGAAACTGTCATGCTGCCCTGCCGTAGCTGTAGTAGCTCCTAGATGCGCACCGCACGGAGGGTGGCTGGGACGAACTCCGAGTGGAAGATTCTCTCAAAGCTTGTCCAGAGGAGAGATGCCTCATTGTGCACCTGGAGCATCAAACTCCAGCATCTTCCTGCGGCTGCGTGTAGGAGGCTCGCTGTGAGGATCACCATGAGGTCTGCTGGTGTCCTCACTAACCTGAAAACCCGTACAACTGCCTCCATCCAGTCCTCGGCTGCCTGGGGGTCCATATCCCCGTGGAACCTGGGCGGTCGCTGGCACTGGAACTCATGCAGTGCACTAAGGTGACGTGCATCGTCAGCGGCTGGGGCTGGTAGCATCGGTGGCTCGGCGGGTATAGGTACCACCGGTGCCACTACTGACAAAGGCCCCTGCACCGAGGCCTCATCGCTCGGTGGGCTGTCGTCACACTCGACTCTCGGAGCCCTAGCTGGCTGCCGTCGTGGGGCCATCCTGAAAAGGAAACAGGTGCGCCACGGTCAGAACAGTATACCTGGTGAGCTGATACAAAGTAATCAAAAAGAAAACTTGAAACACACACACAATCAATGTTTTCGTGAATTAAGTCGGAAATCATAAGTCAGGGTCCTGGTGTACGGATACGTCGGCCGCCGCACTAACACTGGACTCCCTGGACTGATAACCACACCCAATACGCTAAACACAATTGCTTCACATAGAAAAGATAAGAGTTTGCGGTAGAATCGAACTCCCCTGATACCAATTTGTCACGACCCATCCTCGGGGCCCGTGCCGTGACTACCCCAAGCCCGCCTTCCATAGGCCAGGGGCTGGTGACTAGCACCAAGGCATAAATCACGGTAAAAAGGGAAGGAATTGCCTTTGTAAGTAAACAAGCACCACAGAGTAAGCAAGCGGAAAAGAAAACACTAAGTAAAAACAGAGTACAACTGTAAGAGCGGAAAGTAAGTGGACCAGTATACAAACCCAAACTGAAAGTAAAGTACAACTCGAAAGGAAAAACAACATCTGAAAAGTAAAAGCCGCTACACCGAGCTGTCCACTGGAAATCCCACCTGAAGGGTGGGTACTGATAGCTCCATAGCTCTTCGGGTCCCGCCGTCCGCTCTGAGTACGTCCCGCCCAGTGGTCCACCTGCAGGTACCGTCCTGCTCTGCAAGTCTCAACCACGATCAATGTTGTCCGTCGTCTGCAACCAACACAACGTAGTGCGGGCATAGCCCATGTAGGGGTGAGTATAAGCTACTTAGTAGGGACCCCGAGACCCCCGAATGTCTCCCAAAATCCACAAAGGATAAACCACAAAGGAAAGATACAATCACGAAGTAACAACCGACACTGCTTAGGTATATGCCCATACATATACCTAAGTCATCAATTCTCATTCGGCTCCAAAATCCGAGCCCAAGTACAACCCAGTCCACACAGGAAAGTATACATATTCCACACAGGAAAGTAAAACGTAATCCACACAGGATAGCACAACACAATCCACAGAGGAAAGAAAAAAGTATTTCAGCTCACACAGGTATACTTCTTCGTAATGTAAGAGAGATGATCAGATGTAATCATTGATTCATATTCTAGGTCCCACATAGGATTCAAGCACTGTAGTAATTGTCATCGAACCCACAAAGGATTCTGGAACAATTTTCTTCATCGTCGAACCCATAGAGGATTCCAGTACGACAGTCTTCATCGTCGAACCCACATAGGATTCCAGTACGACAGTCTTCATCGTCGAACCCACATAGGATTCCAGTACGACAGTCTTCATCGTCGAACCCACATAGGATTCCAGTACGACATTCTTCATCGTCGAACCCACATAGGATTCCAGTATGACATTCTTCATCGTCGAACCCACATAGGATTCCAGTACGACAGTCTTCATCATAGTAGCAGTTGCAGCCAGCTCTAGGGTTCCCGCACACAGCAAGCTCGTTCAGGAGGGTCTGCTCCACGAGCCGAGAGGCTGATACATCAACTGACACATAGTCCAGAGTTGATGTATACAAAAGTTTTGTATCATCAACAGGAACTCAACGTCGCAGACGGCGCGTCAATCGGACGCCCGGTCTGAGAGTTATTGGCTTTTTCGTCCCAGGGGCCCGGTTGGTTTTTAAGGAAAAACCAACCCGACCGTACTCCACCTACATCCAAACCTCGGGCGGAGTATGTCAAAAGATACATCTTACTAAGAGAAAACAAACAAAGTCGACGACATGTCAATCGGACGTCCGTAGCTCAAGATATGAGTGTTTCCGCTCCGAGGGCCCGGTTGGTTTCGTGTACGAACCAACCCGGCTGAACCCAAAGTATTCCGAAACCTTGAGTGTGATATACTGAAACGACCGTCTCGATCCAAGGATCTCATCGCCACTGACATTGCGTCGTTCGGAGGCTCGTAGCTCAAGTTACGGGTAAAAGACCGAAAACGGTCCGAAGATGGGGGTTTCGGGCCCGAGACCCCCCCGGTAGGCCCGGCCCGGCGGGGCGCGGCGTGGCCCGGCGCGGCCATGCCCGGCGCGGCCATGCCCGGCGCGGCCATGCCCAGCGCGGCTCGGCCCGACGCAGCGCGACCTGGCGGACCGGCTGGGCACAGCGCGCCCAGCGCGCTGCCGGCTCGGCCAGTGGCTGAGCCGTTTCGGAAAAGGGGGGGGGTGCCTGCCCCCCTGTGTAACCCCCCCCCCCCCACCATTTAAGGGGGCCGTTTTGTGCCAGCCGGCCAGGGGTTTGAACCCCCGGCTGCACACCTGTCCGGCCGGTCCTGCCTCCACGGGACCGGCGATGGCCGGTCCCCTTCTTCGCCGACACCGGCTGCCCCGAACCGGCCGCTGGTCACCCAGCTCCTCTGCGGCCCGGAACCGGCCGCGGCTTGGTTCGTCCGGCGTGGTGCGACGACGCCACGCCCCTCCGCTGCGGCCCCGGAACCGGCTGCGGTATTTCGGTGTCTCCGACGCGGCACGAAGGCGTCGCGTCCTTGGATTAATCCGCAGTGCAGAGCGACGACTTCGCGTCCTTGGTCTTCTTTCCACGGCGCGGCGCGACGGCGTCGTGCATTTTCCTTTCACTTGATTCCGTGTGGTGCGACAAAACCATGCCTTCCTGTACCAAACCACAAAGGAAATAATCATGAAATAAGGAGGAGGGTCGACCGTGTTTGTGTGGTCCGGCCCCCTCACGTTATTTGATAACAATTGGTTTTAATCCATGAAGATCATCAAGTTGGTATTCATGAAAAAAATAAATAAATAAAACCCCTACCTCGGTTTCATGAACGGTGCATGTCAACGAGCCACGGAAGACGAGCGTCGCGGAGATCGGGCGTTGCAGAAAACGAACGTCGACGTCGCGAAGCGAGGATTCGAAGTCGTTGACGGAGGTTTCGTCGCGGAGAACCATCGCGGAAGAGATGATGCGGAAGAAGAACGGCGATTCCGTTGTCGTCGAGGTGCGTATGAAGAGGAAACGTCGTTGGAGAAGTTCGTCGCGGAAGAAGACGTCGTGGAAGAAGATCTCCGCGTTCTTCAGCGGAGATGTTCTTCGTTGAAGAACGGTGTTCTTCGTCGGAGTTCGAGGTGTTCTTCACATTCTTCGTCGAAGAAGAAGGTGTTCTTCCCAAAACCTATCAACGACAAAACTCTAACAACCAAATTAAAATAAGCTCCTTTCTTATTTTATTAACACAACAACCCTTTTGAATTTCAAGAGTTTGAAATTCAATTAACCACACACAACTCACCTCAACAAACTAATTACATTTAAGTCATAAGTTATAAATTATGTTAACAAAATTAAAGTGGGAGTTGAGAGGGGTTAGAGGATATGAAGGGGTGGGGATCGTGTGGGCCCCACCACCCTCGTAACCTCCCAAAGGAGGTTGGGTGGTTACCCAACTTCCATCAAGAACTAAAGACTTAGAGTAAAAATAATAAAAATTGTAGAATAATTATAAAATAAACTTCCACAATTTTTATCATCAACTCTTGTGAAGAAGCAACTCCGGAACAGGTGTTCCTAAGAAAATACCGGCGCTGTGGTTCCATCGGTGCCCTCTGAATTCGATTCTGGGCATCGGTTCAAAAGTTAGAAATTCCCGCTCATTCATTCACCGAACGTACCCGAGCTACACTTCAGATAGAAATTCCGGTCACACCGGGCCTCGGAATCAGGTGCCATCTGATACTGCGTTCTTGTTAAATTCCAAAGAAAATTAAGAAAAACTTTCCCTTGAATTTTATGGGTCTTTACAATAGAGTCAAAATATTCATTAAGATTCCCCAAAAATATCATACATGATTTAATTTTACTATTTAAATCTCATATACTTGATTTAGGGGGCATTTTATTAATTTAAAAAAACACCTAACCATCACCCTACTTTAGACCACGATCTAGTGAATCAATCCATTCCATTTTGGAAAACATTCTAGCACTTGGTAAATCATGCACTAACCTAACCCCTATAATGTGGGGATGGCCCCTTGGCCATTTTTTATAGACCATAGATTATATGGTGTGGTGAAGTTGTGCTCTATGTTTCTAGTTTGACCGCACAAATTTCTAATCACTCATCATATCACCAACCTCATTTTTCATCCAAACACCCCTCTAATAATATATGAAACAAGTCTAAGACACCCTGTTAGTTAAAGATACGTAATAAACCCCATATTTCCATATATTTGGGTAGAAATTGAGAAATACCATGTTATGAGAAGGGGATTATAGTTCCTTCCCACTATAATATCTATGTGGTGAGATATTCAGAATCTAATGTATAAGGATATTTGGATTTTCTAAAATAGTTGGAGATAGGAAAAATAAAATTTAATATGTCACATTATGTAATCAAATAAATGTAAAAAAAATTCTATTATTTATTATATAAAATTAAAATTAAAACCTCTAGAACACTGTAATCATTCCAATATGCAGTCAGTTTCCTCACAAGTAAAAAATTCCCAAAAATGGCATATTTCATTATACACTACAAAAATATATGAAAATTTATTCTATGATATTTATTTACTTATTTTACTCATTACACTAACTAATTGAAAAAATTTGAAAATTATTAATAATATATATTTATTGAGGAGGCTTCTTATGTATGTCTTTTAATTATATCAGTTACGTTTACATATATTAGGATACAATATATGGACTTGTATAATAAACTATGAAAAATATCATTTAACAAGAAAAAGAAAGTAAAATTCAAAAGATAAATGGTATTGTCACTTCAATATTTTAATGTAAAATATAATAAAGGTACCTATATAGTGGTCTTTACATTTAAAAATTTGTTTTACATTGATCAATTATAGATGTTTGGATTCTATTTGGACAAGAAATTAGCCATAAACCTCATGTTATCATCCTTAACACCCAGATACTCCATATTCCATAAAAATTAAAGGATTAAATATATGTAAAATCCAATCTATATCCATTTTAATATTATTCTCTAATAATATAGGGAAATTTAACATGGCTCCTCATCCCTTATGGAAAATAAAGATAATGATTGGGTTGATAATAACATGACTAGTTTAAGGTCAATAGTTCCTTTATAACATGATTCAAATATAAAAAGAATTCATGGATAACATAGTGAACATGATAATAATTTATTCTCATATATAAATAAAGGTCCCTGAAAAAGGAACAACAATGAGTTGAAGAATTAGTGAGAAAAATATTTTTCTTCAGCTATATTCATCACTGGATTTATAATTTTTAATTTATTATTTTGGTATTAAGTACAATGTGAAACCACCATATTTTTATTCAAATACATTATTCAAGGAAATTAAAAACTATTAAAAGAAGTGAGTGGAATTGTAATGGTTTCATAGAATGTGAGATTCTTATATCAGTATTGATAAGTTAAAAATATAGGATTTTCTAGTTGATTTATTATTGATAGACTATTATGTATTTTATGATTTAAAAATAATTTTTCCTAGTGTTTATTTAGACAAAATAAGACCTTATTACATTGTTCAAATTAATTTTATAATGTAATACTATACTAAATTAATATATTAGCAATATTTGAATCATTGATATCCAAATTGACAGTGAATATTGAATACAAAATATAATATTGAAATAATTTTAGTTTCTGATATTTCATAATCCAAAAAAATTAAAAGTATTTTTCTAGTATATACCAAAGGATATATAATAAAATATAATTTATTCAAATTTTATGATTTATGTAGATCATATGTTATGATATCCATGATATGGATATCATAGAATATGAAATTCATGCATCATAAAATAATCTATAATGATTCTATTTTGAGTATCATATAGTATGATATGAATATGATTACTTGAACATGTCTGTCCTCTCAAATAGATTTCATCAGTTGTAGTCCATTATGAATATACTATTCTGTCTTTTTATATTTTCAAGGAATGGGTTCAATTCATTCATCAACATGATGTAATTCATGGGTAAAATCTGATGAAACTGGGTGGGGGTGATGTAGTATTCATTCATTAAACACATCAAGGAGACCTATATAATGGAATGTGTTCCCTTTTTGATATATGATATGGTTAATGTGATTATCTATTTCAGGAAAATATTTCTATAATATCCCATTATCCTGATACATTGTTTATCCATTCTCAATGAAGGGGATAATTCCCTTTAGCAAACAAGAATTTTCCAGTTATGAACCGAGATCCATTGTTCATCCCCCCAGGGGATCTAGACATTATTTATTTTATTTGTGTGCACCATTGATAAAAATCCAAATAAGATGATGGAAACTTCGTATCTATTACAAAAATATCATTATTTTTTTATGTGTTTCATCTTTAAATATATATTGGTAATTTCCATGGGTTTCTTCCAATACCAATAATCATAAAATAACACCTGAATACTCACCAGTTATATTAAATCCAACGTATTCAAGGTTGAAATTTTTATATATACCATTTTTTATAAATAAATACATTTTTTAATTCATATGTATCATATTATATAACACGCTATAAATAAATTCTTCAGTTTCGATCAGCTTTAATGTATGACTGTGTTATATTGTAATTCAAAATATAATGCTTGCTTGTGTTTTTGAAATATCTCATAGGTTATGATATACAATATTTGAAAATATATTTTAACCATGGGATCATAAAAAATAAAGGCATGTACCATATTTAATATACCCACTATATCGTTAAATATGATAGGGGTTATATGATATCACTTATTATAAGTGAATATATGAGTCATATTATACAATTGAATATAATATCATAAAATATTATATATATGTGAATCTATATTACTCCACTATCATTCATATTTTATGATAGATAATATGATTATTAGTCATAAAATAGTAAATGTACAAAAAATTTAATTTTTTTTATTTTGAAACATTTCAATTTAATTTTAAATTTTTTGAAAATTTAAAAATATAATCCATTATAAATGTATTTTCCATTCCTAAATTGCATATAATGATTTTATAATCGTTTATAATGTTTTTTTAAAATAATTAATGTTTCTATTTATCATTTTATTCCTTTTATATTACTATATAGTACATTTTTTATCATATAATTTTTTTTATATTCTTAATTTATGTGATAAATTTCATTTCAAATATATATAAATGAATTAAATTTTAGGTATGACACTATATAATTTTTGTCTCATCTACATTGTACTTTGTTTTTTAGAGTTTCAATCTTGATAATCATAATTGAATATTGTTCTTTTTGTATTAGGAGTTAGATTTATCATGAATTGAATGAAATCTTGAGTAAATTCTCCCAAGGGATAGGGATTTAGGGTCAAACTACCCACCATCTAGGACGATTATCCCTTATTTATATAATATTTATTGTTTAGCTATATGTCTTTCTAAGATTACACATATGGAGATTTTCCATATCATATACCTCTATAACTTTAAATTAATGGTTCTTGTACCTTATTCATGCGTTGAAGTTTTATATATCTATATATGTTTGAATTATATTCATGTATTAATAAGATAAAATTGAGGATTATATAATGATATAGACACTAATGTGATGTAGAAACATTAATTTTGTTGATGGAATAGGGATTTGAAAAGTAAATCATTAGAAGAATTCATACATAATAGAATAAAAACAAGAGATGATAACTATTTAATAAATTTTAATAGATAGGAATTTAATATTAATTTTCTATATATTAAGATGATGTGACTATTTAAGGGATAAACCATTTTAAATTTTAAGTGGAATATTTATCACAAAGTGGAACTTCTCAATACCTCAATCTTATGACTGTGTAGGTGCTACCATACTGGGGAGCCTCTATATTACCTTATATATGAAACAAAAATAATGTGCATCACTCGATCATCCATGGTTGGGTTCTTCTATAAAATGGTGCCTCAGGGATGTCTTTTATTATCCGATTTTTAGTGTATTGTTTAGAATAAAACTAGATGGAAACCTATAAGATTTAGGATACTAGTGGAATATAGATGAATTTTTCACTATTATGGATACAAAAATGGATTTTGTCATTTAATTATCAAATAATTATAACTATTATTATGGATATGATTCTATACATAAATAAATGCGTGGGGAATAATTCTCTAGATGAATCATTACTTCATGAAATTTGGATCACGGATCAATAAATATATATGATTTATAGTGTTATAATTTTTAGTTTGAGGTAATTCATTCAAAAGTAATTGATGGAAAGATAAAATACATGATACTCACCCATAGATATTTCTTTGTTGTAGATTATGGATTACTCAAAAATAATAACATTGAGTCCCCATTTATTAATGAAGTATAAAATAGTCCTATATTGGTATATAGGCTCAATAATCATTCTTAATGAAATGAATTAAGAGCATGTAAGTATAAATATTAATGATATCAATTACATTAACATTTATTCTTGTTTATTAAATACCTTGTGTGAATCAAACATTTTTAATAACAATAAAAGACTAGAAAAAAGAGGGAATTTGTAAAGGTAGAAGTAGATCATCATGTCAGTAATGGAGAAAGAGTTTTTTCATTATATTTTAACACTTAGAATCTAATAAAACTAAGTGGATTACACATAGAATTTAAAAAAAATATGTATCCTCTACAAATAAAAATTTGATTTATATATGTTTTTGGATAAGAAGGGATTCTTATTATTTTTTATTAACAGTAATATTTATATATAAATTAATGTGATTTTTTATTGATTTAAAATATGATAAATATTTTAGACACTTTAAATATGAATATTATTGTTTATAAATTTCATAATAAGAATATCATAGTTTATTCTAATCCCACCTTTATTGGGAAATTTTTTTTGGACGTATAAATTAGAAGTGAATTAAAAAAAATCCATAGATATAGACTATCATACTAATTCAATTATGAATCATTTTGGAATTATGAATCATATTTATTATATAAAAAATACCAAATATACTTCTATCAAAATAGTTTAATGGGATATTATACTATTAGATCTCATATGTAGTGATATATGTAGAGCAATTAGTACTTATTCAAGTGGTGGTTTTAGGTACTTCTCTACCTTTATAGATGATATTAGTTCATATGAATATTTGTTTGTGAAGAAAAAAAATTCTGAAACAATCTAAATGCTTGAAGTGTTTCAAAATGAAAAAGAAAATCAACAAGATAAACTATTAGGATTCTCTGGTCGAATTGATACGGTGAGTACTTAAACCGGGAATTCAATGATAATATGAGATATTGTATAATTTTTTAACAACTGAATCCACATTAACTCATTAATAAAAATGTGTGTGTGAAGATAGGGATTGTAAAATTAAAAACATGTCTCAATCTATTTTTAATCAATGTGACCTTACTATTTCATTATGGGGATGTATTTTAAATCCTACTACATATTTTCTAAGCCAAACTCGATAGAAATAAATCAAAAATGCACTAGAATAGTTATGGTATTGAACTATCCCGCATTATAATTTATTTTTTATTGGGGATGAAAAGAATTTTTATGGTGTTTATCAATTTAAAATCCTGATTTTAGATATTAAATGTGATAATTTATTGGGTTTATCAAGGAAAATAAGGGAAATAATTTATATAACCATACTGATAACAAATTACTTGTGGTTGAATTTCTCACATTCCTTGAGTTTTAATTTTTCAATCATGGAGTTAGTGGGAGTAATGTTGATCTTTGTAAAATTCAAGACCAATTAATAATAAATTTTTCTAAGATATAGGTTGATATAGTTTCATAAAATTATATATAATAGGAACTAAATCAAGCCACACATGAACCTTAGATGTATGGTTGGATTGATTATTAACTAGTGAGATATAGATTTAATGTTTCTAATGTTAATGTGGTAATATTCGTAAATGATGAACCTAAAACCTACAAGGAGGCCTTTAAGGGTTATGATTCATATAAATGGTTAAAATTATAAGAATTAAATACGTACTCCATGTATACCATTCATATTTATAACATGGTAGATGTTCCTGAATGGGTGAGCCCCAAAGGGTATTAATGGGGTTTCATAAGAAAAAAAAGGATATTAGAGTCTATAACTACAAAGAATTCCTTGTTTTATAAGATTATAAAAATATCACAATGTTGACTATGAATAAATAATTTCACCTATTGGTATGATGACGTCCATTAATTTTGTCATTCCATAGTAAGTCATTTTAATTACGAGATATGTCAACTGGATTTAAAAATAAACTATTTAAATTTAAAATTTATTTTAGTAAATGAATATGTTATAAGACAAATGTTTTAATGTTACAAATGAGATGGATGATCAATGAAACCTATAACAACCAATTTAGGGATTGAGGTGGGCTTCTTAGAGTATTAATATCCATCTTCATGATAAAATATATTAGTTTGATTTTTTACTGAATTAAAATGATTCTTATATATATTAGAATATTAGTTTGATAATTGTAATATTCTTGATATCATGTAAGGATTACATATTGTGTATTGATAATAAAATCCAAACATTTCACTCCATTAATGTGTGGCTAGGTCAGTGCTTCTCAATGAATGACACGTGTGAATGTACCTACATTTGAGGTTTAAATATCAATAGTGATAAATCTTATTTTATTAGTGTACTCATTCATGACACTATAATTGGTCATTATTTAATGTGATTTAGAGTGGATAAGTCTAAGAATATGTCATAACTAGTAGTGCATAGCAAAAATATTAGGATGATTAAATATCCTTTTAAAGTGTTATTTAATAAGGATATAATTTACTATGCATCTTTTGTAGTATCTATCTATTATGATATGTTATATACTTGACCTGATGTTTCCGAAACTCTATGTATAACAAGTATATACCAATGAATTCATAATTTGAGTCATATTATTGTATTTAATAACATCATTGTTTACTTTAGAAGATCTAATCATATGTTCTGGGTCTATTGAGGATATGATGAGTTTTCTGTCAATTGTTACAAAGATGGTAGTTTCCAATCTAATATGGAAGGTATAAAGTCTCAATTTAGTTTTTTATTAAATGGTAGATCTATATCATTATGGATTATTAGAAAAGACACCATTTTAGGCACTACAATATAGAAATATTACATCTCTTAATTATATTATATAAAGGAATGTATTGGGATTGACAATTTTATCAAAGAGCTATACATTGTTCTGATCATTAAGGGAGAGATTGAGATTTTATATGATAAAAATGTAGAGGTTTATTAGAAAAAGGAACCTAAATCAAACTAAAATAAAAAATGAATCATTTTAAAGTACATGCTCATATGATAGATTATTGAGAGGGGTGACCTAAATATGTGATGCATGGAAACAAAAAACAATGTTGTTGATCCATTAGTGAATCTATTTCTATAAAAACTACATGAAGAATATGTAATATTAGTAGGAGTTTAACACATGAGTTATTTTTTCTAATAGTTTCAAATATATCATGTTATTATAAGAAATGTAATGTCCATTAATCATTCATTCATGTGTGATTCATTTTACTATACATAAATAGTAAAATTATTAAATACACATAAAATGAAACTATGAATTTTCCTAAATTGATCATCATAACATAGTATAATGGGTTGAAATGGAATGTTATTATTATCATAAATTGAATCTTGTACTCATTATAGTTGGTTTTATATAAGATACTTAAAATAGACTCACGGGGTAATATATAGAGAGTTACTACACGATTTGACCTAGTAATTTATATATCATGGAAAGTTATACATTCATTAAAAAATTGGGTGTTTGTTTGTTGGTAATAAAAAAATTTAATGGTTAGAGAGATAAATTTTTTGATAACCTTTATACATTGATACCCTTACTATACATGTCATAATTGACATAGATAATTAAGAGGTGGTTGGGTATGTTTTTTATCATTCTATCACATATAGTATAACTACCATGGGTTTTCACTTATATGTAATGTAAATACATCCATCCCTAGATTTATTATAGTAAGGAAATGCATGGACATAATTATTTGAGTCACATGTGATGTTCATTCTATATGCATGAGGGACAACTGATGTTATCATCCACTAGATTAATGACATGTGATTCATTTATTGACATGGCTAGTTTTTTCATTAATTAAGAAAAAATATATTTCTTATTGAATATAGACATTGTTCCATATATAGTGGTCAATCATTGTAATGGGAAAAGGGATTATAGTGGTATATATAAATTTTATGTGATACGTCTTTTTATAGACATTTTTTTATAAATATATGAATATGTTTAAGGGGGATCACACCCGAAGTTTTAGTATCTTGAGTTACATTATTTCTTTTCTACAGGACACTATTTGTTTATAGTTATGGATTATATATTTTATATATTTCTTCAATGAAACTATGTCTCATTACATCACACAATTATACCTTTATATATGGATTATGTTATTCATAAATTCTTTATTTCAGAATGAAGTGTGTTTGATGAAACATTATCTAAGAGTTATTTTGGATGGATTTAGAAAGAGTTGTGATGTATTTCATTGAGTCCAAATATAATTAATGTTAAAGTGTGATATTATTATATATTCACTTAAATATATTCATTTTTATTTTAAAATAGACTTAGATCATAGGATATTCCATCCATACAGTGGATATCATGGAATATTAAATACTTGTATCAAGAATTTTGATAGAAGGATTATTCTTCCTATAACATGTAGTTATATGAGAATATGATGGACGGTATATAATGAACACACATGTGGATCCTACTATGTGGTTTCCATGGATTCTAATCAATTATGAATGGATTATTATGTATTTTATACATTCATCAAATGACATCAATGTATTAATCAATGACACATAATTAATTGGTGGTATATAATAAAACCTAACCTGGTCAAAACATTCTTCATTAATTGAATCCATCAAGGAGGAATATATAAGGGAATGGTTTCCCTTATTTTGTGTAGGATAAAGTGGATATGAAAATTAGTTTCATAAAAACCTTTCGGTATTCTCTCATCTACTTGGTATGTCATTATTCATTTCTCATTGAAGGTTCAAGTTCCCCTTCAGTGTATGAAAGTCATCAAATTATGAGAAAACATACAAAGGAAGGTGTCCCCCATTTAAGTTGAGATTCATTTCCTTATAATTCATTATCACTATAAACCACGCTCTAGGGAAGATGGGGGACACTACTTTCATTTTCACGACCCCTTCCCACAAAGTGTACCCCTCCTAGGCTGGCAATGTGAGAAGAGAGATAATGACCCCCCGAGTCTCGCCTCCAATAGGCCTTGGGTTGGCGACTAGCACCGAGGGTATAATACACACACAAATGGGAGGCAATACCCTCTAAGAGAAGACATGAAGAAGAGAGAGATAGAATAGACTCCAATCAACTCCAACTCAAAACTGAAAAATAAAAGAAATCCAAGTGAATATATGAAATGTCATGAAAAAGTACTACAACTGAAAGGGGAAACTAAAAGTACCAAAAAAAAAGTAAAACGACAGCGACCACAAGCCCGAATAGCTCCTCCTCCAACCACAAGCTAGTAGTAACCAGCTTGATCTCCAACCTGCTCCAAGTGACCTGAAAAATAGTTTATATATACAAAGGGTGAGTATAACAGTATACTTAGTAGGATCCTCCCCAAGACTCTCGTGCAATAGTAAAGAAAGCATGCTAAAGCCTAGTGAATAACAAGTGAAACTAACTCATCACCTAAACAGTTATACTAAGTTCCCAACCTCACCATGGATACTCTCACTAAGTAACTCATACAAGAATATAGCATAAAGTAAAGATTATCAAGGGTACCCCGCTACTACTTCACCACCGGTTTGCCACTTTTCCCAACGACATAGGTCCTGTGCATCTCTCTCCAATGCTTGCCCGCAGACACCTGGGCTAAGCTCCACAATTTGCACCTCGTGCACCACAAAGGCTTGCCCGTAGACACCTGGGAGAAGCACCACACCATCCTCACAACCAAAAGCAACCGGGTAAGTTCCGGGAGCCACCACAGCCCGCATAACGTGTATCATACATCGGGTATTATACCTCAAGCCATTATAGCCCATACACCGAATAGGGATCCTCAAGCCATCACAACCTATACACATTACACCTATAGTAGTCCATAGGATACTATATCTAGAATATATGTGTGTGAAATAACCACAAGACATTACAGCCCTCTATACACATATATGGGTAAAACTAACCAGTGTGCCTACCGGCACAAAGATCTACCAAGAGAAGAGAGCGGGGTCAAAGGGGGTAGTCAGCCATACAACCACCCATCAGAATGTTGGGGAAAACACCCCCCCCAGGGCTCAAAATCCCCGGGGTGTTAGTTGCCCTTACCGACAAGGTGGAGTAGCGTATAGAAACACAAAAAGTACAGAATATATATGTAACTCACATCCACACTACGGGCATTACCTAGTCTTAGATACCACTACAGCTAACGTCTCTCAGACTCCAGGATGCTACTTCTAATACTAGGTATCCTATAAGCACACAAACATTTGAAGAGCTATATTAGATTACTCCATTCTCATTTTATCAGTTCCACTGTACATTAATTAATTCTTTAAACATTAATTAAGAATGAACAATTCCAAATTAAACTAAATTGGCATCACATTCAAAAACAACTGCTCCTTTTTAAGATTCACATCACCTTTAAATTCCAGCATCTCCATCCCCGTGGATTTTCACCATTTAATAAAAAATTCATTACAAAATTACTTTTCCATATTCCCAGGCATTCTAGAAAAGCATCATATGCTTCTAAACACAAAGGAGTCTCAACACGGTGAGTAGATATACTACCCGTCGAGTCTTTTCCGCCTATAGAAAGAGCATATACCCATTCTCCCTCGAGAGACTAAACACGGAAAGCATGTGGCATACCCCACGTGTCTTCGCCTCCTTCGGAATAAGGGTACCAAGACCAGCTGCCTTGAGCAATGGGGAAAATCAAAACAGATTAACATTCAAGAAAACCGCAAGCATCCATCAACCACATCCATCCCATTCCATCACCCCTGGTTTCCTCCCCGACACCCTCATGCATAAACTGATGCATCTCACCACTCTAGGCGTCATCTGCTGCCACAACCACAAGGCCTCCATGCCTCCACATATCACAACACCCCTCTAGGGTCACATCATAGCACAAGCAGCAGAAAAACAACAATCATAACCATAGGTTCCTGACCCTTTAACAAACAAGAGGGTAACTCAGAACCCTTTTAGAAATTCCCACATAATCTGGTCTTTAATCCATATTGAATTAGCATATATGTTATTCTTAGGTTCCAATTACGAGATACCTAATCAGTAAGCTATCACAAATAAATAACCATGCTTACTTCCCTAATTTGATTATCCTCAAATTAGAACAATTATAACAACGGTAATAACCAGATTAATTTACATGACCCTTTATCTTTAGCCAATTAATTAACAATTAATTCCGGATTTACGTTCATTATCAATTTATATCATGAATGAAAAACAAATCAAATAAAATCATAGATATCACTCTATCTAGGGAAACATGAGGTAAACCGTTATCACGGTATAAAGAAACAACACGCGATCAACCAATTCTTTTAATCGGGTTCAAGTATTTGATTAGGTCAATTTCATTGGGATCCAAAGTACTAAATCATGCTAATTCTAAAATTGCACATATACAATTAGAGAATACATGAATCCCCTACCTCGAAGAGTTCTTGACGTCCTTTATCCACACAATGGGTCACAATCCTCCTCTCACGACAACTTATTGGGAAGATTGACCGACACAGTTCGGTTGCATCCAAAACAGAGCAGAACCAATACTAGGAGTAAAGATTGATTGTGCAACTCCTATGGGAATGATTGACAGGTTCTAGAATTTCTTAGCTGTGAAAAAATGGAATGAACAAGGGAGAATGATATCTCGTCCCTTTTTAAGATTTAATGGGGCGACAGTTTAAGATCTGGTTAATTCTCCATTAAAAACGGATCGCATTAACCCATGCGGTTTGACCAAGTAAAATATTCCAAGCCTTAGGAATAATTAATATAGGATTAATGGCATTTGAATCGGCATTAATAGTCCCTAAAATAAGGCTTTAAATGTATTTTACGCCAAAGGAAACGTCAAAAGGGGAAAAACTGTAGGAATCTGGAAACACTGTTCACCCACTGTTACTGTACATGAAACTGATATGTGAAACTGATCTATCAGACCGATCTATGAAACCGATCTGTCAGACCGATCTGTGAAACCGATATGTGAAACTGATCTGTGAAACCGATCTGTGAAACCGATCTTTTAGACCGATCTGTGAAACCGATCACTGAAACCGATCTGTGAAACCGATCTGTGAAACTGATCTGTGAAACCGATCTGTGAAACTGATCTGTGAAACCGATCTCTGAAACCGATCTGTGAAACCGATCTGTCAGACCGATCTGTGAAACCGATCTGTGAAACCGATCTGTGAAACCGATCTGTGAAACCGATCTGTGAAACCGATCTGTGAAACCGATCTGTGAAACCGATCTGTCAGACCGACCTGTGAAACCGATCTGTGAAACCGATCTTTGAAACCGATCTATGAAACGGATCTCTGAAACCGATCTGTGAAACCGATCTGTCAGACCGATCTGTGAAACCGATCTCTGAAACCGATCTGTGAAACCGATCTGTGAAACCGATCTGTGAAACCGATCTGTCAGACTGATCTGTGAAACTGATCTGTCAGACCGATCTGTGACATCGATCTATCAGACCGATCTGTGAAACCGATCTGTCAGACCGATCTGTGAAACCGATCTGTCAGACCGATCTGTGAAACCGATCTGTCAGACCGATCTGTGAAACCGATCTGTCAGACCGATCTGTGAAACTGATCTATGAGACCGATCTGTCAGACCGATCGGTGAGACCGATCTGTTACTGTTCATTAAACTGGAAAATTGGCAAAGTGTTGGGGATAAGTCCCCTTGACCTCCCGGAACACCTCCAACACCAAAATTTCACAAAGTAATGGACTGGAGAGGTTCGAGACATTACATCAGACACCTCTCAAAACATTCTCGTCCTTGAGAATTTAAAACCATCCTGAGGAAAAGAGGGGTCCGAACAACCAACCCGTAAGATACCTCTCAGGGAAAAACCACCCTGAGTTGTTCTAAAGCTAGGACAAAACCACGACATCCAAGAGCAAGGGAACAAACAATCCATATCCATACCATTAAAACATAACATCACATGAAAAGTACATAAATAAAACATGAAATGTCCAACCACAAAGAAAACATCATTACATGAAAGGAGTTAATCATTAAACAACTCTGTGTACTAAGCACGTATCTATGACTCACGCTCCCATGTACTCTCCTCCATGACACCGTGTCGCCACAAGAAACGAACTA
The DNA here is from genome assembly GCA_963277665.1 of Viscum album. Lineage (NCBI taxonomy): Eukaryota > Viridiplantae > Streptophyta > Magnoliopsida > Santalales > Viscaceae > Viscum > Viscum album. Next base: position 2,009,448,184 of record OY728141.1, on the reverse strand, counting down.
AGGGGATAGAACGCCCATGCAACACCTTCTCCTTGCGGTCTTGGATCTCCACAGGTCGCTCCTCGAAGGTTGCATCATCATCAATATCGATCTCTCCCCAATCGATAACATGAGATTCATCCTGAAGATAACGACGGAGCTGTGATACATGGAAAACATCATGTATCCGACTCATCTGAGGGGGAAGTGCTACTCGATACGCCACAGCTCCAACACGAGATAACACCTCGAAAGGCCCAACAAACTGGGGTGAAATCTTACTTCCACGACCAAACCTTCGCTGCCCACGATGGGGAGTCACCTTTAGGAACACATGATCCCCAACATTAATCTCTAAGGGTCTCCTTCTTTGATCATCATATGATTTCTGACGATCCTGTGCTGTCTTCATCCTCTAACGAATCACCTGAACCATCTCTGTTGTATTCTGCACTAGTTATGGTCTGAGAATTGCTGACTCTCCGACCCCAGTCCAGCACAACGGAGAACGTCATGGCCGGCCATACAAGGCTTCAAACGGCGCCATACCGATGGTAGAGTGAATACTATTATTGTAAGCGAACTCTACCAAGGGTAAGTGCTTCATCCATGAACCTCCAAAATCAAGAACACAAGAGCGCAACATGTCTTCAAGAGTCTGGATGGTTCGCTCTGTCTGACCATCCGTTTGAGGATGAAAAGCAGTGCTAAGGAACAGTTGAGAGACAAAAGCATGATGGAGACCTATCCACACCCTAGAGGTAAAACAAGGATATCGATCAGAAATTATCATCCTAGGTACTCCATGAAGTCTCACCACCTCCTCTAGATACTGCCTCGACAAAACTTCCACTGAACTCAACTCCTTGATCGCTATAAAGTGGGCCGACTTTGTTAAATGATCCACTACCACCCATATAGCATCATGTCCTCCCGGAGCTCGAGGTAAACCTGTAACAAAGTCCATTGAGATGTCCTCCCACTTCCACTGAGGAATCTCTAATTGCCGGAGAAGACCACCAGGAACACGGTGTTCGGCCTTAACCTTCTGGCAGACTAAACATCGAGACACACACTCTCTAACCGTACGCTTCATCCCAAGCCACCAAAATAGACTCCTCAAGGATCGGTACATCTTCGTCACACGAGGATTTACTGCCAAGGGTGAACTATGGAACTCTCGGAGAACCGTCTCGCGCATCGCCAAGGGAACAAAAATCCTACCATGATACAACACTCGGTTTTGTTCATCCTCTGACCAACCATCAGGGGCCTCACCACAAACAACTTTGTCTCTCCAGACTTCCACCTCTAGATCACCCAACTGAGACTCTTCCACATTCTGCATCAGGGATGACTACATCGTCATCTGGAAAAGACAACCTCTACCCCCAACTTCTCCCATATCAAGATGCAAAGCTGATAGCTCTTCCATCATTCTCTAGGAATCACCAGATTCACGGACAACATCATTACGTGACTTTTGGCTTAGTGCATCAGCTACAACATTCCCTTTTCCAGGTGTAAACGGTATTTCAAAGTTGTATTTATGCAATAACTCTATCCACCGACGTTGCCGCAAGTTCCAGTCACGTTGGGAGAAAACATACCTCAAATTCTTATGAACGGTGAAAACCACAAAGTGCTCACCAATGAGGTAATGTCTCCACAACTTCAGGTCAAACACCATGGCTGCCAACTCAAGATCATGGGTGGCGTAGTTGCATTCATGGGGACACAACTACTGATACCCATAAGAAACAACTGACCTCTGCTGCATGAGAACATAGCCTAGCCCTAGATGTGAATCATCACAGAAAACATCAAACTGGACTCCCTCTGCTGGAAGACAAAGTACTGGAGCACTTACCAACATCTCCTTTAGATATTCGAAAGCTTCCTGACACTGATCAGTTTATATGAACTCTTGATCCTTCTTGGTCAAAGCTGTCATAGGAGTCGCAACTCGGGATAAATTGGCTACAAACCTCCTATAATAGCCTACGAGACCAAGGAAACTTCGCACCTCTGACACGGTCTTGGGGGATGCCCAAGACACCACTACTTCTATCTTAGAAGGATCCACAACTACTCCCTATTGGGACACAACATGCCCCAAGAAACGAACTTCTCGAGCCCAAAACTCACACTTGGACAACTTACCAAACAACTGATGTTGTAGAAGAACTCCCAAAACGGCTCGTAGATGCTCTGCATGCTCCACTTCAGATGTGGAGTACACAAGGATGTCATCGATGAAAACCACAACAAACTTGTCCAGGAATTCACGGAACACAACATTCATAAACCCCATGAAAACAGCTGGAGAATTCGTCACACCGAATGGCATTACAACAAACTCATACTGCCCATGACGACAACGGAAAGCAGTCTTTGGGATATTCTCATCCTTTACATGCATATGATGATATCCTGACAGCAAGTTGATCTCTGAGAACCAACTTGCACCCTTCAGTTGATCGAATAGGTCATCAATCTGTGGAAGAGGATAGAAGTTCTTTATTATCACTTTGTTTAATTGATGATAATCGACACACAACCACAAACTGCCGTCAGCCTTTTTCAAAAACAAAACTGTCACTCCCCACGGTGACACACTTGGCCGAACAAAACCACACTGCAACAGACCATCAAGCTGAAAACGTAGCTCTCGTAACTCAGAAGGGGCCATCCTATACGGAGACATAGAGACAGGAGACACTCCTGGCTGTAGCTCGATCCCAAACTCGATCTCTCATCGAGGGGGTAAGGATACAACCTCTTCTGGAAAGACTTCAGGGTACTCTTCTACGACCCTAGGAAACGCCAACTGTTGAACCTCTGAAAAACTCAGCACCACCCCAGCCATCATGGATGATAAGGATAAAACTCATCTATGACTCATCTGAGGATCTCTCTCACCAACAAACACCACTTTCTCTCCTTCTGCATCAAAGAAAACGACCTTCTTCCTGTAGCAATCCACAATAGCCTACACCGAATAAAACCAATCCATGCCGAGTATGACATCATATGGTTGTATTCATAAACATAGGAAATACCTCCAAGAGCGGTGTTGCCCCAACACTAGATCACAGTCTCTACATACTTCAAACATGTCGGCTCGACCTCCAACTAGCATAGTCAATGCCAAGGGCACTGGAAGCCTCTCTACCTCAAGTCCCAAAGCGTGGAAAAGGGTAGGTGATATTAAGGAGTGTGTTGATCCTGAATCAAACAAGGCATACACCAATGTTGAAAACAAGAAAAGGGTACCTCGAACGACATCTGGCTCACCGGGGGCTGGCAACGCTAGAGCATGAAGCTGACCACGACCTCCTCCACGGCCTCTCTGACCCTGATAAGGACCACCGACACGGCCGCGCTCTGCTCTCTGAGGACGGGGAGCGTCATGGGGCTGTCCTCTACCTGCTCCATCTACCCTCTGGTGATCAAAAGCTGGTGCAACCTGCTGCTGCTGCCTCGGCTAGAACTGCCTCAACGGAAGAACATGGAGCGGAGCACCCGATGCACGATGACTGCTCTGAAAAGTCAGGCACTCCCGCTGCTGATGCCCACAACCACCACAAGAAAAACAAGCACCTAATCCCTTGGCATAGGCCTGAGAGTTGCTGCCTTCGGAGAAATGAGATGGAAAGGGCTGGGACCTACCCCCAAGTGAACGGAAACTCTTCTTCCCTGAAAACTGGGATCCCCAGACCACATCTTTTCTTCATGAGGAATCATGACGATTCCCCTCTCGTGACGATCTGGTCCTGGCCAAAATCCTCTCAACAACCTCTTCCCTCGCCAACACCTCGAGATATGTCTTCATCATAAATGGGGTGACCTGGCGCTGGATCTCTGGACGTGAAGCCTCCTCAAAATGCCTCTCCCTAGCCTCCTCATCTGGTAACAGGTCTGAAGCATATCATAGAAGGTTCCTGAAACGGATTCCAAACTCTCGAACACTGAAGCTCCCCTGTCGAAGGGTAAGAAGCTCCTGGCGACTGGACGCCTTCGTAGTCGAAGAAAGAAACTCGACTCTAAACGTGTCTCGAAACTCCTCCCATTAGATCGCTGACTCCTCACGATCCCTGAGGAACAAGAACCACCACTGTCTCGCTGCTCCACGCAGCATCGTCACAACCAAGGACACCCAATGTTCCTTCTGAGCACGAATCGAACTGAAGCCTATCTCGACCTCCTCCAACCAGTCTTCTGTGACTACATCTGAAACGGAGCCCTCGTACTTCTATAGACTCTGGCGCTGAAACTCTCGGAGTGTCTTCCCCCAAGTGTCATCTTCGTCAACCTCTACCCGGTGGTGATCTGCTAGAACAGGCTGCTGGGCATCTTCTAAGCAAACCTGACGAGGACATCGACCTGGAGCCATACCTATAAATTGACAATTGTTAGAGATCCTAAGCCTGAAATATGGAAGACTCATAATTAATTAATTAATTATTTTGTTTTGTTAATTTTAGGTTACCTATCCCAAGGTCTACCCTTTCAAACATAGGCGCAAAGAATAATGATGCATGATCCTTTCCTAGGTCTATACCCTGAAACCAGTATCACTTTGTTTAGTAGCCATCGTAAACATAAAGGTCCGTGCAACAGATCATAGGGGGCCATAAACGCCTATGTCTCTGCCGGTCTCCAGTGTTTACCCCACTTGCTAAACATGAATGACACTGTTTCCCTACCATCCCATGCATCCTCACCTGTGCCTAACTCCAAACTCCATCCTATCCCTCAACCAGACCTCTGATACCACTCTGTCACGACCCCCTTCCCACAAAGTGTACCCCTCCTGGGCCGGCAATGTGAGAAGAGAGATAATGACCCCCAAGTCCCGCCTACAGTAGGCCTTGGGTTGGTGACTAGCACCGAGGGTATAATATACACACAAATGGGAGGCATTACCCTCTAAGAGAACACATGCAGAAGAGAGAGATAGAATAGACTCCAATCAACTCCAACTCAAAACTGAAAAATAAAAGAAATCCAAGTGCATATATGAAATGTCATGAAAAAGTACTACAAATGAAAGGGGAATCTAAAAGTACCAAAAATAAAGTAAAACGGCAGTGACCACAATCCCGAACATCTCCTCCTCCAACCACAAGCTGGTAGTAACCAGCTTGATCTCCAACCTACTCCAAGTGACCTGAAAAATAGTTTATATATACAAAGGGTGAGTATAACAGTATACTCAGTAGGATCCTCCCCAAGCCTCTCGTGAAAAAGTAAAGAAAGAATGCTAAAGCCTAGTAAATAACAAGTGAAACTAACTCGTCACCTAAACAGTTATACTAAGTTCCCATCCTCACCATGGATACTCTCACCAAGTAACGCATACAAGAATATAGCATAATGTAAAGATTATCAAGGGTACCCCGCTACTACTTCCACACCGGTTTGCCGCTTTTCCCCAACGACATAGGTCATGTGCATCTCTCTCCAAGGCTATCCCGCAGACACCTGGGCTAAGCTCCACAATTTTCACCTCGTGCACCACAAAGGCTTGCCCGCAGACACTTGGGCGAAACACCACACCATCCTCACAACCAAAAGAAACCGGTTAAGTTCCGGGAGCCACCACAGCCCGGATAACGTGTATCATACATTAGGTATTATACCTCAAGCCATTATAGCCCATACACCGAATAGGGATCCTCAAGCCATCATAGCATATACACGTTACACCTATAGTAGTCCATAGGATACTATATCCAGAATATATGTGTGTGAAATAACCACAAGCCATTACAACCATCTACACACATATATGGGTAAAACTAACCAGTGTGCCTACCAGCACAAAGATCTACCAACAGAAGAGAGTGGGGTCAAAGGGGGTAGTCATCCATCCAACCTCCCATCAGAATGTTGGGGAAAACACCCCCCATGGCTCAAAATCCCCGGGGTGTCAGTTTCCCTTACCGAAAGGGTGGAGTAGCGTATAGAATCACAAAAATTACAGAATATATATGTAACTCACATCCATACTACGTGCATTACCTAGTCTAAGATACCACTGCAGCTAACGTCTCCCAGACTCCAGGCTGCTACTTCTAAGACTAGGTATCCTATAAGCACACAAACATTTGAAGAGCTTTATTAGATTAATCCATTATCATTTTATCAGTTCCACTGTACATTAATTAATTCTTTAAACATTAATTATGAATGAACAATTCCACATTAAACTGAATTGGAATCACATTCAAAAACACCTGCTCCTTTTTAAGATTCACATCACCTTTAAATTCCAGCATCTCCATCCCTGTGGATTTTCACCATTTAATCAAAAATTCATTACAGAATTACTTTTCCATATTCCCAGGAATTCTAGAAAAGCATCCTATGCTTCTAAACACAAAGGAGGCTCAACACAGTGAGTATATATACTACCCTTCGAGTCTTTTCCACCTATCGAAAGAGCATATACCCATTCTCCCTTGAGAGGCTAAACACAGAAAGAACGTGGCATACCCCGCGCGTCTTCGCCTCCTTCGGAAGAAGGGTAGAAAGACCAGATACCTTGAGCAATGGGGAAAAGCAAAGCAGATTAACATTCAAAAAAACTGCAAGCATCCAACAACCACATCCATCCCATTCCATCACCCCTAGTGTCCTCCCCGACACCCACATGCATAAACTGATGCATCTCGCCACTCTAGGCGTCATCTGCTACCACAACCACAAGGCCTCCATGCCTCCACATATCACAACACCCCTCCATGGTCACATCATAGCACAAGCAACAAAAAAACAACAATCATAACCATGGGCTCTTGACCCTTTAACAAACAAGAGGGTAACTCAGAACCCTTTTAGAAATTCCCACATAATCTGGTCTTTAATCCATATTGAATTAGCATATATGTTATTCGTAGGTTCCAATTACGGGATACCTAATCAGTAAGCTATCACAAATAAATAAGCATGCTTACTTCCCTAATTTGATTATCCTCAAATTAGAACAATTATAACAACGGTAATAACCAGATTAATTTGCATGCCCCTTTATCTTTACCCAATTAATTAACAATTAATTCCGGATTTACGTTCATTATCAATTTCTATCATGAACGAACAATAAATCAAAGAAAATCATAGATATCACTCTATCTAGGAAAACATGAGGTAAACCGTTATCACGGTATAAAGAAACAACACGTGATCAACCAATTCTTTTAATCAGGTTCAAGTATTTAATTAGGTCAATTTCATTGTGATCCAAAGGACTAAATCATGCTAATTCTACAATTGCACATATACAATTAGAGAAGCCATGAATCCCCTACCTCGAAGAGTTATTGACGTCCCTTATCCACACAACGGGTCACAATCCTCCCCTCACAACAACTTATTGGGAAGATTGACCGACACAGTTCGGTTGCATCCAAAACAGAGCAGAACCAATCCTTGGAGTAAAGATTGATTGTGCAACTCCTACGGGAATGATTGAAAGGTTCTAGCGTCTCTTAGCTAAGAACAAATGGAATGAATAAGGGAGAATGATATCTCGTCCCTTTTTAAGATTTAATGGGGTGACAATTTAAGATACAGTTAATTCTCCATTAAAAACGGATCGCATTAACCCACGCGGTTTGACCAAGTAAAATATTCCAAGCATTAGGAATAATTAATATAGGATTTATGGCATTTGAATCGGCCTTTAGATTCCTTAAAATAAGGCTTTAAATGTATTTTACGCCAAAGGAAACATCAAAAGGGGCAAAATTGTAGGAATCTGGAAACACTGTTCACCCACCGTTACTGTACAAGAAACTGATCTGTCAGATCGATCTCTGAAACCGATCTGTCAGACCGATCTGTGAAACCGATCTGTGAAACCGATCTGTCAGACTGATCTGTGAAACTGATCTCTGAAACTGATCTCTGAAACCGATCTGTGAAACCGATCTGTCAGACCGATCTGTGAAACCGATCTGTGACACCGATCTGTGAAACCGATCTGTGACACCGATCTGTGAAACCGATCTGTCAGACCGACCTGTGAAACCGATCTGTCAGACCGATCTGTGAAACCGATCTGTGAAACCGATCCGTGAAACCGATCTTTGAAACCGATCTGTGAAACCGATCTATCAGACCGATCTGTGAAACCAATCTGTGAAACCGATCTGTGAAACCGATATGTGAAACTGATCTGTGAAACCGATCTGTCAGACCGATCTGTGAAACCGATCTGTCAGACCGATCTGTGAAACCGATCTGTCAGACCGATCTGTGAAACCAATCTGTGAAACCGATCTATCAGACCAATCTGTGAAACTGATCTGTCAGACCGATCTGTGAAACCGATCTGTCAGACCGATCTGTGAAACTGATCTCTGAGACCGATCTGTCAGACCGATCGGTGAGACCGATCAGTTACTGTTCATAAAACTGGAAAATTGGAAAAGTGTTGGGGATAAGTCCCCTTGACCTCCCGGAACACCTCCAACACCAAAATTTCACAAAGTAATGGACCGGAGAGGTACGGGGCATTACATTCATGTTACAAGTATGCCATACATTTTTTTCTTTTTTTGTTTTTGATCCTTTAATAAAGATTTGGTATTTTCATTGGTTGTTTCAAATAAAAATTATTAGTGGATGATCCCATAAAACCCATAATATAACAAAAAGTATGTCTCATATATTATTCTCTAAAACTAGTTACTTAACATATATAATTTTATGATTTAGATAAATAACCGTTTAGAAATAATGGTATGCCACAAAATCTTCTGAGCTAGTTTAGAAATAACACATGATTTATTCTAAGGATAATATAGTGGTAAATTATTGTACACTATGAAATTTTATTATAATATTTTAGATATTATTAGTGTAGACATGAATAAACCTTGTAAAATATATAAGATCTTTTGGATGGTAATGTTAGGGAATATCTTGACCATGTATTCATTGATTAGTAAATGTCATTTAAACCTTCTCTTGGATCTAAATTACTATGTACCCATCAAAGACCTGAAGATAGTACATAGATGATCACTGAGGATTAAAATAGGAATTTAAAGTATTCCCTAACATATTTCATGAAAGTTTTTCAAATAGTAGAAAAAAATAACACCATATGTCAATCATTGTGACAAAAGGTTTCACATAATTGATTATATAAATGAAATACAATAGGTTATAGAATCAGGTGTTTTGATTATATCTATTTATTAAATTTTTATTTAGATAAAAATTTATATTAAGTAAAGAGACTATGCATATCACTATCAGTTCCCTTTTAGTAACTCATGGTATCTACATCCGTACGATAGAAATGTATTAGTATATATAGGATAAAGTTTTCTATAATGTGTATGAATATTTATTTTTATATAATGGGGGTATAATTTAATTCAATGAGCATAAGTTTATTGGTGTGAATTATTGGGAAATGGAATAGTGTAATCTGTTATTTTCAATGGGGGAGTTATTCAGGAGACACATATATCATTATGAATTTTAAAGAAGTGGTACTTTTATATTCACAAAGAGTGATGATTTATTATTTTATTAAAATAATGAATCCTACATGTAATTTGATATTTTAATTAGGATAATGTTTAATTTTTATATGAATTTTAAGATAGATTCCATGTACCAAATAAAATTCCCATATTTTTTGTAGTTTCTTACGTTGATATATATGTATTTCAGTAGTATTTAAGACAATCTAGTCATTTATATATAGAATTATTTTTTTCATGTTTTCATAATAGGTTATAGGTATAAATATTATCTTACCAAACAAATATATTAGTTACATATGAAATATATATGTTTACTCTTTTAGTTAATTAATTTTAATGATAATTTCTACTTGATTTAGATAAATTGGAAACCAAATTACGTTGAAATTAGATGTATAAACAAAGATCTTTGAGGTTGTTTAGATTATTTCAGAGTATATAAATTATAAAAGTATTTAAAAATTGTAGGTAGAATGATTCAATAGAGAATCATTGTTTATGTCACATGGAATGAAATATCCCGAAGATGATATATAAAAACCCATGAGGTTATTCTTGTAAATAAAAATCTACATATTCAAAAGATTATTTTTTAAACTATCTATCATTACATGATTTTTACATTGGAGGGGTTTTTAATATGTGAATATAATATATGAATAATATAAAATAAATCCAATATAACTCCACAGAATTTTCATTGAAACTAACTAATAGTGCACAATAAACTAGAATTTGATGGGTCCTTTATTATTATAAAAGTGTGATTTATACTTTCAAATGGGATATTAAAATATCCTTCCTTCATATAAATTTAATCTTATAAAATAGTGAAGCTATGGTAATATTCAATAATATATTATTATTGTACATAGTTGAAACTTTATACATAGATCTCGTATTTTTGGCTTCTTATAACATCCCGAAACAAACCCCTTAGCATTGGTGACATCAGAATTCTAAAAACCTTAGGTGCTTCCTCCAGACAAAAATTTATTGAAATAAATATTGAGGGTATACATAAAAATCTTAGGGGTGGGAGATTTACCGTTTTTATACAACTACTCTAGTAAATACAATAATAATAAATAACCATAAATATGATCTCAGAATGATAACAAGACCAACACTCATAACATAACTTAAAGTATTCAAAGTGAAAAAATAAAAAAATGAAAGCAAAACTAAGTCAGAAAGACTGAAACAAAAATATGAAAAAATTTATATATGTATAAATAAATTATACTCCATCACCAAATATTCCCATTCTTTATGAAAGAACTCGTTTTTTAATAATTTAATTTTGATTAGAAATTTGAAATTTTGATTTTAGATGATTAAAAGGGGTAAAATGGTTATTTTTCCCTATAATATGTTCATTGATATTTTTTTTATAACTCTATTTTTTCTAGGATATGGGTTTCACCTAAGGGTTGGAGTTGGGTTGAATTTTGAACTGGCCAAATATTCATGGAATTGTTAATAATTAATATTTAATTAATAAAATATTAATTTATTTTCATGTGTTCGTTCAAATATATCATTTTAATGGAGAATCATATTAATATTATGTCACATATGTTTTGTTAAAAATGTGGTGTTTTCTTTGGTGATTCCTGAACTCTTGTAGAGAATTGGGGTCGGGCTTGGGTCCCTTTTCCTTTTTCATTTCTTTTTTTCATTTCTTTCTTTTATTTTATTTTATTTCCCTATATTTACATTTTCACCTCCCAATATGTGAGAATTATTGGTCATGAGCATGGTATAGAAAAAGAAATTTAGATAGTGGGAGGTGGTGATATAATAATGTAGGTACCATTGTGGTTCTTGGGTGAAGCCGGATCACCTTGCGACAATAGTGGATTGTGAAAACATGTGAAGTATTGGTGGATTCTTCCCAAAGGTAAGATGATTTTATGTTTTACTATAATTACCCATTTATGTGGAATTTTAATTTTTTAAACTCCCATTATCATTAATTAGGACACCTTTAATTTGAACCAAGTGATTTTTGGGAGAAAATGTGGTTTCGAGCTGACTAGATGCATTTCCCATCTAGAAATCCCAATCACATGGTGTGTAATTCACATAACACACATAGTATGTTATTCCTATATGGGGAAGATTATATTCTATAAGTACAGTACATGTATAGGGTATTAAATCCTTGTAAAGGGACTTGGTCATGTAACTAAGTTTCGAACTCGATATTTTGTGTAGGGGAACATGGCTTTATAGAGTACAAGACCAGAACCTATGTCACCCTCACACTCTATATTGGTACACGAACATGATATATACATGGAAATGCCATTTATGGTACATAGGATGGTAAACTATTTAGATTACACATTATATACATGTCTTACACACCATGTACATGGGACTTTTCATTCCATTTACATCTGTAGTACACACCCAGGTGCAACTTTGATGGTACACACCATATACAAGAGTACACAAAGTGTGTACTCCTCACTTGCATCCCTTTTAAGGTTCTTCATATATTCATACCTATGAGTTATAATTGTACACAAGATTAGTCCATTTTTATTATCCTTAAGCGTATATCTTGACGGTGAACCCCTTGAGGTTATTTGATGACTCCTAGGAGGTGTTGAAGGATTTTAACTAAAAAGAGAGGTTCTTTATATTGTAATTAAATGCATTTATCTTCTTAGAGTGATACACTTTTATCTAGGATATACCATTAGATATCTCTCTTAACCAGTTATTCCATAGATCATCCATTTATGATGTAACCCCTAAAAGATGTGGCCTTCCAGATTGGGAGGCTATGAGATTAGTTATATTTAAAGATCCCATGTATAATGCCTTTTCAAATGTTTTAACCCACAGGATCTCAGGTACAATTCCTCTATATTACTACTATTATTGAGGGATACCTATGTGATATATTAAATTATATTATATGTTAGTGATTCCCCTGTAGCATTCCTCTATCTTCTCAAAATTCTGAGGATCCAGTGTAGTATGCCACTATCTACATACTCTGTTATTGATGGTCCCTTGTAGGACTCCTTTTCTAATTCACATTTCCGAGAATCCCATGAAGGGTACTTATGCATATTTACTATTACAGATTTCATGTAGGATTCCTTATTTTACCTTAAATTCTTTGGATCCTAATTTGGATTGCTATCATATTTTATGACATTAGGGGCACAGTGGGTGCCCCAATGCTTGAAGGACCATAATATAGTATGTTAGGTTTGAGTAGAGATGGTAGAACATGTCACATTAGATCCTATTCCAAACATTAAATACTTATAGTTTGTGATGGTAGTGGTGGATTTAGGGAATCTCCCACCCTCACACTTTTATTTGTACATAAATTTTATATTGGATACAATAATGATTACCTCAGGATATTCCTATATTATGGATGATGATTCTGATATGATGAAGCATTTAAATTTAGGATGTATATATTTAATTCTTGGGATCCATCTTATTTTTTTATTTGGATCTCCATATATATTTCCTGGGGTATATCTTCTAAACCTTTTACATGAACAATATTTATATCCTTAGGATGACCAAATGTATTTCTGATGATCTAGATTTTGATCCCCATTGATTATGATATTTGAGTATATAGTACAATTTATTATTATATTTGGGGATGATTTCCCTTTTATTATGATGTTTGGTCATGGATTTCCTTTTGACTATGAGACTAGAGTGATTGGGATGATCATTATCCACATGATTGATTACTTGATCATGGTGGTGGTCATAGAGCTCTAACCATTTATGTTACATATACTAATGTATGATTAAGATATCTTGATTTAATTGTATGATTACACTCTCCCACATCAATTACATGAACATGGTGTTGGGAATGGAACTCCAAACCCTTGATGGACACACATGGATGATTACACTATACCAATAAAAAACATGGATGATCTATATGGTAGTATGGATGCACCATTAATACATTTCCTAGAGGTACGTCATGAGGATATGGTTTTTGATCCACTTATAAGGATGAATTTTGAGAATATACTTGGGTCCACAGAGTATTCTATTACAAATTGTCTAAGGTTGAGAATATTAAAGATTTATATGAGACATATTGTCATGAATGGAAATAGTTCGCAATATTGGTCTCAAACACCAAATTTAATTTACATGTATTAAGTGGGAGAATGTCCATATAATTGAACATTTATAATATTATGTGTTGGTTTATAGAATCTTTTATTACGGTAATTGGAGGTGAGTAAAGGTTAACCTAGGGTTACGATATGTATCCACCTAAGGTGACATATTTTTCTCAACTATATTTCTTGTGCTAGTAGAATCTTGTATTATCGATTGGGATTACAAACCCAAAGATCAATTCGAATGTGGAATAGATTGAGTGGTGTGACAACCATCTCAAATCCATTTTTATGGGATGTCCAAATGATCGGGAATATGGACCCATGTATCGACAGATGTTGGTTATTTATTTCCTCAATCCTATATTTGTGTATACATGTTTATGTATATATATATATATATGGGAATATATATATACAAAAATAAAAAATATATACATGATAAACATTTCCCAATTTACCAAAATTGCATACATAGAGATCAATTATTGTTTCACTAGAACTTATTTAATTTATCATTTTAGGTGCGTCTCATATAGGATAAGCATATTACATGGGCATGTATTTATAAAATCATATTTGTAGGTTAATTATTGGGGTGGCCTGGTGGGTTTATTTCTCACCCCAATGTGTGAACATCGATGTTCATGCACACCATATGTCTTATTTTTAAGTTGATAATTTATTACATGATGGATATGGTTGAGGTACATGGTTTCTAGATCAACTGGAGCCACATGTGGGGATTCTTGTGATCAGGTTAGAGCATCATGAAAATGTCATGGAGACCAATTTTGTGGTATCAATTGGGGTTAGTACACAAAACTTTTATTTTATAGTAGTTTATTTTATATACTCTTGTATGTATGGACAGACCAGTGGGTGACCAATATTATATGTATGAAATCATTTTTAGGGTTTCTATAATATGTAATTTATTATTAAATCATGTTCTATTTTACTTTATATATTACTTCATCACTTCATTTTTTACTACTTGGATGATATTTAGCAATTTACATTGTTGTTGATATGATATGGGATGATAGTTTCTATAAGTAAACACTTTAGGACCTCACTTCTATCTGAAGGAATCTTGTGTATGAAGAATCATTCTTGAGAAATTGTGAAAAAAATGGCTTGGAGAACTAGTTTAGTGTCATCTAGGGTTTATCATTTCAAATTCGTATCTGAGGTATTTCTATCCTTTTTATTTACAATTATGTATATAGTAGAAAGGAGTATTAGGTATGTGTTAGAACATGTGATGGATATTATACTCAAGTGTTGATAACACTTTTTCTAAAAATAAGTCATGGTTTCCAAGGGTTTGAGATTGTTATTATAATATGGGATGTTACATTCTCATATGATTCTTTAGCTCCATTCATGTTTTGTGGATGTTGTAATTTATTATATATTTCTAGGTCTTAGTATTTTTAAATTGGCCAATACTGATTTTTAAACTTGGATAGAAAAGGAAAGGGGCATCTCATGCATCATATTTAGAACATATGGATCAGATGTTATAGGAAGTATAGTGTGTGATTTTTCTAATGATAGAGTCAAATATATTAATATCTAAAAAATAGTTTATTGTTATATAGGTTTTTGTGGGATTATACTCAAGAAAGATGTATTGAATATATATTTCATTCTGATTGAAGGTGATGTGGATATACATTTATAAGAGTTATGGTGGGGTTGGAGAGCCAATCCTCATGCACAGTTGGTGCAATAACACTTTTAGGTTGATATGTCAGGTGATGCCCATTTTTTGGACCCCTCGTATGATGTTGTTTCTTAGGTTAAGCAGTTTAAAATGTAAAAACTACACTTGAATTTTTTTTTCATATCTTGGAATGAAAATATACATAAAAAAACTTCATTTTTGTTATCAATTTGCATCACTCAGTACAATGGTGATAGGTACCAGGATGTTTCCCATGAGCTGGTCTTTGAGGGGGTATTACCTTATAGAATTCCCAGTGAGTATTAGTTCAATATATATTCTATGTTGGTATCATGATGTCCATGGAATTTTTCCTTGTGAGTATTCTAAAAGAGTAATAATTCCCTTTTAGGATGATTATGGATTATAATGACACTTTTCGATCAATTATTCCCTTACGCACCCTATAGAGGTTTGATGTTTTGGGCTAGGTGGTTTGATATTATTACCCAATTGTGAGACTTGATAGGTAGGGATAGGTGGGAAACCTGGAGTCCAATATTATTAATTAAACCCTTGTAGTCGATGTTTAATTTTGTTGAGGGAAACACATGAGTGTTTGTAGACCAGGTTTATGGATGCATTTTTAGTAAATGAGAAGGGTTATTCACTTATTCGATATAAATGCATGGTTAGTTATCATGTTTTGTGATTTTAGAATATTGATTCCTTTTTATTTTGAAAAAGCACCTAAAGTGCTTGATTTTTGAGACTGTATTTCATGGGAATGAATTTTTGGGTTCCTTTCCCTATTGAATAATGTTTTTTCTATTGATAATATTGTTATTGAAAATCTAGACTCTTATAAATAGATTTATGGTGAGTGAAAGGTGTTTTTCAGATAAATTGTTGCATGGTAAAGGTATCATATTTTGAATATGTGTCATAAGGGAGAATCTAGATTAATGATATATATTTACCATGTATCACTCTTAGATTAGCCTTATAATTGATGACATCTAGGATCAGGCGTTGGGTGAGGAAGACATGTGTCACTTACAAGTGGTATTGTTAAAATCTAAAATTAGTGATCGGTCATGTACCAGCTGAGGATCGATAGTTTAATGAAATAATATGGGAATGGTTTCCCAGGATTCATGATAAATTGATAAATGACCCTCAATGATAGATGAGACTTCAAGGATAAATAAGGTTACATGATATGGTTAACCCATTCTTGGATCTAGACAGTCATTGTCAGGATATGTGGCATCATGGGTCGATAAATGGCTGGTTCAACCTACTATATGTTAGAATCGATCAAGAGAGATATAATTGAATAAAAATGGATTATTAGTATTCTATTTGTTATAGATGGTAATGATCTATCTTGAATTCATCATTAAAACATTGATAGATTGTCATCTCTACATTGATCAGGTTTTAATTTGAAATATCTTTCATGGATTAATGAGGGAACCCACTGAGGTTGCGTTTGAGGTGGAGTGTATGGAATTCTATTTGGTGGGGGTTCACCATTAGAAATATGGGGGTAGTGAACATTTTTTTAGTTGAAATTTAGGGATGTAAGAGCATGAACTACTGATATTAATTCCAGTTTTTAGTCACATATCAGTTTATTCCTATTGTGAGGATCACCATATCACTAACAGTGAAGTATCTCCCATTTATGATTATTGTTGATGTTATGAGACTGGTCATTGGATGGAAAATACAATATAGTTTCAAATATTCTAAATATTGGAGAAGGAATTCTAGTTTAACCCCTAAGGATTCTCGGGGATGATAAAGTGTATAGTGGGGAGACTTTAAAACATATTTTTTCAGATAGAAGTTTTTAGAAGGATTTTGATTTTTTACTTTCAAATAATTTTAATGTTTAAAATGATCATTTTACCATAAAATATGATCTTGTATAATTTTTTAACCACTCCATTGGTCATAGAATATGGTTTTAAACCTAGTTAAAAAGTTGACTGGAATTCTAAATAGATTTCATTTTCATTGAATAATTAATATTAAATTAATTACATATTAATTTTTTTGAACACATTCATTAAAATAAATATTTTGAATGAAGTTTCATATTGAGATTTTATCTCCTCTTTTGATTCATGAATGGGGATTTTTTTCATTTGGGATGCATAAAATATTGTGGGGTGTTGGGGCTGTTTTCTAGCCAGATTTTTATTTTATTTTATTTTATTTATTTTCTTTAGATTCTGTTTTTTCTTATGTGGATTATTGTGTCTTTCCCCCCTATGGGCCTCCTATTTTGTATGATTGCGAGATAATGGGAGATTAATTGAGAGAGTTAGAATAAGGGATATACCAACATGGAGATTCAGAGTACCCAGATTGTTGTGCAGCTAATGTGGACCACAGAAATGGGAGAATCTTTAAAGAAATCCACCCAAAGATGTGTCATTTCTATGTTTTCCCATAAAACCCATTATATTTTATTTTTTATGTTTCAACCCCAATTATAACTAATTTCGATCAGTATATGGTTAATATATATGTTTTAGATATAAAAAAGGTGTTTCGGGCTAACTAAAAGTGTTTTTTATTCAGAAATCCGGATCACATGGAGTTTATTTTTAAGGAATATACACCGTGTGTTCTCACTATTTAGGGAAGATTTTCACCCCCTGATATTTTTATGAGATATACTATTTTAAACCTCATTGATATTTTTTGATATAAGTTATAGGAATATTATATTGTGCTTCATGAAACACCAACATAGCTTGTGGTATATGCAGGAATATTCTTGGCTTGTCTTACACACAATTTCAAATTCTTTTTATATATTACATTCCACGCAAGATTGAGTTTAAGAGAACAAATAAATATTATTATCTTACCATATAACCTAAAAATTATAATGGTGAGTGTGAATAATATTATCTGATTTATGAAAATATTCTCTACACATGTATATATAATTAATTATTTTGGGAATAGTTAATTATAAATGAAAATAAAACCCTTCTGAATAAAAGAATGTTTTTTTCTAAAAAACTATTTAAATCCAAATATATGAGTTATAAAAGTAATAAAATCTCTCTTGATGTATTTTATAAATTATATATATATATATATAATATTCAATATAATTATTAAAAATTATCTTATATTTTTTCTAAACATGATATAAGAACAAATTTAATTTGTTGGATAATAGAAGTATTATTAAAAAAAATACTGTCTTTCCACCTTTAGATATAAAACACTTTTTAAATCATGTTTTAAACACATTTTTATATTATATTTGAAAAAAAAATATTCTTTGAAATAGTATTATAAAAATTAACATAGGGTAATTTTTTTGGTATTTTTCTGAAATAATTCTTTTTTTGATGAATAATGGAAAATACTACATTATAGTTAAAATCTGTTTTTTCATTTAAATAAATATTATTCTTTAAAATGATTTTCTAATGTCACATTAGATCAATAATACATGAATTAATCCAATATAAGTCATTGGGATAATATTTATATTAAAATTTTATAAAAAAAATAATTGATCTTTTAATGTCTCTTTTACCCACCTTCTCGCCACATCTGGGGGACTAGCATTAAAGGTAATTTTACTGCCTCTATGAATTAAATTTTGAAAATTGACCTACATGGTTGTAATCAATATAGAAATTTTTTTCTAATATAATCAAAATATTTTATGTTGTATTGTAACATTAGTATTTTATTTACCACGGTTAATGGGTAAATCTGGTAAATAAGGGGAAAATAATATTCAAAAATAATAAAATTACCCTAATAGTTCTCTTAATGTTATTTTTTGAGTGGGTTTTGACTAAAAAAATAATCATCTTTAAATAATAAACTTTTAATCCACTTGGGTAATAATAAGACATTTATTTTGTTTTATTTCAAGATAAGTTAAAATTTTCATACTCATATTTTTAATAAGTAAATCATTATTAATATAGGGTTATATATAAGAAAAATTAGACTATAAATAGTAATTTAAAATATAAAATGTTTATCTACATCTTGATAATTTATTTATATTTTTTAGACATTAAATAATTAAATTTAATTGTGACACAATGACGATGTATTAATAGATTTATTAATGGAAGAATCAAATAAATGAAATTATAATAATAAAATAAATATAATTTGAAATATTTGAGGAAGTACACAAATTTTATAGATGAATATAAACTTTTATTTATAGTTTAATGTAGTTTTTTTATGTAATCATGTTATTATTATTTTACAAAAATTCAAATCATAAATAGTTTCAAAATTTATATAAAAGAAAATTTAAAATAAATTGTATTTTATTAAATGATAGGAAATTCCAAAAAATATTTATTTTAGAAAAATAACCTGGATATTGTTAAATATTTCATAAATGATTCAATTAGGGTTCTTTTGTCATTTTAATGTATCTATATTAAGAATATAGTGTAAAATTTCAAGATCTCATGGTAAGAGTTAAATTGTTTAACTAAGGGTTAAATTAAAAAAATAAGGTTATTGTGTAACCTGAACATGTATAACATTTTTTGGTTGAAGTTATTTAGACCCAAAATCATCTTATCCTAGAAATAAATCACTTTTGGTCTATTTTAAAACAAAAGTCAATTTATAATAAATTAATTGTTTTAGGTTTCAAAAAGTGCCCCTCCCCTCTCTTATAAAAGGGCACACCTCCTTGTCTTTTATTCACACCTCTAAGGCCCCTGAGTTATTCCAAAACTTTGACACTTATCCTAAAAAAACCTAACTTCATCATAGAGGCCATACTTTTGTCATGAAGCCAATATAAGGAGTTATTTTCTACAAATAAAAAAGAGAGATATGAAGAAGAGGAAATTGTTTTACCAACTCTTGCTAAGTTATTTTCTTCTTCTACTTCCTTTTCCTATGTTTTTACTCACTAAATTAAAGAATCTAGAATATAATGTATTTTGATATATTTTTATGATTATTTTAGAAACATATTTTTCCTTTTACCCATCATTTGAAAATACATATCACCATGTGTGCATACATACGACTTCTCGTCTCCAAGTTGTGTTGTAAACTGTTTTTCATCAATACTTTATTTAGATGGATATTATGATGAATATAATTGATATAAATAATTAATATGATTTTTAATGATTCATTAAGGTTAATATACCATCCAAATATATACAATTTAACCATTATGGGAATGATACCATCGCTCGTGTGTACGTACGACTTACCATCTCCACGATGTGATGAGATTTATTCTCTATTACAACCTTTGAAAAATTATTCTAAAAATTTATATAATTAATAAGTATGAAAAATTGAAATAATAATTCAATTATAATATTATATATATATTTATGTATTTTTATTTGATTTACATCCTTCAATTTAATACAATAAGAAAGTGAAACAACATACATACATACACACAACCTACCATCTCTAAGAACAATGGATTCCATTTCATTTATATATCTATTATATATATTTATATACTGAATATGTATTATATACAAATCATTTTTTTAATTCTTTAAGTATGTAAATATTGAACTAATTAATAAGATCAGGAATAAATAGTCAAAACACGTATGATAAACAAAGAGATTATCAGCCAAAACATTTCTTTAACATGAAATTGTTAAATAAATTAGTAATATAATGTCACAAATGAATCATATATGATATAATAATTATTATTATAATTTTTTTAAAAGTTAATAAATATTTTAAAACCACTATACAGAAGTTTTGGACACCTATGGAAGAAATCATACCTAAGGTAAGAGATAATTTCTCGATCTAATTATATTGCGAGACTGTTTATACGTAAGTATTTATTAGTGTATATTTATCATCCATATTCAAGTATACTAAATATTTATTCCTATATATTAATTTTATTCTTATATAATTTTCATAGTAAATTTTACCCATTGGTTGATTTTTACCTAACGATGTGAAATGAATCTTTGTCAGTTTCGATACGAGGTTCTTTTTGACTTTTCGAAAAAAAAGTATGAGAAGAATGTTTTTTAACTTATACAAAAAATATATATTTTTACACTTTAATAACACCCTATTTCCATGAATCATTCCATATAAGTTTTAAAGGTTATTTTCAATGAAATTATTTTCTTTTAAAATTGTATGTTGTTCTAAGAAAAGAAAATGTTTTTGAAGTATAACTGATATTTTTCTGAAGAATTAATTTATTATCTTTTATCAAAATTATTTTCCATCTAAGGTGTGATTAATTAATAAGGATAGGATTAAAGAATACTATAGGTATTATTCTTATGTTTTTATTATGTTTAATCTATTTATGAAATCCATTTTTTTCATGGATTATGTTATGATGGAATGATGTTTAAGAAACCCATTTTATTACTTGGGTTATGTTTATGATGAATGATTTCTATTCTTTTGGAACACATATGAATGATTAAATTATGATATAGGTTTAAATTATATCTCCCTATAATTTATTGGGTAAATATGGGAAACTCATTTGGTATATATGTTATGCATGAACCTAATTTCATGTTCACAATTCTATGCGTGGACCTGGTTTTCAAGTCCATAATTTTATGCATGGACCTCATTTTCTTATCCATAAGTTTATGAAAGGTCCTAATTTCATTTCCATAATTTAATGAGTGAACTTATTACTATTTATACATGTTCACAACGTTATAAGTTTTTGTGTATGCCACAATTTCATAACTTATATCTATTTTATGATCTTATAGATTATGATCATTGATGTCCTTACGATTCAAGTTTACCTTTGATATGCAGGGCATGATATTATAACGTTATGATCATATTTTCATACCCTTTATTCTCATATTTATGTCTACATATCACCCTTTTTTATTCTTAGTGAACATTTGAGCTGACCCTTTCTTATTTTTCTTTTCTGTAGGTTATAAAGAATTGTTTTAGGCAGGAGTATAGAAAGGGATGATATTTGTAGGAAAAATAGATTATCTTTCACTTGAGAGGAAGTTTGTGTTCTACATTTCCAAATTCACTAAACTAATATGGTCTTTGGGAATGTATTTGGGTAATTTATTAAGTATTCTACAAAATTAATTTATTGTTCATGTATATCAATCTTGGTTCGTTAGAGTTGGTAACAGAATGAAGGTTTAGTTAACCTTTAGAAACTATGATGTGAAAATTTTTGTGAGATCTCTGAGATATTTCAAAGGATATATCTTGGTATGTCCTAAGGATAAGTATAAATATAGGTTAAAATCCATGATTTTTGGTAAAGATCATGGATAACTAAGTATTAATCCTAAGATGTTATAGATTGAATGTGCTTTTCCTTGATTATGTGTTTTTGTTCTATGAGAATTTTTTCTCACCCCACTCTTTCCGGTTTTAGTTAATGGAGGAAGACAAAAGGAATTGGGTTAACATTAAATTTGATGGAAAATATAGTGATTATGAGAAACAAATTGGAAAATTACTAGAGAGAAATATATTTTGATTATTTCAAATTAGCTATCACAATATATGATTAAAAATGCGCACTTCGGTGACATTCCTAACACATCGCATAAGAGGAATATGAACATTTATGAATGTTAAAATTTTAAGAATAATAGATTAAATAAGATTTGGCTTCCAAAATGTTAATAAGATAAGAATAAAAACATTAAGGAATACCTCGAATGGAGGGGAAGATGTTATCTCTACGGGAAAAATGGTTTTAGAGTGACGAATTTCTATGGAGTTCAATCTCTCATATGTGAAGAAAATAGTTATTTCTCAACTCAATAACCAAACATAAGAATATAATTCTAAATGAAGTAAATACCTATTCTATTCCAGTAATTAAGGTGGAAGTATTGTAGTATTTATTTATTTGAATCGAAGAATTTTGAATGGTTAATTATATAAGGAGTATTCAGTTAATGTTTTTCACTAAGTATTTTCAAGAATATGTTAAAAAATTATAATTGACAATAAAAATGATTCTTTGAAAATTTGATATTCTTAAGAAATAAAAGATTAAGATAAAGTTAACCCTTAATGGGTTCCTAATTTTAGGATAATGGTTTTTGGATAAGAGAAGTATTGGATGTAAATAAGTGAATTTGATGGTATAAATTACCCTAGATCTGATTATTTATTGGTTAAAAAAAGTTGTCTATGTTATCATTGATGAAGATTAAATCTTATTAGATTTAAGGAATATATACAGTTACCTATCAAATAAGGAACCATACATGTTTTCCAAAATTATTTATGGTAATTCATGCTATTACCACGTTTCAAGTGAATACATGATTACCGTACTCAAATGTTTGGAATGTGACAACCATGAAAATCCTTATGAGATATGTGAGATAAATGTCAATCCAATATAGTTCAAATATTTCTAATGATTTGGATTTTCGTCTTTCAGAATGATTGAAAGGTTATCCATTTATGGATAACATATGTTAAACTCCAGATGAAGTTTGTTAGATTAAAGTATTATCTCACAATAGGTGGACTTATGCATATTAGATAGCTTATGCTAACCTTTTTGTTGTGATAAATATATATGGAATGACCTATCATACTATTTCTGAATCACATGATCTACAATGACTTAAGGAATTACATATTCAACTTCATTTATTTTATAAGAGATGATATTGAAAGTGTTCAAGGCATGACCAATGGTGAGATTGTGCTGAAATCAAGTAAGAATATATTCGCAGGAAAATTCATCAACATTAGGAAAAGGGATTGTGATGTAAAAGGGCATCTTATTATAATCATTTGTTATGATATCAATGAACTCATTCATGATTATTAAGATTATGGTTTTGTGATTTTTAACATTCTCTGGATCACCCACTTTCTTGTGATCAGTAACCTTTATTAGTACCATTGATTATTTATACTTTTCCTCTATGGCCATATCTTCAAATATGTCCTCCAATGTAGAAACCTAGTTATGATTTACATTGAGTAACTATTATTTTCCAAATATTTATTTTTAAAAAGTGGGTTTAGAATTAATTTTTAAGATGTGGGTTTCTATGAAATAATCTTTCATGTATTAATAATTTTATAACTTATATGAACTTCAAGAGACAAATTTATTTTAAGGGGGTAGAATGTAACACCCCGAGATTTTTATGACATAGTTTTTTTAACTTTCTTTGATATCTTGTGTTTTAAGGTACACTAAGATTATCTTTCACTAAACTCAATAGCAACATATCTTTTATTATACAGAACACTATTCTTGTATTGTGTTACACATAATATCAAGTTCTTTTTATAGATTTCATTTCACACAAGATTGAGTTTAAGTGAACAAATAATTATTATTTTGTTACATTATAACTTAGAAATTATAATGGTGGGTAAGACAAATATTAATTAAATTATGAAAATAATCTCTTCACATAATTATATAGTCAATTCTTTGATGATCAATTAATTATAAATGAAAATAAAAAACTTTTTGAATATGTTGATGTGTTTTTCTAAAAAACTATTTAAATCAAAATAAGTGAGTTTTTAAAGTAATAAAACCAGTCTTGATGGATTTTATTAATGAAATATATATTTAATGTATTCAATATAATTATTAAAACATATCTTATATGTTTTATAAACATAATATAAGAACAAATTCAATTATTCTGATTAAAGAAGTATTTCTCAAAAAATTGAAATGTGTCATCTTTTGATAGAACCGCATTTTTAAATCACGTTCCTAACGCATTTTTATATTATATTTGAAAATATTAACCACATATTTAAAATAGGATTATGAATAGTACCCTAGGGTATTTTTTTGTATTTTTTTTGAAAAAAATAATTTTTATGATGAATAGTGAAAAATACTACATTATAGTTAAAATTAATTTGTTTCATTTAAATTTTTAATAAATATATACTTTATTTATTTATATTCATACTAGATCAATAATACATGTATAAATCCAATATAGGTCATTGGGATATATTATATATTGAAATTATATTAAAAAAATATATTGATATTTTGACTGTCTCTTTTTCCCGCCTTCTAGCCACATCTATGAGATTAGAAATAAATATAATTTCTCCACTTCTATGATTTGAATTTTGAAAAACAGAGATAAATTTTTATAATCATTATTAAAATTTTGGTCTAATAGGTTTAATATATTTTTTGTTTAACAGTAACTCTATTAATTTATTTATCATGGTTGAAGGGTAAATTAAATAAATAAGGGTAAGGGAATATTATAATGTTATAAAATTACCCTAACAGTTTTCTTAATTTCATTGTATTAGTGGGTTTAGACAAAAATAAACCTTAAGTATAAATTATAACCTTTTTATGCCACATTATTTAGAATATGACATTTATTATGTTTTATTTAAGGAAAAGTTAACAATGTCATACTCAGATTTTCAATAAGGAAATAATTTTAAATATAAGCTTATATAGAATAAAACATAGACTGTAAATAGTCATTTGAAATATATAATGTTTATATAAATCATGATTACTTATTTTTAATTTTTAGACATTAACTAATTAAATTTAATTGTGAAATAGTGATGATGTAGTAATAGATTTATTAATGGAAGAATCCAATAAATGAAAATAATAATATTAAAATAAATATAATTTTGGATATTTTTTTACATACACAAATTTTATTGATAAATAATAAATTTTAGTGATGTTTGAATGTTGTTTTTTTATGAAATCAAGTTATTATGATTTTATAAAAAGTGAAATAATAAAAAGTTTCAATTTTGACATAAATGAGATTTTAAAATAAATAATATTTTATTAAATGATATAAAATTTTTAAAAATATATATTTTGGAAAAATAACTTTTAAGATGTTAAATTTATCATAAATTATCTAATTTGGGTTAGTTTCGGAATTTTATAGTAACTATATTAACCCTATAGTGTAAAAAAGACAAGTTGTCACAGTAATTGTCAAATTGTTTAACAAAGGGTTAAAGCCAATTGATAGGGGTAATTTTGTGACCTAAAAAAGTCTAAAATTAATTTATTTTGGGTATTCTGGCTCATCCTCATCATATAATCTAAATAAATCACTTTTTATATATTTTAAATCGAGAATTAATTTATAATAAATTAATAGTTTTGGAGTTTCCAAAAGTGCTCCTCCCCACTCTTATAAAAGAGAATATGTGATTCCCTTTTATTCATACCACTAAAGAACTTTAGACCATAAAAACATGACCTATTTATCCTAAAAAAATCTATCAATTAATCCTAGTGTCCCTACATTGGGAAAAAATACAATCTATGTAATCCTTTTGGGAAATTCAAAAGGAGTCACTCGATGAAGAGGTAATTGTTTTACCAAGTCATTAAATGTTATTTTATTTTGCCACTTCCTTTTACCATGGTTTTTGAAATCTAAAGTAATAAATACAGAATATAATATATTCTTAGATATTTTTATGATTATGGTACAACCATATTACTACTTTTACCCATCCTATGGAAAAATATCACCATGCGTGCGCATGTACGACTTACGTCTCTACATCGTGGTGTAAACTGTTTTTCATCACTGCTTTATTTGGATGGGTATAATGATGAATATAATTGATATAAAAAATTAATATGAAATGATAATGATTATTTATAATTAAAATACCATCCAATTCCATATATTTTAACTATTAATTTAATTATACTGTTAGTCATGCATACGTACGGTTTACTATCTCCACGACGCGATGAGATGCATCCTCCACTAAAACAATTTAATAATGACTATGAAAATGTATTAAATCAATAATTATGAAATATATGAAATAATAATTATACTAGAATAATAATATATGTATGTATGTATGTATGTATATTTCATTTACTTTCTTCCATTCAATTCATTAAGAAAATGGAAACATCGTTCATATGTACGTGCGGTCAACCGTCTACATGAACAGTGTATTTCATTTCATTTATTTATCTGTTAAATTTTTTTATATAATGAATATATATGGTATATAAATCATTTTTTACATTATTGAAGTAATTAAATCATAAACTATGTAACAAGGCCACTAATAAAAATTCAAAACACATATGATAAAACAAAAGGATTATCACTCAAAACGTTTCTTTACCATAGAATTGTTAAATGCAAAAGTAATATAAAATAATAACTAAATAATATATGATATCAAAAATATTATTATGATTCTGTTAAAAGTTAATACTATGGTTAAAACCACTGTACTGGTGTTTCAAACATGTACGGAAGAAATCAGACGTAAGGTAAGGGATAATTTTTCAATCTAATTATTATCCGAGAAGGTTTACACATAAGTACTTACTAGGGTATATTTATCATCTATGTTAATGATTCATAAATATGTATTCCAATATATGAAATTTGTTACAATATAATTTTTTAAATTTAATTTTACCCATTGGTGAATTTTAATAAAATGGACTAAAACGAATCCTTTCTTTTTTTGATATGAGGTATTTTTTTTTACATTTCCAGCAAAAGTATGAGAATTCTTTTTTTAACTTATACTAAATAAATGGATTTCCATGATTTCATAAAAAATTATTTAAATGATTATTCCCTTAAATTATTTGAGGTTTGTTTTTAAAGAAATTCTTTTCTTTTAAAATTGAACGGCGTTTTAAGAAAAGAAAACATTTTTGAACAAGAAAGGTTATTTTTCTCAAGAATTAATTTCAATCATTTTATCAAAATTATTTTCCATATAAGATTAAATTAATTAATAAGTATGTGTATCATTTATATGATTCCTATTATTGTTATGATTTGATTATGTTCATTCTGTTTATGAATACCATTTTCCCCTTGATTATATTACGATGGAATGATGTTTAAGAAACCCATTATATTCTATGGGTTATGTTTATGATGAATGATTTCTGTTTTTTTTTCACACATATATATGATTTCAATTTTATATGGGTGAGACCTATATATCCCTCAAATTCGTTGGGAAAATATGTAAAACTCAAGAGGTATATGTGTTATATATGTAGGAACCTAATTTCAACTTCACAATTCTATGCATGGTCCTTGTTTTCATGTCCATAATTTTATGCATTGACCTAGTTTTTATGTTCATACATTTATAAAAGGGCCTGATTTCATATCCATAATTTAATGAGTGAACCTGTAGCTATTTATACATGTTCCAATGTTATAAGTTTATGTGTATGCAATAATTTTATGCCTTATATTAATATTATGTTCTTATGGATTATGTTATTTGATTTCAATATAATTCAAGTTTACCTTTGATATGAAGGAAATTATATTCTAATGTTATGATCACATTCTCAGACCCTTTATGATCATTTTTATGTTTACATATCCCCCTCTTTACTCTTATTGTTCTTTTTAGCTATCCCTTTCTTATAGATCATCTATCCCCATGTTATAAAGAAAGGATTTGGGTAAGATTACAAAAAGGGATGATTTGTGTGGGAAACATTTAAGATCACTCACTAGACTTGAATTATATTTTCCTTGTATCCAAAGTCACTAAAATAATACGCTCTTTGAGATTTTATTTGTTTAACGTATTAAGTATTTTGTAAAAGTAATTTAATATTCATGTACATAAATCTTGGTTCGTTATAAAGATAATATTTTTGAATTACATGAAGATTATAAGATATAAATTCTGTGTTCTAGGACATGACTTTGTACCCGAGAAACAAACCAAATAGCATGTATAGGAGAACATGGTCATTTATAGTACACGACTATACCCCATGTGGATTGTACACCATGTATAGGTATATGATCGAGCTATATACTTTTCCAAACCATGTGACGTATATAGGAAGGTATCCCATGTAAGGTACAAGATGTTTATATGTCTTACAAGCCATGTATATGGCCTTTTGGATTCCATTTTTTATTATATTACATGCCCAGTTAGAGCTTCGAGGGTACACTCTATGCACTCATCCATTTATACCCTTTTGGGGGTTTTTCATATCTTCATGACAATGATTCAGAATTGGACACATGAGTAGTCTATTTTGAGTATCTATCATTTTATATCACAAATGGTGAATAATTTTAGGTAATTAGAGGACTCATGGGAGGAATTATAGGCATTTTACTAAATGGAGAGGATCTTCCTCCCCTAATTATGTCTAGTTATCTTCTGAGAGTGATTCAATTTGATATGTGATGATCTATGAGCTATATATACTGACCTGTGATTTGATATTTTTTCTTTTAAAAATTTACCCCTTATGAGATATACCCTTCATACATATGAGGCCACGAGATTAGTTTTTTTAGGATCCCCCACTAGGATTTATATTATTAGGTTTTTAGGTAGAGGATATCATGTAGGAATACTCTATGTTACTAATATTACTAGGGGATCCTGATGGGATGCCATTGATTATATGTTAACTTAGGGAATATAATGTTGGGTTCCTCTACCTACTACCCATTCAGATGATCTCATCTATGATTCATTTTACTGGGTAATTTGTTACTGAGGTTCCCTTCTAGGAATCCTTTTCCAATTTACTATATTTAAGACCCTATATATCATGAATCTACTTATTTAATATTAAGGATACCATATAATATTATTATTTTATTGTCTCCGCTATGAATCCTGAGTAGGAAACATCTTCTATGTAATGACATGAGGGACCTAGTTGGTGCCTCATTGTTTTACTGACTCAGATCTAGTACATATGTTTTGGGTAGAGATGGTAGTGGGTGATACCTTAGAAACCAATCCAAACCTTATATTCTTAGAGGTTATGAAGATAGTGGCGGGTTTAGGTGTTCATATACCCCCATTATTTAATTTATGAATTAACATTCTTATAATATGTATTGATGATTACCTTAGGTGCTTTAAATCTTGTGAATGATAATCCTGAACTAATGCATTCTTTGTATTTGGTATGTCCAGAAAAACTTCCTAGGATAGGTATTATTCATTTATTGGGATTCTTATATGATTTTTCTAGTGTTTCTCTTATAACCCATTTACTTTATTATTACTTATATCATTGGTATTCCAAAACATATTTCCTAGGATTCATATTTTTATCCCTATTGATTATGTTGTTATGGCATGGAATCCCTTTAATTATGATATTTGTACATGGAATCCCTTTGATTATGATTTTTGGGAATGGGTTAACTTTTGATCGTGATTCTATAGCGATAGTGATGATTAAGATCTCCCTAATTTATTACTTGACTATAGTGATGTACATGGCCATCCTCACAATTGAAGTGACATATACTTAAGGATTATTATTCTCTCCGGATTGATGGGGATGATTACGCTCTCCCTGTTTGTTTACTTGATTGTGGTGTTGGAAGTGGAACTCCAATTCATTGATGGATACTCGTGGATGGTTATGATCTCACTATATATTCTTATGATTCTCCCATGGGTGGTGTGGATGCACCATTAATACATCACCTAGAGGAACTACATATGGATGGGTCTATTGACCCGTTTATTAGAATTGACCTCGATATTGTAATTGAGTCTAAAGAGAATTCAATTTTTAGATCTACCAAGGGTGCACCCCATAAGGATTGATCAGAGTCACGATGTGTTGACTGCCAACAAACTAGATCCTTTGGCTCAGACATTGTACTAGATTTACATGCATTGAGAGTCATTAAATCCAACATGATTACCAATTATTGTAATGTTGGTCAGTATATGTAATCATTTTATGGTGATTGGATGTGAGTACTGGTGAGTCTATGGTTATTTCATGTAAGCCCAAATGGTGAGGTAGCTTACTTAGATAAAATTTTGGTTTTTTTCAAAGAAATTATTTTTATTGGGATTATGAACTTAAGGATTGAATTAATGATACAAGGACTGAGTGTTATGACAAAAATATTTGTTCCAATTTTATAAGATGTCTAGAATATTGGGAAGATGGAACCAATTATTGACTATTGTTGGTTATGTTATTTTTTTTCACCTTACTCAAGTATATAAATATTTCTGTATATATATATATATATTTATATATGGATATATATATATATATATTTATGGATATATATATATACACACACGCAAACACACACACACACACACACACACATATATATATATACGACGGTCCATTACCTTGTTGTCCAGGATCATAGACTTGTGTATTGAATGTGGTGTCACTTGATTTATTGGATTTATCATATCAGTTATGTCTTATTTATGCTGAGCATATTGCATGAGAATGAACTTGTGGAAACATTTTTATAGGTTCATAATTGGGTTTCCTACTATGATTATTTCTCATGAATCTACATGCACTACGATCTACATGCATAACTCATGTCTACTTTTAATGTTGATCACTACTTGAATTATGGTTAGTTTAGAGTCCTAGAGATGTATGATCAAGTAGAGTCGCTAGTGTGGATTATTATGATCAGTCTAGAGAAGCTTCAATGTGTCTCGGAGACTGAGTATGCGGTATATCTCAGAGTTAGATGTAGAACCATTCACATTATTTTATTTTACTTCATGTAATCATACATGTATGGTTGGCCCAATTGGTTACCAGTGTTTCATGTTTGACATTGATTTCTATGTTTTTATAAATTTTCATTTATTATTACAACATGTTCTATTTTAGTTTATTAATAATTTTTTCATAGTGATTATTTACTTATTTGATGATATTTAGTTATTTTCTCTATTGATACTCTAATAATAAATATTAGTCCCTCCAGAATCACAACATAGTCCCTCATTGTCAGTCGATGACCTGGTATATAAAGATGCGTGATTGAGGCCATATGGAAAACCATCTCGAAGCACCAGTTTACTAGAATTTGGGTTCAGAAGTTAAACTCTAAACACTATAGACCATTATCACTATTTCAAGGTTCTATAGTAGAAAGATAATACACCATTATATTACCTATATCATGAAAAATTGTAGTTGAAATTGAGTCGATGTTATCATTCATGGGGGAGTATATAACCGATTAGATAATCATCCATAGGCTTTCAATGCATGCTACTATAGTCGAACATTTTAGCTCAAAATTATGAAACAAAATATAAGTAGAAAAAAATATGAGTGCATAATCATTAATAGCTAATGAAAATGACACACGTCATTAAATACACCCACCACCTAATAAAAATCATTTTTAAATGGGTCCTTCGAATGTCCTATAGTCACATGTAGAAATGAATCCACCTTTTTCCATGTTTTCATGTGGTGGTATAATATATTGTACCAACATAAAGTGCATATAAATCTGATTCTATTCTAACATGGCCCCTTACAATTCATCGAGGACAAATTCTACCAAATTTATTGACACATGTTCATGAAATCCAAATTTTCCAATTTTTAAAAACAAAAGTATCATTAAAGGTTTTTATAAAATCAATTATTCCATTTATCCACATATTTTATTTGAAAAAAGATATTTTATTAACAGTGTCAACAAAATGGATTCAATAAGTATTTTTCAGCAAAAGAAATTATCCATGGACTTATTTGAATTAATTTTTTTAACAAAAGTTTTATCATATAAAATTCATATATCATAACTTTGAGTATAAAAAATAATCTAATCAAAGTGTTACTAAGAAAAAAGATTCAACCCAATATTGTCTCACAGAATCTCCCACTCGAGGGCTCTATCCAAGTTTGATTAAAAATAATGGTTTTTAGTAAATTATTGAGGTTCAAAATCAAATTCAACATCCAATTTTGTAACGCCCCGACCCTAGTTACCTAGATTCGGTGCCTTATTACATAACATTGGCATGATCACAAGAAAGATCAAATCTCGAAAGACCGATTGGTTTAGTAGCCTTGGAAACACTAGATATATTCATAAGTCTTACATTACATCATAAAGTGAAAAACTACTACAACAACATATTTTATCCATATTCCACACTCATATACCCACATAATATCCCTGTAGGTCATTCATAATTTACTTCTTCACTTCCTGGGAAAAAATAAAACATAGAAAAGAGGTGAGCTCAAATGCCCAGTAAGGATAAAAATATAGTGGAAACTTTCATAAGTAAGAATAAGCATTTAAGGAAATGTATAACATAAAACAAATGCCTTTTAAACGTGAACTTCAACATAGTATGGAAAAAATAAAATGAAATAATGCCATTTACTTATTCATATGGATATTCTACTAATCAAATAATCACATGCAATATCAATAACCACTTTTATAATGATGGAATGCATAATGCCAGACTATCATAACCACATATCCAAGGCCTCCTTCCAAGACTACAAATAACATTTTTTCAAGGCCTTGTGCCAAGACACTAGTTTGTCTCATGAGACCTACCGATGCATCGAGGAGCTATAGCGGGCTACACCCATCACATATTAAGTCCAATGCATTCCCATATGAAAAGGTTTAAACATAACTTAAACATTTGTATTAAAACTAGCATACCAAATGTCAATACTTTCACCATAAACTATGAATGGTATAAAAATAGCACATCCACAGTCAAACATATCAAAAAACCTTCAATACAATATAGAAGTTTTGTATCATAATAAATCAACTTCAAATAAGTGTAAAATCCATCAAAGGATGTTGACATAGATGAAATCAAAACTCTTTTTAGAGAAATATCTCTTTCTATTTTGAAATCATTTAAGAGTCATATATTTATAAAATAAATCATTTTATTTAAAAATATTCTTATAAGCTTTTAAGGGAGGATTTGAAGATTTTATAACGGCAGAAAATAGCCGCACCCGTCGTATAAGTTAAAAAAACATTCTTACCTTAATTTTATCGAAAAGGTTAAAAAGTACCTTGTTTGGAAAACAAAGGAAAGATTCCATTATAAAACTCTTATAAAAAGTAAAAAAAGGGTATAAATGACTTTAACCCATATTCTAGTAAATAGTAAAAATGTTTTGAAATTCATTTTTAAGAAACATGGATGTGGATGATAAAGAGATTCCAGTAGATTATTACGTATAAACAACCTCGGATAATGAAGAGATTGCGAAATAAACCCTTACCTTATACTTTTCCTTGGTACGGGGTTGGTTAACCTCCTGTATAATAGTTAAATAATTGTTATTAAATTATACAAGAATCATATACATTCATATGATATCATATATGATCTTTTAACATTGATTTGATAATAATATCTTAGTATTATCGTTGTTTCGGGTGTTAACTTACTCGTTTTCTTTTATATGTTTGTTACATAAGACATTTTTGTAATGGATAGGTTGTATCTTAATCATATCCATAATGATATAAAGTCATTAAACATTATTTTTAAATCATAAAATGATAATTATGCTGGAGTGGATACGATGGAGAATGAATCTCATCGCGTTCGTGGAGACGGTAGTCCGTACGTATGCATGAGTGACAATATCATTATTTTGATATTAAAATAATATATAAATGGATGGTATAACATATATAAATAATCATTATAATGTTATATTTATTATTTACATGAGTTACACATCATTATTATACCCATCCAAATAATAATTTATTGAATAACAATTACACCACGACGTGGAGACGGTTAGTCGTACGTACGCACGTATGGTGACATGTTATTCAAAGGATGGATAGAATAATGAATATGGTTGTAACATATTTATAATAACATCACAGTATATATAAGATATTGGGGTTATTATTTTAGAATGTTAATAACAAAGAAGGAGGAAGTGGAAGAATAAAGGAACTTGGAAAAGGGTGGTGAAATCATTACCTCTTCTTCGGGTTCTTCCTTTTGATTTGATCAAAAGGGCTCCTTAGGTTGGCTTTCTGATCAAACTAAGGCATCTAGGTTGTAGTGAGGGAATTTGGGAGAGTATTTGGGCAGATTTTGGCCGAACCAAAAGGCTTTGAAGGTGTAAAGAAATGAGATGGAGGAGTGCCCTTTTATAAGAGGGGTGAGGGGCACCTTTGGAAAAGCTAGAAATAATAATTAATAATAAATTCATATTCGGTTTCTAATGGCTCAAAAGTTGATTATTTAAATTTTAAGGTGGGTATAGGTCGAGAAACATTCAACCAATAGAATTTAGACAGGTTTGGGTTACTATATTAACCTTATCATTAAGTATTAACTCTTAGTTAATTAGTTTGACATTTACCATGTCACTTTGTATTTATATATTATATAGTTAATAAACTTACTATATACATACAAAAAACCCCCAAGTGGTCCATTAATAATACAAATATCATGATATAAGTCTCTTGGACGAACCTTATATTTTTAGGAATTTAATATCAATTAATAATATAATATTTGTTTTAAAAACTCTTTTATGTCAATTTTGACACTATTCGATAGTTGATTTTTGTGAAACTCATAACAGAATTATTACTTCGAAAAAAGTTAATTAAATAAATCATAATATATAATATTATCCTAGAAAATTATTTTAATTCATTAAAAGCCTAAAATTATATTTATATGGGTATTAATAATATCAATTATTTTAATTTTTCACTATTATGGTAATTACTGCATCATCATTGTGTCATAAATAAATTAAATTATTTAATGTATAAAAATTATAAATAAAATATCATTATGTAGGAAATCTTTTTATATTTCTAATTAATATTTAAAATAGAATTTATATTATGTATAACCCTATATTAAAAATGTTTTAGTAAATAAACATTGATTTTAACTCTTTTAACTCTTCTTTGAATTAAATAATAATAAATGTCCTAATCTAATCCATGTGGACCTAAATGATAATAATTTATTCTTAAGGTTGATTTTGGTCGAGATACACTTGTCCAATAGAATTAGGACATGTGTTAGGGTAATATTAATATCATTTTTACCCTTAATTACCCTATTTACTTTTAACAGTGGTAAATAAAAGTAAAAAGTTACTATTCACCAAAAATTATTTTCATCTCATTGAACCACATTTTACTTCATGATATTAACCGTTTCTCTCGGATTTTCGAAATTCCATTCACAGAAGCGGTAAAATTAAGTTTTATGAAAAATTCAGTTTTTTAACTACCACTTAGTAGTTTCACTATTCATCAAAAAATTGATGTTTTTCATAACAATGCCAAAATTTCACTCTAAGATATAATTGTTATTCCAAATTCAAAAATTATTTCTATTTTAAAAAATTCCAAACATAAAAGTTGCATTAATTAATTTTATAAATAATTCTTCCTGTCACAACAAATAGCGTGTTTTTAAGAAACAATTTATATCAAAAGATTGATAATTGTTTATGTCCAATTTCAAAGTGAAATTAATTATAATGAACACCATAGGATAAAATGTTAAAAATATATTCTAATTATACTTTAAAATCACTAAATAATATAATTTATCACTATAAATTATTTTGATTAAAAAAGTTGTTTTTAAGTATTTTTCACTATTCATAAAAATTGGAAGTTCTCAGAAAAATACCAAAAATTAATCTTAGGATAATTTCGATATTTTGAAACCAAAAATGAAGTCCATTTTGAAATATAAAATATATATAATTTCAAAAAGTAGGTGTTACTATTCATAATGGCTAGTTTGATTGGTTGTGGTGTGTTAGAACTCGATGTTGCGTACAACACACACTATCACATTATTCAAAGAGAAGCGTACCGTAGAAGCTTGGGGTGTTACATTCTGCCCTCCCTCAAATAATTTCGTCCTCAAAATTTCCAGAATAATACCGCATGAAAAGACTCGGGTGGTTCTTCATCATAAGTTCCTTGGGTTCCCACGTTGCCTCTTCCATCTTATGGTTTCTCCACAAGACTTTTACTAGACGAGTCGTCCGATTTCTCAGTACTTGTTCTCTCGTATCAAGAATTCTTACGGGATCTTCACAATAAGACAGATCGGGTTCCAGTTCTGACTCCTCATAGGTGAGTACATGCGTTGGGTCAGGCATGTATTTCCTCAACAGAGATACATGGAACACATCGTGAACTTTGGAGTGACTTGGCGGCATTACCAATCGGTAAGCTACAACCCCAATTCGTTCTATAATTTCGAAAGGTCCGATGTACCTAGGACTCAATTTACCTTTCTTACCAAAATGTATGACTCCCTTCCATGGAGATACCTTTAGGAAAACATGATCACTGACTTGAAATTCCAAATCCTTCCTTCGATTATCGGCATAGCTCTTCTACCTACTTTGAGCTGCTTTGATGTGATTTTGGATTACCTTCACCTTTTCTATCATTTCCTCCACCAGTTCTAGACCTACATGTTTTCTTTCACCAACGTCATCCCAACAGGTTGGTGTGCGGAATCTTTTTCTATATAACGCTTCATATGGTTCCATCTGAATACTCGAATGGAAGATATTGTTATAGGAAAATTCTACCAGAGGTAAATACTGATCCCACATACCCTGAAAGTCAAGTGAGCAGGATCTCAACATGTCTTCTAAGGTTTGAATAGTCCGTTCTGATTGTCCGTCTGTCTAAGGGTGGTAGGCAGTGCTCAAATGAAGTTCAGTATCCAGGTATTTCTGAAGACTCTTCCAGAATCTTGAAGTAAAATGGGGATCACGATCAGAAACAATCGATAGGGGTACTCCATGAAGTCTCACAACTTCATTAATATATAGTCTTGCTAGACGTTCTAGTGGTAGATCTTCTCTTATAGCAAGAAAATGGGCTGACTTGGTAAGACGATAAACAATAACCCATATTGCATCATTCCTTCTAGGAGTCTTTGGTATCCCCATGACAAATTCCATCGTAATATTGTCCCATTTCCACTTCGGTATGGGAAGAGGTTGCATGACTCCTCCAGGATGTTGCCTTCCAGCTTTCACTTGTTGAAAAACCATAAATCTTGACACAAAATCAGCAATCTCCCTCTTCATGTTGTCCCACCAAAAATGTTCCTTCAAATATCTATACATTTTGGTACTCCAAGGGTGTATAGAGAAATTGTAACTATGAGCATCATCCAGTAATTCCCTTTTTAGATCAGGTATATCGGGAACACAAAGCCTCTTCCCGAATTTCAAAATTCCATCTTCATACAAAAAGTCTCTCAATCTCCCATCATTCACAGCTTTAATCTTCTTTTGAAATATTTCATCATTGGTATGAGAACTCTTAATTCTCTATAGTAAAGATAGTTTGGCAACCATTTGAAAAAGCATTGATGTTTCTCCTTCCCTGGTTATTCCCAGGTCCATCTTCAATAGATCCATGAAAATTGGATCCCTTTCAATTCTCATATTGTTCAAAACTCCATGATCTTTTTTGCTCAAAGAATCTGCCACCTTGTTTGCCTTCCCCGGGTGGTAGTGTATCGTGAAATCATAATCCTTGAGTAATTCAAGCCATCTAATTTGCCTCATGTCGTGTTATTTTTGTGAGAAAATATACTTCAAACACTTGTGATCAGTATAAATCTCACATTTTTCACCATATAGGTAGTGCCTCCATATCTTCAAAGCAAAGATCACAGCTGCTAACTTGAGATCATGGGTAGGATAGTTTTGTTCATGAATTTTCAACTGTCGTGATGCATAGGCAATAAACCTATCATTCTGCATAAGGACACAAACAAGTCCTTTCTTCGATGAATCACTATAAATAACGAACCCATCATTACCTGATGGTAGAGTCAATATATGAGCATTGACTAATCTTCTCTTCGGTTATTTGAAACATTCTTCACAATCTTTTGTCCAAACAAATTTAACCCCTTTACGTGTGTGCTTCATTAATGGGTTAGCCAATTGGGCAAAATTCTAGACGAAACGTCTATAATAACATTCTAAACCAATAAAACTATGTACCATAGTTATAATCGTCGGTGCTGGCCATTCCTGGATTGCCTTGGTCTTAGAAGGATCAACAGAGATTCCATATTTAGAGACAATATGGCCAAGAAAAGAAATCTCCTGAAGCCAGAATTCACACTTGCTAAACTTCCCATATAATTCATGTCTTCTCAGAGTCTTCAAGATAATGCGCACGTGATTTTCATGATCCTCGTAGCTTTTAGAGTATACCAAGATATCATCAATAAATACCACCACAAATTCATCGAGATACTCCTTGAAAACTATATTCATCAGATCCATGAATACAGAGGGTGCATTAGTCAATCCAAAAGGCATTACAGTAAACTCGTAATTCCCGTACCAGGTTCGAAATGTTGTCTTCGGAATGTATTCCTCCTTCACAAACAACTGATGGTATCCAGATCGAAGGTCAATCTTTGAAAAGTATTGAGCTCCATGCAGTTGGTCAAATAAATCATCAATGCGAGGTAGGGGATACTTGTTCTTTATCGTTATAGCATTGATCTCCCTGTAGTCAATACATAACCTCATAGATCCATCTTTCTTTTTAACAAAAAGAACATGGGCTCCCCATGGAGAAACACTAGGGCAAATAAATCCCTTATTACTCAATTCCTCTAGTTGTTTCTTTAGTTAGACTAATTATACAGTGGCCATTCTATAAGGGGTCTTCGATATAGGCCTTGATCCAGGAATTAAATCAATGGAAAACTCAACTTCTCGTTCTGGAGGATGTCCAGGTAAATCTTCCGAAAATACATCTATAAATTCTTTCACAATAGGTACATCTTCTATTTGAACATTCCATTCCTCACCCACAGTTATTTCATTCTCTTCCTCCCCAATAATTGAATTTAGTTGAGCTACTGGGGGTGGATATAGATAAAAATTAGGTGGTGATGA
Source organism: Viscum album (assembly GCA_963277665.1). Lineage (NCBI taxonomy): Eukaryota > Viridiplantae > Streptophyta > Magnoliopsida > Santalales > Viscaceae > Viscum > Viscum album. Next base: position 2,009,408,137 of record OY728141.1, on the reverse strand, counting down.
TTCTGCTCTAAAGATAAGGTGTTCCTTATCACCATCATCAAGAATCGTAACCTCTTTCTTCTTACAATAAATATTCGCATCATAGTCCAAAATCCAGTCCATACTGAGGATTATATCAAACTCAATCATAGGTATGACGACGAGATCAGCAAATAAAGAACATTTATGTGCTCTAATGGGGACTGATTCACAAAAATTTGTTGCAATGATACTTCCCTTAGGAGTTTTAACTGACAACTCCCTTGTTAAATCAAATTGGAAATATCTAATTTTCTTAGCAAACTAGGAAGATATGAAACAATGCGATGATCCAGAATCAAATAATGCATTTCCTAAACTTGAGGAAACCATTAAATTACCTGCCACCACGTCTTTAAGAGCTTATACCTCAGTAGTAGTGATAGCATAAGCTTGGCCTTGATCCCTTGGCCTTTTCTGAGGTAAGTTCTCCTAACACTTAGGACATTCATTTGCATAATTCCCCATCTCCCTGCAATTGTATCACTGAACATTGGTATCTTCCTTCTTCCCCTTACAGTCACGAGCTTGGTGGCCTTTTTCACCACACTTGTAATAGACTCCTATTCCCTTCAAGAAAGTACCGGGGTGTTTCTTAAAACATTTACCACAGGATGGATATTCAACATTTCCCTTCTTCCCCTTATTTCCATTCCCAGATTGATCATCAGGTCTCTTCTTCTCTTGCTTTGCTTTAAATTCATAAGACTTAGAGAATTCCTTTTCGGTCTTGATAGCACATGAGACAATGTCTTCGTACGACGAGAAGGATTGTGAAAATAATACTCAACAGAGAAATGGTTTTAACCCATCAAAGAAATGATCAATCTTACTTCTTGGGTTACGTATATAATCTCCATCATACCTTTCTAACCTTGTAATGTTAGCCTCATACTTTGTGACATTATCATCCTCCTTTTGTCTCAGACTCAGAAACTGCCTTTCCATATCGGCTCGATGGTCGCGAGGAAAGTATTTTTCTAAAAACAAATCTTTGAACTCCCTCCATTCCATATTTGATACTTCATCATCTTCCTTCATGTTTTGAATCAATGACCACCACTGATCAGCATCTACAGTGAGGCGGTAAAATTCCATGATAACTTTTTACCTTTCACTACTCCCCAAAGCCAGAAATATTTTCTATAGAGAATTTATCCATTGCTCAGCTACTAAGGGATTTGTACTCCCATTGAACATTTGTGGTTGTTGCCTCATGAAGCGATCTAACATTGATCCTCCACGATGTGGATCAGGGTGCTCCATACTGGTAAGGTTATTATTCATAACCTGATTAAGTTGTCCCAGTATGGTGATTATCTGATCGGCACCATTTGAATCACCAGATCCACTATAATTATCTTGAGTAGGAGGGAAATCCATACATGGAGTTCATGCATTGATACGGTTCCCATTTCTTCCACTAGGTTCCATTTATAAACAATGGCATAAACTAGATCGGTTCGTGAATCAAAATACATAATCCCATACTTATAAAACACTTAACATAAATTGAACTATTTATGGATATAATCCATAATCATAAAAATGTTTTCTTTGAGGAAGTATATACTCATAAACCCTTCATAATGATTTGTAAAGAAAATGAGAGTTATCCTAAGCATATCCCCTGGGAGTGTCGTAACCAAGAGTGCAGCAAGGCCCGTTGTCGTGCACCAGTTCCCGTTCGAGTCTAGCTCAAATCGTTGTTTTCGGGTTTTACCCGTAGGTACAACTGTTCCAGAGCCGCCTCTACCTACTCGTATCCAGACAGGGATGTATTGCTCATAAAACTCACAAAATCTCTACAATACCAAAATTCTAGGAAGTTCTTCTATACTAATCCTCAAAGTTTATCTTAGGTCTACGTGCTCTAATCAGAGTTTATCTAAATATAGCTTCCAAGGGTTGTACTAAACTTCCTCTGATACCAACTGTAACGCCCCGACCCCAGTTTCCTAGAGTCAATGCATTATTACATAACATTGGTATGATCACAAGAAAGATCAAATCTCGAAAGACCGATTGGTTTAGTATCCTTAGAAACACTAGATATATTCATAAGTCTTACATTACATCATAATGTGAAAAACTACTAAAACAACATATTGTATCCATATTCCACACTCATATCCCCACATAATATCCCTGCAGGTCATTCATAATTTACTTTTCACTTCTTGGGAAAAAATAAAACATAAAAAAGGGGTGATCTAAAATGCCCAGTAAGGATAAAAATATAGCGGAAACTTTCATAAGTAAGAATAAACATTTAAGGCAACGTATAACTTAAAACAAAAGCTTCTTAAACTTGAACTTCAATATAGTATAGCAAAAATAAAATGAAATAATTCAATTTACTTATTCACATGGATATTCTACTAATCGAATAATCACATGCAATATCAATAACCACTTTCATAATGATGGAATGCATAATGCCAGAATATCATAACCACATATCCAAGGCCTCGTGCCAAGACTAAAAATAATATTTTGTCAAGGCCTTGTGCCAATACACTATTTTGTCTCAAGAGACCTACCGATGCATCGAGGAGCTATAGAGGGCTCCACCCGTCACATAATAAGTCCAATGCATTCCCATATGAAAAGGTTTAAACAGAACATAAACATTCGTATTAAAACTAGCATACGAAATGTCAATACTTTCACCATAAACTATGAATGGTATAAAAATAGCACATCCACAGTCAAACATATCACAAAACCTTCAATACAATATAGAAGTTTTGTATCATAATAAATCAACTTCAAATAAGTGTAAAATCCATCAAAGGATGTTGACATAGATGAAATCAAAACTCTTTTTAGAGAAATATCTATTTCTATTTTAAAATCATTTAAGAGCCATATATTTATAAAATAAAACAATTTCTTTGAAAATATTCTTATAATCTTGTAAGGGAAGCTTCGACGATTTTATAACGGCAGAAAGTAGCCGCACCCGCCATATATGTTAAAAAAAACATTCTTACCTTCATTATGTCGAAAAGGTTAAAAAGCACCTTGTTTGGAAAACGACGAAAAGATTCCTTTATAAACCTCTTATAAAAATTAAAACAAGGGTATAAATGACTTTAACCCATATTCTAGTAAATATTAAAAATGTTTTGAAATTCATTTTTAAGAAACATGGATGTGGATGATAAAGAGATTCCAGTAGATTATTACGTATAAACAACCTCAGATAATGAAGAGATTGCAAAATAAACCCTTACCTTGTACTTTTACTTGGTACTGGGTAGGTTAAACTCTTTTATAATAGTAAAATAATTGTTATTAAATTATACAAGAATCGTATACATTCATATGATATCATATATGATCTTTTATCATTGATTTGTTAAAAATATCTTAGTATTATCGTTGTTTCGGGTGTTAACGTACTCGTGTTCTTTTATATGTTTTGTTACATAAGCCATGTTTGTAATGGATAGGTTGTATATTAATCATATCCATAATGATATAAAGTACTTAATTTTTTTTTAATCATCAAATGATAATTATACTTGAGTGGATACGATGGAGAATGAATCTCATCGCGTTCGTGGAGACGGTAGTCCGTACGTACGCACGAGCGACAAAATCATTCTTTTGATATTAAAATAATATATAAATGGATGGTATAACATATATACAGAATCATTATCATGTTATATTTATTATTTACATGAGTTACACATCATTATTATACCAATCCAAATAATAATTTATTGAATAACAATTACACCACGACGTGGAGATGGTAAGTCGTACGTACGCACGTATGGTGACATGTTATTCAAAGGATGGATAGAATAATGAATATGGCTGTACCATATTTATAATAACATCATAGTATATATAAGATACTGGAGTTATTATTTTAGAATGGTAATAAAAAAGAAGGAGGAAGTGGAAGAAGAAAGGAACTTGGAAAAGGGTGGTGAAATCATTACCTCTTCTTCGGGTTCTTCCTTTTGATTTGATCAAAAGGGATCCTTAGGTTGGATTTCTGATCAAACTAAGGACTCTAGGTTGTAGTGAGAGAAGTTGGGAGATTATTTGGGCAGAGTTTGGTTGAACCAAAAGGCTTTTAAGTTGTGAATAAAAGAGAAGGAGGAGTGCCCTTTTATAAGAGGGGTGAGGGGCACCTTTGGAAAAGCTAGAAATATTAATTTATAATAAATTCATATTCGGTTTATAATGGCTCCAAAGTTGGTTATTTAAATTTTAAGGTGGGGATATGTCGAAAACCATTCAAACAATAGAATTTAGACAGGTTTGGGTTACTATATTAACCTTATATTTAAGTATTAACTCTTAGTTAATTAGTTTGACATTTACCATGTCACTTTGTATTTTTATATTATATAGTTAATAAACTTACTATATAAATCCAAGAGACCCCCAAGTGGTCCATTAATGATACAAATATCATGATATAAGTCTCTTGGACAAACCTTAGATATTTAAGAATTTAATATCAATTAATAATATAATATTTGTTTTAAAAAATCTTTTATGTCAATTTTGACACTATTCAATAGTTGATTTTTGTGAAACTCATAACAGAATTATTACTTCAAAAAAAGTTAATTAAATAAATCCTAATATGTCATATTATCCTATAAAATTATTTTAATTCATTAAAAGCCTCAAATTATATTTTTATAGGTATTAATAATATCAATTATCTTAATTTTTCACTATTATGGTAATTACTGGATAATCATTGTGTCATAAATAAATTAAATTATTTAATGTTTAAAAATTATAAATAAAATATAATTATGTAGGAAATATTTTTATCTTTCTAATGAATATTTAAAATCTAATTTATCTTATGTATAACCCTATATTAAAAATGTTTTAGTAAATAAACTTTGATTTTAACTCTTTTAACGCTACTTTGAATTAAATAATAATAAATGTCCTAATCTAATCCAAGTGGACCTAAATGATAATATTTTATTCCTAAGGTTGTTTTTGGTCGAGATACACTTGTCTAATAGATTTATGACATGTTTTAGGGTAATATTAATATCATTTTTACCCTTAATTACCATATTTACTTTTAACCGTGGAAAATAAAAGTTAAAAGTTACTATTCACAAAAAATTATTTTCATCTCATTGAACCACATTTTACTTCTTGATATTAACCGTGTCTCTCGGATTTTCTAAATTCCATTCACATAAGTGGTAAAATTAAGTTTTATGAAAAATTCAGTTTTTTAACTACCACTTAGTAGTTTCACTATTCATCAAAAAATTGATGTTTTTCAGAACAATGCCATAATTTCACCCTTAGCTATAATTGATATTCCGAATTCAAAAATGATATCTATTTTACAAAATTACAAAAATAAAAGTTGCATTAATTAATTTAATAATTAATTCCCGCTGTCACAACAAATAGCGTGTTTTTAAGAAACAATATATATTAAAAGATTGATAATTGTTTATGTCCAATTTCATAGTGAAATTAATTATAATGAACACCATAGGATAATATGGTAAAAATATATTCTAATTATACTTTAAAATCACTAAATAATATAATTTATCACTATAAATTATTTTGATTAAAAAAGTTGTTTTAAAGTATTTTTCACTATGCATAAAAATTGGAAGTTCTCAGAAAAATACCAAAAATTCATCTTAGGATAATTTCGATATTCCGAAACAAAAAATGATGTCAATTTTGAAATATAAAATATATATAATTTCAAAAATTAGGTATTAATATTCATAACGGCTAGTTTGATTGGTTGTGGTGTGTTAGAACTCGATGTTGCGTACAACACACGCTATCGCATTATTCAAAGAGAAGCGTACCGTAGAAGCTTGGGGTGTTACAAATTTAATCTCACCCATGTTCCCCTTTTGAGTGTGTAACTTCCCATAAAAAATAAATTATAGAATCATCAATTTTAAAAACCGTGATGACTAGTAGAATTATACAGAACATGGTTCTGTGTGTTCTCCCAAACAATTTTGAGCAGTATGCATAAGATCAAATTTGACTAGAAAAAATATTAGGACCCCGAAATGGTGGATTCACTCAATCTGTTTTGGATAGTTTCATCACAAAATCAATGAATCCCTGCCACCATGCCCAATTACTGGGAATATTGATCAACTTGTTTTCCATATATGGATTTTCCATCCACCAATCCGAAAAAATGGTAGGCTCTATAGTGTGGTGATGTCCCTGTTACATGGATAACTCCAACACCAACAACACCTCTAGTCATAAGACCATTACCTACACTATAGTTTGTACCATAGTGTGGTGATGAAAAAAAATCAAAAACACTACTTCATTTGACACACCATCCCTCCAAAAAATTCTTTTACCCAAAAGGAACCATTTTATTATGTGACAATGCATAATAAAAGGATTATAAGTAAGAATGGGGGTGGAATGGTTCTGATGCTTCATAAGAAGTAATATCAGAAATTTATGTTTTAGACTATTATTATAGCCTTGAAGTAAAGTAATTGAAAAATAAAAGAAGATATACAGTACATGCAATAACCTATTGATGGATTTTAATAAAGGTTTCAAATTTATGTACCTTGGAAAACTTCTAGAATTTGGTATGTACTATAGTCTGATACATATCATTGTAAAATCATGTTTATCATGAACGTCTTCTAACACCCTGAGATTTTATGGGATAAATTCTTTTTATTTTCTTTGATGTATTGTGTTCTATGCTACACCAATATTAGTTTGTGCTATATGAAACACCGTATTAGCTTTCAGTATATACAAGACTATTCTTGGCTTACATTACATGTAAGAGAAACCTTCCTTGATAGCTTGCCTTGTATGCCTTTCCAAGTTTCACTAAACAACGATATATTATTAAAATATTATTATTTAACGGGATATAAAGTAGCCATTATGAATAGTATTAAGTACAATTTTAATTTTATATATCATTACCATCCATCTTATCTATTTTTTAGACATGATATGAGAACAAGTTCATTTTTTCAGATAAAAGAAGTATTTTTCAAAAAAAAAATCAGTTTTCCACCTTTTATTGGCTCTCCCATTTTAAATCTATTTTTAACACTCTTATATATTATATATGAAAAGATAAACTTCTTATTTGGAAGAAGGACTTAAAAATTTACTTATGTTGAATTTGTGGTGTTTTTTTTATAAAAATTCATATTTTAATGAATAGTGAAAAAATATTTCATTTCAATTCAAAACTACCTTTTCATCAAATTTATTTATATAGTTAGATTATATTTTTTAATTTTTTTAAAGTTTAATTGGATTAGGTTTTTATCATTTAATCTAATTTTGATCGTTTGGAGTAATTTCTCATTGAAATTGGACATAAACACATCTCAGTCTTTTGATAGTTATTACTTTTTAAAAACCCGCATTTTGGTTTTGACAACGGGAATTAATTTTAAAATAATTAATGAAACTTCTATATTATGAATTAGGAAAATTAGATTCCAAATTTGGAATTAGGAGGGAAAATTGTGTAAATTGGTATCTTGTTTAGACATTATGAATAGTAACTTTGGTAATTATTTTATTTACCTTGGTTAAAAGGTAAATCTGTTCAATAAGGGTAAAATAATAATATTATATTAATATTAAACTACCCTAACACATATCCTAATCCTATTGTATGAAATATGTATGATCATGGGCTTCCATAGGTTTATTTTGATACCCCATGGAGCTATATTGATGTGGAAATGACATTATATAAGAATTAATTTAATGTAAACAGAACTATAACATAAACATGTATCTTTTACTAAAACAATTTTTATTTGGGGTTATATAATTGATATCATCAAATATAAATATTCATTATAAATAAAAAACTATTTCATATATCATAATATTTTTTTTATAATTTTTAGATAATAAATAAAAAAATTTATTTACGAGAAAATGATGATGCATTTATTGATACATTAAAAATGGATTCAAATAAATGATATTATTAATATTAAAATAAATGTAATTTGATTTTTTTATGCCACACACAAATGATATCACTATAATATTAAAAAAGGTAAAATAATATTAAAGTGGGTAGAATAAGGTTTAAACCAAATATGTTATAAAAAACTTTTTTGTGGGTAATTTTACATGATATTGTAATCATATTAACCCAAAATGTGTAAATAACATGATATCACTGTAAGATTGAAAAGGATAAAATAAGGGTTAGACAAAAAAGATAAGGATAAAAAATATTCAAAACTTTTATAAATATTATTTTATGATGAGTATTAGAACCAAAATAATAATATACTTTAACAAAAATATTTTTGGACCATTTTTATTTAAAAAATTAAATTTAAAATAAGTTAATATTTTGAGAGTTTTCTAAAGTGCCTCTCTCCTCTCTTATAAAAAGGCACCTCCTAACTCTCCTCTTCACTTCATTTTGAGCATTAAAGATCAGCCAAACCCTGCCCATTTATCTTATAAACATACCTAGTTACATTATATAGGTTCTATTTTTCTCAAAATACCAACTCTAGTTCCATAAGTGGAAATTTAAATGAGGCATGTCGAGGAAGAGGTGATCACTTCTACCAATTATTTCAAATTTCATTCTTCTTCTACTTATTCTTAATTATTTGTTTTATACATCTACTTAATTAGTTATTTCATTATAAATTAATAACGTAAGTATTAATCATATATTGATATGTTATTATAAATATGAAACAACCCCATTTCACATTCTATCCATCCTATGAAAAACGAAATCACAGTGCGTGCGTACGTACGACTTACCATCTCCACACCATGATGTAATCTATTCTTCACCACCACCTTACATGGATGGGTATAATTGTGGAAGTAATAGATATATATGAATATTATATCATGATTATAATTCTGAGATATTATACACCATCCACTTAAATACCATTCAACAATTATGGTAACAATATTGTCGCTCATGCATACGTACCACTTACCGTCTCAACGACGTGATGTGATTCATTCTCATCGTTAACCCTTAGAGAATGATTATAAAGTATATATATTAAATAATCATCAAATATATTAAATAATAGTGCTACTAGAATTATGTATATATATATATATGTGTTTGTGTCAATTACTTACTTCCATTTAATTCAATATGGAAACGAAAACAGTGTTCATGCATACGTACGGCCTATCATCTCCATGAACAGTGTATTCCATTTAATTTATCTATTATATATATATATATATAGTTGATATATATTATATATAAATCATATTTTACATTCTATAATTACTTAAATCATGATCTATGTTATAATATCAAGAATAACAAGTCCAAAAACGTACGATAAATAAAACGATTACTACCCAAAATGTTGTTTTAACATGGAATTCAAAAATGAACAGGTAATATAAAGTCATAAGTAAATCATATATGGTATCATAAATATTATAATGGTTATTTTGAAAGTTAATAATATTTTTAAACCCACTATATATGAGTTTTAAACACATATGGAATAAATTGGACCTAAGGTAACGGATAAATTTGCAATCTCATTTTTATCGAAGACTGGTTATTAGTAAGTATTTATTGGGGTATATTTATCATCCATGTACATGTTTTATAAAAAACTTATTTCTTATATGTAAGTTTAAATTCATTTTTACCAATTTTTACTTTTACTACATGGCATGGAAGGAATATTTTTACCATACAAGGTACTTTTTCACTTTTCTAGAAAAAGTATGAGGAGAATGTTATTATGACTTATAAAAAATGAATAGGTTTTCAAATATTCATAAAGACTTATTTTCATTAAGCTTCCTCAATATGTTTACAACTTTATTTTCAACTAAATTCTTTTCTTATAAAATTTCATGATATTTTGATGAAAATAAAACCTTTTCAAAAAAGAAAGGTTATTTCCTCAGGAATTAAGTTCAAGTGTTTTATCAAAATTATTTTCCATATAATATGAAATAGGGTTATGTTTCTTTCCCTATTATTAATTTGATTTTATTATATTTATTATGGAATTATTTTTATAAAATCCATCTATTTTATATGGATTATAATGGAATTATTATTAAGAAACCCATTTTATATCATGGGTTATGCTATGATGAATGACTTATGTTTTTGTGGAACATGTAAGAATGATTTCATTATGAGATGGGTGAGACCAATATCTCCCTCCAATGAATTTAGGAAAGATTTATATTTAATGAGATAGACATGAATGGAATGTTAAGTAAAACAGGTTCAGTAATACAAGGTTGGAATGATAAGTAAATCTGGATCAGCAATGCACAGTAGAAACGACAAGTAAACCCAGTTCAGTAATGGACATTGTCCGCTACAATGGTCTTGGTTGAAATGACTTGGATACTATTTAAATAATATTATGTATTTATTTGTTTTCCACAATTGCATGTTTTATACCAATACTATTTTATTATGGTTAATGTCTTCTTGTGATCTATGTCTTACAAACAACCAATATTTATTTCATAACAAAAGTTTTAAAGATTAAACTCTATGTTCAATTTTTTATGTTGAAATGTTTATTGTTTGTTTTATGTTGTCCATGTTTACCATTACTGATCATTTGAGCTCACCTTTTTTATTTTTTCTTTTCCCCAGGATATGAATAATGGTTTTAGGTAGATAAACAAAAGGGGAAGATCATTATGAGAGTTGTTGAAGATATTTCACCTAGTTAGAAGATTATGTTTCAATCTTCCAAAGGCATTAAATTAATACGTTATTTGGGAATATATTTTGTTTAATGTATTATTTATTTCTAAAAATAAATTTAATGTCCATGTACGTCATTCTTGGGTCCTTAAAGTTGGTATCAGAGTGAAGGTTTAGTCAACCGTTAGATAGTAGGATGTGAAAACATTAATGAGATCCCTAGAGATATTTCTAAGGATATTTCTTGGGATGTACTAAGGATAATTCAAGTATTGGTCACAATCTTAGGGTTTTTGTGATAATCATGACTAAACTATGTTTAAACCAAAGTTATCACATATTGAAATATTATAAGTAAATTTTCATACTTATGTGTTTCTAATCCATGATATGTATATCTCAAACTCTGATTTATAGTCTTATTCAATTACCAAAACTAAATAGAACATAGTTAACTATTGAATGTTTCAGATGTAAAAATTATGGGAGTTATGAAGATCACTTTCCTATGTAGAAACATCATGAAGAGAATCATGACGAAGGTATGATTATTGGTCATACTGCAGAGGATAAAGAGATTATAAACAACATTTGAATGTTATGTGAGGTTCTTATAGTTTTGTTTATATTAAACCTAAGAATCTTGAAGTTGATAAACCGTAAAAAATTATTCATATTTTAGGAAATACAAAGATGATTGATCCTAAGTAATGGTTTTGGAATAAAGTTGGATAATTGAGGTGTATGTGTTTTGGAATTCAAATATTATGTTTTATGAATCATGAAATATTTAATTGTTTTCAGTATAATTTTTGGAAAGAATATGTTGAATAGTTCTAAGGTGATTTGAGGATGCAGTTATATACTAGGAGAACACATGATTAAGAGAAAGATAACCCATAATATGTACTGTATGTTGAGATAATAATGTTTGGATAAAGATGTGTTAGATTTGAATAAGTAAGTTGGATGATTATATTTTTTTGGGAACTAATTATGGAGTTATTAACAATAAGGTTATGATATAATGGATGAAGTATAAAAAATTTTGGGATGTAAGGAATATATCCAATATGTTTTGGAATAAGAAAATATCCATGTTTTGAATAAGGATATTTGGTAATTTAAGTTATTACCATGAATCAAGATAATGAATATCTAAGGGAGAATGGAGGCCTTCCCGATCCTTCGATTCCTCTTCCCCGTAGGTGACGACGGCGGCCTTCGCGCTGGTTTTTCCCCCCGTAGTGGGGGAGGGAGAATCGTCATCCCATGGGATAGCAAGGATCTTCCATCCTTTCTCCAACTCAGATTTTCTCCCACCTTTTCCGAAAGTTTGTTTAAACCCTAAAGTCCCATATTTGGTCGACGGGGTGCCGAATCTTCCTCTTTCTTCAGCTGAATTTATAGAGTCTTCCAGCATATTGAATCTTACCCCTGTGGCTCGTTTCAAGAACAATAGGCCTTTCTTTGATGATTTCGACTGTTTCATCTACAGATCATGGGATCTCCAAGAACCAGCAGTGGTTGGTTTGCTTGACAATAAGAAAATTATGATTCATTTCGAGACAGAGGATGATCATATTCAAGCATGGTCGAGGGCTCCCCGCTACTTCATGGGATCTCGATTTCTGCTTCTTCGTTGGTCATTCGACATTCATATGAACCGTGACTCTCCTTCCATCATGGTTTGTCTAAGTTTTCCTAAACTCCCTTTGCCTTATTAGAACCCTTATATTATCCATATTCTAGGCAACATGGTAGGTCGTTATCTTTGTTCTGACCATCATACTAGGGAGGTTTTCCACCTAGTGAATCCCCGGGTGTGTGTTGAGATTGATGCATCTCGCCTACCTTTCGATTCTGTTTGTATCACGATTGGTGAAGAGTATCGTTGTAGATAGCGAATTTTTTATGAATATTGGATCGATTTTTTTGGTTCTTGTAAGAGGCTGGGCCCCTCAGATGAGGTTTGTTGAAGGGGACACCATCCTCGGCTGAGGGAGATCACTAGTAAAGGGAAATCTTCCCCTGTGCGCATGGCCGAGGAGTCTCGTTTGGAGGCAGGATTAGAGTTGGTTTTGAGGTCGATGGAGCCTGTTGACAGGGGGAATTTCTCTGGTGTGTTGAGCTTGGCTTTGGATAGTTGGCCAGATGAGTCACGTAAGGTTTTTTTAGGGCAATCTTGCTTATGGAGCTGTAGGTGGCAAGAAGCAGGAATCTAATCTGAGCTTGACTGGGGCTAAGGAGTCTGGAGGTTTGGATCCTTTGGCTCCACATTTTCTCTCATTGAGTAATAGGTTCGATGGTATTTCTGATGTCATGATGATCGAGGGTTTGGAAGAGGATGGCCCCCCAGGTGGGGAGGATGGTGAGGAGGCTCCTGAAGGACAGACAGCTGAGAGCTTGGAAGTTGAAGTTGTGCTGGATAGAGGGGAGGCAGTGGAGGTTCTCCAGGATGGCGACAGGGGGTAGGACATTACTAGTCTGCCTGTTTAAGTGAGTCACATTGATAATAGGAGCTCTATGCTGGTGGAAGTTGATAAGGGTTAGGACCTTCAGGCTGATGGCAGTGCTAAGGAGGTTCCCATGATGGATGATGAAAATGTGTTGGCAGAGCGTGTCCTCCTGCCTTTGATGGAGAACAAAACTCCAGAACAATGGAGGTAAAGCTATGCAGGGTGTCCTGGTTTGGGTTTGGGGGATAAAACCGAAAAAGGGAGGGAGATTTCCGGGGGAGGGGAAGAGAATTTGAGCGGCCCAGTCGGTCGGTATTTCAGCGATGTGGTTCAAAGCAGGAAGCAGAAACTTACTACTGTTGAAGGGCCTATGTTTGCCACCCCTAGACGAAGAACAAGGAGAGATTATACATGCCTTCCATTGCCGATGCAGACACGATATACTTACAAGAAGAATAGTTAGGTGACTATAGGATTTGAAAAGGTTAGCAGGGTTGAGAGGACATCACGAGATCATCCAGTTCTGGAGTAGCTCAGGAATCGGGTTCAAAGTGTTAACTACTAGAGGACACTAGGATGGGATACTACCATATCCACTGGAGATGACGATTCTGGAATAGGATGTTGAGATGAGTATGGTTTTGTTGGTATGTGATTCTGTGTTAATGTGCTGTTTGAACCTTGTTTGTTTTTGTGGTTGTATGTTTGGGCACCGGATTCCCATCAACTGGGATTTGAAAATAAAAAACAATGATTTGTAGTCAAGATAATTCATGATGAAGTCATTCAATTTTTTGTTATGTTACTATCAACATATATCTTACGATAAATGGGAGATAAATGATGGTATTCACATGCTTTTAATATGATCTTTCTTGTAATTTTTTTTTGTAATGTGAGTTTGGACAGAAGTATTTTAGATAAGCCTAAATGTTAGAATGGATTAAGTTAGACATTATATAGTATTGTTTAATGATAAATTTTTATATATATATATATATATATATTATTTCTAGAATTATATAGTAGTATAGTTTTAGAAAAAGGACAACCCACAGGACGGGTGAAAACCTGTCAAGTCAGACAAGGCTATGGGAATCGAACCCACAACTGGAGTGTGACATGCCTTTATCACCTACCACTGGCCTACGAGAAGTCCTTGGTTAGTATAAATTACTTTTATTTTATTTAATCTATATGATAGATGAAGTTAAAGTCCATTTTTGGAACCATATATGATTAATCTCACCATAGATGGACTTATGTATATTTGATAACTTGTGCTAACCTTTTTGTAATAGAGATAGATGGAATGACCTATCATTCTATCACGTGATCTGCTAACACTTTAAGTATGAAATTTTTTTACTTCATTTATATTAATAAGATATGGAGTTGAAATGTTTCAGTGAATGACCAACGATGATATTTTACTGAAATCAAGTATGTATTTCTCCACATGAAAAAAATCATCAACTTTAGAAAAAGAATCGAGAAACCAAAAATGTTATCCTAGTACCTTCTTATATAATAATTCAGATGGTCCATTAAATTATCACAAGTTTATGGGTTTATGTTAGTTAAATTTCTCCAAAATTTATTCTCTATCACTATCCATCATAACGTGATGGTTAGATTTCTCTTCCTTATCTAGGTTTTCACTTCCTAGCTATGACCTCTTATGTGGAAATCCAGTGATGAGTTACATTGGGTAACTATTATGTTTCTAACACTCCTTTTTAAAATGAATTTTTAGTATTCATTTTTATGATTTGGGTTTCCATGAAAGAAACTTTCACGTAAAAAACCATTTATATCCCTGACGAATTTCAATGGAAAATTACATTTTAAGGGGGGTACAATATAACACCCTGAGATTTTATGGGATAGATTATTTTTACATTCTTTGATGTATTTTGTTGTATGATACAAAAATATTATATTGTTCTACACACAACACTATATTATCTTGTAGTTCATGCAACACTATTCTAGGATTGCATTCCACGCAAGAGTGACCTTCCTCGATAGCTTGCATTGTACGCCATATCGAGTTTCACTAAATAATGATATATTATCAAAATATTATTATTTAATGGGATATAAACTAGATGTTATAAATATTAATAACCACATTTTTAATTTTATATAGAATTATCATTCATCTTATTTATTTTAAGATATGATTTCTGAACAAGTTCATTTTTCGTATGAATTTTTTTTAAATGCAATTTTTCCACCTTTGGATGGTGATCCCATTTTTAATATAGTTTTTAAGAATTTTATACATTCTATTTAACAAAATAAACTTCTTATTTTGAATAAAGACATAAAAAATTACATATTTTCAATTTTTGGTATTTTTATGATAAAAATTCATATTTTAATGAATAGTGAAAATGCTACATTTTAATTCAATACTTTTTTCATATAATTTATTTATATAGCTGGATTATATTTTTTATTTTATTTTAAATTTAATTGGATTATTTTTTTGTCGTTTAATCCTATTTTGGTCATTGGAAGAAATTTATCATTGAAATTGGACATAAACATATCTCAAACCTTTGATAATTATTACTTCTTAAAAACTCACCTTTTGGTTTTGACTTTGGAAATTAATTTTAAATTAATTAATTCAACTTTTGTGTTTTGAATTTAGAAAAAATATTTTCCATATTTTAAATCAGGAGGTATAAATTGTGTAAATAGGTACCGTTTATTTTTAGAAATTATGAATAGTAACATCAGTAATTATTTTATTTTGCCTTGGTTAAAGGGTAAATATGGTAAATATGGGTAAACATAATAATATTATAATGATATTAAACAACCCTAAAACATTTCATAATCCTATTGGATGAGATATTTCTGACCATGGGCATACTTGGGTCGATTTTGGGACCACATGGAGCTACTTGGATGTGAAAATGACATTTTATAAGAATTAATTTAAAGTAAAAAAAATATAACATAAACATGTACCTTATACCAAATCCATTTTTATATGAGGTTATATAATTGATCTACTCTAATAAAAATATTCATTATAAATATGAAACTATTTTTTATATCATTATATTTTATTTATTAATTGGAGATATTTCATAAATAAATTTAATTTTGACACAATGATGATGTAGTAATTGCATCATTAATAATGGAATCAAAAAAATGATATTATAAATATTCAAATAAATGTAATTTCATTTTTTTAATCCATACAAGAATTTTATATATTATATTGACATATTATTTTGAGTTAATTCCTTTGGTTTTAAGTAATAAGGTTGTTACAAATGTATAAAAAAGTCAAACATGAATAGTGTCCAAAATTGACTTAATTCATAACTAAAAACATAAAATAGTTTATTAAATGATATTAAATTACTAAAAATCTAATATTAAACTAAATGGTTAATAAATATAAAAATAATTTATAAATAAGTTTTTGGGGTGGTTTGACATGATATGTTAATAAATGTATCCCACAATGTGTAAATAACTTGATATCACTTTATGATTAAAAAATGTAAAATAAGGGTTACACCAAAAAGATAAGGATAAAAAAATATTTAGAAATTTTATAAAAATTATTGGATGATGGGTATTAGAACAAAAATCATCCTATCATTGAATTAATATAGTTTTGGACCATTTTTAATCTAAATTTAATTTATAATAAATTAATATTTTGAGAGTTTCTTAAAGTTCCCATATCCTCTATTATGAAAGGGATCTTCCTCCCTCTCCTCTTCACTCAATTTTTATCTTTCATGATCCGCCATCCCCAGACCATTTTTATTATCAAATTCCCTAGTTAAATTATAGAGGTGTTTATATCCTAAAAATACCAACTCTAATGCCCT
The DNA here is from genome assembly GCA_963277665.1 of Viscum album. Lineage (NCBI taxonomy): Eukaryota > Viridiplantae > Streptophyta > Magnoliopsida > Santalales > Viscaceae > Viscum > Viscum album. The sequence goes on along the minus strand of OY728141.1, from coordinate 2,009,391,092 downwards.
AAGAGAAAATTTAAAGGTGGAATGTCGAGGAAGAGGTAATCACTTCTACTCATTCTTTCAAATTTCATTCTTCTTCTTCTTCTTCAGTAGATGTTTTCTACATATTCTTCATTAGTTTTTTAATTATCAAGTAATAACATTAGTATTTATCATATAATTATATGTTATTATAAATATGAAACAACCCTATTTCACCATCTATCCATCCTACGAAAAATGAAATTGTCGCGCGTGCATACATATATCTTACCGTCTCCACACCGTGGTGTAATCTGTTTTTCACCACCACCTTAATTGGATGATTATAATGGTTGAAAGAATAACTATATATGATTATTAAAACATGATAATAATTCTGATATATTATACTCCATCCACTTCAATAACATTCAACAATTATGCGAACAATATCATCGTTCGTGCGTACTTACAGCTTACTATCTCCACGACGTGATGAGATTCATTCCCCACATTAACCATTCGATAATTACTATAAAGTATCGATAATAATTAATAATGAAATATATGAAATAATAATTCTACTAGATTTATGTGTATATATATAAATATGTCATTTACTTACTTCCATTTAATTCAATAAGGAAACGAAAACATCGTTCATGCGTACGTACGACCTACCATCTCCATGAACCGTGTATTTCATTTCATTTATATATCTATTATATATATATTTATATAATGTATATATATCATATATAAATCATGGTTTTAATTCTGTAACTATGTAAATCATGATCTATGCAATAATATCAAGAATAACAAGTCCAAACACGTATGATAAATAAAATGAATGTTACCCAAAAACGTTTCTTTAACATGGAATTGACAAATGAATGGGTAATATAAATTCATATGTAAATAATATATGATATCTTAAATATTATTATGGTTCTGTTAAAAGTTAATAAGTTGTTTAAACCCACTATAAATGAGTTTTGGACATATATGAAAGAATTCTTACCTATGGTAAGGGATAACATTGCAATCTCATTTTTCTCTGAGATTGATTATTTGTAAGTATTTATTATTGTATATTTATCATCCATATACATGTTTTATAAAAAAATTATTTCTTATATGTATGTTTAAAGTAATTTTTACCCATTTTTACTTTTACTACATTGTATGGAAGGAATTTATTTTTTTTACCATACGAGGAACTTTTTGTCTTTTCTGCGAAAAGTACGAGGAAAATGTTTTTTTAACTTATATTGCATGAATGAGTTTTTATATATTTAATATGACTTATTTCCATGAAGCTTCGTCTACATGTTTAAAAGTGTATTTTCAACTAAATTCTTTTCTTTTAAAATTGCATGACAATTTAATGAAAAGAAAAAGTTTTAAAAAATTAAATGATATTTCCCCAGGAATTAAGTTCAAGTGTTTTATCATAATTATTTTCCATCTATGATGACATAGGGTTATGATTATATCATTATTATTAATTTGATTTTATTATGTTTATGATGGAATTATTTGTATGAAATCCATTTCTTTAATATGGATTATGATTGAATGATGTTTAAGAAACAAATTTTATTTCATGGGTTATGTTATGATGAATGATTTATGTTTTTGTGGAACATGTAAGAATGATTTCATTATGAGATGGGTGGGACCTATATCTCTCTCCAATGAATTTGGTAAAGATTTATATCTCATGAGGTAGACATTACTGGAATGGAATGTAAATCTGGTTCAGTAATATATGGTTGGAATAACAGGTAAATCTAGTTCAGTAATACATGGATGGAACGAAAAGTAAACCCAGTTTAGTAATGGACTTTGTCCACTATGATGGTATTGGTAGCAATTCCTTGGATACTATATAAATCAAATTATGTTCTTATTTTATTTCCATAATTCCATGTTTTATACCAAGGATATTTTATCATTATTAATGTTCTCTTTATTACTTATTCCTTACGAACTACCAAAATTTATTTTATGACACAATATTTTGATGTATAAACATTATGTTTATGTTTTTACGTTCAAATTTTTATGGTTTGTTTTTTGTTCTCCATGTTTCACCATACTGAGCATTTTAGCCCACCCTTTTTTTCCTTTTCCCCATGATATAAAGAAAGTTTTGAGGTAGGATAAAAATGGGAATATCTTAATGGGAGATGTTGAGGATCTTTCACTATGTTAGAAGATTATGTTCCGAGTATCCAAAGACACTAAACTAATACGATCTTTAGGAATATATTTTCTATAATGTGTTAATTATTCCCCAAATGAAATATAATGTCCATTTACATCAATCTTGGGTCATTATAAGTCTTACAAGTTAGTTACCAGTTAGTTATGGAATTCTATTTGAGTTTGTTCCATAGAACTATATAATTTTATTTTATAAATTTAAAAAATGTTCACAAACCTGAATATTAATAAATATATTTTGACATTATTAGTGATATTCTATGGAAAATTAATATTTTTTTTTGATAGAGTATTTATTGAATCCAATGGTTCTGGATATTTCATTCTTTAGTGAGAACCTTGATGTTCTGTGAAAAAATTCTTAAATATATGCTATATTTTAAGTTGACATTTATCTAACCAAAATTTATGTTGTTTAATTATTGTACATTAGATGTTAATAATTAATTGAGGTGTATTATCACGTAGTTTACACATTGTAATATATTAGATAATAGGTTATATAAACTATTTAGACAATAAAAATTGAAAATTTTTACGGGTTATTAGATATTCCTATATGTGGACATGTGTATTGGTTATTAAAACTGATATTATTACTAATGTGTATCATGAATATCATACTTTGTTTTATTAATGAAAATCATGATGACATATGCTACCGATGAGGAAGGGTGTGTTGGGTGCGCCATAAGTGATATAAAATAATTGAAAATTGCATGAAAGGATTTTCTATAAATTTAATGGAAGTATATATATTTTCCCCCTTTAGTGAAATGGAACTTCCTGAATAAATCCATGGCCTTACTGATTAATCATTGAGTATATTTTAGGCATTCAATGATATATATATATATATATCAAACATGTTTTTTTTATATAATAAGTATCCAACCTGTGTTATTAGATATCATGAAAAAAAGATTACATCACGCGGTAAGTGGTTGTATGAGGTTGTAATCATTGTGAAGTTAACTTATTTCTCTATGGTTATCATGATGTGCTACTAGAAACTAATCTAGGGATTTAGGAATTATTTCTTAATTACACTAAGAAATAGGCCTTGAGGGTCATATAATTAGTGTAACTAGAATATATGTTAAACTATATTTTAATTTTACATTTATAATAATATTGTTTTTAAAAAAATTAATTTTTAATAATTCCGGTTAGGTTGATCGCATAAATTATCTAAAATGTTTTTCAATTCACAGTATTTTTTAGTTGAATATTAAATAAATATTATTTTCAATCTAAATAACATATAACATCTACATATCACCTTTTTATTAACATCATAGTAATATATATATATATATATATATTATTTGTTAAATAGTGATATATTTGGTTATGTAAAAAATAAAATAAATATTTTCTCTCTAGTCAGTGATTACAATATTTATTTATTTTTTAAATAAACAATATAAAGATACTTATTTATTTAAATGAATATTTATTATTCAATGTTTGATTAATTATTAGGAGTATTTACCGATTGAATTAAACGCATGATATAAATGATATAATTTATTTAAAATAAATCAAATAAAAATGTATTTATTTATTCGACAAGTGATATATTAATATATTTGATTTAGATAACATCAATAAATATAAAAATTATATTATTATTATTATTTTATGTGGGGTTTCTAAAGAATGAAAAAATTATTTAAGGCCTCTATGCAATTAAAAATTGCCTAACACTATTCATATAATCCGACATATATCAATTCTGGGGCTAACATAATTATTATGAACAATACTCAGTGTATAATATCTCAATACTAAAAGAACATCTCAATAAAAATCTAAAAAATTAAAAGAAATAATCATCCTCCCTCTATGGATTAAGATAACCAGAAATAATCATTCATGAATGAAAGTATTCTAGTTTCAATCAATCATGAATGGTGAATGACATTTTTATCCTCTATGATATCAAAAAAAGTACCAATGATGATGGTTCAGGAATCATATAGTACTTGTGGATATCTCTAATAGAATTTTTCTTTTGATACTTCATTGAAATGATGATATGGTAATAATTTAAACTAAATTAATCAACAAAGAATGATTTATCATGTTAGGGTAATTCTTATTGTATAAAATAATTATAAATTACATGTGAAAAGATCATCTATATGAATATTAGACGGTTTTGTTTGCCTATTTCACTGGATATATCTAAATAAACCAATTAAAATTTTTTGTAAATGGGTACATACATATTTTATGTGGACTTCAACGATTATATTAGAGTTTTAGAAATGAGACTTATAGAATTACCCCTTTTAATTATGTTCATGAACCTGATAATAGTTTTCCCATATTAAGCCAAAACCTAATATAATTATTTCATTTGTTTTAGTATAATGAATCAATAATGGTATAAAAGAATACATGGTGGAGCCATAAATTGTAAATGAGGGCGTGACATATTTATTTATTAATCCATATATTACATATTTGTGAAATTCGATGTTTTAGTTGTTTTATTTAAACACTTGTGAATTGAAAAATTATGGGTCATAATTTTTATTTGGGTTTTTCCTTCTTGAATTATATTTTATAACATTTTAAGGTGTAACATTTATTTAATGTCAAATATTATGTTATGCAATAAACTTTTTTGGAGTATTATCCTCTATGGAAGATATTGGGTTAGACCATATAGGATTTGAAATATTAGTGATCATAATGTTGTAAGAATGAGATTGTAATTTTTTAGAATTTTTTTTAACTTTTTTCAATTATAATGATATAAAAACATAGTTTTGGAGTTTGTGAATTTTCTATTGTATTTTGGAAGTTTTTCATTTAATTGGAAAAAAGGTTTACTAACCAAGTATATTGTCCCAATTTTTTTAATGGTTTTCTTTATTTTGGATGTGGGTGCTTACTCTAGGGGTAATTTTTAGTACAAACCAAAATTCAATTTAATTATAGAAAAAAAATTAATAGAATAATTAATTATATTAAAGGTTATTAATGGATTTTATTTTTTTGAGAGGGAATAATTATTTATAATTTGAAATATTATTTGAAAATAAAATGAAACTATAAAAATGATCTCAGATTCCATTGTTTATTATAGAAGAGATGTTTTATTTCCTTTGAAATACTATTATTTCTTCTAGATTTCCTAATTAGTTAATTAATTAATATACAACATGTTTATTTATATTTTTTAAAATTTTATATCAGATCAGTTATCCATTGGCATTGTGATTATCTTGATAAAATGTCTTATTTAATATATATATATATATATATATATTCAAATTTGGATCCAAGTTTCACCTAGTCATGATCATAGCCTGTTATTTATAAATTTACAGTTTATTCTCATTAATGGATCAGTATATCATGAAATTTTAGGGGAATCAATGAATTTAGAGAGAGATTTTGATGGTTCTCTAAGTAAGGTTTTCAAACCACCATTTCAATACCATGTATTTATCTTAATAAATTTATTTATATAAAATTTATTTTTGCATTCATTATTATTGTAATTTAATTAACTAGATATTATTTAGATTAATTGATACATATTAAATAGTGTAACATGAAGGGGGATACATCCATTGATCTTATTTTCAAATTTTAAATCTAGAACTTAGATTCTGTGTTTAATATTAATAATACTATACTATGTAAGAACACCATGATGATTTTAAGTTAATGAAAATAAATAATTTTTTTATTCACACCTTCTTAGTTGTCCTAAAATATACATTATTGTATCCAAATATATGATAGCTAAAAGGTAACCCACTGAATATGATTATAATGAAATTATGAAACCTCTTCCATGTATTGGTCCCACTAAGATATAATAATTATGAACAAACCATGGCCGATTAGATCTATTTTTTTTACTCCAACCATGTTAGACTCATATCCCCAACAAAAATAAAAAAAATCATCATATACATTTACCATAACAAAAATAATGGGGGATTAACAGTTTAGACATAAGGGTAATGGGTCCTAAAATTATATGTTTCTTATAGGTTTTTCCTCAAGAGATGATGTTTAGTTTCATAGGTGGTATTGGTTGGTTTTAGGGGATGTGAGGGAAGAATAATTTCATTCCATGGTATAATAAGTGTAAAGTGTCCATGGATAAAATAGGATTTGTATCTTTTAAATTGATGAAATTGTGTGAAGATGGTTATGGTGTGTTGAACATCAAGATAGGGGGCATGAAATGTCTGATGAGATGCCTGATATTGCGAACGAATGCATTGGGTGGAAGAGAAACTGATAACAAATGACTTATGTGTTTACCAAACAATAATGAAAACCATGATTAACTAAAATTAATATATTATATGTATACTTACACTAATTGAAACCATTTACCTTTTGATAAATATTTGTGGTTAATAATGATCACTAAGGATAAATCTAGAGAATCCCACCTTTGTGTTGTATCCATGAATTGCATGAAATCACCCAATAGTTTGGGCAGAACCCTCTTCTATCCCTCAATATTCTATAATCTCAGTGAAAAGTAATTTATGATTAAGGGGTATTTATATAGAGAGAGTTTATTCACCATAATATTGAACAAGGTTCATATTCAATTGTTAATGGGTCTTACTCCTTATATAATCCCTCATGAAAATTTTGATTAATCACACATTAATTCGTATGTTATATAATGTATGAGTTAATTCTAAATAAGAACATACATTCATCATACAAATTATAAAGACTATAACCTTTATAAGTCAATAATTATCCTTAATTAAACTCTTTTCAAATCTTTTCATGTCCATTTTGAGTGTAATGAGATTTAAATGATCAATAGACGGGGTTGGAGATTGAGTATGAGAGAATGGGAATCCCCGATACAATATGGGTGCCATAAGAACCTAATGGCACAAAATTGAGTACATAGTGGGGATCCCAGTTATTGGGAACTCAATTATTGGCTAACAAGTACATTATTGCTCCAAACAAGATCCTAGTAACCTTTTTGGTAAAAAAGAAACCTTAATAGAAGTGGTTTTTATACTTTAAGACACCAATTTACTACATAAATAGGTTAGGGATCAATATTTATATTTATTTTAACACATATTCATCTTCTTCCCAGGTTTATTTCTCAATGACCCAAGAGGTTCCTTGTGACTATTAAATTTATCATTCATTATGGAAAGGTTTCATCTTCCCCTAACCCTCATACTTATATCTTTTAATCCTTGTGGTGGGCTTGATTTTCACTCTTCCACCTCTAGGGATAATTAGATCATCATAAATATTCTATTATTTTCTAGTTAATTGCTAATTGATGGTTATATTTGATGACATGAAGGTATTTAATTTTTTATTATAATAGATTTTTTAGATCAAACCAGGAACTAATTTATTGTGTTTTACAAATTACCCAAATTTTATGTAGTGGATGGGTCATTCTCTTTATACCCTACATAAATATTATAAAGTGAAAAATGGTATAAATACCCCTTCCTACTCTATTATTATTAAATATTTCGACTAAAATTGTCTCATGAATTGTGAATCAATAATTTAAAATAATAACAGTTTTTATCAAAACAAAAATTGGGTAAAGGATTTTTTTTATTTCAAATTTTCTTTTATTAAGAATACAAATATTCAATTTAACTATTTGGGATCACGAATTCCTTGTTATACGGTTTTTGTAATTCCACCTCATTAAATTGAAATTTATGATTCATACTAGTAGCAACATTCCGAAAATATTCCTTACATCACTCCCCATGACCTAGATTCCTTTAATTTATCATAAAACCTTCCTAGGAATTCCAATTTTATAAAACTAATGGTAATCTATGAAGAATAGGTATAATTATTACCCAAGTGTTTTCATTTTATTTATTCTTCCACCTCCTCAAAATATTTTCCAAATATGATGAAATAATAAAAAATTTACCTTCAGAATATTGAGATTTTTTATGTCAATTTCACATATTATATCGATCTCTTACTTTAAATAATTGTCACTAAAAACCATTGATCATGTGTATGACAGACATCCGCCTCACGAATAAATGTAATTCATTATCCATCACCACCTCTCTCAAATGGATTTAAAGTATAAATACAATATTCATGAACTAATTATAAATATTCTTCAAATATGATGAAATAATAATAAATATATATCCAATATACATAGATTTTATTATGTCAATTTCATAACACATATCAATCTCTTCCTACATAAAATTGTAAATGAAACCATTGATCATGTGTATGATAGAAAATTGCCTCACGAACCGATGTAATTCATTTTCCATCACCCCTGTCTCGGATGGGTATAATGAATGATTTAATGTATATATATATATATATATATGATTTAAGGAACTAATTATACTAATTTAAGTACAATATCACATCACCCTTCTTTCCTTCTAATATTTTGGAAAATGGTAATGTTTCTAATTCATATGCATGGACTACCCCTCCACAATTCGATGTGATCACTTCTACATTTAATTTTAAAATGGATAGTAATATTGATTGATTGAGAAAATATATTTTATATATTTGATATAAACATGATTTTGGAAATTTTAATTAATATTTAACTTTATTTAATTAAATTTTTAATGAATATAGAAAATGCATTCATCCATACATATGTCCTACCGTCTCTCTGAATGGTGTAATTCTTTTCCCTATCTCTAAAATTTATGAATGAATCTAAATATTTATATAATTAATATATTATATATATCTATATATTTATATATATTGAGTAAAACTACAGATATTATGGATCTATAATCAATGTTTAGTAACCAAATTTACCAAACTAAAAGATACACGAAAAACAAAATAGTTATTACCCAAAACAATGGTTTTAACATGGAATTGTTAATAAAAATGTGATAAAAGTTCATAAGTAAATAATATATGGTATCATATATTTTAGTATTATTCCATAATATATTTATAATAAAAATATTTTTATTATACGTTAGGATTAAATATGTACAAAGGATTTTGAGAATTGAGAAAAGGGATTTTCATGAAACTATTAGTTTCACAGGACACATTACATATTCACCACTTGATTTTTTTGTGGTATATAAACTATACATGAATTTTTTTTTATGATCCTTATTATAATAATTGTGGTATATACATATCTATATAATTTTCTACCATTCATGGGTATTATGATAAAAAATATATCAAAGTGGTAATGGTTTTATGTTATAATCCAATTATTTATCAGGTTTATTTACAAGTTTGTATTTAATGATTAAATATTATGATATATCTCTCAATAAAATCATGTATTATATTCTCATATGAATATTAATTTAAATTACATTTTTTCATTCATTTTTATCTTGTTATGTAGTCATGTTTCTGAAAGAATGTTTTTATTAAATCTAACTTTATTTCTCTCTTTGGTCGAAAAATATTTTATCATCCATGTATGTGTTTTCTAAAATGTTTTAAAGAATTTTTTTATTAATACACAATGTTTTATCAAATATTTTTTCGCGTTTTTTTAATTTTTATATAAAATAAAAGTAATCTTCTCATAATTTTGTGAACGAGGTACTCTTAACTTTATTTATAAAATGTGAGAGGAATCATTGTTTTAATGTGTGAAAAATGAAATTTTATTCCCAATTTCACAAATGCATAAATATTTAAAGATTACATGACATGTTTCCAAGTTTATTTTAAAATAAAACTTTTTATTAATATTTGGTAAAAAAATTATAATTTAAAATTTTATTTTCAAAGTGGAAATGGTATTTCCCACAGAAATGTTTTTTTTGTGATATTTTATTTATATTTTTATACGTTAATGATAGAAAAAACATGATTACACTTATTCTAGACTAGGTATATAATCCAATTATTCCATCCATATTGTTTATCTGGATGTTTTATAATTAAGATGAAAATAAATTTATGAAACTCTTTTCTTTTTCTATGGGTTCTCTTGATTAATTGATAAAATTTTTATGAAACCCATTTCTTTTCAAAGGATATGATATGAAAAATTTTTATGAACTTGGGGAACAAATATATATTTTTTTCACTATGTGATTGATGGGCCCATAATTATATATCCCTCCAATGAATTGGGTAATGTTCAATGTTCCATGAGCTCAAAAGGTATAGAGGAGGTTATTTCAAGGAAAAAAAGTGTATGTAAAATTTTATCTCAATCCAAAAAAATGATATATGGGATGTTATCCCAAGACCAAAATAGGATCCACAATATATTATCTCAGGACGAAAGTTGGTTCAATGGTGGTTTTCCCAAGCCTACCATGTTATGAATATCTTGGTTGGTAGCATTGAAATATCATTTTTTATTCCTATGTGTATCCCAAAAATCAATATCCTATGACAAATTCATGAAATCATGGATCATATTATTTGACTCATTTATTATTATTTAATTAATTTTTTTATTAATGAATATTAAGGTCATTGATATCCATGGTGTAGTTTTCAAATGTTATGATTGTGTTCTTATACCCTAATTCTATTATCTTTCTCTTGTGATCATTAATATCTCCCTTGTTTGTCCATACTGATCATATGAGATCAGTATTTAAAACTTTTTCCTTCCCTAGGTTATGAAGATATGTGTTATGTATGACATGTCTATGAAGGGTGCTAGTAATCAAGAACATAGTGGGAGATTATGTAGTTAATTTATTAAGTAGTTCTTTATATATAGAATTTTCCAATGGCAATAATCCTTTATGGTCGTTAGGTCAATTTTTGTAAAATGAAGTGAATATTTATCAATTGAGAAGATATATCTATGTATGGAATGTATGAGTCACTATTGTTGGTATTAAATGTAGGATTAGTTAACTATAGTAAAATAGGATGAAGAACCATTAGTGAGAACCGTTCAGATAAGTAAAAGTATAGGAACATTTATTGAAATGTTGGTTAAGGATAGAGTGAGTAGTTTTATAAAAATTTCATCCCCATATAGATACTACAAGTAAATGTTGGCTAAGAATAATTGTAATTAGGTGTAATAACTCCAAAAAGGGTGCATTAAGATTTGACGTGATTGTCTCCTTGTTTGGAATAATGGGCCATGCTACATACCTAGTTTTACACTCTTGGGGTATATGATTGGGAAATCCAAAAACACTTTATAAACCATCATAAATGATTTTAATAGATAATGGTGATGAATGAACTAGGTCAAACTGAATGTGGAATTAATTTAAAATATGTTTTCAAGATTTAGACAACCAATAATTTATTTTTCATGACCATGCTATTTACTACTATGATTATTATTGACCACACTATATTTTTGGTTTTAGTCGATCGATGGAACATGAAAGATTCATATTAATGTTGAATTAAATGGGAAATGAAATGATTTACCTCTTGTGTAAACAAATTTTACGAGATATAGAAATAAAAACATCATTTCTATCCTCACTAAACATCCCAAACAATAAATCACACTGATCTTCCAAATGAGGAATATAGGGAACAAATTTATGTTGATTCGTTTATGAGGAAACATGCACCTTCTCTTATTGGGTCTAGTGATCCAATAGTTTATAAGAAAATGGAATATTTCCATTGAAAATATGTTTTATATTCTATAGTTTTCATATAAAGAAAATGTGATATTATAAGTCCATCATTTTGAAGGAGAAAAATATCAATAATAGTCCCTTGTCAATTATATGAGTGAAAAGGAAGAAATTGGAATGATGGAGTGGGATGATTTTATGAGGTTATTTTAATTACATTTATTGTATTATTTATACCAAAATAGATAAGTAAATCCTTGAGATAAAGCATAAGGATGATGAATTAATTGGAACCTATGAGGTTATTTTATGAGACTTGTGAGGTATGCTTCTAGTATTGTCACCCTACATGATGGTAAGGTTCATAGTTATTTTATTGCTTAAAACCATGTCTCAAAAGAGTGTTATACACAACAGTTTTTAGTATCTATGATGATGTCATTAAATTTACTATCATTGCGTAAATGGAGATTGTAGATACCCATTAGGTAGATATCATATATACTTGTAAAATTCACACCATAGGTTCATGCAAATCCTCCACCATCTAAGTATGGGGGTTTGGAACACAATAGATCCTAGGTGATCTCTATCAATGCATAATAAGAATAGGTGTTTTATCTTATGGTACCACCTTAGGCAACTATATCTCCACGTAGAAAACATATTTTATATGAAACCACCTAATCGGTCAAGGGTATTTATAAGATAGATGAGAACATCACATTTATTCAATACTCTACTGAATAAGGATTTTTCTTGTCACAAAACTTCTATAATCTCTATCACTAGAACTCTCATAATGTGCTAATCCTACACATAACATCTCACTATCATGTATGGAGATTTCAATTGAAGAACAAGGAAATGATCATATACTATATCCATAGAAGGATCCATGAACTTCTCAATAGGTGGTTGCACTGCTTGTTTCCCACTTGTAGTAAACACCTCTTGAGTGAGTCCCAGAACTAAAACTTCAACATTAATTTGGTCATCATTATGAAACTCTATCAGAAACCTTGTTGGCCATCATCAGAGAGAAAACATTAAAGTCACCAATATGTACCATGGTCAATGAGTATACCTATATATACAAACCAAGAAGGAAATGATAACCACAACCTATTCTTATATGATACGTGTACCAATGTTTTCCCTACAAATAGTTTCTACATATTCTGAGTCAACAAGTAGGTTATCGGGGTATTGGTGAAGGGATATGTTGGCCCCAACACCAACATTGGACACCATGTAATGAGAGCCTTACTATAATTGCATATACATGGCTTCCCAAATTCCCAAACCACACCTCACATAAGGAAAAAAAGAAACTTCAATCTCTGATCCTAAAACCAAATAGTGTGAAAGCACTTCAGGTTGGGTATATCACTGATACCATTATTTTAGGACCAAACATGACATGGATCAAGATTAAACTACCCCATGAAAACCTATAATAGTCCAGTGGATAAATACTAGCACCGAGAAGGCATACAATACCCATGGGAGGAGTTATCCTTTTGTACATGTACACACACATACACCTCCAAGACTATTAAATTATGAAATGTAAAACAATTGATAAAAATTAATGAATACTTCTATAATCCCACAATTATAGTATGACATAACGAAATAGAAAGAATTAAAAGGGGAAAATATGAGCCAACCAGAAAATGTAAATAAAGTATGACCTACTCATGAAGAAGGGACTGTTGTCAAATGAAACACCTGTATAAACCTTGGTCTATCTAGCCCCAAAAAACTCCACCTTCTCTTAATCCACCAATGGATTTATAAAAATCTATCATCTACATAATACATAACATGTGGTAGAAGATCCCATGTAGGGGTGAGTATAACAATACCCAGTTGGACACCCTGAAATTACCAAATACAATGAATGAAATTTAGTTAGAACATTATAGGTACATGTCTACATCAGATATGACAAGAGTATAAATATATAATCAATAAATACTAATAGTCTCAAGGAAAATTCATTAGAATAATTCCAACATATAATCACTTAGAGGTTTAAAGGTAAGGATCATCTAGTAGATCTCACTCCATATGTCATGCCATCTGTACTAGAACTCAACAGAGATATAAAAACAATCTGGTACCACTAAGACAATAGAACATCCTTTCCATCCCATAGGTCACACTAAACAATGAAGGGATCCTTATAAGGTACACACTCCATCATACTAATACCCCCATCATAAATATCATATCTCGATACACAAATAGGGGGACAACGAAAAAGGTTAATTGGGGGACACCAGTCCCTAGTGGACACATCCTCTTTTACAGGGGATCGATGCTAATGAAAATATTGGACTCACTAATTCAAATAATACCCTACATAAGAAAAAAAATAAAGAAATGATAATTTTTCCAGGAATTTTGGAGTGATACTCTCTCTAAGATGTTCAGTGATTACTCGAAGTAGTTTGAGAAAACTAACTCCAAAATAGGGAAAATCACCCTTATTGAATAGATCATAAAAAAGATGCAGAGGGGCTAGCCTCTATGAAGGGAACGTGATAAATCATAGAGACCTCATTTGAATGGAACAAGTTAGCATACTCAACTGATACTAGTCCAAGGAAGCTCACACGAGCTCACAATGAAGCTAATCTGAGAACAACGATGAATCCAACCTCTCCTCAAAAGAGTACATGGAATGTTCCTAAGGGTAAATGGTGTATGTCACTAAGCCTAACAATACATGTGTCTTATGATCACATGGAATACAATTTTTCACAACATGCAAAATGTCCCTTGATTTACATGGTGTGTAGATGTTATCCTAGCGCACGATGTGACATTCTTCCCAGGATCATGTACATTGGGGATGTGTTTGTGTAAATATCCATATCTGAGTACACAACTTTGTCGATGTACTCTATCCTGACAATGTATATCCTAAGCACATGATGTGGAGGGACACATAGACACATGGATATATACCCACTGTACACACTGAGATTTCCTCGATGTGTCACATGATGTGTGACATGGATCACTTGTTGTGTTACATGACATGGCCTCCTGGGAGTGTACCCCAATATATGTAGATATTGTCAGATGAGGGTGACTTTTTATGTGGTGAATTTCACATGGGATGAGATTTTTTTCTCCAGGATGAAACCCTAGAACTGCATAATGAGGACTATATAACATGTGTTTATATGAAAACACATTGTGTAGTCTTGTTTTCCAAGAAATTTCATAATGTTCATGAATATTCATCTAATCCTTCACAACCATATATTCTTCCAAGAATCAAACTACACATTACAGAGTTGAGGTCTACTAAACCTACACACCACTGATGGTCGGATTGTGATTTTTGTAGCCATACACACTACTCTGGAAAAACCATTATCGTGGATCACTAGAATCACACAACAAAACTGTGAACCGTGTTTCTTGATCCATCCACAGACCAAATTCCATCTTCATGAACAGAAATTGGCACATATAATCTCCATTCTAAAACTATGATAGCAATCCATTTCACTAAATACTGAATGTGTGATTAACATTCATTGGGAATTTTTCAAATCATAGTCCAAAAAAAGTTCTAATGATTAAGGTATGTAGAACAGGGAGAGAAAACCATCAACTATTAATGTGGGGAATGAGTCTTTAAGTTTGTTTTTTTCTTCCTTGATCCATTTTCATTGGAAATTAAAATTAAGAGTTATAAAATCAATCAAAAATAATAATAATTATCCCTAAATCCAAAAATTAACCCATATCCACAATACAATTGATCTGTGAATAAATCAGTTAGTCAATTTATTCATGTTCATCATTGGATAATAAAATGGGGATAAATCCTCAAAATAAATAACCTACCAAAATTTTATCAATTAATAATGTATAAAAAATTTGATTCATCATCATTGATGAGATCCACAATCTATGTTAGTGTATGATCCTCGATATGATTTCATCTGCCAAAAATTCTCTCCTACAACGGCCCTATATTTCTCTGGGGATTAATGGGTAACCCTAAAATTTTATCATTACTGAATATTTATATTATAAAAACATTTCTCTGCTTCAATTGAATAAAATAAATAATGTATTTTATTTAATATCCAATGACTGCATTTTACCGAAACACCCAATACTGAAAACAATTATATTGTGCCTAAGGTAGAACATGCATTATGAACTGAATGGTAGACTCATATTTCTAATCGGGGGCCCTATTTGAGAGTTATTCAACTTTTTCGAGAAAAATAAACATTCTTGATACTATCTGTATTTCAAAAATTAATTCTGGACACACTAGTGCATAGAATCACTCAGCATCTTAGCACCTAGATCTGGAAGTATTTATTGAAACATTATAAATTATTACATGGAGAAAACTAGAGAATTACATCATGGTAAGATAAATGTAGAATATAAAATATATTCTATATTACATTTATCTATTACTCCAAAACTAATATGTTAGAAGACCCAATAAATGAAGGTGGATGTTTCCATGTAAATGATTCTATATAATGTTTCTTCATCCCTTTTTAATTTATGGGAACAATGTGGTTGAAATAATTATTCAATGTCCGTGATAGTTGGGAGATAATGTTCATGAATTTTTGTTCTCCGTCACTTATCCCAATTGGTTTCTATGGGGTAAAATTAGTATATTTTCCTATATATACATTGTTAACTCAGTTTATCCTTATTCCTTATATTTACTAAAACTAAAAGAGTTTTATATGAGTAATAGACAATAAAATATTAAAAATATTTGAGTCATCAACTATATAAATTTAAATATTTCATCTTCTGAATGAATTAATCTAAAAGAACTTTCTCTTAAATCGTGATAATTTTGGTTCAATTGTTGTTCAACCATGGTAGTTATAAGTTATGTTCCCATATATTTCATAATTTATTCATGAAAAATAACAAGACCCATTTTTCATATCATTTGATGTGACCCAAGATAAAACTGAAGAAATATTAAATCATTTTTATAATTTGGAAATTTCACCTTCAAAAAATCCCCACAAAATCCAGAACACAAATATTTATTGTCTTTAGATAATTGATACAAAATAATATTATTTCACAAAAATTATTCGTAACATCCCATAAATTTCTTTTACACATAGCGCCCCTTTAGAAATATCTTTCTTAATACCCTTCTTTATAACCTATGAAAATTGAAAAGGTGGAAAATGGTGAGCTAAAATGATTTGTAACGGTAAAAATGGTAGATAAAAAGTAAAAATCAAAAGTGATAATAGGTTTTAAATAATTTAATGAAAACCTAGTAAATGTATATGATCATAGAATATGGAAATCCTACTTTGATAAACCTAATGTTTCAATCATAACTTATGGAATAATGATTATATATAACATAATTCATGAGACAAGTGATTCAATAATCATAGACCATGAATTCATAATATATAAATAAGAGGGTTACATTACCATAATAATATGAAATCATAACATAATGGGGTATGAATCACAACCTATTTCCCAAAACATAGTGGCACAAGTATCACTTCCTGATTCCTCTAGTAAAGTGAGAATTAATAAAAATTTCCCATAATATGAGTCATTAAAATTTATTTAAAATATTATCATAACCCATCTTGAGAAAGGGGTAGATTGAATCATTAGTTAATATCCCCAATGAATAAAAATAATCACAATGTATTTTAAATATATGAAAGATACATTTATAAAAGATTTTAAATTTTCTTTGGAAAAACCAGAAATTCCGTTTTACTTAAGTGAACATTAAAAACTAAAAATTCAAAAAAACAATGCTAATTTTATTTTCTTTGAAAAAGCATGGGAACATGAAATTTTCCTTGAAAAAAATATTCAAAATAATGATGGGAAAATTTGATCAATTGGTTTATTTAAAAAAACATTCCTTTTACACCTTTATAAAGAACGAAAAATTTATCCCATTTGGAAAATATTAAAATGATTCTTGTTTAAAACATTCAAAAAAAATTAATGATATTTTAAAATGACCTTAATACATAATTTAAGAATATTTAACATAACTATTTAAGTGTTATAAAGAATATGGATGTGTATTTGAAGGATTTGGGTAAGATACTAGAAAATATTTAAGGTGATGATTTAAATAATAACCTATTATGAATTTTTTATATCAAAACCCCCTTGAAAGAAAGAACATGAGATGGGACAAAAAATAAAATAAGTACAAAGAGAGAAATTATACACTATTTTTATGTGTATATATATATGTCATGTAAATTAAAATAGGTTTATATCGTTAGCATGTCTCAATTAATTGAAATTGTGAGGAAAAACTCATACCTCAAACGTCCCCTTAGTCACATGTGCTCTAATTTCCCTATATAATAAATTTATATATATTATATGTATATATTTTAATAATATTTTAATTTTTCTATATATATTTTATTCTCTTATAGTTTCTTCCCATTTATTAATAATTCTTTGGTAAATCAATTTTTCTTTAATAACTGTCTCGTTTCTCATGCATGTTTTGATTTGACAGGTTATGTCCTTACACCTTAATTATGGTTTCATCTCCCCAAGAATATTCATTATTATATTTTATTTTAATTTTATATAATTATGATTTTACATGTATATTTCATATAACTTATTATTATGATTCACATGTATAACATAAAGTTTTAACTTTTCAGAAGTTTTGATTTTTTTGAAAGAATTGATTTTATAAAAAATGTAAATTAAAATATATATATATATATATATATATTTATATATTAAAACTGAATAATTTGGGTAAAATATTAAAATAATTATCAGTAAATAAAATTACCAAACCATATCATTCCTTAATCATCCGTGATTTCAATATTATAATGACATTCTTGTAGGTTGAAAAATCAACCAAAATAAAAACATACTATAACGATTAAATGAGTAAGTACATGATATTTTATAATGATAATATAAATTTTAAATAATATTAATAATTTTATAAATATCGTATTTATTCGTTATTTTCTTATTTGAAAACATCCATGTATGGTGGTGAGGAAAAATGAAACACATCTTCCATGGAAATGGTAATCCACACATGCTGATGATATTTTCATTTTTTTAATTGGTTATTGGGAAATAAAGAACATAATAATTTATTATTCAAGAATAATATATATTTAATAAATATTATACTTATTCATTACATTGATATTTATAACTATTAATGTGAGGCAGTGATTAAAAATGAAATACAACCTCTATGGAGATGGTAGTTTGCACATACATATGATAAATGTTTAAATTTTCAATTGGATGGAATAGAAGTGGATAATGGAATTTTTTATAAAATAAAATAATTAAGTTATTACAATTATAATGGTTTCATTATATTTTTATGGTTATAATTTTTTTTAAAGATGTGTAAGAATAATTATTTTTGAATGAGATCAATTAAGTGGATTTCATCTTCTATCAGTATACTTTATTGGTTATCAATATAATCATTCATGGGTTGATATTTTATGGATAAAAGAACCTATAGGTCATATATATTGGATTTTTAAATGATTATATCTAATCATGTTCATTCTAAAGTTATATTAGTGGTTGGATAGGTGAGGTGAGTTGGATTCCTTTTATAATTGAGAGGACTAACACCCTTGTAAATAATATTACAATAAAAACAATATAAGTATAATTACAATGGTAAATTGGAATTAAAGAAAAAAATTATAATATAGGGTAATATATATCTTAATAAAATTATTAAATCAAAATGAATATGGGATTTTGTGATATTTTTAAACTTATCATGTCGTTCTAACCCTTCTTAACACATTTAACTCTTACATTGGTGAATAACTTATACTATGTTAACTTAAATTTATGACAACAAATGAAATGGAAATTATTAAATATTTTCAATATTATAATTTCAAAAATGAAATTATTTTTTATATATTTAACTAAATGATGTTGTAAAAAGTACTTTTAATATAAATATGTGAAAGGAAACAAAGATTGTTTTAATAAAAAACCTTTTATAAATAAAAACTAATTTACAAAAAATATAATTTATTGAATTGATTCTAATATAAAATCATTTTTTGATTAAAAATATGGTTATGTTTCATAGAAAACAACCCAAAATTTAATGTAACAATTTAATTGATTATTTATTGAAAATATAAAAAATAGTTCTTTTATTAGACTAAAACATTACTTAAGTTTCACAATGCTAATCATGGGTTTATAAATAATGAATACTATTTTTAAATTGTTTATTTTAATTACATAATATATATTTGGTTTGTAAAAATGTTTTTAAAAAATTTAAGTCATTTTTATATCATGATGATGCCACAAAAGCGATTTTTAACTTTATTTTTCATTATTCACAAAAAAAATCAACCATTCCTGAAAAAATTCAAAAAAGTATTCCTATCATAATATTGATATGATTAATTAAAAACTAATTTCATTTTAAAAGATAAAAAATATAAAATTGATAAATATTAATTATAATATAATAAAAAATAAACAATAAAATCAATTTTATGAAAAATAAAAATTTTAAGCATCATGTTATTTAAAATTCTTAACAATGAAAATAATAATTTATTGTCTTGGTAGTTTTTAATATTATAATAAATTATACTTATAAAACCCATTATAAACTCTTTATAAGATATAATTGAGAGATAATAAGTGGTTTGTCCTATATATATCTTATAGTGATTTCCACAAGCCTCAATTCCCCCCCCCCCCAGCGATTTTGGTCATGCTAAAATTATTAATGTTTACCTTGGTATTTGTAGAGGGAAACCCATATTGATGATAAATCCTTCAAAATATAGGATAAATGAGCCTCTTAAGAAATCATTCCACTAATTAATTTCATTAATAAAGTATTCATTATCTAGTTATGTCTATCTAGACCAGTTAATTTAATGATTGTATTATAATAGTGATTTTTGATACATATACCATCTGTGATGTTTTGTTTTAATTTGGTGTTTCATGTAAAAAATTATATTTGAAAATATTTTTTAGGGAGGAATATTTATACTGGAATTTTTTATTACTATTTATGAAAACTCTCTTATTCATAGTCTTTATAAAGGTAAATCACTTTACTATATGGGAAAGAAAAACACATATAGCATGGATTCTGGGTGTGCGTTTATGTACATTTCTCTATAGACAAACTAGATGTATGATGGTTTTCCTTGACACTTTTTTATATGGTACATGACATAGTAACCACTTTGGTATCTCTACACCCTGTTTTTTCACAACGTTATGTAAATATTAGCGTTTTGTCATTGTTTCAATTATCTTTCATAAGGTATGATATTTTGAGCACATTTTTTGATATGTGGTTCATGCTCAGGATATTTGTTTTCTTCTTCCACATTACATCACTATACCAACTCCCTTTGTGGTGTGTTTTTCACAAAAATATCATGACTATTAGATTATTCCACATGTAGAAACTACTTTCGTCTTTTATTACATTACATAATGGGTAAAACATTCCACCTAGTTGATTTTTCTTGATCCATGGAAATTGGAATGGCCTCTATATACTAATAAAAGTTTTTATGTCATTATTATGACATGGAATGATTTTCATTTTTTTATTTTATTCATGGAAAATTTCTATGTGTATTGAGACTATTAAAAGATCTTTGGTGTTGAACATGATTGTAGATAGGGAAGTATAACCACTGAAAATTAGGTATTAACCCATGTATATTTATATCATATATAATTATGTCGTAATACTATATTTACATGGGTATTTGGTGGTTCATTTTCTTTATTTATTATTATTTTTGAATCCTTATTTAGGATTGGAGTCTCATGAATCATTCAATGTGTCATTAATAAAGAATTAATAGTACTTAATTTCATCTTGTATTCATTTCTATGTTTGGATAGGATAAATTAATCATCTACTTATGGTTCTTTTTAATTGAAACATTAACAATAAATAAATTATGTTTTCTTGTATATTTGTTGTTAATGACTACACCAATATGGAAAAACATTTGATTATTTAAGTAGGAAGTTTTTTTATTTTTCTATAAAAAATGAATTCTAATTTAATTATAGATATATTAAATTTATTTCATTGGTAAATTTAAATAATTACCAATTCCTATATTATATGTTCATAAAATATGTTTAGTGTATTTTTATTATTCCATTCAAATATGTTGGAGAATGTTTGTAACAACCCAAACTTTTATTAATGAAAATTCCTCTTGATCTAATTAAAGGTATTATTATGTAAAATGGTTATTTAAAATATTCAGTTCTTTGGTTTTATTTTTTTTATTTCAAAATACTTTTAATAATTGTTATCATTGCTAATAAGTTTGTTGAATAGTGATAACATGATTAGTATAAATATATGACTTTAATAAATCCAATTTACCTTGAAAAGGAAGTGATGACCTCATCCATTAGAATTACCCAATACAAATCCCATTTGATGGAGCTCAGAAAAGAGGTAGCATCACAGGGCTTCGATCTTGACCAAGATCAGGACGAGCATCAACACTTTAAGCCTGAACGGAACCGCCTAAATGAGAAGTACAAGTTTATAGATATTACCACCTGAGCAATGTTATATGAGCCTCCCCAAGAGTCTGTCACCATCGCACACCGTACCCTTAGGTCTTATGCGGGTGTTATAAGGGGGTATGTAACTAAACCCTAGCACTATGATTGTGTGCATTATTTTTTTATTGAATAAATAATATACATTCATTCTATTATTGTTACTTTGTAAATAGTTTTTAAAGAACATATAGTATTTTTAGTTAATATTCAATTAAGAAATATATTTTGATGAATTAATGGATTTTTTGAGTTAAATAATATTTCAATAAAATATTATAACTAAATTACTTTTTATTAGATATAAATGATTGTATAATTTTTATGAATACAATTGTAATTTTTATTAAGATTCTAAAGCTATTTTTGTCAAAACACATAAATTTTCAATAAATGTCGGTTTTTATTTTAAAATTTAAAACTCAAATATTTAGAAAATTATTTATATAAAATGAATATTATTTTTTGATTCAGGAAATCAAAATTATCTAACATTTAATTTTTCATAATTTTCTGATACAATCAAATTTTTCGGTAAAAATTAATTACCATTTAAATATATAATGTGACTTGTGACATCATAATTACCCGATAATGATGTAAAAAAATTCTATAAATATTATTGTCGTACAATATATGTTTTACCTTTAAAATAATATGATTTTATATTTGTTTCATTAATTTTATGGTGCCTTAGTGGACCCTCCAAGTTATATAAATCATTTGAACTTTTTTAAAATGATTTCATTGAGAGTGTGACTCACCTCCACATAAGCATGACTATTATTTTAATAAGTTCGGTCATTTTCCTTATGAAATAATTTTTTACAATCCCCTTTGGAAAAATCCAGGGGCAAAAACCATGGGATGGTTTGTGGTTTTGATTAGTTTAATATGTGGTGTCCAAACCTAAATAATAAAGAATTCCATCTCCTTTTCTATATAAACCCACTCAATCTCCCATTCCTCTTCACTCAAACCATTTGGAACTATAAAAAACCCTGAAGTCTTCTCTATATAATCCTACCAAGGCACCCCTTGCTCCCAAGAAGCCTCTCTCATGCCTCTCCCAAGCCTTTGGATAACAATTCTGAGTTAGGGATTTCTTCCTTTCTCATTTTGTCCAAATTTCATTATATTGTTATACCCTTTTATTTTCAATTAAAAATGTTGGGTTATAATTTATCACCACCCCTATAATTTCCTCCATAGGTTTTAATTATGAGAGAACCCTTTATCTCCCATTAGTGCCTCCTATGTACACTGGTTACAATGCCGAAATTCCGTAAGGGATTTCTCCCTTTCTGATTTTTATCCAAATTTATTTATGTTGTTATACCCTTTTATTTTAAATTACAAATGTTGGTGTATGATCTTTCAGTTCCCCCATACCTTCCTCCTTATGTTTTAATTATGAGATAACTCTTTCTCTCTCATTAATTCCTCCCATATACACCAGTTACCATGCCAAAATTCCATAAGGGGTTTCTCTCTCCTCATTTACATTCAAGCAATTATCTTATATTTTGAATATAAATTGCATTACATATTTTGGTATTTTGTGTTCCATGACCCCCTTACTATCCATTTAATTTATAAATTATGAGATATCAATTTTTCTAAAGTCAAACCATTTTATTATTTCTATTTGACGATGTTATACTGGAAAAGTTATACCAAAATTTCCATGCCAAAAATCATTGTGTAAGTGAATACCATACCCATATCTCTATCAAGGGTATTCAAATTTTTTCACATGTACTTGTTTATTTAGGAAATACAATTATGTATTCCCCATATATTATTCATGGAAGAAATTATGATGTTTAATGAATCCATGTTGTATGATCTATGTGGCACACTTATGCATGAACTGAAATAATTAAGAAGGGTTCACCCTGGTATCTCTCCAATGAATTAGGTAAAGATTAGTATAATTAAACATCAATTGAAATGATGGTTTATTCGTGATAATTCATGTCCAATAAGGGTTTACTCATACTCATTTTTCAATGATCCTGGTCTGATGCTAATATCATGTTAGATGTTGATGCCACATTTCCCTGTTATGATAATCATGCTATATCATGAATTTAGGTTCATGTTTCTCTTATGATCTATTGATATGATATTGCCTATAAAGTATTTTATTTTTCATTTTATGCCTTTTTTACACCCTTACCAAGATTTATAGCTCACCCATTTCACAGATATGTCCCCAGGTTATCCCATGTAATGCTAAGTACGAGGGAATGTTGTGGTCATGTAAAAGAAGTTTTCAATAAAGATTTTGTATTTCTATGTCTTAAGTTGTTATTTAATGTTCCTAATTTTTCTAATACAATAAACCCCTTTATCCTCATAATTGTATTAATTTAAAGTTTATGTAATAAATCTGATTTAAGTGAGTAATAAAGAGAAGGGTTGTTAGAGTTGGTATCATAGGATAAGTTTAGTTATTTTTGTTATTGGGATTAGAAAACCCTAGTGAAAGACTTAGGGATAATACTATGTATAATAAAAACATCATTAAATTTTAGTGAGTATTAGGTAATTGGTTTATCAAGAAAACACATCCCTATCTGGATTTTACTTGGTAGAGGCAGTTCTGGCACAGATGTATCTACGGGTAAAACCTGAAAACATTGCTTTGAGCTAAAATCAAATGGGAAATGATGCAAAAAAAACATGCCTTTCTACACTCTTGGTTACGAAAATCTCAGGGGATATGATTTGGTAAATTAATAATCTTAGTACGAACCATTATTATGGGAATAAAAAAATTACTCTTAGAATATATGTTCGGATGTAGATCATGGATAACATAGATTGAAGCCTATAAATTCATAATTTAAGGAAATAAAAGTAATTTATAAGTCATATGTCTTTTTCTATGGATTAACCATTATGTCTTACCCCTAAATTTCCTTTAATTCCATCCAATGGCTAGTAATAGGAGGAATCGGGCTAAAAACTAATGCGAAGTTCAATGTGATGACTATTCTAATGAGATGCCCAATCCGATTGGAGCGGGAATCAAAAACATTGTCATGATACTCTATCATTTAACTCAGGTTTTGAATAGAAACATGGGTTAATAAAAACCCATAACCCTACCCCTAGAAAGGAAAATCTATAATTGAGAGCTTTATATGACAAAGGCCGCCTACTTTTAATGGATCATCTGATCCCTCAATCCTTAAACAATGGATCAACTACATTGAGAAGATCTTCTTCATCCTTTAATGTTCCGAACAAGAGAAGGTTCTTATGTATGGTTATCGTATGGAGGGTGACACAGATCAATGGTGGATATTGATAAAAAATACAAAGCTTGATGAGTAGATCAAGGCATTGTAATGAAAGGATTTCCAGAAAATGTTTTTTGATAAATATTTCCCTCACACCCTCCAACATAAGATGGAAAGGGAATCCCTTGCCTTCAAGAAAAAAAGACAATGAAACCATTGGAGTGTATGAGGAAAACATCATAAGGCTTGCACGATATGACTATTGATTTGTCATTACCCATGAATGCAAGGTTGAAAACTTCTTTAGTGGGATAAAACCTATCCAACAAAAAGATCGAGCGGTCCATGACATTGAGAGCCATGAGTAAATTGTCTGATGTGGCCTCAAGGTCGAAATGGAGATCACATAATCTCAGGGGTTTCATGGGGATATGAAGTGTAAGGTGGACATTAATTCTGGAGGTTTGATGGATAAATCCAATGGTGATAATAAAATCCAGCACCCCACTTGGAAAAGTTGAATAAAGAAGCACCCTTGAAATTGCCTGAAGGGGACGAGGAAATTCCTTATGTGTGGAAGAGAAGGGTACCTGGCCATTAACTACTGACAATAAACAGTTGTGTCTAGGAAAGATGATAGGAATTCTCTGTTCGATCCTCAACACATTGTTCGTTTCTTCAATTGCAAAGAACTAGGGCACTTTGCAAACCAGTGGCTAAAGCCAAGGGTTTTCAGAGGCAACCAACAACCACCAAGGCAGCAAGGGATAGATTTTTCATCACTACCACCAAATTGAACCCCCAAAATGATGTAGAGATAGGTACTCTAGTTATTCATTTAATAATAGAGAATATACTTTTTGATTCTGGTTTTACGCATTCTTTTATATCCCAAAATTTTAGTAGAACAATCCCAACACCTCCAAAAATCATGGAAGTAAAGATGCCAATGAGAATGGAAATTGGGAAAATCATTCATCCCATGAATATAACTCCTACCCTGTCATAATTTTTGGATTATACATCTTAGAAAAATTCATCATACTCCTTATAGTGAAATTTTATGAAATTATTGTCATTTATTGGATTTCCATATATAGAGCCATCATAAATTTCCGTCGGAGGGATATCACTCTCTAGATGGATAATCGCCCACCAATTCTGTACAAGTGAAAGGAGGAGGATCAATTTTCTTTAGCACCATTATCTCCAGCATGGATATTACTTCCCTATGAGCATACATATCTTGCTCAAATGATTTATTCTATGGAAGAAATCATCCATGAAGACATGCCTATTGTGAGGGAACTCACTGATGTGTTTCCCAAGGAATTTCCTGGTCTTACTTATTGATGATATGTTTAATTATCAATTGATCTTATACTGTGGGAATTCCAAATATCCAAGACTCCATATAGAATGGATATTGTGGAGCTTGACGAGATGAAGGAACAATTATAGGAGATTCTGGATAAAGGATTTATACGCCCAAGTGCTTCAGCATGGGGTCCTCCAGTCCTTTTCATCAAGAAGAAGGATGGGTCAATACACCTTTGCATTGATTATCATGATCTCATAAAAATAATGATAATGAACAAGTATCGTATTCCACAAATTGATTCCTTGATCAATCAGATATGTGGAGCACAATACTTATCCAAGGTGGATCTGGGGTCAAGATATTATCAAGTAAGTGTGTAGAAGGAGGATAACCCCAAGACTTTTTTGTGTACAAGATACAGGCACTATGAATTCATAGTAATTCCCTCTAGACTTACTAATGATCAATAAATATTTATATATGTGATGAATAGAGTTTTTAGAGATTTCCTCAACAAATTTTTGGTAGTATTTATAAACGATATTCTAATATACTCCAAAACCAAGGAGGAGAATGAGGAGTATATAAGCATTGTACTAGAGAGCTTGTGAAAGGAGAAGCTTTATCCAAAGTACATAAAGAGTGAGTTATAGTTGAAGGATGTCTAGTTATTGGGTCATATCATCTCAAGAAATGAGATATCTGTGGATCACTCCAAGGTAGCTGCAATTGAGGGATGGATGAGGAAAACATTGGTAACGGATATCTGTATTTTCCTAGGGTTAGCTCGATATTGTCATAGATTTGTGAGAAATTTCTCAGGATTATCCAACCCTATTACTAAGATAAATTGGAAGAAATTAAAGTTTTCTTGGATTTATGAATTTGAATATATCTTCAAGGAGTTGAAAATAAGGCTTACCACTACACCCATACACACACTACCCACAAGTAGAGGAATTTTTTTTGTTATTTAGTGATGATTCGAAGAAGGGAATGGGATGTGTATTGATGTAAATGACAATGTAATTGGCTATGCTTCAAGGTAATTGAAAGTTCAAGAGTAAAACTATCCAATACATGATCTAGTATTGGATGTAGTAATATTCTCTTTAAAATTTTGGTGACATTACCTCTTTGAGGAGAAGTGTGAAATATATATATCACAAAACCCTCAAATATATATTCATACAGAAAGAGTTGAACATGCACCAATAAAGATGGTTAGAGGTGATCACAGACTATGACTGGTTAATCCATTACCACCCTTGGAAAGCAAACATGGTGGAAGATGCTCTAAGTAGAAAGGACCCAGTGATTTTATCATTGATGATAATTGAAAACAATCCAATGTTATTTGATTTGATGAAGATGGAAATTGGAACCATAAATAAGGAAACATCATCAATCCTATAACAAATGATATATCAACCATCTCTTCTGGAAAGGTTAATGGATGCTCAAAAGTATGATATGGGAAATCTAAAAAAAAGTGGAAACTATCAAAAAAAGGAAATCATTAGAGTTCAATGTTAATAAAGAATGAATTATGAGATTTTGTACAATACTATGGGTTCCATCATGTATGGAGTGAAAGAAAGAACTTTTGGATGATGAACATAGTTCGAATTTCTCCATTCACCTGAGAAACACAATGATGTATCGAGATTTCTAAGAGCATTATTGGTGGGATAAAATGAAGAAGTACATCGCTGAGTATACATCAATGTTCTTGGTATGTCAGAAAGTGAAGGATGATAGGCAAAAGTCGAAGGGGATGATGGAACTATTACCCAAACATATATAGAAATGGGAGAACATCACGATGGAATTTTTCACTGGACATCCGAATAATTCCAAAGGAAACAATTTTATCTGGGTTGTTGTGGATCATATTACAAATATTTCACTCTAAATTGAAATTTAGGAGGATTTCTAAATGGATAAATTGGCACAGATATATATCAGAGAAGTAGTAAAGATAAATGGAGTACCACAATCTATTGTATCTGATTGAGATACCAGATTCACCTTGATGTTCTGGAAGAGTCTTCAACATGCTCTGAATACTAAGATAAACATCAGTATGACTTATCATCCTCAAACTGATGGCCAAATTGAGCATACTATCCAAACACTTTATGAAATATTGAGAGCGTGCTCCATGGAATTCAAAGAAGGATGTGATCAAAAAATTTTATGGTTGAGTTCTCTTATAATAACAATTTCCAAAGAATCATCCAAATGGCTCCAAATGAAGACCTTTATGGGAATATGTACAGAACATTGGAATGTTGGGATGAATTTTGGGAGTGAAAACTCATAGGCCCAGAAATGGTCGAAGAAATGGTGGAGAATGTTAAGAAAATATAGTAGCACATTAAAGCTAATTAGAGTTGAAAAAATAGCTATGTTGATAGTCATCAACGAGACCTAAAGTTTAATTTTGGAGATATGGTATTCCTCCATGTATCACTATAGAAGAGCGTTATGATATTTGGAAATAAGGGAAAGTTTAGCCCAAGGTATGTCAGCCCTTTTGAAATCCTTGATCGCATTGGATCAGTGGCATATTGACTAGAACTCCCACCGAACCTATCAAAACTATATTATGGATTCCATGTATCACTCTTGAGGAAGTACATAACTGACACATCGAATGTACTCAATCCATAAGTGGTACCTTTGGAGAATGACATATCCTTTGAAGTGATGCCAGTGAAGATCTTTGATCATAGGGAAAAAGTTATAAGAAATAAGACAATGCCCCTAATCAAAGTGTTTTGGAGAAACCACAAGTGTGAATAAGAAACAAGGGAACCAGAGGAAGTGATGAGGCAGAGTTACCCAAATCTATTTTAGTGTGGGAAAAGGAAATTTTTAGGGCGAAATTTCATAAGGTGGGGAAATTGTAACAACCCAAAATTTTACTAATGAAAATTCCTATTGATCTAATTAAATGTATTATTATGTAAATGGATATATAAAATATGAACATCCTTGGTTTTATGTTTTTGGATTTTAAAATACTGTTATGAATTGTTATCACTGCTAATATATCCTTTGAACAATGATCACTTGATTAGTATAAATATAGGGCTTTAACAAATCCAATTTATTCAAAAAAAGTATTTGATGGCCTCATCCAATAGAATTTCTCCATACAAAGCCCATGTATTGAAGCTCGAAAAGAAGGTAGTGTCCCTGGGATTCCCTCTTAACCAAACCCAAGCCTAGATTCAAAACATTATGCTCAAACCAAACTGCCTACGAGAGAAGTAAAAGTTAATTGGGATTACCACTCGAGCGATGTTATCTGAGCCTCCCCAAGAGTCTTCCACCATCACACAACTTACCCTCATGTCATATGCAGGTGTTATATGGGGTTATGTAACCAGACCCTAGAACTATGATTATGTTCATTATTTTTGTATAGAATTAAGAATTTACAGTCATTTTATTATTGTTACTTTGTAAATGGTACCTAAAGAAAAAATAGTATTTTTAGTTAATATTCAATTAAGAAATCTATTTTGATGAATTAATGGATTTTTGAATTAAATAATATATAAATAAAATATTATTACTAATGTACTCTTTATTATATATAAATGACAATATAATTTTTATGAATACAATTTTAATTTTTATTAAGGATTGAATGATGTTTTTGTCAAAACCAATGAATTTTGGATAAATGTCAGTTACTATTTTAAAATTAAAATAGTCACATGTTTAGAAACTTATTTAGATAAAATCAAGATTATTTTTGTATTCAAGATTTTGAAATTATCTAACCGTGAATTTTTCATAATTTTTTAATATATGTTTTAAATTTAATATAATGTGATTTCATATTTGTTTGATTAATTTTATGGTCCCTTAGCGGACCCTCCATGACTTATAAAACATTTTATCTTTTTTTAAAATGATTTCCTTGAGAGTGTGACTCACCACAACATAAAAAACGTACTATTTTAATCAGTTAGCCCATTATCCCCGTAAAATAATGTTTTCCACTTCCCTTTGGAAAAAACCATGTGAAAAAACCAAGGGATTGTATGTGGTTTTGATTAGTTTAATGTTTGGTGTCAGAATACTAAATAATAAAGAATTCCCAATCATTTCCTATATAAACCCACTCAATCTCCCATTCCACTCCACTCAAACCATTTTAATCTTGACTATCCTTTCCCTCCTCTCTCTAGAATTTTCCAATGATGCCCTAAGCTCCTAAAAAGCCCATATTAATCCTCTCCCAATCCTTTGGATGACACTTCCAAGTAAGGGATTTCTTTCTTTCTCATTTTTGTACAAATTTAATTATGTTTTTATACAGTTTTATTTTCAATTAAAAATGTTGGGGTAAGATTTCAACCCTCCCCTATAGTACCCTTTTTATTTTTTAATGATTATATACCCCCTTCTCTCTCATTAATGCCTCCCGTGTACACCTCTTACCATGCCGAAATTCCGTAACGGTTTTCTTCCTTTCTCATTTTTGTGAACATTTATTTATCTTGTTATACCCACTTATTTTTAATAAAAATGTTGGGGTATGATTTCTCACCTCACCCATACTTCCCTCCTTATGTTTGAATGATGAAAGACCTATTTCTCTATCATTAATTCCTCCATGTACACCTGTTACCATGCCGAAATTCCTTAAAGGGTTTCTCTCTCCTCATTTACATTCAAGCAATTATTTTATATTATACATCTAAATTAAATTACATATGTTAGAATATTATCTTCCATGAACCCTGTATTTTTCATTTCATGTATAAATGTTGAGATTCCCCTTTGTCATTCATCAATGAATTTTACTATTTCTTTTTTATGTTGTTATGCTGTTGAAGTTATAGCAAACTTTTTTTGCAAAAATCATCGTGTAAGTGAATACCATACCCATATCTCTATCAAGGGTATTCACCTTTATTCACATGTACTTTTTGATTGAGGAATTACATTTACGTATTCCACATCTATTATTCATGGAATAAATTATGATGTTTAATGAATCCATGATGTATAATCTATGGGGAACACTTATGCATGAAATGAAATGATTAAGATGGGTGCACCCTGATAGAACTCCAATGCATTGGGTAAAGATTAGTATTATGAAAAGTCATGTGTAATGCAGTTTACTCATGATAATTCAAGTGAAATGAAGGTTTACTCATTCTCTGTGTGCAATGTGCCCTGTCTCATGCTTATGTCATGTAAAATGTTGATGCCACATTTCCATGTTATGATAATCAGGCTATATCATGCCTTTATTTTCTTGTTTCTATTACACTAAATTAAAATGACTATTTCTTAATAAGTATTGTATTATTTATGTTATTCCTTGTTTACTCCCTTACTGAACTTTATAGCTCACCCTTTTCACATGTATTTCCTGTAGTTATCCAATGCAATAATAAATAAGAGGGAATATTGTGGTCATGTAAAGGAAGTTTTTAATAAATTTGATGTATTTTTTTCTTATGTTTTTATGTAATGTTTATAATTTTCCCAAGACACTAGACCCCTCGATCCTCATATTTTTTGTAAGTGCAAGTTTATGTAATAAATCATGATTAAGTGTGTAGTAAAGAGAAGGGTTGTCATAATATCTGTTTTTTCCTATATGTGTTGTATAAATCATATCTTATATTCCTTTTTGATTATGTAAAATCATGTTTGTTATGGATTAGAATAATTAATGAGGTTTTTTTCACTAACTAGAATTTCAATGAAATGTTTTGTCAAATTGAAACTATTTTTGAAAAATAATGAATAGAAGTGATATAGGGTAGATTAGGTAGACCATGTATTTTTATATAGTTATGAAATGGGTCATTAAAAAGGATAAGGAAATAATATTGTATTCCACTCTATTACAGAATAGTATTCCTTGAGAACCACTGCCTATTGAGTAGGAAGGGACCACATAGCATGACCCGTTAGCAAGACCCTTCATTAATTTTCAAGATTTGATGAATCATTCAAAAACGTTATATACAGTGGTATGGTGATTAAATAATTGGGAAACAATGGTTATTATGGTTTCACTAACCTTCTGGGATGGTATTATCCAAAAATAAGTTGAAAGATATAATAAAAAAATGCTTACTTTGTGAGCATAATAAACAACAATTAAAATGTAGTTAGTGTGTGGCCTTATTCATTATTGAAAGGGGTTGATCAATGAATGTGGGATCATATGATAGAGGAAGTGTTGTATCTAGGATTATATAATTAGGTTCCCTCTCAGGGAAAAAATAATTTTTAATTGAGTGGAGTCAAGAAGGGATTCTATAAGGTGGTTAGAGTTGTCTAATGAGGACTTATCTTAATTCCATTTGTTTTGTCCGCTTGGGAACATTGAACCATTTTTTATTTCAATGGAATAATATTTCCATCATATTGGTTTGTTGGGATACCTATATAGGTTATTTTCATATCTCTCTTGGAAGCAAAAACCCAATCATATGGATTATTTTATCATTATAGTCATTTTATGATGGTTGATAAGACCACCATGCATACTAGAAATGGGTTCCTTTTTATAGAATTGTTATAAAAAATTATATTTCTTCTAAAATTTTAACTAATTATAAATTAATTTATCTTTTTCGTAAAACTACTTATTAGTTTTTCAAATACGGTATTAGAGGTGTTATTTATTATTTGTAATAAACACACTAAGGACAATTATGTAACCCCAAAAAGGAATAGGGAATATTAAAAGGTGTCCTGTATATGTATTGGTTGAAAATAGTCAGGGAAATTTCATGATGTTACGGTCTTGGGTGATAATTTATTTTACTTCATCGTATTAAATGAATATTTAAACCAATTAAATTCATTTTTTCATTATTAAAATTGAAGAGTCTCTTTTTCATCACCTCTGATAATGAATTCACTATTTTTAGGGTGTGGTTTCCCCTATCTAGTGAATAGGTCAATATTAAGGATAGATTGATGTGATCACTACTGAGTGAATTTTTCTTAATATTGGTGACATTAAAACTATTTAATGGAAATATTTTCCCTCTATGGTGTATTTTAATGAAAACATGTTTCCAGAATTATTTTTTGGAATTTCCCCTAATTATAAACATTATATTACCATTTAGTTATTTCCAAGAATATAAAAAATATTTATCCCTTGATATCATAAATCATTGAATGAAATTAAGGAGTTAAATACACTTCTAAATGATCCTGAATCATAATTATGTCTTAGATTTATAAAATCCATTTTGTGTACTCCATTTCATTTTTTTATGAAGACATATGATGTGAGATTAATATTATATGTGGATTATCAAAAATATATCATTGTTACAAACAAGAATAGATACCCATTTCCAAAAATTTATTATATATCTGATCAACTAAAGGTGGAAAGGTGGTTTCATAAATTTAATTTTGATTTAGTTAGCATCAACATTGAGTTTGTCTATATGATATTTTGATGTTGAGTTTTTAAAGCTGGTGTGATCATTTTGGATTTTTAATGATTCCTTCTAGCCAAATTAAATCGCCTTATATATTTATTGATTTTATGAATATGATTTATCAACCAATTATGGACACATTCATGCCAGTTTTTATGGTTGAAATACATTTTATTAAAATTATCAAACTAAAAATAGTCAACACATTAATATAATTTATGGTAGCTTATGGGATCCTCATATTTTTTTAACATATTTATGTTCTCATTCTAGATCTGAGAACTAAATTCTATTAGGCTTGTTATATTTTATTCATGTATCAATTTGGGTCAAATTAATAAAGAATTGGTGAAGACCTTAAAAAGTTCTAATGAACATCAACAAGGTTTGATGAATTTAGGGATATTCAGGTAAATTTTTTCATTATTCAATTTTTTCTATATTTAATCTCCTTTGATAACCTTCATAAAGAATAAAGATAAGTTAATTTGTATATAATAGCTTAATTTAAAATTATTGATTTATATAATCAGTTTAACTCACCTCATATTCTTATTCTACCTCATCCTTATAAGTTATTTGAGGTGTATTGTGATGATACATCAATTATCCTAATAACTTTTTTAGATTGGATCATCAGGTAGTGTATTGTGGTTCTTGATAGTTATATCCTCATGAGATGAACTACCTTAACCATGACTTGTAATTGGCTACTTTTTTATGTTTTCAAGTGTTTGTTTACTACATATACTGTGACAGTTTTCCAGGCTCGGAATATTAGAAAAAAAGTCTTAAATATATATTTATCAAACATATTTAGTTCTCAAAGAAAGTATTTTTGTGGAATTTCTCTTATAATTGTTATTTGATATTCAGTACCCTCTTATGAATGGAAAAAATTTTGTATATGATCTTGTAAAAAAGGTTCACCCTCAAAAGGTTATAGAGGCCAAAGATGAATGGATGATGATGTCTTCAATGGATGATATACACATATATGTGGTTGATGATCAGAGTTGGATGGACTTATATTATATCATCCTAACCTATACTCCCATAAAATATGCTATGGAATACAAGATGTTATATTTATATTGTATCGTAACTTGAGAGTAGCACAATACTGGGTAGATTCATGATGGTTAATTCCAAGACCTATCATATTTTCCCTATGTCCATGGGATACTGGTTAACTATAATAGGATGAGGATGACCACAATCAAATATTTCCAAGCTTCTCAAAAGGATATTCATACTATAATTATGAATATGTATTGAGTTTTTCATCACCAATTGTGGTGAGCTATAATAAAGGGATATGTAATGGATTTTATTTCAAAATTTCTTTATTTTCATCTTATAAAAGAAAAAAAACCAAAATCCAGTAGGAAATATTTATCCGCTCACATGGCTAGTATAGAAGTGATACTAGCTCACCATAGACTATTTGACTAATATTATAAGAACCTTGAGTGGTTTATACCTGATATAGGTGATTTTATACCATATTACCAAGATATATCATTTGTTACTGATCAAAGAGTAATATTTAGTTTATTATATTAGAAAAATAAAAGTAAAATAGATTGAAAAGATCCAAAATACACCATATAACATATTATCTGACAGATATAACAAATTTACACCACAACTATAGAAATGAATGTAGTGTTCATTGGGTTCAAAAATAAAAATGAGCACTGGATTTCACCCATAGACAGATGGTCACTCCGAATAGACCAACCTTATAATATAGGATATGAATTATTTATACATTTAGGATTTTGCTTTCTTGGGAGGAAGTAAAAACTTTATGAAAAACCTATGTATACAGTAAAAAAATATTTTCCTAGCAGGTTTGGACACTGGGGATATAGAGGATGGAAGGGGTGATTATGCTAGTCAGTGGCGATTAGTTATTACAAATTTTTGAAAGATCTCAAATTTATTTCAAATTATATTTTGGATATAGTATACATATGAAATGAATGTTTGAAACACGTGACATATTTTGTGTTTAGGCCTAGAAAATATTTTCATGAGCTATTGTACATGTTTTTAGATAGTTTTTATTGTTGTTTTTCTGGTTTTTTATGTTTCTTTTGAGTTGACGTTTTCTAAGGATGCTATTTTAGATTTATTAATTTTCATATTTTCTATCTGCATGATGTTTTTAGAGGGATGTGTTCAGGCCTCATTATTCTCAAACCATATTCACATGAAATTATTTTTCTTTCTTCTCATTGATCACCTTGACTATGATATAGTAACAAATCTATATTTTTATGAAGCATTCATCTTTAAATAATTTTATATCTTAAATAGTCTGTTTTGTAAGAAATAACAAGGTTAGTCTAACCACATAACATTAAAAACATATTATGTTTCAATTATTTTCTATCCATTGTATTAATGTGTGTGAATTTTAATTACTAAATTATGAAATATATATGGTTTAAAAATTTGTAAAATGAGTTAATTTGTTATCAAATGATTAGAATTAAATACAAAATATATTTCAAAATAAAAGTGATGATTTTTAGATATATATATTTTATACATGAAATGTATTCATATATTAATAAGTTAAATTAAAACATATTAGTGAGTTAATTAAATAAAATTTATATATTATTTAGTTTATCAAATATTTTAGACATCTAACAAAGTTTTCTTCTTAATGTAAGAGAATAATAAATCTAATTATATTCATAAAAAATTTGAAAAAAATAATCTTTGTTACATTTTATACACACACATTGTTATTAATTTCTTCTATTTAGAAGTTTTCAATTAGATAAAATGAAGTACATATTTAGAATTAAGAGGTTCAAATTTGGTAGACATTCCCCTTTTATATTTTTTTGAAAATTTATAGTAACCATGGTAAAATTTATCACCACAATAGTGGGTAAATTGTATAAATCTATATTATAAATAAGTAAAAAGAATATAATTTTTAAACCAAATTATTCTTATATGAAGTGAATTTTACCCTTATAAAAGTAATCGTTAAATTGATTAGTTAAATAAGGTCTTTTCAAAATGGATGACGTATTTTTTATGTAAATCAATGCAAGTTACAAAATGTAACTCTCTTAATTTTAAATATCCATTATTTTTCTTATAGGAAAAAATAGTTTTAGACTAATATAAATATATATTTTGGGATAAATGAAATTATATTCATGATATATTTTTCCTAATTTATTCATGTAGAGACCAAATGGATCATACAAGGACACTAATAGGGGAAGGGGTGAATCTATGTATATAACATTCTATGGAGTTTTACTTTCTTATAAATTATCCCTTAGTACTCTCAAATAAGAACCTCGGTTAAGAGGAATAGATATTTTGGTGTTATATCAATGTTCATAAACACATGAAATGTAGATAATAAAGGAGATATAAGCACACAAGTATTTTTACAAGGTTTGATACTATGACATATTCTTTGATGGGATAAACCTATATCCTTTTCATGGATTCTATTATCAGTACATATTAAAATGATTTCAAATTTTTATGACCAGAAAAATATTATTAAAAAGGATCTTATGGATCTTCTCGAGTGAAATTAATCATTTATACTAGTAACACCTTTTTTCAACAACCTTTTTTATACATGCACCACCAGTTCTTTAGGAGATATTTTTTCTCCATAAGAAATATTGTTTTTCCATTTTGGTGAACATCATCAAGAACATCAATAATGCTTGTCTTGATAATTTTATTCAAATTATCAGGTTTATGTGATCACCTTCTTGAATAATTACTTATCTTTGAATCATTTCATCTTCGATGTGAAAATTTTATCAGGATCTCAAAGATATATTACAATGATGTACATTAATTATCACTATAATTTATATATTTATACAAAATTATGGTGCATGGGATCTCAAAAAAATATATGATTTAAATTCTTTCATTTAAATTATCATTTAAATGTTTTTTAATTACACATTTATATTTCTTCTTCAAATGTAAATACCTGAATGATGTGGGATCTTAATCACTTAGAAAAATAATTCAAAAAATGTTGGGTATTAATTATTCAATAATTGAATGTTTTTAAACTATTTAGTAGTACCCATGGTAACTTCCTCTCTACATGCAATTTATATCAAATATGTCTACATGTCAAATACCCTAAGTATTTGTGTATATTATTCTTCATCATGTGTCAAGTGATCAACTATGTTCCACCCTACAAGCATGCGTATTCATGCACCTCAAATACAAATCATATATGTTCTATATCTCTATAAATTCATACTCCAAGCAATGTCTCCATTCTTTTGAATAACCAAAGGTTAAATTTTCATTTATAAAAATAGATACCATCATTAAAGAAATGTCTTTATATCTTTAAACACTTGAATATTTCATGTTTTCTTATTTATGTTTATACTCACAGATTGGAAAATATTTAAATTATCTATTTAATGCATTTACATGTGGATTATTGATCAACCAAGAATCTCATCTATATAAATGTATTCCAAAAAACCTAATGGATATCAGGCATATTAATTGTTTATATAGATTATATATCACCTATATAATCCAATTATCGAAGAATGGGTCTCTTTTAACTCTCTAATACACCATGTTCTTCCCTTTCATGCCACTTCCATCAATTTTAATTCATTATACATCCACTAAAGAATATTTGTATTCATGTTGTATCATTTTGGATATACCTGGTGTATTTTTAATCTTCTTTTATCATCGTAAATCTTGGTTCCATCACGTGTAAAATCACCACTCCTATAAAAAAAATTATCATGCATAGGAGTGCATGAATATCATGTACGCAATGTTCCTTTAACTGGCCTTGAATTTAGGAAATCATGATGGATTATTTTTAAAGTGAGGGTAACCTTTTTCTTGATGAAATTATAATTTTAGATCATCAATGTTGGATGAACCACATTAGTGTAATCCTTAAATCATGGATAGATGATGAATATAGATTCTTTCCTTGATTGGACGACCCAGATCAAAGATATCCAATAGAGTTGGAAATTTCCATCATTTTTATAGAAAATGAAAAATGTACCACACCCAAGATTCTTGTATAGATTCATATGGCTGTTGATCTCTTAAATGTTATTCTCATTTTCCTTCATCCGTATATAAGAGAGTACTATTTTATGCTCCTAGAACATACTAGCATAGAGCCATACCAAATATCTATTGTCGTGTCACCCTGCATGGTGGTTCTGCCTCTACTCTCATGCATTACATGTGGGTTAACTGTCCATCGGTACATGCCTTCCATTGCTTTTCCACTCATTTACTTTCATGGGATTCTCCCTTTTCCCTATTTTGCCTTTGGGATCCACAAATCCTTGTTTGAGAATAGCCTATAATTTCATGTGTATTGGCCCCATATTTTTAATAAACTCTAAAAATGAGTTATCCAAATGTAGACATGGAATTCTCAACACTAGATTTAGTAAAACTAAAACCCATTTTTATGAATTTATTCTTCAAGAATATTTAATAAAAATCATAATATTATTTTCTAAATATAATATTCCATGGCCTTCATCAAAATTTATTAGAATCTTCAATTCATTATCATAAAAAATTATATTTTTCATGTAGTTCAAATTCCTTATGAAAATAATTATTTTCATCTCCTTTTATAATCATTTACGTTTTTAATATAAATTTCATTCTCTTACCACCTTAAAGTATTTAACCAAACCAGGAAAACATTCATCATATAAAAATTAAATACATTTCACATGGTCTTATTTCCATTTCACAGGAAATAATGTATTTCATTACCATTATGCCTTCTTAACTGTTGTTGAAAAAAAATGTCACCATTGACCCGAGTATTTAGAACATATGAACAATTCATTAGTCATCAGAGTTACATGGAGATTTGTCCAAGCATGGGATAAAATTACATTAGATAAATCCATATAAATTCCCTAGATCACCAGCCTTTTTTATTATTTCTTAAACTCTTTCTATATTTATATTTACATGATTAATTGATAATCATTGTGGAATTCAACATACATTCACTTTTGAGTACTCCATTTTTGATATAAAACCATATTCCTTAACCATACAAATTATATTTTCAATCTAACCTTTGGTTTTTTAACAATACCATTTCCTTAATTTCAATTTCTATTATCCCCTTATTGAAAATAAATGCAATGTTTTAATGAAAATGTTTTCTTATGACCTTCATGGAATTTGAAAAAAAAATCTCATTTTCCATAAAGAAAGATCGTAACACATGTTTCAATTAAAAAAATCCTTTAGATGGTCAAAACTATTTTTAAATGGGATAAAATTGTGTTTAAAACAAGAGAGATACAATGAAGGTTTTTTATTTCTTCCATCAACAACCATACATGTGATATCATGATCAAAACTTATTTATTTCTAAAAGAGGGATTTATATAAAATATATTTATAAAGTAATATATTCTTCTACACACATTAAAAAATTCAGTATAAATATCATGTGAAATAATACTTTAGTACCCCAATCTATGATAATACTCATCAACCAACACTCCCACTTAAAAACATATTTGACATAATCAAGACATGGTAAATATGTCTAATTAGGTTACCTCTATTTTTAACTTATGATGAGATGACCAAATATTTAAGAAATTCAGGGAATAAGAATTGATATGATTTATTATATGTGTTATATCTATAAAGGGGTGCAACCATATCATTTTACTTGGTGTATTGTTTCATCATATGGTATACATAAAGTTAATGTTGATTATCCACCACTATGGATCATGTTATGTTTTTTTATCACATCTTGAATCATTAATTCAACATGTTGTCATCAACTTTGTTCACTCACTTCTCATGTTGAGAATGAACATCGCCTTTAATTACCTGCAATGTAAACACAATTTCTACAAAATAATAAGGTAAAAAGTGGAAATATTATGAACTTACGAAAAAATAGTGTTACGAATTTGATCTCAACTCAAGGAATTTTTCTTATAGGTATAAATATTCTCGAACACTTATTTCTTATATCTCCCATAGATTTCTCATTTAAGATTATATTAATAGTATGGAATAATTTCATTCATTCACCTTTATATTATACAGATTATTCATCTAGACATCTTCCTATATTGTAATGGGTTCTCTTGATGCTTATTATTCTATCTTTAAAATCTCATTCTAGGTAGCTAGAAAATTCATTAAATTTCTTTTATTATTTCCAATATACTTGAACCTTCCACCCAATTTCTAAGAGATACTTTGGTTTTCATTTTTTTGGAAACCAATCATGAAATTTTAATTCTTATTCATGTGGAACAATATGTTATTCCTTTTTATTTTCCCTGTATATTTCTTCATCCTTAGCTGTTAACCCTTTCTCAACAATAATAAACATGTTTATGAAAAATTATTAAAACAAATTTCAAAAAATATTCTATTTTGGAGCATCCACATGGATTCTTTAATATTTTTTAGTTACCTATCATAGGTAAATTATTAAAGACTTCATCCGGAATTTGTTAAATAAATCATATCTTCTTGTTTATTTCATGGATTAATACTCTTCTTGGTTTTAGATTAATCCTATTAATTTCCATGAACTATTGGTGAGGGTCCATATTGGGACCTCTATTTCCAAAATAGGAGGTTATTTTCATGGTTGTTATGGTATTCTTCGAATAAATCTTATTATTAATATTGGGTGTTGGTTTTTTCATTGATTTCTTGACCAATTTTAAATTTCTTATTCCCCATGTAAATTCTATTACCAATTATACTTTTATTTTAAATTTTATATTGTATTTTACGAGAATAAGAGTTATAAATGGTCAGTGTAT
This sequence comes from Viscum album, assembly GCA_963277665.1. Taxonomy (NCBI): domain Eukaryota; kingdom Viridiplantae; phylum Streptophyta; class Magnoliopsida; order Santalales; family Viscaceae; genus Viscum; species Viscum album. Next base: position 2,009,348,843 of record OY728141.1, on the reverse strand, counting down.
AATACAACTCTTCTTCTATGCCACCATATAGGTTGCATTACTCATAGAAATCTACAAGGAATTTGAATATGTTTCTTCAGTATAGATTTATTATATTCTTTGGATGATACTTCTAAATAGCAGGTATATTTATTTCTTTACATTTACTCCCAAGAAAATGAGTCCCTATGTAGTCTTAATACATTCTCATATTGTGAAAATATTAATAATTCTAGTCTCCAAGCATCTAAGAGAACCAACAGTAGAAAAAATTTAATTCTTTCCCTGGTATTATTTATCTTACTAGTTTAAGGGCCTTATTGTTTCTGAATTTTCCTTTTCTCTTTTAGAGAATCAATTTGGGTTTTATTTATATTAATATAAATAGTATCTACCATTTTTGTTTTTTTGATATATTATCATTTTCATCCACCAACATTTTCCAAGATATTTTTTAGACCTACACTCGTGGATGAGAATGCATTAGTAGAAACTAAATTATCTGAGTTTTGAGTTACCTTATTCCATGATCTTATATAAGGTTTATCAAGACATCATTTTAACTTCTTATTTATATTAATATGAGTATATTTATAGACATTATCTGTATCAAATGTTTTTAAAGAAACACCCCTTTTTTACATTTGACACTCTTCATATGTTTTGGTGGAAGAGTTCTTAAGTGAATCCAAGAGACCCGGGATCAAACCAGGAAGAGGATAATTTATAGGGTACTGTAGTAGTACTATAGCAGGTAATGTAGTAGTAATATAGTTGGAACTATAGGAGGCATTTTTTGGCACTGTAGCAGCCAGGAATATTCCCCCTTTTGGGCCTTCGGGCCACTGATTTGGTCCCTGAGTCCTTTAAGGCCTTCGGGCCACCCAAGCCTTTGGGTCAGTATGGCCTTTAAGCCACCTCAAGGCCTTCGGGCCACCTTAAGTGGATATACAAACCAGAAAACCTATAAGGAACACACTTCAAAAGGAGGATGAGCAAGGAGCTTTCACCATTGAAGATGCTAAATGAATTGCAATAATGAGAGGGTATGACACCTGCCATCGGGACAAGCCTGTTCATGCATGGGAAATCCTATCCAAACAGCCATGCAAAGGTGGAGAGCTGATTTCATGATGAAGAAGTTGGCGAGGAGAGGTTCCAAGTAGTTAGTTTGGGTTTTATGTAATGTTTGAAGCCTACGGACACTAAATTCCTCTAAAGCCTATGGGCTATGTAATACTTATACCTATGTGCCTTGTAAGGGTTCCACCTCACCCCTTGAAAGGTAGATTATCAAAAATCAATAAAAATTAAGGCCTTCGGTCCATTGGAGGGTGGAAGAGTTATTCTTAGTAACTTGGGAAGTTTAAGCATTGGTATCCTTCGTATTTTTTTAATTCAATGTCTAGTTTAATAAATGTCATGGTGAATATAATATTCATATTTTAAAATAATTTTATCCATATATCACATTAATTTTTCATTTTTATTAAACTGATCACCATGTTGTTTAATACCTTTAGTGTAAATACCCCAACCCCAATAGCCCGAAGCTGGTGCCTAACTATATTACATTAGAATATTTAAAATATACCAATTCAAAAGGACTGATCAATTTAGTAGTATTGGAATACATATTACATAAGTGAACATTAAATTACAACATCAATGTTAAAAAATGAAATAACTTCATTTTTAACACCCAAAAACTCTTAAATTAACCCTATAGGTCATTCATAATATTCATCTTCATATCCTGGGAAAAAATAAAACATAAGAGAGTTGTGAGATCAAATGCTTGGTAAGGGTATGTAATATAGATGAAGAATAAAATAATAAGGAATTGTGAATAACTAAAAGAACACATACCATTAAAACATAATATTGAGAATAATATAGAAGGAATAAAATCAGAATAAATAATTCCATATAAATAATCAAACGAAGCTTAACTAAGATTATTTTACTACTAGAATAATAACATGATTTATCAATTACTAATATCATAAAGATAGAATGTATAATGCTATACATCTGATTAATACTGTCAAGGCCTCGGTCAAGATATCTGAAAATGATTATGGCCTCGACCAAAACTATATCTAAAAATGGGCAAGGCCTCAACCAAGTCAATATCTGTTTTTTCTCATGAGTCCTACCGATGCATCAAGAGGACATAGTGGGATCCACATTTAACTTAATAATCCTAATTAATTACTCATATAAATGGGATTAAACATAAAAAAATATAAATTTTAAATATAAAAAACATTCGCCAATATTTAAACATATTCACTAACCATTCTATATAGTATGGTGAATGGTATGAAGGTGGTACATCCACAATCAAACTAATCATAAACTACATAATAAAATACGATAGATGATAAAAAATAATATATAAATATCAATAAATCATAATATTCAATAGAGTTGTTTTTTTAATGGAAATGCCTCCTTTATTAAAAGCAAGAGAAAAAACAAAGGAAAGAGTACAGGAAAAACAGGGAAACCGCAAAACAAGGACTAATTATTAACCTTTTTCAACAGACGCTCGGTTTTCCTTTGTTATTCTTATTTAATAGCAATCAGCTTGGCTCTTTCACGTCCTCTTCCCTAACCTCTTGGTCTCCCTCTGCTAGCACTTTCCCTGTTCGCAAGAACTTGAAGCCTTTCCTACAGTGCCTCAGCAACAGTGCTATCAGAACCCGAGCTATCCTCTATTTCATTTTCAAAAGGAGAATTTTTTTACTGGAGTCATCATTTCCTCTATAAAAGTCTTCTCAACTTCCGTTGTAGAAGAAACCGGGGGTGGTGTCTTCTTGTGAGAAACAAGCTAAAATAATTCATGATTTACAAAAAAATTTGCAGAAGAGTAACAAGATTTCGAGATGAATGGGGAGTCATAATTTAATGTTTGTTTACCTTTTTGATTCACAGAGGGAATAAATTTTTCTTGAAAGAGTTGCTGATCAACCTCGAGCTATGTTTCTTCCTCTCTTTCATGTTCTTTTCTTTTTCATGGAGCATCAACATGTGGGACATTCTCTGCATCCGTACAAATCTTAACCCAATATTTCTTTTGATTTTCAAGGAAAGTACATACCTTGGGTGAATCTGGTCGATCACCCATTACATCAACTTTAGATGTCGCTTCATGAGCGGCACCTTGGACCTCTTTCTCAACAAGATTAGTAACCCTGCTTAGGTCTTGCATGATTTTACCCATGTTTTTTTCATCCTCAAACAACAACTGTGTTTCCGATTTCCCAGTAGAGGTAGATTTTTCCTTCTTGAGACAGTTATTGACATTATGGCCATGCATTGCACAAAATCTGGACACTAAAGAACACCGACAAGAAGATAAATCATCCCCAATAACATTGCAGTCCTTTCAAAACTTGGGAATTTTTTCATAAAAAATCTTCAACTCAATAATATCCTCATTAGTTGGGAGTTATGAGAGAAACACCCTTTTTTTACATTTCAAATAGACTTCTTTTGGAAAAATATTTTTATTTTGTATATTTGTTTTTATAAAACCAGAAATGAAAAAATATAGTATTTTATAACAAAATTATTTATCTTAGAAAAAAAATTCTATTAAAATAGATTATGGATGGTACTTTAAAATGGGTATGAAATCGAGACGTTCCTGTTAATCGGGCATGTGTATCGAGAATAATTAAGAAGGGAACCTAAGAATACATGTAATTAACATAAAATAAAGATGAAATTATATGAATATATGATTTTTGGAAAATATAAAAATAATATAAAATAATTATACAAAATGAAATAATAATTACATTCAGGTAAAGGTAGTGAAATAATAACCCGAAGGAAAAAATGAAGATTCATGTAGAAACCCATACCACATGTCTGAATGTGTTCTTTACATGACCATAAAGTCTTATATAATCAAATAAAATTCATTAATTAATTAATCTAGAACCTTTTATATAATTAATTGATTTGTTATAATTTTATTAAGTTCATTTATAGTCTTTTTGATGAGTTATATGATACAATTTTATCATTCTGGGGCTTTTGTTTCCTTGGTTTTCATGATCGAATCAGTCATTTATAATAAATGTTGTTTATGTGAAATGGAAATAAATCTCTGAAATTTTAATTATATGTTATTTATGAAAATCCAAAATTTTAAATGGTTATATATATCATTTGGTTATATGGTATGACAATTAATCGTTATATAATACATTTAGTGATAATCGTTTAGATTATTATTGAGTTTAATGATCATATTGAACACATTTTGTTTTATCGTTTAGTATTATGTAAATATGTTGCATGAAAAACATAAAAAAGGGGTATAATGTAAATTATACTCTCTATTTCAACCATTAAAATGGTTTTGTGAATATATTTCATGACAGAAATGGAAAATGAAAACTTATCTCCATTGAAGGTGATGAGACAACACCTCACAGATGAAGTTTCCATTTTTAGAATAAAAGGGAGAGAAGAAGGGGTTGATGATGGATTATTACATTAAAAAATAACATTCTAGTAAAATTAAGGTAGTGTATTTTTTATGATATTTTTATAAGAGGAGGTGAGGAGAGAATAATTAAAGAAAATTACATGAAAAGAAAATAAAAGGAAAAGGAATATGATTTTACCTGTTGAATTCTCCTTGTCGAGAACCACCTCAGGGAAATGGTTTTTGCATATTAATAAGACTAAGAGATTCAATAAAGTGGTGATAGCCTTGGTAAAATTATTCGACAGAAATTTTTCAAGGCTCAAATATTAGAAGTTTTGGGATAAGGGTGGTGAGGGGTGGTATTTATAGTAGACGAGAGAGCTGTTTTTTGAATATTTTATTCAATTGTTTATTATTATGGATCAAAACTATGAATTTTTTGAAAAAAAACATAAAATATATAAAAATAACAAAGGGAAGTTAGATATTATAGTTGTTACATCATCCATGACTCAAGGAATAATGTATTTATCTTCTGATGAATTTTTATTATAAATTACAATATTTTATAATTCCCAAAAAAATCATGTATTTAAGAAACATCTAAAAAAACACCCTAAAAAATTATTGATGTGTTCAATTAAATAAACAACTCCATTTTATGAAAGTAATTTTCTAAATATGAATTTTTTGTTTTTTTAATTATAATCATCATTTACATGAAAAATATAGTTTTTAAAAATTATAACAGATTTTATAACATTATAAAAAATTAACTAATGTCTCATTAAATTATCCTAAAATAATAAAACAAAAAATATTCTTTATGAATAAATTAATGAAAATTAATTTTATTTAAAATCAATTTATTAATTATAAAATTGTAATTAAATATTTATGACTCATAAAAATACCAACACTTAATTAGTAAATTTTAAAATATTCACCTTCTTATAATATGATATAATTATATAAAGAATTCGTTTATATGATTTATAATATTCACTTACCTATACGATGATATAATTATATCATTATTTCCTTTATAATATTCCTAAATTTTATTTATATAATCATGGGTGAGGTTACTATTCATTTAGTTGATTTAATACCCCTAAAGGTTATATTAATATTCCTATGTTAAAGTTACTTTTGCATATGTATAGGTTCCTTAACTTCTATAAATACTTATTGTTTAACTCATTAATAATTTATAAGATTTGTATTATTTTCTCTAAGTGATTTTATGTGATTTATGCTATATGAAATAAACATAATAATGGACATCTCAGGGATAGAATTTTGGGTCGTTACAGTCTCCCCTAAAAAAACATTCATTATCAAAATTTCTAGATTGTCACCTCAAAAAAATATTTGGGTAGTCCTTTATCCTAAGGTCCTTAGTATCCCATGTTTCCTCTTAATTTTATGATTTTTCTAAATAAAATTTACCAGCTAAGGCATCCAATTCCTAAACACATGTTCTTTAGCATCCAAAATCTGGATAGGCTCTTCATAGTAAGATAAATCAGGTTCAAAAAATATTCCTTCAGAAGCGAGTACATTCATAGGGTCAGGCATGTAATTTCTTTATAAAGAGATGTGGACCACATTGTGTACTTTATAAAGTCTAGGTAGAGTGGAAAAATGATAAGCCATGAATTCAATCCTCTCTAGAATTTCAAAAGTTCCAATGTACTAGGGGATCAGTTTCCCTTTCCTCCAAAATATTAAAACGCCCTTCCATGGAGATACATTTATGAAAACATGATCTACCATATTAAATTCAAAATCCATATTTAGACTATAATCATAGATTCTTTTAAGGATTTTAAATGGTTTGATATGGGTTGGAATAGTATTTATCTTAACTATTGTTTCTTTCACAAGATCTGGTCTTACAGGCTTCCTTCATCAACTCCTTCCCAACATGTTGGCTTTAAATTTTTCTTTCAATACAATGCTTTATATGGTGTCATTTGAACACATTAATGGAAACTATTATTGTTGGAAAACACTAAAAAGGTAAATAATAACCGCATATACCTTGAAAATCAAGTGAACATGATCTCAATGTTTATTCTAAAGATAGACTAATATTTTCTAAGTGCCCTTCTATTTTAGGGTGATAAGAAGTACTAAAATGTAGTTGTGTACCCAATGATTTTTGAAAACGTTTCCCTAATATAAATGTAAATCATGATTCATGATCATACAAAAATAAGATAGGTGATCCATGAAGTCTTATAACATCATTAATAAAGAACTATGTATGGAACTCTAGTGGAAAAACCTCCCTTATTACGAGGAATTTTGAAAATTTGGTCGGTTGATCAACAATAACTAATATTTCATCATTCATTATTGGATTTTTTTGGTAATCTAGTCAAAAAAATTCTTGTTTATGTAATCCAATTTTCATGTAGGAATAGGTAGAGGTTTCATGACTCCTCTACAATGTTGTCTTTTAACCTTTCCTATTGATAGACTAAACATCATGATACCTAATCATCAATTTCTCACATTATATTATCCCACATGAAATGTTCCTTCAAATTCCAATATATTAGTGCTACCAGGGTGTATAGAGAAATTTTAACTATGGGAATCATCCAATAACTCTCTTTTTAGGTCATGTATAGAGGGAACACATAGCCTCCTCCAAAATTTTAATATTCCATCCTCACACATGAAGTATGAAAACTTCCCATGATTCATATCTTTAATTTTCTTTTTAAGATTCACATCATCATACTGATAACATATAATCTATTCTAAAAAATATTTTCAGTAAACCAATTAAAAATGTAAGGATGTTTCACCTTCTTCGATAATTCTTATATCCATATTTGCAGGATCCATGTACACATGGTCCTTGTCGATTTTAATTTTTTTAAAACTCGATAATCTTTATAAATTAATGAATCATCTACCTTATTTTACTTTACTGAGTGATAATGAATTAAACAATAATAATCCTTCAGTATCTTGAGGAATCTAATTTTCCTCGTGATGAGTTATTTCTGTGAGAGGATATATTTTAAGCTCTTTTGATCTGTATAAATCTCACATCTTTCACCATAGAGATAGTGTCCCCATATTTTGATATAAAGGATTAAAACTACTAACCCAAGATCTGGAGTGAGGCTATTATGTTTTAGAGTTTTTAACTACCTTTATACATAGGTAATAACTCTACCATTATTCGAAAGTACACATCTAAGTCCTTTCTTTGATGCATCGCTATAAATCTCAAACCCACTATTTTTTATGGTAAAGTCGTGATCGGAGCATTCACTAATCTCATATTCAATTTTTCAAAACTTTATTCAAATTATTTTTTCCATACGAACTTATCCCCATTATGAGTAAGCATGGTTATTGGGCTAGATAATCGGGAAAAGTTCTGAATAAAACAATGATAATAATCTACTAAAAAATAAAACTTTAAACCATGGTTATGTTCATTGGTGTAAGCCATTCCTAAATAGCCTTTTTCTTCAAAGGATAAACTCCATCCTTAGAGACAATATGGCAATGAAAAGAAATTAATTGATGGAAAATTTCACACTTTCTTAACTTCCCATATAATTCATTTCTTCTAAGATTATTTATAATAATCTTCAATTGATTCTCCTGGGCTACGTAGATTTTAGAGTATATCAATATTTCATCAATAAATTTGATAATAACATTATCAAGGTATTCCCTAAAAACTCTATTCATTGTACCCATGAAAACATAGGCTGCATTAGTCAGTCTAAATGGCATTACTGTAAAATCATAATGTGTATACCTAGATCAAATTTTTTTCTTCGGAATATCTTCCTTACTCACATTTAACTGATGATATCTAGATCGAAGCTCAATCTTTGAAAATTATTTTTCTCCATAAAGTTGATCAAATAAATCATTAATGTGAGTAAGGGGACACATGTTCATTATTATAATAGTAATGATTTCTCGATAATCAATGCACAGCCTCATAGATCCCTCTTTCTTCGTGACAAAGAGAATAGGGAATCCCCATGGAGAAATTCTAGGGGGAATAAATCTTTTATCTCTCAATTCATCTATAATTTTCATCATATGTACCAATTCTATAGTGTCTAGTCTATAATGAATCTTTAATATAGTCCTTGAACCTAGAATTAAATCAATATAGAGCTTAACTTCTTACTCTAGAGAATATCTAGGTAAATCCTTTGGAAATAAATTTATATATTCTAATATAATAGGTAAATATTAAATTTGAAGATTCATATATAATTCTTTATCTTCCTCATAAAGATTTTAATTTATAAGAGATATGGATGGTGGATCTTGATAAGAACCTAAAGATGATATTTCTTCTCTAAAGATAAGGGTTCTATACCTTCCTCACAAATCATAATTTCTGTAATATTACAGTAGATTTTCACATCTTATTTTGAAATTCTAACCATGATGAGGTTCATGCAAGATTCATCCATAGATATAACAACAAAATCATAAGATAAAGAACAAATATATTCAATAATGGGAACTACCTAGCACAATATTTTAGTGAGTCTTCCCTTTGGGGTTTTGATAGATAATTCCCGTGTTAAGGAGAAGTGGAAATATATAATTTTTAAAGTAAAATAGAAATATATAAATAATTTAATGTCCAAGAACCAAATAAATCTTTAGCTAAATTTTAGAATATTATTAATGTACATATAACTGCATCATTAGGAACTTCAACCTCAGCTTTTGTAGTCATACACGCTTTTCCTTGCTCCCATGGACTTTCATGAGAATTGTTTCCTTGATGCTTCAGACAATCATTTTCATAGTGTCCCATCTCCATAAAATTGCATCATTAAATTTTTTAACTTTGTTATTTCCTTTTCAATCTTTAGTGCGATAGCCTTCCCCACCACACTAGTTGAAAACTCCTTTTTCATTGAAGTAAGCACTATGGTGTTTCATTCCACACGTATTACACATTCAAAAAATAGATTTTTTTTTCTTACCTCTATCTATTCATTCCTCCACCACCCTCTTCATCTCTTGTTTTCCTTTAATGTAATAATACTTATAAATTATTTCCCTATTTTAATAGAAAAATAGATTATATCTTTGTATGATATCAAATTTTTGGGTATTAGTTCCCTGTTGAGGAATGGTTTTAAACCATTAATGTATCGATCAATCTTAATTCTTGGATAATGTATGTAGCTTGTGATATTCTTGGATAACCATGTAAAGTTGGCTTCATACATTGCAAAATTTTTATCCCTTTTTGTTTCGGACTCAATAACTGTCTTTCTATATTTGCTCGATATTTGTGAGGAGAATATTTTTATAGAAAATTTTTATTTAAATTTCACCATTCTATATTTTTAATTTCATCCTCCTGCTTTGCATACTTAATTAGTAACCGCCATTGATCCACATCTCCTGATAGATGATAAAATTACATGACATCATTCTCAAATTCATTAATTCCCCAATCAATAAATATCTTCTCTGTGGAACTTATCCACTACTCCACTAAAAATGGGTTTTTCGTCACACTGAATGAGGGAGGATATTGTCTTATAAAGAGGTCTAGAATTTCTTCTCGAAGTCATGGTTCTAGAAGCTCCATATGGGTAAGGTTATTATTCCTAACCTGAGTTAAATATCCAAGTATAGTTATAAGTTTCTCCTCACCAGTTGCATCTCTAGTATCTATATCATTATATTTTTTAGGAGGTAAATACATACATAGTATATGCGCATTGATATGGTTTCTATTCCATCCATTATATGCCAATTATAAATAATGGAATACAAAAAATTAGGTTATCAATCATAATGAATAATTTCAAATGAGAATAAAACCTTTCATTAATTGAAATCCTATGAATATATAATATCATAATCATAATCATCATTTTTTAGGAAAATCATTCATAATGGTTTGTAAATAAAATGTGAATGATCATAAGAATATCCCCCAAGTGTTTCAAATAATGTTCATGGTAATTCCCATTATCATAAACCAGGTTACCCCGAGTCAGACCTGGGACACATTATCAGAGATATTAGTCCTAATAACATCTGTTCCTAAACCATGTCCACATAGAGTATCCAAACATGGATGTAATCCAAGGAATATCCACATAATATCAACCTTAAAAAACACCAAAAACACATAGACTAACCCCTCAAGTCAATCATAATATTCATATTCATATCCTATGGAAAAATAAATCAAAATAAAGGGGTGAGATCAGATGGCCATCAAGGTTAATTAATATAGTGGAAGCATAAAATAATAAGGCATGGTAAATAACTAAAAGAACACATTCCTTTAAATCATAACATTTATCTTAATATGGAAGGAATAAAATTGGAAAAAATAGTTCCATATAAATAATCACATGAAGCTTAAACATGGTTATATTCAGATACGAATAATCACATGATTTCTCAATTAATAATATCATAATTAAGGAATTAATAATTACAAACATCTAGTAAATATAGTTGAGGTCTTATCCAAGACATCTGAAAATGATTAAGGCCTCAGTAGAAACAATATCTAAAAATGGGCAAGGCCTCGAACAAGTCCATAACTGTTTTGTCTCATGAGACCTACCGATGAATCAAGGGGATATAGTAGGACCCACCCATTACTTAATATGTCTAATTAATTCCTTTTATGAATTGATTTTAACATAAATAACATATACATGTCAAATGTAAATTACATTCCCCAATCTGTAAAAAAAATCACTAACAATTCTGAGTAACATGATGAATGGTATCAAGATGGTACATCCACTTTCAAGATTATCATAAATTTTTTTAAAAAATATGGTAGATTATAAAAATAAAATTTAAATATAAATAAACAAAAATATTCAATATAGGATTTTAAATATATGAAAATACTATAATAAAATCATTGAGCAGTTTCGAGAGAAATACCCTTTTTACTTTGTAAAGAAGATTCCTTTAGAAAAAATAATTATTATTTATCATAGTAGTTTGTGTAAAACATGTAAATATAAAAATATAGTTTTATGAAAATATTAGTGATCTTATTAAAATAATGGTGTATTAAAAATATTATGTATGGTACTTGAAAATGGGTAAGAAATCGAGATGTTCCATTTAGTTGGGCTTACGTAATGGGATGAATTAAGAAGGGAACCTTGTAATACATGTAATTAAAATATAATAAATATGAAATGATCTAGATATAAGAGTTTGGAAAATATACATAGAATATAGATGAATTGAAAAAAGGAAATAAGCATTACATTGAGGTAGAAGGAGTGAAGTAATAACCTTATGGAAAAATGAGGGTTTGGGTAGAAACCCATACCTTATGTCCAAATGTGTTCTACACTTGACCTTATATTCAAGGATAATCAAATTAAATAAATTAATTATTTCAGAACCATTTGTACATGTAATTTATTTATTTCAATTTTATTATGTTCAATTATGGTCTTTTTGATGAGTTATAAGATAAAATGTTATCCTTTAGTGGAATATATTTTCTTTTGTTTTCATGATAGGTTCTTGTATTTATAAGTAATGGAGTTCATGTAAAGTGGGTATAATTCTAAAAAATTGAAATTATATGTTATTTATGAACATAGAAAAATTTAAATGGTTATATATATTATTTTTTTATATGTTCTGACGATGAATCATTAGATTAAAAAATTTGTGATAAAAGTTTAGATAATTATGGCGGTTATTGATCATAACGAAGCCATTTTGTATTATCATTTAGTATTGTATAAATATGTTACATACAGAACATAAAATGGGTTATAATATAAATTTTATAATATATTTCAACCATTTCACTGGTTTCATGAACATCCTTGAAGAATGTAATGGAAAATGAAATATTATCATCATTGAAGGCAATGAAAGAACACCTCGTGGACAATGTTTCTATTTTTAGAATAAAAGGGAGAGAAGATAGGTATTGATGATGAATTATTCCATTAGAATAATAAAATTCCAATATATTTAAGGTACTATATTTTTCATTCTATTTTTATGAGTGGAAGTGAGGAGAGAATAATTAATGAAAAGAATATGAAAATAAAACAAAATGAAAAGGAAGAGGATTTTACATGTTGAATTCTCATCCTTGACAACCTCCTTAGGGAAATGGTTTTTTTTATGAGACAAATAGATCTTGGTTTATGGGGAGTGTCATGGGAAGAGGATTTGGAAAAAATATTACAAGGCTCAATTCTTGGAAGTTTTGAAGATAAGGGTTGGTGAGGAGTGGTGTTTATTTTTCCAAAAAATGGTTTTTTTGAATATTTTATACATTTGTTTATTATTTAGGATGTATAATTTGAATATTTTGACTATTATCATAAAATATATTAATTTTTTAGGCTATTTTTGAGATTATGGTTCTTACATCATCCATGAATCATGGAATATTATATTTATCTTATATAAATTACATATTTAACAATTCACAAAAAAAAATAAAGTATTTTAGTACAATCTCAACAATTTTCCTTAACTATTTTTCAAAATTCAGAATTAAAAAATGAACTCTATTTTATGAAATTAAATTTATAAATATGAGAAATTTAATATTTATTTAAAATAATAATTTAATCAAAAAATTTTGTTTTTAAAATTAGAAATGATTTTATAACTCTCTATAAAATTAACTAACGTCTCATTAAATTATCCTTAAATTATAAGACAGAAAAGTATTTCTTTAGGATTACAATTTTTAAAAATAAATTTTCTTTTAAAGTATTTTATTAATTATAAAATTTTAATTAAATATTTGTGACTCCCAAAAATACCAATACTTGATTAGTAATTTTTAAAATATTCACTTACTTATACAATGATATAATTATATCATACTTTCATTTATAAGATACCTAAATTTGATTTATACAAATATGGGTGAGTTTACTATTCATTTACCCAATTTAATATTCATAAGGGTAGTATTATTATTCCTATGGTCAAGTTTCTATTTCATCAATATAGATTTATTAACTTCTTAAAATACCTATTATCTCATTCATTGTTCATTTATAAGTTCTGTATTATGTTCACTAGGTGATTTTATGTTATTTAAACTATATGAAATTAAAATAATAAGGTTAATATCATTTATATAATTCTAATTTGTTACATTCAATCATAGGGTTATCAAGGTATTTGATTCTTAATGATTTTTCATTCAATTGGGATTCCATGATTCTAATTTTTGCTTGATGGGATTTGTATAGATAATGTATCTTCATAATATACTCTTCATAAAATTTTATCTTTTCTTTCACTTTAATGTCATGGTCCTTTAACATACATGTTTTTGTATTCAACTTGATAATCTATTACATTCATGGAAACATTTAACGATGCTTCTAGTTAATGGATTACATCACTAAAAACATGTTTACATACAATCAACTCATAAACATGCCAATTAAATTCTTCATCAATTAATAAAATATTTTTATTTTAAAGTTTCATAAATTGTTCTTTTTCTTTAACAAGGTATGCGGGGGAATTTTGTATTTTGAATCTCTTAGAAAGTGCATCCTCCAACATGTTTATTTCCACTTCGAGGAATTCTATGTTATCAAAAATATCCTTGAAATAATAATGTAGGTATGAAAACAATTTTTTAGCAATAGTTTTTATATATATTTAAAATTTAGAGTTGAATTATTCAATTAATTTGATATATTCAACTACATGAAATTATTTATAGCTTCAGATAGTTTCTTTACATGGTTAATTTTATACTAATTTAACCAGAGTATGGATACATTTCTTCATTACTTGATACCTTTCTCATTTTACTTTCTTCTATATCCTTCCTATTTTTCAAATTCATGCTAGATACTTTCTGGTCATCTTCAATAGTAGTGGTGTATATATTATTAAAATAAGTTAAATCAAAATAAACATCAAATTGGAACATCATATAAAACATTCAAAATGAATTATGGATAAAACATAATCTAATTAGAGGAATGTATGGGATATGATACCATTTATAGAGACCATATAGATAATGAATGGACACTAAGATTGGGGGGTTGAATCTATGTACCAATATTTTTTCTGAGTTTTAATTTCATTTAAATTAACCATCTTAATCATGAACCTATACCCAAGTTAAGTGTAATGGATCTTCTTGTGTGCTCTCAATGTTCACATAAACCTGTAATGTAGATAATAAAAGAGACAGTAGTATAGAAGTACTTTTACAAGGTTTTTTAGTAAGACCAACACACTCGTTTGGTCAGCACATGATTTTTTCAAAAATTATATTATTGTTTTAAATTGCATCAATTACGAACACAAATAACTAGATCACATTGATTATACTTGGACTAAATTATTTTTCTTAGTATGGGGTGTTATTTATACTGGTACCACCAGTATTCATTGACATTGTTTATACTAGAACCACCAGTTCTTTAATAGATTTTATTTCTCCAAAAGAAATCTTATTTCTCTTTTATTGTGAGATTTATCAAGAATGTCAACAATGCTAGTCTTGATACTTCTATTACAATTTTTGGGTTTATGTGATCACCTACCTGAATTACCTCATATTTAATAATTTTAACATTGATACAAAAAATATATCATGATTTCTAAAATATGTTGAAATGGTGTACATTTCTCATCATCTGCATTCACATATTTAATCACAATTGTGCTTTCTATAATCATGGAAAATTACATGATTTAAATTCCTTAAATACTCATTTAAATGTTCTTGAATAAAATATTTATTTTCTTTCTTATAATTTAAATAATAAAAATATGTACATAGTTTATCACTAATCTAAATACCCTAATGTCCATGGGTTTTAATAATTAATGAAATAAATATTTAAAAACCATTTAATATTACCTATGGGTACTTCAATTCCACATTCAGTGTATATTAAATAATAATTCATCTCAAATACATGATGGGATTTTTTATAACTTTATTTTTTCAGAGAAATTGATCAACTATGCGCCACCCCGTAAGCATGTATATTTATGCACCTCAAATACTATAATCGTAGGTTCATGATCTATATAAATTCATGTGGAATGATGAATTAAACATCATTTGAATACTAATATAAATAGTTCTTAATTATTCATCTGGGATTCCATCATTTGGGTAGTGTAATGAAATATTTATATACTCAAAGAATTCAGGTATTCTTCTTTCTATTCACTGTTGTGCCTCACACTACATTTAAATTATTCATTCAATTTATTTTTCATGTGGAATATTCATCAACCATGAATCTACACTATATGAATTTATTTTAGAATAATTGAAGGATATAAGAAAAGAATCTTCATGATTCTTCATTGTCAAACAAATAAACAAATGATCGAACACTCGATCACCTTAAACTCTTGAATACACCTTATTCTTCCCTTAAATGTATTTTCATCCATTTTAATTCAGTCTACATGAATCCAAGTGTAACTTAATGAATATTGAGTAATTTTGGATCCACCTAGTATATATATAATCTTTTGTTATCATCGAGAATCATGCATCCATCACTAGTGAAAGCACCACTCATGTAAAAAAAAATTTAATATATAGAAGAGCGTGAATATGATGCATGACATGCTCTTCTGACTCCCAAGAAATTACTGAAATTATCATGGGTATAATTTTAATGACGTATTCTAGTTTTTTATGTAAATATCACAGTGTATCATCAATAGTGGGTGAACTACATGAGAACAAGGCTTTAATTATAGTTGGATACAGAAGATAGACTCTCTCCTTTATTGGATATTCCAGATTAAAGTGTTCAAACTACTGTGGAATGTTCTTATTTTTTAAGGTGTAGGAATAGTGTAAAATTTCCCAGAATCCCCTATAGATTCAGTCAAATTAGGATAGATTATTTATTAATTTTAGTTTCACATCATCCAAAGAGATGTAAGGAATGAGTTCCACCACCGAACCCTATGGGAACCAACCCAAGTTGAATATCTTCCACTACGCCACCTTAAATGATGGTTCCACCTCTTCTTTGAAATTATCCATGTGGGTGTGATATCCTTAGATCCTTTCCCACATTTAATCTACCATTATTGAGATGGTATGAGTTGCTACCTTGGGTGTTTCTGACCTTTGGGTCCCAAAATACTTGGTTCCGCCCAGCCATGGCTTACATGAGGGTTGGCCCCATATTTTTAATAAACCACAAAAATGTATTAGACCAATATAAAAAAGGATTTACCACCACCAAATTACTATGAATTAAACTGTTTAATTAATGAATTTTTAATTAATATTATTTATGAAAAAAAGAAATAGTATTCTTTATAAATAATATTGCATGGACTTTATCATATTTTCTTAGAATCTGCAATTCTTCATCATCCAAAAAGATATTTTCCATTAACTTAAAATTCCATGTGAAAGATTTTATATTCACAGACCACTTACTTATTATAAATTTTTAATACAAAATTCACAATCCATGTACATTCAAGGAGTTATCCAAACCATGAAACCAATCCACATATAAAATATAAATAAATTTTACATTGTCCTCTATTATAAAATATTATATTTCATGGCCTTCATGTATTCTTAGACAATATTATAATAAATATTTCACCATTGAAACATGTATTTGGAACTTCAAATCACATCAAAAATCATCATAGTTATAAGGATAAATTTATAGGTGTGAAATCCAATGACATTAGATGAATCCATAAAATTATCCATACATCATAACCAACCTTCTTATGTATTTATCAAACACATTCCATCATTCCCCTACCATGATTAATTTCTAATCATAGAGTAATTCATCATACATTGAATTTTGAGTCATTATTATATCCTGAATACAAATATAACCACGTTCATGAATCATTCACATGGTATTTTCAATAGAAATTATATAATTACCTTAGAAGCTTGTTCAACTCTAATGTGGTATTTATTTAATCGACAAAAATTCAAATTATTTACAAAATATTTATAAGGATAAAATTTGACTATATTATAGTGCTTATTGAATTTAACATGTGAATTTGACATATTAGTATTTTTTTAATGATTATATTGTAATTTCAACTTTTTATTTAAGTGTTTTATGTCAAATTAAGTGAATAGTTTCAAAATTGACAATAATGGTATTCTATCAAAATATTATTTTATTAAAATATTTAAAAATAAATAAAATCTTCAAATAATTCATGGTGGAAAATATTGGTTCAATAATGTCATAACTTATCCATTTATGGTGAAATTCTCACCAAATAAGTAACAATTGCAAGCCCTTAATATTGAAAAATTTGTTTCTATAGTTCAAATTAATATATTTTAATTAATCGTTAATCAAATTGATATAGTTTAAAATAAAACAATTTTTTAAGTTAAATTTCCTGATGGGATTACAACCATATCCAACATTATCTTCATAAACTTTTCTATTTGGAGGAATTTTTGTTGAGGATTAATTTATTATAATTTAATCGTTTGTGAAATTCAAAAAGAGACCCTCACATCATTTATAAAAGGACACATATGTTATCAGTTATTTACAAAACATTGAGACTTATATCTCTACAAAAATATCTAAATGTATTATTTATTCTTTACTATCATATTGATGACATTATTTGTTTTAAAAATGTTCATCCCTATCTCATTCTAGAGTATATCTAAGCATGTCCGTTCAAAAAAGGGGTAATCAACTTAATAGATTATATTATGTTATACTATTAATTACATAAACTAAATTTATTTTATTTATCATAAAATTAAAATTTCAATAACTTATATATTGTTAAATTTTATTATTTTTACAAAAAACCTTTATAAACCATCTTTCCCAACAAATGAGTTGTGAATGTATTGCTTGTGCATATGTATGACTTACCATCTTCACATTGAAATACAAATCATTTTTCATAAACATGAATTCGGATGGGTATTATAATGGATTATATTTTTATATTTTATATTTATAAAATTATTAGAATTTTTGAATGATAATATAAGGTTATACTTCTTACTATCTGATCCCTTGGGAAATGAAAACATCGTTTGTGTGTATACGTGAAGTACCACCACCAAAAAGCAATGTGTTTTGGTTTTTAGTTATATTAAAATTATATGGTAATGATGAAGAAATTTCTGAATATATATTCTATATATGATATAATAATTATCCTAGAAAGGAAAATTAATATTTAATTTTATTTATTTTTGTTCATCTAAAATGAAAAAAATGATTCTAAATATATACAACCTACCGTATCCAGGAGAAGTGTAATTAATTTTAATAACATTAAATATTATGGATGACTCTAAATATGTATATGATGAATATATAATCATTTCATAACATGATTTATTTTATAGAGATAACTAAACCAAGATAAATGTATAGGGACTTGATCTACTGAACTAAACTACTGATGATAAATAAAATAGATAGCTCTCAAAAATAATGATTTTAATAAGTAATTATTATATGAAGTGGGTTTTTAATTTTCATAATGGGGTCATATATGATATTATAAGTATTAAAATTACTCTGGTATAAAATTATAATAATTTTAAATGTAACACCCCGACCCCAATTACCCAGAGTCGGTGCCTTATTACATAACATTGACATGATCACAAGAAAGATCAAATCTCGAAAGACCGATTAGTTTAGTAGCCTTGAAAACACTAGATATATTCATAAGTCTTACATTACATCATAAAAATAAAAACTACAACAACATCTATTCTTCATAGTCCACACTCAAATCCCCACATACTATCCCTGCAGGTCATTCATAAATTACTTTTTCACATCCTGGAAAAAATAAAACATTGAAAGGGGTGATCTCAAATGCCCAGTAAGGATAACAATATAGCGGAAACTTTCATAAATAAGAATAAACATTTAATGCAATTTATAAATAAAACAAAATCCATTTAAACTTGAAATTCAACATAGTATGTAAAAAATGAAATAATTACATTTACTTATTCACATGGATATTCTACTAATCTAATAATCACATGAAATATCAATAACCACTTTCATAATGATGGAATGCATAATTCTAGACTATCATAACCACATAGCCAAGGCCTTCTGCCAAGACTACAAATAAGATTTTTCCAAGGCCTTGTTCCAAGACAGTAGTTTGTCTCATGAGACCTACCGATGCATCAAGGAGCTATAGCGGGCTCCACCCATCACATATTAAGTCCAATGCATTCCTCATATGAACAGGATTAAACATAACATAAACATTCGTATTAAAACTAGAATACGAAATGTCAATACTTTCTCCATAAACCATGAATGGTATAAAAATAACACATCCACAGTCAAACAAATCACAAAACCTTCAACACAATATGGAAGTTTTGTATCATAATAAATCAACTTCAAATAAGCGTAAAATCCATCAAAATATGTTGACATAGATGAAATCAAAACTCTTTTTAGAGAAATATCTCTTTTTATTTTGAAATCATTTAAGAGTCAAATATTTATAAAATAAAATATTTTCTTTGAAAATATTCGTATAAGATTGTAAGGGAAGCTTCAAAGATTTTATAACGGTGGAAAAGAGCCTCACCTGCCGTATAAGTTAAAAAAACATTCTTACCTTAATTCTGTCGAAAAGGTTAAAAAGGACCTTGTTTGGAAAATGCTGGAAAGATTCCATTATAAACCTCTTATAAAAAGTCAAGAAAGTGTATAAATGACTTTATCCCATATTATTGTAAATAATAAAAATGTTTGAAATAGATTCTTAAGAAACATGGATGTGGATGATAAAGAAATCCCAGTAGATAATTATGTATAAACAACCTCGGATAATGAAGAGATTGTGAAATAAAACTTACCTTGTACATTTCCTTGGTTGGGGTAGGTTAACCTACTTTATAATGGTGAAATAATTTTTATTAAATTATACAATAATCATATACATTAATATGATATCATATATGATCTTTTAACATTGATTTGTTAGTAATATCTTAGTATTATCGTTGTTTCAGGTGTTAACTTACTCATTTTCTTTTATATGTTTTGTTACGTAAGCTATGTTTTTCATGGATAGGTTGTATATTAATTATATACATAATGATATCAAGTCTTTAGATACTATTATTAATCATAAAATGAGAATTATACTTGAATGGATACGATGGTGAATGAATCTCATCGCGTTCATGGAGACGGTAGTACGTACGTACGTACGAGCGACAATATCATTATTTTGATATTAAAATAATATATAATTGGATGGTATATCATATATACAGAATCATTATCATCTTATATTTATTATTTACATGAGTTACACATCATTATTATACCCATCCAAATAATAATTTATTGAATAACAATTACACCACGACGTGGAGACAGTAAGCCGTACGTACGCACGTATGGTGAAATGTTATTCAAAGGATGGATAGAATTCTGAATATGGTTGTACCATATTTATAATAACATCACAGTATATATAAGATACTAGAGTTATTATTTTATAATGGTAATAACAAAGAAGGAAGAAGTGGAAGAAGAAAGGAACATGGAAAAGGGTGGTGAAATCATTACCTCTTCTTCGGGTTCTTCCTTTTTATTTGATCAAAAGGGCTCTTAGGTTGACTTTATGACTAAAGGAAGGCCTCTAGGATGAAGTGAGGGACGTTGAGAGAGTATTTGGGCAGTGTTTGGCTGAGACAAAAGGCTTTGAAGGTGTGAATTAATAAGAAGGGGGAGTTCCCTTTTATAAGAGGGGTGAGGGGCATCTTTGGAAAAGCTAGAAATATTATTTTATAATAAATTCATATTCGGTTTCTAATGGCTCCAAAGTGTATTATTTAAAGGTTAATGTTGGGATGGGTCTAAAACCACTCAACCAATATAATTTAGACAGGTTTGGGTTACTATATTAACCTTATCATTAAGTATTAACTCTTAGTTAATCAGTTTCACTTTTACAATGTCTCTTTGTATTGTTATATTATATGGTTAATAAACCTACTATATACATCAAATAGACCCCCAAGTGGTCCATTAATGATACAAATATCATTATATAAGTCTCTTGGATGAAATTTGTATTTTTAGGAACTTAATATCAATTAATAATATAATATTTGTTTTAAAAACTCTTTTACGTCAATTTTGACACTATTCAATAATTTATTTTTTAAAAACTTATAACAGAATTATTACTTCTAAAAAAGTTATTTAAATCATATCTAACATGTCATATTAACCTATAAAATTAGTTTAATTCATAAAAAGTCTCAAATTATATTTATTTGGGTATCTACAATATCAATAATTTTAATTTTTCACTATTATGGTAATTACCGCATCGCCATTGTGTCATAAATAAATTACATTATTTAATGTCTAAAAATTATAAATAAAATACCATTATGTAGGAAATACTTTTATATTTATAATTAATATTTATAGTTGAAAATACAACATATATAACCCTATGTAAAAATTGTTTTTCTAAAAGATATATGCTTGTGTCATTTTTGTATTCATTTTAACTTAATTAAAATAAAGTGTCCCTATCACTTACAAGTGACATCATGGGGAACCAAAATCGACCCAAATATGCCTATGGTCGGACATGTATCAACCAATAAGGTTAGGACACGTTTTAGGGTAATTTTTTATTATTATAATATTATTTTTTAACCCTTATTTACTGGATTTATCCTTTAACCATGGTAAATAAAATATTTACCGAAGTAATTATTCAAAATGTCTAAAAATAAAAGTTACCTATTTACAAAATTTGAACATACTGATTCAAAATATAGAATCCATTTTTCCAAATTCAAAACACATAAGTGGAAAAAATTAATTTAAAATTAATTCCCGCCGTTAAAACAAAAAGCGTGTTTTTAAGATATAATAACTACCAAAAGATTGATACTTGTTTATGTTTGGTTTAATTGTGATATTATGTCCAATGACCAACATTGTATTAAATGGTAAAAATATATTCTAAATATACTTTAAAACCACTCAAATTCATAATTTATCACTATTAATTATTTTGATTAAAAAAGTTGTTTTTAATTAAAATTTAGTAATTTTCACTATTCATCAAAATAATAATGTTATCCGAAAAGTACCAAAATTTCACCTTAGGCTAAATTCGATACTCCAAATCCAAAAATGAAGTCCATTTTGAGAGAAAAATCTTAAAAGTAGGTATTACTATTCATTACGGCTAGTTTGATGGGTTGTGGTGTGTGTTAGAACTCGATGTTGGGTACAACACATATTATTGCATTAATCAAAGAGAACCATACCATAGAAGCTTGGGGTGTTACATTATCCCCACCTTTAAATAATTTTTTCCTCGAAATTTCTATAATACTACCGCATGAAGAGACTCGGGTGGTTCTTCATCATAAGTTCCTCAGGTTCTCACGTTGCCTCTTCCATCTTATGGTTTCTCCACAAAACATTTACCAGACGCGTCGTCCGGTTTCTCAGTACTTCTTCTATCATATCAATAATCTTGATGGGTTCTTTGCAATAAGATAGATCGAGTTCCAGTTCTAATTCCTCATAGGTGAGTACATGCGTTGGGTCAGGCATGTATTTCCTCAACAGAGATACGTGGAACACATCGTGAACTTTGGAGAGACTTGGCGGCATTCCCAATCGGTAAGCTACAACCCCAATTCGTTGTAGAATTTCAAAAGGTCCGATGTTCATGGGACTCAATTTACCTTTCTTACCAAAACTTATGACTCCCTTCCATGGAGATACCTTCAGGAAAACATGATCACCGACTTGAAATTTCAAATCCTTCCTTCGATTATCAGCATAGCTCTTCTTACTACTTTGAGCTACTTTGATGTGATTTTGGATTACCTTCACCTTTTCCATCATTTCCTCCACCAGTTCTGGGACAACAAGTTTTCATTCACCAATATCATCCCAACAGGTTGGTGTACGCCATCTCTTTCCATATAACGCTTCATATGGTGCCATCTGAATACTCGAATAGAAGCTATTGTTATAGGAAAATTCTACCAGAGGTAAATATTGATCCCACATACCCTAAAAGTCAAGTGAGCAGGATCTCAACATGTCTTCTATGGTTTGAATAGTTCTTTCTGATTTTCCATCTGTTTGAGGGTGGTAGCCAGTGCTCAAATGAAGTTCAGTGGTAGATCTTCTCTTATTGCATGAAAATGTGCTGACTTGGTAAGACAATCAACAATGACCCATATTTCATCGTTCCTTCTAGGAGACTTTGGTAGCCCCATGAAAAAGTCCATCGTAATATTGTCCCATTTCCACTCCGGTATGGGAAGAGGTTGCATGACTCATCCAGGCTGTTGCCTTCCAGCTTTCACTTGTTGAAAAACCATACATCTTGACACAAAATCAGCAATCTCCCTCTTCATGTTGTCCCACAAAAAATGTTCCTTCAAATCTCTATACATTTTGGTGCTCCCAGGGTGTATAGAGGAATTGGAACTATGAGCATCATCAAGAAATTCACTTTTTAGATCAGGTATATCGGGAACACAAAGTCTCTTCCCGAATTTCAAAATTCCATCTTCATACACAAAGTCTCCCAATCTCCCATCATTCACAGCTTTAATCTTCTTTTGAAAATTTTCATCATCAGTCTGAGAACTCTTAATCATTTCTAGTAAAGATGGTTTAGCAACCATTTGAAAAAGCATTGATGTTTCACCTTCCCTGGTTATTCCCATGTCCATCTTCACTAGATCCCTGAAAATTGGATCTCTTTCAATTCTCATATTGTTCAAAACTCCATGGTCTTTTCTGCTCAAAGCATCTTCCACCTTGTTTGCCTTCCCCGGGTGGTAGTGTATCGTGCAATCATAATCCTTGAGTAATTCAAGCCATCTTCTTTGCCTCATGTTGAGTTCTTTTTGTGAGAAAATATACTTCAAACTCTTGTGATCAGTATAAATATCACAATTTTTACCATAGAGGTAGTGCCTCCATATCTTCAAAGAAAAGATCACAGCTGCAAACTCAAGATCATGAGTAGGATAGTTTTTCTCATGAATTTTCAACTGTCGAGATGCATAGGAAATAACCCTATCATTCTGCATAAGGAAACAACCATGTCCTTTCTTCGATGCATCACTATAAATAGCGAACCCATCATTCCCTGATGGTAGAGTAAATATATGAGCATTGACTAATCTTCTATTCAGTTCTTCAAAACATTATTCACACTCTTTTGTCCAAACAAATTTAACCCCTTTATGTGTGAGCTTAGTTAATGGGTTAGCCAATCGGGAAAAATTCTGGACGACACGTCGATAATAACCTGCCAAACCAATAAAACTGCATACCTCAGTTATAGTCGTAGGTGTTGGCCATTCTTGGATTGCCTTGGTCTTAGAAGGATCAACAGAGATTCCTTCTTTAGAGACAATATGGCCAAGAAAATAAATCTCATGAAGCCAGAATTCAAACATGCTAAACTTCCCATATAATTCATGTCTTCTCAGAGTCTTCAGGATAATGCGCAAGTGACTTTCATGATCTTCGTAGCTTTTGGAGTATACCAAGATATCATCAATACATACCACCACAAATTCATCATGACATTCCTTGAAAACTCTATTCATCAGATCCATGAATACAGAGGGTGCATTAGTCAATCCAAAAGGCATTATAGTAAACTCGTAATGCCCGTACCTGTTTCGAAATGTTGTCTTCAGAATGTCTTCCTTCTTTACACACAGCTGATGGTATCCAGATCGAAGGTCAATCTTTGAAAAGTATTGATCTCTATGCAGTTGGTCAAATAAATCATCAATGTGAAGTAGGGGATACTTTTTCTTTATTGTTATGGCATTTATCTCCCTATAGTTGATACATAACCTCATAGATCCATCTTTATTTTTAACAAAAAGAATAGAGGCTCCCCATAGAGATACACTAGGGTGAATAGATTCCTTATTACTCAATTCCTATAGTTGTTTCTTTAGTTCAACTAATTCTATAGTGGCCATTCTATAAGGGGTCTTCGATATAGGCCTTTATCCAGGAATTAAATCAATGGAAAACTCAACTTCTCACTCTGGAGGATGTCCCGATAAATCTTCCGGAAACACATCTACATATTCTTTCACAACAGGTACATCATTTATTTGAACATTCATTTCCTCACCCACTGTAATTTCATCTTCTTCCTCCCCAATAATTGAATTTAGTTGAGCTACTGGGGGTGGATCTTGATAAGAATTAGGTGGTGATGCTTCTGCTCTAAAGATAAGGTGTTCATTATCATCATCAAGAAAAATCGTAACCACCTTCTTCTTACAATAAATCTTCGCATCATAGTCCAAAATCCAATACATACCAAGGATTATATCAAACTCAATCGTAGGTATGACGATGAGATCAGCGGATAAAGAACATTTATGTGCTCTAATGGGGACTGATTCACAAAACTTTGTTGTAATGATACTTCCCTTAGGAGTTTTAACTGCCAACTCCCTTGTTAAATCAAATTGGAAATATCTAATTTTCTTAGAAAACTGGGAAGATATGAAACAATGCGATGATCCAGAATCAAATTATGCATTTTCTAAATTTGAGGAAACCATTAAATTACCTGCCACCACGTCTTTCAGAGCTTCTACCTCCCAAGTAGTGATAGCATAAGCTTGGCCTTGATCCCTTGGCCTTTTCTGAGGTAATTTCCCCTGAAACTTAGGACATTCATTTGTATAATGTCCCATATCCCTGCAATTATAGCATTGAACATTGGTAGCTTCCTTCTTCCCTTTGCAATCAAGATCTTGGTGGCCTTTTTCACCACACTTGTAACAGACACCCATTCCCTTCAAAAAAGTATCGGGGTGTTTCTTCCCACATTTACCACAGGATGGATATTCAACATTTCCCTTCTTCCCCTTATTTCCATTCCCAGATTGATCAGTAGATCACTTCTTCTATTGCTTTTCTTTAAATTCATAAGACTTAGAGAATTGTATTTTTGTCTTGATAGCACATTAGATAATGTCTTCGTACGACGAGAAGGATTGTGAGACTAATGCTCGATGAAGAAATGGTTTTAACCCATCAAAGAAACGATCGATATTACTTATTGGGTTACATATATAATTTCTATCATACCTTGCTAACCTTGTAAAGTTATCCTCATACTTTGCGACATTCACATCCTCCTTTTGTCTCAGACTCAGAAATTGCCTTTCCATATCAGCACGATGGTCACGAGGAAAGTATTTTTCTAAAAATAGATCTTTGAACTCCCTCTATTCCATATTTTATACTTCATCATCTTCCATCATGTTTTGAATCAATGACCACCATTGATCAGCATCTCCAGCGAGGCGGTAAACTGCAATGATACCTTTTTCCCTTTCACTACTCCATAAAGCCTGAAATATTTTCTCTAGGGAATTTATCCATTGCTCAGCTACTAAGGGATTTTTACTCCCATTGAACGTTGGTGGTTGTTTCCTCATGAATCGATCTAACATTGATCCTCCACGCTGCGGATCAGGGTGATCCATATGGGTAAGGTTATTATTCATAACCTGAGTGAGTTGTCGCAATATGGTGATTAGCTGATCGGCACCAGTTGCACCACCAGCTCCACTATAATTATCTTGAGCAGGAGGGAAATCCCTACATGGAGTGCGTGCATTGATACAGTTTCCATTTCTTCTACTAGGATCCATTTCTAAACAATGGAATAAACTTGATCAATTTATGAATCAAAATACATAATCCCATACTTATAAAACACTTAACATAAATTGAACTATTTATAGATATAATCCATAATCATAAAAAATGTTTTCTTTAAGAAAGTATATACTCATAAACCCTTCATAATGATTTGTAAATAAAATGAGAGTTATCCTAATCATATCCCCCGGGAGTGTCGTAACCAAGAGTGCAGCAAGGCCCGTTGTCATGCACCAATTCCCGTTCGAGTCTAGCTCAAAGCGGTGTTTTCGGGTTTTACCCCTAGGTACATCTGTGCCAGAGCCGCCTCTACCTACTCATATCCAGATAGGGATGTATTTCTAGGAAAACTCACAAAATCTCTACAATACCAAAATTATAGTAAGTTCTTCTATACTAATCTTCAAAGTTCATCTTAGGTCTACGCGCTATGATCAGAGTTTACCTAAATCTAGCTTCCAAGGTTTGTACTAACCTTCCTATGATACCAACTGTAACGCCCCGACCCCAGTTACCTAGAGTCGGTGCATTATTACATAACATTGGCATTATCACAAGAAAGATCAAATCTCGAATGACCGATTAGTTTAGTAGCCTTGGAAACACTATATATAGACATAAGTCTTACATTACATAATAAAAATGAAAACTACAACAACATCTTTTCTTCATATTCCACACTCATATCCCCACATACTATCCCTGCAGGTCATTCATAAATTACTTCTTCACATCCTGGTAAAAAAACATTGAAAGGGGTGAGCTCAAATTCTCAGTAAGGATTACAATATAGCGGAAACTTTCATAAATAAGAATAAACATTTAAGGCAATGTATAACTAAAACAAAAGCCTTTTAAACTTGAACTTCAACATAGTATGGAAAAAATGAAATAATTCCATTTACTTATTCACATGGATATTCTACTAATAAAATAATCACATGCAATATCAATAACCACTTTCATAATGATGGAATGCATAATGCCCGACTATCATAACCACATAGCCAAGGCCTCGTGCCAAGACTACAAATAATATTTTTCCAAGGCCTTGTTCCAAGACACTAGTTTGTCTCATGAGACCTATGGATGGATTGAGGAGCTATATCGGGCTCCACCTATCACATATTAAGTCCAATGCATTCCTCATATGAATAGGTTTAAACATAACATAAACATTTGTATTAAAACTAGCATACAGAATGTCAATACTTTCTCCACAAACCATGAATGGTATAAAAATAACACATCCACAATAAAACAAATAAAAAAACCTTAAATACAATATGGAAGTTTTGTATCATAATAAATCAACTTCAAATAAGCATAAAATCCATCAAAGGATGTTGACATAGATGAAATCAAAACTCTTTTTAGAGAAATATCTCTTTTTATTTTGAAATAATTTAAGAGTCAAATATTTATAAAATAAAACATTTTCTTTGAAAGTATTCCTATAATATTGTAAGGGAAGCTTCGAAGATTTTATAACGGCGGAAAATAGCCGCACCCTCTGTATAAGTTAAAAAAAACATTCTTACCTTAATTCTGCCGAAAAGGTTAAAAATGACCTTGTTTGGAAAACGACGGAAAGATTCCTTTATAAACCTCTTATAAAAAGTCAAGTAAGGGTATAAATGTCTTTAACCCATATTCTTGTAAATAGTAAATATGTTTTAAATACATTCTTTAGAAACATGGATGTGGATGATAAAGAAATCCTAGTAGATTATTACGTATAAACAACCTCAGATAATGAAGAGATTTTGAAATAACCCTTACCTTGTACTTTTCCTTGGTTTGGGTAGGTTAAAATCCTGTATAATGGTGAAATAATTGTTATTAAATTATACAAGAATCATATACATTAATATGATATCATATATGATCTTTTAACATTGATTTTTTAATAATATCTCAGTATTATCGTTGTTTCGGGTGTTAACTTACTCATTTTCTTTTATATGTTTTGTTACGTAAGCTGTGTTTTTCATGGATAGTTTATATATTAATCATATCTAGAATGATATCAAGTCCTTAGATACTATTATTAATCATTAAATAATAATTATACTTGAATGGATACGATGGTGAATGAATCTCGTCGCGTTCGTGGAGACGGTAGTCCGTACGTACGCACGAGCGACAATATCATTCTTTTGATATTAAAATAATATATAATTGGATGGTATATCATATATACAGAATCATTATCATTTTATATTTATTATTTACATGAGTTAAACATCATTATTATACCCATCGAAATAATAATTTTTTGAATAACAATTACACCACGACGTGGAGACGGTAAGCCGTACGTACACATGTATGGTGACATGTTATTCAAAGGATGGATAGAATACTGAATATACATGTACCATATTTATAATAACATCCCAGTATATATAAGATACTGAATTTATTATTTTAGAATGGTAATAACAAAGAATGAAGAAGTGTAAGAAGAAAGGAACTTGGAAAAGTGTGGTGAAATCGTTACCTCTTCTTCGGGTTCTTCCTTTTGATTTGATCAAAAGGGCTCTTAGGTTGGCTTTATGACTAAAGGAAGGCCTCTAGAATTAAGTGAGTGAAGTTTAGAGAGTATTTGGTCAGATTTTGGTCTACCCAAAAGGCTTTTAAAGTGTGAATTAATGAGAAGGGGGAGT
Organism: Viscum album; assembly: GCA_963277665.1. Classification (NCBI taxonomy): domain Eukaryota; kingdom Viridiplantae; phylum Streptophyta; class Magnoliopsida; order Santalales; family Viscaceae; genus Viscum; species Viscum album. The sequence goes on along the minus strand of OY728141.1, from coordinate 2,009,318,997 downwards.
GCCCTTTTATAAGAGGGGTGAGGGGAACCTTTGGAAAAGCTAGAAATATTATTTTATAATAAATTCATATTCGGTTTATAATGGCTCCAAAGTGTATTATTTAAAGGTTAAAGTGGGGATGTGTCTAAAACCACTCAACCAATGGAATTTAGATAGGTTTGGGTTACTATATTAACCTTATCATTAAGTATTAACTCTTAGTTAATTAGTTTCACTTTTACAATGTCTCTTTGTATTTTTATATTATATGGTTAATAAACATACATATACATCCAAGAGACCCCAAAGTGGTCCATTAATGATACACCTATCATGACATAAGTATCTTGGCTGAACCTTAGATTTTTAAGAATTTAATATCAATTAATAATATAATATTTGTTTTAAAAACTCTTTTACGTCAATTTTGACACTATTCAATAATTGATTTTTGTAAAAAACATAAAAGAATGATTACTTCGAAAAAAGTTAATTAAATCATTACTAAAATTTCATATTAACCTATAAAATTAGTTTAATTCATAAAAAGTATCAAATTATATTTATTTGGGTATCTACAATATCAATCATTTTAATTTTTCACTATTATGGTAATTACTAAATCACCATTGTATCATAAATAAATAAAATTATTTAATGTCTAAAAATTATAAATAAAGTACCATTATGTAGGAAATAGTTTTATCTTTTTAATTAATATTTATATTCTAAAATACAACATATATAACCCTATGTAAAAATTGTTTTTCTAAAAGATATATGCTTGTGTTATTTTTGTATTCATTTTAACTTAATTAAAATAAAGTGTCCCTATCATTTACAAGTGGCACCATGGGGTCCCAAAATCGACCCAAAGATGCCCATGGTCGGACATGTATCAACCAATAAGGTTATGAAACGTTTTAGGGTAATATTTCATTATTATAATATTATTTTTAACCCTTATTTACTGGATTTACCTTTTAACCATGGTAAATAAAATATTTACCGAAGTAATTATTCAAAATGTCTGGAAATAAAAGTTACATATTTACAGAATTTGAACATCCTGATTCCAAATATGGAATCCATTTTTCCAAATTCAAAACACAGAAGTGGCAGAAATTAATTTAAAATTAATTCCCGCTGTCAAAACAAAAAGCGTGTTTTTAGGATATAATAACTATCAAAAGATTGGTACTGGTTTATGTTCGGTTTAATTGTGAAATTATGTCCAATGAACAACATTGTATTAAATGGTAAAAATATATTCTAAATATACTTTAAAACCACTCAAATTCATAATTTATCCCTATTAATTATTTTGATTTAAAAAGTTGTTTTTAATTAAAATTTAGTAATTTTAACTATTCATAAAAATATTAAAGTTTTCCAAAAAGTACCAAAATTTCACCTTAGGCTAAATTCGTTACTATGAATCCAAAAATGAAGTCCATTTTGAGAGATAAAATCTCTAAAATTTTAAAAAGTTGGTACTACTATTCATAACGGGTAGTTTGATTGGTTGGGGTATGTGTTAGAACTCGATGTTGCGTACAACACACGCTAATTCATTATTCAAAAAGAAGCGTACCGTAGAAGCTTGGGGTGTTACATTAAATTTATTATACAAGAGGTTTGAGTGATTTTGAGAAATAGATAACTCAAGGTAAGGGTTTCATTTCAAAATATCATTGTTTTCCAAAATTAGAAAACTATGCTAATTCTACAAACCTATAGCCATGGATTTCAATGCTATGGATATACGCTAGATATACCATTTTTTTGGTAAAACTACTTCCATAGATATGGTGTATAGCCATGATTTTCATAAATGTGGATATAGACCATTTTTTTCAAGGGTTATATCCATTGTTTTAGTAAAACCGTGGCAATAGCCCACACTTATAGACCCGGTTTGGAAAAAAGTGGCAACACTTGTAGAGACTTGGAAATCCTGTGAATTTTTTTTTCTTAAATACATTGGAATTTTACGAGTCCACGGATTCTTACGGCACCCGTTTATGAGGCCTGTTGTGCTCGGAATCAATTTCTGAAGCTTTGTTTGGGTACGTTCAGTAAACGTATGTGCGGGATTTTATATCTTTTGAACTGGTGCTTGGAATTGAAATACGAGAACACCATTGAACTCGCAGCACTAGTATTTTCTTAAGGTAACTTTTACTGCAGTTGCATTTTAGTGTGTTTGGAAGTTAGTTTTATGGGTTTCAAAAAAAGTAAAATAAAAATAAGTGATGGCTTATTTTTATTTTAGGTGGTTAAAGTCTCTAAGTAGAGGTTAGAGGTGGGGCCCACCACACCCTAACCTCACTTGGGAGGATATAACTAGGTGGGGTCCAGTAGTTTAACCCCCCTTTAATTCCCATGTAACTCTCTTTTGGGGGAAGTCTATTTAACTCCCCTTGAATTTATTAAAGCCACCACACTTAATTTAATTTGGGTGAACTCTCCACCTTCCTTCTCTGATTAAGTGTTACAACCATTAAAATTAATGAATTGAACTTATTCAATTTAATTAATTCTAACTTTTGAAATCTTTTGAAAATCTTGTCAACAATAAAATAATAGGAGAGCCTATTATTTTAGTTTGGGGGGGGGGGGGGTTGATGACAAATTTCATTTTTGGGGGTGGAATTTTGAGGAGACTTGGGAGATTCTTGGAGAAGGAAATCATCTCCAACATAGAACAATGTCTTCTCTGATGAAGAACGAGGATGACGCTCGAGCTCGGGATCGGGAACGTTTGACGGGCGCAACGTACGACGACGTCTTCGAATTCTCTTCCTGTGATACCGTCAAGAAAACATCGAAATCAAGGTAGTAGAATTTAGTATTAATTTTAAATATGAGATTACACCTTCCTTCTTCATCGTATAAAATTCTGGTTTAGAAAACCAAATGTTATCAAATGAATAGGAGGGTTCGGACCACACAAACACGGCCTGACCCTCCCCTTTGTTGTTTCCATTTGATGATGTTGGAGGCAGAGCCGAAAGGGCATGGTTCCATCGCACCGCGCCATAGAATAATCGCGACCAGAAGGACCGTGTCGGACGGAAGAGGAACAGTAGCTGGAAAGGCCACGTCGGATGAAGAGGTGTGTCACTAGCACACCGCGCTGTGGAGACAAAGGCCCCGATGGTGGAGGATCGGCACTGTTACGCCGACCGCATGGAGAAGGATGTAGCCCGCAACCGCGGGCCGCATGGCTGGGAGAACCGGTCGGCTACGGCCGGCCGGGCTGGAGGATCACAGCACCCACAGGCGCCGCGTGCGCAGAGCAGAACCGGCCAGCCTATCAGGGGAGAGGCAGCGCCGCTTGGGGCCGCCGAGAGAGTCGGACCAGCCCACAACGTGGGCCGGGTCCGCAGGTGGGTTCTTACCCCACCGGGTCGGGCCGACCCCCCAGCTGGGTCGTACCCACATAGTCGAGCCGGGCCGACCCCCACCTGGGTCGGACCCGCCGAGCCGGGCCAGGCTGATCCCTAGCCAGGTCGGACCTGCCGAGATGGGTCGGGCCGACCCGCCACAGCCCACTGGGTTTGACGGGCCGGGCCCGACTTCGCTTAAATGCGAATATCTTCAAGACTACACGTCTAAAACGACACTACGTCTATGGAACTGGGAACTTCGCGACGAGGCGGTCCTTTTACGATACTCTAAGTGTGTATTGTAAAAATTTAGAAAACTGCCAGGTTTGGATCGAGCGTAAATCCAACCGGGCCCCTAGAACAGAAATGCCAATAACTCTCAGACGGAGCATCCAATTGACATGCCCTCTATCATGTTGGGTTCCTTTTGATGAGATGGAACTACTGGATACATCAACTCGAGGCTTCATGGTAGTTTATGTATCGACACTTGACTCGAGGAGCGAACCCTCCCAAAATCAAGTGCACTATGTGCGAGAACCCTAGAACTGGCAGCAATGACTATTGTACTGGAATCCTACATGGGTTTGACAATGATGACTATTGTACTGGAATACTATGTGGGTTCGAAAGTGAGGACTACTATACTAGGATCCTCTGTGGGTCTGATAGTTCTGACTTCTTTTCCTGTATCTTGTGTGAGTCCGACAGCTTAGATGAATTAGTGACTACATCTGATCATCTCTATCACTCTATGAAAGATGTATACCAGTGTGATCTGAGTCATGTCTTTCAACCATTATCATCGTGGTGATTGACTTTACTTACTTTGTGGAATGGTTTGTGCTTGGGCTTGAGAGTTGGAGCCAGACTGTGATTGATAACTTAGATATATGTATGGGCATATACCTAAGTATGGTTGGTTGATACTTCGTAATTATATCTTTCTTCTGTGGATTATCCTTTGTGGAATCTGGGAGACCTTCAGGTGTCTCAGGGTCCCCTACTGAGTATTGTTATACTCACCCCTGTACGCTCTTTTCTCGCACCTTGTTGTGTTCTATGCAGACGATGGACAATAGTGATCGAGGCTGAGGGTGACAGATAGGAGGCTGATCAGAACTGGACTAGATGGGACATACCGTAGGGATGAGTTGTTTGAGTTCTGTACCTGCCCTTTAGGTAGGATCCCTGGTGGAAGATCCAGGAGCTATTTTCCCTTTTTTTACTTGTACTTGTTGTTCAGTTGGGTTTGTATACTGGCCCACGCACTTTCAGAACACCTTACGTTTCAATTTTAGTACTTGTTGCCTCTACTTCTTGTGTTCAGACTGTGTGTGTTATAGGTTTAAAGGAAATGCCTTCCATTTTATCAGCAATTCGCCTTTAGTGCTAGTCACCATCCCCTGGCCTATGAATGGCGGGATTGGGGTAGTCAGGACATAGGCCCCGAGGATGGGTCGTGATAATAGTCATCCCACACATGTGTGGGAGAAAACTTTTACAACATAAAAAGTGTGGGAATATCTATTTCCAAAAAATTTTGGATACCACCATTGTTTTTAAATATATATATCACTTTATATATATATACACTTGGATCTCTTTCTATTGTAGTGGTAAGGAGGTTGAATCCCAAATGTGAGGTGCAAAGATCGATTCTGGATAATGAAATATTATTTTTGTGATTAAGACATGGTTTATCAAGGATATAGCCATGGTTTCCCACCATGGTAAAAACTATAGACACAATTTAAACCATAGCCATAGGTCAACTAACATTGTGGAAAACTAAGAGACCTATTTCAGTAGAAAAATCCGACATAGTTTAGGAAAATTATGGTCATAGGCTATGGCCATCATTTTAGGCCTTATATCCATGATTTTTAACCATGGTAACATGATGATTTTATTTACTAATTTAGATTAATTAGAATTATGCCTCTGATGATGAAAAATTATGATCTAACACTCAAATATAATAATAATATTTCTAAACTTGTTATTTATTTAATATAAAGGTTTACTTTGATTTTTTATCAACTTATATACTCGTGAAAATGAAAATATGTTTTTAAGGACAATTGAATTCATTTCTATCATTGGATGAAAAATGTTTTCCTTCAATATCCGTGTATTATAAAAATGTTATACATAAGTTTTTTACTATTCTCCAATGATTTATAACATTCATTTTTACCCAAGTTTTATTTTTAAAAAATTGTTTGAAAATAATATTATTTTTCTTTTCCAAATGAGGTGTTATGTAACTTTTCAAAAAAAATTAAGGAATATTTTTTAACATATACAACATGAATGAATTCTCCCACAATTATGACTAATATTTTCTATAATTCTTCCCTTGCATATTTATAATGTTCTTTAAAATAAAATTTCTTCTTTCAAAATTATATAGTACATTTAAACAGGATATTTCAAAATGAAAATATAATTTTTCTAATTTATTTTTTTAATGATATCTTAATGGTATTTATATTCATTAAAGCATAAACCAATATTTTTTAATTATTGTTTATTTGTTATATGATTCAATGATACCATTCTTATTATTTTTATGGATGGTTTGTTTTTATGATGACAATATTTTTATTAAACCCATTTATATTCCATGGGTTATGCAATGATGAAATGTTGAAATAGTGAAATTTTTAGGTAGCCCATTAATTATATGTGGCATATGCTATGAAGAAATGATTATCAAACCCATTTCCTTTCATGGGTTCTAATATGAAGAATTACCTCTAATATTTAGGAAAATATATGTATTATTTACATTATGTAATGGGTGGGACCAATATATTGTACTAATGCATTAGGTAACAATTGATATATCATGAGATAAATAGAAGTTAATAGGAAAGTGAACTCAGTTCAGAAAGAGACTATGACCACTATGACATTCATGGTAATGAACGTTGACTAATTCAAATGTTATGGGTGTGAACCCATTATAGTATTAAAGCCTTGGAGTTTATTCTTGAATAATAAGTAAATGATTTTCTATGATAATGTATATTTCAATAATCATAGTCTTGGGCCTATTTATATCCTCCATGGTTCATGATATTCTTATAATTCATGCCATATGAATATCCATGTTTTATTTCAAGACGTTTGATTATGATTATTGATATATAGGTTATGGTTTTCAAACATTAATATTGTGTTTTGAAACCATTGTTCACTTGTTATGCTTATGTTATAATTTAAATCTACCTTGTTTACCCTCAGCAAGAATCAAATCATTCCATTGTGTATGTTTCCATTACCAAAGTTAAGAAGGTTGTAAGTATGATATGTATTAGATGGGTTCTAGTTATAATGAACTATGTGGGAGAATATTTTGATATTATATGAACATTGTGTTTTGAATCTGGTGATTCTAAAGATACTAGACCCAAATTATTCTTGTATGGATTTAAATTTTTTGTAATTAATGTTAATATAGTAAGATATAATATCTATATATGAAATGTTTGGGTTATTATAGTTGGTGTCAGAGAAATATTTGGTGATCCTTTAGAAAATAGGATGACAAAACATTAGTGAAACCCATAAATATATGTATATGATAAAATACTGATGTTTTGGTAATTAACATAAATGAACTAGGTTAAAATTAAGTTTACAAATAATAAGGAGACAAAATTTAGAAATCATATAATTGAATTTTCATGATACTATGACTTACCATATTAATTATTTTTTCCTCACATATGATTTTGGTTTTATAAATGGATGGAACGAGAATAAATCTTGTTAATACTGAATGAAATGAAAAATAAAATGATTTCCCTCATGAGAAACCAAATTTTATGAGAGATATAATGTAAAATCTTATTGCTATGCTCTAACAACATAGTCAAGATATGAATTGTGTTGAGCTTCAAAGAGATAAGTAGAGGGAACAATAGTTTATTTAGTCCTTCATGGTGAAACACCAAGTGATTTTAGTGGGTCTACTGATCCACTAGTCTCAGAAAAATGGAATAGTACCATTAAAGTGATATTTATAATTCATCAGTGCTCATAACATGAGAATTTTATTCTCTATTTTAATTATTTTGATGATCAATAAGATCTGTGTTTGAATCTTATCAATAATGTCAGAGAATAATAAGAAATTAAATATATGGGGTTAGATGAATTTAAAATATCACTTTCAATGAGTAGTTTTATTATATAATTCTCATGAAAATGTAGAAAAATTTCATTGATTTAATGAAAAGTGGTAATATATTTGTTTCACCTTTTAATGATAAAATCATGATACTTTTTATGTATGATTCTAGTAATAAAATTCTACCTTAAAATAAGGTTTATTGATTCTTTAAGGGCCTAAAAACAAGTCTCTAAAGGAAATTATCCATAAGGTACTTAAATATATATGAAAAAATAAATCTATGTTCTCCCATAATGGATATGGATATTGGTTTTACCCATAAATATTATGGTTCTGAAAAGAAAAATAAAAATGGAATTCGAATACAATTCTAAAATTATAGAGAGAAGAATATGATCCTTCATTTATTATTTTAGTGTGAGAGAAAATATGGGGGAAAATATATAAAGTGAATTGGTAAATAATTCAGTTATATAAAGGATGGTCATCAGGAAATCAATTGTCAATGTGATGGGAATAATTTATCTAATGATGTGTATAGAGAGAAATCTCTACAAAATGCACAACTCACACTCTATTGTTATTAATTAAAGTAGTTTAATAATTATGCTAACAAATTACAAATAAAAATGATAATGATGGTAATGAACTTCCAAATCATCAAAACCCCAATGGAAAAGGTAAATATCATGTGGTCATTATTTAATTTTAAGGGTAAGATAATGATGTGGTGGAAGGTACACTTTCTGTGCACTCTAGAATTTATAATTTCTTATTTGAATATAGATCAGCCAACTAATTTATATCTAAAGACCTTTATAGGGGTATCAAAATACCCTCTAAAAAATTAGATATTTAGTTAGAGGTAAAAAACCCTAATGGCATAATGACCACATCCCAAGTATATGATTTTTCTCTAGTTGATGTTTTTGGGAATGTGTTTCCTGAAAATCATGTCATTCATTATTCTAGTTGAATTTGATGTTATTTTTGGGAATGAATTGAATTTATTGACAAAATTGAACATATATTGTTTAATTGGGGTTTTTTTATATTAAGAACTAACCTCTGATCGCATATTGGTGTGATGAAGAAAATTATTTTATGATGAAAATTTCTTCCATCGTACGGGTCATGATTCTTATTCAAAAGAGGAATTTATCTCATATATTATGGAAGAAAATCAAAAGAAAAAATATTCCTACTGTGTTAGATATTATTAATGGAAGTTGATTACATTAGGTACAATATGAATAGTATGAATTAGAACCACCATTATAATGATTTAAATAATGTTACATATTTATTCCAAAATCATAATCATTTAGTATAACATGTATGATCATATTTTCATCCATTTTTTAGTAACATTTCATTGTTACTCATTATTCGGGTATTAATTGCTTTATGATCTTATGTATGTTTTGTTGATTAAGTTCTTATTCATATTTTTAGGTTATATTTATATCTTTTAAATCATGGTATTAGTATAATATATATCATATTTAATAATTTAATTCATTTAATTAATCATGGATTAATGAAGATTATGTAGAATTAATCACATCACACTATGGAGATGATACGTTATACGTACGAACGAGCGACAATATCATTCCCATAATTATTGAATGGTATTGAAGTGGATGGTGTATAGTATCTCATAATTAGTATAATTTTATAATAATAATATATTGTTATTATATCAACCATTAAACCCATCCAAGTATGGTGGTGGTAAAAAACATAGCACAACATGGCGTGAAGAAGGTAAGCTGTACGTATGCACGTGTGATGCTTTAATTCTTCATATGATGGATAGAAGGTGAAATTGGGTTGTTTAATATTTATAATCACATATCATTATATTATTTATACTTATTTTGTTACTTTATAATGAAAAAAATAAAGAAGAGAAAGAATAAGAAGAAATAAATTTGAAAGAATCAGAAGAAGGGATTACCTCTTCCTCGATGTGCCTCTTTTAAATTTCCTCTTAGGGAACTAGAGTTGGTGTTTTTAAAATACTAGAACCTCTAGAATGTAACTAGGAAAGTTGAGAAGATAAATTTGTAGGTTTTGGCTGATCTTGAAGGCTCAAAATGGAGTGAAGATGAGATGGAGTCGTTAACCTTTTATAAGAGAGGAGAGGGGCACTTTAGGAAACTCTCAAAATATTAATTTATTATAAATTCAATTTTGATTTAAAATAGTCCAAAACTTATTTAATTCTAATATAAGATGATTTTGGTCCGAATACCCATCATCCAATAATTTTTAGACTAGTTTTTATATATTTTTGTATCCTTATCTTTTTTTGTTTACCCTTATTTTTTCCTTTTTAATCCTACCGTGATATCATTTTATTTACACAATGTGGGTTAATTTAATTACCATATAATGTTAAAAGACCTAAAAAAAGTTATTTATAAAATATCTATACTTATATTAACCATTTGGGAAAATATTACATTTTTAGAAATTAAATATCATTTAATAAACTATTTTATGTTTTAAGTTATGAATTATGTCCATTTTGGACACTATTCATAATTGACTTATTTAAAAAATTCATAACAACCTGTTTCTTTCTAACCAAAGGCATTAAATCGTCCATAATATGTCAATGTAATCCAAAAAAAATTGGATGGTATAAAAATGTTCAAATTAGATTTAATTTAATATTTATAAATTTGTTTATTTGAATCATTAATTAATGAGGTAATCACTTCAACATAATTGTGTCAAAAATAAATATATTTATCTAATTTATAAAAATTATAAATAAAATACCAAGATGTAGGAAATATTTTTATATTTATAATTACTATTTATATACATATATATCAGCTATATAACCCCATATTAAAATTGATTTAGTAAAAGATAAAGGTTCATCTTATAATTATCTTTACTTTAAATTAATTCTTATAAAAGGTTATTTTCACATCCAAGTGAATTAATGGGGTCCCAAATTCGACCCATAGATGCCCACGGTTGTAAATATCTCATCCAATAGGATTATTACCCATTTTAGGTTCGTTTTATTCTATTAATTTATTATTATTATTACCCTTATTTACCAGATTTACCCTTTAACCACGGTAAAAAAAATAATTACTTATGTCACTATTCATAATGTCCAAAAATAAAAGGTACCTATTCACAAAATTTGGAAATTCTGATTCCAAATATGGAATCCTTTTTTCCAAATTCAAAACCTATAATTTTCTATAATTAATTTAAAATTAATAATGTTGTCGAAATGCGAAAATGGGTTTTAAAAATTAAAACCTTGCAAAAGATCGAAATATTTTTACCTATAAATTCAATGTAAAATTAATTCAAATGACATAAGTTATATTAAATGGTAAAAATATATTCTATTATTCTTTAAAAAACTTTAAATATTATAATTTAACCATTTAAATTATCTCAATAAAAAAATTTGGTTTTAATTAAAATTTATCGTATTTGTATTATTTATCAAAACATAAAAGTTATTAGAAAAATATCCTGAAAAATATCCAATGTAAATTTTTATATCCTGATTCAAAATAACATGTTTATGTTTTCATATAGAAATTATTAATATGTCAAAATATTAATTTAAAATGGGTTCTCCCTTCAAAGGTGTAAAATTAACCTTTAAAAAATAGGCTCTTAAATATAAAATTATATTTTATTCATACCTGATGACTAACATATCCATTGTAAGAATATCAAAAATATTTTATTAAGTATATAACTCATATATCTCATTAATTTCACTATCAAAAGTAATTCACTCAAAAATAAAAATATATAATTGATTTAAATTTTATATAAATAATTAATAGCCAATGAATTCATAATGCATTTTCATAAGTTAGTTATAATTATTCCTGTTATCTAAATGGATAGGCTATAATGATAATTTTATATTAAGTGAATCTTGTGGTTTTTTTAAACTCATGGTTTCATGTAATGAAAGCTACTACAGAATAAAAATTATTTAAAGAAAATATTTCATAAAAACATCCGAGTGTTACAAAATTATTCCACACAATGTATCAAAACTATGAATTTGCAGTGGTTCAATTTGTTCTTATTAATTAACTGTATATCTTCTTTAATTTAATGAATAGAGTCTTTATATATTACCATGATCAATTTGTGGTATTTATTATAGATGAAAAAATTATTTACTTAAACTATAAATAAGAGCATAAAGATTGTTCGAAAATTGTTCTAAAGACCCTAAGGAAGGATAATCATGATGAAAAAATTTACCAGGTGAGATTTTTTATTTTGAAAGATTCATTATTTTTTCATATAATATAAAGTGATGTTATATTATTAGACCCTTCAAAGATGGATGTTATTGTACATTAGACCAGACCAAGCACTGTGACTGAGAAATGTAGTTTTATTGGTTTAGCAAGTTATTATCAGTGGATTGTGGAATTGTTTCCTTGCTATTGATTACAATAACCATGTTAAATATAAATGGATCCATGTTCAATTACACTATTGAATTTTTGAAAATTTTAATGAAACTAATGAGGAGGATATTCTATATAACTATGCTTACACTACCTTATAGTTGAGAAAGTTTTCTAATATTTAGTGATTCCACTAAAAAGGTATTAGGATTTTTCCTCATGTATAATGATATGCTTTACCTATGTCACATTAAAATTGACCTTCCATGTTAAAAATTAATGAACTCATCATTTAGAGTTAAGTGTGATAATTTTACATTTACGAAATGGAATCATTATCTCTATAGAGAAAGGTGTGAGGTATATACTGATCATAAAATTTTAATGTTTATGTTCAATAAAAAATATATGAGTATGCCCCAAAAAATATAGTTGAATATGGTTGATGATTATGAATACTCAATACATTTCCACCTTTGAAAAGTGAACAAGGTGGTAGATTATTTGAGTATAATGAATCATGATATCCAATATATAATGATGATCACAGTAGATTGAATATTTATGGATAGGAAATGTATATATAATTAAATATTTAAGTAATGGGATAAATAATATCTCTCTAAAATGAGTGCACAATAAACTATCTATATAAATATTAAAGAGACTCAAAAGAATTACGAGGTACTGCAAATTAATGTGATAAATTTTATGGATTTCAACAATAATTTTAATGGAATCATAAGGCTCTATAACCACATATGTTCCCCTTAAGTATTAAATTTTAGGAATGAGATTATGGATGAATCTTATAAATATTTATTTTCTAATCATCATAAAAGAATGAAGTTGTACAGTGATATGTAGTGTTATTTTTAATGGGATGACATGAAGAGAGATATTGAAGAGTATGTTTCTCAATTATTGGTATATTAGAAATTTAAGGTCTAGAGATAGATGTGTATGAGTATGATACAACCACTACCCATACCTAAATGGATATCAGAAAACATAACCTTGTATTTTTTCATCGGACTCCCCAATATATCTAAAGGCATAAAGCTATTTGGTTTGTAGTCAATTTCCTTATAATGTGCGTACACTTCATTTCCATTAGATAATATTTATATATTGATCAAAATAGTCAGATATACATTAATGAAGTTGTAATATTGAATTTTTTTCCACAATCAATTGTATCTGATCAAGATTTTAGGTTTACCTTGATGTTTTGAGAGAGGTGTTCAGTAGACTCTAGATACAGAGAAAAGTTTCATAACAACATATCATCCTCAGAAATATGGCTCGTCTATATAGACCATTAAAAAAATTAAAAACAACCTAAGATAATCCTATATGGATTTAAAAGTATGTTGGGATCAAAACCTTCCTTTTGTAGAATTTTCCTACAGTAATATCATTCACTCCATTATTTAGATGGATCCTCATGATACTCTCTATATTAGGAAGACCAAAACACCAACATTATTGAATGAAGCTATAGAAAAAAATATATTAGGACCTAGTCTAGTTATATAAATTGAAGAGAATTTTATATCCATTAAATAGAACATAAGAGAAGCTTAGATTGGACAAAAAAGTTATGATGTAAATATTTAGTAAGATATAGAGACTAAAGTTGGGGATGTTTTATTCATAAAAATATTTCATAATAATCAGGTCAAATAATATACTACAAGAGAAATATATTTCTACTGAAGAAAAAACATAGATATTTTGGATTATAGAGATAAAGTTCTTTGAAAAAAGACCACTCAACTGGTCAAAGATTGGTAGGAATCCCACCAAATTGAGCAAGTTATTTGGAAAACTGAGGATATGATCAGGGAAATGTATCAATATATATTTATATTAGAATGATTAATTTTTTGAGAAAAAATAATTTTATGGTTGGTTGAATATAACACCTTGTTATTTTTATGAAATATTTATCTCTAAATAATTTTATTTCCTCAATAGCTTGTGTTAAATAGAACAACGTGTTTAGATGAAAAGTGTAACAATATTAAAATATTACATCTCCATTATCTCCAAGTTGTTGGATTGGAAGGTATGTATTATAATAATAGAATAATGAAAAATATAAATTCTATACATTTATAAAATGATTTCATTTTCTATCAAATTATTATAATTAAAAATAAGTAATTAAGATAAAAGTGATGTTTTTTCCTGAAAAATTATTAATATGTGTCCTAAAAATTATATGAATAAATTAAATTAGTTTCTATTGGTGAATGGTTTCAGTGAAATATTTATATTATTTACATGATAAAACTTTTTAATCATTCAAAAAATATTTTTCTAGGCATTGGATAAGAATAAATGTATTTCTATTCTTAAAAATGTTTTTTCTTAAAATATAGTTTATCACATTTGGGAACATAAATTAAAATTAATTTACTCCATTTCTTGGTATTTAATAAGATAATGTGAATTAAATATTTATAATTATGGGGTTAAATTTTTTTAAATAGAACACTTATTTTTTGTTAATGTGAATAGTAAATAGGGTAAAATTTATCACTTTAGTAAATGGTAAATCAGGAAAAGCATGATTAACTATTAGTGATAGTACTATAATTTTTCATCATTATTATTTTTGGATGATTGTAATTAGACCCTTATAAACAAAATGTCTAAATTTATTAGTTAATAGACACTTTTCAATTAAAATTATTTATATATTTTTTAAATGAAATGAATTTACAAAAGGCCACTCCCTTTATTTTAAGTATCCATTAAGTGTTCTCATTGGGGGAAAGGTTCTAAATGAATATAAATTTCTATTTGAGATTAATTAAATTTATTATATTATATAAATTCATTTATAATTTTTAGAAATTATATAATTAATTTAAATTATCTGTAAATTATAATACAATATTTATTTTATTCACCGATATATAAATTAAATGATATTTAAAATATTAAAAGTTTTATAATTTAAGTAATTTATAGTGTTACAAGAATTTTATAGTTGAATTTGACATAATTATATATTTTTTTAAAATATTATATTTTTAATTTAACCTTTTCATTATGCGTTATATGTCAAATTAAATTAATATTTTCAAAATTGACAATAATAATATTTTATCATAAAAATTTTTATTAAATAATTAAAAAATCATAAATTTTTTTAACAAATACATGGTGGATATTATTTGTTCAAAATTTTATAAATTTTGTTTTAGTGGAAAATTTTCCCATTATAAGATAAAATATGATTGTTTAATATTGAAATAGTTCTTATTATTGCTAAATTTTAAATTTCTTAACAAAGGGTTAATCAAAATTATAAGGTTTAAAATGAAAAAAATGTGTAAATTTAATTAGTTGATGGAATTAAAACTCTATACTACCTTATACTCTAATCCTTTTCTCTTTTGAGGTAGTTTTCATTAAAATGAGTTTATTATAATTTAATCTTTTTACAAATTTGAAATGTTATCCCAACATAATTATTAAAGGTAACATCCAACATCACATATTTATAGCATAATGAGCATTCCAGATCAACCAAAATCTTCATATTTATCTTTTAAACTTACATATTAATATTATTTACATTTATTTCTTCCCAAAAGGCCTTCCCTATTGCCCTTTTGAAGAGAACTAAAGGATTTGTTTCACTGAAAATGTAATCACCTTAACTGGTTAATTTGTTTCTAATATTATTTAAATTGTATAAATCTTTTGTATTTATTATAATATAATAATTTTAGTTTTCTAAAAATGATTAAATATTATTGTTATCAAAATTAAAACACCATTTTACCCTCACATTCCCATCAAATGAGATGTAAAATCGCCACTCATGTGTACGTATGACTTACCATCTCCAAACAGTGATATAATTTATTTTTCATCCCCATATTTTATTGAAGTGTATTCTGATGGATCTCTATATACCCAGTTAAAATAAGTATTTTCTTTGATTTAAATAATAAATGAGGCTTCGACCCCATCCTTTTGAAAAAAATGTAAATATATTATATATAATTTTAATAATGACCATACTGAGCTAAATTAATTCTAACATTTCATTCTTTCCATCTGTTGAAAATTAACACATCACTATTGATTATGTATTACCTACCATCTCATGGAAAAAGTTAATTCATTATTCTATATATAAGTTTTAATAATGACTCTAAATATGTATTAAATGAATATATATTATATTTATATAATTATTAATATTATACAGGCAATTTAACCAAGATAAATGTAATTGTACCTGAATGACTAACATGAAATAATCATCATTAATGAAAACATTAACACCCAGAAATGGATATTTTAATAATGAATTATTGATAAAAGGTGGTGTTAAGATGTTATAAAGGGACCATATACAATATTATAAATTTTATAATGACTTTATTATAGAACTATAATAAATTTTAATTTATTATACATGAGGTCATTATGATTTTGAAGCATGGAAAACGCGGGGTAGTGGTTTAATGCCACAAAAATGTTGTTTATTAGGATTTATTATAACTATTCCTCCGGTGATGAAATATTATGATCTACTAATCAAGAAAATATACTAATTTTATTCTACTTGGGTTATTTTTTATATACATTATTTTATCTCATTTTTACTCTTGTTTTGTACTCATGAATCTAAAAATATGTTTTTAATGAAGATTGAATTCATTTTTCTCTTTGGCCGAAATACATATTCCCTCTATATCTATATTCTCTATAAATTTTTTTTTACCACTCACTTTTAATTATTTTATTTTATTTTTACTAATGATTTTTTTTATAAATTGGTTTGAAAGGAATATTTTTGTGTTTTTTGAAAGGTAATAATTTTTGAATACCCAAAAAAATATGGCTGAAATGTTCTTTAATCTTATACATTAGAGACTGATTTTCCCTAAGTCATGAGTATTCTCTTTTTTGAAGATTCATTTTCAATTTTACATTTTTCTTTTCAATGAAAATTTTTTCTCTTCTAATTTCTTAATTTTTTTATAAGTGATTTCAAAATGGAATTGTTATTTTCCTAAAGAATATTTCAATGATATTTTAATGGTATTTTTATTTATAAAGGAAAAAAATTGATTTAATTTTTGATTTATTGGATATATGATCCAATGATACTATCCTTGTTATTTTTTTATGGCTTGTGTTTTTTATGATAATATGTTTCTGAAACCCTATAACACCCAGAACCTGTGCATCTAGATTTAGTACATAAAATGATGTGTAATTTTTTTATAAAAGAAACTAAATAATTACAAAACACTAAACATAGTCTAGGACCCTTTCTGGTCTATTTTCTAGCAAATTGGACAACATAATACAATTTATCAAAGTTGAAATAAATTAAAACAATATATCCTATGTGTGCTAACTCTTTAAGAGAACACGTCGATCTTGCAAATTCAAAGATACCTATGAAAATATTTATAAAACATACATGAGATGAGAAATAAATTTTCCATTAAGGGTTTTTAAATACAATTTAAAATATTTTCATAGTAAATATTTTAAATGTATTTTAAAATAATTTAAATAATATATAATCATTTGATATATATAAAATCATTTCTAAAATACTAAATTTAAAAATTAATTTCAAATATATATAATTAAAAATAGTTCTGTTTCTCTATTGAAATAAATTTTAAACTAATAATTTATTTATAGATTGTTTTTTCACTAGGAATATCCTTATAAAAACCAATGTGGACAAAGTAATATCACTGGGGGAATAATGTTCCCTGAGGTCTTGTGTTCACTCCCCATTCCTCATTCTCCAACTTGATATCTAAGTATCTGTTCAAATATTAATAAAAAAAATTGAAGGAATTTTTTTTCTTAATCTAAATCCATTAAAAACATTTAAAAACAAACATAACTTATTTTCATAAAAGAAAATAATGTTATTTCTTCGGGCTTTGATAAATAACGTTTTTCATAAATTGTGTATGAGAAATCTATATTATTGAAAAATACAATGGATAATTAATATGAAAATTAGGTAAAACAAAAATCTTAAATACATTCAAAATTATAAATTTTATTTTAAAAAAATATTAAATTTACATTAAATACTTACATATATAGTTTATGAAAATATGTAATACAAAGTAATATTTTAAATAAAAAATTTCATCCTTTCTCAACTCAGAATTATCAAATTGAGTAAGTATGATACGTAGTTTAAAATAAACATCATATTCATTAAGATCATTGAATAATATATAATGGTATATATATATAAATATGGGTATATATACTTATCTTTATACATTCTTTTTATAAAACCCTTAAGTTAAAATGAATTGAAAGTTCATATTTTCTTAATTAAGACTATAAAAATTTTCAAAATATTGTTATGATTTATAAAAATAAAGGCCCTTAAAAATTTATAAAATTCGTATTAAAACATAATTTAAGATATCTAAAATAAAAAACAAACCCCTGTATAAAATTAAATTCTAACATAAATTTTGTTAATACATATCCCTTATAATTAAAATATGAACATAAAAATAAAATATATTTTCTCCCTTACATAAAATTAAACTACTCCTAAACATTAATAAATAAATAAATAATAAACTAATATCATAAAAAATTATAAATCCAATGATTGAAAATAATAAATTTTGAAATTATATACCATACGATTGTATAATGAAACATTTAATGTTTAAAAATTAAATGTTTCACCTTAAAATAAATGAAATAATAATAATAATAATAATGGGAATCCTTTAAAATTTATTTTCAGACATCTTATATTTGATAAAAGAAAGCGGTTAGTGTCCTCTCTAAATAGGAAACATGAGAAATAGGTGTTGGTTCCTTGTAAGAACATGGATCTTCATTTCAGAACATTGATATACAATTGAGAATCTTCGAGATCCTCTTGTTTATACAAATGAGCTCTGATTGAGACGTCACAAGGTGCATTGGATTCCCCCTATCTACGATGTTCTATGTCGATTCACAGTTCGATATTCAAGAGTTATAATCGTACGACATCAAGGTAGGTGGTTTGTTCCTTTATTCGATTATTTTTTGATTATATATTCTTAAAGTGCTGAATACCCATGTTTAGGGTATTGTATGTTATGGAATTAAACTCTATTTATGACCTATTATGGTGTGTTTGGTATAGAAAGGGTTATATTTTATGCATAAGGTTTAATACCTTTATTTTGGATGTGTTTCCCATGTTTGTTGGTTATGGTCGTTGAGTCTAGAAAGTATGTTAGTATTTCTATGTTTTCCATGCCTAGTGTTGTTAGTATGGAGTTGATGTCTATATGAAATGCATGTGTTTAGCATTGTGAAAGAATGAACAAGGGGAATTAACTATGAGAGCTTCTTAAGATATGTTATTTTATGTATAATTTTTATTTGATTTACCAGAGGGGTTAGACCATGAGATCTACACAGAGGGTCATTATTAAATAAATATTGGACCACATAGCATTGACTGTGAGAGCTTTTAGGGGGTCATTATAATGAATAACAAGGGGTATTGACCATGAGAGCTACTCGGGTGGTCATTTTAATTTGATTAGTGCTATGTGGGACCAAAGGGGTTAGACTGTATCAGCTTTCCATGAGGGTCATTATTACTTATTGAATGAGTGATATGTGAAACCAGAGGGGTTTAGATTTTGAGAACATTACCAGAGGGTTTCTTATGAATGATCTAATGCTTGTGACAAGTTTTCCATGCCAAAGAATAAGCATGGAATCTGTCTTACATAATTGTTAGATGATCCATAGAGATGTTTATTTTTTATTGTTATACAAGGGGATACAAAGCTTAGGATAGATCCCAAGGTAACATTATTCAATGGTATGAATATTTAATAAATGTAAATGAATGTAATTGGAAACTATAGGATTGTTTAATTTTGAGTTACTTTCCTGTTCATTACATTATTTCTACATATTACCTTCTTTATATATTCATTGATAGTTTGGCACAGATATTTTGGTGGTTGCCTACTAGGATTTGTCTCACACCATATTTGGGTCATGATTTTGGACCCAAAAAATATTATATCATTGTAGGTATAGATAAGGGAAAGCACCATTCTTCATGAGGTACTTGATTGTTGTGGAGCTAGAGAGCATGAGGCCGAGCTAAGGCTAGCGATGCTGTTGGTGTTTACTATTTTTTGTACATTGGTTTCAGTATTTTATTTTATGCATTGTGACTTGTTTGGATGCCTTCCTAGATACTTATGACATGCATCATTATTTATATATATGCTGGATTTGTTTATATTATCAGTCTTCCAATGTTTACATGTTGTATGTTATTACTGTTTCTGATAATGTTTACTATTTTTTCCATTTTATTACTCTACCAATAAGGGAATTGATTCCCCACTATCACAACCAAGGCCCTCACTACTATTCGGCAGCCTCTAGCATTTGGGGAAATGCACTTGAGGCCATATGGCCAGAGTTGTTTGAAGTTTTTTCTTTACCACCATTGGAAGGGAAATTCGTGGATTAATTTTTTTAAGGGGGATGTATGTATGAACGTAGATCCACTTTTCAGGAGAGCAACGTATGATCGAGAATCATCGATATCCTCCTAGTCATCTGTTTGAGATTCGATTGAGATGTCGTCGTGTGTGTAGGATTCACACCGATCTACGATTTTCTAGGCCAATTTAGAGGCCAATGTTCAAGATTTATCGTCGTACGACATCAAGGTAGGTGTTTTGTGCCTTTCTTCAATTGTCTTTGGATTATATATGATTAAAGTGTCAAATAACCATGTTTAGGGTATGGATGTTATGGAATTAAACCATATTTAAGACTTTTTATGGTGTGTTTGGTTTAGAAAGGGTTATTTGTTTATGAATAAGGTTTTATACCCAGATTATGGATGTGTTTCCCAGGTTTGTTGGTTATTGACATTGGTTCTAGGAATAATTTTAGTCTTGCCTTGTTTCCCATGCCAAGTGTTGTTTGATGGAGTTGTTGTTTATATGAAATGCATGTGTTATGCATTGTGAAATTATGACCAAGGGAAATTGACAATGAGAACTTCCTGAGATAGGGTATTTTATGTATAATTTTTATTTGATTGACCATAGGTATTGACTATGATAGCTATCATGTGTTCATTGACCAGAGGGGTTAGACCATGAGAGCTACCCAGAGGGTCTCTATTAAATAAATGTTGGAACTTAGGTAATTGACTATGAGGGCTACTTGGGATCATTATAATGCAGACCAAGGGGGTATTAACCATGAGATATACCTGTGTGGTCGTTCGAATTTGATTAGTGATATGTGGGACCAAAGGGTTTAGACTGTGTGAGCTTTCCCAGAGAGTCTTTATTATTATTGAATGAGTGATATGTGAAACCAGAGGGGTTTAGACTATGAGAACATTCCCAGAGGGTTTCTTGTGAATCTTTGAATGATTATGATGAGTTTTCCAAGACAATGCACAAGAATGGACTCTTTCATAATTGATTGTTATATGGTCCTTAGAGACATCAATTTTGTGTTGTTATACAAGGGGATACTGAGATTAGGCTAGATCATGATGTTACATTTTTCAATGGTTTGAATATTTAATAAATATGAATGAATTTAATTGGAAACTGTATGATTGTTTAATTTTGAGTACCTTCTTTTTTTATTAATTCATTTATTCATATTACCTACTATATATATTCACTGAAACTTAGGCATAGATCTTTTGGTGGTTGCCTACTCGGATTCGTCTCAAACACTATTTGGGTCATTTTTTGGACCCAAACAGATTATTTGGTTGTTGGTATATATAAGGGAAATCACCCTTCTTCATTAGGTACCGATTGGTGTGGATCTAGAGAGCATGGGACCAAGCTGAGCCACGTGATTCTGTTAGATTTTATTGTTTTCTATACTTTCATTTCAATATTGTATTCCAAGAATTGTGACCTGTTTAGATGATTTCCTAGATACTTGCTACATGCATACTTATTTATATATATGTTGTAGTTGTTTATACTATCAGTCTTCGTTTGTTTAATTATTGTATGGTATTACTATTTCTGCTACTGTTTACAATTTTTTTCATCTATTTAACTCTACTAATGTGGGTATAGTTTCGCCATTAACACATCCAATACCATTACTGTTAGTCAGAAGCCTCTTTTATTTGGGGAAATGCGCTTGAGTCCAGGTGACCAATCGGGTATGGGGCATCTTTGGGTGGCACCATGAATCGGGACATTACAGTCCCAATCATAGTATGCCTTACTTATCAAACAATTTCCTCGCCAAACTCTTCTCACCAAGTGTAGAGAGGATCAGATGCCTTATATAGGCGATTTATTAAATTTTTTATTCATATTTATATTTATATTTATTCAATGGTGTGATACAAAAATGATAATAAATATAACATTTATATATTTATTCATTCATTTTGAATGATCAATCAAGAGAATAAATGTAAATCCAAAGATCTGTAGGATCTTTAGATTTAAATATAATTGATACATGATCTTCTATGCTAAGAGATTAAATTTATCAGATATAAATGTTATATTGATCAGCGATATCATGAAAGGTTAATATATAATGGTAGTAGAAGATACACTAGATCGAACCACATACAAAATAAGTCAAATATATCCACAAATGTTGACACATTCCATTAAAAAATTAATAAATGAATTTAATTACAACACCACAATGGTCATCCAAGAGAAGAGTAATCAAAACATCGACTAGAAGGGGGAAGTAGACATCGACTGGATAATAAAATAAAAATAAACTGACAAAACATTATACTTCTTACCCAATTTAGACGCCTAAATTTTAAATTCATTAACCTACCTAGAAAAGACTTGAAATATGGAAAGATAATGGAAGGAGGAAGGTGACTAACATTCGGATCTCCTCTGACACTGCTCGATTCCTAATTTACCAGCCTTCATCTCACTCGAAACTACCGACCACACTCAGAACATAAATCCATTCATGAAACTTGGTTTTTGAACTCCCTTACTATGCTTATCCTTAATTAAATGAGTCTCTCCATACTCATTTCATCATAAAACTAAACCTCCCCTAATATTTATTGATGATCTCTACTTGGATCTTCCAAAAATGATATCCCGAAAACAAAATCATATATTATTTATCATTTTTTATTATTTATTAATTTTCATGATATTTTGGAATTTATATAAATAAAAATTCAGATTTGATAATTACTTTTGAACTTTAAAAAACTTTATAAATTCATTTATTATTTTTTAAAATTTTATTTATTTAGAATTATATTATAGTTTATATTGTTTATTTAATAAAATTATATTAATATAAAATATTTAAAATAATTCGTTTATTTTCATATTTTTATATATTATATATATTACATTTAATTCATAATTTTAAATGTATGTTATTTATGTGAATTTAAGAACCATAAATCATTCATCATTATAAAATATATTACTTAAATTTTAAAATTCAAAATTATAATCATATTTATATTTTATAACTCAAGTTAGCATTAATTATTATTATATAAGTATAAAATTTAAATTATAATTATAAATATTTCATAAAACTAACTATGAATGTTATAAAAATTGATTTATATAAACTTAAGTATTTATAACACTAAATCATTATATTTTATGTGTTGAATTATAATTCCTTAAATATATTTGTTAAAAAAAATTTATAAAAAAATTTATTTCAACTTAATAATTTAATAATTGATGAAAAGTGATTATAATAAAACATATTTTAGCTGTTATTAACTTGTCGAGTAATTGGATTATTGTAACACCCGAAAATTCAAAAGTATGAACTTTATAGTCGATAAGATATATGACAGGTGACACCAAGTGCATTAGGGAATATAATATCTGGATACATTAAAATATATTTACTATTTATAATAGATTCTATATATTTCACTCCATTAAAACCTGATATAGCTTACATTACATGCAAGAGTGACAATATTCAATGGTATGCGTTGAAAGTAAGACTGAATTCTACTGAACAATAATTTATTATTAAAATATTAATATTTAATATAATAAGATATAAACTAGATGTTATGAATAGTAATGTCTAGCTTATGAAAATTTATGGTTTATGTAAAAATAAAATGAATTCATGGGTAACCAATTAATCAGAAACAAAATTAAGAAATAATTTTATATAAACAGAAATATATTTACATTCATGATTCCAAAGGTGTTTTAAATTAATAAACATAATTAATTATAATTAGTTAATGATTTTAATGAAATATATAATTTATATATTAAATAAAATATTTTTTATATTCATCTATTAGTTTTGATATGTATAACATAAGAACAAACCCTATTTTACACATAAAACCTATATTTTTATAAAGGCTATTTTACCACCTTTTATGGTGAACCCATTTTAAATCTTAATTCTGAAAATTTAGTTGAATTAATATTTCAAAATAAACTAAATTTTTGAATTTGAAACATTATAATTAGGTTATAGTGAATTTTTGATATAATTCTAGAAACATTTCATTATTTAATGAATAGTTAAAAATATTGAATTTTAGTTGAAAACTATTTTTTCATCTAGTATATTTATAAGGATAAATTTTAATTTTAATTAGGTTAAATATTTAATTAGATAAATTTTTATTAATTAATAAAATTTATTTCGTTGGATTAAATTTCACATTGAAATTTATTATAAAAATATAACAATGGTTTGGACATTTTTACTTTCAAAACCCACATTTTTGTCATGTCTATGAGATTAAAATTAACTTAATTATTTCCATTAATGTGATTGGAAATTGTAAAAATGTATTTCTTATTTTAAATTAGAATAATTTATAATGTATAATAATACTAACTTTTTTTTACCTAAAATATTAGTGAAATTAATTTATAATAATTATAATTATTAATGTAAAATTAAGCTTAATAAAGAACAAAACCTTTAACATAGGGTATAAAATAACAGAAAAATTTTACAAAAACCATTTGATAGCCATAAATCAGTCATGAACCATAAATTATTGAGTTTTTTTTGGTTTTTTATACTCTTTTATGTAGAAATGTGGGTACCCCTAACTTATTTTCGAAAATACAAAGTGAGTCCTTTTATTCCGTTATAAAAGGAAACCACCTCTTTAGATTCATAACACCTCTCAAGACACATTTTCTCTACCAAGATCATCCCAAATATATCCTAAAAATTCCTTCCCCAATCCTATAATAATACCATTAGGTAGAAAGAAATACATAGAATCACATTTGGTACAAACGAAAAGATGTTACCTGATTAAGGGGTAACATCTTCTCCCTTGCTCTTTAGTTTTTTTCCATTCTACACCCCTAAAAAAATTATTCATCCCTGTACATATAATAACACATGTATCCTTAATATACTAGTATATTTTAATTCTGAGGGTTTTACCTACAGTTACACACACTTCCCTCTAATGGGTAACAAACATACTCCTTTTGTGTATGGCGAACTACTACCTCATGAAATGGTGATTGTTCATTTTTCTTGAAAACAATTTATGGTTGGAAATTGTGATGTGAAACCTATTTATATATTATATATATGATATTTAAAATTTATTTATACTTATTTAATCCTTTTATAACACACTCCATTAATATTTCCATTTTACGTTAATACGATAACATCGTTTGAGAAAGTGTTGACTACTACCCTCTCAAAGACACATGATTCATTCACACGAACCATAGAATGTATAAAGGATGATTATATTTAAGCATTGGGTTCATAAAAAATATATATAATATAATAAGTAAATAACTAACTTTTTTATAATATATATATATATATATAATTATTACCCTTTAACACACACTTAAAAAGTGATAACGTCATTTGTGGACGTGTAGACTACCACCTCCTCAGCAAGATGTGATTCCTTTTACATAAATAGAAATATATATATATATATATATATATATTGTATTTATTATATAATTATCATTATGTAAATATATGTGTTTAATCACCTTCTTTACTTACCGATCATTGAAAAATTAGAACGTTCCTCATTAGTACGTATGGCCTATCGTCTCCATGATTATAATGTTGGTTTGTTTTTCAAAACCATGTTTTATGATTAATTTTAAAAGTATAATTAAAGTTTAACTATGATATTTTTTCATTATAATTATTATTTTGATGATATAAAATGACCCCTTTGACCATAGTTGGCCTTCTAGATGGGTTTTTAACACATAAACTGAATTTGGTCAAAACTCATCACGTAAAAAATGGTTTAGATAGTTGTACAAAAAATATTAAAAATGTGAAGAAAAAAATAATGATAAGCATGAAAAAGGATATCATGAAATTATAAAATTATTATAAGTTTATTATACAGGAATGTAAGTGATGTTCACTTGAAATAAAACACAAGGTAACAGATTTTCGTCTTAATTTACATTCCATTGAGATATAAATGTTCTTATATATCTAGTTTCTTTTATAGGGTGTATATACTACCTTTTAAATGTTATATCATGAATCCATTTATCCTTGTGCTATTAAATGTTTCATTTTATATTCTTCCTTCATGATTATTATGATTTAAAATGATTCAATGTGGTATGGGATAATTTGGGATATTTAAATATCATTTTCCTCAAGAATATTTTTTTAAGTTATTATATTATTTCATCAACATAAAACCCCTATATTCTTACCCCAAATTGAATATTTTGTATTGATACCATCAATAAAAATTATCATGAGAGATTTTAATTTATTTTTCCAACGATAGTATTTCCATTCACTTCCTTGATTCATTTATTAGTCTCCTTCAAATATTCAATCAACTTTGATCCTGGAACATTGAATTTCACCTAAATTATCCAATTTATTTATCATGGATATTAATATTACCTAAACTATATACATATTTATATATATTGTATACTTTGATGTTATTTTATAATTTAGGATAAAATTGATAATTCTGTATTCATTATTACGTACAGATATTTGATAAGGAATATTGTTTTTTAATTAAATAAATTTATCGATATGAAAAATTATTCAGGAGTGAATTGAAAGGTAGATCCCAAACATTATACAACTCGTAGACGCATTGATATGATCTAATGGGATTATCAAGTTGTATAAGTTAAATGGATTTCTAACCGTATTTTTAAACTATCTGGAGGATGGATCTTGATAGTAGATGATTTCATGTGCCTAAGACTTGGCGTCCAATAATTAAGCATTTCCATCATTTTGATTCATTATTTATTATCCATGTGATTTTTTTGTGGACATGTCTATGAATAAATTTAATTATAGTTCATTGATTGAATGGAATGTCTTACAGTTTCTTACCTTACCATATTGATTTTTAAATATCTAATAATTTTAATTGCATATGTTTTATGTTATTACCATTCCATATTATTTACACACATCCGTTATTTTTATTGATTACATGGAATGTGTGTTCAGTTATTTACCTTTATATATAGACTATTCTCATTGATTAATTATTTATTCCGTTATATTTTACCCTTACTGAGAATTTGAACACAACATTATTATGTTTATTTTATAGGAATCCAAGAAGCATACTATGAAATATATACAAGGATACACTAGATAGAATATGATTATTATTGATGTTATTTATTTAAAAAGAAAAAAATGTTGTAATCAATGTATTAATTTTTAATAAAAGTATCATTTATGTTTATGGTTTACCAATACTATAAAATTAATCAATCCTTTGGGGATTGATTCCTTGTAATCGTGATAATATAATTAGTAGTATACAATGGCTCTAACCCTACTAGGTTCGGGTCTCTATAGTAGGTATCAAAGAAACTTTAGTATCAACATTGGGATCTAGATTCAATAAAACATAGATTATATAACATAAACCTAACGTTGAATATGAGGATAATTATAGAAGAATATCCAATAAAGTTTATTGTGGTAAAGATTGTGTGGGTATTATAAAAAATACATCCATGTTTTGGTAATACAAGTTTGAATCATTCTGGAACATGTATACCTAGGATTAAAAACTCTAAAAAGGTGTTCCGGGCCTGACTCTGGGTAAATTGGTACATGAAAACGGGACTAACTTCACTCCTAGTTTGACACTCCTAGTGGATATGCATGGGATAATTCATATATTCATTTCAAGGAACTGTAAATGATTTTCATAATTAATAATCTAGGTTAAAACGAAGATATATTATATTAAATATAATGTGTCATTATTTAGAAATCCTATAAATTATATTGTTGGTAAACTCGAGACCAATAGAGGACCTGTGTTAAAATAAAATGGATGAAATATTTATGTATTGAGGATATATTGAAAACCATAGTTAAGAGAATATTTAATCATTAAATTTCAAGGATGTCAATCACATTTATTTTTTAAATTATATTAATTTTGTTTTTTGAAGGAAAAACTATAATTTATTTTAGAACCAATCAAATCTATCAAGGTTAGGGGTCTTAAACCCATAACCGAAGGACGATAATGGTTTCAAGCCAACCACTTACCTAAGTAATGTCCTGGTTATTTTTTCATAGTTTTTAGTTAAATAATTTAATTAATTAATATTAATAATGAACCAGTAGTATCACTTTTTATTATTAGATATTAATATATTAACCATATTTATTTTGGAATATAGTTAAATACATATAGTTAGACTTGTCACTCTTTTATAAGACTTAAGATTCTTTAAAATACTCTTTAAGTTATTCAGTCATAAAAAAGTCATTATTGGTAATTAATTTCTTGGAGTAAAGGATTGAATTAGAATTTGATCAATGAAAACAAAAAATATAGGATATATAATATAAAATATAAACCTATCAATTAAGTACATTTCCATATTTTATTGGTTAGTAAAATATTAACCCGAAATTTAAAACATGGCTACAAAATATATTATCATCCTAATACTTTAATTTCTATTGAACCAATGGTATTATAAATAATCTAAGATTTATGGATTTTAGGCCCCCATATTTTTATTTATTATTTATTTGTTTCTGATTTATGAATGTGTTTACTATTTATAAATATTTTCTTGTTTCCTCCATGTATATATCTCTACTTTCCACTGATGTTCTACTACTTAGAAACCTAGTTATATGCTCATCCATGTGAACACTGCACTTCCCATTATCTCTTTTATAGAGGATGTTTTATGAAACTTTATTATAATGTGTGATTTAAACATAGAAAATATAAAACATTTTTATCACCAATATCGAGTTTAAATTGCGAGGACATAATTTAATTAAGGTGGGAAGAATATAACACCCAAAAATTCTAAAGTACCTTGTAGTTGACAGCATGTATGACATGTGACACCAAGAACGTAAGTTAATATAATATATAGATTCCTTATAATATATTTAATGTTTAAAATAGATTCTATAAATTTAAATGCATGAAACAATGAGTTAGCATGCATTTCATGGAAGAACGACCATCTTCAACAGCTTGTGTTACACTCAAGACCAAGTTTTACCAAACAATAATTTATTATTAAAATATTATTATTCAATATAATAATATATATACTAGCCATTATGAATACTATAAACTAAATTATGAACATTTTGGTTTATGTAAATATAAAATTAAGTTATTGTTTGAAAATTAATTTGAAACTAAAATAAAAACCAATGGGATATAAAAAGAAATATAATTTCAAAGGATTTTTATCTTAATTAAAATAATTAAATATAATTAGTTAATGGTTTTAATGAAATATATTTTTAATATATTCAATAAAATATTTTTATATTCATCCATTAGGTTTTATACACATAAGATAAGAACAAGCCCTATTTTACACATAAAACCTATATTTTTATAGTCAATTTTACCGCCTTTTAACGGAGAACCCATTTTTAATATTAATTTAGAAAATTTAATTGACATAATATGTCAAAATAAACTAAATAATAAAAATATAAATTTAATAACTATACTAGGGAGATTTTTTATATTTTTATGAAACAATTCATTTTATAATGAATAGTTAAAAATATTGAATTTTAGTTCAAAACTGCTTTTCATTAAATTTATTTATAATGTTAAATTATAAATTAAATTTGTTTTAAAGATTAATTATATAATATTATTATCAAATAATGAAACTTGTTTCATTGGAATAAATTTCACCATGAAATTTAATATAAAAACATAGAAATATTTTGGACATTTTTACTTTAAAAACTCGCATTACTGTCTAAAGTGCAGGAATAAATTTAAATTAATTATTAGCACTTATGTGAATAGAATTTGGAAAAATAAATTCAATATTTTTAATATGAATAATTTATAATAAGACAAACTTTGTTTTATTACCTATAATATTAGTAAATGTATTTAAAATTAATTACAGCTATTAAAGTAAAATTTAGATTAGTAAAGGACTAAACCTTTAACATAGGGGCCCAAATGACCTATACACTTATCGAAATAACAATTTATAGATATAATTCGTCTAATAACCTTCCATTATTGTGTTTTGTTATTTTATGTCTTTTTGTGAGTATAAATGTGTGTATAGATCACTTATTTTCAAAAATACCAAGTGAGTCATGTTCATCCCTTATAAAAGGCCACCACCTCAACCAATTTCTCACGCCTCTCAAGCCACTTGGGCTCAACGAAGATCTGAAAAAATATATAATAAAAACCCATCCCATCATTCAGTAATCAACCCATTTGTTATAAAGTAATCTAAATAATCCTTTTTGTATAAACCAAAAGAAGTTACCCCATTAAGAGGTAAGATCATCTCTCAAGCTCTTTAGTTTTATTTTTATTCTCCACCCCCTCAAATCATATTCCTCCATGTTCATTTAAAAGCACCAGTATAACCAATATAATAAGATGTTTTTATGTGATGATTTTGACCTACACTTACACACACAACCCTCTAATGGATAATGAACATACTATTTCCGTGTAAGGTGAACTACTTCCTCACGAAATGATGATTGTTCATTTTATCCATTAATAGCTATCATGGTTGGCCATTATGATGGAAAATATATTTATTTATGATATTTATGATATTTATTATGTCTTTATACTTCTATAATACTTTTATAATACATACATTTAATACATTCAATGTTTAATTAATACCAAAACTTTGTTTGAGAAAGTGTGGACAATCGCCCCTCAAAGCGTTGTGATCTGTTCAATCGATCCATGTAATGTATATTTGTTGTTTATAATTAAACATATGATAAATAAAAAAACCAATTTATTATATTAATTACATAATAACCTTTCTAGAAATAATATATGCATATATATACCATTTTAATTATTACCCTTTCACACAAACATAAAAACATATAATGTCATTTGTGGATGTGTGGATTATCGCCTCCTCGAAATGATGTGATTCCTTTTACATCACGAGAATTATATATATATATATATAAGTATATATGGTGTTTTTTATATAATGATCATTATATAAATATATATTTCTACTTACCATGTAATAACCTGCCAATTATCATTGGCTTAAGAGTACCACGAGTCATTAATATGCCTTAACTAACATCCCCAAGGCACCAAAGGCTGGAAATAAATGCTGAAGGGCTTCAAGTATAAGTGTGGGATGATTTACCCTTTAAGAAATAAACCCATAAACAACCCATAAAAAAACATTCACTATATGATGCATGAACAAATGAAAGACCAACTAAACATACTTCATTTATGTCAAACCACATCAGAGTACACAATAGCAGAAGGCCAAACTAAGTATCAAAGTGCACAATAGAAAAATAACTCAAGACTCTCAAAATACTTTTGTGCTCCAGAAGCACCAAGCTCCATAACATTTCCCAAGCATCACCACGATCCACTAGCAAAAAGATTCTTTACCTTTACCCGTGTCCCGGAACACGACATCTCCAAAAGAAGAGACGTTCCAAAGTAGGGGTGAGTATAAAACTTAGTAGGTTTTCCCCCATTGACTTCCCTACTCATTCCAGTAGGATAGCAGAGTTATCCACATTTATATAAAAACATTTTATATAAAACATTTTCTCAAAAGCAGTTTATAACTAAATATAAACAAGTTTCCAAAACCATTCATACACAAAAGCATCCAAGTTCAAGTGAAATAAATTTTCCAACAAGTTATTTTTCCAGAAAAATAACCAAACAAGCTTTCGAACCATTTCACTAACATCCTATTTTGGCATACCCAACCATTTCACAAACCCTTGAAATCAACCATGAATTCTTCATTATGACAGTTCCATACTAATGAGTGGTTTCTCGTCGATCTACCAAGTCGTCACAAGGTAATTGTTTCCCATTTTCCATTACACCTTTGGCACCGAGAACATGGTCATATTTCAACCAAGCCTCGTACTTGAAAGTCCCATGTTCCATTACACATTTGGCACCGAGTACAAGGACATATTTCAACCAAGCCTCATATATGAAACATAAACACACCACACATTCACAACAATCATGCCAAAGCCATCCTTTCAATAAAATACCCTTTTATTGAAAACCATTTCCATCAAAACCAAGTGTGTTCATCCAATTCAAACAATTTCAATAAAACCGTACTTTTATTGAAAAAATAATAATGAACCAATTTCATCAAGACATTTCAATATCAAACCCATAATTTAAAATCAACATTTTAAATTCAAGAAACCAATTCATATTGCACAAAAATTCACCAAGATTTCAAAATTTCATCAAAACCATAAATCATCACTAAAAAAGATTTATTCCATGCTTTGCACAATCAATTTCATCCAAATAACCAAATTTTATCTAATCCAATAAATTCTAGAAAGAGGAGTCGAGAGTGAATCCACATACCTCAAAGGTTTTTGTGAAAACCCTAACAAATGGAGAACACACAAGAAAACCCGGCCGATTCACCAAGGATCCTCCTTAGATCTCTTCTACTAACACAACCATGACCAAATCTCATCATTTTTGGCATCAAAACACATATATCTACCCATAACAGGTGTAGATCTAAGGAACAGAGAGAAGAGAAGAAGTATATCTAAGTAGATCTGAGAAACCAAACAAGAACAATCACATACCTCAAGAATCCAGCTTCGATTCGTCAAGAGAAGCCTTAGGATCACCTCTGAAACGATGGGAGAACCCTCTTTGACCTTAGGAGAACCAAAATACCGCGTTAGGGATACTTAAGAGCTTAAACTGGGCACTTAGAGACAAAAACACGTGAGATCCACCTTTATAGGATCTCGTTTAATTTGTCGCACGGTTAGTTTGCACAGTTAGTTTGCACAGTTTGACAAACCGTGCGCTAACCGTGTGTTACCTACTTCCCTAGCCACCGTTCTCGCATGGTTTGGCCGCACGATTAGTCAAACCATTCGTCTCCTATGCGGAAGCTACTGCCTCCAATACCAACTCCGCATGGTTTGGCCGCACAGTTTAGACAAATTGTGCGCCTCCTGTGCGACTTCCCTTTTTGCCCCAAAACTCATTCCAAGTTCTCCCGATTCTTCCATTCGTCACCATTAACTTTATAACCATTAAAATCATCAAGAAAGGGTTACATACTATAAACCGAGGGTACTAAATTCTTCCCATCATTGGCCTTTCCATCCCCAGAAAGTAGAAAACTATCACTTGTCTGAAAGAGCTCTGGCCATTACTCTTTCATTTCTTTCTCGCGTTCCCAAGTCTCTTCCTGAATCTGACCATGCTTCCATAAAACCCGCAGTAGATTGATCCTTTTTCCATGCAAGACTTTCTCTTTCCTATCCACAATCTGTACCAGGATATGTATCAATGAAACATCTGGCTCTAGGTCAACATGATCTTATCTGATCACATGGTCAGGATCAGGCTGATACTTTTTCAACTGAGATACATGGAACACATTATGCACCAAACTGAACCGTGGTGGTAATTCCAACCAATATTCCACCTCTAAAACTCATTCCAGTATCTCAAAAGGGACAATGTATCTAGGAGATAAATTTCCCTACTTCCCGAAACGACAATGTCCAAGTCATGGAGAGATCCTCAAGAAGACATGATCACCCACAACGAACGACAACGGTCTTCGACGGTGATCTGCATAAGATTTATGAATACTCTGAGCTGTCTCCATCCTCTTTCTAATCAACTATATCTTCTTTGTTGTCTCTTGGACAAGGCTTGGCCCGACCAGTGAAGTTTCACCCGTTTCCACCCAGCATAGTGGAGAATGACAAGGACGACCATACAATCCTTCAAACAAAGCCATGCGTATCAAGGATTGATATCTGTTATTGTATGAGAACTCCACTAAGGGTACATGATCCTCCCATGAGCCACAAAAATCCATTACACAAGCCTGAAACATGTCTTCCAACATTTGTATCATCCTCTTGGATTGCCCATCCATCTAAGGATGATACGCCATGCTCATCGTCAACTCTGTCTGAAGGGCTTGTTGGAACAATTTCCAGAAATGATATGTAAACCTCAGATCTCTATCTGAGACTATAGACACGGGTACACCACACCTCTTTACCACTTATAGGATATAGATTTTTGAAATATCTTCAACCTTATGAGTATCACGAATAGGGATGAAATGGGCCGACTTGGTTAGACGATCCACTATCACCCAAATGGCATCGTGTTTCTGAACCATTCTTGGAAGACCTGTAACAAGATCCATTGCTATCTGTTCCCATTTCCACACTGGGATAAGTAAATACTGTAACATACCAGATGGTCTCTGGTGCTCTTCTTTAACCTGCTAACAAGTTAAGCACCGCGAGAAGAACTTGGCCACCTTCCTTTTCATGTCGCTCCACCAAAACTGCGCCTTCAATGCCTTATACATATTTTGTGTACCTGGGTGCACAACCCATATTGAATGGTGGTAAGAATGAAGGAGTTGTTCCTGAAAACCCATAGGTACAACCATCCGATCTTTGAAATGAAAAACTGAACCCCCATAAAATTTCCAGCCATCAATGTTCTCCCCACCATTGAGTTTTGATCTTACAACCAAACATTCTGTATCAAATGTTTGTGCTTCTTTGATAATCTTTACTAAATCAGTAACAAGTGTAGCTGAAAAGAAAACCGCAACATCACCTCTATTTTTACATTCCACATACATTTCGGCTAAGACTGGCATCAACTGCCATTCATCTGAATCTACTTTCGCTAACTGAGCGTATGAGTTTCTACTCAATGAATCTGCCACTGAATTCCCTTTTCCTGGTGTGTACATCAATTGAAAGTCAAACATCTGGGGATACTCCATCCACCTTCTTTGCCTCAGATTCAAATCTCGCTATGAGGAAATGTGTTTCAAGATTTTTTGATCCGTAAACACAGTAAATTTCTCACCAAAGAGATAATGTCTCTATGTTTTCAAATCATGGATGACTGCAGCTAACTCCATATCATGTGTTCGGTAATTTTTATCATGCACCCTCAACTGCCTTGATCCCTAAACAACCACATGGTCTCCTTAAATGAGACCACAACCCAACCCTATTCATAAATCATCACAATACACCGCATACCCTTTTCCTGATTCAGGCAAGATCAAGATGGGTGTCAATGTAAGACTAACCATAAGTTCCTGGAAAGACTTCTGAC
Organism: Viscum album; assembly: GCA_963277665.1. Classification (NCBI taxonomy): domain Eukaryota; kingdom Viridiplantae; phylum Streptophyta; class Magnoliopsida; order Santalales; family Viscaceae; genus Viscum; species Viscum album. The sequence continues at coordinate 2,009,283,369 of OY728141.1, read as the reverse complement.
ATTCTTCTATCCATTGGAATGGATCATTCTTCTTTTTAAGAGCTATCATTGGTGATGGTAGTCGGAGAAATCACACACAAAGCGTCAGTAGTAACCAGCTAGACATGTCTATGGAAACTTACTTCCTATATTCAAAAATCACACTTTGATAATTTGGCATACAAACAATGATCTCTCAAGATTTGTAAAACTGTTTCCAGGTGCTCCTCATGATCTTCCCTTGTCTTTGAATACACCAAGATACCATCCAAAAACAATACAACAAAAGAATCCAAATATCACTGAAATATCTGATTCATCAAATCCATTAAGACTGTTGGTTCATTCATTAGACCGAAAGGCATGACTACATATTCGTAGTGGCCATATCTACTTCTAAAGTCTGTCTTCGGAATATCCTCCTTACGAACTCGCAACTGGTGATATCCTGACCACAATTCAATCTTAGAGAACCATTTTGCTCCCCTCAACTAATCAAACATGTCATCAATGCATGGAAGTGGATATCTATTCTTTATCGTAAAATGGTTATGTTTACGATAATCCACACATAGCCTCACAGTTCCATCTTCTTTCTTTACAAACAAAACTGGTGCTGGCCATGGAGACACGCTTGGCCAAATAAAACCTTTGTTTTCTAGTTCATCCAACTGCACATTCAAATCCTTTAACTCTGTTGGTTCCATACTATAAGATAAAAGTGAGATAGTACTGGTCCCCATATAGAGATCAATCGTAAACTCCACTTATCTTATAGATGGTAACCCTGAGAAGTTTCTGGGAAAGACATCAAAAAATTGATCCACAACAGCTGGAAAACTATTCTCCTCAATCTCATCCATTGATGCCAAATTTAATGCTGCCATTTGGTAATAGATCGTTCCCACCATTGGTTCAAACAAGCTCTTTTCACCATTATTTACCATCTGCTCCCCTCTGAAGAGATGGTTGATGTCGTCCTTAGTTGTGAAAATAACCGTTCTCCTATAACAGTCGATGTGAGCCTTAAACATTGTCAACCAATCCATACCCAGGATTACATCATAGACATCCATGTCCAATATTGAGAAGTCCCATTTTAACTCAGATCCATCAACAGTTATAGCACATGCTCTACACACAAAGGCTTGACATTCTCTTTCACCAAGAGGAGTTTTCAGTTTCAACATAGAAGGCATCATTTCAAGTCTTCAACATAGAAAGCCAACAACACGAGAAGCAATGAAGGAATGTGATGCACTAGTATCAAACAACACTTGCACAAGGGTAGAATTCAAGAGAATCGTACCTCTCACTGTAGATGGTCCTCCCTGATCATCCACAATCATCTGCTCAACTCCATACAATTTCTCCGTGGCTGCACTGTTCTCCTTGTTTCCTTGCTGGGACTTCTCTTGTTGAGGATTCGTGGTATTTTGAGAATCACCATGGATAGATCTGTTCTGTTGGTGAGACTGATGTTACTGTCCTCGCCCTGTCGAAGCATAAGATTATTGCGACACCTGAGAAGTGTTATGAACACCCAACTGTGGAGCACTACGACAATATCACTGAAGATGCCCCATCTTGTTGCACTTGTGGTAGGCTCTCGGTGGTGCTGAACATTCTTGTTTCATGTGATCAATTATGCCACACTGAAAACATATGTCATTCATCATGGGTCATGGAGGAAGATTCATCGATCCAGCCGTCTGATTTGGATTCCCACTCCCACCATGGAAGTAGGTGTCCCTCTTTCCCATGTTCCCAGCATTAGAGTTTCCACCCATTCACGTGGGTATCATCATACTTCCTCCTCCCATAACTCCTGAGATGTCTCTTTCAGCTACTATTGCTCTGTTTACCATCTCTGTATACTCTGTAATACAGAGCACATCTATCTTCAAGCGAATCTTCTGTCGCAACCCTGATTCAAAGATGCGTGCCTTTAGCGACACACTTGCAGCAACTTCCAGTGCAAAGCGCACTAAATTCATTATTTTAGTCGAATACTCTGTGACAGAGAGATTCTCCTGCTTCAAGCTAAAAAGGTATGTCATCCTCTGGATCTTGTACGTGTGTGGATAGAATTTTTTATTTAACAATTCCTAAAATTCCTCCAATCCTAGGCCTTGATCCACCTTAGCCTTCACCACTAGCTCCCGCCACTATCGTGCAAGATCCTCCAACATATATGTCGCCAACTTTACATTCAGTTCTGCTGGTGTGCCGATGAAATCAAAGATATGATTCCTCCTAATTAGCCACACCTCTTCCTTTTCGGGTTCAGCATCACCCCAAAAGGTTGGTGGATTCTGCTTCATGAACCGAATAGTATGATCCACATGCCTTGGTTCATTCCTCTGGTTCCTTGTATCCACATCTTGAAAATATTGGACAATACTCTGAACCAGCTCTTAGTTCACACGTGGTTCAGGTGCAACCACATTTTCCGCAGCTTCTTCGAGTTGGTTCTGACGACGCCTATCGGGTTCCATTTTCTAAACCAACAACAATTTCTGTTAATCTCACTCTCTAGCAATTGATTGCTTATCATTTCAAATTATATCACATAATCTATCACAACATTGTTTCAATACAACATTTTTCCCATGTTCATCCATTTTTGAAAACATCCATCATACTTTTTGAAAATCAACCCATTTTCAAAATACACCAAATACCCTGTTCTCATAGTCTTTTAGTTGAAAACAATTTCATCATTTTTTCAAAAATTGACACCTTTCATGAAATCCTTACTCATTTCTTAGAATGAGATATGCAATCCTAGTGGGAAGTCATTCCTCTACAATACATGTCATGCTCTTCTCATGGGCTAAACCCATGACAATGAGATTTCTCCCTTTGATACCATTTGTAATGACCCGCCAATTCTAATTGCCTTGAGAGTACCATGAGTCATTACTATGCCATAAGCGATATCCCCAAGGTTCCAAAGGATGGAAATAAATGTAGAAGGTTTTCAAGTACAAGTGGGAGACGATTTACCCTTTAAGAAATAAACCCATAAACCACCCATAACCAAACATTCACTATATGATGCATGATCAAATGAAAGACCAACTAAACAAACTTTATTTATGTCAAACCACATCATAGTACACAACAGCGGAAGGCAAAACTAAGTATCAAAGTGCGCAACAGATATACAACTCAAGAATCTCAAAAGACACTAATACTCCAGGCTCCACAATCTCTATACTCCACAACATCTCCCAAGAATCACCATGAGCCACTAGCAATAAGATGCTTTACCTTTAGCTGTGTCCTGGAACATGACATCTACAAAAGCACAAACATGCCAAATCAGGGGTGAGTATAAAACTTTGTAGGTTTTCCCCCATGACTTCCCTACTCACGCCACTAGGATAGAAGATTTAGACACATTTATATAAAATAAGTTTATATAAAACATTTTCTAAAAAGTAGTTTTAACTAAATATAAAAATGTTTCCAAAACCATTCATACTCAAAAGCATCCAAGTTCAAGTAAAATCAATTTTCCAACAAGTTATTTTTTTAGAAAAATAAACAAACAATCTTTCTAACCATTTAATAAACATCCCATTTTGGCATACCCAACCATTTCACAAACCCCTGAAATCAATCATGCATGCTTCGTTATGACAATTCCATACTCATGAGCGGTTTATCGTCGATATACCAAGTCGTCACAAGGTAATTGTTTCCCATGTGCCATTACACCGTTGGCACCGAGCACAAGGTTATATTTCAACCAAGCTTCGTACTTGAAACTCCCATGTACCATTACACCTTTGGCACCGAGCACAAGTTCATATTTCAACCAAGCCTCGTATATTCAACATGAACACACACCACACATTCACAACAATCATTCCAAAACCATCCTTACAGTAAAACACGCTTTTATTGAAAACAATTTCTATATAATCAAGTGTGTTCATCCAATTCAAAACATTTCAATAAAACTGTACTTTTATTGAAAAGAAAAGAATGAACCAATTTCATTAATCCATTTCAATACCAAACCCATAGTTTAAAATCAACATTTTAAATTCTAGAAGACAAATCATTTTTCACAACAATTCACCATGATTTCAAAATTTCATCAAAACCATATATCATCAATAAAGAAGATTTATTCCATGCTTTGCACAATCAATTTCATCCAAATAACCCAATTTTAATCTAATAAAATCAATTCTATCAAGAGATGTTGAGAGTGAAGCCACCTACCTCAAAGGTTTTGACAAAAACCCTACCAAATGGGGAATGCACAAGAAAACCCGGACGATTCACCAAGGATCCTCCTTAGATCTCTTCTCCTAACACAACCAGGACCAAATCCCATCATTCTTGGCATCCACACACTTAGATCTACCCATAATCGGCGTATATCTAACAAACCGAGAGAAGAGGAGAAGTAGATCTAAGTAGATCTAAGAAACCAAACAAGAACGATCACATACCTCAAAGAATCTGGCTTTGATTCGTCAAGAGAAGCCTTCGGATCGCCTCCGGAATGATGGGAGAACCCTCTTTGACCTTAGGATAACCTAAATCCCGAGTTAGGGCTTCTTATGAGCTTAAACGAGGCACTTAGAGGCAAAAACGCATGAGATCTACCTTTATATGATCTTTTTTAAGTGGCCGCACGGTTAGTTAGCATGGTTTGACAAACCGTGCGCTAACCGTGCAGAAGCTACATCCCTATCCACCCTTATCTCATGGTTTGGCCACACCGTTACACAAACCGTGTGCCGCCCATGCAGAAGCTACTGTCTCCAATACCCACTCCGCACGGTTTGGCTGCACGGTTTAGAAAAACCGTGTGCCTCCCGTGCGACCTCCCTTTTTGCCCCAAAACACATTCCATGTTCTCCCGACTCTCCCATTCGTCAACGTTAAATTTATAACCATTAAAAGCATCAAGAAAGGGTTACATACCAGAAACCAGGGGTACTACATACAATCTTTATATAACGATCATTGAAAAATGAGAACGCTACTCATGCGTATGTATGACCTACCATCTCTATGATTGTAATGTTGGTTCATTTATCATAACCATATTTAATGATTCATTTTAAAAGTATAATTAATATAAAAATAAGATAATTATGTCATGGTTATTCTTTTGTAGATGTTATACAGTGAACCCTATGACCCTATTTGACCTACCAAATATGTTTTTGACACATAAACTAAATTTGGTCAAAACACCTGATGTAAACCTAATTGTTTAAGTAATTATATATGTCATAGTAGAAAACTAAATAAAAGTAATGATAAACATCAAAAAAATTCTCATTAAATTATAAAATTAACATACTTTTATTATAAGGGATGTTATAGGATGTTCATCCAAAAGGAAACAAAATGTAAAAGATATTTACTCAATTTACATTCAATTGAGAGTTAATTTATATTTTTCAACTAGTTTCTTTTAAATGGTTAATATAACTCGTTTGATATGTAATAACATTAATCTCTTTATTCTGATGCTATTATTAGTTTCAAATAATATTATTCCTTCATGATTCTAATGATTTGAAATCATTCAAAGTGGAATGGGACACTTTGGTATATTTAATGATTTTTTACTCAATATTTTTTTTTTTTTTTCATAAAAAAAGCCCACTATTTTTACTTCACATTATACATTTTTCATTGATTCCATCCATATCCATTCTCTGGATGGTTCTTGATTTATTTTTCATATGATATTATTGACATTCACTTTCTTGATTCATTTGTTAGTCTATTTGAAATATTCAATATCTTATGATCATTAAACATTGGATTTCCCCTAAATCACCCACTTTACATATTATGGATATTAATATTTCATAAACCATATACCTATTTATATACACATTATAATTTGAAAATATTTTATTAATTTGGGAAATATTGTCAATTCAGTATTATTTATTCGATATGGATATTTGATAAGGCATAATTTTTATCAATTAAGTATAATTCTCAATATAAAGAATGCTTTATAAATGAAGTGATGGTTAGATCCCAAAAATTATATAGAATCTTAATGCATTGATAGGTACTCATGAGATAAACATGTTGTAAAAATTAAATTTGATTCAATCTGTAGTTTTAAACTATACAAAGGATGGACCTTCAGAGTATAGGTTTTCATGTTCTTGAGACATGACATCCAATAATTAAGCATTACCTTCATTTTGATTCATTATTTATTAACCATGATTTTTTGTATTGACATATCTATGGATGCATTAAAATGTATTTCACTACTTAAATGAAATGTGTTTAAGTTTTTTACCTTGCCATAATAATTTTTCGTTATCTAGTATTTTTAATGGAATGTTTTTCCAGTTATTACCTTTCCATATTATTTACACACATCCATTCAGTTTATTCATTACATGGCTTGTGTGTTTAGTTATTTACCTTTCCATATTTAATATTCTCATTGATTCATTATTTCTTCTTCTATTATTTTTCCTTACTGATAATTTAAGCTCACCCTTATTAGGTTTCATTCTTGAGGAATCTAAGAAGTGTACAATGAATGATATGAAAGGATACAATAAATTGAATAAAGTTATTCTTGATTTTATTTATTATAAAGGAAAGAAAAATGTTGTAATTAGTGTATTCATTTGTTCTAGAAGTATCATTTATATATCTGGTTTACCAAGACAACTAAATTGATCAGTCCTTCAGGGCTTGAATCATTGTAATTGTGCTAATATAATTAGTAGTATACACTATATTTAGGCCTTCTGGGGTTAGGTCTCTACAAATAAATAGAAAAATTTAATTAATAAATTTCCATTATAACTTCTTCATTATTTATTCATTTTTACAATAAATAATTTATTATTCATTTACAGTTCTGTTTTTCATTGAATTAATGTTAAAATGAAATTGCTAATAATAAAATAAATAGTTTTTTATTAAAACTTGGGATGATACATTCTCCCCCCTAAATGAATTATAACTTCAAAATTTGTTAGATGGACTTGATAAATTAATGAATTTAAATATTTAGAATTAGAATTATTGGACTTCTAAGGTAACATAACTATCTAATGGTCAAATAAAATTATATCATGTCGACTTTTTTCTCCTTAAAAGAAAACATCCATCCTCAGACGTTTTTCATGAACATTCCACTGATACCAATAATAATTCTGAAACTCGTGCTTCTGGATTTAGTGCATAAATATGATGTGTAAAAATTTTTTAGAAAAGAAACTGATGAATTACATAACACTAAATGAAATCCAGGACCTTTTACAGTCTAGGTTTTGGATAATTAGACATAATCTTACCATTTAATAGAGTTGAAATAAATTAATACAATATGTATCATGTGCACTTACTCCTTAAGTGAACACACCAATCTTAGATCTTGTAAGATACATAAGAAAATGTTTTTAAAATAGACATGCGAAGGGAATTAAATTCCCTAATAAGTGTTTTTAAAAACAATGTAAATTTGATTAATAAAAAGTCCTTTAAATATCATTTAAAATACTATAAATCAAATATTATCATTTGATATATATAAAAACCTTTCTAAAATACTTAATTTGAAAATTAATTTCAAAGTTATTTCATTGAAAACACATGTATTTCTAAGTTTAAATCATTTTGAAAATAATAATTTCTTTACGGATGTTTTTGATACTAGGAAAATCCTTATGAAAAATAATATGGCCACAAGGAATATCACTGGTGGAACAATGTTTTGTGAGGCCGTAGGTTCAATCCACATTACTCATTCTCTCACTTGATACCCAAGTGTTGATTCAAATTTTAATAAATTTTTTAAGGATATTCCTCTCTGAACTCAGTCCATTAAAAATATTTCAACAAATAACTAAATTATTTCCATAAAAGAAAGTATTTTTGTTTATTCAAGAATTGATGAGTCACTTTTTTAGAAATATTGTAGGATAAATCCTTATTTTAGAAAAATATCAGGGATAATTTTTTTGAAAATTACATAAAAAAATATTAAATAAATTCACAATTATACATTTATTTTTAAAATCATTGTTAAATAACATTAAAATACTTACATATATAGCATAAAATATTTATATAATAAAAGTAACATTTTAAATAATAAACTTAATCCTTGATCAACATAGAAATACCAAATTTATTATGATTCATAATTTAAAATTACCATCATATTCATTAAAATCGTGCAATTATAACCAAAGGTGTGTGTGTGTATTTATATTAATACATTATTTGTGTAATAATATTACATTAAAATTAATTGACTATTCATACTTACATAATTAAAACATTACTAAAATTTCAAAATAATGTTATGCATTATAAAAACAAACTCCCTTAAAAAATAATGAAATTTACATTAAAACATAAATTAATGTATCTAAAATAAATTTCAAACCCTTGTAATATAATTAGCATAAAAATAAATTCAAATATAATTTTAATAACAAAATATCCCTTACAATTAAAATAATAACATTATAATAAAATAGATAACCTCCCTTACATAAAATAGAACTTGCCTTAGGTAGTAAAAATTTAATAATTAAATAATCTCATTCAAAATTTTAAATTTTAGGATTTAAAACTAATAATATTGAAATTTGATCCTTTAAAAGGGTATAATAAAATATTTAATTACTAAAAATTATATTTTTTCCCTTAAGTAAATAAATATAATAATAATAATAATACCTTACGATTTATTTAGAGACATCTTCTATTTTTAGCATAAACTTGTTCACATCCTCTTAGAATAGGAAACCTCAAAGACAAAGGTCAGTTATTAATCATAGTATGCCTTTCTTATCAAACAACTACCTCTCCAGACTCTTATTATCAGGTGTAGAGTGGTTGGGCTACATCATATATGTTATTTCATAAATTTTATATTCATATTTATATGTATATTTATTTGATATAATGTTAGAGAATAGATATGAAATTTAAAATTTATATATTTATTCATTCACTATGATAGATCAATATGAAAGAAATGACAAACCAAGGATCTTTAATATCATTAGATTTGAATTTAAATGATACACAATATTATATTCTAAAAGTGTAAATGAATTAGATATAAATTTTGTGTTGATCAGCGATATCAGGAAAGGTATAGAGAAAATTATTGTAGTAGATAAACTTGTACAAACCATATTAAAAGGAAATCAAATCCATACAAAACAATGACACATGCCATTAAAAAATTAATAAATGCATTTAATTTCAACACTGCAAGGGACATGCGATAGAAGAGAACTCAAAACATTGACCAGAAGGGGAATGTAAACATTTAATGGATAAGAAAATTGATGAAATAAAGAAAACAGGATATTGCTTACTTGATTAGGACACATAGAAATTAAACACATTAACCTATGTGGAAAAGATATGCAATCTGGAAAGATAGTGGAAGGAGGAAAGAAATTTTTGTTTGTATCTCCATTGACACCACATGAGTCAACATTTAATGAAATTCATCTCGCTCGAAACTCCCTACCACACTCTAACCATATATCTATGCTCAAATCATGATGCTCGAACACCCATACCATGTTCAGCCTCAATGAAACCAGTCTCACCATGTTTGGTTCAGCAAGAAGTTGATCCTCTACTAAAGATGATCGATTTTCTCCACTCGGATATTCATAAAATGAAATCCTAAAAAGGAAACCCTATTTGATTTATCTAGTTTTTTTATTTTTAAAAAAATTTCATGAAATTTAATATTTCTAAATATTAAAATTCATATATCATTATTATCTTAAAACTTTATAAATATTTTTCATTTATTTTTTTTCTAAAATTTTATTTACTTATAAATATATTATCATTTATATATTTTCTTTAATTAAATTATATTCATATAAAATATTCAACATAATTAATATATATTTTTATTTTTATACCTTTTATATAATACCATTAATTCATAATTTTAATTATGATTTGATTTATGGGAATTAATGTATCATAAATCATTCTTCATAATAATATATATATATATATAGCTTAAATTTAAAACAGAAATTAATAATCATATATGTATTTTTTAAATCTATTTATCGTTAATTATGCATATATAATAGAATTATTTTTATTCTAATTATAAATATTTATTAAATGTAACTGAAAATTTTACTTAATAAAATTGATTTATGTAATATAAGTATTTATAATTCTAAATAATATTATTTTATGTGTTAAATTACAATTCCTTAAATTTATTTATTAAAAAAATTATAAAAAAATATTATTTCAAGTTAATAATTTAATAATTGATGAAACATGATTATATTAAAAAATATTTTATTTCTTGTTTACTTGTTGAGTTATTTGATTAACTAGTAAACATTATTTAGTAACTTGTCATTATAACTTTTTAATTAATTATTTTTTTTACAAATTAATAATTACTTAATATTTTATAATTTGTTAACATTGAATCAATAATTAAATAAATTTACTAATAATAAAACAAATAATTTTTTTTAAACTCAGGATGTTACATATCAATTTCTTTTCAATGAGTTATGCTATAATGAATTGATGAAATATTTATGAAAACCAATTATCATCCATTAGTTTTGTATGATTATATATTTATGAAACCCATTTCTTTTCATATGTTCTGAAAAGATGAATTCTTTGTTATTTTATGGAATGAATATGTATTATATTCATTATGTGACTATTGGTACCGATATCTTACTACAAGTCATTGGGTAATGGTTCATATATCATGAGATAAACATGATTAAAATGGGGAGTGAACCACATATATTAAAATAAAATAAACACTATTATATTCTTATATTTGAACCATTTCCACAATGATTCAATTTGATGTGAACCCATTCCACTATGTTATGTAATGAAATGATCCTTGACTAAAATAGAAATTATTTTCTAAGATTATTTGTATTCCCAAAAATTTATTTCTTATGTATATATTAGTTGTTAATGGTTCATGTTTCAATTATGATTCATTCCTTTTAAATAATTAATTTTTATTCCTTGAATTAATATTATGATCATTTACATGCATGGTATGGTTTTAAAACTTTATGATCATGTTCATATACACATATTCTCATGTTATGATTATGTGATCTTTGATATGTCCTTTTATACAATTTCCAAGAATTCAATCTCACCCTTTATTATGTTTCCATTCCCCAATATATGAATAAATCTATTAAGTTTGATAGTTTAAGAAGGGTGCTAGTTATGATGAAATAATTGGGAGACTATGTAAATTTTTTATGAACCAATTTTTTTGTTTTCATGTTTTAAAATATACTTGACATAAATTATTATGGATTTGATTAAAATTTTATATGCTGAATAATCATTTATTAAGATTGAATATCATGGAATGAAATTAATATGGAGTTATATATATGGGATCTAATTATTTAACATATGTGAAAACAAATTATTGAATTTTCGTATATAACATGATAGTTTCATTATACTTAACCAAATTCTATTTTTATGTCTAATTTTTTTTAATTAATGAGGTGAATCTCATATATATGAGATAATTTTCCTTAAATTGGATATTTTGGGACAAAGTTATGAGTTAGCGATTTGAGGATCTTATGTTTTAGAGTGAGTATTAAGTGGTGAGATATCATGTATTCTACATATATATTTTTTATTTTCTATGATTTTATTATGGAATGAATTTCTTGGTGGTCATTTCATCGATAAGAATATAGATGTCACCTTGAACCTTGATTTGGTAGTATAGAATACTAATTATCATAGAGGATTATAACCATCAAGTGGGTAGTTTGGTTTGTTTTTTTCCTATAGTGAGTGTGTGGGAATGTGAGTTTCCTTATGATATCTATGAAAATGTGTGGTTATTTTTCCATGATCTATATCCTATGTGGGATTGGATCTTTTAACTGGGTGGTAGAGTGTAGTTTTTATGATACATGGATTATGATATTTCTTATTCAAGTGGTGTAATTGAGTTGTGATGCAGAAATATAATATTGTTAAAAGTTGGATTTGATGTACAAGGGTAATGTGAGAGGCATTATCCTTGGATTTTTCATGCCTTTAGATATGGAAATAAAGTGTAGTTGATTAGTTCTAATGAAATATCATTAAATTGTTGTGTGATTGTGTATTAAGTTACGCATGGTGATGCATCAGTCTTATTGAATGTGTGAGTTGTTCTTGATTTATAATAGTTTTGACATTCCAAAGAGGAATTTTTATCTAATTAATTTGGTAAGTAATCTTAGAATGAATTAGGTGCGATTCATTCTAGTTTAATATATGTTTCCTTATTGGATAACACTGGGGTTCATGCCTTCGAGTGTGATATGTGAGTAACAATAGGGGTTGTTGAACATTGTTGTGAGAGGGTTTAGTCAGTGTATCTATTATCTTATGATATGATAGATAGATTATTATTTAATAGTTGGGTGTGTGTTTTGGTAATACTCAATCCTAATATCCATATGTTAGTATTTGTTGTTGGTTAGTAATGACCAGTCAGGAAAGACATAGGGAGAATATCAGTGGTTGGATTTGGAGATATCTTTAGGATATGGAGATTTATTTCTATTTGTCATGTGAATATTTTAATTAATTCATGATGAGGGGTGGAAATTTATTATGGTTACATGTGATTCCTTCCTTGTGTGTGGCTAAGTCTATTTTGAGATGTTTATGTATTTTCTATTAATAACCTTTTGTAGTGTAGAACAATGAGAGGCACTTATCTATTGTGTTGGGGTACCAAAATAAACTAATCCTTGGTGTTATGGATCTTGTTCATGGGGTGTAGATGAAATTTAGTGAATAATCACACATAGTTTTGAGATTATAGGATACAATGATAGAAAGGCATGAGGCACCTTGTCTGGGATAAGGAATAGTAAATGGACATTGTACCATAATTATATATCATGTATTGATCAATTAATATGTTATTATATGGGTAAGGTATGGTAAACTAAGTAAATTTTGTGCATTGGGGTTTGAACAATATGTAATATGAGGTCTCTGTAAGAAAATAATGAAATTTAAAAGTGTTCATGAGAATTCTCTTAAAAACCGAATGGTATGATCATATGTGAGGTGAGTTGTAGATATTATTTAAATTAAAAATATGATAAATTTACCCTTGGACATTGTAAAAAACTAAGGATACTAATGGATTATCATGATAACTAAGGAACCAAGTGAGTTTCTTGATTTTTGTGAGTGAGGAACTAGATATATTATGAGTTGTTAGTAGGACTAGATGGGGTCTAAAACATGTAGGATTGTGATTCTTATGTGGAAACGAGAAAGGAAAATTATCTTGAAATCCATTCATCAAGATTGAGTGTTAAATTTAAATTATAATAGTAGAGTTGGGATGTGGTTCTGTGGGGTACTGAAACACTATTATACCTTGAAGAGTGGCCTATAATTAGGACCTATATGAGAAAACATGAGTGAGGCTCATGCATTCCAGCGCTGGTATGACAGTGTATATTGGGTAGTATTGTACTTATTGATCAATGATAAGGGAAATTATATTTTTGGGAGTACACCATGGTTTTTATATACACATTATTCTTATTATGAGTTTTTTTCTATAAAAATTAAAGGTTTCAGGTTTGTGTACCCACTTTAAAGGTTGTTTAAATTATTAATTACGGCTTGGATAAAAGTTTCTGGGATATATTGGTTGATGGTAAATATCATAAATATGGTTTCTTAATTTATTTTATAGAATTTGATTAATTTAATTCCTTTGATGATGGTATTAGGATGTTGGATGATGATCTAGTGGTTTTAATTAGTGTTTGTTTCAATAAATAGAGTTAAATGGGGACCAGGTCCATAAAGTTTTAGTACTTGTGGGAGATTGTGATAACTGACTAGACAAAGTGGTCTTCGTATTGTGATGGTTTCTTTGGGTCCAGATAATTGGTTTTCATGAGAATGATCAAGAGATTATCAGGTGTGGTGTTGAGTCTGAAATAATCTATTTTTGGATAATCAAACATCTTTTTATGTTTCATTTGAATTGTTAATTCATGAATTTCATTGAGAGTGGGGTATGATTTTGCTTTGGTGGAATTAATTGGTTTAATAAGTCATGGGATAATAGGATTTTAGTAATGATCAATGTGGTCAGTTACCAACTAGTCTATTCCAAACATGATTGAGTATAATATTTTAGATGAGAATAAAAATGCATCATTCAAGTGATGATAATTGGTTATGATGATTCAAAGGAATAGGTTTCTAGGGTTTTGAGTAGTGGAGGTTGATTGGTGGTAGTGTCATCATGACCATAACTTGTATTAGTCATGTAATCAAACTTTTTATCAAGGTTTTGTGACCAGGATTCTTCATCGGTCATACATATAGATAATTTTTTGGCCCGAGAAGTATTGTAGTAGGGATATTATAATTCACCTATCTAGTTTAGTTGGTGGTGTTGAAAATTAACCTAATTCCAAAAATAAAATAATGGGAACCAAATTAAATTTTAGATTTTATATTTGAAATTAGAATTTGGAACACGTTATAAATTTTTAAATGGAGGTTTTAAGGTTTCAAAATTTGTTATAGAGTCTCGTAGAAATTTTTTATGTTCTCTAGGACTAAAAACTGAAATCTAGTGGTAGTATATAGAAACTAGATGGTCGATAAAGGTGTACCAAGTACCCATTACTTCCAATATTTCTATTCTTGAAACCATGGGAACTTTTTAATTTTTTGTTTTCAAAATTCAAACCCTTTATGTGGTTCCCAAGTTTCATAAGGCCACAAAAATGGGGGACAATCCCCATATTCCTCTACTATATTCAATTTTTCCTCTATTAGAAAAAAATTAATTTTTTATTTTCAAAATCAATTTTGATTGAAGTATAGAATCCTCAAATGTTCAGACCATAAAAAAATCATATAAAAAATTCCTAAGTAATCACCATGTTGTTCCAGAAGAAATTAAACAAATATGTTTCCTTCATGTTATGTACATGATCTTAACTTCAATGAAGAAATAATTCAAGATCCATTCTTTCATCGCATTTAATCTCTAACATCAAAAAACATATGGTTTCAATCCTCTTGAAAAGAGAGTTATCTGAGTTTAATTATACCATCTTACTAGCATGGTCCCTTGGTGAGAGGGTAGGGGAATTATAAGGTTACATAATGGAGGTTCCCCTCATTTCGAGAAACTGATTTCTAAGAAGTATAACTACCACACTAGTCTAAAAAAAGACCAAAACATTCCATTCAAGGACTCGTCAAATATTTGTTAAACTAAGAGTGAAAATCCCCCAATACGATGGTTTTTTATGCTAGACTAGGTAGATTCGCCATTCCAATTCTTCCCCTACCTTCCACACACCATGAATAACAGGTGAGAATCCCTACTACATCCTCTAAATGAATAATAAGCTCCTACGATTTTACAACTTTTGTTGCATCATTACCAATGAGTCTACCTAATAGAATCTTATTTTATTTATCACTATGGATAATTATCTCCATGTCTTGTGAGGCTCTAATTGACCATGTATTTACGGTTCTAGGATTATTAAAATAATCCTTTCAGAGTTGATATTTCTTATACTTAACAAATCTGAATTCATCCCCCTAAGTAATGGGGTGTTTTATTTTGTCATTTTAGATTGGAATCCTAGTTTATTTGTAGCCTCAAAATATTTAGTATAATGGAATTAGGAAAATACAATTTTCCCTCACCACTAAAGATAGGTTTTTCCTTCACTGAAGCATCTGGTACATTAATGGGAGCTACTCTAATAACCTAGTCTAAAAAATATTTATGTCCAGTAGCTTCCCTAGAATCCTGAACACCATCATTTTGAATCATATAATCATCTTTACATTTCACAGATCTCCAAGAACACACATACAGTGTTAGTTCTCTAGAAGGAATGATAGTCTGATCCTCCCTTATCCTAGTAATGAAAGGTTTCAAACGATACCCATTCCCTATTATATGTCAAACACCACTGGACTCCACATGAGATTTTGTGACCCATGGAACATTTGTAAGTCCATAGTTAGAATCCATATGACCATGATGATAATAAAGATGGAAATAAGTATGGTTTTACTTATAGAACACCTATTAAAATATTCACTCTAACTTATTCATAATTCAAATACCTTTAGGATTCTCCCTAGAAATAACAACTTATATACGTGTCCAAAAAATAAAGTCTCTAAAAAGATACAGAGTAGTAGATTCAAGCATGATTTGTTTACCAATAAGTATAGTAATGATAGAAAGGGAATCCTAAAGAAATAGAAGAAGGATTATTCTTATAAATTCATACCATAATGGAAGAAATGTGGACTCACATGCCTCAATAATGAATGGAGACCACTTGGATATAGAAATTCTCTTATAATTAATCAGTCACAATTTTTGATACCATCATGAATAAAATTCATTAAGTTCATAGAATCAAACAGTTTCCCAAATATCATCAAGGACATCGATTTTAATGCTAAAAATCCAAAAACAAATCCATTTTCTTGATGTTCTTAGCCAAATTATGGTAATAACCATTAAAAACCCCTACTGAAATATGATGATATTTTTCAGAAAATATATTAACCTCTTAATATGAAAATGTGATTGTCAGATCTCTTATGAAATGGATTGGTGATTTGCATGTATCAAAGAAGAATAATATTCTGGGAGTCTGAAGTTGAGGTTCACTCCCCATCACTCCCTTTTTTTATCAGAACAAGATCATGTGGTGTATTATCTATAGAGTGGATCTCATTCGGGTGGCTCAACATAAATAGAGAAATGTTGCATCATTCACTCTAAATTTTGACTTCTTTTTCCCACTATTAATCCATGGTAACCATGTATTCAATGTTTTTTGATTCATCCAAGTTCATTTCTTATATTTTAACCATATTATAATACCTATACTTTTTCTCTAATTTTTATGAATTGAGGTTAAGTAATTATTTTTATTCTAATATATTTTGGTAGAATTGTATTTTGAATGAAATTTATTTCATTATTCTTTTCTAGAGAGAGTCCTTTAAGGTGGAACACTCAAGGTAGTTATTTTTATTCTTGAGTTAAGTAGATTCTATGATTTATATTCTATTTTCATCAAAATGGTTTTGATTTTTAGTTTTTTTCTTTTTAGTTTTGGGTGTTTTATGGACTATGAGAATTAGGTGGTTTCGAGAGTGATTTTTCCTTGTTTCTCGAGCCTTAGGCCATGAGATCCCACTATATGAGTGGTTCTGTAATTATAACTAATTTTATAATTATATATTTATTATGTTTTTTAATTATAACTTTTCTATGATTGATTTAAATGCTTCTTGGTGGATATATATCTTCAAGGAGAAGATGAAGGTTGTTTGATCATGGAGTCTTCCTTGAGTACGTAGCTCTGATTGAGGAAGATGACCACTAAATATCACCCTTTAGTTTATAAATTTTTTATTATATTTGATATATACCTCTTCAACTTGTATAGGATTTTACATTATATAAGATAAATTGGTCCCTTTTAATCTTTATCTCTGGGATGATGATGTATTGGTGCATGGGGTACCATTAATAACTATTCATGGTGTCTTCACTACTGATGGCCTTAGATTACCCTAAAATATTAAAAATTTGACATAAGTCAATTGAGTGGTATGGAATTAGTGAAAAAATATATGTTTGCCATTGATTTACACATAGGATCCTCCATTATGTGGATGTGAGTAGTTGAGAGTGGGTTACTTATGGCATGGACCATGTAATTTCTTTGTGTTATGATACAACATTCGGCTAGTTAACTGGTATGTTGGATGATTGTTCTTACCTAGCATGTATTCATTTTATATGTCAGTGCATCATGGTTATGATCACTAGCAGTGTTTGGGAATGAGATGACTAACCAAGAGGGACTTTTAGTTTAATATGGGCATTATATCATCACTTGGGTAATTTTTATGATATTATATTGGTTTTCAATCTACTATATTATAATGTGAATATGGTTTTTATTGAGAGACATTTTACCCTTTGACTATATATCCTTGACCCTAATATTCTGTGATTATCTAAGTGAACCTGTGAGGGGGTTCCAATTACGATGAAAACTAGTAGAAAATAGGAGGTACTCTATTCTCGTGTTGATTTATATATTAATGGAGAAAAAAAATAATTTAACATGTTGGTGTGGTTTTATGGGTGGAATATAGATAAATTGTTTTTTCTTGGAGATATACCTGGAAGTAGAGTGTACTATGGTGTTTGGATGGATTCCAACCCATGTCACCCATGTGATATGTGTATGTTCATTGAATTTCTTTAATTATTCCATGTTTAAATAGAAAATGATTTATACTATGTGAATGGTCATGCTTGGTGTACTAAATCACTATGGGATGTACTAGTTGTGTCCTCAATCAAACCATTATTGTATGATATATTTGTAATGTGGGTTGTACAAGCATTTGTTACATTGTTATGCGAGATGTGATGGGATGAGATATGTGTAATGGGTTGGGAGAGTGTTTTAATAATGGTAATGCATATTTCTATGAAGTTTATTATACTATGGGTCTGATTTAATACTGATCATGGGTAAAATGTGATATGTCTTGGATAGTAATTCATTCTATGGATGTGTGAGTTATTATGGTATTCATATTTTGATATGGGATGGTTGTTTATTCCCACCATGGATGTGCATTAGGGATGAGTTCGATATCATTCCAACTATCAACTAATAATTATTTTGGGTTGGATGTACATGACAACCCTAGATGATGTTTGACTATGGATTGATATTTGTTTTGATTTAGAACACATTCTAGTAATGGGAAGATTATGAGATGGGTTAATTTGAGATGTTATCGGTTATAAATGATACCTCTTAACTATTTTTTGTATAGAGTTGAATATCTCATATAGGATTGAATAAATTCCTCATGTGATGTTCTAATTTTTTGTATTGGATGTGATTCCTACTGAGATGTTATCATGTGTGTAGTTTGGATATGACGACTTCTAAGGATCTTGTGATATGGATTGTATATGATGAATCTTGGAATTATCGATACTAATATTAAAATATGAGATATTATATGATATGACTTTGGATTTAATTCATAGTCTATATTAAAATTTTATGTTCAAAGACACCCCCATTACAAGACAATGTAAGTGTAGATACTCCCAAGTGTCTGGGGACGTACAAATGGTTATGATATCTATTTTTATTATAGTTGTTTAATTATTTGTATTTGGTATATCACATTGTATATACATTGTAAATACAGAATATTTTAGGGGTATATTTGGTTGTGGCCTACTTATTTGTACTCACACTATTATTGGGTAACCCATGTAACATCCCGACATTATGTGAAATAATATATTTCAAATTAATTAAATTGTTTTGATATTTTTCCTTTCACAACACACTAAATATAGATTATTTTATATGAAAGAAAAAAAAAATTCTTGTTTTGTACACAACACCAAGTTGATATTTCACTTCATTAAACACTTAAATTAGTTTAATATACATGTAAAAATATATTTCACTTGTGTTATACACAATTTCGAGTTCCTTTGATAACTTGTGTGACCCACAATATATAGTTTTACCTAACAATAATGTACAATTAATATTATTTTTAAAATATCATTAAATTCTTCACATAGCCATTGAAATTTTTTTTATGTATAATATTAATTAAATTATGAAATTTTTATATACATATATGTAATAAGTATTATTTTTTGACCAATTAACTAGAAATGAAAATAACACCATTTTGAAAATATAGAAAATCTATTTTTGGAACACTATATTTACGAAATCGAACACATTGTACCAAAATAAATTAATTAAACCAATTGTCATAATTTATTCTAGTTAGATATTTATATATTATATTATTTCAATAAATTAACATTCATCATTCACATTTTCTAGAAAATAGATAAGACTAAAAACAGTATTACACATAAATATATATATTCTATGAAAATGTAAGTTACCGCCTTTTAATGGTCCTCCGATGTAAATTACAAATTTTGAAAATTTTATAAATTACATTTTATAAAATAAACATCATTTTTTGAAAATTACACAACAAAATTAGTGTAGTGTGAATTTTTGGTATATTTCTAAGAAGTTTCGTTTTTTGATTAATAGTGAAAAATATTGAATTTTAATTCAAAAATGAATTCTAATATAAGAAATTTATATAGTTAGATAATATTTTAAATTTATAATAAAGTATATATATATATATATAAATTATACATATACTATCCTAATTTAGGTCATTGGAACCAATTTCACATTGAAATTATAAATAAAAAATTTTCAATTCTTTAAACATTTCTATTTCAAAAATAAGTTGTCTCGTCCAGAATATGGGATTAATATTAAATTATTTTCCTATACTTATGGGTCTATAAATTGGAAAATGTATTAAATAATTTAAATCATTAAAATATATAATTTCTAGTAAGGTAAATATACTTTTTGACTAAAAATACAAGTGAAAATAAATAAAATTAATTACATTGATTTATGTGAAAATGAGTTTACTTAGTGGTTAAACAAGAACATAAAGGGCCATATAAAAAAACCACATTTAAAAAAACTATTTAACAGAAATATTTCTATAATGTAATTTGTTTTAATATACCTGGACAACTATTTTAGGCACATGATGTAATATAGACCTCTCAATGGGGTTTTCCTTTTCGTAATTATAAGAATTCAACTCCTCCTCCATTATAAAAGTATACTCAGCCCCTCACTTATTCACTCATATAAAGTCCATTTTATTATCTAAAACAAATCAAATAATCTCCCAACTTCCCTCAAATAATTTTAGAAATCACACTTTGGGATGAAATTAAATCAAGTTAGTCATTTTGTGCAAACCAATAGAAATTACCCAAAGACAAGGAAACATGCTTCAACAATAAATTTTGTTTTATTTATATATCCACCCCCTAAATTATTATTATTCATTTATTATATACTAAAATTAGTATAATAGATATATTGATATGTTTTTTAGTTATGTTTTTTAGTTATGTTTTTTACCTACACATATATACACTTCATCAAATGGGATACGTAATCATCATCCTTGTGTATGGAAGATTACCGCCTTGCAAACTGTTGTCATTTGTTCTTACATTAAAAACATTAATGGTTGATAATAATGATTTAAATAAAATTTTTATATTAAATATATTATTTTTATGATGTTATTATGGTTATTTAATTATTATATAACAAATATGTTTGTTATTTTCATTTTTTGGGAATATGATAACTTTGATTGTGGTCTCGTGGACTACTGCCGCCTCAAAATGATGTGATTCCTTCACACATTACATAGAATGTATTAAGGATGGGTTTAGTAAAATTATATGATATATAAAACATAAAAATTTTATTTTAATGATTATATATATGCATATATTTCATTTACTTTATTTCTTTTAATTAGACATGTAAAGAGAAACTGTGTTCATGTTTACATAGGGTCTACCATCTCCATGAACGGTCTATTCCATTTCATATTTCTGTCTATTTTATATTATTTTAAATACATATATATTGAATATATATGATCTTTATATAATTTCTTACATTCTCAAAATAATTAAATCTTGATAAATGTAAGAGGATTCAAAAAACAAGTGAAATTGTTAATAAATGGGTGATATAATGTTATATTAATATCATATATCATATTATATATAATAATATGGATCTATTATATATTTATAAAAAATATAAATTTATTATATAGGTGTTTTTAATTGGTATGAATCAATTCAAGACCTAAAGAAATTTTTTTCTCATCTCACTTTTATTTTAATGAGATATATGCTATATTCACCACATATTTTTGTCATGTGGGGTATATACATCCCTATAACATATTATAAAATCAGTTTATATTATTTAATTATAATAAAATATTTAATTTATATTATTATTTTCACAGATCTCTTGATTTAAAAGTTACTCAAGTAGTAAGGGGACTTCAAGTAAAACTATTAATTCTATTACGATTATGACATATTCACAACTCGTTTCTTTTTTGTGGTTTATATACTGCACATGAATGTATTCTATGATTTTTACACTTAAATTTATGGTCATTGACATATCAATTTCATGATCATTATTTCATGGGTTTTATGGTTCAAGAGGTAAAAAATGGAAAAATTATTTTATTCTCCATTTTATTTCCTTGAGTCTCATGTCATATCATGTTATATCATGAGTCTTTTTCTTTTCATTGTATTTAAAATAATTTTAATCTCATTTCCTCGTCAAGGTACTTTTCAAAAAAAAATCAATGTAAAAGTGATGTTTGGTATGTATGAATTTACTTATCATCAGGATTTTCATCTCCTTGAATCCTATATTAAATGTTTAAAATATTATTTTTAAAGAAAATGATATTCCAAATATTATAGAAATTCATTTCTAAGTGGTTTCTATAGAAAAATGTTTTAAAAAACCTTTTTATGATTAATAATTTTTTTTAAATGGGTTTCAAAACATTTTTTCTATGTTTTAAAGGCTGTTTTCAATGAAGATGTTTTCAACTAGTCTTATGATTTAAAAATAATTTTTCAACATATGAAATGATATTTTCTCAAGAAATAATTTAATTTTTTTTAAATATTACTTTTTAAGTATTTTAATATTTTTTAATGAAAATTATTTTTAAAATGATTCATGTTTTAAAAGTGATTTTTCATGAAAGAGTATTTTCCTTACGAAATGTTCCATTTGATATTTCATAATCCTTCTCCATATAAGATTAAATCCTTTTATATAGTATATTATTTACTGGGGATATGATATAAGAAAACCATTCATGTTATTTCATTGAATGATATATTCTTATGATGAAAAGCTTGTTTTTAACCTATTTATATTTCAGTAGTTATACTATTATGAAACCCACTTCTTTTCATGGTTTATGATAATATGAAATGATTATTAAACCTATATATTTTCCATATTTTATGATATTATGAAATATAAATAATACCCATTTAATTTCATGGCTTATGATATTTGTTTTATGAAACTTATCTCTTTTTATGATTGATAAATTTATGACAATTTTATAGTCTTGTGGAATATGTATATATGTGTAACATCCCAAGTAAGTAATTAATAATAGATATTTTTATCTATGTCTATTAATGATTAAGATAGTGTTATAGCGGCTTAAAATGAAAATAAATACAATCTTATGCATGGAATACACTAATATTCTTAAAAGATTGTTTTACTGCCTTTTGATGGAAAACCATTTTTGAATCTATATTTTGACAATTTTATAAACTATGTTTGTCAAAATAAACTTATTCTTTATGATTGGGACATCAAAATTTACCTTGTGTGAATTTTTGGTATTTTTCTGACAATGTTCATTTTTTAATGAATAGTGAAAAATACTGCATTTTACATAAAAATTGTTTTCTAATCTAATTTATTTACATGATTAGATTATGTTTTGAATTGTTTTTGAAGTGAAATTAGAATATATTTTTACCATTTTATCCAATGGTGTTCATTGGAATCAATTTCACTTTGAAATTAGACTTAAACTGGTGTCAATCTTTTGATACTTATTGTTTTGTAAAAACACGCTATATGCTCTGGCAGCGGGAATTAATTATTAAATTAATTAATGTGACTTATATGATTTGAATTTTGTAAAATATACTTCGTTTTTGAATTCGGAATATCAAATATAGCTTAGGGTGAATTTTTGGTAATTTTCTGAAAAACTTCAATTTTTGATGAATAGTGAAACCACTAAGTGGTAATCAAGCAAACTGATTTTTTAGTTAAATAAAAGTTTACCACTAATGTGTATTGAATTTTGAAAATCCGACATACATGGTTGTCATTAAGAATTAAAATGTGGTTCAATGAGATTATAATAATTTTTTGGTGAATAGTAACTTATTAAGTTCTTAATCACGATTAGTGGTAATTAGGGTAGTTTAAGGTATAAATAATACTTTAATAAAATGAAATGACCTAGACACATGTCCCAACCTCTTTGGTTGTGTCATGGCCGACCATGACATGCCATGGGTCAACTTGGGGACCCCATGGATCCACTTTTGTTAAGAAATGACATAAATTACTTTTTATTTAATGTTAAAGTGAAAATGACACAAACATAATATGTTTTACGAAAACAATTTTTAAGTGGGGTTATACAAGTACAAAATTTGATTATAAATAGTCATTGGAAAGATAAAACGATTTCCTATATCATAGTATTTTGTTTATAATTTTTAGAAATTACATAAATTTAATTATGTATGACATAATAATGATGCAGCGATGACATCATTATTCGACGATTTAAATAAAATAGAAATATAATGTAAAATCTATGAACTACACATGTCCAAAACCAATTGGATGAGTGGATTTCGAACCCTTATCACCTTATCCATGAATTCTATCAATGTGGGACCTTTTAAAACCGAAACACATTTTCAAATAATGTAATATTTCTTTACTTTCCAAAAGTGCCCCCCCTCTCCTCTTATAAAAGGCCCCCAACTCTACCTCATTTCACACACTCTTCAAGCCTTTGGATCGGCAAAAACCTGCCCATTTTCTCTCTCCACATCCCTCTCCTCATCCTAGAGGATTCCCTTCGGGCAGAATCCTTTCAAAGGAAGCCTTTAGGCTCAACTCAAAAGGAGTTACACTTTTAAAGGTAATTCATTCTCTCATGTTCATTTGTTTTATTTTGCTTCTCCAACCCCCTAAAATCTTTTTATTTACTTCTTTTGTAACAACACCAGTATCTTAAATATACTAGGATGTTGTTATAAGATTTATTTGAGCTACACTCTCACACAACTACATCAAATGGTTAAAGAATATACGGTTTCTGTGGATGGCGAAATTCTGCCTCCCGAAACGATGATTGTTCAACACTCATTTAACACCTTCAAAGGTGGCCATTATGATGACACTATTTTTATATATGATATATAATATGTTTATGTTTTCCTTAAGATTATGTTTTTTTATTTTGGGCATACCTTTATGGTTTCCATTATGGGTAAAACACGATATCTTCATTTTAGGAAGTGCGGACTACCACCCCCTAAAAGTGATTTGATTCGTTAATACCATATGTGGGATGTGTAAAGGATAAAGTTAATGATATTATATATGTTATTATACTGGAATTATAATATACTCTTATATCATTATGATTCCATTCCAGAAAATATGAAATAGAAATGGAAGTAGCGTTCATGCGTACGTACGGCTTACCGTCTCCATGAACGGTGCATTTCATTTCTTACCTCTAAATGTGATGTAATATTATAAATGCATGTATGTACTGGATATATATGACATATATGATATATACATCATGAATACCATTCTGGATATAATGAACCTTTGACCAAATTAACAACATGTAAGTGTAAGAAGTCTATTTTTGACTTAAGAACCAAATACCGAAAAAATGAACATTATTAACATAACTGCTTACATGATGTTCATAACATGGTATAAAAGGAATAATGAACTTGAAAAAGATTCATAAGAAAGTTGAGATTAACTCAAGTTTATTATTCAGGATATTAAAGAACGGTCTGGTCAAGTCGGATACGAGGTATGGGACTTTGTCTCAATCTCCTTTCATTGAGGCATATTTTATTTTATACACAACTTTCTTTTATACGGTGTATAAACCCCCTTTGACTTTTACATTTATTCAAAAGGAATATTTTTTATACGAAGCGTTTACTAAATGACAAAAGGGAATGTTTTTGTCATACGTATGCGGCGACAACGACTTCTCCGCCGTCGTGACCGTGATTTGAGTTTCGGCTTCCTCTACAAGCCATACCTTCTTTTTAAATGGTGGTTGTTTTTATTGATGATATTTTGGTGTTTTCTAAAAGTAAATAAGAGAATGAAAGACATTTAAGGGTTATCTTGCAAACCTTAAAAGAAAAGAAACTGTATGGGAAATTCAGCAAGTGTGAGTTTTGGTTGCAACAAATTTCTTTCCTTGGTCACATTGTTTCTAAAGATGGAATAACTGTTGATCCTGCAAAAACAAAAGTTGTGGAAGAATGGCCAAGACCCACAAATGTAACCGAGATTCGTAGCTTCCTTGGTTTGGTGGTCTATTACCGATGGTTTGTTAGAAATTTTTCACGGTTATCTAGTCCAATGACTAAGCTAACTCGGAAGGGTGTTAAGTTTATCTGGACAAAAGAATGTGATGATTGTTTTCAGGAATTGAAAAGAAGATTGGTGAATGTTCCAGTTTTGGCACTACCTTCCAGGAATGGTGATTTTTTTATATACAGTGATGTTTCATTGAAAGGACTTGGTTGCGTCCTAATGCAGAATGATCAGGTAATTGCTTATGCTTCACGACAGTTGAAAACTCATGAGGTAAATTACCCTACACATGATTTGGAATTAGCTGCTGTTGTTTTTGCTTTAAAAATTTGGAGGCATCATTTGTATGGAGTAAAGTGTGAAATATATACCGATCACAAAAGTTTAAAGTATATATTCACTCAGAAAGAGTTAAACATGAGACAAAGGAGATGGCTGGAATTAATCAAGGATTATGATTGTACAATTCATTACCATCTGGGAAAAGAAAATAAAGTGGCTGATGCTTTGAGTCGAAAAAGTAATGCTTCATTAACAATGTTGCGTTTGGAACGTGATCCTTTGGTTAAGGATTTGATGAACTTTGGCATAGAAGTTGTTGGTGCAGGAAGTCCTTCTGTTTTGTTTCAGGTATCAGTGAGATCATCTCTATCAGATAGAATAAAGCAAGCACAGAAGCAAGATAGTGAGTTGCAGAAAAAGGTAGAGCTGGTTCAGAAAGGTAAGTTTCCTGAATTCAATATTGATAATGATTGTGTTTTGAGATTTGGGAAGAGATTGTGTGTGCCTTGTGATTCACAGTTGAAGAGAGAGCTGTTATGTGAAGCTCATAGTTCTCCGTTTTCTGTTCATCCGGGCAGTACTAAGATGTATAGAGATCTGCGAGAGTTTTACTGGTGGGATGGAATGAAAAGAGATATTGCTGATTTTACTGTGAATTGTTTGACATGTCAACAGGTTAAAGCAGAGCAGCAGTTACCGAAAGGGATGCTTCAGCCTTTACCAGTTCCAGAGTGGAAATGGGAGAATATATCCATGGACTTTGTTGTTGGATTACCGAAGACATCTCAAGGTAATAATGCAATCTGGGTTATTGTTGATCGCTTGACCAAATCTGCTCATTTCCTTGCTATACGAGATACTTTCTCTCTTGATCAACTTTCTTGTTTGTATCTTAAAGAGATAGTCAGGTTACATGGAGTTCCTCTCTCCATTGTATCGGATCGTGATCCCATGTTTACTTCTAACTTTTGGAAAGGCCTTCAGAAGTCGTTGGGTACTGAATTAAATTTTAGTACAGCTTTTCATCCTCAATCAGATGGGCAGTCAGAACGAACAATTCAGACATTGGAGGATATGCTACGAGCTTCTTCTATGGATTATCAGGGAAGTTGGGACCAACATCTTTCTTTGGTTGAATTTTCATATAATAACAATTTTCATTCCAGTATACAGATGGCACCATTTCAGGCATTATATGGGAAGCGGTGTCGAACTCCAACTTTCTGGGATAAAGTGGGTGAAAGGAAGTTGATGGGACTAGAATTGGTAGAAGAGATGGCAGAAAAAGTTCATCTGATTCAGAAACACATGAGAACATCTCAGAGCAGGCAGAAGAGTTATGCAGATAACCGGAGGAAGGATCTATCTTTCGAGGTAGGTGATCATGTTTTTCTCAAGGTTTCTACTTGGAAAAGTGTGATGAGATTTGGTAAGAAAGGAAAGTTGAGTCCAAGGTTCATTGGACCATACTAAATTCTGGAGAGAGTTGGATCAGTTGCATACCGAGTGGCTTTACCTCCGAGTTTATCTCAGGTGCACAATGTTTTTCACATTTCGATGTTGAGAAAGTATATGCCAGATCAATCTCATGTTTTGAGTCCAGAGGTAGTTCAGCTGGAAGAGAACCTATCTTATGAGGAACAACCGGTCCAGATTCTTGACCACAGGGAGCAAGTGTTAAGGAATAAGGTGATTAAGCAGGTAAAGGTTTTGTGGAAAAACCACATGATTGAAGAGGCAACATGGGAATCTGAAAATGCAATGAGGGATAAGTACCCCCATTTATTCGATAAGTAAATAAATTGCGGGGACGCAATTTTCTAAAGGGGGGAAGGATGTAACATCCCAAGTAAGTAATGAATAATAGATATTTTTATCTATGTCTATTAATGATTATGATAGTGTTATAGCGGCTTAAAATGAAAATAAATACAATCTTATGCATGGAATACACTAATATTCTTAAAAGATTGTTTTACTGCCTTTTGATGGCAAACCATTTTTTGAATCTATATTTTGACAATTTTATAAACTATGTTTGTCAAAATAAACTTATTCTTTATGATTGGGACATCAAAATTTACCTTGTGTGAATTTTTGGTATTTTTCTGACAATGTTCATTTTTAATGAATAGTGAAAAATACTGCATTTTACATCAAAATTGTTTTTTAATCTAATTTATTTA
This sequence comes from Viscum album, assembly GCA_963277665.1. NCBI lineage: Eukaryota > Viridiplantae > Streptophyta > Magnoliopsida > Santalales > Viscaceae > Viscum > Viscum album. The sequence continues at coordinate 2,009,254,679 of OY728141.1, read as the reverse complement.
CATGATTAGATTATGTTTTGAATTGGTTTTGAAGTGAAATTAGAATATATTTTTACCATTTTATCCAATGGTGGTCATTGGAATCAATTTCACTTTGAAATTAGACTTAAACTGGTGTCAATCTTTTGATACTTATTGTTTTGTAAAAACACGATATATGCTCTGGCAGCGGGAATTAATTATTAAATTAATTAATGTGACTTATATGATTTTAATTTTGTAAAATAGACTTCGTTTTTGAATTCGGAATATCAAATATAGCTTAGGGTGAATTTTTGGTAATTTTCTGAAAAACTTCAATTTTTGATGAATAGTGAAACCACTAAGTGGTAATCAAGCAAACTGATTTTTCAGTTAAATAAAAGTTTACCACTAATGTGTATTGAATTTTAAAAATCTGACATACATGGCTGTCATTAAGAATTAAAATTTGGTTCAATGAGATTATAATAATTTTTTGGTGAATAGTAACTTATTAAGTTCTTAATCATGATTAGTGGTAATTAGGGTAGTTTAAGGTATAAATAATACTTTAATAAATTTAAATGACCTAGAAACATGTCCCAACCTCATTGGTTGTGTCATGGCCGACCATGAAATGCCATGGGTCAACTTGGGGACCCCATGTATCCACTTTTGTTGGGAAATGACATAAATTACTTTTTATTTAATGTTAAAGTGAAAATGACACAAACATAATATGTTTTACGAAAACAATTTTTAAGTGGGGTTATAAAAGTCCAAAATTTTATTATAAATAGTCATTGGAAAGCTAAAAAGATTTACTATATCATAGTATTTTTTATAATTTTTATACATTAAATAAATTTAATTATTTATGACATAATAATGATGCAGCGATGACATCATTATTTGACGATTTAAATAAAATAGAAAGATAATGTAAACTCCATGAACTACACATGTCCAAAACCAATTGGATGAGTGTATTTCGAACCCTTATCACCTTATCCACTAATTATATCAATGTGGGACCTTTTAAAACCGAAACACATTTTCAAATAATGTAATATTTCTTTACTTTCCAAAAGTGCCCCTCCTCTCCTCTTATAAAAGGCCCCCACCTCTACCTCATTTCACACACTCTTCAAGCCTTTGTCTCGGCCAACCCCTGACCATTTTATCTCTCCACATCCCTCTCCTCATCTTAGAGGATTACCTTTTGGCAGAATCCTTTCAAAGGAATCCTTTAGGCTCAAATCAAAAGGAGTTACACTTTTAAAGGTAATTCATTCTCTCATGTTCATTTGTTTTATTTTGCTTCTCCAAACCCCTAAACTCTTTTTATTTACTTCTTTTGTAACAACACCAGTATCTTAAATATACTAGGATGTTGTTATAAGATTTATTTGAGCTACACTCTCACACAACTACATCAAATGGTTAAAGAACATACGGTTTCCGTGGATGGTGAAATTCTGCCTCCCGAAATGATGATTGTTAAACACTCATTTAACACCTTCAAAGGTGGCCATTATGATGTCATTATTTTTATATATGATATATAATATGTTTATGTTTTCCTTAAGCTTAGGTTTTTTTTATTTTGGGCATACATTTATGGTTTCCATTATGGGTAAAACACGATATCTTCATTTTAGGAAGTGCGGACTACCGCCCCCTAAAAGTGATTTGATTCGTTAATACCATATGTGGGATGTGTAAAGGATAAAGTTAATGATATTATATATGTTATTATACTGGAATTATAATATACTCTTATATCATTATGATTCCATTCCATAAAATATGAAATAGAAATGGAAGTAGCGTTCATGCGTACGTACGGCTTACCGTCTCCATGAACGGTGCATTTCATTTCTTACCTCTAAATGTGATGTAATATTATAAATGCATGTATGTACTGGATATATATGACATATATGATATCTACATCATGAATACCATTCTGGATATAATGAACCTTTGACCAAATTAACAACATGTAAGTGTAAGAAGTCTATTTTTGACTTAAGAACCAAATACCGAAAAAATGAACATTATTAACTTAACTGATTACATGATGTTAATAACATGGTATAAAAGGAATAATGAACTTGAAAAAGATTCATAAGCAAGTAGAGATTAACTCAAGTTTATTATTCAGGATATTAAAGAACGGTCGGGTCAAGTCGGATACGAGGTATGGGACTTTGTCTCAATCTCCTTTCATTGAGGCATATTTTATTTTATACACAACTTTCTTTTATACGGTGTATAAACCCCCTTTGACTTTTACGTTTATTCAAAAGGAATATTTTTTTATACGAAGCGTTTAATAAATGACAAAAGGGAATGTTTTTGTCATACGTATGCGGCGACAACGACTTCTCCGCCGTCGTGACCGTTATTTGAGTTTCGGCTTCCTCTACAAGCCATACCTTCTTTTTAAAAGAAAAATAAATACCATATTTTACTTTTATTTTATTTTGGTATTGAAAATGGTTTTCATAATGTTTTTATATCAATGTGTTGTATTGATATCTCATGATTGAAATGTGGAAATTTTATGTTTCCTTTATGCATGTTTTATGTGATATGATTATGTTATGGTTCTTGGGCATTATTATGAAGACGGGTGGTTCTGTGATAAACTAAGGGCGGGTGAGCCCATTATAGCTCTCCAATGCATTGGGTAACACGAAGGAGTGAAACGTTAAGGTTTCTCTGAAGAGATTTTAGGGAATATACTGTGATGGGTATTCCAAACGTAACTAAGAGGGTTACTCCCAACGTAAGAATGTTATGAATGCCTCAAGTTACCTTTACGTATTATGATTTCTATGATTTATTCATGATTTTATGAGGTATGTTAAAGTGCCTATGTTTTATGGGTAAAGTATGAATTCATTCTTATGTATATATGAACTCATGTTTCCTTTCCATGTTTTTTTAACCCATACTTAGTTTTTATGCTCATCCCATGTTTTAGAAATGTTTTTCACAGGTCAAGGGAAAGGTACATGATAAGATGATAGAGTCAAGGATGTGTCAAGAAATAGTCTATGTTTTATTTTAAATGTGTTTCCATTTATGGGAATGAAGAATACTATCTTTATGTAACCACTTTGTTTATATGTGGAATGTAATGCAAGTTTTATGATCTAATTCTCTAAAACTCTAAACCCGAAAAGATCCTCAATGTGTAGTCTTGTAATAACTCAAGATTAAGTAAGGTTTAAGGCTGTGGCCTTATAATATGATTTCATTATGTCATAGGTGGGACCTATATCTACCTCAAATAAATTGGGCAATGGTAAATGTTCTATGTTATAAAATGGAATATGGGAGGGGATTCCAATACTGTAACAAGAGGGTATATAGGAGGGTATCCCAATACTGTAATAAGAGTTTACATGGGAGGGCATCCCAAGCCCATAATAAGAGGGTGTATGGGAGTGTATCCAAAGCCTATAACAAGATGGTACATGAGATGGAACCCAATACCAAAATAATAAAATACATGTTATGGAATCTTAATACCATTATAAGAGGGTACATGTGTGGTATTCCAAGCCCAAAGAAAGACAATACATGGAAGGTCATCATACGTGAAAAAAGGTCCATGGGTTATTAGCCCAATACTAACATGTTTAGAGGGTCTTGATAAGTAGCCTTAACATTAGATTTTCTATTATTATGTGTATTTACAAATTATATTTCTCATTAAATTGTTATTCTATCATGGATTATTCTACTGATTCCCTTATGATTCATGTCTTATGAAATGATAATCTTTAATCTATGAAACTTGATTATGAGATTTGATATATATGGTGTGATCATCTAAAGTTATGATCATGTTCTAATACCCATATTATCCTGTTATTCTTATATATCTCCCTTTTATACCCTTACTAAGCATCTAATATCACCCAGCTCTTATGTTTTATTTCCCCAAGTTATGATGAAAGGTTTTAAAGAGTAATAAAGGGGATGATATTTAAGGGAAATTAGGATGCTCTTTCACTAATTTAGAATATTTGGATTCCATGATTCCAAATAAACTGAACTATTATGGTATATGAGATTGTACATTTGTAATGTGGTGAAAATTCATCTAAAATGACATAATATCCATGTATTTTATGCAAGGGTCATTATAGTTGGTATAAAAGGAAATTTTTAGTCAAAATTTGGAATACAGGATGAGAAAAAATTAGTGAGATCCATATTGATATTTACAAGGAAATTTATAGGGGTGTATCTACGGATAAGACTAAGGTTTCGTAGATTTAAAATAAAGTTTTCTAATTTGATCATCCTATATGTAATTTTTCATGATTATGTGGTTTTCTGCCATATTAACTATTTTTCACACTGATTTCTAGTCTTATTAAATAGGGGGAACTATAATAAATAGCCATTAAATTTAATATTTATAATGTGGAAAGTATGTGAATAATTAAAATTGATGTCCTAGGTGAAAATTCAATGAAGATAATTAAGAATTTGGTATTACTATTGGTTATACTAATATAAAGAGACTACAAATGACATGTTAATGGTATTGGATGTTCTAAAAGTATTATTTACATTACAAATAGTAAAAAGGATTAAATCTAGGTTGAGAAACATTAATATATGATTAATATTTAATATAAAAATAAAGGGGTATTAAGTAATAAGATGATTAATCTTATGTAACATTATATGAATTTTTTTTGTTGATTTATGATTATATATAATGGAATTGCAAATTATTTAATAAAAAATATTAAGTGTATTTTTTTCATTATGTATTTAAAAGGATATGTTTAATGGTTCTAACTACATTGAAATGTGATTTAATGGAGAGTTGGTGTTTATTTAATGAATGGTACCCCTTTATGTGTTCCTGATGTTAAATCTTGGAAAAAGATATTATTGATAGAGATAAAGTAAATTAGATATTATTGTCTACTATAGCACATATTATTGATTTATTTAAAAAGTGTTATATTTTATCATGGATGAATTTTATATACATTTTATTATTTAGGAAATATATTCAGTAATCATTTGGATAATAATTATTGCATGTTTTCAATAAGGTTTTATGGTAATTTAGGTTATTAATAGGTTTCAAGAGAATATATGATGATTTTATTCACAAATTCGGTATGTGATAATCAACAGATACATGATGTTATATGGTGGATCAATGTTAAGGTATTTTTGAGAAATTTAGTGACCTTATTTAAAAGAAATGGACTTTCATTTTTTGGAAGTGTTTTAAGGTTAACCCTTTATAGAATTTTTCTGTTAATCTTTATATGATGTTTTAGATATTAAAGTGTAATATCTTTATATGACTATTTATGCATATTGGATTACTTTTTCTCACCATTTTTTGGGGATAAAGATAGATAGAATTACCTATCATTATATTTATGGATCTCATGATTCGTCACTGCTTCACAAATGAAAATATCTCCTTCATTTATTGGAATAAGAGATTAATTTGAAAATGATCAAGTAATAACCAAAGGTTAGATTGTGCTTAATCAATTATGTATATATTCTATTAAAAATTATTAAAATTTAGAAAAATAGTGTTGAAATAATATATTGTGGTGTTATCATCAGTTTTTATTATATCAAGGACCTTTTTCAAACCTCTTTGGGTTATCTCTCTAACATTATCCATACCTTATTCTCTATCACACTCCATTATAATTTGATATTAATTTTTATCTTCAAATTCCATGTTTTCACTTTCCGCCTATGTTCTTTTATGTGGAACCCCAGTTATGAGTTAATTTGGGTAATCTCTAAGTTTCCAACTTTCCATTTTTTAAGTATGTTTTATTATTATATTTTTGTGATGTGTGTTTCTATGAGAAAAACTTTCACATTTTAAAATATTAATAATAAATATGAACTTTAAAGGATAAATTCATTTTAAGGGTTTTAGAATGTAATAGCCCAAGATTTTATAAAATACATTTTTTTTAATTAATAAAATCTTTTCAAAAACATTTCATTTCACACCACACTGAATATAGCTTTTGTTTTATGAAATCACCAAGTTATTATATATTTGTACACAACACTATTCCGAGATTCCACTAAAAAATTAGATTATCATTCTATACATGTAACACTATGGTTGTCTTGTGTTAGACACAATTCTGAGTTCCTTTGAAAACTTCCCTGACACGTCAGACATAGTTTTACCAGACTACAATGTATTATTAATATGATTATTAAAATAATTTTATAGTTTTCACCTAGCTATTGGAATAGGGGTTATGAATAATATTAATTAAATTATGAAAGTAAATTTTAAAAATTTATATGAGAATAATTATTTAGGGAATAATTTACAAGAAATTAAAATAACACCCTATTGAGATAAATGGAATTATTTTGTTGGAAAACTATATTTATGAAATCAAACACATTTTACCTTACTAAATTAATTAATACACTATTGATAAATACTTTTAATGAAATATATATACATATATTCTATAAATTAATTAAATTTCATATTATGTTTTTTCTTGTCAAGAGTTAAGAATAAAACCAATTTTATGCATATGTATATATATTCTTTGAAAGGTAATTTTACCTCATTTTAGTGGAAATCCTATTATAAATATAAATTTGAAAGAATTTATAAATTATATTTGTTAAAATAAAAATAATTAATTATTAATGTCAAAATTATCTTAAGGAGAATTTTTGGTATTTGTATGAGAACATTCATTTTTGGATGAATAGTGAAAACTATTGAATTTTAACTCCGAACTAAATTTTAATCTAATTTATTTATATAGTTAAATTATATTTTAAATTTTTATTTAGGTATATATAGAAATACTATACATCTATTAATACAATTTAAGTCATTTTAATCAATTTAACATTGAAATTTGATAGAAAAACATTTCAAACCTTTAAGCATTTTTACTTCAAAAACCCAAGGTTTCATCCCTTTTATGGCATAAATTTTAAATTAATTTCTACCAATTATGTGTTTATAACTTGGAAAAATGTATTAAATATTTTAATTAATAATTATTTATAATTTATATTAAGTTAAATATTTTTTTGACCAAAAATATTAGTTAATGTAATTAAAATTAATTACAACAATTGAGGTAAAAATGAGTTTACATTGTGTTTAAAAATTTTATTAGGTTGAAAAATCACTTAAAAACTTGTCCAAAATATTTTTTATATACATATTTATACCATATAGTCAATTTTATAGAACATGAAACAATATTGGGGGAAAATTATGCAATAAATACATCTCAACAGTGTCTGTCATTTTTTTATTTACAAGAATGCCACTTCACCTCCACTATAAAATGGTATTCACCCCATACCATTTTTCTCACCTATAAGTCCTTTTTATTGTCTACAAAATTCCCAAAAAAATATCCAAAATTCCATATTATGGTCTAAAAATTCTCACATTTGGAAGAATGTAGACCAAGTTGGTCGTTTAGTGAAAACTAAATGGAATTACCCAAAGAATAGGTAACATCCTTAACATGAATTTTTTTTTATTTCAGTATAAACACCATAAATTATTGTTATTTAATGTTTAATACTAACTTTTTTTTCATAAATATGTTTTTATGTTTTTATGTTACGGTTTATACGAACAACTACACAAACTTTCATAAAATGGCATGCACAATTATCTTTCTTGTGTACGGTGTGCTACTGCATCACGAACCAGTGTCATTATTTCTTCCATTTTCACCTTTTATGTTTTTTATTAATGTTTTAAAAACTATAATTTTATTTTATATATATATATATAAATATATTGTTTATTATTTTTAAATTATTATATAACACATACCTTCATGATTTCCATTTTATAGGTATATAATAACCTCATTTGTGGACGTGTTCACTATCGCCTCCTCAATGTGATGTGATTCATTCACACGTTAATTTAATTGTATTAAGGGCTGGTTTAGTAAATATATTTTATATATATTAAAATATAATTATATAGTAATGATAGTATATATATATATATATATTTAATTTACTTCTCTTTTTCAATACGAAAATAAAACAAAAATAGTGTTTATGCATACGTATGACCTACCATCTCCCTAAACTATGTATTCCATTTCAAATTTATATATTTCAAAGATTATTATAAATATATATATACTGAATATATATTTTATTTATATCATGTTTTAATTTATTAAAATATGTAAATCATGATCTATGAAGTATGATAAGAAATAACAAGTCAAGATGTATATGAAAAACAAAATGACTATTACCCAAAACATAACATTAAAAAGAAATAATTAATAAAAATTGTAATTTAAAGTCATAATAAAAGAATATATGATATGATATATAATAATATGGTTCTATGGTAGATTTATAATAAACAAATATTTATTTTACAATTTTTTTGAATGTGTGCAAACAAATTAAAGATTAAGGTTTGGGTTTTCTCGTATCGCTTTTATTTATGTGAGATATATGCTATATTCACAAATTATTCTTCTTATTTGATGTATATAAATCCCTATGAAAATTTATATCATTAACCTATTTTATTTAATTATATTAAAAGTTTCAATTGATGTTATTATTTCACGGATCTCACGATTTGAATGTTACTTTAGCAGTATAGGGATTTATAGTCTCACTTTTATTTGTACGACGCTTATGCCATATTCACCATTTTCTTATTTTTTTTGGTGTGTATAATACACATTAATGTATTATATGATTTTATCCTTAAATTAATGGATATTTACATATCCATTTTATGATATTTATTTTTTGGGGTTTATAGTTAAAATGTTAACAAATCCGTAAAGTATTTTTTCCCATTTTTCCTTCATTAAGAACGAAGTTACGTCATGCACCTATATTCTTTTAAAAGGTGTATATAATACCCCTTTTTCATGTTATATCAAGATTATACTTTTTTTAATGATATTATATTCTTCATTCAATTTTATTCTTTAATAATGATTATGATTCAATGTTCCTAATGTTTCAAGAGTTCATTGTTATAATATCTTTATTTATCAGGATTATTTATGATTACATATAAATTAATGGAACATTATGATTTATATATCAATAATTATCATGTAGTTTCTTCTCATATTGTTATTCATTATATCTTCATGTAAAATTATCATTTTCAACTCTATGTTACTTAATATAATTAAAAAAAATTAGGAGAATATTGATTTATTTTTCTTTTTGGTCGTAAATATATTCTCCATAAAAACCATGTTTTCTAAAAATCCTTTCAAAAAAATTTATATAATTTTAAAAAAAAAATCTCCACATGTTTATTATTTTTAATACAAACTAGTTTTCAAATAAATCTTCTTATAATTTTTCTATTAAGGATATTTTATAATATTTTAATGGTAGAAAATTAATGTTCAATTTATACGGATTTACCCACTTATATAAACAGAATTTCCTTGAATAATCCTTTGAATGTTTTCATGTCTATTTTTAAAGAATTTATTTTCATTATATTCTATTAATTAGTTGTTTTCAACTCGTTTTCAAATAAATTGGTTTTCCAAAATTTAATACGTAAAAATTTTAAATTATTTTCAAATATTCCTTCATAAGTTTTGAAGTTTATTTTCAAAGTGGAAGGTTTTAAAAATGTTTTAAAATTTAAAAATAATTTTTAATTGGTAAATGTTATTTTCTCAATAAATTTTTAAAACTGTATTGAAATCCTTATTTAAAAGTTCTTTATTGTTGTTTATAATGAGAAGGATTTTTAAAATGTTATATGTTTTAAAGAGTAATTTTTGAAGAAAGGTTATATTCTTAAAGAGATGTTTTAATGTGCGGATGATTGTCACTTATCGACTATTTAAGGTTCCAATGATTTTCTAATGTTTATTGTTGCACACGGGTAGAATCCTCGGTGATAATACTTTTTAATAGTGAATAATTTTTAATTAATTTTATTTTGATTTGGGGGTTTGTTTGCAGAGCTTAAATAAAGTGATTAATGATTGTTGTTTGATTTCACAATTTCATAAATATTTGGTTGAGTTAATTATTAGGTCGTTGATCATGTGATATCCTTGATATTTTCTTTATATTCCATTATATTAACAAAAACATCACAAGATGACATTGATTGAAATTCCTATGTGTTAAGGCTTTAATACAAGCATTAACTTAACATAGACTTCTAATACCAATCAGTAGATGTTTATGGTATTGTATTTATAGTTCTAATAATCCATGGAAACTTCACATTAAACAAAACAAGTCATTAATCCATGACATGTTATGTCCAACATACACAATGTCAATTTGAAGAATATTCACTGATAAAAAACTCTCAATCACTTAACATCCCTAAATTTTGACACGCCCCAATGGTAGATTTACTCAAAAATTAACATATTTATTAATATGGTAATAATTTTTTATGGTGATTAATTATAAATAGAATAAAAAAACAGAATACGAAAAGATTTGTGCGTAGAACACACACACACGAACAGTGATGAGAATTAATAACAGACATTTGATTGAACGAGGAAAAAAAAGAAGGGAATGAATTTCAACATTATATTAAATATTTTAAGAGAATAAATATTTAAAAATAGAGGGTGGATTATTAAAATAGAATATGAAGAATAAACTTTCATTAAAATTAAAACAAAATTGAAAATAACTTACACAATTTCAAATGAAAAAAACACAAAAGTAAATGAAAACAAAGAGAGAAAGAAGGGTATCTCAAGTAAAAACATGAATATAAAAGGTCCTACCATGACTTTGTAAAATATTTGGTTATGAAAATTTATGCTCCTCTATTCATAAATTCAAACCTCTAGAATGGAGAAGAGGTATATTTATATATAGCCTAAGGAGGTGGTCGGTTTGCATTCCAAAACTACCCCTCCAATTGAATCGATGATTTTGACATCCAGAAGGATGAATCGCATAATATCATATTATTAAAAGTTATAGATATTAATATATTATATCTACTCTAAAATTTTTGTGGCCATTGTACTTATGGATCCAATGTTTTGGCGGTTCGAATAAACAATTGTAATATGTCCATTTCAATCTGCTCTTTTTCGAAGGCTGAAATGTGAATGGTATGTTGAACATGAATATTCCCCCAAATAAAAAATAATTTCATCTAATAATTTTTATGCTGATATCATAGATTTCACAATAAAATATCCCCTCATGATTTTATGAGTATATCATGAGAAAATTCATGAATTGTTTCCTAATTTTAATTCTCACCCCGAATGGTGGGCTGGATTTCAAAACATCATTTCAGACCTTTTTGTTGTAGTTGGACCTTCAAATTTTTATCCATGATTATTTTTTATAATAAATATCATATGGTATAGTTTAATAAAATTTGGGCTTTGGGATTTAGACCAGTAACTCAATCATCATGGATGGTCCAGTTTCTTCACAAATTCATTGGGTCTTCTTGTGTGGACCATATGACCCTCTAAATGAACTATTTGGCTAGAGGTACCTTCTAATTAAATGTTGGAATTTGAGCAAGGAATTCGTTAAATAAATAATCATGAAATTTTGATTATTATGGTAATAGTTAAATTTAAAATAGTAAATTTCCTTGATTTGATTAATTCAAATAATGCTTAAAAATTACATTTAATATTAAAACATGAGTATTTTATACCAATTTTTCACTTTTCATTGAAAATAAATAAAGGGGGTAAATAAACTGCTCTGAATAAATTAATAACATCAACTCCCTCACACTTAGGTTTGTGCATGACCTCATGTGAAACAAATATAAAAATTATTAAAAATTATTTTTACTCACCAACAAATATTAAAATTTTGTTTCCCCTATTCAGGGGTGGTTTAGACTATTTCACTCATCCATGTTGAATTCTGCCTCAAATTGTTACAGAAAAAATGTTCCAAAAACATAAATTTTTTCATGCTCAAATTTAGAAATGGAAAATCTGGGCACTCTAAAGTTACTCCTCTTAACATGAGAAAATGTTATTTATGGAGGTTCACTCAGTCACCAACCAAAAGTGAAAATCATAGAGCTTGAAATAGCTCTCACATTTCATTCCCTATCCTAAAGTGCACAAGAATCTATAGGTATTTTCAAGGGGTTTCTCTATGGTTATGGGACAGTAGGAATTCAGTATTCAAAAGAGTAGAAATAGGGTTAAAACACAAACATGGAAAAATCAATGCACAATATTTTTGAAATAAAACATGGAAAAAATGGAAACAAATATTTAACAGGGAATAATTGTGTGAATAAAGATACAAAAATGGAAGAAAATTATAAGGGAATGAGAATATTGAATATTTAGAAAACACAAAACTTCTCCCAATGAAATAAGTGTTCTTTATTTTGTATTTTTTTTTAATTTGAACTTGAAATAGATCTTATACTCATCTCCCAACCCATTGTTTTATCTCCTCATGACAATAATTGTAATAGTTATAACAAGATAAAAGGTTGAGGAAGATTGATTCTTTACCCACCCAAGACACAATTGATTCTTTTTTTCTTTTTCTTTTTTGTTTTTTTAGTTTTTTTTAACACTTTTCAATAAAATTTTAACAATATGTCATAAGCACATATACATTCTCAAAACTCACTGAATGACAACATCTCCCCACACTAAAATGGATGATTTCCCTCAATCATATGATAACACATTGGAAATCAATAAAAGAGAACCCAAAATAAAATCCATCCCCCCCACACGCATAAATTTCAATAAATAATGCAATATAAACCCATGTAGATGTTTGGTGAGATAAGGTATTGGGATTGTAATTTGGCTATCAAATAAAAGGTTTTAATAAGTTCATAGGAGATATGAAAATTTGGATTAATGTAATGGTAATGGGAGGTTGTTTGGCTATTGTGATTCTCCTGAGGTTTAGAAAATACCTCTACCATATTAATGAACACAAAAGTAGAGAATGCAAATATAAGGTCCACAAAATCAAGACTCATAATCATGGGTGAAACAAAAAACCTTTTGAAAATATAGACATAGGTGGACTTGGAATGAAAGCTAATTTTATTCCTCGTGGTTGGGGTAAAATGATTTTATAAATAATAAATTCAAAATTCAAAATTTATTAGTTTTGAAACAAAATTTTTTATCCAAATTTTGTGATGAAAACATGTCTTTTGACTCCCTAAAATGGATGGAAAAAATTTCAAAACTGGATGGTCAGTAAGTATGAGTATTTTTGTTTTTTTAAATTTTTTTATTTATTTTTTAGTTTTTTAGTGTTTTTAAGATACACACCCACACAAAATAAAAAGAAAAAAAAAATGGGTTAGATGAAGAAAGTGGTAAAAATGAAATATATGGGAAGAATAGGAAAAAGGTATATAGGGGAAGAGAGAGAGTTTAAGGGAAAGAGGTGCCCCTATTTTGGATTTGGTGGGTCATTGTCTCCATCTAGTGGTGTGTTTACTATAGATGTTGTAGATCCGATGGAAGTTGATGTTGTTCCAGGATTGTGCGTCCTTTCATTATGATTCTTTAACTGATGTCGATTAACTGTGAAGTTAATTTTTAAAGAGGGGTCCTAGACTTGCATTGCACAAAATGGGTAAACATAAAAAACAATAAAACGACCTTCCCAATGAGAATTAAGCTTACCTGGGTGAAGTTGAAATCAAGATTTTAAGACCATTACCTTTTCACCTTCATGAAATACCTTTCGTTGGATGTGTTTGTCATGGAGTTCCTTGGATTTTTCTTTGTATAGATTAGAATTATCATAAGAATAAATTCAAAGCTCCTCCAGTTAAGTAAATTTCACCAATCTTTCTTCACCAAATTTTTCCAAATCAAAATTACAAATTTTCATAGCCCAAAATGAATTATATTGGATTTCAATTAGAAAATTACATGATTTAAAAAAAACTATAATAAAAGTAGTAATCCCAATGGGTGTTTTATAGAAAATTTGATAAGCCCAAAGTTCTTCACCAAGTCTTTCAGGCCAGACTTTTCTTATGGGTTTTACAATTCTCTCAAGAACTCTTTTCACTTCTCTATTGGAAAGTTCATCCAGGCCGTTTGTTTGGGGGTGATATGCAGTTTATGTTTTATGTACAACCTTATTATTTTTCAAAATATATTCCATGGTTATATTAAAAAAATGGGTTCCTATGTCACTTATCAAGGCATGTGGTGTGCCAAATCGGTGGAATATGTGTTTCTTTAAGAACTCACTAATAGTATGTGAATCATCCTTTCTAGTGGGTTTGGCCTTGACTCACCTAGAAACATTATCAACTATATGAAGAATTTATGAGAATATATTGGAAGGGGGGAATGGTCCATGAATATGATTCCCCAAACATCAAAGATATCATAGAAAATTAGATGATTTTGGGGAATTTCATTTCCCTTTAAAATTGTGCCAAACTTTTGAAAAGTGTGACATGATTGACAGAACTCATGTGAGTCCTTGAAGAGTGAAATCTAGAAGAATCCAGAGCCTTGGACCTTTTGGGAGGTCCTTTTTGGTCCAAAGTGGCCACCTCTAGAAAGTGAGTGATAGAATTATAAGACAGAGGAATGTTCATCTTCATCAACACATCTTCTAATTATCATCTCAGCCCCAGTTTTCCAAAGTATATTATCTTCCCAAAAATATAATTTTGAATCACTTTGCAGATTCATTTTTTGTTCATTTAATAAAATTTCAGGAAAAATACCACCAACCAAGTAGTTTATAATTGGGGAATACCATGGTATCTTTGGAGTGAGAGATAAAAGGTGCTCAGTGGGGAATTCAGGATCAATGATTTCTAAATGAGAATAATTAGAAATTATACTCAGGTGATCATCCACAGGGTTTTATTTTCCTATTATATCATTGATTTCAATGTCAAACTCTTATATAATTTGGATTCATCTTATTATCCTTGGTTCGGAATCACATTTCTTGAGTAAGAACTTTATAGAAGAATGTTTTGTGAAGATTATAATTTTGGAACCTAGGATATAGGGCTGTAATTTATCTAAAGAAAAAACCACTACTAAGAGATATTTTTCAGTTATAGTGTTGTGAGATTGAGTTTAATCCAATGTTTTTTAGGCATAATAGATGACATGATGAATATTTTCTCTTCTTTGACATAGAACAACCCCAAAGTCTCTATCAGAATCATCACACACCAACTCAATGGTTAAGGACCAATCTGGGGGTTGGATTATCGGGAAAGATGTAGGACCAGTTTTGAGTTCAATGAAGGATCTCTTGAAAACCTCATTGAAATGGAAAGTGACATCATTTTAGAGAAACTGAGTGAGTGGGAGGAAAATACTAATTATGTTATGGATGAATCACTTATATAAACAGGCATGACTGAGTAATGAATGAATTTCTCAAATAAAAGAGGGTTCATGAAGTGATTGGATCACTTCAATTTTGGAAGAATCAACTTCAATGCCCTATTTTGAAACTTTTTTCCCTAGAACAATCCCATTTTCAACCATGAAGTGGAATTTTTCAAAATTTAACACAATCTTACACTTGACACACTTTTGAAGGACTAGAGAGAGTGAATAAATGAAAGATTCAAATGACACACTATAAATGATAAAGTCATCCATGAATACTTTCATGTAGTGTTTAATGAATTTAGAAAGAAACTCATCATACAAATTCGGAATGTTATAGGAGTATTAGAAAGGACAAAAGTCATTCTCTTATATGCATAGGTTCCAAATAGGTAAGTGAAAGTAGTCTTTTCTTGGTCCTGAGGTGTGATTGGGATTTAGATGTAGCTAGTGTATCCATCAAGAAAGAAATAATGTGACTTTCCAGCTAATCGTTATATTATCTGACCAAGGAATGGAAGAGGGTAGTGATCTTTTCTTATTTCAAAATTCAATTTCCTATAGTCAATTCACACATTGCATTTGTTCTTTATTAAAGTTATGACTACCTCCCCATGTTCATTTGTAATAATAGTTATCCCACACTTCTTAGGAACAACTGGAATTGGACTAACCCATTCACTATCATATATTGGGTATATAATACCATCTTGAAGAATCCTAGGGATCTCTTCCCCAACTACCTAAAGTATGAGTGGATTGAGTCTTCGTTTTGGTTGTATAATTGGCTTGGATGATTCCTCAATATTGAGGTGATGCATGAAAAGAGTAGGGTTGATTCTGAGTATGTCATCTAGGGTCGAACCTAAGGCCATTTCGTCTTCCTCTAACACCTGAAAAAGTTTAGACTCCTCAGTTTTGGTATTTGAAGTAGAGATAATGACATGATAAGAGTGATCATGGAAAATGAATTCATATTTCAGGTGTTCAAGAATAGGTTTTAGATCAATATCATCTTTTATTTGTGGGTTAAACAACTCATGAATCGAGGAAGAGACTTTAGTTGCTTCAGATTCATTTTCCTTAATATTGTCAAAGGTGGAGTAGTATAGATCATAGTCATTGTGGGATTCCAAAGATTTTTCATGTTCCTCTATATTGATGGATTATATGAATGAACGGTCCACACCATCTTCACCATTTATGACTTGGTTAATGAAGTTGAATATTTCACAAGATCATATCTCATTAGAAGATTATGAACATAATGGAATGGGTACAATTGACTCTCATAAGTGTCCTCAAAATAATGGATTGAGAATGTAGAGTGATCCTCAAATGGGTGTCGCATGGCTTGGAAAATGTTGAACCTGACTAGTTGGTCACCAAATTCCATGGGTAAGATGCCTGAATGGACATCAATATTGGTTCTCAATATCATTAGGAATGTTCTTCCTATAATTAAGGGAGATCGAAAAGAGTTTGTCTCACCTTCTTTTTCAAGGACATAGAAATCAGTAGGGAAGATAATATCATTCACATGAAGAATGACATCCTCAATTATACCCTCAAGACTACCAGTGATTCGATTGGATAATTGAATTACAACACCTGTTGGATGTAAGGTAAGAAGACCAAGGTTGGATAATATGGATTTTAGAATGACATTAATTAATTCTACTAGGTCTATTATTTCATCATTGATGTTGGAACATCCAATTTTGCATGGAACTGTAAGGTCCCTAGATCTTTGTACTTTATGGTAACAGACTACTGGGTGGAAAAAAATTCGAATGTCCTAAGTTTCCTCTTATTGGTGCACAATTCCTTATGAAACTTGGGGTACTTAGGTATCTATTTTTTGGAATCTAAGAGGATAATGTTTACTTCAACACATCTAAACATGTCAAGCATTCCAGGATTAGGTTCAAAGGACTTCTTTGGCATACAAAAGTCTTGAGGAAAAGGAATTGGGTTACTAAGTGGAATGGAAGGAGGTGAGGGAATGAATTATGATTCATTTTCAAGTATCTTTCTATTTTCATTTTCTAGGTCAACATTTAAGGGGGAGTTTGTGGACACATAATCAGGCATAACAAATTGCTTTCCCGATCTAAGTGCTATTGCAATTACATTACCCTTGGGGTTTGGTAATGGTTGAGCTGGGAGTTAGGAAGAATTTAATTGTTTTTTCTAGCTCAAGTGGGATACAAGTTGACCAATTTGGGTTTCAATGTTTTTTACACTGGCATGGGTGAATGAGGAAAGATCTTCCACTATACTTTCCTATGACTTCTTGGAAGAAGAGGCTTGTCCCAGATTGGGATTACCTTGATTTCAGTTCATGGGAAAGTGATTTTATTAGTTTGGGAATTGGTAATGCTCACTAGGATAGTGTAATCTATTAGGAGGAAGAGGAGTATTGATCCTTTGAGGTTTAGGGACAAAAAGGTAATGTTGTTCGAAGTTACCAACACTTTGACCATATTAGAATTGGTTTGGGTTTTGAGGAGGGAATTGAGGGGGATGAGAAATGGGATAACTGTACCTCAAGCCTGGGTTTAAGGTAGAAGATAAGGGCTCAGAGTGGGGTTGGTTGAAGTTTCTAATAAACTGATCTATTTATTGAGGGCCGGTGTTCCTATGAGCATATGCTTCACTGAGCTCTATTGGTCCAGATGAGTCAGATGGATCCTCTTGAAATTTTGGAAATTTGTGAGTTGGATGATATGGGGATCTACAGATTCCACGGTTCTTGATAGGTCTTGGGAATATAGATTGTGTAGAATATGAGTTTGGGGCTTCGGATGTCACTACTAGTTGTCGCACAAGACCTATAAGTTCACTCACCCACTCTTTCATCTTGTTCAACTCTATCGATTGACTATATTGGGGTTTTTTGACTGGATCATGTGCTGGAGTATGTAATTGTTGCGTATTTGCATCCATGTTACTTATTAGATCCCTTTCATCTGCAAGAGTTTTATTAACAAGAGCACCCCCACTTTTGGAATCAATGAGAGTTCTCTCCATAGCCAATAGCACCTCATAGGAGTGTTGGATCAATAGTTGGTCAGGGATTTGGTGGTTGTAGAAGGTTACCACAAGATTTTTTAACCTCTCCCAACACTCATGGAGTGATTCATTGGGGAATTGATGAATATCACTAATTTTATTTTTGATGGAAGAAGTGCAAGAATCAGGAATGAATTTCTATAAGAAAATTCACTTCATGTCAATCCATGAGTTTATGGAACCACGAAGGAGGTAGTAGAGCCCTGACATTAGAAGTTCTATCTTGGGAGAAAGTTAATTCTCTAAGTTTTATTTGTTCCTTAGAAACCCCTTGAAGCTTTATGGTAGAGAACACCACATAGAACTCTTTAAGGTGGAGATGTGGACCATCACCAGCAAGCCCGTGGAAATGAGGTAGAAAATGAATCAAACTTGATTTGAGTTCAAAGTCAGCCTCTATGTTTGGATATTGAATACCAATGGGTTGGTAATTTATATTATGGGAAACATGTTCTTTAAGGGTTTGTTCCCTAGGATTATCCATATCTAATTAACTTTATTGGACAAGGTTTCGATTATCCCTAATGGTCCTCCTATGATGGCAATGTGTTCGCTCAATTTCAGGCTCAAACAAATCTAAGGGATTGTTTGGGACGCTATATTGAATCTAGAGTGATTTTGGAAGAAATAGTAAGATGGTGTTTTCTTTGTGTTTTTTCTTTGGTTTATGATTTTTATGAGAAGGTGGGGTTTTTATTGTGTTTTTTAAAAAATAATTTTCTTTATAATAACCAAAAATAAATGACTACTTAATGCACAAACCCAAGAAATGGCTCCATTTGAAAGTGAAACTGGTTGTATCCTTTTGACCTTTAAAGGCTTCAATGCTCTGCTAATGTGTATAGCAACACTCTGGTCGAATCCTCAGTGATGATACTTTTTAATAGTCAATTATTTTTAATTGATTGTATTTTGATTGGGGGTTTCTTTTTAGTGCCTAAATGAAGTGATTAATGGTTGGTATTTGATTTAACAATTTGTTAAATATTAGGGTGAGTTAATTATTATGGATTTAAGCTTGTGATATCCTTGATCTTTGCTTTATATTGCATTAAATTAACACCCACTTCACAAGATGATGTTGATTGAAATTCCTAATTGTTAAGGCTTTAATCCAACCCTTAGCTTAACTTAGGGTTCTAATATCAATCAGTACATGTTTATGGTAGTGTATTTATGATTCAAATATTCCATGGAAACCACATATTAAAAAATACAAGTCATTAATCAATGACATGTTAAGTCCAACATACACAACGTTAATTTGAAGAATATTTATCGAGCAAATACTCTCAATCACTTAACATCCCTAAATTTTGACTCACCGTAATGGTAGATTTACTTAGAAACTAAGATATTTATTAATCTGTTAATATTTATTTATGTTGATTAATTATAAATTGAATGAAAATAATGGGATAATAAAGGAATTGTGTTTAGAACACACAAATATTAATAGTTATTAGAATTAATGCGGACATTCGATTGAAAGAGGAAGAAAATGAAGGGAAAGTATTTCTACTTGATTTCAAATATTTTAAGAGAATTAATATTTAATAATAGAGGGTGGATGATTAAAACAGATTATGAAGAAGAAACTCTTATTAAAATTCAAAAGAAATTGAAAAAAACTTATACAATTAGAAATGAAAGGAACAAAAAAGTAAATGAAAATAAATAGAGGGGGAAGGGTATATCAAGTGAAAACATGATTATTCAAGGTCCTCACAAGCATCTGGAAAATCTTTGGTCGTACCAATGTATGTTCCACTATTCTGAAATACCAACCCCTTGAATGGAGAAGAGGGGATGTATATATAGCCCAAGGAGGTGTATTTTTTGCATTCCAAAACCACCCCTCCATTTGGCTGGATGATTTGTACATACATACAGCTGAATCAAAAAATATAATCTTCTTAAAAGTTGTAGATATGGATGTATTATTTATTAAATGAAAATTTTGCAGCCATTTTCCTTAAGTATCCAATGTTATGGAAGTTTTAATAAACAATTGTAATCTGTCCATTTCAGTCTATACTTTTTAGAAGGTTGAAATGTAAATGATTTCTTGAATAAGAATATGACCTCAAATAAAAATAATTTATTCTAGAAATTTTTCCTCCCATATCATAGATTTCACAAAAAAAAAATACCAACTTGATTTGATAGGTAGATTAGGAGAAAAGTCATGAATAGTTTCCTGAATTTAATTAATATCCATAATGGTGGGATGGACTTCAATGACTCGGTTGGGCTCCTTCTTGTTGTAGTTGGAGAAAAAAAATTTAATACATGATGATTTTGGATAATCAGGAAAATATGATGGAGTTTCATAAAATTTAGGATTCTAGATATATACAAGTAACTCAATCATCATGAATGGTCCAGTTTTTTCACATATTCCTTGGGTCTTCTTGTGTGGACTATATGGCCCTCTAAATAGATGATTTGTCCAAATGTCCCTTATAATGAAATGTGGTAAATTTAGTGAGGAACCAGAAAAACTAAAAATCATTCAATTTTGATAATTAGGGTGAGAGTTATAATTATAATAGTAAAGTAACTCTATTTTATTAATTCAAATAATGCTTAAATATTACATTTAATATTAATAATGAGTATTTCACACAAATTATGCACTTTTCATTGAAAATAAATAGAGTAAAGAAATATTTATGATTAAATGAATAAAATCAATGTTCCTTATGATATTTCAAAATCCTTTTGTATCTAAGATGAAATCATTTGATATAATTTATTCATATTGTGGTTAAGATCTAGGAACACCATTTTTATTCTTTCTTTGAATAGTTTATGTTTATGGTGGAATGTTGTTTATGGAATCACTTCTATTCCATGAGTTTTACCATGATGAAACCCACTTCCTTTAATGGGTTATCATATGATTAATTCATTATGAAACCTATATCATTTCCCAATGATATGATACTATGAAATATTTTTAATACCCATTTCATTTAATGGGTTAGGATATGATGTTTACTAAACCCATCTATTTTTATGGGTCTACATTTTTTTATTGTTTTATTATATTAAAGAAATGTATCTATGATTTCATTATATGAAAAGGGATACATTTATCTCTATTCAAGGCATTGTGTAGTGGTAAATGTTCTATAATCTCAAAGGGTGAGTGGGAGGGCATCCAAAGCGCATAACTAGAGGGTATACAAGAGGGCATACCAAGATTGTTACAAGAGGGTATATGGGAGGGCATCCCAAGCCCATAACAAGAGGGTGTATGGTGGGATCGCAAGTCTATAACAAGAGGATTCATGAGAGGGCATCCCAAGACCATTACAAGAGGGTACATGAGATTGAATAACAATCCCCTAACAAGAGGGTACATTAGAGGACATCCCAATCCAAAAACAAGATGGTGAATGGGAGGTCATCTCATACTTGAAGAAGGTGCATAGGCGATTATCCCAAGACCAACATGTTAAGAGGGTCTCAGTAAGTATCCTTGACATAATATTTTTTATGATTATGTGCTTTCCACAATTCCAAGTCATATTCTTATGTTATGCTTTAATGGATTATGTTATTGATTACCTTATGATTCATGTCTTATGAACTTCCAATCATTATGCCATGATACTTGATTATGATTTTTGATATGTAATATATGATCTTATAATGGTATGATCATGTTCAAATTCCCTTATTCTCATTTTATTATTATATATCTCCTTTGCTTACCCTTACTAAGAATATCAACTTACCCCTCTCTTATGTTTCTATTCCCTAGGTCGTGAAGAATTGTTTTAAGTAGGAGTAATAAAGGGGAACATCTTTATTTTATTTTCTAAAGATCCTTCACCATGTTAGAAGATTATGTTTCTGTGATTCCAAATACATGAAACTATTACATTAATTAGGCATTTACTTTTGTAATTTGATGAATATTCAGACAAATTTTTGTAATATCTATGTATGTTAAGACTATTTTACTATAGAAGCAGACCAGATATTTATAGGAACATGTAGAGAAGAGGTTTGATTTTAGATGGTTTTTTTGTATATCATAGAAGGAGTCAAGAAATTTGATCGAGTTAGGACTCAAGGCCAAGTATTTGTTATATTTTCTTTTAGTCTATATTTTATAGGATATATTCATTGGAGCTTTCATTGTAATTTTATTAACTTTTGGGAATTTTAGATAGTTAATTATATTCCCACATTTATATTTTTAGTTAAAATTAATTGTATTTATCTATATTGTTTCATAGATTCTATTAGGTTTTTTAGGACTATTTATAAATTTCTTAAATTTTCATTTATGGAAATTTATACTGTAGTGCATACTACCCCCACTATAACCATTTAGATCCTTCTTATTAAAACCTATAATGTATGGATATGTGTGATTATTATCATGTGGAACCTCTGATCTAGTCATAAGTAAGGTTGGATGGGACATGAAATTACAAAATGGTATCATGGACAATAAGTAACCTGAATTGTAGTGAAACGACTTTATAATGAGGTGTGGAGTCAAAAATGAGGGATTTTTTCTTTAAATGTAACACCATTGAAAAAGTGATACTTACAAGATTAAATGACATTATCCTTGTCTATAGGTGAAAATTCATTTAAAAGATCTTTAACTATTAGAACTCTATAGTTAATAATGTTTATTGTAGATTAGTATAAGGATAGAGGATTGCTTGGTATATTTCATAATGGGAGTGTGAGAGAGGAAACAAACATTGAATGACCATGAGTTGGGCCACAAGGATAGTCATTAGTATGATATGTGAACATTCAGGAATATGGATGAGAAGATAAATTGGATGACACATGATTATAAGAAACCAGTTGGAATCGTAAGTCTAAAACCCAAGTGACATATTTGATGGAAAGGGTGAATCCTCTAAATTATGGGTCCCTCTTGTAAAAAAAGGTTATGACACTAACTTATGGGAATGCTGGTGAAGTGGTATCAATGATAGGTCAAAAAAGTAAAGATATTATCCAAAGTGGTTTATGTGGATTGTAATCTTCCTCTACCACCTAGGATTAACACCATGTGTAATAATTTTCAAACTTCCTAGCTAAGGAAGTACATTCTGGGTAATTAATCTCTAATTTATCATGAATCCATTAATATTGATGATAATGTGTCCTATATAAAGCATCCCATAATTATTATCAACCAATGTCAAAATGGATTACAGGGAAATTTTATTCCTCTGGTGTGGGTCAAGTGACAAAATGGAAATCTATAAGATGTAACATAGGATAAGGATGATGAATAGAAAAATAAATGTTCAGAGTTGTTTCCTTTGTGATCTAGTTTAATATTCTCATCGATGAGAACCATGATGGTGAGGAGGTTGTCAATACCCTTTTGGGATTGAAGACCCTTTAAACACTAAAGTCTATCCTCTAGAACATATTAGGAAGAAAAAATATAACTAGAATGAACTGATGCTTATTTTTTTAAAACATACAAGAAATGTCCTACCAGAGTCATTGAAATTCTCACATTGAAACAAACTAGAACATAAATTTTATAATACTGTTACATAAATAAAAAAATCTAAAATATTCATATATATATATATATATTATAGGGATGAGAATTTTTCATAGACCACTAAGGGAAGGCTATAATACTTTTATTAGAGAAACATAGGATAATTGCAATATAAAAATATATTTTGAACTATTGTATATAAAAAATATACTATATCCCCTCTGATGAATTTGGTATCACTATATTCTAAACCTCATAGATAGTATGCCCACATGGATTTTACATCCACTCCCTTTGGTGAATAGTTTGTGGTTCTATAAACACCATGAGATTACTATTATATATTATTATGATTACTCATATATATTACATTTTATAAACAACATGAATTTATAAAATTATGTAAAATTATATGAAATTGTTATGTATAAATAGAGAAAATATTATTTAATTCAGGAATTTCCCTTCACATTACCCCATAAAATTATATTTTATGAAAAAATATTAGTCTTCTAGTTGTTTTCACTATTGTACCACCATGTACATTTTAGTTTTGAAATTACACTTCCAAATTCAATTCCACATTTTTTCCTAAACACTTAGTCCAAAAATGGTTTTAATAATAAAAAAAATGATAATATACCACTTAAGAATCATTTTCAATAGTCACCATTATGCCCTTAATTATCATCCCCAAACCTCATTTTCTCTTAACCATACATTACAGTCAGATGGTTACCCAATATTCTATTAGTAATCCCAACTAGATTGAGTTTCATTTCCCCCATAACACATCATGAAGTACATCCTTACTCAAAATATAATCCATGTTCTAAAAAATCCTCCATCCGTAGATCTATAACTTGTTCCCCAAAATCTTATAGATGATGCGACACTTCAACTAAATTTTCATCATCTTATAAAGAAACATTATATTTTTTCAAAGTGGGTATCACTTTATGATTCATATAATAGCATTAAAACCTTATTCATTCTTCTGAGATCTTCAAATAGGACCTTCAACTTGATCAACACCTTCCTTACTCCTAATAAAGAAACACAATCCACTTCTATTTTTTAAAGTGAATCTTTTGGTTGAATTTTTTACATTCAATGAATAGTTTTTCCCCATAAAAAAATTACATAAATATTTGTACTCTTCTTTGATTCTATATATACCAAAACCATTTAAATCCAAAAACATGTAAAACAATTCATCTATTATAAAATAGAGAGGCAAATTTTGGGAACCTTTAAGGTAACAAGGGATCAAATTCAAAACTTCCAAATGATCGAATTCAATATTATATATGAATATAAAAACTACAACCCCTATATGAACAATGTCTATGTAGATGGAATTTAATACCTCAACCTGATAACTACCAATGGAAAAATAAACCTTTAGAATATACTATAATTTTTAATTGAAAATGGATTTTTTATTA
The DNA here is from genome assembly GCA_963277665.1 of Viscum album. Lineage (NCBI taxonomy): Eukaryota > Viridiplantae > Streptophyta > Magnoliopsida > Santalales > Viscaceae > Viscum > Viscum album. Next base: position 2,009,229,312 of record OY728141.1, on the reverse strand, counting down.
CTCAACTTGAACTATCTAACTATTGGAACGGAAACTAACTTCATCTTTCTCATTATGAATGTTTCCACCCTCATCCAAATATAGTCATACTGAGTTATAAGAAATGATTCAAAACATAATTACATTACAATATGAATCCTTAAGACATGTTTTTTATTATGATCAATCATCTCAAAACACCTATACAATTCACTTTCCCTAAAAAATGTCATTCATCCAATAGTAAATAAGTATGTCATGAAAATAAAAAATTACCATGAAGAAGCTCTTATCATTTACCATCTTTTGGTAACAAGAATGTTCTACATTTATCTAGATAAACATTTACTATTTCATAATGGTTTTGAACATTTTATTCCACTTACTTATGGCCTGCATAAGCTCATAAAGGGTCTTATTTCGCTTTAACACATTATTTTTGTTCCATTTAGGTTAAAACCATATAGTGTCTATATAAATTTAAGTATCATTGTCTCCAAAAATAAATATTGTCTTAACATACAAATTATTAATATTTAAATATTCCATGGAAACTAATATAATTACATTCTAAAATTTATTATGTTTAACAATACGTTAATGGATCTCAAAAAATATCTTTCATTTATTAAAAACATTAAAAGACATTCCTTTTACTATATATGCATATACCATCTTTTTTTTCATTTAGGTGATAACCAAATGTATTCTAATTTTTATCTAAAAGTATGTCAATATATAAGATCTGATGTTCTTGAGATATGTAATAAATCTATTTCATCCCTCATCACTAATTCCAAAAATATATTGTCTCTTAGAATTAGAGCCTCTTCCACACTCCCAGGATATCCATTATCCGTCAGATGAAAAAATTGAAAGTCATGTCTATATATTTTCACATAGTAAAAAATATTTATTTCCCTTCATAATATATTCTATGGATATTATATTTCTATAACCAATACTTATTGAAGAACATATTCTAGTTGTCTTCCTCAAGATTCAATAGTGCCATAAATTTCCATTACATCAAGGCGTAGAAAAATAATTGAAACATTTCATCCTTCTAAAACTTCTTCCATATATTCTATTATTTAATAAATTTTTATACACCTTGTACTTTCTGAAAAATCCATATCATCCTAATTCCCATTAATTCCAAACATTTCTTTGATGAAATTTTAATTTTTTTAAAAACATCAAATTGGTTCTAATAATTCTACAAGAACTCTTCACTAATGATAGAATTTTGGATTCTAAATGTATTATAAGAGTTATTATCCCAAATCTCAAAAACCAAAGTATTCATCATTATTCCCTATAATTTAACTCGTCTGGGACTTTGATTATAACTTGTGACTTTCATTGGAATCAATTTGGTTGTAGTAGTGTCAAACAAAGACATTAAGAAAGAAAATTTCAACCTTTCATCCATACTAACATGTCTATGAAAGTTCCTACACCACCGAATAATAAGTTTAACTATTTAATAACTATTCTTACCAATTCAAGGCTTATAACTAGAAATCTAAGTTAAAAAACATGAATTATCATGAACCTTTCCTTTTGAGAAATGTTGATTACTAACCTTGATGACTCAATTTTATTCTAGAGTACCTAGTATGTTTTTCTCCCACCTCATTCCTTTCTCATAGGGGAAACATTAGGAATACCAACTTTTGTATTTATCACCATTATTAAACCTATAAAATTTAAGGATAATTCTGTTAAGCATCTCCAAAATGGAACTCTATCAAATGAAGGTTTTGAATAACATTGAACTTTTTCGGGGAAAGGACACACACAACATCCATAAATAATCAACAATAAAGGTAACAGAGTATAATGACCCTTTTTTATAATGAATTTTAGTTGTCCCCCATACATTCATATGAAATAATGATCATTTTTAGTCCTTGGGTGTCTTATCTTCCATTTGGAATGAAACCTTAAGCTACTTCTGAATGATGAATTATTAAAATGTTTTATCATACATACTTATGATCATCGACATTACTTTTTCAACTTGGATTTTCATCCCTTTCTCGTTTATGTAAAAAAACATTCATGCCCTAACTTTGTAAAATCCACTTTGCTGGCCTATATTGAACCTTTTGAAACTCATGTTTAGTATAATCTTCCATCCTTCACTCCTTTGGAAACCACCATGGAACCATGTGGAAATCTTTGTGATCCATCCACAAATGATGTATATAAACTCATATCATATAACATTACTGTAAAAATTATGTTCTTCATTAACCATCATATATGATTCACTCTTTATAACACCCCAAGTTTTCATTATTTTTTCTTGATGAAAACTTCACCCCATCCATAATCTTAAGAGATCCAACATCCAACAGAAGTACCTTTTTATGTATTTCTATAGTCCAATTTATCGTACTCCCACCCTCAAATTTATTATGAAAAGAAGAACCATAGACTATAATCCAATACTCAAGTGATGTCATTACACTCAGTAGAATACCACTCATATCTTACTATATTGTATTTTTTGATTCCATTCCAAAATAATATCATTATTAATCAACATTTTTTATGGTAATAATTTTTAAAATGGATTTAATTTCGAAAATAACAACACAACGGGTCACCTTCCACCAAGTTGCTAATAATCCAACTTTTTATTCCTTTATTTTTAATATTAATCTTCTTTGATAAATAATTCTCATACCTTCCACACTATATATATTTTTGGTAGATTATTGGATTCCCTTATGGTGAATTTACTCATTTAGAATTAGTTCCCCAAAATCTATAAACACCAATTTAGTTTTACCATTAATGTTACTCATCACGATACACATCACATCCCATTATTCAAGGAGTGATGAAGGTAATTGAATTTCCCACTCCAAAACTCCAAAATTCACATTTACTAATTCCAACTGAATCAAAAAATATTAAAGTCGCTAATATGATTAAACAATGGAGTTACTTCAAACATTATAATTATGAATAACCTCTACAATAGGAACACCTCATTCATTTTAAATATTTTATTATACATATATTCTTGGGCTTTGATAAGTTATGAATTTATTTTCATCTAATTGATGTTATAAGAAAAAATCTAGTCTATTTACATCAAGATCACCACTATTGATATATTATCCATCCATTCCAATAGATAATTCTTGATCACTTTTATCTTCGTACTTGTCAAAAAAATTTCAAGACACTTTTATAGTATAAAATACGTTATTTATATCATCCAAAATAAAAAAATCCTTTCATCCATACTTCTCTTCCAAGACCTTATCCTCCTCAAATACCATATATTTTAAAATTTATTGACTCACTACATGTTGAATCATATTAGGGTATTTAGAAACATTTAACAGGATTATATTAAAATACTGAGGGAATAATGATGCCACACTATGAGCTCTCAAAAATTTATACATGGTTTTGTCATCTTAAACTCTACAGATGAGGCTCTAATTTCACTTGGATGTACTAAAGACCATTGAGAACAAGATTTTTTTGGCTAAATATACATGTTGAATATATTAAAAATGAAAGAACCTAACTAATAATGTACCAAAACATAGAAAAAATTATAAAACTAGGTCACAACAACACATATTTAAATGAAAAATAGATAATAAATTTCATAATATAATAAAATAAATAAATAAAGGAAAATTTATGTACACAAGTATTATTTATAGTTTAAAATTATTTCAACCTAATAGTGGGAATTTTGTAATAATTTTTATTCATAAAATGGAATATGATTAAAATATAAAAAAATATTTTCAAAAAGTGTTTATACCATACATAATATTTTTTAGAATATATATTGAAACTAGTTTCACCGTATTCATATCAACATTGTGAGTATGACCACCTAGATCTGATTTTCATGAGAATCCCTTCACTAAGATAAATACACCCACTTCTTTATGTCTTCCTTATAATGAAAAATGTAAACATTAATAAACCTTTTGAGATTACTCTTATTTTTCATTCTGAAGAACCAAATATATTCTATTTATTGAAAAACCTATATGGATAAACCTTATGTAACTTCAGAAGATGTTATTACATATCAATAGAGAAAACATTATATATGTAATTTAAATATACAAACTTCCACCTAAGATTAGTCAAGGTATCTTCTGATTGTATCCTTACAGATACATTCATCTATTATTCTAGAAATTATTACAACTAATCCACCACCATCATCAAAATTTGGTTATAAAAATTTGATTATCACTCCTTCTATTAGTCGTAATCACTTAGTGAGAAAATTATTTCACACAGATGAATGAAACAGGCCCAAGCCTCTCTAGTTCAGTAATTATCGATAACATTAGTGTTTAAATATATTTTAAAAACAGTTTGATTGGAAATGGAGTTAGAAAAAATAAGACTATATGTTTTTGGGGAAGGGGGGAGGTAAAATGGGAAGTTCAACTAGGTTTTGGGTACCACAACATACCATGTGTATCAGGACATGTTACACAATGTGTCTCACAAGAGATTGGTCCCACTATTTCGAGCTAAAAGGTTCTCTATTCTTTCTATCAACCTATTATAAAAAAACAACTTTAAAAATGAAATTTTTTCCCTTCATATTCTAATTTAATACCTAAAAGATATGTGGATCTAGATTCTACCCAAGTTAACTAGATATTCATACTCTCATAAGGTTATCCTCTTCCCCAAAGTCCAATTGTTGATCTTATTATTTTTTCATGATCCAAATGGTTCCAAGTGATCGTAAAAGTTTTATTTAATCAGGAAATGGTTAAATATTCCCCTAAAACTTCTATTATTCTATTTTTCTCAATGTGGAATGTCTTTTTTTAGTCAACATACTCCATGTATTTTTGTATCATCAAAAATATTTAATTTTATTTTGGTTTTGTAGATAAAAGAGGTTAGATTTAGTGAGATCAAGGTATTTTCCTTTATTTTTTACATTTATTTAATGTTTTTGATGATACCAAACCAATCCATACTTCTATTTTGGTTTTTGGTGGTCCTAAAATTAGAGTGGTGTCTCGGTCCTTCTCTCTAAACACCAATGATCTATTTAAGCAATCAAATTTTGTAGATATATCCATTCCTTCTATATTATTCATAGATATTATTCTACAAAAAATCCTGGGGTTGAGAGAACAAAACTAAAAATCATAAATTTTAACTAATAAAGGGTTTTATCTAAACCATTTATGGATATATTTTTTTGATGTTTTCCAGGGTTGTATTTATCTTGACACTTTTCCATATAATGGTTTGGGAATATAAATTAGACAATATATTTTGTTGTTTATTTCAAATATTTATATTGTAATTATGGTATAATTCTAATAGTTACTTCGGAATATTGGCAAATTCTATTTTTATTGAAAAAACAAACCTTTGGTGATATTTTTTAATCTTGATTCTTATATTTTTTTGGTTGAATATTTCTTTTCTTTTTTGGGGAATTGGATTTTTTGGGTATACATGAATTGGGATTGGAATGTGTATATAGGTACCCTTGATAATGTATAGTTTGGAGTCTTGGGATGGGAAGACACACTAACTAGGTACACATGGTATAGGCTTGAAATACCCTGTCAAATAATAATTAATAACCTATTACTTATGATTGGTAGTTAGACTAACCACGATATATTTAAACAATAATTTATTTTGAGATGGATTAATAGAATATTGACTTCTTTATACACATCTACCCATATGTGTGCATGAATATGAGTACATTTGTAAGACGCTAAATGTACTGGATAAGCCTCCATAGACCACTAGTATGGGGATCATAGTTTCCCTAAAAAGTAAATCTCTAATCCCAAGAACCCATCTCTAGGTAGGTAATTTGGCTTTGATCTTCTCAATGTAGGGTTTTGTTTCCCTTATTCCATGGTGTATTTTTTATTATCTACGTTATTCTACATGCATACTATTTACAAATTTATATAGATTTGTATTATTGATAGAATACTCTCTATCTTATTAGAGGTTATTTGGGGTGGGGTGGCGACTACCTACTAAGTTTTTATACTAATTCCCCATATAAGTCTCTCTATGGTCCATTCAAAATCTGTTATCCATGATTTAGGTAAATTAGAAGTACCTTTTTGTGGGAGATGTACATACATGTGGATCATGGATCTTAGATGTGTGTGTTTTGGATCCATTAATACATGGACCATCCAAACACATCTGGAATATAACTGTGGACATTTTGTAGTGGGTAGTCGCATAGGAAACTACATTGGGATCTTTAGACCCAATTTCCATCACTTTATATATATATGGTTATTTAGTCATGGTTTTACTTTCATTGTATATGGTTTGATTCTTCTGGGACCTTTTGTGATGTGTGGTGAATTTTATTGACAGTGTGTTGTTCTCTAACTTATTATAAATTTGGAACTACTTTTAAGTGAGAAATTTGATCTCTTTAGTACCATGATAAATCATTATTTAGATATGTAGGCATGAACCTTAAAATTTTGTTACATTAACAAAAAGAGAAAACCACCTCCTGTATTTATATATTTGTCCCCAAGTTCATGTACCAACCTATGACATCTAGGAGGTCGACCTGAGTATTATGATGACACGAAGTGAGTGACGATCGGGTATTCAGGTCATGGAAGTGACAAAAATGAAGCCTTTGATTCATTATAAATTTATCCTTTGGAAAGTCATAAAAGAAAATCATATGGAAGATAATATAAATTTTAACCATTTGACAATCAGATTCTCTATTAATCATTAGTATTGGAAAGATATCATATACCATGCCTTATAGTTTCCCATTAAAAATAATTATGATCTACCTTAGATTGAATCATTTCATAATCTAGGACATATAAATATCATTCAATAAAATATGGACTAATGAAATTTAAATATGAATGAAATTTAGGTAATATCTCAAATAATCTCTTATTTTTACTAAATAATTACTGCCATTGTGAAATTTAACATTATATTTTATCATATACTATAACTTGTGAATCCATATCCACAAATCATTTTAATATCCTCCTAATCAATTTGAGAAATCCCTAATTAAATTCACTCTCTATCACATCATATGAAATACATTTTGAATAATTATACAAATTTTTTTTGGTAAAACACTAAGACACTTTTAGATTATATCATTGATTAAAACTAAATCAAAATTTTTGTAGCCACATTTTGTTATTCCATGGTATTTTTTATGTTTGAGAATAAATATAATGAATTGAATTCATTATAGTAAAAATGCTACCTCTTAAAATGAATCAATTTTACTCAATATATAATGGGATCTAATATAATCTACATCAAGCACATGTATCTCTATAGTAGTGTGCCCCACATATATCATATAAATGTATAAATTTTCATATCACCCCTATTTTTAGGAAAATGAGTAAATTAAAGAAATATTTTTTTTAATCTCATATAATCACTTATAAATTATTGATTCTATGTCTGTATACTAATATTGTATATGATTAAATCATCAATAATTCACAATTATTGATGATGATAATGAATTTCCCTCACATGATAGATAATAATATCATATTTCTTATCTCGGTAAGGTCATATACTTCCTCAATATTTCACAATCAATAGAAAATATTTGATAAGAATAATACATGAAGAAAAAACCCATACCACTTTAGCTCATATTGATAACATAGCCAGTAACATACATAATTGTCCCTATATTAGCTAATCTTTGAGCTTTGCATAATAAATTAATCAAAGTATGAAGGTTTTCATGCTATATATCAGTCCAACCTTGTGTATGGGGAAATAAAAAATTGAACCATGTACCCCTAGTATAACAAACAAATTATTTTAGATAAAATTATTTTAGATAAAATTATTTTATAATATTTGTATATGATATATAAAATTTCTATTGTAAATTAAAATATATTTCCTGGGGTGGGAATATTTTACAAAAATATAATAAATACACTTATAATATGTGGAATTTTATGTGTTTGAATCATTTTCCTAAGAAAATACAATTTTTTTGAAATATTATACAAAGGGGACTATGTGATCATATCATATATATATTAACAATAATTTTGATAGACTCCATTACCTTTATAAATCTCCTTTTCAAAATTTTAATAGAATATGATAAATCATTAACCATGTGTGTTGAATTCATCATCACGTGTTTTTTTATAACACTTTTTTAATAAAAATTTATCTTATCACATAAGACGAATAATATATCTCAACAGATCCTTTAAAAATATCCATTTGATACAGATACATTCCTTTTTATTCAAAAACATCATTCATTAACCCTTTTCGTCAATTGTTTAATGAAAACTAAAATATATATCAATCCATTAATTTATTTTGAAAATGTATATATTTACAACACTTGTAAATAATATATTTTATATTATTATCCCTTAAATTCAAAATAATTCATTTCTATAAAACTAAAACCTGAAATTTATTTTCTATTTGGTATCTCATACTCTCTTAATTATCATCAATAATTCACTTATATGGAAGCATATACATTATGTGAAAAAAACACCTTGAGGTATCAATGACATTTACTGGGTATTGGAAGAAACATATTTTTATTCTCTAAATAAATATTTTTATTTAGATTTAAAATTTTTCTAAATTCCATGGTTAATAAAATATTAGAACCTAGATATGAAAAATATGGTTAATCTATAATGAAAACATTCAAAATATCAGGTGAAATTTTATTGAAACTAATTGAAATTATCAGAACGAATATAACTATGATTCTATAATTAATTCATTTCTTAAACAATCCCTAAATGAATCTATTGATCCAAAAAATTCATTTTCAAGATCATTCACATTGAATATTACTAGAAACTGAAGTTTTTTCTATAACTATGTATCTAATTCTTCTGAATCATTGAGTGAATAATTCCATGTTTCTCATATTCATATAAAATGAATTTTTGAATAACATCAATTATTTGTGACTCATAAATGAATTTATATAACCCATAATTTTTTTCATTCCTATGAACAATTATATTGTTATTCTACTTGACTAATAATTTGATAAATTATGATTTTTATCTAGTAAAATTGATATAAATGAGAATTTTGATGATGAAAATACTATTTATCTACAATAAAATATTTTATTAAATTAATATCATGTCTTATTTTCAATAAATAAAAAAAATTATTGCTCCCTCACTAAAATGAAGACCAAATTATATATTTTATCATTTTTATTAGTTTTCCAAGATATATAGTTCACTAAGAAATGTTTTTTTAGTATTTATCTCACCAATTTTCTATTCTTGGTATACCATCAGGACAACTAAACCATTTATGACTCATAGATAGTTGAGCATTAGCCATTTCCCCAATCGATTATGTTGATAATATCCACTTTATTCCTCTAATAACTTAATTTTATTAGGGTCTTCAAGATAAGTGTGTCCCAAATAAGAAGACATAAATGTGAACCTTATCCTATTAGGGTAACCCATTACTTTCCTTCCATACACAAGTTAATATTTGGACATCTAGCATTGGAATGACCAATGTAATCGGATGATTTATGTATTTATAATGTTCACTTTGGAAGGAATATCATGTTATTTACTTTATATATCCACGCCTATTGTGTTTTGTTTTGAATTCATATTATATTCACCAAATAAATTTGTACCAACTCTATTGATGTGTATGTATTTACAAAGCATATATCTTGTGTTTCTGTCCCAAATTAAAATACAAATATATTTATATAAATCCATATACATACCATTCGTAAGTAATATGAAACCCAATCATGTGAATATGTAGAATCATAATAAAAAAATAACCCACATAAGTTTAATTTGGAAGTGATAGGTATCCAACCCCCATAGTTATTTTCAATTCATAAGCCTCTATTACATGGAGTAGTATGACCCAAAGACTCTCTAACCAAGGATAAATTTCTCAAGATAGGTCTCAATTCCATTCTAAATATGACACTTCGTTTTTATAAACAATAATTATATTTTCTTTTATTCAATATCACAATAGAGTAAAACACCTTTAACATAAACTTTTTTACCTTTAAACATCATTTTATGACCATTGTTAATATATGTAACATTGAAAGTGAAACTTTCTACATCATATTTCATAATTGAATGTTGAAAACCCTTCTCGAAAGATAATTGCAGAGGTATTTTCTTGTTTATTATTTATAAACTTGACATAGAAATCCAACCTTGAAATAGTTTCAATTTTTTTTTACAAAAAAAATGTTAAAGTCATACAATCATCTAAATCCTATAATGTGGTATTTAAAAATTGGTTTTATAAGAAATGATTTAAAAAGCCCATATGGAGGACTTTGTCATTTGAATATAGAAAAAATTAATTATTAAACCACCCAGGAGGTTATTCCTTGACCTTTCTTATAAAATTCACATTTAATATTTATTTTTTTTAAAAATAATATAAAATTAATTAATCCCACATATTAAAAATCAACATAAAAAACCAAAAATATCAAAAAAATAACAAAATCATGGTAAGAGTAACAAAAATCATTGAAAACATTTATAGTAAATGTTATGGAAATACAACTATATGAAACTAAATATCAAAATTATTCAAACATAGTAAATATTTTGATAATAAAATTTTAAGGGGTTTGAATTCATTGGATGTATAAAAAGAAACATCAGTAAAAAACTACAAAATAATTTCTTATGAATTTTAAAAACATTGTATTTGTTTAAATTATATATATTAGAATGAAACTTAACTTTTTTTTAAAAAAAATATATTATATAAATTATTTTATCATAAATGAATCATAAAACGTAATATTGACATTCATAATTCCATTATTGTTTATGAAACCATGTTTATGAAACAATGTTTTGAAAGTAAAAATAATTGATATATAATAAAGAACAATTATTCAATGATATAAATGACATATACATTAACTTTCACATATGAAAATTTTAATTGTTCCAATTTTTAATAGAAATATAAGTTGAAATCAATCCATAACTAGTTGTAATTACAAATAATCATCATAAAAACTAATGTAAAATGGAAAATTTTAGATTAATGACCTAATATAATGGAATTAATCTTAAATAATTAAGAATGATCTAAATATTATACAAACACAAACCAATAATGAGTATAAAAATATTATTTTATTATTTGGTGAAGAGTAAAAATAACATACACTTTACCCTAAAATATAAAATTTTCATTATTTGTAATAGTATCATTAATAGTGGTTCATATCTATATCTTTTTTCTTTCCCATACAATAATCAAAAAAACCAACATATGAAATTTTCTATTTTGTTAATATTTTAGATATATATTCAATTATACATTATTTGTTAAAATAATTAACCTTTGTTGAAATTTATTCTTGTTTGATAAAAAATAAAATTAATTGAAACCATAATGAATGAAAATACAAGGGAGATAACGGCTAATAAATGTAATTAATTAAGTTAATATACAAAATATTTACTTTTAAAAATAAATTAATAAATAAAATTTACTTATATGGAAAACAACTGAAACACGAGTGCATTAAATTGATCACCTATTACAATATCCATTATGTAAATTAAAAAATATAATGTATAATACCTTCCATATATATCATCACTCATAAAAATTTAAAAAAAATTAATATAGGGAAAACATATGATAAGTTTCTTACCCAATCAACTTCCTGAGGAATATCTAATGGTTTTAGAACCCAAAATATTCCTTTCCTTTATAGAAATTCCATTAATTTGAAATAATCTTATATAAAGTCAGTGTAATAAAATAATATAAGTAATTATAAATTTAATGATAAACTAAAAATAGAATAAAAACTCATCCCTCATATGTTATACGATGTCAAATATTATCTTGTAGTATAAAAAATGATTAATACTCTTTCCAAATATTTCAACTCCTCAGTTGGAAGTGGCACTATAGTAATTTTACCAATAACATCATGTAACTATACTATTTACTAATATAAATTCATATGTTAATTATTTCCATAATCCCCTAGAGGATATACAACTACGTATACAGAATATTTACATGTGGATCCCCAAAATGAAACTCATATTAAACAGTCAGGGATGAATATGAGGGGTTGGATCTGGGTGTGAAGGTTTCACTGGTTGTGCTTGTATAATTACTTTTACAATAATATCTAATACAAATTATTTAATCTTATTTTCTATAATTTCATTAATGTATTGGAGATTAAACATATAATAAACTATTGATTTTATATATTCTTCCTCCCCTCGATGTTACACTAAGGGCACATAAAAAAATAATTTTTAAATATAATACCCTCCATATACCCTCTGATGTGGCTAGGGTGTTACTGAGATCATAAATATGTTCTAAAAATATACTTCCTACTCTCAGGTATAAAGGTCCTCTATATCATTCTATCTTGAAATGTCTCATGATTTAAAATTTGGGAATGTAATATTATTCAAGAAAATTTACAAAATAAAAATATTTATGGAAAGTAATAATTATCTACATACATTTTTATCAGTTACTTCCTTCGATAGATTAGTAATATACTGTACCTTTTTTCTTTCTCACCCTTTTCAATATTTCATGATAAGTAAAATGAGATATTGGGTTAATAGTAACCTCTTCTTATCCACTATGTTACATGACTCTTAATTCAAAAAAAATACAGCTAACTTTTGTTTACGTAATAATTGATATCCATCATATGATAGTGTATGAGGGTATAAATTGTGATATTGTATCTCTCGGTGAGTTTATTATAGGATTGATACATAATAAAAAATAAATAATTTATAAATTAATGAAAATAAATTAAACATGTTTATTTTAAAAATAAGAAAACATTCCAAAAATGTTTCCTCCTTCTAACTAGAGAAAAAATTATTCTATGTCTTCTAATATATAAACTCATACTGAAGGCATAGATCAAGTGAATTTTGCACACAAAATATTAAATGAAGTCAACATTGTCTTAAAATCCCTCCTTCTTTTTTCCATACAAGATAGATGAAAATTTTAATTCCTTTTTTCTCTTGAAATTAAAATGGAATATGTAAAGAAATAAATAAAATATAAAAAATTTATTAATATTTAAAACAGTGGAAAATTAAATAAATTATTTTATATATTTTACAATAGGTACTCCCATAAAATTTCTTTTTATGACTGGTTGACTCACCCTTAATTTGGGTTTAATATATTTATCATACAATGACTTTGTATAGCTAGGTATGTCCTAAAATATGTGGAATTTGGTAAATAAGGGAATTCATTACCAAAAAAATTAATTATCAACCTTTACTCTCCACATGTGAGTGAATGTTTTTGTAAATATGTAATCACGTGAAAACTAACTATATTTAACATCCAATATTGAGAATAATATGAGCTACAAATAATTCTAAGAAATATAATTATGATTTCATTAAAAAAATTAATTACTATAGATATATATTTAAATGAATAATCATATATACCTTACTTCCCAAACTCAGTGTCTTTTATTTGGAAAGATGTATTCTACCTAAATAAAATTATATCTACATGTATTTAATTAAAATAAAATAAATATAGTAAATAAAAAAATTGTTTTTCATAATAGAAAAGGAAAAACTGAATTCCAAATTTTTAAACAAACATATATGCAAATAAAACTTGTGTATATTAAAAGTAACAACTAAGAAATTACCAAAATGATTATCTTCCAAATATGTTTAATTTTATTTAAGTTTATTTTTTAAAAAATAATGATATTTTATAAATAAAATTGAAAATTATCCTAATAGGAATAAAATAATACACCTTTTATTGAATAAAATCATTTACCTGCAAATTATGTATATAATGAATCTTGTCAAAACAAAATGAATAAGTAAAAATTTTCAACCAAAAAATTGATATCTTAAATTTTTTAAATTTGTAAATTATTAAAAAATTAATGAATTATAAAAATCGGTATATTTAAATATCAAAGATAAAGTATAATATTTTTATGTATACCAGTATCAAGAAAAATAGATTACCTGATTCATTAGTAGAATGATGTAGTGTATCCCCACATCCCTTCTATGTGATATTTTCTTGTTGCATAGATGATGTCCACATCATGACTATTTTTATCATGAGGTTATCATGTAATAGATGGATAAATTTTGGATATTCCATCAACAACATCAATATTCTAATAATCCTAAAGAATTTTTTCCCTAAAAAAACAACCGACCATTGATCATTTGATTGGTCAATAATAAGAATGTTTTTTTTCACGTTTCTCAGGGGTAAGTGGTTCCTTTATGAAACTAAATAATTTAAAACCAATAATTTTAAATAATTACTCATAAAGTTTCAAACCAATTTTACTAACATCCCAAATACACATAAATACAGGTACTAAAAATTTAGTGTAATAAATATCCCATATAACTTCAATAACTCAAAAATATAATGTTGATTTAGAAATTGGGTATTAATATTTGGGTGTCAATAAATATATTTGTTGAGAAATATACATTAATATATAATTTTTAATAGTACTCTTGTTTTCTTGTTTTTTTATATAAAATAAGTAACCATTAATATCCAACCCAGACCCCATAACTACATTAACACTTGATCACCATGCTCACTATTTTAATATTTATAGTCTCGATCAATCATTATTGATCTTCTCCTAAAACCAAAAAATAAATATATTTTTATGTTAATTAATCAATAAATTTTTAGTTCTTCTAGGATATCATATCATTGATCAAACAATATGTGATGACATATATTTTTAAAAATCAACAATCTTGTTCAAAATATAAAAATTCATCATCATAACTTCATCACATGGAATTATCATTACCTTTAAGCCACCAATCCTTTTACCTTCACTATCAACTATAAAATATTGATATATAGGGAGGCCAATGTGATCTAATTAAAATAAATAATCATTACATAATTCCATTAAATCTTCGGTTGTATATTTTGGAATAGTAGAAGCCTCCGGTTAATATAGATTCTTAAAACATCCCTTCAAAATATTTATATATCTTTCAAAAGGATATATTCAACGTAAATAAATAGGCCCATAGATTCTTATCTCTCACCCCTAATGAATCAGAAGACGAACCATTATATCAAAAATTATTGTGGAAAATATATTTCTAGTGAAATATTTATGAGGAACACTTCATTTTTCGACACATATATCAAATATGGGTCTATTAATTTTCATTAAATAAAAGTAAAAAAAGTAAAAAAATGATTTTAGACTTTATGATAGTTATCAAAAATATTCCATACAATGAAAGTAGTATCAACTACCAAAATACATGACGGTAATGATAGTTCATACATACTAACTTTAAATCCTTCAATGACAACAAATTTCACAAATTGAAAGAAAGCCCACTATGCACTTTAATATCATGAAATCAATGATAAATATTTATCTTCTCAATCATGCTTAATGAGTTTCATGATAGAGTAAAATATGTTCTATTTCCATTCATTGTATTATATAATTCAAAAAGTGTCTCAAAGGATATTAATCCTAATATTTCTTATAATCCATCTTTTTTATTTGCATTTATTTCTAACAATTTTTCATTTAAACTATCATAAAATATTTTCTTGATATGGATAATGTCAACATTATGCTTTATATCAAAAAAAAAATTAATATGGTAACCAAAATAAAATTTATAATTTCATCTATATAGTCGGTTAATTACTAAAACTTCCTCAAGTTGTAATATTAAATAGCTAATAATGGTTTTTGGGTAGAATCATACAATTTTAAACAATTAAATTTCATTTTTAATCTTTGATAAAGATGATCCATTTGAAAAAAAATCTCTAATTTTATATATACACTATTTTATTCCTCCATTCTGAAAATTATTTTAATAATTTCCCTTTTGCAAATTGGACAAGATTTATTCCCTTTAAAACTATATCCATAAAAATTTCCTTATAAAGGAAAGTCATTTACAGTGAACATTATCATAGAACGCAAAAGAAAGTACTCTTTCTTGAGTTCATAAAATACTATAACACATTTATAACATTGAAATTTAAAATCATCAATCAATGGTGATAGATAAACATCAATATCATTTCATGGCTATTTTGGTTTTGAAGTCATCAATCTCATCAACACATACTTTGTCTTCAATGATATTTGTGTGGATAAGTTGTAGAAAATAGAAGAAATAAGTCATAAACTATATTAGGGGACAATACTATGATAAATATTCATTCAATTTGTAACACCCTAATATTTTTTTTAAATATTTATCTTTAAATAATTTTATTTATTCGATAACTTAAATTACAAGAAACACCAAGTTTAAATGAAATGTGATTTATTATTAAAATATTATTATTTATAATAAATATAACATAGATGGTAAGTTAGTGGCTATGAATAATATTAGATACTTTATGAAATATATATAAATTCATTACAAAATATAAATTTGTTGATAAATGATTCGAAATTAAGCACTCAATTTTTAGTGATGTTATTTTATTCCTAAAAAATATATTTTCGTTATATAATAAATTTATAGCATTTTGTGAGAAAATATTATGATTAATTTCAGGAAATCATGGAAATTTTATATTTTAAAAATAACCTAGTTTTTAAAATCAATACAAAAAAATACCATAGGATTAATTTGTGTTAATTTTCTTAAAAAATCGATTTCTCAGTTAATAGTAAAAAATATTGATTTTTTAAATTGTATTTTGGTTTCTAGAATGTAAAAAGATCCATTCTAAATTGGGTAAAAATTAAAATTAGTTATATTTTATTTTAAATAACCAAATTCTATTCATATTAATAAATATTATATTTGAATTTATGTTACAAATATTTTTTATATGTAAAAAGGCAGTTTGGAAAAATTTGATTTTCGTTACATTTTACGAATTTATATTAAAATATATTCTAGACACTTATAGGAATTAAAAATTAGGAAAATTAATTTATTTGTGGGTTTATAAAGTAACTTTAATTTAATGTTTTTTTTTGAAATATTTATGAAGAAGTTATATTTCAGTGAATAGTAAAAAATACAGTTTTAATGAAATAGGGTATATTTTATGATATCACTAATACAAAAAAATAATGTAAAAAATTCTGAAAATTATTGAATGAATAAAGTGTGATAAAATTTTGAAAATATATTAAAAATGTTAATTCAAAAAATGTAAATTATTACTTCTTCCCTGATAAATAACAAAATCATTTTCAGTTTTGATGCATAGCTTCTTCAACACTATAAAAGTAAAATTTGGTTCCATGAAGATAATATTTGATATGTAATATTTCCTTTCATTAATTTATATTAATTATTAATTATAATAGACTATTTTTTGGTTAAACAAGGATGTGGGAGTTATATAGTAGTTGGATTATAAATATTCTTGTGCAATGCTTATTAAAGGTCTGAAATGTCAAAATAATATATTTAATAAATTTTTATGACATAGATATGAGATAAAATAAAAAAATAATGAATATAAACTAATATTTTTAGAAGAATAATCTTAATTTCTAGATATTAATTTGATTATAATATTTAGATGTTAAATAAATACCCTAAATGTATGCACAACACCAATGTAGTATTTATTTGATTAATTCAAAAATAAAATAAATGATTTTAAAAATACTAAAACTAAAATAATTTATAATAAATATTTCTTAAAAAAATAAACATCTATACGAAATTTTAGGGATTTTTTGAAGTATTATATTCTAAATTACCGTTTTTATTGAGGTATTTAGATTCAAATTTATTGAATAGTGTCAAAATTAATAATCAAGATATTTTATCAAAGAAAATTGCATATTAAATTATTTAAAAATGATAAAATTCGCAAATAAGTCATTTTGTATTTGAAATGGTATTAAATGTCATAAATTCTCCATTTATGAGAAATTTTTAACCTTTTTTGTAAAAATTACAACATGTTAATATTGAAAATCTCATTATGTTAGTTAACATTAAAATTGGTTAGCAAAGGGTTAATCAAAATGTTGAGGATTAAAATTAAGCCAAAACCTATATAAATTATATTTTTTGACTTGATTAAAACCTTGTCCAACATTTTATTTGAATATCTACCCATTTCAGGGAAATATTCTTCATAATTAATTTATTATAACTTAGTTATTTGAAAAATTCC
Organism: Viscum album; assembly: GCA_963277665.1. Classification (NCBI taxonomy): domain Eukaryota; kingdom Viridiplantae; phylum Streptophyta; class Magnoliopsida; order Santalales; family Viscaceae; genus Viscum; species Viscum album. The sequence continues at coordinate 2,009,211,093 of OY728141.1, read as the reverse complement.
AAATGTTCCCATCACCTTAATTATATAATAGATCCTACTCTCACACCTATTTACTACAAATATAGCCATTTATATTGAAAAACATATTCCAAATTATCTTATTAACTTCTCTGTTAAAATTATATAGATTCTAGTATTACTTAAATTTGTACCCTAGATCCCTATAGTAGAGATATAAGAAAGTTGTTTCGAAGAAGATATAATCACCTAACCCGGTCCCTTTATTTTATAATAATCTTTACCTACTCAAAATATATGTTATTTATCATAAAATAAAAAATTATGTATAAAAAATATAATTAAATTTTATTATGATAATAAAAAAACCATTATAAATCATATTTCCAATCAAGTGGGAAGTGAATGTATCACTCATGGGTACGTATAACTTATAATCTCCACATAGCAATACAATTCTTTTTTCATCTCAATCTATTATGGATGGGTAATATAAAAATACTAATCATTATATATGATATCATTTAAATAATCCTAATTCTATAATTATAATATCTCACCTACCTACTTTCCATTCAATCATTGGGAAATAGTAATGTTGTTCGTGCGTACCTGTGGACTTCCACCTCCCTGAAGTGATATGATTCATTTTTCATTTATGTTTTACATAGATATTTGTGAGGATAAATTTGATGAATATATAAATTATATATTTTATATAATAATGATATATTAATATTTAATTAATATTTATCTCTATTTTCTTCCATCCATCAAAAAATGGAAACAACATTCCAGCATACGTAAGATATACCATCTCCATGAATAGTGTACTTCATTTTTCCACATATAGATTTTATGGATGAATCTAATTAAGAATATAATAGATATATATTATATTTAAATAATTAATAATATTTTTTATATTATTTAACTTAGATTAATATACAAGTATCAGAACTACTAAGCTGAAATACTAATGATAATTGATATAGTTAACAGTAAGAAATAATAAATTTCATAATATATTTTTGATAAAATATAGTGTTGAAATGTTATAAAGGGATATTTTATTTTATTTTTTTCTTAAAAATGAATTATTTATGTAATGAAAATAAATTTGAAAATATTTCATAGAAGTTTAGAGTTCTTTCAAATCAAAGAGAACTCAAGTTAATAGATTTTATACTCACTTTAATTTATATGGGAACATGGCTTATACACCCTTTGTTTCTTTTGTGTATTTTATATACTAACCATGATTGTATTTTATGATAAATATCATGAAAATTATGTAATATACATGAAAATATAATGTTATTTCTATCATGTGTCTTTTGATTCAAAAGTTACCAAATTGTTAAGGGATTTAAGTCACAATCTCATTGTTTATGACGATTGATAATGACTATGCCTCTAATGATGAAATATTGTGATCTACCAATAATTATAATCATAAATATTATTATCATATATTTATTTATTGAAATTATAGGTTTTTTTTCTCTTTATGTATTCATAATACAAAAAATATGATTTAATGGAAATTCTCTTTAATTTCTCACTTCAGTCAAAAAATCATTTTCTTCCATATCCATTATTTATAACAATGTTTTATAAATGGTTTTAAAAATTATCCTATAAATTTTTCAACTCATTTTTACCCATTTTTAACATTAAATAAAATTTGTTGAAATTAATCATCTTTTTGTTTTCCAAACTAGGTACTTTTTTTACTTTTCTTTAAAAAGTATGGAAGGATATTTTTAAGTTATATGGAATTATCAGTTTTAACATAGTCATGAATTCTTTTTTTAAAGCATCATTTAAAATTTTATAATTTTAATTTTAAAGATAATTTTTTCCCCCACTTTTGGTATGTTTTTACTAATTTATTAGAAAATGGATTTTTTTTATTTTCCACAACAATGTTTTAACGATATTTTAATGGTATTTTTATTTATAAAATAAAATGAACCTTTATTTCACTTATACATTACAAAGGATATAATCCAATGAAACCATAATTATTCATTCTTTATATGGTTCAATTTTAGGGTGAAATGATTAAATTTTTATAAAAAATATATCTTTTGCAAGGGTATTGATATAATGAAATGTTTACTAAACACATTTATTCTCATGGGTACTAATATGATGAATGCTTTATAATATTTGGTCACAAATATATGTGACTTTCATTTTTTAATGGTTGGGATCTATATATACCTCTAATTCATTGGGTAAGTATTTATATCTCTTACTATAAAAAAGGATATAATGGGAAGTGAAATCATTTCAATTATTGATTATATCCACTTTGATAGTATTGGGAGTAAACATTGACTAATAATATAGTTTAGGGAGTGAACATATTCCAATATGAAAATGTTGGTAATAAATGTTGAATGCTAAGAAAATTATTTTATATGATTATTTATATGAAAATTATAAATGTCTTATGTATATGTTAAGCATTCAGGGGTCGTGTTATTTGTTTCCATTATGATTAATGTCTTATCAAATACCGAGATTTATTCAATGAATTATGATTATGATCATTTATATGCATGGATTGGGTTTAAATGTTAATATCATGTTCTTATACCCTTATTCTCATTTTATGCTTATGTGATCATTGTTATATCTATTATTTAACCTTTAAGATCATATAATCTCACCCTTTTCTTATGTATCATTTCACAGGTTATGAAAAAAATTATAAAAAATTACATTCCAAAGAAGGGTTCTAGTTATAATGAAATAAGTGGGAGATTATATAGACAATTTATGAAATAGTTATTTATGATTCTGTGTTTCCAAATATTCTAGACCTAAATGGTTATGGAATGGTTTGAATTTTTTATGTAATGAATATTCATTTATTAAGATGTAATATCTATATATGATGATTCTGGGTATCTATAGTGTATATTTGTTAAACATTAGAAACTAGGATGAGAAAACATTATTAAGAGCCCTAATGATAAGTATAATTATAAGATAAAATCATAATGTTTTGGTAATGATCATGAATTTATTATGTTAATCTTATGGTTTCATAAATTAACATTTCATGATTTAGACATCCTTTAAATGAATTTTATTTATTATTTAGTTACCTACCAGGACTATTGTTTCACACACTATGATTTTTGGTTTTAGTCAATGGTTGGAACTAGAAGGAATCTCGTTAATGTTTAACATGATATTCAATGAAATGGATTTCTACATGATTTTTCAATTGAAATAAGATATAGAATGTGAAAACTTAAGATTAGTTATAATCATATATCACATTATACAATTAATAATCTAAAATTTAGCAACTACATTTACTAAACTAATAATAGAAAGATGGATTTTCATAAAAGAAAACAGATAAAAGAAGATTCAACTTTCAACATGTAAAGAATGTGGTAATAATCACTAAAAATTAATTTTTCAATGGAATGGGGTGATGATTATAATGTATAAAATATAGGGAAAATCATGTAATTTCTAAGGGAAAATGAATTTTTTGGTTAACACTTTGTATTAGAATAATGTTCTCTGCATGGTATCTCTAGTTGTTGAATGATTTAAATCTGAAATATCTGAGAATTTTGAAAATCTATGTCCTAGGGGATAGATCTATAAGACAATTTTTAATGTTATAAGATTAGTGGTTTTATTGAAGATGGAAGAGAGACTAAAAATGAAATATGAAAGGTATGTTCTGTTTTAATACAATTTCTTATTATAACTATATTAAGCATGATTAAATTGATGTTTATAAATCTCAATACATTTTTCATATTTCATATTGTAGGAAAAATGTATTTGGGAGAAATATGATGAATCCATGTTAATGGATTAATAAAGAAGTGGGATGATTAATTTTTTTCTGAATTTGTATTCAATAATTATGTTATATAAGTATTATACTAAATAAATTCTATTTATAAAATAAAGAAATATTTAATGACTTTTCCTCTATAGATTTTCATTAATTATTTAAAATCATATTTTCACTCGTACTTGTAACCATGAAATGTGATTTAGTAGTAAGGTTATATTATTGGAGAACACATAGTTAAGGGGAAGATAAATATGATTCTAATTTTGAGTTAATATTGTGTTTTTAGATAAAGATATGAATGACATTGATAGTATTTTTAACATGAAAAATGGTTATTAATTTGGTAACAAAGTGATTTAGGTCATATTTTATGATGTTTGTTAAATATTTGGATTTATATAATATATTAAATAGTCTATGACCTTATTTTTGGAATAAGTATTGTGTTAATTTTTGGAATCATATTTGTTTACATGTAAGGATAACATTAAATGTTATATATACCATCATGGGTTTGTAAGAATAAGTTTGATTGTATGTTCAATGGAATCAACAACCCCATTTCAATGTTTTATGTGATGATATTTTTATAATATATTGATTTTTTAAATCTGTTTGGAGTTTATATATGATTTTATGATAACTCAATTATAGACTACAGGATAGTGGAATATGTATAATCTTGATGGTTGAAAAGTGATTCATTGAAAATGTGATATTCTTAAGGATAATTATAGTATTGTTAAGGAATACCTTTTATGTTATTATCTATTTATGATTCATGATTTTTGGTGAATCACTGTATTAAAATATTATCTAGTAATTTATCATGGTGATTAATGATATTTGGGAGTTTTTCCACGGGGTTGATATATATGTCACCCTTATGTTTAATAATAGATTAAAAATGAAATAATATTTTTGAAGAAAATTAAATTTTGTTTTTAAATAGGGATGTTTAAGGGTATTTAATAGACTTTGAGTTTAAAACATTATTTAATTTTGATTTTATTGAGGTAATTTGGGATGTATAGTTTTTTATTTATATGATCTAAGTGGAACTATTGTTGTTATTATAGAAACTTTAATAGTAAAATGTATTATTACAAGGTTTATCTATTATTATAATTATCTTATTATAACCATTTTTTTTTTGGTTCATTCCTAATGGTAAGAGTACTATAATTATATAATAATTAGAACCATTTAAAGATTATTTAACAACTTATGAAATAAAAAAATCATATTGAATACTCATCTTTTTGAGAAATATATGCGATTGGGGTGGTAATTAATTAATAGATGAAATTATGATTTTCATGTAGGCATATTTCTATAGGTCTATAGTCTAGTTTATAAATTCATTCCCAAGATTTAGGAAAATTATTTTTTAAAAAAAGTTAATAAACCCTTCAATTTTGAAGAATTGATGGTCTTTTAACTCCTTCTTAATTCATGGTTTTTTGTTATTAACTTTCCCCGGAAAATATTCTCTAAGATTATATTTTTTTCATTGGGAATTAGTTTTCTCTTCAATTTATATATTTTCACTTCCCACCATGCTCACTGATTTGGAATCACATTTTTTTGGAAATTTTAATACTTCTCATTCCCCCTTTTTTGGGGAGGTTTTATTAATCCTTTTTAGTGTGTGGGATTCCATAAAAAATATCAAATAGCAAACCATTTATTAATGAGATAAAGTCTAAATTTTGAGGGAAAATTTTATTAAAGGGAGTGGGATGTAACATGATCATATTTTAGAAAATAATTATGTTTACAAAATTTTATATCATTGATAATTTATTCTACACACAACATGGAGATTAATAGAACTATGATATAATGTAAAAATATTATTACTAATGAAGATTAAAACATAGTTAGTAAATTTATAGCTAATACTAGGATTAAATTAATTTTAATATATATATACCATACTCAATATAAATATATCAAGAAATTCATATTAATTATACATTACATTTCTAGAAAATTAATTTTATTCATCTCAAGAAACTATTTATTTTTATAAGAAAATATTATGATTAATTTTTGGAACTTTTTGGAATTTTATTTTACAAAAATTAACATAATTTTTGAAATCATCATAATAAAATTAACTTTTCAAGAATTTTTGATAAGTTTTTTAATAGATTTATTTTCCAATGTATAGTAAAAATGCTAATTTTTAATGAAATTTGTATTTCTATTTTGAGGAATTTAGTAAGTCCCATTTAAAAATGGATTCCAATTAAAATTAGTAATATTGTATTTAAAATAATCCAATTAAGTTCATTGGAATAAATTCTATGTTTGAATTTAGGATGCAAACATTTTTTATATATAGATGGGATTTTTAGAAATTGACATTATCATTCCATTTTACACAATTATATTCCAATTAATTTATTCCACTTATAAAAACTGGATATGATGAAATAAAATTTATTTTTTTCCCAGAAATTTGAATTTTTTTGAGGATTTTTTTGACATTTTTATGAAGAACTTACTTTTTATTTAATAGAAAAGAAATGTAGTTTTTTTGATATATAATACATTTTATGATATCACCATAACATAAAAACATTTTTAAAAAGTTATAAATCCTATGTGATGACTCGGGTTTTATAAAATAACGTCAATATCAATCATATGTAACTCAAAAAATATAAATTATAATTTATTTCATGAGGAATGTAAAAATCATTTTTTGTACCGATACAGAGCAGGCATGACATTATAAAAGTCAATTTGGTTCCTAAAAGATAATATTTGAGATAGAATAATATATTTAATTTTTTTTATAAATAAATAATTATTATAAATGTTTTTTATGGTCAAACACAAATTTTAGAGTCATGTAAGAATTGGATTGTCCAAATGTGTTTGCAATCCTTACACAATTCCATTAAAGTAAAAATATCATATGGAATAAGTGTTCCTCATATATACATGAGTTAAAATTAATAATAAAATTATTCTCATGATTTTAATTTAAAAATTATTTTTATGTATAAAATAAAAACCTTAAATTCTTATACAATAACAACATGACATTTATTTAGTTAATATGTAATTTAAATAAATGATACTAAAAATAATATAATTAATATAATTTCAAATGATTAATGATTCCTACTAAATTTATAGATATATATATATGTAATTAAAAGTAAGTAATGAAATATTATATTTGAAATATCCTTTTATATGATGTATTTAAATTTAAGTTAAATAAATACTTACGAATTTGATAATAATGATATTCTTTCGAAATAATATTTTATGAAATTATTTAAAAATCATGAAAAACAATTAAATAAGACACTCTAGATATTATATGATCTTAATATTAAAATAAACTCCATTTAATTTCCAATTTCCACATTATAAGTAAATATTATGACCATTTAATGTGAAAAAGGTATTAAATTTATTAAAATTTAAATAGGTTAAATAAGGGTTAATCAAAATGATAAGTCTAAAAATTACACCATGATTTGTATAAATTCTATTTTTTATTTGATTAATACCATATCCTACCATATATTTGAATTCATAGAAATTGTTAGGCATTTATATAGATAATTAACTTATTATAGTTTAATCCTTTGAGAAATTCCAAAACAGTTTCTCACCTCTATTATAAAAGGGAACATCCTACATCACTTAATTAAACCACATTAAGCCTTATAAATCAAAAAAAAACTATAATAATTAACAATATAAAATTATATATCCAAATTATATAGTTTATATTCTTCCCAAAATACCAACCATAATTCCCTCTAGAGGATATGTAAATGAGTCGTTTCAAATAAGGGTAATCACCTTACATGATCCCATTTTATTATCCTCTTATTTACCTATAATAAATATATGTATTTATTATAAAATAATAACTTCTATTTCCTAAATATGATTAAATGTTATTATTATTATGGTAAAACCATAATACACACAATTTTCCCATCAATTGAGAAGTGAAAGTATCGCTCATGCGTATATAGGGATTATCGTCTCTACATAGAGATACAATTAATTTTTCATCAAAATGCTTTATAGATTGGTATTGTGTCATATATTATATTTATGACATAATTATAAATCTATAATAATAATATCACAACTACCCACTTACCACCCAATCCTTGAAAATATTATAATCATGTTCTTGCATATGTGTGGACTACCACATCCATGAAGTGAAGTGATTTGTTTTCCATTTATATTTTCATTTGATTGTAATGATGAGTAATTTGATTAATATATATGACATAATAATGACCTTTTAATGGTGAATTAATATTTATCTTTATTTTATTCCTTCTATAGACCAATTAAAACAATTTTCATGCATGCATACGACCTATCATCTCCATTAATGGTATAATTCAATTTTCTGTCTATAAATTTTATGGATGACTATAAATATGTATGTTATTAATATATATTATATTTATATCAATATTAATGTTATTTAAATGAATAATACATGATAAATTTACTAGTAATTGAGCTCTATAACTAAATTACTCATGATATATAAACCAATCAACACCTATAAATTAAGATTTTAATAATGAAATATTCATAAAATAGATTTTTAAAATGTTTTAAAGGGATTATATAGAATAATATAAGTAATAAAATGAATTTTTATTGAATTACAATAAATTTAAATTTATTGTACATGAGTTTATAGTGATTTTGAAGCAAGGTGAACTTAAGAAAATAGATTTTAACCTCAATTTTATTTCTATGGGACACATACCTTATAAACCACTTGTTTATTTTGAGTTGTCAAAATAATACCCATGAATTTATTTTATGACTATCACTTGGAAAATTAGAAGATATACATATCCATGTAAGGGTATTTATTTCTTATGGCTTTTTATTTAAAATGTAACTCAATTATAATGTATTTATGTCACAATATCATTATTTATCGGGATTGATTATTCATAAGCCTCCATGATGAAATATTATGATATACATTTCAATATACTCTTAAATAATATTCTCCTTTAGTTATTTTAAAAAAAATTATTTTTTCAATTCATTTTCCTCATGTTGTATTGTCAATATACTGAAGATATGTTTTAATAAAAATCAACTTTAGTCCTCCCTTTGATAGAAAACCAATTTTATTCCATATCAATGTTTTCTAAAAAAATTTATGATGTTTTTTAATATTATATTTTAATATTTTAAATTTTTTATTACCCTCATTTTAATTTTTCTAAAATAGTTTGAATGAAATTTTCTTTTTGTTTCCTAAAAAGTTTATATTGCTAAATTTCCAAAAATAAAGTATAGATGGGATGGTTTTATAATTATACACATTGATATGTATTTTCCTCCACCATCACCAATTTTTTATTTGACGATTGGTTTATTTTTTTAAAATGTTATTATCAACAAAAATGTTTCCCTTTACATTTTTTCAGTTTTTAACATGTTGTTTCAAAATGAATGTTTATTTTCCTCAAGAATATTCTAATGGTATTTGTATTCATAAAATTCAAAATACAGTAATATTAGATATACATTAATGAGGGTATGATGAAATTTTACCTTCCTTTTTCCCAATTGGTGTTTAATGTTTATTATTAAATATTGAAATGTTTTTGAAATCCATTTATTTTATATGGTTTATACAATGATGAAATTTCTATGAAACCCATTGTAATTCTCATGTTCAGATATGATGAATTCTTTGTGATATTCTATAACATATATTTATGATTTAAATTATGTTAATTGTTATACCTATATCACAATCAAATGAATAGGGTAATGATTTATATATCATTAGATAAATTGTATTTTAATGGAGAGTGAACTCAGTTCTGTAATAGACTATGTAAACTATGATATTCATAATAATTAACATTTAATTATTTGATTTTTTGGGGAGTAAACCATGGATACAAATAAAATGATTTTTTATGATTATGCGTAGTCTAAAAATCATTTTCATAATCATACAATAATTATTTATGGTGTATATTATTTTATTTTCTAATGGTTCATGTAATATGAACTACCAATATTTATTCCATGACTTAATATTAAGATATTTCATATGTAGGGTATGGATTTTAATTTTACATATCATGTTCTTATACGCTTATACTCGTGTTAATCATATATAATCATTGATATCTCCTTTATTTACCCATAATGTGCATATGAGCTCACCCATGTCTAATGTTTCCATTCCCATGTTATTATGAATGGTATTTTGTAGGATATGCCAATAAAGGGTGTTATTCAAGAAGAAATATGTCAGAGAAGATATGTATATTTTATGAATTTTTTTTTATATTTCCATATTTCTAAAGATGAGGAAATAAATTATTATGGAAATGATTTAAATGTTATGTAATGTATAATTTTCTATAAAGATGGAATATCTATGCATGAAAATTCTGATTCAATATGCCATATGTGTATAAACCAATTATATGATTTCTAACTCCATTTCAAAAATAAGAAATTTATGACCAAATCATTCCATTATGGTGAATTAGCGAGACAGTTTAGGTTTCCACAAGAGATATACACATCTATATTCCATTTTAGCCTCTTTAAATCATTTTAACTGATACATATATGCTTCAAACATGTAATTATTGGAAGATACTAGATTTTTTTAGTGGGAGGCTTGAATCATATTCTGAATAATAAATCAAAATTATATTTTTTTCATCAATTTTATATAATGATGTACCACATTTTGGAAATTCTTTTAAACTTTCACATTCCACCCGAAACAGGACACAATCATTAATGTAATCATGATTCATTCTATACACTAGTCCAATTGGAACTAATAGTTTTTTCCTCGTAATTGAAATCTAAATATCATTACCTTATGGAATTATGCCGGGAAAATTTTTAAGAAATTAATGAGAACCCTTATCAATTAAACCATGTATTTCTCTTAAGATATCTTGTTGAAGAACTACTAGTAAGACTTTAAGTTTTTTGCAACCTGAGAATAGTTGTTTCTCAACATCTCCATACAATTTTTTGATGATTTTTTTCAATGTTTTGAAAACCTAAATCATGAAATAAATATGTAAGGTCATTTTATGTCTTATTCTGAAAATCATCTTCATTATTAGATCTTAACATTGTTTGTATTTCACCATGTTAGATCCAAAATTTATAACTATAAATAAAAACATTAAAAACTATGTAGTCTTCAATTTTTATGTATTGTAATTTACTCATATAAAAATATTTCACACATGGATAGAAAATTGCAACATCTTTTAATATTTTGTTGGAAAAATTCCAAGAAATGTCAACTTCTTTCTCGTATTCATCAATTTTAATTCAGGAATTTATCCAATTATAATCAATTAATTACCTAAATAAATTCAAAAAATAATGGATGAATATATAAATACATATTAAAATTTAAACATAAATATAAAAAATCAAATTAAAACCTATAAGAATATATAAAAAACAAATAATTTAACCATGAATAAATTTTTAACATATAATTTTTATCTTAATAATTTATAGAAATGAAAAATACGTTCTAACAAATAAAATTAATCTAAATTAATTATAAAGACAAAAAAATATAAATAAAAGAAATTGAAGAAATGAAAAATTATTTCATCCAAAATAATATTATAAATATTAAAATATTAAAATATAATATAATATATATTCCAAAACTTACAACAACCAAAATTAGAGTCACAAAATATTTTTAACTATACAAAATTTATAACATAAAAAAATAAAAAAAATAGTTATAATAAAATTGATACAAAGAAATTATTAGATGAATGAAATTTATATCAAACAAATAATTAATTTATCATTAAAATTAACTTAAATTTTTTTGATGTAAATAGATCCGGAATTCTAATGAAATACATTGATGGTGGTGATAACAGGGCAATGGCTAAAATACTAAAGAGAAATATATAAGATTATAAAAGAAATAAACATGAAAATATATTTAACAAATGATTTATATCTTAAAAAACTAAAATTGAAAATCATCTCTGAAAAAAAAATCAAAATTCATTATTATGATAAAAAAAATTAGAAACAAAAAAATATTGCAGAAAAAAATTAAACAAAAAACAAACTATACTGATAAATAATTTATAAATATTGAAAATAATAAATAAAAATTGTTAAAATATAAAAAATAAATTAATGATAAACAATTTTTATTCATAATATATTTATAGTAAAAAAATTAGCAAAGAAGAAAATTGAAAATAAAATGAATACAAAAAATTCAATGGATGAATATAATTTATAACTAATATACAATTAATTTAACTTTAAAATCAAAAAATAGCCTATAAAATTTGGAGATTAATAAAAAAGTATACCCTGAATTCCAATGAAATCACTCTATGTTAGTGGAAATAAGGATAATGCTCAATGATTGAAGAGAACTGTTTTCAAAAATGAAGTATTAAAAAGATAAAAAACCTTTAGGTGAGCCTGTAACACCTGGATTTTTGTTTTTCTCTTTTGTATTGTCTTATCATTTGGATCTTCATATTTTTTCGGTGTTCTTGGTGTTCCATATTTAAATTTAATGTTTTGGAGTTTTTTGGTGCATTTGTTTAGACTTATTTTTTGTTAGCGTGAAAGGTATGTGGATGATGTGGTTTGTAAAATGAATTTGTAACACTCCTTGTGTAAATACATTATGTGTTATGTTTGTTAGACGGTTTATCCCCTTGAGTTAGATGTGTTTTATGGTGAAATGGTGATTTTTGTGGACTTATTCCATGTTGAAAGGTTTGTTTAACCATGCAGTAAGTGTGCAAGGGGTCGCAAAATTTTCACATAGTTTAACAAACTATACCCTCAAAAGTTTTCTTCTTATCTATAACTAGATAATGGGAAATCACATGGTTTTCACATGGTTTGAAAAACTGCATGAGCTAACCGTGTAACCCAATCTAGAATGGGTATTTTAGGATTTTTCTCATTATTTTTATTTGTTGTTTCCTCTTTTAGCCTCCCCCAATCGAACTCTATGAATTGGACTCCCCCCCATGGGGGTTTTTAGAACCTATAAGCCTCTCCAAGTGGGATTCAAGGTGTTTTCTTGGTGATTCTTCACCTTCATCGAAAGGTTAGGGATTCATCCATCTTCTTATATTCATTATTTCCATTTTCCTCTTCTTCCCTAGCCCTAGGGGGCCATGTTGGCCAATTTTCTTAGATATTTTTGCACTATTTTTTGGGGTTATTTCTTTTTTATGGATTCATGAGGTTATACCTAGCCACCATTGGGTGCTGATGAGGTGTGAATAAAGTTTTGCACTAGATTTTGGAAATTATACATCATATGAGATAGGATCCCTTTTCATAATGACTTTAAATTAAATATTACATTGTTTTCTGGATTTTATCACCTTTCTTACCTATTAAATTGTGACTTTTAATTTTTAAAATGGTTTATCAATGTTTAATAAAGTGTTTTTCTTAATTTATTTAAATTCTTGGTTTGGATTTGATGGATTTAACACACCTAGTGTTTGTTAAATTGTCTGGTTGTCCTTTTGAAGTGGTTTATGATACTCAAAGGCATGATTTTGTTTTATAAGTCATATTATAATACTCAAAAAGGTGATTTTGGGGTTCCCAAAGGGATTTCTAAATTGATTTGGCTTGAAAGTGTCTTCTGTGTAATTTATAATGAAAGGTTTGATATGTGAAATAATTTTGAGGTACGTTTGGAATTTTTATTAAAATGGTTTCTTTTCGGAAACCCCATTTGGTATTGATTCCTACCTTGTTGGAAGATCATGAGATTAGAGTGTCCTTGGTATGGAACCTACCTTATGTAAATTTTTTTTAAGCTAAAGACTACTACTTGAGGTGGTTGGGGTTGTGTTGGTTTATGTGTATAGTGGGGTGTGTGGGTGTGTGTGTGTGTGTGTGTGTGTGTGGATTTCTATTTGGAATGTTTGGAACACCTCTTTGTGAACATATCATGGGAAACGTGCATAGTAATTAGTAATTAGGAGAATGTTTGATGCACTAGTAGTTCACGCACTGATGAGTGTCCCGTAGTAGATGGATATTTGGGTTTATTACTATGGGATTGGGCCCCTCAGTCTTCCCTAAGTTAGGGTGGTCTGGCATTTATATGTTTTGATTTCATCATGTGTTTCATGCTACCATGGATGGGATCTCATGTATTAGTATGTTTTAGTTCTCTTGTGAGTTCCTAGTTCTTCATGTGTTCCTACAATGCCAATGTTATTAGTTTTGTTTCCCTCTTTGTGTAGGATCATATTACTTATATTTTTTGGTGTTTTCTTTTGAAATTGTGAGTGTATATAATTATTTCAAAAGGATTCTAAGAAGATTTTTTGAATAAACTGTCACTTTTCACTACCTTTCACGATTATGAAAAAATGAACTCTTATTTTTTTCCTTTTCCGTTTCTTCCCTTGATCCCTTTTTTAAATCATGAGGGTAAGAGATTGTGATTGTTTTTTTAATGAAAAGTATGGAAAAACCTATATTTGTATACTGTATTTCAAACCTATTAGTAAATGTTAGTTTATTTAAAGGATGTGTATTGTGAATATAATTATTCGGGACTACCTACTGTGTTTTAATACTCATGCCTATAGTCTTTTCGAATTTTTATTTTTTTCTTCAAATTCCATATTTGGTTTGATTACCTTGGTTGATAGTTGATTATGGATTGAAGAGTTACCTTTATGGTTAAATGGAGATTTTGGTCTGTCGGGTTTAGTTTGTGTTTTCTTGGGGAGTGGTTTTTTAGTTTGTTTTATCTTCAATTGTGATAAATGATGTAATATTTAATAATAATGTTTAGTTTGGTTTGGTCCTTTGTGTATTCTGTTTATTTTTTTCATTAATATTTTTATTGGGTGAAATCATTCCCATTTTTTGACTCTTATGATTCCCTTGGTGTTTTTTCATCCCGAGAGGATCAGGAATGCCTCTCGAGACTTTCCACATATCATCTCCAGAGACAAATTCAGGTTCGACCCAGGATGGTTTGTGAAAAATTGTATCAGAGGAGGTCACCTCTTTAGTAGACCCTTCTTATTAAAGCACCCATTATTACATGAGTATTTAGTGCTTAATGGATTATGAATTTTATGGATTGGAATGTTGGAATGGGAAGGATGTCATACGAAAATTTGTCTTTGTGAGTTCAAAGGGCCTGGAAAGACCTATGGAACTTGGGGCATGGTCCCATAGAACTCCACATAACAGCGGTTTTATAGGCATATGTCCTTCAGACATATATTCAAATCACCCATATACACTAGTTTCCACTAGTGTGTTGTTTTTGGTCTTCCTTGACTTTGAAAAATTGTTTAGAAAAAACTTGGTTTGGAATTATGAAAATATCAGCTTAAAGTCGATAAGACATTTTTCTAGAAAGTGAAAAACGGATTTTCAAAACTTTATTTATGGAAGGATTAAAAAAGTGGGTGTTTTTAAAATGGTTTTTGGGGTCAATCAAAAATGTTCGAATAGGATTGGATTTATATGTCCTAAATATGGAGTTTATTAAAATCATTTATTTCAAAAAATTGATATTTTTTTGAATAGAAATATGGAATTCATTTTAAATAAGGACAAATGTGTTTTTAGTAAAATGATTCTTTATGAAATGTGGTTTTTGGAATTAGTGAAAATGTTTTGAAGGATATGTATTAGTTTTAATGTGATTGGTTCTTTAGTTCTTGACTTCACTTTCAATTTTTGGGTAATTTAGATTTAAATTTTCAGTTTCAGGGTGTTTCCTCTTAGTACAGAGTCAACGAATGGTTTGATAATACCATTTGAAATACTCCAAGTAACCATTCCCACTTTGTTGTGCTTATTGTCAGGGGAGAATGACCAAATCACAATTAGGAAAACCCTATCTAAGGGATGCACATGATTATGCACTCTGGATAAAACAATGAAGCATAGTTGATGAATGACTTCCTAAACCATACGACCTAACCATGCATAGTTCCTATGTGTCTTAAAAATGTAAAAACTTGGGGTTTATATAAAACAATTTTTTAAAAGTGTATGTTTTATCTAGAATTTATTTTAAATAAAAATGAGTGGGTTTTCTTTAAAAAATTGATGAAATGGAATTTTATAAGTTGAAAAAAATGTTTTGGAAGTGGTGAAAAATATTTTTAGATGGAAATTCATGGGATTCTATTTTTTGAGTATGATGTAATGGTTTATAATATGAAGTATTAAAATGATTTTTTACATGGTAGGTATAAATAAATTTGATGGTTTTATAAATCTTGATATGTGAAGTTGGTTGGGATTGTGAAAACATGGGTGGAATGTTTTGGTTTGTAAAGTATAGATTTTTTTTCGATCATTGGTACTTTATTGGGTACTATCATGAATAGATATGTGTGGAAAGTGGATGGATGATGTTATTGGATTTTGAGTTCCTAGTATGGAATAGTTAATGGTGCCCAAGGTGTCACAAGAGTGCTCATGTGGGTGAGAATCTATGGAATACCATTTGTGATTATGAAAATCCACCAAGTTTATTTTGTTTTTCAAAAGTGTTCATAAGTTGGAAATTGTGGCGGTTTTGTAAGCCAATTTTTGTGTGGTTTATTTTTCAATTCTTTTGAAGTGTTTTTTGTTTAGTGTTATTCCTCTTTATTCAGATTTTATGTTTATGTTATGTTTTGAGATTGAAATTTTGATGGTAGTTTGGTCTTGAAGTAGCGTTTAATGGTTATCTAGAATGGTTTTTGGAATCTTTAAACTAGTTTCACTTTTTGATAGTGTTTGTTTTATATGAGTTTTGGTTCATATTCTATTTAGAGATCTTGGTTTCTTCATATCCATGTGTTCACCTATAGATGGTTAAGCATTAGAAATCTTTCCAATTGATCAACGTCAGGATTTCATTCTCGAGTCTCGAAAGATAGATCGACCTCTTTGAAGGATACCCTATCCCATTTCCTGGAGTATAGAGATATTTGGGATAAATTTAAAGTGACTTCCTATTATGATGATTCTATCAGTTTTGGAAGTTGTGCTCAGTGGTGTTTGGTGTGTTTCATTAGGTTCCTTGTTCACTCATCTCCTTGTTCATAGTGATAAAGAATGGTGTGCGAGTCTTCTAAGTCTTTATTTGGGTAAAGGTTTGTTGTTTTAACTTGTGAATTTTATTGGGTGTTATGATCATTATATTCTGAAAGTGGTGTAGAAGTTCCTTCAAACATCAGATCTCCAGCCATAGGCTTTGGAGTAAAGCTTTTCACGTAGTTAGTAAATTACGAGGGGTGCAGGGAGTTCAGTTAAACTCGTGTCTTCACCACTATGGAGAGATAGTTTTTATGTTCCTATTGTGGTATCTCTGTTAGTGTGAATTAATTCTTGTTCTAATGATCATGGTGGACTTTTCCCTTATGCAATTAATGTGATTTTACTTTCCTAGAGTTATGTTTCTGATTAATGGTCCTTGTGTGGACAATCCATGTGAATCGAGTTGGCTTTGGTTGTGTCCATCCAAAGGTGAGGAGTCATGGGTAGTTATCGGTTGTGGTTTCAGTGTTCTAATCATTGGTCCCCTTCCCTCCCCTCCCGTTGTAGTGGGGTTATTTTTTCCATGTGGGGATGTTTTCATGTTTTCTTAATCTCGTTAGTTCTTAAGGTTATGGAGACCCACTATGTGTTTCATTGAAAATTATTTTATGAGAAATAAGTACAAGGTTGTTTCACATAGTGGGGAGTCTATTTGGGAATCCCCATGTCAGTGATCTCTTTTAGTTATGGTGTTAGTCCAGTTGAAGTGTATTTCTTTTGAAGTTGTTTCATTTATGTATTTCCATTTAGCTTGGGAAACATTAGGCTTTTTGGAGTGTTCCCAATGGTTCTGTTCGATGTGTAGTTGTGAATGTTGTGGCTCTAATTTTCTAATTGACTCTCATGAAGTGTTTTAGATTTAATATTCTATTTCAGACAATAGGCATATGTTCTATTTTATTATGTGGGATGTTTTTAGATTAATGGGTTGGATCTTGTGGCTTTGAGAATACTAAGTCATTGATCGATCAACTAAAAACTGTTTTGGCTTTCCAAGGGTGGAAAGCATTAATAGTGGGGAGAATTTTCACAACTGGATTTTTTTGTCATTTGTATTGGATTATCATTTGGATCTTAGTTTTTATTTCAAGTTCCATGTGTTCCAGTTTTAAATTTTTTGTTATTGAGGTTTCGGGTGCTTTTGTTTTAAACCTATTCATGGATAGCATGAATGTTATGTGGAGGTAGTGGTTTGGAAAATGAGTTTTAAATAATCCCAGTGGAACCACTCTATGGGGTATGTTTGTTTGATGGGTTATACCCTTGAGTTAGATGGGTTTTTTTGTTAAAAGGGGGATTTTTAGGGACTTCTTCCTAGTCACATGGTTAGGGCACATAGTTTGTTTAACCATGTAGTAAGTGTATAGTGGGTCACACAATTTTAACATAGTTTAACAAACCATTTAGCCATAGTGTGTAGACCATCCAATACTAGATAGTGTGTAATCACATGATTTTCCCATGGTTGGTCAAATAATTTATGTTAACCATGCGACCCAATGAGGGAAGGTTATTTTGGTATTTCCCCTTATTTTTAATTTTTTTTCTTCCCTTAGACTCCCCCAATCAAACCCTAAGACTCGGATGTCCCCCATGGGGGCTTTGGCACCTTCAAACCTCTCTAAGTGAGATTCAAGTTGTTTTCTTAGTGATTCTTCACCTAGATCAAAATGTTAGGGCTTCCTCCTTATTATCAATTGATTTATTTCTATTTTCCTTTTATTACCGAACCTTAGAGGCCATTTGTACAATTTTCATGGATATGATTTCTCATTTATGGGGGTTTTTTATTTATTAGGGATCTTTGAGGTTGGACCTAGCCTCAATTGGGTGTAGTTGAGGTGAAAATAAGGTTTCTCACCGGATTCTGAAAATTTTTCATCATATGAGGTAGGATCCCTTTGCATAATGCCTTTAAATTTAATATTACATTGTTTTCTAGATTTTCTCAACATTGATGGCTTTTAAATTGGGATTCTTTATGCATATAATGACTTATCCATGTGGAATAAAGTGTTTTGATGCATTGCGTTGAATGTGCGGTGTGGATATAATGGGTTTAGCACACCTAGTGTTTTTTAAATTGCTCGGTTGTACTTTTCAAGTGGTTTTTGATACATAAAGGCGTGGTTTGGTTTTATAAGTGATATTATGATACTAAAAATGGTGATGTTAGTGTTTCCAAAGGGATTCCAAAATTTATTTGTCTTGATAGTGGCTCGTGTGTAGTATTTCATGAATGGTTTTGTATGTGAAACCATTTTGAGGATCGTTTAACATTTTTCTAATAGTTGTTTTACATGGGAAACCCCCTTCGACAATGAGTCAAGCCTTATTGGTTGATCATGGGATGGGAGTGTCCTCGGTGTTGGACCTCCCTTATATAACAATTGATTTAATGCAAGGATTACTCCTTGAGGTGGTCTGGATGATTTTGGTTTATGGGATATGTATGGTGGTATATATATATATATATACATATATATATATATATGGATTGTTGTTTGGAATGAGTGGCACACCCCTTTATGAACATATCATGGGAACCAATCATATAAAAGAGGATTTTGATAACATTTTCTGCAATGATAATTCACTTACTCACTAGTGGCCGATAGTATGTGGGTATTTGGATTTATTTCTATGGGATTGGGACCCTCGGTCTGTCCTAAGTTGAGGTGTCTGGGATTTTGGGCATTTTCTATCATCATGTATGACCTGATAATAGGGATGGTGTATCATATATTAGTATGTTCTAGTTCTACTACGATTTCCTTGGTCTTCTCGTGTTCCAACAATGTGAGTATGGTTAGTTCCATTTCCCTCATTGTGTAGGATCATATTCTGTATATTTGGTTTTGTTGTTTTCTTGTAAAATTTTGAGTGCATAGATTTATCTAAAAAGGTTTCTAACAAGAATGTTTTGAACAAACAAGCACTTTTCTCTTCCTTTCACCTTTATGAAAAAAAAAAATTTTCCTTTTCCCTCTCTTCCCTTGATCTTTGTTTGAAAGCATGGGGGCAATGGATTATGTTTTTTTGTTCTAAAATGTTAATTGTGGAAAACCCTATATTTCTATATTTTATTTTAAATTTCTTATTCAATGTTTATTTATTTAAAGGATGTCAATTGGTAATAGAATTATTTGGGCCTATCTATTGTGTTTTAATACTCATTCCTATTAAATTTTATTTTTTTAGTTTCTGCTTCAAATTCCATCTTGGGTTTTATTACCTTGGGTGATAGTTGGTTGTGGATTGGAGTGTGACCTTTAGGTTCACATGGATATGGTGGGCTGTCAGTTTTAGTTTGAGTTTTCATAGGTAGTTAATGTTAGTTTTTTGTTTCACTATTTTTAGAAAATGATTTGAAGTTTTACAATCATGTTTAGTTTGGTTTTATCCTTTTTGTATTACACTAATTTTGTTAATTAACATTATTATTACGTGAAATCATTACCATTTTTTACTCTTATGATTTCCTTGGAACTATTTTCCAGATCGAGGGGATCAATAATGCCTCTTGGGCATTTCCATTGGTCAGCTCGGGTGACCAGATTAGGGTCGACCCTGGTTGGTTTGTGACATGGCCAGATTAGTGTTTTGTGGGTAGAATGATATCATGGATTATGAATGAATGGTATAGGAACGAATATTTAAGAGAATTTTTTTTGAAAATTATGAAAACATATTGAAATTTAAGATTGATATTTATAAGGTGATATCAATGGTTATGAGAGAATGGTTTGAAAAATTTTGATTTGAATAAATGAGAGTTTCAGATGCCCGGGTTTCTAAAAAACGATAAATAACATTTTTCTAAATAAGATTTGCTAAAAAATTATGATTAGCTTTAATATAAATATTCTATAAAACTGACATTATAGGTAATTCTGAATACCTTTTAAGTTCGGTTTTCTAAAAACCCAATGTTATAAAGTTCTAGAATAACTTTTAACATTGGTTTCTAAAAATCTACATTAATGGTCTAATGGGGAAGCCTTTTTTAATAGTTTTATGACCAAGTACATGCCAAATTAAATTTGTAATAACAATGAATCAATTATCATACATACCATAAAACACCTTATATTCATTTTTTAAAATTTAATGAATAATTTTAATAAAATTAACTAAATAATATATTAATTTAAAATATAAAAAATTTATACCCCTGAATAATAAGAATGGGTATAAATTGAATAAATGAAAAATGCCTATATTTAAGTTTGAGGCAAATATTTTTTTTAGTAATTAATAAATAAATATAATTAGAAACTATTAATAACTTCACCAATAATTATGGAAAATCCATAAATAAATAAATAAATACACATTTAATTTAATTATAATATAAGAATCTTCATATTTTAATATTTATGTAATCTACTTAAATACTTTATATTTTAAATATTAACATTTTATATATTCACTTTTTAGATATATTTTTTAATCAACTATAATATCACATATTTATTACATAATGCATGATCATATCTACATTGAAACCTTGTTTCTAATAGTTCTAGGAACATCAAAAGAGCTCACTCAGGTTGGTCCCAAATCTTCAATTTTGAGATTCAATGGATCATTTGTATATTTAACAAGACGTAAACATCCTGACTACTGAAATTTTATAAATAATATTGATAAATAAGGTAACCAAAACAAGATAATATATATTCCACATTAAATTTTTAATTAGATTAAGTTGTTCAGAAGGAATAATGCCTCAGAAATAAGAACTTTCTTAAATGAAGATGTTGATCAGCTAATAAAACTATTTTTTTCTATTTTCATTACTCTTATGTGTTCCATGTCTAAAATACCTCTAGTGGTGATACACACCTGCACCTAAGATATTCTAACAATGGTTACCAATTTTTGGGTGCTAGCAAGGATGATCAATCTTCATTCGATATTCATCTTAATCAATCTGATGATTCATTCATATGTAAAGAATCATCCTTAAAATCTATTTAATGACATGACATAGGACGATGGGGAATCTCTATAGTGCTTTTTGTCATTAGGGATAGATTTAGATTTCATTATTCATAATAAATCTCCATAATAATAAAAATATACAAAATAGGAATAATTGTCTATTTATAAAGATATGGTTATGTTCAAATATTATTTAATATCACAGTAACTCTTAAATGACTTATTAATTATAGTGACCTGAACTGAGAAATATTTAATCTCATTCCTACTACCATGACATTGGAATATGGTACAAGTAAAATGTATCCTAAAAGACTAGACATTTTAATAGTCTTGGTAAAATGGATTCATAGATGAATATTTAATTATAAATGATTACACATATTAGAACATATTTTTTATGATAACTTCATTCTATATAGTGTATTCTTTCCTATCATTCTTATAACACTTTAGGGAATCCTAGTGAAAGAAACATAATTATGGTGATTCAAATGCTCAGAAAGGGTAAAAACTACATAATAAATAATAGAATATATGAGAATAGTCCTAACGGCATGATAAATAACTGAACATGACTTCCATGTAATCAATTAAATGAGAAGGATGTGAATAAACAATATGTAAAGGTAAATAACTGAAAAGAAATGCCATTTAAATAATTAGATAATGAATAATCAGTAGGGAAAGGTAATAAACTAAAAAAACATTACATTTAATGAATAAAGATAAAATGATATGAATCCATAGACATCATTATAGCGAAAATATCATTGATAATAAATATTGAATCAAAATGAAGTAAATTTTTAATTATAGGATGTCATGTTTGAGGAACCTAAAATCTTACATTGTGAAAACCTTTCACAAGACAATCTAAAACTATACGTAGAAACCTATTTAATTTTCACAAAAAAAAAATTTATCATGAGAACCTATTTATGAATAGAGGGACTATATAAATTCCGATTCCCACCCTTCTCTGCCTTTCCAAGTATTCTTAATATATAATAATCATTTCAACTGATAAAAGATATTCCATATCAAATATCTCTATAGAATAAAGGATACAAATTTATCAATATTTCCTTGGAAAATAAAATAACTATAAAATTAAACATGCTATGTAAAATTGATATACGATTTTGGAAATAAATATATCAATGATGAATGATATGGATAATTAGGGGATATTTAATCTGTATTGATCATATAAAAATCTTATATTTCACGTGTTCTAAATAAGGAATCAAGGAAGTGAATTTCAATAATATCCATGGATAAATCAATCAATATGGTATCAATACAAAAAATCCCAATTTGACTAATGATATAGGGTTATTTTCACTGATGAATAGAAATACTATAAAATAATATTTTATAGATAATTTTTTAAATAATAACCTTTTATTTTGGATTTATTTTAAATCATTTTCATTGAAAATAACTCTTGAAACATTTTCTTTAAAAAAAATTAAAATTACAAAGGATGATTTAATGAAATGAAGGTGGGTAAATCCATATATGATGTACAAGGTAAAAAATAAAATTCATTTTTCATTGTAAAAGGGTTAAAAATGAATTCTTTAGAAAGATACAAGAATATTCCATTGAAAAATTTGGTAAAATACAAAAGGGGTAAAAATGAATCTAACAAATCATTTTTAAAAGGTAAACAACATTTTTCAAAACATTTTAATAATAGATGGTTTTTAGAAGAAAACTTGTTCTCTAACTAAAGAGAGAAATAAAGTAAGATTTTATTAAAAACATTTTAATTACCAAATTGTAGTTGAATGGTACTATTTCTTGATAAATTTAATTAGTTACCATTAGAGAATAAAATGAAAAGTTTAATTGAGAAATGGTAATATAAATTGATTTAATTCAATTTCAAGAGTAAGCAATCTCGATTAGAATGATATTGTAAAATAAACCCCTAAAATTTCCATAAAATTGAAGTCAACATTAATTGATGAATTTATTATGTGTAGAATCTATAAATCAACATAAAATAAGTGTAAATACACATATATAAGGTAAAATTCATTATATGTATAACCATATAATATTAACAACAATGAGGAAGTAATATAACCCAATAAAAATGAATTGGGTTATGAAATTTTTTTACCACATAGTAACATTTAGTTCAAATCTAATTAGGTTGAATAATTCAAATAAAACTATAAATACAAATATGAGAAATTTATTCATCATATAAATTACAATAGTGGTAGTGTATACACCACAAAAAATAAATAAGTGGTGTAAATGCTGTATTCCTAACAGAAAGATAATTTAGACAAGAATCCCTTACATTATGTCTCCTTTTGAGTAAATATCCATTAACGTCATGTATAATGATTTCAAATTATGTAACGAACATATAAAAAAACATAATCATATTTATAATTTAATATATTATCTTTTTATAATATCTTAATACCATTTTGTTAACAATCTTTCATTATTTTTACTATTTTTTATGTTAAATGTCCAATCTTTTGAGTATGCTTTGAGATGTTACATGTTGTTAATATTACATAGATCATGATTTAATCATATAAATGATGTAAAAAATATTTTAGTTATCATATATATTCATTATATATTTATTATGGATAATCCATATTATTTGAAGATATGAAATGAAATGCATAGTTAATAGAGATGGTAGGCCATACGTACGCATGAATGCTACTTCCATTTATTTTTCGTAACTAATTAAACCTAAATGATATATATATATATATATATAATTATATTATCATATTTATGGCATATATTTCACCTATTAGTATTAAAACCACCCCAAATACATTCCATGTGTAGCATGAATGAATCACATTACTTTGTGGAGGAAGTAGTTCACATGTCCACAGATGATGTTATCATATTCCCACAATAATGAAAGAAAGAAGGTGTGTGTTTTATAATAATTAAAGAAGAATAAATAAAATATAAATATCATATATATCATATATAAAAAATAAATCTATCGTTATTCTTACCTTTAAGAAAGGTAAATAGATGGATGAATAACATCAGTTCGTGAGGCGGAAGTCCATCGTACACACGAACAATGAATGTGTATCCCATTTGATGGATGTGTGTAAAAGTTTAAGTAAATAAAATTCCAAAAAAATATCATAATATATAAAATACTGAGTTTATTTTATAATCAATATATAAAAATAATTGATGGTGTGGGAAAGAAACCGAAATAAATGTGATTGTTGCAAAATGTTACCTCTTATTCATATAACTCCTTTTGGGTTTTACCTAAATAATTCCTTGGTTTACTTTATTTAATGCCACAATATTTCATAGTATATTTCTTGTTAAATAAATTCAACATATTATGATGCACATAACCCTGAGTTCAAGCATACAACAATATAATAAATTAGCCTTTTAAAAAGCGGTTATGAATAGTATCTACCATATTATGAAATTTATATATTTTATTTTCAAAAATAGACTTCATTTTGGAATTTGTAATATCAAAATAATCTTAGGGAAACATTTTGATAATTTTCTGAAAATTTTAAATTTTTTATGAATAGTGGAAAATACTACATTGTAGTTAAAAACTATGTAATTTATTTAAATAATCTGTTTATGTTAAAATTATTTTAAAGTAAAAATAATTAAATAATAAATATATTAATCAAATTTATTTTATTTGAATCATTCTTATAATATTATTAGATATTAAGAATTATTGAACTCTTGAACATCTCTTTTACCCACCTTCTTGCCAAATTTACAAGATTAGCATCAAATGTAATTTTACAATTTCTGGGAAAGGAATTTTGAACAACAGACATAAATGATTATAATTATTTTGAAGTTTTTTATCTTATAGAATCATCTTAATAATTTTGGTGAATATTAATTTTAGTAAATTTTTATTTATTTACTATGGTTAAAGGTAAATCAGGTAATTAAAGGTAAAAATAATATTATAATATTTAAAATTTACTATAAAACTTTTCCTAATTTCACTGGATAAGATATTTTTTACCAAAATAAAACATAGTTCAAAATAATGATTTTTTATTCCACTAGGGTAAGAATAATTATTTTATTTTATTTTATTTTATTTATAGAAAAGAAAAAAAATCATACTCTTAATTATAATAACTAAATCATTTTTAATATAGGGTTATATGTTAGATAAATTCAACTATAAGTATTCTATATAAATATAAACTATTTATCTACATCATGAAAATTTATTTATAAATTTTAAAACATTAAATACTTAAATTTAATTGTGTCACAATGATGATGCAATAATTTATTTATTAATGGTTGAATCAAATAAATGATATTAATAATATTAAAATAAAAATATTTTGAAATATTTGAAGCCATAAATTAATTTTTTGGATGAATATAAAATTATAAGGTTGTGATAAATTATTTTTTATAAGTAATCAATTTTTTATCATTTTTTAATAATTCAATTAACGTAAAAATTAAAATACATGAGATTTTAAAATAAATAGTATTTTATTAAATTATATAAAATTCAGAAAAATATATAATTCATCCAACTAACTATGGTAATGTTAAATATGTCATAAATGATCCAATTCTGGATCTTATGGTAGTTTATGGAAAATATATTAACCATATAATGTAAAAAAGACAAGTTTTCATAGTAAGAGTTAAATTGTTTAACTAATAGGTAACGCCAAAAGATAAGGATACATTTTTAACGTAAAATTTTCTGAAATTAATTTTTCGAGAATTTTTATATCTATCCTTATATTAACGTATATATAACTCACAATAGAGATATTTCAAATTGAAAATAAATTTATAACAAATTAATTGTTTTGGAGTTTCCTAAAGTGCCTCTCACCTCTCATAGAAAAGGGAACCTCTCCTTCTCTTTTATTCACACCTCTAAAACCCTTTAGTTCAGAACAGAACTTCCAATTTATTCTCCAAACTTCCATAAATTCATCATAGAGTCCATTTCTTGGTTACAAATCCATCCTAAAAAGTCCTTTTGTGCAGATAAAATGGAGACTCTTGAAGAAGTGGTAATTGTTTTACCAAATTTTTCAAAGTTATTTTCTTCTTTCTACCTCATTTTCATAATTTGTTTCCATACTAAAGTAATAACTATAGAATATAATATATTCTAAGATGTTTTTATTATTATGGGAAATCCATTTTCCTTCTTTTACCCATCTTATGAAAAAAATATCATTATGCATGTGTATGTAAGGATTACTGTCTCGATGCCATGTTGCAAACTGTTTTTTTCATATATAATTTATTTAAATTGGTATAATGATAAATATAATTTCTATAAATAATAAATATAAAATTATATTTATTATTTATAATTAATATATCATCTATTTACATACCCCTTTACCATTAAATAATTGATATTGTCGCTCGTGCATACATACGTCTTACAATCTCCACGATGCGATGAGATTCATCTTCCAAGTTAACCATTAAAAAATATTTATAAAAATATTTATAATGAATAAGTATGAAATATATGACATAATAATTCTACTGAAATAAGATATATATATACACACATATTTTTTATTTAATTTCATCCATTAAATACAATAAGAAAATGGAAACAATGTTCCTCTATACGTACGATCTACCATCTTCATGAACGGTGTATTACATTCCATAGTATATATATTAATATAATGAATATATATGATATAAAAATAATTTTTTATATTATGGAAGTAATTTAATCATGATCTAATTTATATAATCCTGAATATCAAGTCAAAACACCTACGATAAACAAAGCAGTTATTACCCAAAATGTTGTTTTATCATGGAATTGTTAATAAATGAGTAATATGGAGTCATAAATGAATCATATATGATAAAATAAATATTATTATGATTTTTTCAAGTTAATAATGTGTTTAAAACTACAATACATGAGTTTTGGAAATGTATGGATGGAATCAGACCTACAGTAAGGGTTAATT
Source organism: Viscum album (assembly GCA_963277665.1). Classification (NCBI taxonomy): domain Eukaryota; kingdom Viridiplantae; phylum Streptophyta; class Magnoliopsida; order Santalales; family Viscaceae; genus Viscum; species Viscum album. The sequence continues at coordinate 2,009,183,232 of OY728141.1, read as the reverse complement.
TCACAATCTCGTTATTATTTGAGACTGTTTATACATAAGTATTTACTATGATATATTTATCATTCATGTACACAGTACTTAAAACTTTATTTTAAAACATTATTACTATTACTTTAAAAAAATTAAAGTCATATTTATGCATGTTCTACTTTTTATGAAATGGTATGAAAAGAATATTTTTGTCATTTTCCTTATAAGGTACTTCTTTAATTTTTCAACAAAGTACAAGAATAATGTTTTCTTAAACATATATGTCACGAGTGGATTTTTTTCATCATTGTGATGCCTCAAAATTTAAAATATAATATTAAAATTTTATAGGTTTATTTTCAAAAATAAAGTTTTTATTTTGTAATTGCATGACTTTAAAATTATTTCAAAATAAAAAAGGGTTATTTCTATAATGATTTTTTTATGTTTTTATTCGATTATTATTCATTTATACCAGCATCCTTTGGGGGATTTTATGCTTAATTGATGTTTATTTATTATGATACCATAAAATATATTGTATTTAATTATTTATGATATATTTGGATTTGGATTTTCTATTTTAATACATTTCATGGTGTATACTTAATGTGTTGACATTTCATGAGGTAGTTTTGATATGAATGTTTATGTCAGTTATGTTTCACCTTTTTCATATGAGAATTAATTAGACTTTGTAAGTGAAAGTAGGGGCCTACTATAGCCCCTCGATACATCAGTAGGCCTAATGAGGCAAAACTAGATGAAAAAAAACCCTTCACATTTGATTTCAAAGTAGATTAACATTGTTAGGATGATAGATCTGGACACAAATCTGATTGGTTTCTACCTATAGACATAAAAATTCATGAAGATATATCTTTATTGTAGATATCTTGATGATATATTCTACTAGTAAAGATATATGGCATTATGAATTCTTGAATTTTGATAATATTTATTGATTTTTTTGTGATTATTGGACAAGTAGAATATCCATGGTTATTCTTATGTTATAAGGTATTATTTATTCTTTCCATTTTATGATCGTGATTAAGTTCAAAGGGATTGTGTTTCAGTTATAAAACATTCCTTAAGGGTTATGATTATTTATTCATATTATATTGTATTGAACACATACCATTTCTAAGCATTAGAGCTCACCTCATTCTTATGTTTTATATTCCTAGGATTCCAAGAAGTATATTATGACTGATATATTGGGTTAAGTTATAAGAATAATGGAATTATCAAAGTATTATATATGTTGTATTTTATGTTTTGAATTATAATGTAAGGTTCATGTATGTAATCATTTTTCCAAGACTATTAAGCTGATTGATCTTTTGGGATTTGATACCTTGTAATCATGACAATGTATTAAAATAATACACTGACTCTGGGCTTCTAGGGTCGCGACATTAGAGTTGTTATGAAAGGATGTTTAACAACCATGGAAACTATATTTTGAAACCATGTATCAGGGAACATTACCCTAAGATAGAAATTGAGGATAAGTATAAAATAACATCCTACAAATTTAGTAATATTGAGATTAAGTGGGTATTCTTAGTAAATAAATCCATTTATTTATAATATAATTGGACATGGTTCTATTATAGATGTACCTATGAGTAATGTCTCCAAGATGATGTTTTGGGCCTTACATGGGGTAACCTAGTAAACAAAAATGGGCATTACTGCGCACCTAGTTTGACACTCCTTGTGGATATGCTTAAGATAAATCACATTTTCTTTTCAAATCAGCATGAAGGATTTATTATTAAATATATCCCCCAAATAAATCATTTTTATTGTTATGAGATATGATATGAATAAATTTTTCAATTTATGTTAAGTGTTTTACTATTTTGGAATTATGAACTTTGATTCATAACCTAATATAGTGAGTTCCATTGTTTAGAAATGGTGCTTATTGGAAGGAATGTAAAAAGTATCAACGCATGTAATCAATGTAGAGAATTACCTCATATGTAAGGTAATGATATTGGTTATGGAGCTCAAATTTTTTTCAAGAAACATATAACTATACTGGGATAGTTGACTCAAGTTATGAATAATATTCTTACTCATATAGAGCATCATGGTCCATAATATGGAGGAACAATGTTAGACAACTTCATGGGAAAACAACCTCCAACATTCAATGAGACTGCAAATCCATTTGTAGCTAAGAAACTGATAGGTTCAATGGAGAAGCTATTTCATGATTTAGAAAGAAATTAAATGGAGAAGGTTATAATGGTTTTTTATCATCTCTCTAGATATTTAGATCAATGATTGTTATTGATTCAAATAATAAATGAGGAATATGAAATAACAGGCAAGGAATGGAAGGATTTTAAGGAACTTTTCTTTGAAAAATATTTCTATCAGGAATAGAGAGATGATATGGATCTGTAGTTTCTGAGTCTGAGGAAAAGGAAGATGAGAATTGTGTGAAATATAAGGCCACATTTACAAGGTTATCAAGGAATTCTATATATTGTATGTGTAACATAACATGTAATATTAATCATTTCATTGGGGGATTAAAGCCATTTCTCATAAAGGATTTTGTCTCCAAAAAATTGTCATCATATGAATATATAGTCTCATGTGCAATCAAGATAGAGAAATAATTCTATAATTATTATGAATTTAAGGGAAATAAAGAGAATAATAGGATGGTGGAGTATAAGACAGATAAAGGTAATAATGGATAGAAGGATTTTCCCACATGTGATAATTGTGGAAAGAATCACCCCCATAGTGCCTCAAAGGATTTTTTGTTTGTTATGAGTATAGAGAAAAGAGTCTCTAGGAAAATTAATGAAAATAGAAGAAAGATAAAACTGAAATTAATTGTTTCAACATCAGTGAAAGGGGGTACTATGCAGATAAATGTCCTAACAATCGTGGAAATATAGATTAGAAAAATATAACAGATCAAGGTCAAGCATATGTTGTTACTATAGTGAAAATCGAATAGTAAATGTATTTGTGTTTTTTGGATTCAATAATTATATTATTTGAATATATTTTTATTAATGTACTTGTTTTATATATTGTGGAATATATGAGGATTGTATTGTAGTACTTATTATTTACGGATATTGAAGCATGAAAGAATTAATTAAGGTTTTTTTTATGATAAATGTATTAATATTTTAGGTTTGTGATAATAAGAGAAATATTTTGTTTGAGGAAAATCTGATGTTAGTATTGATATTGGAAATTTAGAGACCTTTTAGACCATTAATTTGGATAGAAGTATTTTGAAAAAGTATTATATTTGGAATGGAGTAAGTTGAAAATTTAATATTAATATTTGAGGTTAAATTATGATTTGTTGTATTCTTTGGGTTATTCATTTTGGTTTTAGTAAACATTATAAGGATGAAGGGAATACTTGAGGGCATTATGATTATCAAAAGTTTTTCAGATATAAAAAATTAATTTTCAACTTTAATTTCCAATTGTAAGGGATGGCGTCAAAAAATATCAAATCACAACCAAAGAATGATATTATTTATATGACATGGAAATATATTAATTAAATTATTATCTGAATAGTAAAATAATTATAAAACTCTAAGGAAAGGATGTTAAAAACAAAAATGATATGCTATTACTCTTTATGATGAATCAAATGGTCCCTTAGATCATCAGGGATTTGTAGCATTGTGATTGTTAACTTTATCCTAACCATATTCTCTTTCACTCTCCATCAAAACTTGGTGGATAGATTTTTCTTTCATTTCCATGGTTTCTTACATGGAACCCCTATATTTTTTAGCTTTAGTATCTTTCATACTTCCCTTTCTTTATTTCAAAGTATACATTTTATCGACCCATTCTTGGATGTGGGATTTCAATAAAGGAATATTTGTATAGTCAAACCATAGTTACTAAACTCGAATTTGAAAGTTAAGAGGACAAAATTTATTGAATGAGGGAGAAATTAATTCCCCAGGATTTTATGGTACATTTCTTTTTAAATAACTTTAATTTCTTTCATTGCACACAAAACTAAGTTCGAGTATTCCACAATATACTAAATTAGCCATTTAAAAAGTAGTTATGAATAGTATTAACCAAATTATGAAATTTATACATTTTATTATTTAAAATAGACTTCATTTATGATTTTGGAATATCAAAATAAGACTAGGGTGATTTTTTGATATTTTTCTGAAAATATTGTATTTTTTATTAATAGTGAAAAATATTGCATTGTAGTTAGAAAATGACTTTTTCAAAAAAATAATTCTTCATTATTAAATTGATTTTAAAGTAAAAATAGATGAATAGTACATATATTAATCCAATTTAGGTCATTATAATAATTTTTATAAAATAATTAGATATAAAAAATTATAGAACTTTTGAACGTCTCTTTTACTCACCTTCTAGCCACATTTACAGGATTAACAATAAACATAAATTTACTTATTCTTCGAATGGAATTTCGAAAAATGAACATACATGGTTGTAATTAGTTTGATATTTTTGATCTAATATGATAAACTTAATATTTTTGTTGAATGGTAACATTAGTAAATTATTATTTATTTACTATGGTTAAGGGTAAATCTTGTAATTAAAGGTAAAAGTAATATTATAATATTTAAAAGTTAGACTAAAACTTGTCCTAATTTTTTTGGATAAGTGGGTTAAGAAAAAAATAAATGTTAGAATAAAATTTTGATCTTTTTATTCTCTATGGGTAAGAGTAAGACTTTTTTTATATTTTATTTAATGATAAGATAAACATGTCATACTCATAATTCTAATAACTAAATGATTTTTAATATAGGGTTATGCGTAAGATAAATTTGACTATAAACAGTATTTAGAAATATAAAATTCATATATACATCATAATAATTTATTTAAATTTTTTTTAAAATTAAATAATTTAATTTAATTGTGACACAATAATGATGCATTAATTGATTTATTAAAACAATAATCAAATAAATGATATTAATAATTTTAAAATAAATAACGTTTGAAATATTCGATTCCATTCACTAATTTTTTTGAATACAATGATATGTTAGGGATGAATAAATATAGTATTTTCAAAGGAATGATGTTGTTATGATTTTTTAAAAATTCAATTCATAAATAGTGTCAAAATTGACATAAATGTGATTTTAAAATAAATAATATTTTATTAAATGATATACTATACGTAAGAATCTATTATTTGACCAAATAAAAAATGAACATGTTATATATGTCATAAATGATCCAATTGGGGTTCGTTTTACATTTAATAGAAACTATATTAACAATATAGTGTAAAAAAATCATGTTATCATGGTAAAAGATAAATTGTTTAACTAAGGGACAAAGACAAAATATAAGGTTAATTTATATACCTAAAAGTGTATAAAATTCATTAGTTCTTATTATTTCAACCCATAATAATATTATACTCGAAATGGATCACTTTGGAGCTATTTGAAAATGAAAATCAATCCATAATAAATTAACAGTTTTGGAGTTTCATAAAGTTCCCCTCTCTTCTCTTATAAAAGGAAACATCTCCTTGTCTTTTATTCACAACCCTAAAAACAATTACTTTGGCCCAAACCTAATAAATTATTCTCAAAAATTACCTAAATCAATCCTAGTGGTCATACCTTGATAATAAATCCAACCTATAGAGTCCTTTTATGCAAATCAAATGGAGACACTTGAAGAACAAGCAATTTTTTACCAGCACTTTCAAAGTTATATTCCTCTTTTACCAAATTTCCCTAAGTTTTTTCCATATAAAATAAATAATTATAGAATATAATATATTCTTAGATGTTTTAATGATTATGGGAAAACCATATTCTTTATTTAACCCATCCTACATAAAACTATATCACCTTTTGTGTATGTATGGCTTAGCGTCTCCACGTCGCGGTGTAAACTATTTTCTCATCTATACTTTATTTCATGGGGTAAAATAATGAATATATTTGATTTAAATAAAAAATATGACATGATATTTATTATTTATAATTAACATACTGTACATTTCCTTACCCCTCCACCATTAAGGGAATGATACCCTTTCATGTGTGTACGTACGACTTACTATCTCAATGATGCGATGAGATTCATCTTCCACATTAACCATTCAAGAATGATTATAATGTATATATATATATATATAATTAATAAGTATGAAGTATATAAAATATTAATTATACTGTAATAATATATATATATCTATATACATATATATTTTATTTACATACTTCCATTCAGTACGATAATAAAATTTAAAAAGTGTTCATGCGTACGTATAGCCAACCGTCTCCTTGAATAGTGTATTCCATTCCATATTATATATATATAAATAATATAATGCATATGTTTGATATATAAATTATGTATTATATTATTTACCTATTTAAATTGTGATCTAGTTGATACAATCAAGAATAAAAAGTCAAAACATGTACGATAAACAAAGTTGTTACTACCTAAAATGTTGCTTTCACATGGAATTATTAGTAAACAAGTAATATAATGTCATAAATTAATCATATATGATATCATAAATATTATTATTATTCTGTTTCAAGTTAATAATATTTTTAAAACCACTATACAAGAGTTTTGTACATGTGTGGAGGGAATCAGACCTACTGTAAGGGTTAATTTTGCAATCTCATTATTATATAAGATTGTTTATACATAAGTATTTACATGGATATATTTATCATCCATGTACATGTTACTTAAAAATTTATTTCAAAACATTCTTACTAATATTTTAAAAAAATTTAAAGACATTTCTATACATGTTCTACTTATATAAAATGGTATGTAAATAATCTTTTTGTCATTTTTCTTATAATGTACTTTTTACTTTTTCAACAAAGTGTAAGAATAATATTTTATTTAACTTATATGGAGTGATCAGATTTTTTTCCATTTTGATGCACTGATATTTTAAATATTTTATCACAATATTATAAGTTTATTTTCAAAATAATTGTTTTCTTTTATAATTTCAAGACTTTTAAATGATTTCAAAATAAAAAAGAGTTATTTCTATCAAGATATTTTTATTGTTTTTATTCAATTATTTTCATCTATGTCAACATCCTTTGTTGGATTTTATGATTCATTGAGCTATATTTCTTATGATAAAATATAATATATTTTTTATAAATGTTTATTATATGTTTGTCTATAGATGGTCTATTTTAATACCATTCATGGTATATGGTTAATTTATTAACATTTCGTATGCCAGTTTTAAGATGAATTATTATGTTGGTTATGTTTCACCCTTTTTATATGAGTAATTCATTGGACTTAGTAAGTTATAGGTTGGCCTACTATATCCCCTCGATGCATCCATAGTTATCATGAGATAAAATTAGTTAGCAAGAAACCCTTCACATTTGTTTTCCAAGCAGTTCAACACTGTCACAGAGAAAGATATTGACACAAATCAGATGAGTTTCTACCCATGGACATAAACATTTATGAGGATAGTTAATGAAAGTAGCTTTCTTGAGGGGTATATCTTGATAGTTCATATGTCCATCATTTTTCATTACCTCGTTATGATATTATTTATGGATATTCCATGTGATTATTGGACTAGTAAAATATCCATGGTTATGTGTATGTTATATGGTATTATTTATTCTTTCTAAATTGTGCCTAAGATTATGTTTAAAGGGATTGTGATTCAGTTATATGACTTTCCATTAAGATTGTTATTATTTATTAATATTACCTTCCCCTGTACACTTACCCTTACTGAGCATCTGATCTCACCCCTTTATTACGTTTTATTTTAAAATGATTACAAGAATTGTATTATGACTAATATACATGGTTAATCTAAGAGAATAATGGAATTATAAAAGAATTCTCTATGATGAATTTTATGTTTTTTATTTTAATATAAGCTTTTTTTATGTAATTTATTTTCCAAGCTTCCTAAATAGGTCAGTCCTTTGGGATTTTATTCCTTGTAATCATGTCAATATATTTATATAATGCATCGGATCTGGTATTCTATGGTCAGGGCGTTATAATTTTATCCCAAGTAAAGGACTGCAGGATGAGGGGAGGGATTTTGGTAGCTTACATGGGAAAATTTTGGGAGTGAAAAAGGGATTTAGATCTGTGAATAAGTTGGAGAGGTCAATGCATTTTTATAGAAGAGGAGGATTGGTATTCTTGTAAATTTTTGAAAAGGGAATTCCCCCCATCTTTTTTCAAATTCATGTGCATCCAATAATGAACCATATTAGAACCAAGCAATTATGGGGTTGAAATATGAACATACAATGTATGTTTTAAATTTCCTAGGTCATTTTTTCCCTTTAGTTATTGATTTAGTACTTTGTTAAGATAATTTTTCTCTTAATCGCTGTAATAATTTTTAAATCACATTCACTAATATTTTTGGTAAAAAATTAATATGAAATTAATATAAATTAATATTATTAGGATTCAAAATACGGAATCCATTTTTTAAAATTCCAATAACATAAGTGGAAGAAACTAATTTAAAATTAATCTCAAATATGGAATGATAAAGAGCGGGTTTAAAGTAAAAATGTTCAAATTATTGCTATGTTTTTATTTCAAATTATAATTTTAAATTGATTCCAGTTACCTAAATTCGGTTAATTAATGAAAAATTTAATAAATTATTTTAAAAATAATATTACATACAATTTAACATTATAATTAAATTAAATGAAATGGGGTTTTTCATTTAAAAGTTTGTATAATTCACTATTTTTTTAAAAAATGAAACATCAAAAAAAATATTAAAATTTTAACTAACCTAATTTTTATGTGTAAATTTAAAAAATTAATATCATATTTTCATATATAATTTATAAAATTTCAACAAATTGGAATTAAATAGGTTCTCCATTAAATGACGGAAAAAGTGTCTTTATAAACATAGAGGTTTTTATGCATAGAATTGTGTTTGTTTTCATCTTATCCCTATAAAATAAATTGTATGAATATAAAAATATTTGATTAAATATATTACATATATATTTTGTTAGTATAATTCACTATTAGTAATTAATTTAATTCATTATGATAAAACACCTTGGGTATATAATAATAGTTTTTATAAAAACATCCATTTTATACTCAATTGGTTTATATTTTTGTTTTTTATTAATTGGTACCTAATGTATTTATTAATTTTTTTTACAAATTATAAATTTTCATATATTATTTAATAGTATTTATAACCACTAAATTAAAATATATGTTAATTATTATTAAAATAATATTTTAATAATATATTGTGGTTTTCTAAAACTCGTTCTTTCGTGTAATAAAAGATCTTAAAGAACGTTGCTATTTCATGTGATCAAATCTAACTTAGTATTATGTGAATTGAAATGATATAAAATATATTTAAAATTATTAATTATTCCATATTTTTTTGAGAGTTTATACATTCTCAAATAAAATTTAATCTTCTATAATCTTTGGGGTGTTATATTATTCCCACCTTAAAAAATTATGTCCATGCAATTTAGACACAATATTGGTAATATTTTGTTTGATATTTCCAATGTTGAAATTCCACATCATGAGAAGGGTTCATAGAAATATCTCTACAAAAGATAGAATGTGATGTAAAAAAGTTAGTATGGACTAACATATAATTGGGTCTTTGAGTAGTATAACATTAATGGTAAGTAGAGTTTAAGATTTAGAGGAAAAGAATTAATACGTATAGAAATTAATTTAGGTCATAAATCAAAAAAAGTGGATGATTAATGGATATTTTAGGATCTCAAATTTATAAATCATTTATTATTTATAATTCCATCATTTCAACTAAATTTAATGTATTCAGACAATAATTTATTTCTAAATAAATTTTCTAATGATGGGTGATTCTTCTAATTCCAAATAATTTAAGGAAATATAATTACCTAACATATTTATATAAACACAATTTTCATCCTTTGTTTTTACATTGATCAATTTCTAATTTATACATTACATTATGAAATGGACATCCAAAAATTATCTTTGATGATCGAAGAACTAAAATACACTTTTAATAGATCATAATGTCTATAAATGAGTGACATGTCTTTCCATTTTTCTCTAACTACTATCCAAATCCAATATAGATAATATATTAATATCCAAACATCAAAACTAATAATATTGGTTCATTTTAATATTTATTCATCCAATTGTTTCACTAAAAATAATTACACATTAACCAGGTTAATGTGTTGGCCAGTGGGAGGCGTGAAACCCTTATTGTCATTCAGTCATGGGTTCAAGTCCCACATTCATGCCAGACATGATAGGTGGTCACCCTAAATACAAGTTTTTCTTTTCTAAAACAAAATTAATAAAATTTGAAAACATAATATAATATAAATCATTGAAATTTAATTATTAAATATCCTATTATCTATCATTTCTAAAACAACCCTAATCATTAGATAATTCACTCATTTTATTTCAATATAGGTATTTCCTTACTATAATTTTTATGATAGTTCATTAAATGTCATTATCTATTAGAATCCTTCATATTGGTTTGTAAAGAAAATTTAAATTACCCTAAGAATACCCCATGGAGTGTCAAACTAGGTTCACAGTAAGGTATTTTTTTGGGTACAATGTTATGATCTAGTAAGGTCCGATGTCGATTTTTAGACATATTACCCCTAGGTACATATGTTCTAGATTGTCATCGACTTTTAGTATCCAAATAGGGATGTATTTCTAGGAAAAACCACATAATATCTATCTAACTGAAACATTGGGATTATATTCTATGCATGTCCTCAAATTCAACCTGAACGATATGTTCTTTAATCTATGTTTTCCTCAATCTATTTCCCCAATATTCTTCTAAACCTCCTCTGGTACCAAATGTAGGCACCCAACCCCGAAAATCCCCAAGTCGATGCCTACTACCATTACCATGGCATAAGATACAAGTAAATCATGTCATGGATGACCGAACAGTTTAGTAGTCTGGGTAAAATAGATGAATACATGAGTCTTATGTTATAAATTAATATAAACACTAAAAAATTATTTTTTTAGGAAAACTTTACTCTCTCTAGAGTATCCTTTCATATATTTCTTATCACATTTCAGGGAATTCTGGTGAAAGGAAACAAAATAAGTGTGAGATATAACTCTCTGTAAGGGTAATTACAATGAAATAAATAATGAAATCAATGATAATATTAATTTTGGCCTAGTAAATAACTGAACACACATTCCATGTGGTCAATAAACTGAAAAAAAGTGGATAAACAATTTGGAATGGTAAATAACTGAAAATAAATTCCATTTAAATTACTGAAGAAGTCGTAATAAATATGTCAAGGTATGAAACATAAAACCATTCAATTTATTAAATCAATATATGAATAAAATGCATCCAATTATGTTATCATTGTGAAAATCTCAAGGATAATAAATACTAAATCAAAATGAAGGCAATTTATTATTATTGTACATCATATCCAAGGAATATGAAAACATATAATGTTAATACCATTCACAAGAGGCTTTAAAACTATGAGTTGAAATATGTTTAATTTTTGCATCTAATTTTCCTCGTGAATATTTGTTGATGCGTCGAGGTGTAATATAATTTATGGGCCCCACCTGTGAATTTTTGTACAAATAATTCCTTATTTCTAATAATCAATTCATTTAATATACAGTATGCCTTTCAAGTATCAATCTGGAATTAAGTATATTAATTTATCAATATTTCTCCAAAAAATCAAATAATATTCATTATAAACACCATATGTAAAATTGATATAATATTATGGAAATAAATATATCAATGATAAATGATATGGATAATGGGTAAAAATTCAATTTCTAATGATCATAAAAAATTGAATATTTTAAGGGGACATACAAGGGAATCAAGGAAGTGAATGTCCATAATAAACTTAGTGAAATTAATCATAAACCATCCATAGGAGGAATAAAGACGGTATCAATACAACATAACCCATGTGGAGTAAAAAAGTGTTTTTTTATCATTGATGAATATTAATACTATAAAATAATATTTTAAAATCTTTTTTTAGGAAATATAATTTTTATTTTGAAAAAAAAGATGAGATTCATTTTATTTGAAAATCTCTTTTGAAACATTTTATTTAAATTTTACCCATTCAAACATGAAAAGTAATCTTAGATGAAATCATGATGGGTAAATTTGTACATTTCATACAAGGTAAAAATAATATTACTTTTTCATGGTAAAAAGGTTATAAAAATGTCTTGTTCAGATAGAGATAATAATATTCCATTGAAAAAATTTGTAAAATACATAGAGAATAAATTTTTCTTTAACAAAATAATTTCTAAATGGTTAATTCTTTTTAATAAAACATGGTTATTATAAGAAAACAAGTTCTTCTAATAAAGAAGTAATTGAAGTTGTTTTTTCATAAAGAAATATTAAACATTTTTAGAACCAAAGAGTGGAAGAATGATACTATTAATTGAAAAATATCATTAATAACCATTAGAGAAGAAAATAAAATAGTTTTTTTAACAATAGTTATAAAAATTACTTTAATTTAATTTAAATAATTAACAATCATGATTAGAATTAGTTTGTGAAATAAACCCTTAAAATAGTCATAATGTTGAAGTCAGAATTAATAAATGAATTGAACATGTGTAAAAAATATAAATACAAATAAAATATATGTAAATAAATCAATATATATTCAAATTTATTATACATATAATCAAATAATATTAATCAAATATGGTGAAGTAATATATCCCAATGAAAGGAGTTATGTTATGAAATTTATTTACCACTTGATAACTTTATGTTCAAATCCCCCTAGAAGGAATAATACAAATAAAACTCTAAATATCATTAAGATAAATTTATTCATGATATAAAATAAAATAGTTTAAATATATACACCACAGAAAAGAAATAAGTGGTTTAAATGGTGTATGCCTCTTGGAAAGAAAAGTGGAATAAGAATATCTTACCTTGTGTTTCCCTTAAATTGAACATTCATTAACTTCTTATATAACAGTTTTAAAAATGTCACTAAATTATACCAGAAAAATAATAATATTTAAAATTTCATATATTATTTTCTTATAATATCTCATAATCCGTTTTTTACAAAAAAAAAATTCACTATTTGGGTGTTAATTACCTACTTTTTCGAGTATGTTTTGACTTTTACTTGTTATTCTTCTTAAATTGATGATTAATTAATCATTTATAGTACGTAACACAAGATTTATTTATTATATATTTTCATTATATATTTATTTACTATAATCCATAATATTTTGAGATAGTAAATGAACTATACCCTTTATGGAGACGGTAGGTCGTACCTACGCATGAATGCTACTTCTCATTAATTGTCGTAAAGAATGAAAATTAATTGATAAATATGTATATTATAATTATAGTATCATATAAATGTTATATTTTTCACATATTTTTATTGAAACTATCACTAATAAATTCTAGGTATAGCATGAACGAATAACATCACTTTGAATAGGCGGTAGTCCACACATCCACGAACGATGTGATTGTATCCCCGTAATATGAAACACATGATATTATGTGTTATATAAGAATTTAATAAGAATAAATAAGTCATAAATAACAAATATATAACATATAAACTATAAATACATCATTATTCTAACCATGAAATTTGGTAAATAGAGTAATGAATGACATCGGTTTGTGAGGTAGTAGTCTGCCGTACACACGAACGATGATTGAGTATCCCATTTCATAGATGTGTGTGAAAATGTACATAGAAATATTAGCATATATATATATAGGAATATTTAAGATACATAGTTTATTATACAGTAATGTTATAAAAATAATTTAATGGTTTGAAAAGTAAATTAATGAAAAATGATAATTGGAAAACATTGCCTCTTATTTAGGTAACTCATTTAGGTTTTTTCCAAGGGACTTATTTTGTTTGATTTATTCCCAATTTTATGAATTTACAATTAGGGGAGGGATTTTGGGAGATTTTTTGGGAATATTTTTTTCATTCCAAAGGGATTTAGAGATGTGGAATATTGGAGGGTGTGAGTTTTTTTATAGTGGAGAATGAGTGGCATTCTTGTAAATTTTTTAAAAGGGAATTCCACACACATTTTTCTAATGTATACTATCCTAAATAATAAACCAAATTAGATTCATGGGAGGATAGGGTATAAATATAAACATAAAATGGATATTATACAAGTCTCTAGGTCATTTTGTCCCTTATGTTTAATGTTTATTCCCTGATTAAGCTAATTTTTCTTTTAATTGCTTTAATTAATTTTAATCACATTCAATAATATTTTTTTCAAAAACTATGTTGAACATAATAGAAATTATAAATTAATATGATTAAAAATATGGAATAAATTATTCAAAATTCAAATCACATAAGTGGTAGAAATTAATTTAAAATTTTTCCCAATAGAAAGAATGAGAAAGATGGTTTTCAAAGTAAAATTGTTCACTAGGTTTCTATGATTTCATATATAATTTAAATATAAAATTTATTATAATTAAATAGGTTGGATTAATTTATTTAAAATTTAACTAATTACTTTTTAAAACAAAAATATATAAATAATTTAACCTTATTAATAAATTAGAAAAAAACCAGTTCTTAATAAAAATTTAGTATTTTTAATTATTCCTCAAAATAACGAAACTTCACAAAAAAAATACCAAAACATCACCCCAACCCAATTGTGATGTTTCCATTTAAAAATGAAGTTAATTTTGACATATATAATTTATAATTTTTCCAAAAAAAATATTTAAAATAGGTATTTCATGAAAAGGCAGTAAGATCACCTTTATAAAAATATAGGGTTTTATGCATAAAATTTTATTTGTTATCATCTTGTGCCAGTAAAATCTATTGGATGAATATATAAAATATTTTATTGAATATATATAATATATATTTTATTAATATCATTCACTAATAGTGATTAATTTTATTTATTATGATAAACCACTTTTGGTGTATAAGAATAGTTTTATAAAAACATTCCATTTATATTCAATTGGTTTATATTTTCATTTCTAATTAATAATTTTCCAATGAATTCATATTTAATTCCTATAAAAAATATTCCTAAGTTAGTTAATACAATTCATAACCACTTATTTAATGGCTATGTTAAGTGTTATTATAAAAAAAATTTAATAATATAATGTTGTTTGGTTAAACTTATTATTGAGTTTAATGTAAGCTATAAAAGATACTCATTGTTGTGTATGAAACAATATAAATTAGTATTAACTACATTTAAATCTATATACAATATTTAAAATTATTAATTACACCATAATTTTTCTAGATGTTTTACACTCTCAAATAAAAGTTACACTTTTAGAATTTTGGGGTGTTACAGTAATCCTTATATGACCCCATTCTATATAATAATAATGTTGTTATTATATTCATATGGAATACTATAATGGGTAAAATTGTAAAAGAAAATTACCATATTCCAAATTAACAATTATTGTTAAAAATAAGAGTTGTATCTTATTCCTCCCCGATAATTATCAAAAACTCCAATAAATATTTATTAATTCAATAAAAATTTAAATAATATATATTTATAATTATATAATAACCTTATGAATAAATATTTATTTAATTTATTTGATGAATAAGTCCTGAATAAGATTATTCCTTGATCTTGATAATATTATTTATTCCAAAAAATAAATCAATATATAATTTAGTTAAGATCAATGAAAACACAAGTGTGCAACCCACTCGGCTTCTTTCTCAATGACATTATATAGGCTTTCCTAAAGTCTTAGATTACTATCTAGAAATAGTTTAAGGAATATATGAGATATGATTTAATGTTGAATCATTGAAAACCTCACATGAGTGGTCACTGTGTATTCTATTACCATTGTCACGATATCTCAATAATTATGTTTCACATTAGTTTCATCAACCTATATGCATTATAAATCTTTATTTGACTGAATTAAATAAAATTATTGGTAACCCATTTCTATGGAATTTAATGTGACTGTACTATTTCAATTAAAAATATGAAATTTCATGTTTTATAAATATGTAAGGGACAAAGCATTTCTTGAATTATTCATTAATGACATGTTATTCATGACTCACCAAATATACCCTACTTCTTGCGAACATATGGAATCATAATATTCATTAGTATATCAAATAACATTAGTAATGGAATTAATTAATAATAATATTTTATTTTATGTATCACCACACATGATCACATATAGAAAACTTCAATTACACATAAAAATCTGGAATTCCTATATGTGGGTATATTCTTCTAATCTCGTATCTTATAGATTACAAAGTGATAACTTTATGAGATATAGTCACATATATTTATGATTACTTTAACTTTATAGTTAGTATTTTATGTCTCCCAATAAATAATTTCATATGACTATAGAACTTTATTTAGGAGTAGCATTATATAGTTTCATGGTTCTCATCATAGAGGGGAAATATTGTGGCCTTATAAAAGTGAATGATGCTCTAAAACATGATTACATTAAATAAATGTGAAGTAATATATTTAAATTAATATTAACATATTTGAATATATATATATATATATATATATATGAAATCCAAATTATATACAATTGGTTCTGGAAACATACTTTAACATACTTCTATTTGGACTTGATCCAACTACCAATGACTTTCAATCTACTAGATCTCACATGATGGTCGTGTTTCTGATGAGTTAAGGATTTAGTCAAGTGCTTCACTACACTGTATATTATATAGATTGTAGTCACTGTAACTTTACCTCTCTAAGAAAAATAACTCAAGAAATGATACATCTGATGTATGTTCTCTATTTGTGGATTTTATCATGGATTTTTTTAAAGGACCAATATTTTAGTATTATCATAATAGAGTGTGATAGGATCATTAATGATAGGAATAACATCCACCTCTTTGATGAAGTTGTGTATATAAACTAATTTCTTGCCTACCTCAAAAGCCATAATATATATAGGCTATACTAAAAATAATCTATTACAATGGCCTTATTTTATATTTTCTTTCTTACAACACCTCCATTTAAAGAAAATTTGTATCTCGACTATGATTTCAGATCGCATTTCCCTAGTTTTAAATTAGCATATGCATATCCTCTAATGACTACCTAATCATATCATCTATTTATAGGCAACACATCATTAGTTCAAATCAAACACCCAAATATAGTAATGTATATTATATAATGGAAGTCACTTGGGTTATCATAACAACTTCCTACTATAATTAAGGCATGAGGAACATCTATTATAAAATATAAAATAACATATATAAATTACCAAGTTTCTAACACATATCAAATCCCTTCCATCAAATGTTAATATTATTGAGTATGAGGACATATTTTATAGGAAATACAAATTCAATGTGACACATGAAATAATACCCTCTTAGATGTTTTCCTTAATGATTCTATTTAGTATTTTTCAATATATGTAATTTAACATAGATTGGGAATTATCTTGGATATATCATGATATATTTTGATCCCATGAATATATTCATCTTATTCTAAAACATTCATGGAGAAGATGTGCTGAATTAGACTTTTATAAACAATAAGGAAAGTATATCTCTTCCAACAAGCAATATTTCATTAATATAAACTATTATGAAACTAAATGTACGCCCCCTAAATCAATTGTTGGCACAAGGTTAACATTCTTTCATTATGAAAAAAATTCAATTATAGGTACATCAAACCAAATGTTATAATATATATAAGTTTTCATTAATCTATAAATGGATGTTTCTAACTTTAATACTTCTTTTACATCCTTTGGAGTCAAGAAAACTCTAGGTTATTTCATAAAAACATCTTTCTAAATGTTACCATTAAGGAGTGTTGTTTTAACATCTGTATTCCAAATCTCAAAGTCACTATAAGCTTCTATAGAATGTATAATTTGGATTTAAATTCAAATATAAATTCTTGAAAAGGTTTCATTATAGTTTGTTCTTTAACACTATTTGAACCCTTTGAAACCATTCAAGACTTATAGGTATTGAATTATCCATCAATGTCTAGTTTATTATTGAATAAATATTTTAAAAAATGGTATTTACATCAATTAAAGGATCTAAAATAATACAAATATGGATTTTTTATATTGAATCCATTTCATAATCCATATATTTTTTCCACTTTAAATCTTTAATGCCACTTACTACTCCCTTGTAGGTTATAAGATTATTTATATAAACTAATAATTACTTTCAATCAATGGTTACTAGAAAACCATATCCTTCATGTTCTCTAACATGTCTTTTAATCATATATAGTACATATCTCCAAAACTTCCTATTATATGGGGATTTATTAAATATGCTCATTTTTTACACTAAAATTCATCTAATTATATCTCACTCCCACCATCACTTTTTGATATGTGATCCCTCTCACATAATATGGTGTACCATGCCAAAATGGAATTTTCGACTGAGGGGTCATATAGGTAATATCCCATTTTTTCTTAAGGTATATTATAAGTGCATTATATGTTCCTATAGGTGAAGTATTATTACCTAATGAGGCCTTGAAAAACAATTCATAACACCACACATGTAAATTTGACAACACATATTTCCTTTCACAAAAAATATCATTCTAAATACTATTTATTTCTTTAGTTGTCACCTAGTTTTTCATATCTACTATAATCTATAATACATATTCCCAAAAATTATAATGGATGTATAACATGTATTATGAATGATATGACCATGTTTAAAAGTGTGAAGTTCCTCCTTTATCTTACACCATTATATTGTGGCGTACAAGGAAGAGTGTGTATGGATTGAATTCAAAAATCCCATAAATAATAAATGATATCTTTATTTAGATATTCTACACCATAGGTTGATTGCAGTTTAATGATCTTCATAATGTGTTAGTTCTCAAAATCATTCTTATATTCCATGACTCTATAAATAGAATCAAACTTATAAATCATTAATTAAATATATCTATATATACCAAAAAGTTACTTGTCATAATTATCCACCCCCATGATTTACCTAGAAATGGTCCAAATGCATCGTTATGAATAAAATAAATAAGGCTTGTGTCTTTTTCACATTTTCAAGTAAATAGAGACCTATTTATTCTTTCTTATAAACAAACATGACATACACTAAGTGGTTGAAGTTAAAAATACACAAATTTTCGATCTTCATATAATTTGGTCAATCGTTTTATATATAGATGATCTAGACAATGATGACACAGTTGGGTGAGGTATGAGTCACGTAAACTACCTTTTTATTAATTTTTTTTACTTAGTCTATGTAATCCAACATTTAAACACTATTATTTAAATATTATTGAACATAAAAAATGATTTATTTATAAAATAATAATCAATTGTTTGAAAATATGAAAATAAATCCTTCTAAATCATGTCTAGAAATAAAAAATAATGGTTTTGGTAACTAAAGACACATAATGATGATATTTCAATACTGAGATTATTTAATTTGAAAAGGTGAGGTGGTAGTCCCTAATAGACACAAAAATAATTTTGGCATCATTAGTTACATATACATATAGCTCACCTAGGGATGTCTTCTGAAATATACATGGTTCAAATATTTGTATACATATGTGAAAACCACATGATTTCTTAAATAAAAAATTAGTATATATTGAAACCTTTCACTAGATACAAACACAGATGAAGACTCCATTTTCTTATTTTCCTGAGTGTAGAATTTTGTTTTTCAATTTCCCTACTTTCTTCATGAAAAATAAATGACATCTAATTCCCTTTCATTTCCCTTGATCCTTCTCTTTTTTGAATGGTGTTGTGAAGAAAATTTAGACTTCGAGTTATATTGGATCCCCTCGTCTATATTTTCCTTTTTCTATCCATGAGGATAAATGTTTTTTTGACACTTCATATACTTATCAACATGGATAAGTAGAGTGATAATATCTGGGAGAAACTTCTCAATTTAGTTCATATTCTAAATTTTGAACAAAAATGGAGAAACTATAATTGTGTGAAGAATTGATGAGATCATTCCACAGTTTTTCTTGTATTTTAAATGATAGAACATTTATTTTCTTAATGTATCCAAAGTGTTTGACTACATGATCCCCAGGTGGTGTACCTTCTCCATATTTTCTATAAAAAATGATTTGGATTTATCAAACCATTCATTTATGTCTCTCTCCAAATAATGACCATGGAGATGTTGGATTATGATATAAACATACATGTATTCATGTGACATAATGAGTATATGAGACATGTTGGAAATCATTAAACACAAAATATAAGACACATCACTTGGTTGTTTATCATAGATAATTAAATCTTCCTCACTCATCAAATTTTTTAGAAGATCATGCCTTTAGGATTCCATTATGTAAGACTTCCATTCATGATAAACCACATTTTGTAAGTATCTAAAACATTCTTGTATGATTCTTCTAGTTAGGAGAGCATATTTCTCCAGACATTATCACAAGGATAATTTGTTTGATGCAATTTTCATTATTATACAATACAAGAGTATATTATTAGAACATAACTTGATTACAATTTATGTGAGACATAATAATTGTTTTTAATTTTTTATGTCACACAATATTTTTTCAAGTCATAAAAACCTTCACCATTAAACTCAAAAATTCTTTTTAAATGGACATTATAGTGTAATGGATCCATATTCCCCTTATTGTAACCAAATAAAGAGCTTAGTCAATTACTCAAAGGTATTTAGGTAGGTATGTATTTTCAAAATGTGGGCTTCTAGATCACTGATCTATGGAGTGGACTCCCCAATCAACAAACCCTTTCCTAGGTTTCTAAAACACATTTCTCTAAGTTACATCATGTTTAAGAAGGGATACTCCTCTGGATGTAAAAGGGTTAATTCAATAAAAAATATTCATGAGAACTCCATAAAAACAATAAGTGTCCCAAAAAGGGGTGGTCAAACACATAGTTGTTTAGTTTCATTATTGATCATGTAATTCAAGGATTAATAAAAATTAATATTAAGTTGAGGGATTTTATTTATTAGGTTTAAATATATTTTTTTACCCATTATATTTCTTGCTAATATTGAGTTGATTTTACTTAAGGGATTAACTATGTTATGATAAAAAAATTGAACACAATTAAATATTTTAATTGCATATATTAATATTAGTCCATTTATTAATTTTATTATGGTGTTTCATCCATAAAATAAATTATACATCAGACCAAAATAAAATAAATAAATAAATAATGTGATCATGATATTATTAAATGGTAGATTTATTGAGTGGAAAAATTCAACCTTTTGCCCTAAGGTAAAATCCAACTTCCAGTCTTAGCCTGAGTTGTAGCATTCAATATATCCAAATATGTATCACATCTGTAGGTTTCATCTTGGTATCATCTTGAACTGCCTCCACCCTGACTCTATCATGAATTGACTCCATGCGCTTTTCGATACTCCTTTTATTAAATATGTGATACTCCACACACATAGATGAGGGGAACCAAAGTATTGGTGAAATGGAAATATGAAAAACTACCTTGGACATGTAGGACCTACTCAAATCTCATGATATTTCATTCACATGAGATGATTATGAATTTAAAAAAACTATATTGAATTCATTTCATTTTACACTTTGATAAGTTGAAAATTTCTTAAATAAATCTTATAAATTTTCTTATCAATATATTAATTCATTTTTATCTTATTACATCCCTTGGGACTAAAACTCCCATCCCATGAGATTTTCAGGAAAATAAATTTTTAAATTTTCATAAATAAAATAGAACATACATTTTTATGTGGAAGAAACTTAGTGAGTACCTTTCCAAACTACGTAGTTCAGTTTTAATTTAATAAAATTCACTTATACCACATATTTTTTACACAACATGTGTCATAATTTCATGGTGTGTACTAAAAAATTAATTCCATATAGAACACGTGAATATTAAACAACCTATAAAATTTAATTTTTGGAGTCTTTATCATTCAATAAGCATACAACAATTGTAGTTTTGAATTTTATAAAGAATTTATTAATCAGTTAATATAATATAAAACCTAAAAAATGTTATGTATTATCAATTTAATGACCCAATGAACTTAGTTTTATTAGGTCCTTCATATAAAGTAATTAAATTTAATACTTCCACAAAAACAAATAAATTACAAAATAGGTGCAATCTAGCCAAATTATGTGTACATTTCTTTGATCAATATCCATAGTACATTCCTATGGACTAGGTATATACTTTTTGTAGAAATTTATGATGTACATGACATGTAAAAAGGATACACAACATGTAATTCATGTTACGTTGCTTCGAGCATGTACATGTTGTATATTTAATGAACAAGGTGTATTAATAGAACTCATCTTGGACCCAATTTTTTACCTTAAAAACATGTAGAGCATACAACTTATATCCACTACCAAAGATATTCACTTTAGCATCACAAAAATGGGATTTAATAGCATAAAAATGAACTATTGTTATAAGTGTCTCTAAAAGGGGGCCTCTTTATCAGTTCTTAAAAATCACATATAAAGAGGGACATTTGTTAGTGCAAAAAACACTTATAAAGGTGTTCATTTATTTTTTGTAACTTAACACAGTTAAAGGTCCCTATTTATGAGTCTAATTTATAGCACTAATAACCACTCCACTACTATAGTGTTCTATCTGAATTACAACACATTATAGAAAATAATGATGAATGAAATTTTAAAATTTAATTGAAATAAATTTTGCATCCCACATAAAAACAATATATTATATAAATTTCAAAAAAAATATAATTACATTTGTAATTATTATCCCAAAACATTTAAATTCATCAATATTTCAATATATTTCTCACCTATGACCCCCTAAAAAATCACAATCATGGTAGCAGTTACCGAACAAACCACCCCAACTCATTAAAAATAATCCTCTAAAATAAAAACATAAAATAAATTAAAGATAAATATGAAAAAATACATTAATTAAATGCTAATTTTAAATAAAAGGACACACATTGAGACATATCAGTCACACCATGTGTTAGGATGAGGTGGGGAATATTCCTACACATAAAAAATGACTTATTGATAGTTTTACTAAATTATCAATATAATTAGAATAAATCTTCTCTATTTTGAGTGTGTCACCTATCTTTTTTACTAAAATATCATTTTAAATTAATAACGCGTACATTGATTCATACTGGTCACATCCTATATTAGTTTTATGTGAGACTAATTCTTACATGTAAAAATTGACTTATGAATAATTTTCCCAATTTACCAATAATATTTGAGTTCTTTTTCTTATTTTTTAGTTAGTGACACACGTTTTGAACTAAAATGTCACTTTTAGACTAATAACAGACACATTGAGCCATATTAGCCACATCGTGTATCAGATTATGGTGTGGTTGATTCTGACACATCAAAATTGACTTATGGATATATTTTTTAATGTATCAAAATAACTTTAATTTTATTTCATGGTTTTGATTATGTCACTTATATTGTGTACTAAAATGAAAATTTTAAATAAAAATACATACTTGGATTCAAACTAGTTACATTGTGCATCAGATTGAGTTATAGTTTATTCCTAAACTTCAAATGAAATATTTATTGTTGTCCTAAAGTATCAAAATATCCCAAATTGATTTTCTCATTGTTGGGTATTGAACTTGTTTTTTTACTAAAATTTCATTTTAAAATGATATCACACACTTTGGGTCTTAACGATCACATTTTGGGTCGGTTTGATGTGATATTGATTCCTACTTGTAAAAAATGACATATGAATCGTATTCCATAATTATCCATACAATCAAAGTTTGTTTACTCCTTTTATAGGGAGTGTCACATGTTTTGAACTAAAATTTCAATATTAAATTGATAAGAAACACTTTGAGTGTCACCAGATAAATGATATGTCAGATAGATGTTTAGATGATTCCTAATTTTAAAAAAATAACTCATTTTACTAATGTATCAAAACAATACAAATCCATTTTTAGGGTTTTGAGAAGGTCCATTTTCCTTTTTACTAAAATTAATGTCAATTTTTAATAAAAAGACACACATGGAGTCATGTCAGTCACACCATGTGTCATATTGAAGCTTAGATGATTTCTATAGGCCCCAAATGACATATGGATAATTTTCCAAAATTATTACAATAATTAGAATATTTTTTCTCACATTTAAGTATGTCACGTGATTTTTTTACTAGAATGTCATTTTATACATGAAAAATGATGTTTGAGTCATATATGTCACATCATGTGTTGGTTTTATGTTAAACTGGTTCCTACTTGTCAAAAATTACTTATGAAGAGTTTTTCTAAAATATCAAAAAAATTCCAAGTGTCTTTTCTTAAATTTCAATGGCTGACTAGTGTTTTGAAAAAAAAAATGTCAATTTTAAACTCATAACAGGCACTTTGTGTCATACCAAGCACAATATGTATCAGATTGAGGTGATATTAATTCTTACACATCACAACATACTTATTGATAGTTTCTCTAAAATATAAAAATAATCTAATAACTTTTTCATGGTTTTAAATATGCTACTTGTGGTTTTTACTATAATTTCAATTTTAAATAAAAAGATACATTTTGTGTCATGCCAGTCACAATGTTTATTGGATTTAGGTGTGGAAAATTATTACATGTTAAATATTAGTTACAAATAATTTTTAAAAGTTATTGAAGGGATATAAATGTGGTTTCTCTATTTTGAGTCTTTCACTTCTGTTTTGTTTAATAAAATGTCATTCTAAACTGATAACAAGAACTTTAAGTCATACTGGTCGCATTTTGTATTGTTTGGATGTGATACTGAATCATAGAAATCAATTATAAATCACATTCATAAATTATCAAGACTATCATTGTGTGTTTTCATAGTTTTCAGGGAGTGACTCACATTTTCAACTAAAATGTCTATTTTAAACTAATAATGGACACTTTGAGTCATACTAGGAACACGGTGTATTGGAATGGGGTATAGATGATTCCTAAAAATAAAAAATGACTTAAAATTTTTTCCTAAAGTATTGAAATCATATGAATTAATTTTCTTAGTTTTTATTATGCCACATTCCATTTTTACTAAAATTATTCACAATTTTAAATAAAAAGACACACTTAGAGTCATACCAGTCACAAAATGCATCAAATTGGGGTGTGGATAATTCATACACATAAAAATTATGCATGGATTGTTTTACTAAAGTATCAAAATAATCCAAATATGTTTTCTAATTTTTGAATATTTCTTTTTATTTTTTGTTTTAAACTTGAAACACCCACTTAGATTCATACCAGTCACATCATATTTCATTTTGATGTGATACATATCCCTACATGTCAAAAATAAATTATGGAAAGTTTTCCTAAATTATCCTCACAAGTGGTTTGTGTTTTCTTATTTTTCAATGAGTGACACATGTTTTAAACTAAAATATAAATTTTAAACTGATAACAGACACTTTGATTCATAGAGAGCACATCATGTATCACATTGAGGTGAAACTGATTTCTATATGAATCTAATTACTTATTGATTTATTACCTAGAGTATCAAAATAATCCAAATAAGTTTTATTTTTTTGAGTATGTCGATTATTTTTTTTTAAATTTCACCTTAAAATAAAGAGACACACATTGTGTCATAATGGTCACACCATGTGTCAGATTGAGGTGTGTTTGATTCCTACATGTCACAAATAACTTATTGATCATTTTAAAAAAGTTTCAAAATAATATGAATGTATTTTCTTAGAATTGAATATATGATGTGTATTTTTAACTAAAATTATTATTATAAACATAAAACATATAGCTTGAGTCATAAAGAGAACATTGTGTATCATATTTAGGTGGAGTTGATTGAAAAAATTCCTTATTTCCATTATCTCAGTTGTAGCCTCAATGTCCAATATCTCATGAGCACAAGAACCTTGATACTAACCTACTCAATTAAATCCGCATGTATAAGAAAACAATTCATATGTTATCAATACTATAAAGAAGTATATTAAACCTAATTATGAAATAATACATCAATAAAATGTCAATTTAAAACTAAAACCACACAATTTGAGTCGTAACAGGTACACCGTGTATCAAATTGGGGTATGGTTGATTCCATCATGCATTTTTATCCTATAGTGCAATCAATTTTATGGTTTATATAACAATATTGTTGTTTTATAACCCGTAATGATGAATGCATTATAGAATAAAAATCAATTATCATAATCATGAGTGAATCGTCTCTGTTAAGTGCACAATCATATCACATGAGTGAATCATCCTTATTGATGAAGTAATTTCTTCATGTTCTTTGTGAAATTTTATAAAATAAGTATCTGATAAAAAATGATAAGGAAATGAACTAAAAAATATATATAATGATGGTAAAATCAACTAAATAAGTTGTAAGATGTCACATCATCATGATATATGTGTACATTCTGAAATTGGGTATGATTCCTAATAATTTATAAAAAAATATATTTAATCTTGTGAATATGAAGACTTTCAATAGAAATTTTAGTACTAGAAAAATATAAATACACAATTCAATAATAAATATTTTAAATTAAATAGTAATTATCTTAGAAAATACATATTTGGGTATGGTATTTTGTTTGATGGTATATGATATCTATTAGAAATTTTCAAACATATAAACCACAATATTTACCATTCAGGTTTTTGGGACTCTATAGAGACAATGAATGAAATGAATAATTAGTTTTTATATATTTTTTGATAGGGAAATTTAATTATATATATCCTAGTGTGTATCTACTTATTGAATTCAGTAGGATCCTTGTATGTATAGAATTTCCTCATTCTTTGAATTTGATGATATTTAAACACTTCCCTATCATAATATAATTATCATTAAAAATCATATAAAATATATAATAGGATGTTTTGTTCTAAAATTTTTGATTAATTGAGTTAAGAATTGAAAAACATTATCATGTATGGTCAGTTTTTATAGTATCCATGTAGTTAATCTAAAAAATAAATATTTTGAGTATCTAAATAGACTGTAATGAGTATCCATATGTCACCTAAAAAAATGAATATGTGAGGAGTAAAATGAAAATATATTTTATATGATTAAATTTTAGAGTTTTTCCAATATATTTTTTCTAATAAGAAGATTATGTCATATGTAAGTTTTCATTCAAATTATATAGTTATTTTTTCACTATTGCATCAATTTGAAATGAATCCAATGATGTTTGTTTTGTAGAAGTAATGTGAGGACTAATGAGTCCATATTTATGGTCACTGGGAAATCCATTAAAATAGTATTTTTATTGATTCCTACAGAAAATATGACTTGTATTTACTCATTACTAATATAGTATATCAACTATTATAAAAACACATCATGAAAACACAACTCATATGTGAATTCATAATTATGACTCCTAGCCAATCAAACATGAGGATTTCATCTATATTCTCAAGAGCAATGTTGTATGTAATAGCTTCTCCATAAATTTGATCTTCAAAATCAAATATGAAATTACTATGAATTCATATCCTCTTATCCACATTAACCTTCAATGTAATTAAATATAGACATTTAATGTGAGGGGTAAAGGTGCTTTGTCAAGATAAATTCAATTTTTCAGTTGATATATTAGATCATTTTTACTAAAATTTTTGTTTCAACACATTTCCTTTTTCCATTATTAGGAATTTTATCGGCTCAAACCTTAATTAAAAATTCATTAAGTTTTTTCATGAAAACTAAATTGGAACATAATACCTTCTTATCGACATGGATTTTTATAATATCTAACGGCTATGTTATGAATTCTCAAACATCTTTATTGACTATATGAATATCTATATCATCAAGTAGAATAGGAAACTCAGTGATCAGATCATGTCCTAGGATAATCTCTTCTCTCACGTGGTCTATTGGACGGTTTGTATTGTTTATAAAATCTTGTTGGATATTGAACATAGTACCCCCCACAACAAGTGGATGGGTATGTGTTGAAAGATATAAATCACAATCATTTTCACCTTGTTGAATATCTATACAGGAAATCTATCACTATTTTCCTAATTCATATTTCCTAGAAAATGTTATGAGAATATTGATTACATAATCTAAGATAGCTCTTTGGTAGGAATGACTCGACTCAAAGATGATGGGGTGGGGTGGGGATATTCTCACATTGGTTGTTCTAGAATTATTTCTCCTCTTTTCTTCGTTCCCATAACATTTTGTTGCAACACAAAATTCCAATTAAATTTTAGTTCAAGATAATGTAATCATTCCTACATATATTACATTTGATTATCTTTATCCATATAATCTATTTTCTTCTTAGAATGTCTTTAGGGTGTCACCCCAAAACTCACACCTCCAGTGCGGCCATATTGTTCTGGCCTCTTCAAGGCCACTCACATTAGTTGTTTATATAATACAACTGATGATGATCCCTATGTTTAAGTTTTATAAAAATTATATGAAAATAATCTATCATTTTTATTTAATATCGACATAAAGAAAAATAAATTTTAATTAGGTCATACATAAAAATTATTCCCACATTTTTTGTGTTTTTTTAACTTTTGGTATCTCACCTATATTTTTACGTGCTCACTTCCATTGGATATGAATTGGAATAGAATTGGATTTGGATTTAGATCCATCAATCTTAATATAAACTGAGGAAACAAATTAGGTTTTTGTTTATTGTCACATAAATGTATTACTGATGATTCAAAATTCATACCAATTTTTTTCAACTGAAGTGTACCCCATCCTTGCTTTATAGTATGGGTACATTAGTTTTTCTACCCATTTCTTTCTTTCATTACTCATTTCCCTATTCATAATTTATAAATTATTAATAAAATTTATTAATTATTGTATTGTAAAAGAATTTATTACCAGCCATAATATACCTAAAATGATGTCTCCTTACGACAGCTAGAAACTCATCCCACACTTCTTGTAATATTTCAATGGTGGGTTCAAATTTATATTCCCTTCAGTATCATTGAGCTAAAACATCATTGTATTTATGTAAAATCCTCTGTAAGCCCTTCCAAAATGAATTAAGGCAAATTTATTTAGGGTTTCATCAACTATAAATGAAGTCTACAATGGGTAATTAAGATTTTTTAAATGTCTCATTGCTATTTTAGTAAAATATATATATATTATAATAATTTCACCCTAATATATTCACAAATAAGTTTCTTAATCATGTGAAAAACATTGTTCCACCAATAAATATCAATTAGCATGCACTCTCGAGTGCTGATCCCAATGAAACCACTAAATAAATCCTTGTCAAGGTTACTATCCTGGCCACCTGCATTCCAACCAACCTTGAATTTAAAGCCTTTATTTCATGGAATAATATATTTTTTCTAACACAGCCACGCTATGTAACTCTCCCTTTTTTAGACACTAGTTTTTCACTATCCTAAATTTCCTCTAGTTCAACATCATCAAAATGTTCTTCCTCTGTATTGTTATCATCAACATGTGCAATAGGTTGTTGTTACTCTCTATTGGGAGCACTAATATGTTGAGAAAACATTTTATACCTTTGTATTGGGAACATTGGAACAAGAAAAAGTAAATAAATACAAAATTTGTTGAACATTTAATTAAGATAATGTAAATTTTATTGTGAATAGATAATAATATGGGGTAACACAACGTACATTACAACAAATATAACTTCATTATTGAACTCACTCTTTTAAGTACGGACTGGATCTGAACCCTCTATTGAGTATTTATATCCTTTAATCATTGCCACATATGACATATAAGACCCCATCTACATTAATACTACTATGAATTTAGTGTTACATCCCAAATGAAAGGGTATGCCTCAGTTGAATTTTCATATGAAACTTCATTGGTTTTGGTAGATAACAAAAAAATTGAAAACTTATAATTTGTAGGATCTGGAATATAAAATACTTTTATTGTCTATGACTCTATTATGAATGATTATTATTTGTATATTTCCTTACTAAAACTCTCATTCATGAATCCCAATTCATATATACTAACAACACTCCTATTTTAAACCCACTTTCACTCAACAATACGAATGTGTAATGTTGTATAATCTAACGCGCATATTTTTTTATGATTCCAAATTATGAAATATTTGTGAAAATTAGATTATTGTCCCTCGTACCAGATACATGCATCACATCAGCCACATGTGTAACTCCACTATATTTCATGGAACTTTCTTTATTATATTCATTTGTATATAAAATAAATCCCTTAATTACATAGGCATTATAAGATAATACATGAAAAAATGGTCCTTTGGATATACCTAAAAGTAATTCTAATATTTAATTAGGATTTTCATACAAATATTTAAAAATATTGTCTCAAAACTATCCTATAAACTATTTTTAATGTGAATTTGATATCAATATTTCATTTCTAAATGGATTCAACTTCTTATGAATTTTTTTTGGTTTTAAAAATATAGGGTAGCCTCTAAACTATTATTAAAATCATAAATGTGGGCCTAATCCTAATCTATAACAGTGATTATGACATCATATATTCAGAAAAAATTAATTCACCCACAATCCACCCATTGGGATGAGCTTTTGGTAGATAAATTTTTTCCACATTGGATTGGTATTTGTTAAAAAAATCAATTTCTTCCTCAAAATACACCTCTCTAAAATAAAACCTTATGGTAAAATATGATTTTTTATATAAACTTTTAAAATATTAAAATATCAATCAATGGGGTGAGTCTATCTATAGGTCATAGGACCACATAGTTAAATATCACTTAATAAGGGAACCATTATATCAAATAATTTCAGCAGGAAGAAAATTTCCATAATATGATCGAAATTTACATTCCCATTGTTGGATATTTCCCTTGGTATATAAAATTAATGCTTATAGCTTTAAAAATTAATCAAATCTTGGATAATGTGTGGTTTAATTTCTTCGGGGAAATGCAATGTAAATCTAAAATAATTTGATATTTAATAAAAACATGACATTCATGTGATTTCAGACCGTTCACATTAAATCCGTCATTAACATTATATTATTTATATTTTATTAATTCCCATATATAAACATTAATTCATTTAAAAAGATTAAAAGCTAATATATATCCTCATCAGAATGAGTGTAAGTAGATGGATGAAGAAAATCTCACTTTTCACACTTCACTGGAACCAAATCTACCTATATTCCCATGTCAATCATGTCCAACCAAGATTTAATTCCATCCTTTTTTCTGGGGAATTAAGTAATTAGAAAATGAAACTATCACATAAATTTTTTTCAACATGCATAAGATTAAGAAAATTTCAAATTTACAAGAAATTCCAGTATTATAAGGCAAAAAAAGATCTCTTTTTCAAACTCAATTAATTAATGTTTCTTAAAAATGGTTAACCAAAATTATTTTCTATGTATTTTAAGTTCTCAAATAGATAATCACCTTTTAATGGATATGGTGTTGTATGTTCTTTTGAACTCCCATTTAATGATTTTTCTAAGATGTATACGTATGTAGTTAGGGTAGAAATTTGTGATTTCCTATAAACAAAAACCTCGATTAAATTTTCAAACTAATTGACCATATACCTTGTTCAAAAATGGAACACCCTTGAGTTACTTTAATTATAGATCCTGAAAAAATTTCATAACAATTAAATTCAATTATCATCCCATACAACATTGTTGGCAATGTAAAATATCAATTTATATAATCATCATAGAATATAACACATGAATTCCATAATAATTTAAAATATTCAATCAGTAGAGCCAAATGATAATCAATATAATTGCTTGATTATTTTGTTCCTAATACAATCATAGATAACATAATGTTTTTTCATTTCATGCATAACTATAAGGCCCCAGCCTTAAACATCACTTAATCTTGAGTTACTTCAAGAATACACGTTGAGGATCTTTTCAGGTTTACAGTTTTAGAGAATTAGATCATAAATCATGCATTACATTCCACATTTAAACAAAGTGGTTACATAAAATATAGTACTCATTTTTCCAATCAACGAAAACATATTTAAAATAAAACATGGATTCTTTCTTGACACTTCCTTGACACTATCATCACATCATGTACCTTTCCCTTGACCTGTGAAAAAACATTTCAAAAACCTGGGATGAGCATAAAAAGCTCAGTAACGGATATAAAAATATAGAAAGGAAACATGAGTACATGTATACATAAGAATCAATGAAATCATACTTTACTCATAAAACATAAGCACTTTAACATACCTCATCAAATCATGAATAGATCATAGAAATCATAATACATAAAGGTAAATTGAGGCATTCATAACATTTTTACGTAGGGAGTAACCCTCTTGGTTACGTTTGGAATACCCATCACAGTATATTCCCTAAATCTCTTCAGAGAAACCTCAAAGTTTAACCCCTTCACATTACCCAATTCATTGAAGAGCTATATCGGGCTCACACTCCTTTAGTTTATCATGGAACCACCCGTCTTCATAATAATTCCCATGAACCATAACATAATCGTATCACATAAAACATACATAAAGAAAATATAACATTTCCACATTTCAATCACAAGATATCAATAAAACACATTGATATAATATAAACATTATGAAAACCATTTTCAATACCAAAATAAAATAAAATTAAAACATGGTATTTATTTTTATTTTAAAAAAGGTATGGTTTGTAGAGGAATCCGAAACTCAAATAATGGTCACGGCAGATGAGAAGTCGTTGTCGCCGCATACGTACGACAAAAACATTCCCTTTTGTCATTTAGTAAAACAGTTTGTATAAAAAATATTAATTTTGGATAAATGTAAAAGTCAAAGGGGTTTATACACCGTATAAAAGAAGGTTGTGTATAAAACAAAATATGCCTCAATGAAAGGAGATTGAGACGAAGTCCCATACCTCGGGTCCGACTTGACTCGATCGTTCTTTAATGTCCTGAATAATAAACTTGAGTTAATTTCTACTTTCTTAAGAACCTTTTTCAAGTTCATTATTCCTTTTATATCACTTATTACCATGTCATGAACACTATGTAATTATTTAAGTTAATAACAGTCGTTTTAACGATCATTGGTACTTGAGTCAAAAATATGCTCTTTATATTTACAATTTGTTCATGTATCCATTATATCCAGAGTTATACTCAAGATGTATATATCATATATATCATATATACTTAGTATATACATGCATTTATAATATTAAATAACATTTAGAGGTAAGAAATGAAATGCACCGTTCATGGAGACGGTAAGCCGTACGTACGCATGAACGCTACATCCATTTATATTTCATATTTAATGGAATTAAAACATAATGATACATAATAGTATTATAATTCCAGTATTGTATCATATATAATATCATTAAATCTATCCTTTATACATACCACATATGGTATTAACGAATCAAATCACTTTGAGGGGGTGGTAGTCCGCACTTCCTAAAATGAAGTTATCGCATTTACCCATAATGGAAACCATAAAGGTATGCCATAAATGAAAAATACAGAAGCTTAAGTAAAACATAAACATATCATATATCATATATAAATATAGTGGCATATTAATTGCCACCTTTGAAGTTGTTAGAAGAATATTTAACAATCATCGTTTCGTGAGGCAGAAATTCGCCATCCACAAAAACTGTATGTTATTTAACCATTATATGTAGGTGTGTGTAAGTGTAGCTCGAAATCTTCTTATAAAAACATCCTAGTATATTTAAGATACTGTATTTGTCACAAATTAAATGAATAAAACGATTTTAAGGGGTTGGAGAAGCAAAATAAAACAAAAGAACCAAAGTGAAGACACTACCTTTAAAATCGGGTAACTCTCTTTGATTTGGGCTCAAAGGCTTCCTTGGGAAGACTTGTTCCCAATGTGAGGCTTATAGGAGTAAGAGAGGGATGTGGATAGAATAAATGGGTAGGGTTTGGCCAAGCCAAAGGCTTGAGAGGTGTGGGTATGGTGGTAGAGTTGGGGGCCTTTTATAAGAGGAGAGGAGGGGCACTCTTGGAAAGTTATAAAAGGTTACTTTATTATAAAATGATTTTCAGATTTAAAAGGTCCCAAAATTATATATTTCTAGGATAAGGTGATAAGAGTTTTAAATCCACCCATCCAATATGTTTTTGACATGTGTAGGTCTTAGATTTTACATTATCTTTTCATCTTTTTTTAATCGTTAAATAATGAGGCAATCGCTGCATCATCATGGTATCATAAATAATTTAATTTATTTAATGTCTAAAAATTATAAAAAAAATATCATGAAGTAGGAAATATTTTTATTTTTCTAATGAATATTTATAGTCAAAACTATGACTTGTATAACCCCATTTAAAATTTTTTTTAGTAAAACAACTCATGTTTGTGACATTTTTATTTTAACTTTAAATAAAAAGGTATTAATGTCATTTTCCTACAAAAGTGGATCTATGGGGTACCCAAGTTTACCCATGGATTGTCTTGCTCGTCCATGACACATCCAATAAGGGTAGGACATGTTTCTAGGTCATTTCATATTATTAAAACATTATTTTTACCTTAAATTACACTAATTACCTCTAATCGCGATTAAAAACTTAAAAGTAACTATTCACCAAAAAAATATTTTAATCTCATTGAACCACATTTTACTTCTTAATGACAACCATGTATGTCGGATTTTTGAAATTCAAAACACAGAGGTGGTAAAATATCATTTAAACGTAAAATCAGTTTTTATAAGTACCACTTAGTGGCTTCACTATTCATCCAAAAAATTGATGTTTTTCAGAAAAATACCAAAACTTCACCCTAAGATATATTTGATATTCCGAATTCAAAAATTATGAATATTTTAAAAAATTCAAAACATATAAGT
The DNA here is from genome assembly GCA_963277665.1 of Viscum album. Taxonomy (NCBI): domain Eukaryota; kingdom Viridiplantae; phylum Streptophyta; class Magnoliopsida; order Santalales; family Viscaceae; genus Viscum; species Viscum album. Next base: position 2,009,148,173 of record OY728141.1, on the reverse strand, counting down.
TACATTAATTAGATTAATAATTAATTCCCGCTGTCAGAGCAAATACCGTGTTTTTATGAAACAATAAGTATCAAAAGATTTACACTAGTTTAAGTCCAATTTCAAAGTGAAATTAATTCCAACGACCACTATTGGATTAAATGGTAAAAATATATTCTAATTGCACATTAAAACCAATTCAAAAGATAATATAATCATATAAATAAATTATATTAAAAAGAGGTTTTGAATTAAAATACAACAGTTTTCACTGTTCATTAAAAAATGAACTTTATCGAAAAAATACAAAAAATTTACACAAATTAAAATTTGATGTCATGATTATAAAAAAGAATTTTATTTGGTCCAATAGAATGTATAAGAGTGACCACAACTATATTTATGGATGGTTCACCATCAAAAGGCGATAAGTCGATCTTTAGTGAATGTTAGAGTATATATGCCTAAAATTGAATTATTTTCGTATTTTAAGCCTTTATCCTTTATTGGATAAATGTAAAAACATTTAACAAACATATATAATCATATTTTTCTTATTTCCATTCATTCTCACCAATACAATAGCTACGTGTTAACTTCCATTTAAAATAATATTATTTTATTACTAGTGTGGAACGTAAGATTTCAAAGAAACTCTTTGTTGTGTATCGGGTACTCTCTCGAACATAGAAACCCCTTTAAAGTAAAATTAATATTTAATTAATAAATATTAATAAAAATGAAAGTGATTTATTCCTTATTTACCTAGGATGTTACATCCTTCCCCCCTTTTGTGAATTGTGTCCTTGCAATTTTATTCACTTATCAAAATAAGTGGGGGTATTTATCCATCATAGCATTTTCAGATTCTCATGTTGTGTATTCAACCATATGGTTTTTCCATAAAACCTTTACCTAGTGAATTACCTTATTCCGCAACACTTGCTCTCTACGGTCAAGAATCTGGACTGGTTGTTCTTCATAAGAGAGATTCTCTTCCAACTGAACTGCCTCTGGGCTCAAAACATGAGATGGATCTGGCATGTACTTTCTCAACATCGAAACATGAAAAACATTGTGTACCTGAGATAAAAATGGATGTAAAGCCACTCGGTATGCAACTGATCCAACTTTATTTAGATTTTCATATGGTTTAATGAACCTTGGACACAACTTTCCTTTATTACCATATCGCATCACACTTTCCATGGTGAAACTTTGAGAAAGACGTGATCACCTACCTCGAAAGATAGATCCTTCCTCCGGTTACCCGCATAACTCTTATGCCTGCTCTGAGCTGTTCTCATGTGTTTCTGAATCAACTAAACATTTTCTGCCATCTCTTCTATCAATTCTGGTCCCACCAACTTCATTTCACCCACTTCATCCCAGAAAGCTATAGTTCGACACCGCTTCCCATATAATACCTCAAATGGTGCCATCTGTATACAGGAATGAAAATTGTTATTATAAGAAAACTCAACCAAAGAAAGATGTTGGTCCCAACATCCCTGATAATCCATCGAACAAGAACATAGTATATCCTCCAAAGTCTGAATTGTTTGTTCTGACTGCCCATCTGATTGAGGATGAAAAGTTGTACTAAAATTTAATTCAGCACCCAACGACTTCTGAAGGCCTTTCCAAAAGTTAGAAGTGAACCTAGGATCACGATCAGATACAATGGAGAGAGGAACTCCATGTAACCTGACTATCTCTTTAATATACAAATGGGAAAGTTGATCTATGAAAAAATTATCTCGTATGGCAAGGAAATGAGAAGATTTAGTCAAGTGATCAACAATAACCCAGACTGGACTATTACCTCGAGGTGTCTTCGGCAATCCCACAACAAAGTCCATGGATATATTCTCTCATTTCCACTCTGGAACTGGTAAAGGCTGAAGCATCCCTATCGGTAACTGCCGCTCTTCTTTAACCTGTTGAGAAGTCAAACACTTCATAGTAACATCAGCAATATCACATTTCATTCTGTCCCACCAGTAATACCCCCGAAAATCTCTATACATCTTAGTACTTCCAGGATGAACTGAAAATGGAGAACTATGAGCTTCACATAACAAATCTCTCTTCAACTATAAATCACACGACATACAAAATATCTTCCCAAATCTCAAAACAAAATCATTATCAATATTGAATTCAGGCAACTTACCCTTCTGAACCAGCTCTACCTTTTTCTGCAACTCGTTGTCTTGCTTATGTGCTTGCTTAATTCTGTCTGATAGAGAATATTTCACTGATACCTAAAAAACAATAGAAGGACATCCTGCCCTAACAACTTCTTTTCCAAAGTTCATCAAATCCTTAACCGAAGGATCACATTCCAAACGCAACATTGCTAATGAAGCATTACTTTTCGACTAAAAGCATCAGCCACATTATTTTATTTTCCCGGATGGTAATGAATTGTACAATAATAATCCTTGTTTAATTATAGCCATCTCCTCTGTCTCATGTTCAATTATTTCTGAGTGAATATATACTTTAAACTTTTGTGATCCGCATATATTTCACACTTTACTCCATACAAATGATGCCTCCAAATTTTTAAAGCGAAAACAATAGCAGCTAATTCCAAATCATGTGTAGGGTATTTTACCTCATGATTTTTCAACTGTCATGAAGCATAAGCAATTACCTGATCATTTTGCATTAAGATGCAACCAAGTCCTTTCAATGAAGCATCACTATAGATAACAAACTCCCCATTCCTGGAAGGTAGTGCCAAAACTGGAGCATTCACCAATCTTCTTTTTAGTTCCTAAAAACAATCATCACATTCTTTTGTCTAGATAAACTTAACACCCTTCCGAGTTAGCTTAGTCATTGGAATAGATAACCATGAAAAATTTTCAACAAGCCTTCGGTAGTAACCTTCCAAACCAAGGAAACTATGGATCTCGGTGACATTTGTGGGTCTTGGCCATTATTCAACAACTTTTGTTTTAGCAGGATCAACAGTTATGCCATTTTTTTAAACAATGTGACCAAGGAAATAAATTTGTTGTAACCAAAACTCACACTTTCTGAATTTTCCATACAGTTTCTTTTTTTTAAGGTTTGCAAGATAACCCTTAAATGACTTTCATTCTCCTCTTTACCTTTAGAAAACACAAAAATATCATCAATGAAAACAACCAACATTTTTCACCTGAGTCAACTGAGCCATCACTACAACAAACTGTTTAGTTCTGATTTTGACCATCTCAGGATACTGATTTGAAAGGTCATTTCCCTCTGTATGCCTTCCCAGAAAAGTTGTTCTATTTCCTCTACGAAAAACCATTCTTAACAGAGAAATATCTTAGGCGAAGCAACATGGTAATCATTAAATTCTATATCATTTCAATCATACCATAAATTAACTTATAATTTAACACTTTTCTAACTCATAAAGTTATCTAAACCGACCTCTGATACCAACTATAAGGCCCCAGCCTTAAACATCACTTAATCTTGAGTTACTTCAAGAATACACGTTGAGGATCTTTTCAAGTTTAGAGTTTTAGAGAATTAGATCATAAATCATGCATTACATTCCACATTTAAACAAAGTGGTTACATAAAAGATAGTACTCATTTTTTCAATCAATGGAAACATATTTAAAATAAAACATGGATTCTTTCTTGACACTTCCTTGACACTGTCATCACATCATATACCTTTCCATTGAACTGTGAAAAACATTTCAAAAACTTGGGATGAGCATAAAAAGCTCAGTAAGGGATATAAAAATATGGAAAGGAAACATGAGTACATGTATACATAAGAATCAATGAAATCATACTTTACTCATAAAACTTAAGCACTTTAACATACCTCATCAAATCATGAATAAATCATAGAAATCATAATACATAAAGGTAACTTGAGGCATTCAAAACATTCTTACGTAGGGAGTAACACTCTTGGTTACGTTTGGAATACCCATCACAGTATATTCCCTAAATATCTTCGGAGAAACCTCAACGTTTAACCCCTTCATGTTACCCAATGTATTGGAGAGCTATATCGGGCTCACCATCCCTTAGTTTATCACGGAACCACTCGTCTTCATAATAATGCCCAAGAACCATAACATAATCGTATCACATAAAACATACATAAAGGAAACATAACATTTCCACATTTCAATCACAAGATCTCAATAGAACACATTGATATAATATAAACATTATGAAAACCATTTTCAATACCAAAATAAAATAAAAGTAAAACATGGTATTTATTTTTCTTTTAAAAAAAGGTATGGCTTGTAGAGGAAGCCGAAACTCAAATAATGGTCACGGCGGCAGAGAAGTCGTTGTCGCCGCATACGTACGAAAAAAACATTCCCTTTTGTTATTTAGTAAAACGCTTTGTATAAAAAAGATTCCTTTAGGATAAACGTAAAATTAAAAGGGGTTTATACACCATATAAAAGAATGTTGTGTATAAAACAAAATATGCCTCAATGAAAGGAGATTGAGACGAAGTCCCATATATCGGGTCCAACTTGACTCGATCATTCTTTAATATCCTGAATAAAAAAATTGAGTTAATTTCTACTTGATTAAGAACCTTTTTCAAGTTCATTATTCCTTTTATATCACTTATTACCATGCCATTACCACTATGTAATTATTTAAGTTAATAACGGTGGTTTTATCGATCATTGGTACTTGAGTAAAAAATATGCTCTTTATAATTACAAGTTGTTCATGAATCCATTATATCCAGAGTTATACTCAAGATTTATATATCATATATATCATATATATCTAGTATATACATGCATTTATAATATTACATAACATTTAGAGGTAATAAATGAAATGCACCGTTCATGGAGACGGTAAGTCGTACGTACGCATGAACGCTACTTCCCTTTATATTTCATATTTAATGGAATTAAAACATAATAATACATAATAGAATTATAATTACATTATTTTATAATATATAATATCATTAAATATATCCTTTATACATACCACATATGGTATTAACGAATCAAATCACTTTGAGGGGGCGGTAGTTCGCACTTCCTAAAATGAAGATATCGTGTTTACCCATAATGGAAACCATACAGGTATGCCATAAATGAAAAATACAGAAGATTAAGTAAAACATAAACATATTATATATCATATATAAATATAGTGGCATCTTAATGGCCACCTTTGAAGGTGTTAGAAGAATATCGAACAATCATCCTTTCGTGAGGCAGAAATTCGCCATCCACAAAAATAGTATGTTCTTTAACCATTAGATGTAGGTGTGTGTAAGTGTAGCTCAAAGTATTCTTATAACAACATCGTAGTATATATAAGATACTGTATTTTTTAAAAAAGAAATTAATAAAAAGATTTTAGGAGGTTGGAGAAGCAAAATAAAACAATAGAACACAAGTGAAGACACTACCTTTAAAATCGGGTAACTCTCTTTGATTTGGGCTCAAAGGCTTCCTTGGGAAGACTTATTCCCAATGTGAGGCTTCTATGAGTAAGATAGGGATTTGGAGAGACTAAATGGGTTGGGGATGGCCGATCCAAAGGCTTGAGAGGTGTGGGTAAGGTGGTAGAGGTGGGGTCCTTTTATAAGAGGAGAGGAGGGGCACTCTTGGAAAGTTATAAAAGGTTACTTTATTATAAAATGATTTTCGGATTTAAAAGGTCCCAAAATTATATATTTCGAGTATAAGGTGATAAGAGTTCTAAATCCACCCATCCAATAGGTTTTTGACATGTGTAGGTCTTAGATTTTACATTATCATTTCATTTTTTTAAATCGTTAAATAATGAGGTAATCGTTGCATCATCATGGTATCATAAATAATTTAATTTATTTAATGTCTAAAAATTTTTAAAAAAACATCAGGATGTAGGAAATATTTTTATCTTTCTAATGAATTTTTATAGTCAAAACTATGACTTGTATAACCCCATTTAAAAATTGTTTTAGTAAAACAACTCATGCTTGTGACATTTTTATTTTAACTTTAAATAAAAAAGGTATTAATGTCATTTTCCTACCAATGTAGCTCTATGGGGTCCCCAAGTTGACCCATGGATTTTCCTGGTCGGGCATGACACATCCAATAAGGGTAGGATATGTGTCTAGGTCATTTAATATTATTAAAACAATATTTTTACCTTAAATTACACTAATTACCTCTAATCGCGATTGAAAACATAAAAGTTACTATTCACCAAAAAATTATGTTAATCCCATTGAACCACATTTTACTTCTTAATGACAACCATGTATGTCATATTTTTTAAATTTAAAACACAGAGGTGGTAAAATTTCATTTAAACGGAAAATCAGTTTTTATAAGTACCACTTAGTGGTTTCACCATTCATCCAAAAAATTGAAGTTTTTCAGAAAAATACCAAAACCTCACCCTAAGCTATATTTGATATTATGAATTCAAAAATGATGTCTATTTTACAAAATTCAAAACATATAAGTTACATTAATTAATTTAATAATTAATTCCCACTGTCAGAGAAAATAGCGTGTTTTTATGAAACAATAAGTATCAAAAGATTGACACTAGTTTAAGTCCAATTTCAAAGTGAAATTAATTCCAACGACCACTATTGGATTAAATGGTAAAAATATATTCTAATTGAACTTTAAAACCAATTCAAAAGATAATCTAATCATATAAATAAATTAGATTAAAAAGTGGTTTTGAATTAAAATAAAACAGTTTTCACTATTCATTAAAAAAATGAACTTTATTGGAAAAATACCAAAAATTTACACAAAGTAAAATTTGATGTCCCGATTCTAAAGAATAATTTTATTTAGTCCAATAGAATGTATACGAGTTACCAAAACTATATTTATAGACGGTTCTCCATCAAATGGGGATAAGTTGATCTTTAGTGAATGTTAGAGTATATATGCCTAAAAATGAATTCTTTCCGTATTTTAAGCCTTTATCCTTTATTGGATAAATGTAAAAACATTTAACAAACATATATAATCATATTTTAGTTATTTCCATTCATTCCCGCAAATACAACGGCTACGTGTTAACTACCATTTAAAATAATATTATTTTATTACTAGTATGCAGTGTAAGATTTCAAAAGAAACTCTTTGTTGCGTATCGGGTACGATATCGAACATAGCAACCCATTTAAAGTAAAATTAATATTTAATTAATAAATATTAATAAAAATGAAAATTCTTTATTCCTTATTTACCTGGGATGTTACAATAACCATGGTGTAAATTTATAATTTACCTATATAAATATCCATGTACAGTGAACACTTCTTTGAAAACAAAATGGATTCATTCCATCTGTAAATAGTGAAAGATGAATTATCTCAACTCGTTTACATATTTATGATACTCATGATCAATTCTCTTCCACTTAGGAGAGTTTATTAATTTATTACTCTTTCTATCTTTATTTCTTGTATTTGTGTTCCACGTTAATTCCCTTATAGTACCCTCACTTCCATATAGGCACATAATCCTTGGAATTATTGTAAAGTACCATAACATGTTCAAAGACCCCAACTCATCCTTATTGTATTGAGAATAACCACACATTGAGAATTATTTTTGTGGTTTGTGGTCCTTAAAACATTTTATATAGTCATTCTTAAAGGAATGTATTATTTTATAGATCATACGAATTGATTATAGCATTCGTTTAAAATCATATGTTTGGCTATAAAGATCATTATCTTCTAGGATCAGACCATTCAAGAAATAATATAGTTCAATAAAACTAGTTTCACTCCATCAATTTGTAGATTTAAAATTGTACAGCTTCATTATGTCTAGAAATTCTATATATTTAGTACAAGAAGGATACAATTGAAACATTGTTAAACTCTTTATCTTCTCAAACAATTTTGGAAAATCATGAAGGTCATATTCAACTACATTTTTTCTAACGACCAAATATTGACATACATAGAAATTAAATTTATTTTGTGTAATGGTTAACACATTACACAAAATATATTCCCAAAGACTGTATTCGTTTATTGTCTTTGGAAACTCAGAACATAATATTCTAACTTGGTGAAAGATCTTCAATATCTCCCATAAAGATCTTCATGTTTTTTCCTACCTAAATTCTTTCTTCATATCCTGAAGAAAAGAAAACATAAAAAGGGTGAGCTAAAATACTCAGTAAAGGTAAACATTGATAAAATAAAAAAAACCATAATAATTTTAATGTAAAAACATGAACATAAATTTTAAATATCAGAATCTCGAGTCATGAAATAAAACTTGGTAGTATGTAAGGCACAGATCATAAATGAACATTAACCATGATAAAATAACATTGGTATAAAACATGTAATTGTGGAAATATAATAAGAACATAATATGACTTCTATAGTAGGAAATTCATTGTTCTTAATACCATCATAGTGGACAAAGTCCATTACTAAACCATGTTTAATTGTTTTTCCATCCATGTATTACTAAACTGGATTTACTTGTTGATCTGGCCCTGTATTACTTAACCAGATTTACATTCTATTCCAGTCATGTCTATATCGTGAGAGATAAATATTTACCTAATTAATTAGAGTGAAATATAGGTCCCACAAATCTCATAATGAAATCATTATTACATGTTCCACAAAAATATAAACCATTCATCATAGCATAACCCAAGAAATAAAATGGTTTTCTTAAACATTATTCTATCATAACATAATCCATATAAAATAAATGAATTTATTAAAAAGAATTCCATCATAAACACAATAAAATAAAATAAAAAATAGGTATATAATCATAAACCTATTTATAGAGAGTCAAATTAGATGCAAAATAATTTTGATAAACCACCTGATCTCATTTCTTGAAGAAAATATCATTTCTTCTTCAAAAATGTTTTCTTTTAATAAAATGACGCGCAAATTTAAAAGAAAAGAATTTAGTTTAAAATAAAAATGATATATTTTAGAGGAAGATTCATGGAAATAAAGTTTCATGAAACTGTAAAAATCCATTCATGCCATATAAGTTAAAAACATTCTTCTTGTACTTTTTTTGGAAAAGTCAAAAAAGTACCACGTATGGTAAATATAAGAAATATTCCTTCCAAACCATGTAGTAAAAGCCAAAATGGGTAAAAATTACTTTAAAAATACATAGAATAATAGTAAAAAAATTATGATAATATTATTATAAAACATGGAAATGAATGATAAATATACCCCCAATAAATATTAACGTATGAACAATCTCAGATAAAAACGCGATTTGTAAAGTTATCCCTTACCTTAGGTCTTATTTATTGCCTATGTGTATAAAAATCTTATATATTGGGTTTAACCATATTATTGACTCATGAAATAACCATAATAATATTTATGATATCATATATTATTTACTTATGACTTTATATTACCCATCCGTTTTCCAATTCTATGTTAAAGCAATGTTTTCGGTAATAATCGTTTTATTTATCGAACATGTTTGGACTTGTTATTCATAATATTATTACTTAGATAATGATTTATGTACATAAGTAATGTAAAAAATTATTTATATATCATATATATTAGGTATATAAATATATATATATATATAATAGATAGATTAATGAAATGGAATACACCATTCATGGAGACGGTAGTCCATATGTATGCATGAACGCTGTTTTTGTTTCCTTATTGAATTGAATGGAAGTAAGAAAATGGAATATATATATATATACATAAATAAATTATAATTATTATTTCATATATTTCTTTATTATTTATTTTATATACTTTATAATCATTCTTGAATGGTTAACGTGGAGAATGAATCTCATCACGTCGTGGAGATGGTAAGCTATACGTATGCATGGGAAATGATAGTGTTCCCATAATTTTTGAATGGTATTGAATTGGATGGTTTATAATATCTCATAATTAGTATAATGTTATAATAATAATATATATTTATTATTTCCACCGTTATACCCATCCATGTAAGGTGGTGGAGAAGAACAGATTACAACACGGTGTGGAGACGGTAAGTCGTACGCACACACGCACAATGATTTCGTTTTTCATATGATGGATAGAAGGTGAAATAGGGTTGTTTCGTATTTATAATAACATATCAGTATATGAGTGATAATAATTTTATTACTTTATAATGAAACAACTAATGAATAGTAATTAGAAGAATAAAGAAATTTGAAAGGATCGGTAGAAGAGATTACATCTTCCTCGATGTGCCTCCTTTAAATTTCCTCATAGGGAACTGGAGTGGGTTTTTAGAGAAAAAAAGAAAATATATAATGTAACTAGGGAATTTTAGAAGATAAATGGGTAGGGTTTGTCCAATATTTAAGGCTCAAAATTAAGTGAAGAGGAGAGGGATGTGGTTCCCTTTTATACGAGAGAAGAGGGGCACTTTAGGAAACTCTCAAAATATTAATTTATTATAAATTCAACTTCAATTAAAAATGGTCAAAAACACATTTAATTTGAATATAGGATGATTTTGGTTCTAATAACCATCATAAAATAATTTTTAGACAAGTTTATAATATTTTTTTATCTTTATCTTTTTTTATTAACCCTTATACTCTTTGTAATCTTATAGTGATATCATGTTATTTACACATTGTGGGTTAATGTAATTTCAATATAATGTCAAACGACCCAAAAAAAGTAATTTATGACATATTTGGACTTTTATTAACCATTTTTATGAATCAAAGATTTTTATGAATTTAATATCATTTAGTAAACTGTTTTAAGTTTTAAGTTTTGAATTATGTCAATTCGGACACTATTCATACATTCCTTTTTTTTACATTAAAAACCGGATTTCCCCAAACTAAAGGAATTAACTCAACTATAATATGTCAATATGATCCCTAAAATTATTTTATGGAATAAAAAATCCAATTATATTTATTTAAATATTTATATATTCATTTATTTGAAACCATTATTAATGAAGCAATCACTACATCATCATGGTGTAAAAATTAAATTTATTTATTTAATATCTAAAAATTATAAATAAAATATCATAATATAGGAAATATTTTTATCTTTATAATTAATATCTATAGTATATGATATAAATTATATAACCCCATGTAAAAAAAAATTTAGTAAAAGATACATTTTTATGTTATATTTCTCTTTAATTTAAATTAATTATTATAAAATGTCATTTTCATATCCAAGTGACTCCATATGGTCCAAAAATCAACCAAAGGATTACCAGGGTTGGAAATATCTCATAAAATAGGATTAGTACTTCTGTTAGGGTAGTTTAATATTATTATAATATTATTTTTTACCCTTATTTACTAGATTTACCCTTTTACCATGGTAAATAAAATAATTACCGAAGTTATTATTCATAATGTATAAAAATAAAAGGTATATATTTACACAATTTTTAAATCCTGATTCAAAATATAGAATCCATTTTTACAAATTCCAAACACAGAATTTTCAGTAATTACATTAAAATTATTTCCCGTTGTCAAAACCAAAAACGAGTTTTAATGAAGTAATAACTATCAAAAGATTGAGATGTGTTTATGTCTAATTTCAATGATAAATTACTTCCAATGACCAAAAACGTATTAAATGATAAAAAATTAATTCAATTACACATTAAAGAAAATTAAAAATATAATATAACTATATAAATAAATTATATGAAATGGCAGTTTTGAATTAAAATGTAGTATTTCTCACTATTCATTAAAATATGAAGTTTTATCAGAAAAATTACCAGAAATTCAAAATAAGTAAATTATTTTGACCTAATTCTAAATAAAAATTTTATTTTTTCAAATAAAATATACAAAAGTGTTAAAAACTATATTTAAAATGGGAGTTCCATCAAAAGGCGGCAAAACTGCATTTTATGAAAAATACTTCTTTTATCTGAAAAAATGAACTTGCTCTTATATAATTTCTATAAAACACATAATATTAATTTTAATGTTATGTAAAATTTAAAATTTGGTTAATACTATTCATAATGACTATTTTATATCCCATTAAATAATAATATTTTAATAACGTATCGTTGTTTAGTGAAACTCAGTATGGTGTACAATGGTAGCTATCGAGAAAGGTTGCTCATGTGTGTAATAAAATACAAGAATAGTGTTGCATATACTACAAGCTAATATTATGTTGTGTATATAAAAATCTAATATTGATGTGTCTTACAACACAAGACATCAAAATAAATAAAAATAATCTATCCCGTAAAATATCGGGGTGTTACATTATACCCCCCTTAAAATGAATTTCACCCTCAAAATTCTTTGGGGTTATAAATGGTTTACTAAATGAAAGTTTATTTCATGGAAACCCACATCATAATAAGGAATAATAAACTTTATTTTAAATATGAATGTTAGAAACCTAATGTTTAACCAAAGTAACTCATCACTGGGTTTCCACCCCGAATAACATAGTTGGGAAGTGAAAATATTGATATAGAAGAGAAATATAACCATCATATTCTAATGTATACTGATAGAGTATAAGGTTTAGAGAAATTTAAATACCATAATTCCATAAATCTGTGATGATTTAAGGGACCATATGATTTATCGGATAAGATGGCACTAGGATAACATTTTTGGATTCAAGATCTTTTTCCTAAATTTGGTGAATTATTACATGAGGATAAATACTTACATGATTCCAATACAATCTCACCATTAGTTATTCCATGAAAAAATTCCACTTTATCTATTATTTATAATAAATGAAGGGGAATTTTTCATTCTTGAAGTGTTAGTAGATCTTGTGATAGAATGATAGGTCATTCCATCTATCTCAACAAAAAGGTTAGAATAGGTTATCAAATATGAATAAGTCCAAATATAGTGAGTTAATACATTAATCTAAAAACATCAACTTGAATATAACTTATACTAACCATAAATAGATAATATTACAATCCTTCAAAAACTAAAAATATAAAACTTTAGAAGGAGGTGAACTAAATCAACTTAACATTTTTCTCCCATATCTCATTTGAAAGATCTTGGTTTTCACATTCAAAAAAATGAATGCCTTAATCATTTATTAACTTTAAATGTGATAATAACATGAATCACCATATTAACATAGTAAAAACATGATTTCTATCAAGATTAACTCTTTCCACACACTAATAATACCAAAAAATTTATATACTCAAACCATGATATCACTTTGTACTTAAATCAGTCATGAGCTCATTAATGCTATCAAACATCTCATTATCTCTTTATCCCTTTATTATGTTCATATCATGTGCTTTCAAAAAATATTTCAATCAATTTTCATGGTTATCGGTACCATATAATTATTGAAAATCACAATAAACTAATACATAGATATTTCAATATTTTATAATACTATAAATGAGATTCCACAACACTAGTTTGGAATCTCATTACATAAACACTTAATCATTCCACCACTTTGTTTTCATACCCAACATCACAAATAGTGATCGCATGTTACTTCTCTTTCCTTTTCCCTTAAGATGTTGATGATGTCGATCATTATTAACCCTTGTATTAGGGAATTGGAAAGCATAATATCCCATTTCCTTGCACTTATAGCATTAAATTGTGGGTGTTGTGTTCTCTGTACTCTTTTCTCTATTCGCATCATTAGAAACTTTTTCCCTATTATTTATTCACTCAACTGCTCAATGAGATTCTTTTCCACACTTGAAAAATTTTCAAGTTCCCTTAAGACAATCTCCACCATGCTTATTACCATAATTTTAGCATTAGGAAACATTCATATTCTTTTCACCATTATTTTGAGATTTTCCCTTGAACTTCATCTTTAATTTCTTGTTAAAACTATGAGCTATATATGTAACACGGACTTCCAGTTCTACCTTGATAGCACAACTCACAACATCTTTATAGCTAACAAATTCTATTATAGCTAATTACCTTCAAAGACTTGGTTTTAAGCCACTGAAGAATTGATCATCTTTAATTTCAGGTTGGATGATAAAGTAAGAATCATACCTTGTAAGTCTTATAAAATTCACCCTCTATGTACCAATAGATTCATAATCCTTTTTAATAAGTTCAAGGAAGTCATTTTCAATATTTTTTTGAAGAATATGTTGGAAGTACTTGTTGAAAAATAAGTTCTTAAAATAGTCCCATTCCATGGATTCAATATAATCTTGCTTCCTTGTATTCTTAATTAGAGTCCACCACTGGTATGCTTCACTTTTTAATCAATAGACGTCCAAAATGACTTTTTCATGTTACGAACAGTGAAGGATAGAAAATATTTTTCAATGGTACTGATCCATTCTTCATCAACAAGTGTGTTAGAAGACTCATTAAAAGAGAGTGGACATTGCCTCATGAAGGACTCAATAGAATGTTGTTCCCTTCTCTGATCATTTGGAAGTCTGGAAGGATTTATAGCTTGTGTAAGTATAGCAATAAGATTTTTCATTCCATATACCATAACATTTGATTATTTATAAGGACAATCATTTCATTTCCTAGTGCATTGATCATTAATATGGTTCCTTTGGGTTCCAACAATCGTCTAAAACCCAAAAAGAATAGTGTGAGAGGAAAATTAATTATAGGAAAACAATGTAATCAAGGGGAAGGACTTTCAATATTTAATATCTTAGGTTTAATCATAGGTTATTCATGATCTTTACCATAATTCTAGGTCTGTAATCTATAGTTATACATAACATTAGGGACATCCCTAGAGATATCTTAGAAATATCTCTATGGATCTCACTAATGTTTTTGCCTCCTAGTTTCCAAAGGTTGACTAATCCTTTACTCTGATACCGACTCTAACAACCCATTATTGACTTACAAGGATATTAAATTTATTTTTCAGAATACATAATACATTACCAAAAATATATACACAAATACAATATCAGTTTAGTGTCTTTGGAAACCCAAAACATTATCTTCTAAAATAGTGAAATATCTTAAACATCTCCCATAGAGATATTCCCCTTTTTTCCTACCTAAAACCTTTCTTTTATATCTTGAGGAAAAGAAAACACAAAAAGGTTGAGTTAAAATTCTCAGTAAGGCTAAAAATAGAGAACATAAAACAAACCATAAGAATTTGAATGTAAAAATATGAACATAAATTTTAAACATCAAAATCATGATTCATGAAATAAATCTTTGAAGTACATAAGGAATAGATCATAAAGGAACACTAACCATGATAAAATAGAATTAGTATAAAAGATGTAATTGTGGAAATCTAATAAGAACATAATATGACTTCCATAGTATCCAAGGAATTGTTTCCATGACCATCATAGTGGAAAAAGTCCATTACTGAACTAGGTTTACTTGCCATTCTATCCATGTATTACTGAACCGGATTTACTTGTTGTTCCAGCCATGTATTATTGAACCAGATTTATTTTCTGTTCTAGTTATGTCTATCTCATGAAATTAAAATCTTTACCCAAAACATTAGAGTGAGGTGTAGGTCCCACCCATCTCCTAATGAAATAATTCTTACATGTTCCACAAAAACATAAACCATTCATCCTATCATAACCTAAGAAATAAAATGGGTTTCTTAAACATTATTCCATCATAACATAATCCATATAAAATAAATGGATTTCATAAAAATAATTACATAATAAAAACAATAAAATAAAAGTAATAATAGGGATAGAAACATAAACCTATTTAAATAGAGGCATCTTATATGAAAAGTAATTTTGATAAACCACTTAAACTCATTTCTTGAGGAAAATATCTTTTCTTCTTCAAAATAATTTTCATTTCTCAAAATGATGCGCAAATTTAAAATAAAAGAATTTAGTTGAAAATAAACTTGAGATATTGTATAGGGCGATTCATGGAAATAAATATTTATGAAAATGTAAAAATCTATTCATGTTGTATAAGTTAAAAAACATTCTTTTGTACTTTTACCGAAAAAGTCAAAAAAGTTTCTTTTTTGGTAAACGTAAGAAAGTATCCTTCCAAACCTTGTAGAAAAAGTAAAAATTGGTAAAAATAAATTTCAACACACATAGAATAATAGTAAAGATTTTATGAGAATATTTTTATAAAACATGGAAATGGATGATAAATATTCTCCCAGTAAATACTTACGTATAAATAATCTCAGATAAAAAATGATTTGCAAAGTTATCCCTTACCTTAGGTATGGTTTATTCTATATGTGTCTGAAACTCTTTTATAGTGGCTTTACACATATTATTAACTTGTAAAATAACCATAATAATATTTATGATATCTTATATGATTTACTTATGACTTTATATCAACTTTTCATTTGTCAATTCCATGTTAAAGCAACGTTTTTTGTAATAATCATTTTAATTATCGTATGTGTTTGGACTTGTTATTCTAGATATTTTTATATAGATAATGATTTAAATACTTCAATAATTTAGAAAATGATTTATATATAATATATATTATGTATTTAAATATATATATATATATATATATTGGATAGATAAATGAAATGGAATACACCATTCATAGAGACAGTAGGCCATATGTACGCATGAATATTATTTTCGTTTCCTTATTGAATTGAATTAAAGTAAGTAAATAACACACACACACACACATATATATATATATATATTAGAATTATTATGTCATATATTTCATGATTAATTATTATATATACTTTATAATCATTCTTGAATTTTTAACGTAGGGAATGAATCTCATCAAGCTGTGGAGACGGTGAGCCATAAGTATGCACGGGCGATGATATCTTTCTGATAATTATTGAATGGTATTGAATTAGATGGTTTATAATATATTATAATTAGTATAATTTTATAATAATCATATATATTTTTTAGTTCCACCATTATACCCATCCAAGTAAGGTGGTGGTGAAAAACAGATTACACAATGACGTAGAGACGGTAAGTCGTATGTACGCACGCGCGATGATTTCATTTTTCGTAGGATGGATAGAAGGTGAAATAGGGTTGTTTAATATTTATAAAAACATATCAGTATATTAGTGATACATTTGTTATTACTTTATAATGAAACAAATAATTGAGAGGAAGTAGAAGAAGAAAGAACTTTGAAAGAATCAGTATAAGAGATTACCTCTTCCCCAACGTGCCTCCTTTAAATTTACTCTGAGGGCATTGGAGTTGATCTTTTGAGAATACCAAAACCTCTAGAATGTAACTATTGAAGTTTAGAAGATAAATGGGTAGGTTTTTTTCAAGATTTAAGCCTCAAAATGGATTTAATATGAGAGGGAGGAGGTTCACTTTATACGATAGAAGAGGGGCACTTTAGGAATCTCTCAAAATATTAATTTATTATAAATTCAATTTCAGTTATAAAATGGTATAGAACTGATTTAATTAAAATATAGGATTATTTTGGTTTGAATACACATCATACAATTATTTTTAGACAAGTTTTGAATATTTTTTTATCCTTATCTTTTTTATTTAACCCTTATTTTACTCTTTTTAATCTAACTGTCATATCATGTTATTTACACATTGTGGGTTAATGTAATTACAACATCATATAAAAAAGACCCAAATAAAGTCATTTATGATATATTTGGACTTTTATTAACCATTTGGTTAAATAATAGATTTTTAGGAATTTAATATCATTTAGTTAACTATTTTATTTTTTAAGCTTAGAATTATGTCAATTTTGGAATACTTGACTTTTTTACAAATTTCTAAAAACCTGATTCCTTCGAACCAAAGGAATTAAAAAATAAAATATTTCAATATAACCCATAAAATTCTTGGATATCATAAATAATACAATTAAATTTATTTTAATATTTATAATATCATTTATTTGAATCCATTATTAATTAAGCAATCACTGTATCATTATTGTGTAATAATTAAATTTATTTATTTAATATATAAAAATTATAAATAAAATATAATGATCTAGGAAATAATTTTATATTTATAATTAATATTAATATTCTAATAGATCAATTATATAATCTAATATAAAATTTTTTTTAATAAAAGATACATGTTTATGTTATATTTCTCTTTACTTTAAATTAATTATTATCAAATATCATTTTTACATCCAAGTGGCTCTATGGGGTCCCAAAATTAACTCAAGGATGATCGTGGTTGGAAAGATCTCATTTAGTAGGATTAGGACATGTGTTAGGGTATTTTAATATTATCATAATATTAGTTTCTTACCCTTATTTATTAGATTTCCCCTTTAACCAAGGTAAATAAAATAATTAATAAAATTACTATTCATAACGTATAAAAATAAAAGATACCTATTTACACAATTTTAACTTTATGATTCCAAATATGAAATCCCTTTTTACAAAATCAAAATATATAATTTGAGGTAATTAATTTAAAATTAATTCCCTTTGTCAAAACCAGAAAACGAGTTTTTAATAAGTAAAAACTTTCAAAAGATTTAGATGTGTTTATGGTCAATTTCAATGAGAAATTACATCGAATAACCAAAATTGGATTAAATGATAAAAAATAATCCAATTACACTTTATATCAAATTAAAAATATAATCTACCTATATATATAAATTAGATGAAAAGATAGTTTTGAATTAAAATGTTGTATTTTTCACTATTCATTAAAATATGAATTTTTTTCAGAAAAATAACAAAAATTCAACATTAGAAAATTTTTATGTCCTTATTACAAAGAAGTTTATTTTTTCAAATATAATATATATAAAAGTGATAAAATCTATATTTAAAATGGGTGCTCCATCCAAAAGTAACAAAACTACATTTTTTAAAATATACTTCTTTTATATGAAAAAATGAACATGTTCTTATATCATGTCTATAAAATAAATAAGATGAATTTTAATATTATATAAAATTTAAAATGTAGTTAATTATATTCATAATGTCTAGTTTATATCCCATTAAATAATAATATTTTAATAATATATCGTTGTTTAGTGAAACTCGGTATGGAGTACAATGAAAGATATTGAGGAAGGTCTCCCTTGAGTGTAACACAATCCAAAAATTGTGTATATTATACTGAAAGATAATACAAAGTTTCATATAGTGCAAGCTAATATTGGTTTAGTGTACAACATAATACATCATTGTAAAAAAAAGAATCTATCCCATAAAATATCGTTGTGTTACAATTTTAATTTCTTAAATACGATTATAATAATCATTCACGCCTATAATCAAATCCTCTATATGATCTTTTTCATTTTCTACACTTGTAATAATATCTGATGATCTAAAAAACATAGTGTTATCCCATACGTAAGCTATATTCTATTTTCCCCATGTTTAGTCCAGTATTTATAATAATAACTTATTCTATGACAGATCAAGTGTTATTACAACTCTTCTAAGATAATTAGTTTTGAATAAAAAAATTGTAAACATATAATAATGATTTGAGAAGTGTCGTATGTATGATCTTTTGACAACATGATGAACTCTTTCACCCCTTCTTAATTCTATTTTTTCATATGATTTTCATCCATCCATTTTATATTCATATCCATATTATTTGATTTGATAATATTAACATTTTTCAAAATAAATTAATACCAAAAAGTGGCCTTTAAAATAAGGGGAACCCATCATTTGAATGTTTCAAATAATTTCAGCAAGATTTGAAGTAAATAAGTAATTGAATTTGAGAAAATAATTACTCCACTGGTGGTACCTATTATTATCTAAATTTTTCCACAATTATCACCAATAACTGGCATAGGATTACTACTAGTAAGGGTAGTTTAAGAAACATAGGTGTGTATCCATAGGATATGGTGGATGAGTCTCAAGTATCAAACTACAAT
Organism: Viscum album; assembly: GCA_963277665.1. Lineage (NCBI taxonomy): Eukaryota > Viridiplantae > Streptophyta > Magnoliopsida > Santalales > Viscaceae > Viscum > Viscum album. The sequence continues at coordinate 2,009,128,361 of OY728141.1, read as the reverse complement.
AATAAATATTCAGGAGATGAATTTGATGAGTATGAAATTTGTTTCCTTAAATCAAAATGTTCCTAGGATGGGGATTTGGTGAGTCATCAATCAATATTTCCTTGATTGGTTCATAATGTTGAAAAAAGAATTTGTAGTAGTATAATCCCTACATGGGGATCCTTGATAGGTGAGGATGTGAGAAGGATCACCTAAACGGTATTACACACACTCATTATGAGACAACCATTATAGTTTCAAAATTAAAATAAATCCTTAAAATTATTTATCTTTTAAAGTATCCATATGCATTACAAGGTAATACATTATTTCCATTTTCTAGTTTCATACACATATTAAAAAGAAATGATACCCAATTTTATAGATGTATTTTGATAAAAAAACAATGGCCAACGTGAAAATATAATTCAAGTGGTTGATGAGTTAAATTCATTCAGTATATGTCTTAATGTATTAATAATGTTTTGGAAATGATAGATTGATAAATGATCAGTGTTAAAACCCTGTGGATGTGGGTTTTGACATTGGTTGTGTAATTGATTAGTATTAAAACCCTATCAGTACAAGTTTTGATATATGAAATTAAATATGAAATATTTAATGCCACATTTAACATCCGTTTTAACAAACATAAAAAACAAATGATTTCAATGTTAGTTCTATGTATAAATGATCATAAAATTAATTTTTTTAAATCTTTCCATTTCTGTTTTCCCAGATAAAATTTTCATTATTTTTTAATCATTTATTATATAATAACCAATGATGGAAGAGTTTTAACATTGTTTAATATATAAATATTTTAAAAATACATGTTTTCATGTCAAATATCTAAATAACTAATGTTAAAAGTAAAATTTCCAATCAAGTTTTCATAATTTTTTAATTTCCTTCCAAGAATAACATTTCATTTATTTTACCATCTATAAATTTATAATGTTTCAAGAACAATTTTGACAATACCTTATATAACATTCACTTCCACAACATTATATATTTCTAATTTACACCTCCTTCATCATTTCAATGCTTCATCATCCCACGAATTATTCATTCCATCACTTTTCAATGGTATTTATAATATTTTATGATTATTTTGATCCTTTTATGATTTTTTTTCTTCATATATATATATATATGTGTGTGTGTGTGTGTTTGTTTGTTTGTATTTGATTATTTTTTTAAGAAGATTACATCTTCATATTGAGTATAAATGTAAAATCTTTTGCATGAAATTTATTAAAAGAAGTTTAAAAAGTATCATTATTTCATCCTTGAAAAGGGAAAACCTTCTCTATATATGTAAATGTAAAATTTTAAATCTTTGAAAAATTATAAAAGTATGTAACCACATTGGGATATGTAAGTGTGAATATGGATTTTACATAAAGTTAATTGGGTATTATATAATTTTCATTTCCACTAATAAGGGATGACATGTAAGATTCATTTCCATGACTCAAGGGTGATGCATAAGGTTCATTCGCTTTTCTATTTGAGGTAAATAGATAGTTACACCTTGGATTGATGGTCATATCTTGAAGTAAAAACATAAAGTTATTTCAATAATATAATATAATTAATATTTCTAAAAAAAATATAATATCGGATATAATTGAATTTAAGTGTACTAATTGTTTTCATATATTAAGAATCATTTACATGAATTTAGGAACCAAGAATAATGATTTTTTAGAAAATTTAGTAATAAATCCAGTTATAAATTATTTTTTATGTGAAATAAATTAACCTCTAATTGAGTTATATATTACTAAATTTTTCTTCTAATTATTTTACATATTATTATAGAGATTTTATAAATATATAACTACATTTAATGAAAAATAAAAATATTCATTTGAAGAAAACCTATAATGTTATAAAATATTTATAAAATTATTTAAGAGTTACATTAAAAAATATTATATAACACTTATTGGTATATAAGTTTATTTGAAATTTATTATATTTTATTCAAATATATCATATGATGAAATTATATTCAATCCAGTATTATAAGGATCCATCAATAACATTTGTTTTATAATTTTTTATTGTTTTTAAAAAATATATTTTATGAATATATAATTAGAAATTTAAAAACATATTATTAAATTGTTGGATAAATAAAATATACATTTATAAAAACATATATATATATATATATATATATATATATATATTTGGATACATTTATTATTATTCTCATTTCAATGTATTTTTTCAAACATATTTTGGAGGATCAAACTAAATTTCACTTCACAAAAATTTGACTTTTCCTTAAAAAAATTATTCAATAGTAAATTAAATATAATCCGTCAAATTCTAAAATTTGACTATAATACTTAATTTCATATATTTAAACATTATCAATAAAATAATATTTTACATGGAAAACATATATGGGATGAGGGATGTTGGGAATTAGATAATCATTGTTGGTATCTGGGATGAGTTCAATAAGAGTGTAATGACCACTAAAGGAAAGGGGTGAGAGGGGGAGGTCGTTAGTGATGTTTGTAGAATACACCCACAGTGGTGAGTGGTGAATATGCATAGAGGGTAGGGGTTTTTAATTAGGGATCGTAGGTTGTAGACACCAGGGAGATTTTGAAATGGCATGTAATCCAGTTAGAAGTCGTGATGGGTGGTGATATGTGATGTAGGGGTGCATTAAGTGGATACTTGGTCCATAAAATCATAAGGAAACTTCATTGTGTGTTCATGGGGAAAATATGGAGGGGCTAACAAAATAAATCGATCATCACATACATTGGATTTTTATAGAATCGATTCATCGAGAAAGGGGTTCAGTAAGAGAGGCGGTGGAGACAGGGTGTGATGACGTGAGGGATAGATAGTGACAACAAGGAGCGACAATGAAGACAGGGAGAGTAGTAGTGATAGGAGTAGGGCTCCACGAGTGCCCTTCATCGTCACACCAGTTCCATTCATCCACCCCGTCCAGTAAGCAACCTCACACCCCACACTGATGCAAGCATCGGTCACTGATCCCCCATCCAGCCCAGCCACCAAGCACCTGTGGCCATCGATCCTTCATCACACCTATTCTCCTCACCCTCGTGCATCGTCAGGACCCTCCGCCCAACACCTGCCCAGAAGCACCACCACATGCATAACCTAGGGACCACCCATCCCTGAAACAGATCATTGAATTCACTCCCTATTTAAGGGCATGCGAGGGATCCAACCCCCACTTTAGATAGAGTACAGAAGGTGGTGGACCACTCATCCACCACCTTGACTGTAATATAAATATATTTAAATAATTATATTATTTATATCATTATTTCATTATATTTAAATTTAAATATAATAACAATATTTAATATTTAAATAAATTTATTATACTTTTTCAAATATTTAAATATATATATTTATTTATAATTATAATTATAATGATAAATAGATATGTTTAAAAAGTATTTATATATAATTATAAATATAATAAATATATTTTATTTATATTTATTTTTTATAATTTTATTATTATTTAAAGATATATTTATTTATTTATAATAATAAATATAAATAACTATATTTAAAAAGTATTTATATATAATTATAAATATATTTATATAAATATATTTTTGTTAATATACAATTAATAATATAATAAATATATTTATTATTTAAATTTATTTATTTTAAATTTATAATTATATAAGTATATATTTATTTATACTTTCATAATTAATTTTTTAAAAATTTATATATATTTATAATTTTAAAATTAACTATATAAATTACAAAATTATTTAAAAATATTATAGAAAAATTATATAAATTTGAATAATATTTTAAATGTTGAAACTTAATAAAAAAATGAATAAATATTATTCATATAAATTACAAAAGTATTGAATATATTAATTGTATTATAAATAAATATATGTATAAATAAATTTTTTAGAATGATTAAATATACTTTTAATAGTATTAATGAATATATATTTATAAATTAATAAATTAAATTAAATAAATTGAAAAAATATTAAAAATTTATTTCGTAACATTTACCAAAAATACAAACATATATTTTTACACATACATATCTACACACACATATATATAGACACATGTATAGACACACACACACACACATATACATGCAGTTATAAATGTACATTTATTTTAAAATTTTCAATATAAATATAAATATATATATATATATCAATATTTTCATTTAAAAGTTACATAATTTTTTAGATAAATAAATAATATATATATATATATTATCTATATACACATTTTGTAATTGACGTATATAAATAAACAATAAAACATCATACTTAATATAAATTTTATCATTATTTATATATAAATTTATAAAAATAAAGTTCATTTTTTATTAAAATTTATATAACTCATATTCATAAATTAATTTTAATATATATATATATATATATATATATTATAATATAAATCTTATTTTAGATATATTTATTAAGATATATTTATTTATACTTATAATTATAAATAAATATATCTATAAATATTTGTATTAATTTATAAATATATTTATATAATTATATATATAAGCATAAATATAATTATGTATATAATCATATATATATAATCATAAATATATAATTATATACAGAATTATATATATAATTATAAATATTTATTAATATATAAGTATAAATAATTATAAATATAATAAATACATATTATTTAAATATATTTATTATAATTTTATAATTATTTAATTCCATATTTTTATTTAAGAATCAAATTATAGAGAAATTTATTTATAAATATTTTTATATAATTATAAATATATTTATTTTATTATTTATATTTTTATAATTATAAATATTATTTAATATATAAATATATGTATTTTTAAATTTTATAAATACATTTATTATTTATATATGTTTATTATAATTTCACTATTATTTATATATTTATTTATTTTTAAAATATATTTATTAATTAAATATATTTATTATAATTATATACTTTTTTAAATATATAATTATTCATTTATGATAATATAAATACTTTTTTTCAAAAATTATATATATATATATACATATTTGAATCATTAAAAAATATATATTAGTATATAATATTTATATTAATTATATACATGTTTTTTTAAGTAATGTGTATAAGTAAAAATTATTATTTGAATATTAATAGGATAATTTTTTATATATTAATAATATTTTTCAGTATATGTTCTTATCAGCCCTAAGAATAGTTCTCATAAGGATCCACCTTTATTGACACTTTTACCTAGTAATGGTAAAGCTAACCATTTTATTATGACCATCTATTTAGTATAGATAAATGTATGTGTTGTGTTTGTCACGATCTGTGGTAGTGAATCAATCTACCTAGAGTGTAGTTAGGAAACACTATGTGCCTCCATGGTTGGCCAACATATGGTGCACTTAGTTCACTTTCAATTTATTAATTACACAGTCACCAAGATTCCATATAGGGGTCCCAGGGAAATGAAAATGAATACACAACATGTGAAAAAAATAGTACAAGCCGTGTGGCCTTGTATTTTTCAGCTATAATTCTTGGAACCTCTTGATGGATTCATCATATCCATTATTTGTTAATTATTAACCGATATGAGTTATGTGAGAAACAAATAAATAGATGGATGAAGATATTTTGAAGAATGATTAAGAATGATTTAAAACAAGAAATAAAATTAAGTTTTAAAATCATAGTGATCAAAAAAATAAGTGTAAATTTTAATATGGCCTCTCTAATACAAACTTATGATTTTTGGAAAAAGTTTTTATTGGTGTTGATACCAACTAAAAAATTTCTAGATTTAATGGAGCATTAATATATTTTAAAATACCTATATATAATTTCAATTGAAATTTTTTCAAATAATATTGAAAAGTTAGTCTCCAAAACTAAGAGAATATCTTTTTCATGTTAAATTTATTATTTATTTTAATATATTGGAATAAATAATTCCTCAAGATTGATATATTTTTCTGTGATTATATTGATCACCAGTGAAAACATATTTTTTTAAACCTTTTTTCTCTTATAGAATCCATGTGAATATTCCCTCTAGTAGTAATCCACTCATGCTTCTATGATCTTCAAATAATGTTGATGGATATCTCAGTGCTAAAACGATGTATCGATAGTCTCAAAGTATTCATTATGAATGTTTTGACGATTCATTTGTCCTTGAAGAATAATCCTTGCAATCTCATTCTTCATATGACAAATGATGAAGGATAATCTCTATAGCATTCATTATTCATGATAGAGATCTCTAGATTGTGTTGCATGATGATTCTCTTTATCGATGAAACTCTTCATAATAGACATAATCAACTATTTATAGATATATGTTTAGGGTTAAAATATTATTTAATTTTACAATGGGAAAAAATATATTTAACCTTATATGACCCATGGAATGTAACAATAATTAAAATAATATTTTCTCATGGTGTGCTTGATGCACTCCTGCCATAGGGAATGAGAAAAGAAAGTTTATTTTCTAATGTAGTAGCAAGGTAAACCAGGGTCATCACACTTGAATAACTTTACCAGTTTCTCACATACTTCATCTAACTCACCTAAGATCTATGTTTTTTATTCTATGAATGCAATGAAATTTAAAATATTGATAAAAGTGAAAAAATTAAACTAATATGAAATGAAATAATATGATTAGAAATGAATGATCTTTGCATTTGGGTTTTTGTTCATTATTTTCATTAATATCTTTAGTTGTGTTTAGATTATGTTTGATAATTCAATTCTGAGTGCTCATGTCGAAATTACTATTCTTTTATTTAGTCACATGAAAATTTCAATTCCTTTAGAAATATTAATTTTACCTCCTCTTTTAATCAAGGATGGTTACACATATCTATCGAGAGTGTGACATCACCGAGGACCTGGATCCATCATATAGAATTTCATCCACTACATGGATTAAATCTATCATATGAAGAGATTTTATCTAGTATAAGGGAGTAAAAATATTTAATAAAATAAAACAAATGAGTTTGACACTACTATAATTTATGGTTTTCGAGGCGGAGCACTTCTAGCGGCCGCTAATACTATCAACAGCGGCCACCAAATGGCGGCCGCTGCACTTTAATTCCCAAATCCCTACATTTTCCCCTCCCTCCCCTCCCTGACCCCGCGACCCACCCTTCCCCGACCCCACAACCCCGACCCCCGCAACCCCGACCCCTCGACTCGGCGACCCCGACCCCCGGCGAGCCCGACCCCCGGCGACCCCTCCCCGACCCCAGGCGACCCCGACCCCTGACCGCCGGTGACCCCAGCGACCCCGACCCCGACCCCCGTCGACCCCGACCCCCGACATCCGGGCGACCTTGGCAACCCCCAGCGACCCCGACCCCCGGCAACCACGACCCCCGGCGATCCCCACCCCCGGCGATCCCCACCCCCTTGCCTTCATGCTGCGCCACCCGCAACCCCGGTGACCCCCACTGCCTTGCCTCCACGCTGCGCCCCCGTGACCCTGACACCCCCGCGACCGGACAACCCCTTGCCCTCATTGCACCCCGGCGACCCCCACCACCTTGCCTCCACGCTGCGCCCCCGTGACCCCGACACCCCTGCGACCCGGCAACCCCCACCCCTACCCGCGCTGCACCTAGACAATCCCTCCACCGTCGTCCCCCCCTGGCCCTGTTGCATCCCTCCAGAAAGTACTCCTACCTCCATTGGACCCTTCCGGTCCATTGTTCCCTACCATATAGAACCCTCCACGCTTCGTCCAATGGTTCCTCTCCTTTCGAGTCCAGCCGTCGAACCTCTATTGTCAAGTCACTACGCCGTCATGGATCTGCAATCGAGTCACACCCCATTACCCGCGGTCGAGTCCTCCGCAGGTAATGTTTTTTATCCTTTTAAAATTTGGTTTTTAAATTTTAATGATATGTGTTTTTTTAGAATTTAAATAAGATATTTCACGTTTCATTTCTATTAAATACAGATATGGATAAGAGTTGGATTGATATGCAAGATATATTTTTAGCTGAATATTATGAGAGGATTAAGTGATTTATGGATTTCACCAACAAATTTCCAAGCGATATGATTAGTTGTCCATGCAGAAAATGTGCAAATATATATCTATTCAAACAAGATAGTGTTAGGGAACATTTGTTTTTAAATGGGTTTTTGAGAAACTATAAGACATGGATACGTCATGGAGAAGATTATGTTTCATGTCATCACTCAGAAAATATTCATATGAATGTTGATTCAAGAACAGTTGATCCGATGAACCTAATGCTCAATGATATGATGCGTCAGTTTCAATCTGAAGATAGTAATGTCATAAATGAAGACGTTGGATTGAGCAATCCTCGTTCTTCTGCAGATGGAGAAGCATTGAAATTCTTTGAAATTCTTGACGATGCGCGTACTAAATTATATCCTGGATGCACTAAATTTAGTAAACTTCCATTCATCGTTGAATTGTTACACCTGAAGGCCTTGAACCAGTGGTCAGACACCTCATTCGACATGTTGTTGGTATTATTGAAGAAGGTACTCCCTGCTGGAGGGAAGATTCTAGAGTCATTCTATCAAGCTCGCAAGTTAATCGATGATCTCCATTTTACATATGATACAACTGATGCATGTCACAATAATTGTATGTTTTTCAGAAAAGATAATGCGCAAATAAATAATTGTACTGTTTTCTATACATACAAGTGGAAAACCAATGAGATTAATCAAGGTAGTCAGATTCTTCCTGGGAGAGTCTTGAATCAAGGGAAACAAGTTTCCACTAAACAGATGTGTTATTTCCCACTGAAACTAAGACTAAAGAGATTATTCTTGTCCACTAAAATTTCTAAATTTTTGACTTGGCATTCAGAGAGAAAGAAAGTGGTTGATAAATTAACTCACCCGAAAGATTATTTGGCATGGAAAGAGTTTGATCAAAGGCACCCAGAATTTTTCTGAGAGGATCGTAATATTCGACTGGGTATGGCAGGAGATGGTTTTAACCCATTTAGGTCCATAGTTGGTGTGACACATAGTACATGGCCAGTGGTGTTGGTTCCATACAACATTCCCCCATGGGTATGTATGAAGAAACCTTTTTTGTTACTATCAATTCTAATTGATGGACCGAGAGGACCTGGTGATAAAATAGATGTTTATATGCAACCTTTTATTGATGAGATGCAAGAATTTTGGGCCGATGGTGTAATGACTTTTGACTCGGTAGAAAATGAAATGTTTAGACTTCGAGCCGCTTTGTTATGGACAATTAATGATTTCCCAGCGTATGCTAACTTATCAGGTTGGAGTACAAAAAGAGAATTTGCTTGCCATTATTGTAATAAGAGTAAGAAATATATATGGCTTAAGCACTGTAGAAAGTGGGCATATCTTGGTCACAGACGCTTTCTTCCTTCATTGCACAGGTTCAGAAAAGACCGTGTATCATTTGATGGGAATAGAGAGTTTGACCCATCACCACAAATACTGTCTGGGGTTGAAATTTGTGCACAACATGATCAAGAAAACATCTGTACAATGTATGATTTTCAAGATTTATTGGTTCCTGCATTGCCTTTTATTCCTGTTGAAAATAGATAGCGAAGTCATAATTGGAAGGAACGAAGAATTTTTTTTGAATTGCCTTATTGGAAATATAATATTTTAAGGCATAATTTAGATGTGATGCACATTGAAAAAATGTATGTGATAATATTTTGTGCACCATTTTAGGCATCAAGGGGAAATCAAAAGACAGTGCTAATGCTCGACATGATTTTCAAAAAATGGGATTGATAAAACCTTTACATTTACAGTTGGGTGAAGGTAATCAGGAATACATGCCTGCTATACAGTACACAATGAGTAAAAAAGAGAAACAAACATTTTTATCAATTTTGAAGACTGTTAAGGTGCCAGATGGTTATTTCTCTAATATTTCTAAGCGCTTGAATATAATGATCATGACATTACAGGGTTTGAAAAGTCACGATAATCATATTCTTCTTCAACAGTTAATTCCTATATCAATTCGTGATTTCTTACCTTCCCAGGTTGTTGAGCCGTTGATTGGAGTTTCTAATTTTTTCAGACAACTCTGTTCTAGGAATCATCGCATGAGTGATTTGAAAAAAGCTACAAGATAAGATTTTACTTGCACTATGTCACCTAGAAAAACTCTTTCCACTGTCTTTTTTTGATTTCATGGTTCACTTGATCGTGCATTTAACTGGTGAAGTCATTGTTGGTGGTTTCGTGCAATTCAGGTGGATGTATCCAATAGAGCGATACTTAAATACATTGAAATGCTAGTTCTGCAACAAAGCTCGTCCAGAAGCCTCAATTTCCAAGGGATATTTAATAGATGAGTGTACTAAATTCTGTGCTTCATATATTGATGTGGTTGAAACAAATATAGATAAAAAGTCCCAAACTGATGAGGGTCCAATTGGAGAAGGAATAACATTTGATATGTGGAACGACGAGTGGGTTCAAGCTCATCGATATGTGTTGTTCAACACTCCATCAGTTATTCCATTGATAAAGTAAGTTTCATAGTTGATGTGTATTTTGTTTCTATATTTATTTTATTGGTTACCTTATATTGTGTTTTGATTTAGGATGCATATCGCTGAGTTGAAACGTGAAAGGCCCCGTGCAACTGAGTATCAAATCCAAAAACATCATTTCAACACATTTCATGAGTGATTCAAGACTCATGTACGTATAATTGATTTAATATTTTTATAGTGCAACTTAGTTGTATTTTCACAATCCTTTATCCATTAAGCTATATATGTGAAATTTGTAGATTCAAAAGTTATGTGATTTAACCGAGCATGTGAGCGAATAACTCAACCAACTAGTTGATGGTCCATTTATTACAGCTCGTCACTACAAGTATTTGGATGCTAACGGATTCCGATTACGTATTAGTGATGTTGACATGAACCGAGCCACACAAAATAGTGGTGTTGGTTGTTCTTTTGTTGGTTCGAGTTATTGTTATGGATTTTTGAGAGGTATTATTAAGGTTATTTATGATCATGGCTTAAAACACATATTATTAAGGTGTGATTGGGTCGATCCAGTTCATGGAACGAAAGTTGATAACTTCCAATTTACATTAGTAAACTTTAACAATATGCTATATAAAGATGATTGGGTTAGCAATGAGCCCTTCATACTGACATCGCAGGCAGAACAAGTTTACTTTGTCGGCATTGATTCTGATTTGAAAGTTGTGGTGAAAATGTCTAGAAGAGGGGTTTTTCTGATTGACCAAGAGGGACCTGAAGTTGTCGCATTTCCTGATCAAACACTTGACCAAACAATAGTAGCTGCACAAGATGAAGATATACAATGGACCAGAGAGACAGTTGAAGGAGATACGATAGACTTGCATGATTAGTGGAAATTTTAATTATATCCCCAATTATTATTTGTAAAAATATTTATGAGTTATATATGTATAAAAATTGTTTGATTTAACTATAATTTCTTTTAATGTAGGTATGTCATAGGGTGGTCACAGTAGTTCACCTGATGTTGTTGGTATGTATGTTTTCATTTTTCTAAATTAATTGATTGTAATTTTCTATTTATATTTCCCTAACTGTTTCTAATCATTAATTTATATTTTAATTGAATTATGAATTTATGTTTATCAGGGTCTACAGCTTCTTCCAGCAGATGCAGGGGTCCTGGTAGAGGGGTTCAATCCTGGAACTCTGGATCTCGATTGGATGTGTTATTTGACGATACATTTCATCCAGTTGAAGATGGTGCTACTGCATTGAGTCGTCAGTTTGGTCATATGATACGAGACTCACAGAGATTCCCTCTGACGACTCGTGACTGGAGTTCTTTCCCTCAGGATACGTTGGAAAGATTATGGAGGGAGGTTCAGGTAAATTCAATGCTTAATTTTTCATGATATTGTTATTATTATTGTCCCATCTACTGACAATATTTTGAACAGGATAATTTAACATCCTGTCCAAATGAGTTTAAGGCTGTATGTATGTCCAAATGCAGAAAATTATGGAAGGATTACAAGTCAAGGGTGAAGAGAGATCACTAGACACCATTTGCGGGTGTGCCAGACATTCTACATCAAGTCCCTCCGGGAATTCTTCCTACGCAGTGGAAAGATTTGGTTGCGTTTTGGTCAAGTGAGGCGGCGATGGTAAGATTTATTACTTTTAATCTATAAATGACTAATTTTTCAAGTGTCTATTAAGTAAATATGTTGAATGTAGACCGATTCTTCTCGTCATTCACATAATCGGCCGATGTAGGGAACACCTTCCAGACTTGGAAATCGACATGATGAAAGTTTAGAATTCACTATTTCATTAATATTTTAAAAATATTGTAGTAGAACATGGTGAACCCCTTTATTATAGTTACACCAACGCGGCGAGCCAATTGATCGGATGTCCATATGGATGAGGACTTGTAGGTCGGGTGATCTCGATGTTGTCGGTGTTATAGTAAGAAAATTATTTACTAATAAATTTATTTTTTATTTTATATAAATTATTCATATTTGTTCATTGATTCATTATATGCTACAGGATCAGTTTGACGCTCAGTTAGCAGAGTTTCGAGAGGAGCAACGTCGTAGTATTGTGCATAGAGATGAAATATTTCACCGTGTCGTGGGGCGTGACAGTCATGGTTATTCTTTGACTTATGGTGGTGGTGTCCCACGACCTGCAGTTGTTAGAGAAGATGTGATGGGAGCATGCAGAGAGTCAGGGATGCACACACAGGCTGAGATAGATGCTTCCATGCAGGATATGAAGCATAATTTTGATTCACAGTTTCATCAGTTACGTGTAGAGTATGAGGATAGGTTGTCACAAATGTCATCACGTATCGATGAAATGATGACGCAACAAGTGGCGCCAAAGGTAAACAATAAAAAAACCATAATCAGATTGAATTTTATTGACATGTTTAAGATACATAATATTGATATATATTGTAGGCTCTGAATACATCTGGTGGAAATCACAGTGATATTGGTGATCCAGATGAGAATGAACCCCATGCATGAGGTAATTTCATTTGTGTTGATGAATTATTTAGAATTTTTTATATCCTTGATGAATATAATTTTCCTTTTTTACCTAGATTATTTTGTTTTAGTATTTTTGGATGAAATCTTCATGCACTCCAAGACTGATGATGATCATACCCAACATCCAATCGGACGTGTCGTGTGCCCGCGGTGACCGGGAACGTCGTTCTGGTGTCATAAACGGCCAAAACGGGCGTCTAATGGTCAAACTCATAGAGGACAACATCGGATTGACCTGAAATCACACGAAAACAATCTAATTATTATTCATGACGTGTACGCATAGACGGCACGTCAATTGGACGTGTGGTCTGCACGGTAGGGCTCATTATGCGTTCTTTAAGTGTTGTGTGCGCTTGATAAACGCACGTGTGGGGGTCAAAACTAGCTGAACGAAGTCTGAATGTCCTGAAATCAGATGACATCAAAGGGTGAGTGAATTGTGACGTGGTCGAGCAGACGGTACATCAATCGGACGTGTCGTGTTCCCACGGTGACCGGGAACGCCGTTCTGGTGTCATAAACGGCCAAAACGGGCGTCTAATAGTCAAAATCATAGTAGAAGACATCTAATTGACCTAAAATCACAGGCAAACAATCTAATTATCATTCGCGATGTGTACGCGCAGAGGGCACATCAATCGGACGTGCGGTCTGCGCGGTAGGGCTCATTATGCGTTCTTTAAGTGTTGTGTGCGCTTGATAAACGCGCATGTGGGGGGTCCAAACGGGACGAACGAAGTCTGAATGGCCTGAAATCAGACGACATCAAATGGGTGAGTGAATTGTGATGTGTTCGAGT